>CM077307.1:43657500-44907500 GCA_039655065.1 Glossophaga mutica | reverse complement strand
TTTTGTATGTTTTAACTTATTTAGTAAAGGTATTTTGAAGAAATAAAATAATCCATAAATGCTTACCCATACATGCCCAGCACATCTAGCACACAGTAGGTGACCAATATATTTGTTCAGTGAAGTAAAAGTTTCAGGCTCTCAGAAGAAATTCTTACACTTTATTTTTTCAGGAGAAAAAAATGTCTCCCAGCCTATTCTCCAAATCTATATGAAAATCTTAAAATGTAATGCAGGTAAAAGAAACCATCTGCTTTTTATTAACTAGACTGGTACTGATTCTCTAACCTTAAAGTAACTTCAACAGGGAAAAATGGGTAACAGGGAAGTTTGGAATGGCAAATCTTGGCAAAGATGCTGCTCATGCTTCTGTCTTCCACCCCTTCGCCATGGCAGGCATTACTAATAGATCATGGCACGACTTCCTGCTGATCCAGGACAGAGCCTCAAGTCCTCAAACACCTTGCCCCAGGCACTACCACTAATCCATCAGAATTGACACACAAGCTGAAATCTATTTGTCATCCCTGATAGACTTAAAGGTTTTTTCTCTGTGGCCTAAGGGGACCAGAGAACTGGTTCCTGCTGTTTGTACACTTCTCTGACTTTGCCCAGAGGACGGGAGGGATGCAATCTGTAAAGCTGTTCTTTGGGCCCCAGTTTAAATTTGATTAAAGAATTGCTGCCCTGTATTATAGAATCTCTGAATGGGCTACTATGTGAGGCTGCAATATCTTTTAGATGCTTTATAAATAAACTGGATGCCTATTGGTCCAGAATTATTGGGCACAGCCCTGCCTATGAGAAGTATCGAAAGAAAATAACCTCTAGAGATCATCTCTGGTTCTATTATTCGGTTTTTTCCCCAGAGTTAATAACAGCATCCCTGAAACAAATTTGTATGTGTTTGAAGGTTCAAAGAAACCTCTAGTTTAAAAATATTTTGACAGAATTTTTTTAAATTGTCTGCAATTAAGGGATATTATTTATGCATTCAAAATACTTTCTAAAATATGCATTAATAGCATATTGGAAATTTTTACAAAGAACATCTTTAGCAACCATAAACTGTATAACCCCTGATATGATCCTGCATGCTTAGCTCTTAGAAAATACCATAATACATTTCACGCCTAGAACTGACCAGCTAACTGATTAAAATTACATCAAAATCTTTTCTTTTCATTAATGCCCACTCTAAAGGAAGACAGTTAAAAGGACAGTAAAATCATATGATGGTTAAACCATGTTTCTATTCCATACTGTGTCAAGTTTAAATATAGTCATTCATGATTCTGAAGGTCATCAAATTTTCCTGAGCAGGTGTATACCTAGAAAAAAAATATGTTTTCATTAAACCTATTAATCAACATAAAGCAGACCTCTAAACTAAAAGCTTGGATTGGAATGGCAGCAAATTTACATAAGATGTCAATCTAATATGAGGAAAATCCTCCTACAGGTTCTTGTTCTCAAAAATGGGCCTTCTGGAGTTTAACTGAGCCGTGTGAGTTAGGACTGGGTATCACTGTGACTCCATTGACAGCAAGTGCCACCACGGTGAGCAGCACCGATATTAAAGTCCAATGAGAAGAATGCCTCCTGTGGTAGAAACGAACCCTGTGTCAGAAAACTTTCATTGGGGTCAAAAAAAAAAAACAAAACAAAACCGGAATGAATAGTGAGCTGTTTGGTTTTTTAAATACCATCCATATCCAATAAACTCCCTAGAATGTTAATAATCCCTGTGAACCCCAAGAATGGAAAAAACTATACTTAAGTATAAATTACATCAGTCATAAAATCAAAGTTTATGAGGCCAAGTACATATCAGTCCTATTTACCATTTTTGAATGCTTTCTCAGTGCCAGGCACCTTGTACAAATTAACCTCCACAACGATTCTGGGATGTAAACACCCATTTTACAGAGGAAGCCACTGAGGCACAGGAAAGTTGTACAACTTGCCCAGAGTTAGTCAGTGGCAAAGTAGGGGTTTATCCTCCAAGTCCATAGTCTTCATCATCATCCTCTGCTCCTCTTATTATGTTTACAGATTTTTATTTTGTTTTGTTTTGTTTTGGAAAGGAGAAGGGAACTATGGTCTTTTCCTCTGCCTTTCAGCTGGGATGGAAGGAAATTTTCTATCACAGTCTTCTAACGTCAAACTGAATAATTGGTAATTCTGGTATTACAGATTTAAAGCCAAGAGGGAACTAAGCCATCCAGTTGTAATTTTGGAGACCATCTAAATAGAACCTAGTTTTTAAAGAAATCGATTACATATATTTTAATGTCTGAAGTGAGGCATGCTAGTAATGCAGGTGACAAGAAGCCTTATATAATTATTTTCAGGTTGGCTCAAAAAATGTACTGTCCTATTATAGAAAGAGACACATAAAAAACAAATGATGTTGAAAGCCCGGAAGGTCAAGTGCGAGTTTCTGATTTTCCCTTCTTATATAATTGCAGGTTCATTCTCCCTGGATGTCTTTATGTTGCATTGTTGCTCTCACGTCTAACTTGTACCTGCTGGAAGTTTTTCTTTTGCCAAATAAAAAAGGGAAAAAACCCCAGTGCATTAACATTTGACTAAATATGGCACTGTGAAGTTTCTGCAGTGAGAATTCACCCATACACACACAAGACGGGTATAGACCTCTACCATGAGAATTACCTGTTTACGTGGTTGGTTTACATATTATTAAACCACCCATCTGCTCCCTAATGGCAGCCCTGCTGACACTGTCTGACCCAGTTTGACAATGTGGATGGAAATCGTAGGGTGGGCTGTTCAATGGCTGTGACTTTTAACAGCACTGCTTTTGGGCCTCAAATCAATTCTCTCTGTTTACAGACCATTTCACAGCCCTTTACCTGCAACATCACTTGTGTCAGTCCCATAAATACTTTGGTGTGTATAATGCTTGAATTAGCATAATGGTTTAGGCTCTGCGCTCTTAGCCCAAAGAAGGACACGTCAACACGTTCTCTTCACTTAAGCAATTAAGAGCCATTATGCTGCTTCAGTGGAAATATCATCAAGGTTAAAGACAATCCCAAACAGCCCTCTCACCTTTTTATTCCAAGTCTAATAAATGAGGCATAGAAATTGAAATGTTAGTAAACAGTCCTACTTGCAAGCTCTTTTTGGATCATGCTTAATCAGACACCATTTCACCAGGCGTTTGCAAAGGATTCAGAAATGTGTATGTTAAATTGTTCATTTAGTGTAAGAAAAGAGTTTGCTAATTTAATTTCAAAGTTATAGTGAGCACTAATTTGTTTTTGTCGGACTTTTAAAATGTTAGCACCGAGTTACACAAAAAATATTTCTGTGCTTTTATTGTAGTATTCGCTATAACTAGTTTACCTTTTTAAAGGTGACAGTATTGCTGTGACTTTTAAACAAAGGGATATTTTCAAGGTCTTCCTATAGTTTCTTTTTAGATTTATTTAAAAAATTAGCTTTATTGAAGCATAATCAGCCTACAATGAAAATCAATTTTAAGTATACATTTTGATGACCTTAGGCAAGTGTATGTGGTGGCCTAACGGCCATTACGATCAGGATGTAGAACGTTTCCATCACCTGGAAAAGCCCCCTTGAGCCCCAACCCTGGGAACCAATCACCTGCTTGTGATTACTAGTTTTGCCTTTCCTAGAATTTCATAAAAATAGAACTAGACTATCTGGTCTTTTGTGTTTGACTTCCCGTGTTTCTTTATCATTTCTTCTACACATTAGCAGTAAGAAGCTGATGTGAGAAACATCACTTGCGTGGAATTCTGGCTCTACCACTTCTAGATCGATGAATGACCTTGGGCAAGTTATTTAAATTCTCTGGTTTCCTCTTCTTCAGAATGGAGATAATACCCCCAAGGGGCCAATAGGAGTGTAAATAATCTATGCATATACTTAGGTAGGACATCTAGAAAGTGCTCAATAAATATTGGTTCCTTATTGGTCAAGCTCTCCAGCCGTTTAGCAGTTGCTCACTACAGCTCTCACTACGACGACTGAATCCAGTGACTGCAAAGGAGCCCCAGGGAAATTTCTCAGGTTTTGAAAATACTCTATATCTTGATGTAATGGTAAGCACACAATTGTACACATTTGTTAAAACTCATCCAACTGTACGCTTAAAATTGAATTTTATCACATGTGAATTTTTACTATAATAAAGCTGACTTTTTAAAATCTAAAATAATGAAGAAATATGGAAAGGCCTTGAAAATATATCTTGGCTAAAGTCACTTGCGATGAGAGATATCCTTGACTTAGTGCTTCCTCATCCAAGTTCACTGCTTTGGGCAGATATGGGACGCATTCAAAACTTTTCCGAAGGACAGCACACTGAATATTGCCAGCAAAAGCCCTGCAAGCAGCAAATATCTTCACAAACCGCCGTCTTTGTGTTGCCTTTTTAAGTTTAAGAAAGCAGTTGTGCAATGAGAGAGCAAAAATAGTGTGAGACTGCGTGTATATATGTGTATAAGAAAGAAAATGCAGTTAGGTGACATGGTGTTGACCATCTCAAACTAACAGCTTCAAAATGTCATAAACATCTTATTAGGTAACATACAAGAAAATCTGAACTTAAAATCAGTTAATTGAAGTGTCACTTCTTTGGGGATTTTCCCCAACTACCTCCTCCTTGTTAGTTAGGTGCCCCTTCTCTGTGTCCTGATATTACTCTGTTCCTACCTCTGTCACATTAGCTATTATATCACTTTTTTTTTTTTAATTTTAGAGAGAGAGGGAAGGATAGAAAGAGAGAGAGAGAAATATCGATTGGTTGCCTCTTGTAAGGCCCAAACCAGGGACCAAACCTGCAACCTAGGCATGTGTCCTGACTTGGGGGTTGAACTAGTGACCTTTTGCTTTGCAGGATGATGTCCAACCAACTGAGCCACACTGACCAGGGCCACACCACACTTCAATTGTTAGTTTATGTGTCTATCATCTCACAAGACTGTGCAATCTTTGAAGATAAGTACTTTTTTTTGGTATCTTTATATTCCCAGCACCCTGACCAGTCTTTCGGAGGGGCTCAGTATATATTTGATGAATAAATGAAGCCTTAATCATGTTATCTCCATTCATAACATTACAAAAACGTTTACCCTAGGCTTTATTTTATAGTTATTTTGGCCCAAAGTATATGAGGATCTGAAATAATAAGGGAGCCACTAAAAAAGCATGAAAAAATGGAGAATATAAGAAATACAGTGGTAGAAGAGGAAATAGTTAAAAGAAGTGCCTTTTAGTGCTTCACTCCGAGAATCCCTGGTTTGGGCAAACAGCACACCATGGGAGTTCTAGTCCAGGTTCCAGAACCAGGGGTCCTGAGTTAGATTCCAGTCCTGCCAAACTGCGTGACCTTGGACTAGCTCCTAAACCTTCCTTGGCTTTACTCAGTTAACCTGTGCATTGGCTTCTCATCTGTAAAATGGAGGACATAAAGATTACATCTCCTCCATAGGGTTTCTGCAAAATTAAATGAGGTAATGTGTGTGTATAGCACATAGCGCAGTGCCTGACACACTGTGAACACACGCAACCCATTAATTTTTCTAGCAGGTTTCAAGAGTGCGGACTGTGGGGTCAAACAGCTTGGACTTGAATTTAGCTCATTTCAGTTCAACCATCCAGTGTCTATGTGAACCTCGACAGATTACTTGTAACCTCAGGTTCCCCAAGTGCAAAATGAGGATGATAACAGTACACCCTTCACAAGGTTATTTCGAGGATTAAAAGAGATAAAGAGCTTAGCATCGTGACTGGTATATAGTAAGTGCTCAGTATAGGTTGGCGATCATCCTACCTAGGCTACAGTAGAGCCACTTTTATCTCTATTCATGTAAACTTCTCTGACTTGGGTTCTTCTGTCATTCCTGAGAAGTGCTACATATGGATGTGAGCAAAGGAGCCCTGACCCGAGGGCCGTGGCTCTGAGTGACTGGTGTGTGACCTCGGGTGAGTCCCCGTCCTTGTGGTCTCCGTTTCCTTCTTCAGACAATGCGGCGATCTCCCCCAGCCCTAACCCTTCACGATTCTGAGACACTGCAAAGATTCATAGTTGGAAATGTAGGATTTTCTAAAAGCTTCACTGTCATATACAATAAATGTATAAAGAATGGCTCGGAGAGACAGGTTTTCATGGTTCAGTTACTAGATTAAATGACAGTTGCCATATTTAACATATAAAGTTTTCCAAACCATTTTGCAAAAAATACTTAACACTAGACAACAATAAATATAAGCTTTATTTCTCTGATGGTTCAAAAACTCTATGGATCTTGTATCCATTGTTCAAAGCTAAAAAAAATGCAATTTTTCATGCTTTCAGGTTGTGGTGATATGGAGAAATGGGAGTAGTCAGTCTAGCCAACGTACAATATACATCTTTAGATCATCTATTGTGCCTCTTCCTGAGGCACCTGTGTAACATTGCTAATAAAGAAAGTAAATGACATAATAAAGGCCTTCCTTGCTATGATGAGTGTTCTTTCGGCAGAAAATTGTCATCAAAACACCTTAACGATCTGGTAACAACATCAGCTTGAAACAAAACCTAGCAGCGTGTGCATAGCCGGTTTCTAATTTTATTCTGCCTACTTGGACTATGCAAGAGGAAAAAAGGTGACAAATAGCCGGAGAGATTTTCTTGACATCATGCTTAACTGAAATTTCAAAATAAATCAGTTGGGCTCATTTTTAAAGACCTACAACTAAATTATCATCGGGTTGCTTTGTTCTGCTCCCAACAGGGTTTCTGAGGGACTCGTGGTGAGAGACAACGAGATCTGAAAATGGGCCACAGTACGCAAACATTGCAGTTCGGTTTGATTTAGGCTAACTCTCGTGTAATAACTTTCTTTGAAGTGTGGGTTGAGGAGCAGGCTAGAAGCCTGAGGCCACAAGCTCATCTTGTTCTTGTTACAACTCAGATGCCCTGCAGTCCCTGTGCTATATATCAGAGTCCCCGGCTGATCAAGAGTGGAGCCCTCATTGCCCGCACAGCAGAACGACTGAGACAAACAAAACAGTTGTTTGCTTGGGAAATCCATTCCACAAAAGGACACAGGTGGGTCTTCGAGGAGCCCGTGAGCCAGAGGAAGCTGCCATTGCTCTCAAGGTAAGGAAAGAGGTTAACAAACCATCCATCTCATGGAAAGATCAAAGGTTTCCCTGACCCAGGGAGGGGCAGGACACATTTTTGGATGTCTGCCTGGCAATCTCGGCTTTTCTGTCTCTGGGACTGGTACTTCTTGGCAGGTCTTCTGACCCAAGCAGATCTCAAGGCGAGTCCCCTGTCCTCTGTGGTCTGATTTTTCATCATCAAAATAAGGGTGCTTCTGGCCCTCTGACGGTCTGGTAGCCCTCAAGGGGCTAACCTTCTTTCCATCAGTCACGTCTGTTCCACCTGCCTGAGTGAGACCCTTAGAGCGAGTTGGACCATGGAGGATTCTAGTAAATAATAACACCTGCACAGTTTCTTAGAACTTGTGAAATTATTCTACATATAGTATTTCATTGTACCCTTGAAACAAACCCTTTGAGGAAGGAAAGGATATTGTTCTCATTCTGTAAAGGAGACAAGCTGTGCTAAGGAAGGTCAAGTCAGAGCTGCCAAGGTGAGAAGGGCTCCGTAGACTGGGGCCAATCTGAACAGAGAAACCTTCAAATACAAGTTTTTAGGTGGGTGAAGCACACACGCCCAATAAAAGAGATGTAATAAGTATCACAGATGGGAGCAATGAGAATTCTGGGAATCTGCCTCTCAGTTCAGGAATATTACAGCCCCAACATAGGGTCCATTTGTGTGAAGAGGCGATACTCCAAAAAAGAGCATAGAGTTTAGAGCTGATTTTTGCTTCCAGGACAAAGACACCGGGCCGGACTCTAGGGGACAAAGAACTGTCCTTCAGCTCCTCATCCAGAACTCTGAAACGAGAGAACAGAGGCGGAATCCACCTTAGGTAGCTGCGACACTCAGGGGGAGGGCTGGTGGGACGTGACGACTTGGAGTGTGACACTCTGGGCACCGAGAACTGACCATATGCCACGCCCTCAACAGTGCTCATGTGACTTACAACTTCTGCTGTCTTCTGTCCCAGCCTTGGAGGAATCCTGCGAAGAGTTAGGGAGCCCATAAAAAGTCTAAGAGTCGGATAAAGTAAACAGGGTCTGTAAACACCAAACAGGGTGTCAAAACACACACATGCACACTGACACACACATGGAGAGGCTTTCCACTGGGGCATATAATTTTAAAACTTCTTCAGGGTGGAGGGCTTCCCCATCTGTGTGCAGAAGAGGAAGGGATGGGTGACTAGAGGCAAAATGAATCACAATGTCAGCAGCAACGTGGAAGTGAGCAGTGGCAGAGGAGTGACAGCCCCCAACGATCCACCCGAGTCGGTCTTTACTGCCAGCACTGCTAGCAGGGCAGTGGCAGCAACAGCAGAGGCTCAGGGGCCAAGTGTGGGGTCACATCAGCTGCCGCAGTAGGACAAACTGTCGATTAAAAAGCTACACAGCAAAGTCTTCCACATAGATTCTGAAAATCAGCTGGCCAGAGAGGCTTGAGAGGGTAAGAATAAAATATGACAAGATAAGAAACACTTAGCTTGGGGCTTTTGGTGACCAGAAACTCAGCAGGGGCCAATGATTTGGTTGCTAAAAAGAAAAGAAAAGAAAACTAAGAACCTCAGGCTACATTAATGAAAGTACATGTCTAAACCACTGGGCTTTTATGGCCAGACCATGTGTGCAGTATTGTGGCAGACTGTGTTGTGTGTGAAAAGAAACACTGATATTTTGTGCTTGTCCACAGGACCATGACCAAGATGATAAAGGTCCAGAAACCAAGTCCCAGAGGAGCAGCTGGAACTGAGAAAACTTCAGGGGATCCAAAAGTCATCTTAATTCCTGAGTAAGACTTCTTTTTGAAGTAGAATCACACTTGTGTGTGCACTTATGAGATATCGCCAGAACCAAAGAATGGAAGGCCCAAGGTAGAGTAAAACTTTCTAATGGAGCAGGTCAAAAGTTAGGAGCTGCTTTAAGAAGTAGGAAGATCCTCACCACTGGAAGTGGATCTCAAGTTAAGGCTGGATAATCTTCTCTGGGATACTACAGAAATGGTTTCCATTCTAGGCAGAAACTGGAACTAAAAGACCCGTGAGACTCACTCCAACTCTTAGAGACCACAATAGGGTTCTTTGCCTTGGAAACCAACCATTCAGTTCTGGAGGTGAAACCCCCAAGAGACCCTGCTCTACCGTAGGCCAGCGGAGTGTAGTCCTGCCACAGCTCTGTTCTCAGGAGGCCCTTTCTCAGCAAATAATGAGGCTCCAACTTATTTAGAATCTGGAAATAGGAAATGTACTTTTATGAAGCAACTAGGTGTTTGTTGTCCTCATGCCCTGTAGAAGCAACCAATCAAAGTAGTTTCACCTAAGTCTTAAGAATGTCCCAAGGGAATGATCATCAAGGAACATGTATAAAAGACCCATGGACAAAGCCAAAGGAGGGAAGGATTGAGGTTGGGGGGATGGGTGGGGCAGGGGAAAGTGGTGGGGGTGTGGGGGGAAATAGAGACAACCATAGTTGAACAGCAATTTAAAAAAAAGAGTATCTTAAAAGCCCTTTCTTCTTCTCTACCTCTAGTCACCTTGCTTTAATTCAGACCATGGTCATCCTGCCCCAAGACTTTTTCAGCAGCCTCCCAGAAGTCTCCTCACCCCCATTCTTATCTTCTATGCCCTCTGTAGAGCAGGTACAGTTCTTAGAGCCACATTTCTGTTTTGAAGAGCTCCCTACTGACCACATGGGGTAGTACTAGCTCTTAATGCGGCATGGAAAGCCTCACAGCCTCATGTCTGTGACTTCCCACACACACAACCACCCCCTAAACACACATACACACACTGTGCTTCAGTAATACCAAACTATTTGCAATTTTCTGCACACACTATGCTGTTAAAATATTTGTTCTTGGAATATGTTGTTCCCTCTATCTAAAATGCCTTGACCCCCTTCAGCCCACACCTTACTTACCAGAATAACTCCCATTTATACCTTCCCATACATAAAATATTTGCTTGGGCATAACCTTTTATGAAGCCTTTTTTTTTTTTACCCTTCTCTTCAAGTGACACCATCTCCCAAAGTTCATTATTCCTCCTAATTTGCTACCCCATATCTTTGTGTATGGCTCTATTATGGCATTTATCACAGTATGTTGAAATGCAATTATTTACATGTCTGCTTTCTCCACTGTGCTTGGGCTTCTCCAAGACTGAACCGAATAATATCCATCTACAACCCCCTTGCACTGAGCACAGTGCTTAGCACAGCACAGATCTCTGTACTCGTTAAACAGCCCACACGGGCATCTGCATGAACAGGTCCATTATTTGCTATGTTGCTGAACTTGGTCTTACAGCACACATGAACACCAAGTTCTACTGTGGAAAACAAAGCCAAACTTTTTAAATTGCCCAATAACTTTAAGTTACATAAAAAGGGCCCAGAGCTAAGAACAAAGACTTAGAATGGAAGAAAGAGAAATATTAATCTATAAATTTCCACCACCCTTATTGTTTTTGTCTTGAAAAGCTTTATCAGGGAGCTGGTCCCAAAGAAGAGTGAATTTCTACTGCTGACATTCTGAAAGGGGGAGTCTCAGTTCAGAAGCTGAGCTACGTACTTGTTTTATTCAACATTTACTGAGGGTTCCAAGGCATGGTGCTAAGCGCTGTGGTCATCCAAAAGGGATATTTTGAGTCTAAAGTGAAATAATAAAAGATTTACTATACAGAGTTACAGGGTTATTAACATGCATAAGGAGACTCTTTGCTTATAGAGTTTTCCTCTACTATGCACAATGACAAGTTTATAATTGGAATAAAATAGAGCTTACATTCATTGGGTCCTCATTATGTGCCAGGAACTGCTCTAAGCACTTCATTCCCTCATTGTGCAAATATTTACTGAGGTTTAATATGTTACAGGCACTGGTGTAGGTGCTAGAAATCTAATGGTAAAGAAACGCACAAGCCCCTGCTATCTGTGAGTTTACATTTTCTAGGGAAAGATAACAACACACAGACAAAACGTACAGAATGCCAGATGGTGCTAGGTGTAGGAGTGAAGAAATGTAAAACAGAATGGAAATAGGAAGAACTGGGTGTGACAGTGCAGGGGCGGGGAGTGGTCAGAGAAAACATGAATGAGAAGGTGATGTGTATGCAAATACCTGAAAGATGCAAATACCTGACAAGCCGTAAGAATATCCTGGGAAAGGGAGTTTCAAGCAGAGGGCAAAGACCTAAGGTACAAAGTACAAACACCTAAGGCAGCAACTTGCCTGGCACGTTTAAGGAACGAGTATGTGAAGGGCCTTGTGAGCCATTGTAAAAGCTTCATTTTCTGCACTGAGTGACATGGGAAACCATTTGAGGGTTTGATGTAAATTTTAAAACATCACCGTTTGCTGCACTGAGGACAGACTGCAGCAGGGCAAGGACCGAGGTACAGAAACTATTGCAATAATCTGAGTGAGAAACGACAGGCTTAGAATGAGGTGGTGGCAGTGGAGAGTTGAAGAGAAGTTGGTTTATAGATACATATTTAGACAGAGATGGCAGGATTTGTTGATGGAATTGATACAAGGCATGAGAGACAGAGAGAGAGAGATGACGTCAAGGTTTTTAGCCTCAGCACCTGGACAGACTGCCATGTATTGAGATAGAAGACTGTGGAAGAGACAGCTTTGGGGGGGAGTAAAAGTGGAGAGGGGAGATCAAGGCTTTAATTTTGTGTTAAATCTGAGATATCCACAGAAGATATAAAGCAGTTAGTTAAGGGGAGAGATTCATACTGGAGTTATCAATTTGGGAGTAGCCACCATATAAATGACACTTTAAGTCATGAAGTTGCAGAAAATCATAAAGGAGTATAAACATGGAATAGAAGAGAGAAAGACTAAGGACTGAGCTCTAGTGCATGCCAACATTTATAGATTAGAGAGAGGAAAACTTTAGGAAAAGCAGTGAAGGAGGAGAAAAACCAAGACAGCAAAGTATCTTGCCAACCAAATGAAGAGTCTTTCAAGGAAGAGAAAGTGATAAAGGGTGTTGAATAGTGCTGATGGGCCAAATATAAAGAACACTAAGAATGATCACTGCATTTAATAACATGGACACAAGAGAAGTAGGTGGACACCAATAGTATTGCTTCACTTGAGACTCCCAACAGCTCTATGTGATAGGAATTACTATTATTCCAGAAGTGGAAACCGAAGCACAGGAAGGTTAAGTAACGGGCAGGAGGTCACACGGCCAGAGAGGGCACGAGAAAGATATTCCATGGGAAGTTGACAAAATTGGTAAAGAAAAGGCCCTGGACCGTTACTTTTAAGCAATAGCACTGAAGCTCTATTTTTGAGCCTGCTCCTTGACTTCATCTGTTCTAGAGTTTTTTGTACCAACTCAGGAAAAAAGACATTGATTGACTTTAAAAGTCCACCTTTATGGAAACTTTCTGGATGCTTAGTTCATAGCCATGACTAGCCTGATTAGGTCACTTGGTTAGGTCTCGATGATTGACCTAAGATGAACCAGTCAGGTTTACCAGAACAGCTGTCTTCATTTATTTTTTCCCGAACAGACACATTGTATGCAGATTCAGTGTGGCAGTTCATCTGCTGGAAAAATAATGATAGAATGGGTTCCGTTGCCAAGTAGTACCTCTTTTGTGTTCAAAGAACATGTTGGTTTCTTTTTTACTGTTGAGGAGATGGAGAGTTTACTGTGCCCACGTCTTCCTGAGATGATGGCATCCTTAACAGCTCAGATTTGTGCCGGAATACAACTATATTTTGAAGAGTAAAGAGCTACTCAGTATAAAACTGAGAGAGACCATATTCTGGAACCAATCAGATGGTAAACAAGCCTGAATAAATCATTAGCAAGGATCAGGGATATCTTCGAATCTGGGGAAAGGAAATTGCAACTGAGTGCTTTATATCATTTTTAAAATCAGCTCTACATTTGAGGGAGCATTACCTAGTTAGTAATCTACAAGACTTTGGGCAGCTGATACGTGTTGGTAAAAACCTCCACGTACCAATCACTCTTCAAACTTCTAAGACCTCACCCAGAAAATTCATTCTTCCGGTGTTCATGTCCTGGCTGCTGCCCTGTTTATCCGTTCTAGTGGCCAAATTCAGTTCTGCTCACAGGGGTTAATTATATATACATTTTTGGAGATAATGAGACATATATAATAAACTTTACATTTGATATAATTGTGAGTGGTCACTTCACTTTCATTCTACATGTTGACTCACTGAGTTGAACACAGTGTGTTGACCGCTAGGCCATCTTTGCCACGCCTGATTACATCTGAGATTATGCTGATCAGCACTCTAAAATCCCCATGCAAATAATACAGTCAGAAGGTACCAATAGCTCTCTTTTTATATCTCCCTTTAATGCCAAATTTCCCTCAGTTCACACTGTTAAATTAACTGTTTATTTATTTTTATTGTAACCAGAGTACAAGGCTCCTTCCAACCCACGGGCCACGCCACTTGTGGTACCATTCAATTCTTCCTTCCTTCCGGGTCCTGTCCAAGGCCTGCCCCAGTGTTGCCATCTCAGGGAAGTGACGACTGGCAGCAGAGAGACCTGGGAGCTCAGGCATCAGAGATGCTAGGCAGACACACACCACAACAGAAGTTTTAGTGGACGATTCTTTCAGGATCTGGCACCTTATGCTACTGTAGCCAAGTCAGGTTCCCTCAAGGTCGCACCCACACCCTCCACCTGCTCTACACAGTTGTGCCATGGTGCCATTTTGCCCTGCCAAAAACGTCTTCCTAGGTAATTCTCCTTGGTGCCTCACCAGGCCAAGCCTCTGGCTGTCAGGAATAGAAACAAACACAAACAAATACTGTTATTGCAGAATGTATGTATATTCAGTTTTTCCTTATTGTTTTTTTAACCAGCTTGTGTGGAGGTAGGAGAAGACAAAAAGCAAAAATATGGTCCTAATGATGTAGCAACAGCCTAATTTTTCCAGATGGATCCAAGGTTGGTTCTTACAAACTGGCAAGGAAAATTTGCCCAACAGAAGGAAAGTTCTAAGAAGGTTATAAACATAATTAATATAAGACTAAGTTTCCCCCTGAATAGGCTCTTTTTTGAGGTAGAAAGGTTTAGAACAGCTTATGGAACATTTCAAAATGATACCTGATAAGCATTTTGCCCCTTTTAAAATCACACATAGCCCTTGAATATATAAGCGAACAGACAGCGTGGTTTTAGGCCTGCCCACAGCTGGCAGGAAACACAATGCATTTAGCCACGCCCACCGCCACAGAGGCTGGCTCCTCCACAAACCTCCCCAGCAGTGCACGGATGAAAACTCAGATTTTTTTTTTTTTTTTTTTTGTACGGCACAGAAGCTTATACATAATCCTGTTACTATCCTAGGAACCTATTAAATATGATTGAAACAACACCCATTGGAAGCCTTAAAACCTTAACCACCAGTTTTACTTCTAAAATAAAGTAAACTGCCAAAAGTTCTGATAAAAGTGACAATTTATATTTTTAAGTAGTACAACTGGAATTTTCCTATCGTGGTAGACAAAGGAATTCTTACTCGAATAAGTAGAAGAGCACCAATAAATTTAAGGTAGCTTATGCAAGTTAGGCACTAATGAATGTCATCTTCTGTTTTGTCATGAAAAAAGATCTTTCTGCTGCTAAAGGAGACTGATTTAGATTATGAATAGCTGTAGTGATTTGCAAAAATGGCTCCAGAGAGATAGAATGAGACTCCATATACTCATGGCACTTGAGGTTTCTGCCCTTTTTGTTGAAAATTAATTTGTCCTGTGGGTTATTGGATTCTAGCTCAGCCAATGTATATTGCTCAGTCATCACAAATTTACTCAAAATTTAGTGTAGCTGAAGTTCATTCAACAAGACAAAAGTCTACAGTTGAAAGCTTCTAAAAATCTTTTTAAAAAACTGGCTAACAGTATAATTGAAAGTGCTGGCGTCCAAGCAGATTCACATAATGTTTTGCAGATATCAATATATACTACATTACTATGTTAGAAATAGATTTTTCACTTGTTTCCCAAGAAAAAGCAGATCGGGAGGATTTATCATCCTTTGGTAAGAGGACATTGTGGTTGAAGTTTCCATATTCCAAAAAAATATATAAAGTCCTACATTCAGATTAGATTCTGCAATACATACCATATATTCCATTCATTCACATATTTTATTAATTTCAAAACAAATATTTTTAAAAGCAAACAGATTACATAATTCCTAATACTTCCAAATCCCAAATACACCACCATAGACAGACATTTAAGTACACAAATCCCACTTCCCCGTTTCAGCAACTCTTAACCACAGGCAACTCACTTCCCACCCAGGAAGCTGCAGCGTGCGGGCTGGGAGGGTCAGAGCAAGGAGTCGCACTCCAGACCCAGCATCAGGACACAAATCACTTGCTTCTGACAAAAGGAACACTAGTTCAGTGGCCATGCTCCTTTACCCAACAATACTGAGAGAAAAAGAAAGGGGAATATTCTCCAAAAGGGGCTATTGTGAGACGATACAAAGGAGAGATTTAAAAAAAAGAATGAATGAATGAACAGCTGATTGTGAGAAACAGAGCAGTTTTTAGTCAATCTTAAAGCAATTTTCCTTCCATATAATCTATAGTTTTCATTTAAACATGGCTATTGAATACATTAAACACAATTAAATATGTGTGTTTGATAGATAGTTTTCTTTCCCTTTGAAAATCTAGATGGATCTAAAAACTTACTTAATAGCTAATACCATACCAGAGTGCCTCCTCTGTGATGAGGGCCACGGGGATAGCTGCTAATTAAATTGATGCACAGGAGGCAACAAACATTACTTATTCATTTCATTTATAGTTGAAAGATTACTGGATAATAAGACTGTTTCCTACTGAAATGTTCTATTGCAAAGTAATTAAGAGATAAAACTAAGTGGTGAAAACATTAGGATATGTTACCTCGTTAAAAAAAGAAAACAAGTACATTTGGGGTGACCTAAACCATCATTTTGGACTTTTCTCATAAAGGCTTCTGTTTTAGTCCTTGCGCTTAAGATTACAACAGAACCACACAGCAGATAAAGTTCGAACTGAAGCGATCAGCTCTTTGCTTCAGCTACAATTGCACAAAATGAGATACAGAGCGCTAACCAGGCCATGACACAATGGACTGGAAATTTTAGATTAATAAACCTCTTTCAGCGGAGAACTAAATAACTTGTACAGTTGTATCTATGGTTATTTGTTTCTCTGAAGATTTATGGTCTTGGCAACAGATATGCATCTTATCTTTCGCTTTCCAGATTAAAGAGAGATGATTTTAAACAGGCTTCTGACTGGCATAATCTGGAATTGCAGATGATCTCAATTTTTTAAAAAAAAATGCTAAAAGTGAACTTGCAAGTCAAATGAAAATGACTTTGCGCATTGCACAGGGGGAAAAATCTGCATACAGCTAAACAAGGCCGATCTTCTATTCCCGAGGCTGATCCCCACGCCCTGCTCTGAATCAGCCAGGTGCAATCTGTACATGCTTAACCAGGAATTAAAACTCTTCGTGCTGCTGCTGCTTTAATTGATTGATGCTAAAAGTTTAGAAAATAAAACCTAACCAGCTATTACAAAGCGCCTTTAACCAAGCCTTCTCCTTTGAAAGCAGGATCCTCAATTGAAACTGGCAGACCACATTTTTAGGTTTCAAGCAGCTCTGTCATTCTACAAGGAATGTGTCTGCCACTTCACACGATAGCTTGAGCTGAAAGACATGTACTTTGAATCAGAGAATCAATAGAACACTTAATGGACAATTAGGAGAACAGCTGTAGGACTGTCAGAGACCCATCTGTACACAGCTCAAACAGCACGCCTGGACAGGGCCGGGAAAACAAAGTACACTGCTCCAGGGCACTGGCCCCAGTATAAAACCTCCCTTTCATTTCTCATTTAATGTTAATATAGTGTTCTTTTTCATTACACATTTTAACACGTGTAGAAAATTATGGAAATTGCTTAAGCCATTTGTCAACTTATATCATGTGAATTGATCAATAAATTTCACTACTTTGTTGTTAATGTAGATAAATTTTGGCATTTAATTAAGCTCCAGTGAAAACGTGGCCACTTTTAATTTCAGCAGATGCTGTCGTTTCATTTGTAATACATAACTACAGGGGTAAATACAACCAAATCATGAATTATCACTAAATATTTATAGACAACGTAGCAATTCAGAAAATAGACACAATAAGATTTTTACAATGAAACAATTACTGTGTGAAAAATCTGAAATAGGTGGCGATGAACTCTAATAGCAGCTGTGAACAGAATCGTAATATTTTAGATCCACAAAAGAATTACATATGTATATTTTTTTGCTCATGGTCCTGCCTCCATAGATTGTGTCTAGTATTAGGCAAAAATAATTTCAAATTCTTTTCACAGCATTGTTCTAAATGTTGAAAGATTGCTTCGTGAGTTTGTAGAAGTATATTAAAACATAAATTAAAACATTCCATGTATTTATATTTCTTTTTACTGAATTGATTTGGATACGATTGGGAGGCTTCTTTTAATGGATAAGAGCAAAATCTTCTGATCCTAATTTTACAGACGTGAGTTGGCTTTGGGCTATAAGGTTGGTCAAGAGGACCCTGGGATGGGGAAAGGAGACAGAATGCCAGACAATGGAAAAGGCAGAATGAACTTTTTAGGCTCTCTCCATATGGCCTGAGGGGCCCCAAGATGAAATCCTGCTCCTGACAGCCAGAAGCCCAATAGCCTTAACCCTCCCTGGCGTGGTCTGACATGATAAACTGCTGTATCTCATTTGAGAAGGAATAGGCTGCCTCTTGGTGATTCCGCTGCTACCTTCAGGGAAAAGGCATTAGAAATCACACTGCTGTCTTTACAGCACCCACTCCACGACGCCCATGCCCACCATTGTCTGAACACGTTGGCTAAGGGGTCCTGCTGGTTGTGCAGCCACCGTGTTCTCAGCAGAAAAGCAGACCCAAGTGCTTGTGTGGTGCCTCTGTATTTAAAAAATACAGTTGAGGAAAATCAAAGCTGATCCCTCATTCCTATTTTTACAACGTCTCCAAGTCAAATTGGCCATCCCTACTGAGGCAGTTTGGCATTTTCTGTTGGTCTGGCAGAAGGGTACATGGTCAGAGAAGATGATTCTCTAAAGTCAGACTCTATTAGAGGAATGAGAATTAGGCAGCCAATGGGAAAATGGATTGGGTATTCTTGCTGAAACAAATTACACATCTAAATTTCCAGCCAAAATTCTCTCTGGCTTACCCTCACATGTTCATATTTCTCTTTATTCCAAAATTTAAATTTCCTGGGACTGGAGGCCTTATTTTTATACCCCTAAAAAACATAGAAGGGGCTAAAAAAAAAATCTACCCCAGCCCTAATACAGATAATTAAAAATCTGTTTATAATCTCTTAAATCCAGGATTTCATAAAGTCATAATCTTAGTATTTTCCTGAGTTGTGTATGTATGATTTTTTTCAAATTTATTTTTCCCATAACTGTTTATTCCCCTTACACCCCTCTCCCCGCTGCAATCACCACACTGCTGTCCATGTCCATGAGTCCTTTTTTGTTTTTGCTCAATCCCTCTGCCCCCTAACTGCCCCCTTCCCCCAACTGCCCAGAGCTGTCAGCATGCTATGAGTCTGTCCCCATTTTCCGTGTTAGGCCAGTTTGTTCATTAGATGCCACACATGAGTGAAATCATATGGCATTTCTCTTTCTCTGACTGGCTTATTTCACGTAGCGTAATGTTCTCCTGGTCCATCCATGCTGTTGCAAAGGGTAAGACTTTCTTTTTTTTATAGCCAAGTAGAATTCCATTGTGTATATGTCCCATAGTTGTTTTATCCACTCATCTGGTAGACACTCAGGCTGCTTCCTTATTTTGGAGATTGTAAATAATGCTGCAATATATATGCTTATGTTCTTTTGAATTAGTGTTTTGGGTTTCTTCAGATAAATTCCCAGAAATGTCTGTGAATTCTTTGTTTGGCGAAAACTGAGGGAAAATAGAGGCTATTACATAGGCTAAGGAAATACCAGCATTTGTTGAATATTTGGTATGAACATTAAAGTGGCAGGAAGGTTGAGATCCAAGATCAAAAGAAACAAAAATTAGATTCTAAAAATTCAAGATTGTAGTGGATTAAAGATGGTCACAATTTTTTTTTGCCATTTCCCCCATCAATAAAGAGATTCTAACTATGAATCTGGGCTGGTCTTATGAGCAATTTTGTCCAATAGAATTTAGTGGAAGTGACTGTGCAAGATCCCAGCCCCAGCCTCGAGAAGGCCTCAAGTGACTGCTTTTGTGCTCTCCTAGGAGTCCGCTGCCATGCTGTAAAAGAATTTTGAGTTAGACTACACAATGATGGGAATGCCCTTGGGGAGCGGTCTGGGAAGAAAAGAGACCATCTCGGAGGTCCCGGGCCCAGGCACATGCCCAGCTGAGAGTGCTGCATGAGTGGCTGCAGCTTCACCACCGGGAGCAGAAGAACCTTGTAGCTGAGCTCAGTCAACACGCTGATCATCAGGAATAACAAATCCTTATTAGGTTAAATCAGTCATGACTCTGCCAGGTAATATATTACATGGCAACAGATAACAGAAACAGAGATTTATCATAAAAAAATCTCCATTCTTTCCTTCTCATATCCTATCCTACTTTCAAAGTGATGCCAACTGGCAATCAAAACCTACTTTCCCATGCCGCTTGCAGAGGTGACCCAACAACAATAAAACAGAAGTTCAAGGCATGAAGTGGGATGGGAGAGGTAGAACTGTTTTTGAAAGGGAACTCAGACTTGTTACCTCTGCAATTTGTTTTCTATTTTCTCTCTTTAGTTTCAGGGATTATCCCAAGTCTAAAGCAACGCTCAAATTGGACACCAAAGGAAAGGCAGTTTCTATAACAGGAACTCCATCTCTTTCCAAGGTTCTAGTTTTACAAGTTGACTGAATGACCCAATTTATTTAAATCTGAGTAGATTTTTTTAATATATTTTATTGATTATGCTATTACGGTTGTCCCATTTCTCCCCCATCATTCCCCTCCACCCTGCACACCCCTCCCACCCACATTCCCCCCTTTAGTTTATGTCCATGTGTCATAAGTTCTTTAGCTTCTACATTTCCCACACTATTCTTGCCCTCCCCCTGTCTATTTTCTACCCACCGTCTATGCTACTCATTCTCTGTACCTTTTCCCCCTCTCTCCTCCTCCCACGCCCCTGTTGCTAACCCTCCATGTGATCTCCATTTCTGTGGTTCTGTTCCTGTTCTAGCTGTTTGCTTAGTTTGCTTTTGTTTTAGGTGTGGTTCTTAATAGCTGTGAGTTTGCTGTCTTTTCACTGTCATATTTTAACAGACATCAGTATATGTTCTGCTATTTACATTAAAGTTGCTGAACACAAACCCTTCAAATTACATTTTCTCTCAACAAAAATATGCAGCTGTGTAACCTGGGCAAGTAATTTTATCTTTTGGGGCCTCAGTTTCCTCATCTGTAAAAAATAAAGACAATGAACTGCATAATCCTCAAGGTCCCTTAAAATGTTGACACCTTTCAAAGATATATGTCAATACATCATTTTTCAAGGGATGCCAGCTTGCTTTTAATCCCTTATTGTGATCACATTAGTGCCGACTAAAAGCCCTTCTCCGTTGCCGAAGGCAGGAATGAATATCTCCTTAATCTAATATTCTACCCCTGAATAATTGAGGTGATTGTGTAATTAACTTTCTCTCAGAAAGTATAATCCTAATTTTTTTACTCCATCATTTTATAAGAACAAAGAAGTATGACAATTTGTCTTTACCATGCAGGTCTCTAAATGGATATCCATTCTTCATAAAGTTCATAAGAAGTTAGTACATACTTAGCTTGTGGCAAAGATCTGAGAGGGGGTAACAGTGTTAGCACAGAAGGTAATAGCTTCAAAACTCACTGGTTCCTATGTTATGTCTGACACTGTAAATGCCGACACTGAAAACTCCTGTATTTCAGGGGTCTTTAGGAAGCCTCACTCACTTCTGGGTTTAGTAAGACACAGGATATTAAATGTGTCACAGAAGTCTAATTAAAAACAAACAAGAAAAAAATAAAAACTTAGGGCTCTCTATCTAGTTCATTGCATTATTATAGTAAAATGTGATAAATATTTGGTACGGTAAATATGGCAAAGTTAGTTTTCACTTATAATGTCTAAGAAAGGAACAATAGGGTTCACTAATTCCACAGACAATTCCAAAAGTAAGCAGTTTCAACCACTTATGGAATCAAATAGATCTGCAGTAGAATACTGGCTGGGTAGCCTTGGGCAATTTGACTAAACCCTCTGAGTCTCAAGTTTCTTCCCCACAAAGTACGTATTACTGTTTATGGCATAAAAATGAGATAATGCATATCAAGTGCCTAGATCAGTACGCACTCGGTAAATAGGAGTTACAATTAAATGTGAGCTCCATGAGAGCAGGAATCTTGCCTGTTTTGTTCACCTACCTCAAGTGTATAAACAAGCTGTAGAAGTGAAAGATGATTACTCTGGCCAACGGCTCCAACTCTTCCTGTGGCCTTGTTACACTGTTTATCAAGCAGAAATCACTCGGTTTCATGGCCTTTAACCTCCTCTCTCCACCACTAACAAAGAACAAACCATTTAAAAAACAAAAACCAGAGGGATAAACCCTACACAGGTAACCGATCCCTGGTAAAGTCATGAGCACGACCTAAGGAAACCATGGCTCATGTGGGGAATAGCGGAATCCCTGATCACAAGACAGGGACTTTTGGAAGGCGTGCTGACTACCTTCACAAAGGCCACTACTTCGGTGAGCTTCTGCTTTGGTGCAAGTTTTCTCACAAACCAGTGAACTGGGTCATGTAGAATTTTGGTGGAGTAGCTGTAATTCAGTCTGGTAGAAGAACAAAATGGAAAGAGGTTCTAGAGAATTTACCCCGGGCCCATCAGCGACCCAATCAAAATTAGAGCTCACATTGCTTAATTTCCCTAATCATCATTCAATTATTAACCATACTTATTGACTTCCTGTACTGAGAGAGAATTTGGTTAGTGGTACGAAGCAGCCTTAGAAAACAAGGTACAGAATGTGTGTTCTCAATTTTCCCTCAGAGAATTCAAGCTGAATCTGCAACATACCAGAATAAATCGTAAGAAGATCAATGATATGCCCAGGGGTTCTGCTGCCCTGCTAGAGAATCAATTCGGGTTCGCTTTCATATGAACATTCTTTCAGTGGGGCAAACACTGATTGAGGTTGCTCCATCCCCAAACTGTACCAAATCTATGCTGCATCGATCTTCTCCTGTGAGAGTCTCTACATAGTGCAAGCACAAAACCATGCAAAAAGATTCACACTGAAACAAAACCAGCCTAAGCCTTCTATAATTACAAAGAGTTGCTGGTAATATGGTTATTGGTAAAGCTAAAGCCAATGAAGACACAAGTATAAAATTTAAAAGCGGAAAAGAGAGCTGGGGACATCTGCCTGAGAGGGGACCAAACCACGAATAAGGAACCTGTTACTACATGGTCTAGGTCCCTGGTAACTCATGGGATATGACATGAACTCATAGCAAAACCACACTGGGAGTTATTTGTCCTCTCCTACTCTGGTGACAAGGACAATAGCAGGTGACATGAAATGCAAGGAGAGTTTATAAGAAGCATTACCACAGACACAACTGGACTAAAATTTGGGTGTCTTCTTCTTTGTCCCCAGGGTTGGATACACCAAGAATAGGAAAGCATTCAGATGAGTCTAAATCTTCACCTTCATATCAACTTGCTCGCAGCTTTTGATGAGATTTTAAGGTACTAAGACCTAGTCTAATTAAATATAAACAATGATAAAAATCTTGGCATGTCTTTTTCTTTACATGCTAATATTAAGAAAGTATCCTTCTTCACCCCATGGAAGTCAGGTAAACCACAGTCAAGGTCTTCGTGTGTTGTGCGTCTTGAGAAGCCAACTGGAATCAGAAATGTGGGTTTGGTTCAATTCCCAGAGCATACCAAATAGCTTCAATGGATCACAGTGAGCCCAGTCCTAGTTCTTCTTGAAAACTTGATGTGTATATGTGCATAAAACGTATTATTAGAAGTATATTAATACAATTCTATCTCAACAGATTTAATCCTTAAATGCTACATATACTTGTTTAATCTCCCATTTTAAAAGTAGAAAAGGTTAGATTATAACATCAGGTTAGCTCTCTTTGAAGCAGGTAATAATTAAGTTGATTCACTGTTGCAATTACTGTCAAATCCCCCTTAATTACCAGAGATTTTATTGCAGCTTCATTATACGTCTGCTGTAATGCATTGTGGCCCTAAGGAGAAGTGTTGCAGGAAATTCTGCATAGCATGGATAATTCTAACCTGCAGTTACAGCTTCCAGCAAAAGCTGCTGCACTAAATTTATCTTCTTTTGACATTTCTCCGTTACTCATGCACTTAAACAAGGTAACATTACTAAAATTCCTACCTAACTTTAAAAGTTAGAATTGATTTCTCCATAGATATTAAAAACACACAAAAAAGATGAAGAAGGGATAAATTAGCCTTCAATTATTCTTGAAGATTAAATTATATTTATTAATGAATTTAGATTATAGCATTCAAATAGATGTGAGTCTAAATCACAAATATATCTCACATTTCTTCTTGTGGATATTTCGTATATGATAAGCAAGACAAAAATTATTACTGAGACCCTAACAGAAAATCTTGAAGAGGATAATCAATTTACCAATAGTTTTTCAATTAATTTCTGGGGAAAGTAACATTTTAAAAGGTCATTTTTTTAAGTTTTTGTCCCACTGCTTGTTTTCATTGGAAAAATCTTGACAAATCAGAGCCTATAAATTGAGTCAAGTTCAAAACAGATCACTGAATAACGTCTCTCAGAGATCCCTTTTCGAGAAAGGAATTCACGCCATAGAATATATTAGACTCAGGAGGGGCTGCAGTGTCAATGACACTACTGGCAGCTGTGTTAACAGTGAAGGGCCTGGCTTTGTAGAGCAATACAGTTATTAAATTTCTCCAGAGACCATGACTCATTAATCAAATATTCATACATCTCTGTAAATACACACAGAACAGAGAATACCCTCAGAGCTGAGCATCCCAGTACAAGTGCTCTTTCATGTAGCGCTGACAAAATCCTGAGAACATGCGGTCATGTTTTGCATTTCTAATGCACTATGTACTCTTTAATACCCCATTTCCTAAAAACAGAACACAAATGATCTTACTGATTGCAAGTGTTAGAAGGTTACAATTAAAATTATTCCACTATTGCTTCATACCATCTTTTTTTAAAATGAGGACAGTGAATCAATTCTTCTGTTCTTTGTTGACCATCAAACAAGTAATTTTTTCCCAGGCGGATGAAGAAACCCAGGGCCATGCTCCTATTAATACAAGAATTTGTATTAGCATGAAAACAACAAATCACTAGTTACACTAGGGAGGCCAAATAACTTCACATATTAGCAGACATGAACTTGCTATATTTTTCAAAGTCCTCAGTCTGTTTTATAGTGCTGGGAGTTTCCCCCCTATTGTACAGCAACAAAAGGTCTTTCTCATTTGTGGTCTCTGGAAAATGGGGGTCTGAAGGCCAGGCAAAGAAGAGAAGGCTCAAAGTGTCATCTCGTAAGGCCACTACGATCAGACTCTTCACCTCAGTGTGGGCAGGATGTACTATGCAAAGGGAAGAAAGAAAAGGAGCTTCTTAAACATCCCATCTACCTAGAAGTTTCTTGAAACTATGAAACCTGATTCTCCATGCCAGTAAAATAGAGGTAAATCTGTGCCATCACCTCTCCAGACTACTAACCAAACTGTCTGTGTTTTGAGCCTGGTTTTCCAAAATTCTGGCCTTTTCTGGCTTTCATGCCCATGCAGCTCAGTCCTCCTCCACTCCAGGTACTGTTCTTGCCAGCACAGTTAGAACCATCAGTATGATGCAGGGCCAACTACCACAGGCTTTGGAATCAGGAGGGGCTTCAACCCCAGATCTGCAAATTACTAACTGTGCTAACTTCGTATCTGACCCTCCATTTCTTCATCTGTAAAATGGAAACAATAAAAATACCTATTTTCCCAAGATCTGGGTGATGATTAAACTCAATATTAACTCAATATGTGATAGCTGTAATTAGTACTAATCTCCCCCCTTAGTTCATGTCCATGGGTAATGCATACAAGTTCTTTGGCTTCTCCATTTCCTATACTATTTTTAAACTCCCCCTGTCTATTCTGTAGCTACCATTTATGCTTTTTAATCCCTGTACCTTTTCCCCCATTCTCCTCCTCCCGCTCCCAGCTGATAGATAATCCTCCAAATGACCCCCATATCTATGATCCTGTTCCTGTGATGGTTGGTTGCTTGTTTTTTTTTTTTTTTAAGATTCAGTTGATAGTTGTGAATTTGTTGCCTTTTTAATGTTCATAGTTTTGATCTTCTTTTTCTTAAAATAAGTTCCATTAACATTTCATGTAATAAGGGCTTGGTGATGATGAACTCTTTTAGCTTACCTGGTCTGGAGAACACTTTATCTGTATTTTATAGATGAGGTTAAGTTACTTATCAAAGGCCATGTAGCTCGTAAGTACTAAAATCACTATTGAAACAGCCAGTCTGACTCTACAGTTTAGCCAGTTCATGAATGCCATCTCCACTGTGTGACGCTGGAGCTTGACAGAGAAATACTTGTTTTTCCCTAAACATAAGAATTCATAATGTTTTCCAAACTAGTAAGATTAAGTAATATGTAAAGTCTTACTCTTGAAGTACTTGTTCTAGCTGATGTGAGCTACAATGTAATATACTGTAATTTGATATGTCCATTAGTAGACTATGACCATTGCTATAAGACCTATGTTTTGCATGTTTTATTCTTTTCCAAAGATGTATCTTTGGTGTTTTGAGCCAATTTTACACTATATAAAAATTCAATAACACTTTATGTTTTAAAAATAAAGACTAATTGGCCTGAATCAAAGCCAGAAGCTTGCTGAAGCTTCAAGCAGAAGCCTAGAGAAATGTCTTTCTGTGGTCTGTCAGCCATTTCAGAACTTAGGAAATTCATTAGAAAGAAACAGCTGAAAAAATTTTAAAATAAAGACAGAAAACAAAAAAAAAATTTTGCAAAAATTGACAAGCTGATTCTAAAATTCATATAGAAGCATAGGGATTCTGAATTGCCAAAATTATCTTGAAAAAGAACAAAGTTGGATGGATGACTCATACTTCCCAATTTCAAAATTTACTACAAATCTATAGTAATCAATATAGTGTGGTAATGGCATAAGAATAGACATACAAATGGAATAGAATTGAGAGTCCAGAAATAAAGCCTTATCTTTATGGTCAATTGATTTCTGACAAGAAGGCCAAGACCATTCAACAGGAAAAGAATAGTCTTTTCAACAAATGGTGCTGGGACAACTGGATTATCAACATGCAAAAGAAGGAATTTGGACACCTATCTCAGACTATATACAAAAATCAACTCAAAGTGGATATCAAAAAAACCTAAAAGTAAGAGCTAAAACTATAAAACTCCTAGAAGAAAGTATAGGTATAAATTTCGCAGACCTTAGATCGAGCAATGCCTTCTTAAATATAATACCAAAGGCATAAGCAACCAAAGAAAAAATAGAAAGTAGATAAAACTAGCCCTGGCTGGTGTAGCTCAGTGGATTGAGCGCGGGCCTGCGAACCAGAGGATCGCGGTTCGATTCCCAGTCAGGGCACATGCCTGGGTTGCCAGGCCAGTTCCCGGCAGGGGACATACAAGAGGCAACCGCACATTGATGTTTCTCTCCCTCTCTCCTTCCCTTCCCCTCTAAAGATAAACAATAAAAATAATTAAATAAAAAAAATATTAAAAAAAATAAAATAAAAAAAGAAAGTAGATAAAACTAGACTTTATAAAAATTAAAACCATTTGTATTTCAAATAACACCATCAGGAAAGCAAAAGGCAAACCACGGAATGGGAAAAATGTTTATATATCATGTATCTGATAAAGAACTTGTATCCTGAATATGCAAAGAACTCTCACAATTCACTAATATAGACAACCCAATGTAAAGTAACAGAATTTAAATACATATTTCTCCAAAGAGGACACACACACACACACACACACACACACACACACACACACATAACCAACAAGCACATGAAACGATGCTCAACATCTTTAGTCACTGGGACAATTCAAATCAAAACCACAATTGAGTACCACTTTAAACACACTAAGATGACTAAAATAAAAAAGACAGTAACAAGGGTTGGTCAGGAAGCATAAAACTGTAACCCATACATTGCTGGTAGGACTGTAAAATGGTGCAGCCACTATGGAAATCAGTGTGGCAGTTCCTTACATAGCTAAACATACCACTACCACATGCCCAGCAATTCCACTCCTATATAACAGTAGAAATGAAAACAAGTTTACTACAGAATTATTTGCAATGGCCCAAAAGGGGGAACAACCCAGATGTCTACAAACTGATGAATAAACAATATGTGGTGTGTTCATCTGATAGAATATTAGTCACAAAAAGAATAAAGTGCTGATGATACATGCTACAAATCTTGAAAACATTATGCCTAATGAAAAGAATCAGGCACAAAAGGCCACTTACCGTATGATTCCATTTGCATGAAACACCTGGAACGGGCCCATCCATGCAAAGAGGAAGTAGATTAGTTAACAGGTCCTGGGTCTTTTTTTTGCAGTAATGAACATGTTCTGGAATTTGATAGTGGTGATCATTGCACAGCTCTGAAAATATTAAAAATCACTGAACCATATACTTTATTTTTTTTAAGATTTTATTTTTAGACAGAGGGAAAGGCAGGAAGGGGAGAGAAACATCAATGTGTGGTTGCCTCTCACACACCCCCTACTGGGGATCTGGCCCAGCACCCAGGCATGTGTCCTGACTGGGAATCGAACCAGTGACCCTTTGGTTCACAGGCCAGGGCTCAATCCACTGACCCACACCAGCCAGGGCTGTATACTTTATTTTTTAATAAATTTTTCATTGATTTTTAGAGATAGAAACATCAGTCTGTTGTTCCACTTAGTTATGCATCCATTGGTTGATTCTTGTACATGCCCCAGTGGAGGAACAAACCTGCGCCCTAAGCATATTCGGATGACCCTCTAACCAGCTGAGCTACCTGTCCAGGGCTGAACTGTATGCTCTAAAAGGATGGGTTACAACTTAATAATGCTGTTACTTAAAACAAAAAACACAAGTTACCACTTCACACCGAGTAGGATGGCTAAAATAAAAAAGACAGACTTTCATATGTAATCTGATTTTCCTAAATCACCTTAAATATTATGAAGTTGGGACTTCTGAACATCAGCTGACGAACACTTTGAGCTCTAAGCTGAGGCTGCCTGCCAGCCAGTATCACAGTCTTTGTATAGCAGGTTATACACTATTGGATTTTACACTTCATTTCCCCTTATTTTGTAAACATGACATGAAAATGGAAGAATGGAAGTGCTAAAACTCGTGACAAGAAATGTATGTTTCGAAAATTTAGTATAATTAGTATAAAGGCAGAAATAATCATTAGCCTCAAAGAAATGCTCACTGGACTTCAAGTCAATTGACTGTGAGTTTGACTACAAAAGAACAAAAATAAAGACACCTATGAAATGCTGGAACTGTATCATCCAAGATCATGTCAAGCCTATATGTTTAAAAATAACTTTATAATTTTAAAAATATTCTATAACATTTTACACTCTCTGGGACATTGTTTGAAAACATATATTGTTCAATTCCCTCATTCAACTGTCTTAAGTGTTTACAGGAACATATTACATACAAAAATAAGAGTCTCTCTAGGTACAGACAAATCTGGCCAAGCACAGTGAGTCAGGATTAGCAACCCATCATAAGACACAGGAAAAACTGCTATGCAAGTCAGAGGCTTCAGACCACGTCAATATACAAACCAAACTATAAAAGACTCAGTGGCGGCTTTCTCCATTAAATAAAATAGGTAAATTTAAAAAATCAGAATCAAAATTCAATCTATTAAACATGCTTAAATAATGTGAACATGAACACAAAACAGAAGGAAATAGACAACTAAAAATACTATGTTGAGGTAGCAGAAGTGTGGGATGGATTTTTTTCTGTACTATTTGAAATATTTTGGAATTCAGATACATACTATGTATATATTCAGATATACACTATATAGTGTATGTAGATCAAAGAGTTTTAATGGGTATATATATACACACACACACTGGATATATATATGTAATATATATATTACTTACTGAATGCTGACCACAGCCTCTCCTGATTTATTCCATTATGGGATCATCCAAATCCAGGGACTTACATTAATTATTTCCTTAATCTCAAATCCCATTCCCCATCTTAGATTCATATGGTGTAATTTAATGCAACTGAATTGATCAGGACAATGCTGGGTAAGTGTCACTGTACGTAAATATTAGCCACAGAGATGCCACATCACACACCTGCAGGGAGTGCCATTCACATAACGTACACTAAAAGCTGTGCTCCCTGGCACGGCCCAAACTGGCAGCCCCATGTCCACTTTCTAGTACTCATCAGTATTTACTATCTTCCAATGCCTACATCAAATTTTAAATCATCCCAGCCTGTGATTAAGAAGTACAAACTGGTTATTACAGAATGGTCATGGGGATGTAACATACAGCATAGGGAATGTGGTCACTAATATTCCAATGACTATGTATGGTGTCAGATGGGTACAAGATTTATTGGGATGATCATTCAGTGTGTTATGCAATGTCTAATCACTGAGGTGTATACCTGAAACTAATATAATGTCATTAACTGTAATTAAAAAATAAAAATGATTTTTAAATAAATAAATCATCCCAGCCTACAAGGCTTTTTAATTCATATATTTCTATTGTGTTAGTTTACTAGGATGTATTTGCCTAGACACATTTGAAACTTATTGTCAATAATTCTCTCATTCTTTTGTTATGAGACTCGTATTGAATTTCTAACTTTCCTGTTTATCCTTCCTGCTTATAAAATAACCTATGAGTTCCTAATTATTATTAATTTACGTTACCTTAGTATAAAATATAACATGTATTGTATTTTTAATTATCAGCTTAATTTTCAATAATTCAAATGAAAAATTATTCTCTGCAGAATTTTTTTGATTCACTCTCAGCTGACAGCAGGACCTGGACTGCTAACATAAAATAGGAAATGACTGAGTTTCTAAATTTCTAGAGAATTGGTTGGAGGGTAGCACAGTAATTTCCTACCTAATAACAAACATATATTCCCCAGTTTTAACATATTTTTCTTATTGTGAGAGAATAAGTGAAATTTTATAACTGTAGCTGTGAATGTTTTGGGCCATTGCTTGCCACCAATTGTCAAGGAGAACTGTAAAAAAAGAAAGAAAAATGCTAATTCAAAAATGTGTCTGCAATACTGAGTCTAAATACAATATTTTTCAAAGTTTATAGGCAAGAAAAAAGTCTTTATATACCCATGAAAAGCACACAAAAATGCTTAAGATTTCTAAACTGATTTAAGATTCAAACTATAAAGTGATATAAGATTTATATATTAGAATCAATAGGATGTCTCCAATTTTTCCTGGCCTCATGTTTCACATTTTCAATTCAGTATCTCAAGATATTTGGTCTAAAAGCACAATTGAGTAGAGTACTATTGAATTGTGGTTGATTGACAATACTGGGGCTATAATAAATATTACCTGATAAATATTCTCCTAAATTTTTTTAAAAGACATATACTTTTTATAGAAAATAATAATCCCTTAATCTTTCCAAGAAATTGCCTCTATCAGTATATTCTAGGTATCTTGCTTCTATTTTACAACTATTTTAAATTCTGTTTCCTCCTTACATCTGTTTCAATAGAAATTCATATTGTTATTTAATATTTTAAAATGTTTTTTCTCCATTCTTTCTCTTGTTTTTCCTATTTTTGAAGAATCCTTTATAATGTTTTTATGCCTGTATAGTCAAAAAGACTTACCGTATTTTTTGGACCATAAGATACACGTAGGTTTTAGAGGAAAATAGGGGGGAAATTTTTGAAGCAAAAAATGTGATAAAATATTTAATAACATAAATAACATAATATTTCACCAATGTAAATGCAAGTAGAACTCAACAGCAGCATTAACAACCATTATTCCTCCCAAATTTGGGGGGAGGGTGAGAATAATGCATCTTATAGTCTGAAAAATACAGTAGGGTTATGTAAGCTACATAGGTGATCTCTGATAAACTATGAAAACTATCTTGGTCCTAGCAGCAAAGAAATTAGCAGATAAAAGAAAAATAAAACTGGATTAGTATGGTCTGACCAAAAATACAGTGCTTTCTGGCATTAAATAATAGAAGTAACTAGCGATCTCTGAAAAAATAGAGATTTCTGACCTAAAATTGAATATATTATACAAATAAGTCATTTTTGCTGTGTTGTTGCTTTAATTCTTCCAAAAACAAGATAGAATTAACATATGTAACGTAAAATACTTTTAGATATGTTTGTCCTTGGACAATGTTAAATCCTAAGGTTAGCAGAATACAAAAAGGACCTAAAATTTTAATCCGCCTAAGTTATTTTCTCACTAATACAGATTTAATGGGGTTAGTTTAATGTAAAAACAGGAAAAAATCGATACCTCAGGGAAATTCTTTCGGATATACTTACACTATAAAGGATCTTTTCATTCATTCATTCAGTAAATGATGAGTCTCTGGTTTGCCTGCTGGTGGGTTAATACACTGACAAAAGGGGATTCAAAGTGTCAAGTCTTAGGAAGAAAAGAGAAAAGAAACCTTCACCGTCAAAAGTCCCATCAAGTATTTTAAAAATTCATTTCTAAAATGTTAATGGCAAAATCTAGTATCTTAATATTGATATCTAAAAGGAGGATCCTCCTATCATAATTCTAGCAGAGCACATCTAAGAATCTTCTCCTCTTTTACTTTCCTTCATTCCAGGCTGAAAAAATTATCCATAAGCTTTATTGACTGAGTTTACTGGCTGTCAGAACTTGAAATGAAATCTGTGTTCAAAATAAAGTCTGAAACCAGAATATGCAGTATTTCTATTCTAATTATAATACGTAGTTTACTCGCTGCCTTTCCAATAAAAGATTATCACAACTTTCTTGTCCTCAACTGAAGTTGAATTAATAGGCAAGATAAATCCATCAGCCTATTTCTCAATTTTCATGAATGCATGCATTAATTCATATGTATTATTAAATATTTTTAATAATAATTTCTAATTCTAAACGTTAATTCTCAGTCATGGGGATGAGTGTTTGGTAAGATTTGTTTGTCTATACAATATTCTGAGTATTTTTTTAAGGATTTGTATTTATTTATTTTTAGAGAAAGGGGAAGGGAGGAAGAAAGAGAGGGAGAGAAACCTCAATGTGTGGTTGCCTCCAGAGTGCCCCCTACTGGGGACCTGGCCCACAACCCAGCCATGTGCCCTGACTAGGAATCAAACCATCGACCCTTTGGTTTGCAGGGTAGCACTCAATGCACTGAGCCACACCAGTCAGGGCTGAGTATATTCAACATAATTCAATGGAAAGGAAGTTTCTGCCTCCTCTCACATCTACTCTGTTCAGGTATAATTTTGTCTCATTCCAATATCTTACTTAAAAATGATCCCCAAATATTCTGAGAACGGAAAGTTCTCATCATATAACTTTAAGCTTTTATAGAGTTCTTGTAAGAGATCACTTACAATTAGTTCTGATTCACTGGAAGGTATGGGCCCTCTTATTCAAGGTGCTTGTAGAACTCTGTGAATTCTGCAGGTATGTAGGAACAACAAATTGCAATAATTTAGATGAAATTGGGCATACCACTGGCTTCTTGTTTCTGTACCGTTTTGACCTTCTAGGAATATTCATACTGGACTTATTTTGTCCCAATCTTATCTAGGAAAAAATGAAAATTTTAGATTTCAATTCAATAAACTATCCTCACACTGGGAAGTGCCACACGTACTTTGTCTCATCAGGTACAATAAAGCAAGCTTCCCACCCTCTGTTTGCATTCTGCATGCAACTCTAAACCTAACAAATAGGCTTTCTGATGAAACAGGTCAATGACTTTAAATGATGCACAATTTCATGTGTCTATAAGTCACCTTTCACATCAAACATGGAAGCTCCATGAAGTAAGTTAATATTTTCATTTCAGAGCTACAATATTATTTGCCTGCATTACAAATAAAGAGAATTCATTGGAGACAATGATTTTATTCAAAGAAAAAATTAAAATAATACCATTAAAACCAAGACAAAGGTATTTTATGTTCTCATATCTTTATTATTTATTTTATAATCCTGGCTCAATAATAACTCTTGTACTCTTACATCACAAATTCGCTTTTAAGTAACACATAACACACTTAAGGCAGATTTACCTTACAGATGGCCTCAGCTTCTGAACACCACTACACTGATTTATACAAATAACAAAAATCACATAGAGGAGCATCTGTGGGTATGTTTCTTGGGACTTATCTGTAGATTTTAAAACTGGGTAGTAAATAGAATTCCCATAAAGTTTAATTTTTAAGATAAGAAACAAATACCATTCCTATCTTAAAATTGCCTTTAGCTGATCTGATGGGATGCCACTATTGTTAGTAACATAAACTTGAAATTTGTGGGAAAACCAATACTTTATATTCACTCCTCAGAGAAAGCTAAACAGCAAGAAAAATGAGAAGCCATTATAAATCATATTGCTAAATATTACCTAAATTCACAAGTCTGCTTATATAATTGTATGCATATAACAGCTAACAATTACTATTTAATATATCAAGATACATCCAAAAGTGTCCCTTGGTTGCGTTAACACCGGGCAGCACAGAAGAGTCATTCTCTGGTCTTCTGGTCATTAGTATAAACTGAAGCTTTTGAAACTATTTGGTAATCCCAGTTTGGGGGCCTATATCACAAAACCTTCAGGAGACTAGTGGCCTCAGGTGGAAGAATTCGAAGACTGGAAGGCTTGCTGTTAAGGTAGTATAATGAGAAGATCTTAGTGAAATAGGAATGCAGCCAGCATCACTTGTTATTTATTAGAAATCAAGATTCATTAGATTATCTCTCTTTCAGAAAAATATCCTAAAACTTGTATATTTTCAAATGTTCTTTTTTAAAAGAACATATAAAATTAAGACATTTGTGAAAATAAACCAGTTTAATGTATACTTGTTGCTCTTCATTCTCCCCCTTCAAGTTCTTCTCATCAAGTGCAAATGTGCTTATCTTTTAAAGCAAAACAAACTCTTCTGTGCTAAGTCTTTTTAATCTTTTCTTTTCATCCTCTGAGAAAAGGTCTTCTTTATTGGTTGTAGTAGATGTAAAATCATAGTCTCTGGAATGACCATTTACAAAAGTAAATAAGGGGTATTTCTCTCTAGAAGAAATTTTCAGCATCTGTAATAGAAAGTACAGAAAAACCCTTTATCCAACAGTAGTACACATAGGACCACATGACAAAATCTAATGTTTTAGCCCTGAATCTCTCATTAACTTCTCATTTACATTTATTCAACGCTATTGCTTTAATGTTCTGTTTAAAGACAAAATTGATCACCAATGTGTAGTTTATTTATAGCTAAATACCTGCTTCTCCATTGGGACTAGCCATCAAAAACTAAGTACTATCCCCCCATGCCCTCAAAGTAAGTCTTTGGGTCACATTAGTTTCAAGGCTTACTGTTAGAAGTTAATATTTATATGCTTTTAGTAGTAGCAGACAACATAACAAAGTGGTATAACTGACTACAGTAAAATACTGTAAAAGACTGCTTGGTACCAGAGAAAGAAGCATTAACCGAGTAGGAAGATCCATCTAATCTCAGTTCCACAACTTACCTTGATGTGATCTTCAACAAACCACTCTACCTGAGTACTGTCTATAAAACAGGGCAACAGACATCCAATCTCCTCACCTCAGAGAATTTTTAAAACGACCAAAAGCAATAATAAAAAGTTATTTCTAAAAATTAAGTTTGGTCTTTCTAAGGATCACTATATTTGAAAAAATATTTCTGCAAAAATCTAGTAATCTTATACATACATAGTAGTAGTTCACACTTTACATACTGCCTTCTAGAGTTACATCAGATAATTCAGAAGTGAAAAAAGCAACACGTGGGATTTTGTGGGGACACTTGACAACGTTTAGAACCTCTGTCAATTTGGTATTCATTGACAAGCCAACAATCCATTCTGAACTATTTTAAATCTTTCTGTTAAAAAAAAGTAAGCAATTTTCATTAAAAAATACATTTAAATTTCTGATGAAGGATGTTTGGTAAAATCCAATGTTTCTATAAGTAACCAGAAACTATAAGAAGGATTTTGAAAAGTTTATGAGAGTTACAAAGAATGCTGGAAAGAATACTGAGTACTTAAACAAGGGTGGGCAAAAGTAGGTTCACAGTTGTTCATATGAAAAATAATTCAATTAATAAATAATAATACAAGAATAAACCCTATGTTTCACGTACTCACAACTATAAACTTACTTTTGCCCACCCTGTACATCATTCATCGCAATCAATTAAGTATAATCTCTTCTTAAAGGATAATTTCAGGGGTAAAAAACAAATTTTATCAAATGTCAATACTCAACTAAAGGATAATCAAATTCTTAAATATTACATTTACAGATTCCCTTGAAACATGGCTAAACTAAATATGTATCCCTGGCACACAGATATAATATTAAATTAAAAATATTTCAATGAGAGAGTTAATACAAAATACATTTTAATTGAATAAAAATAAACCATTTAAAAATGACGAAGTACTTAAAAAACTAGATGTGATAAAAATCAGATCCTATAATTCATTCTGTGCTCCTAATTTATATATTGCTCGAATTTATTTTATTTATAATCTACAAAAAAAAAAAAAAAGTAGGGCAAAAATACGCAAAGTGAAAAATAAAAGAGAGAGGGCATTTCATAGGTCAGTGTCACTTATAGCCAATGGCTGGACTATAGTTCAAAACTGTCGTCATTTTATATTCATTTAATGTCACTTATAAAAATCCAGTATCTCACAAGCAGTTATCATCCCATCATTTTCAAATCAACACAGCAGAGCTAACATTATCATCTCTTCATCTTTGCTTTCAAGATTATGAAAGAAGTCATTTAGGTTTATTAGTTGCTAATCAACTAAGATTCAAATCTGTACCCCAGAGCAAAATGTCAGAAAGGAACCCTTTAGCCTTTAATTTAAAAATTCAGTTACTTTTTGCAAATTCACTTGAAAGGTAAGGCCTCCTAATGCATATTTTATTGATTTAAGCTTTGAGAATTATCATTTTTGTAGCTTTTTTGTGCTCAAAATATTTTTAAAGATTACCAAATGAAATATATATTTGTGATGTACTCGTTTGAGTTGCAAACTTATGTCCATACAAAAACTTGCACATGGATGTTTACAGCAGCTTCCTTCATTACTGCCAACAGGAACAGCAAAGATATCCTTCAGTGAGTGAATGGGTAAACTGTGGTGTACCCAGACAATGGATTATTACTTAGCACTAAAAAAGAAGTGAGTTATCAAACCATAAAAAGAGATGGAGGAACCTTAAGTGCATACTACTAAATGAAAGAAGCAAATCTGAAAAGGCTGCATAATATATGATTCCAATGATAAGACATTCTGAAAAAGGCAAAAGTATGGAGACAATAAAAAGAGTAATTGCTAGGGGTTAGTATGGAGGGAGAGAAAAATTGGTGGAGACGAAGAACTTTGAAGGCCAGGAAACTATTCTGAATGATGCTATAATGGTGGATACATGTCCTTATACATTGGTCAAAACCCAATGTAAGTTATCATTACATTTGGGTGACAGCGACATGTCAGTGTAGGTTCATCAGTGTTCCAGTGGGGACACTGACAGCAGGGGAAGAGAGCACATGAAAACGTTCCGCATTTTCCACTCAATTTTGCTATGAACCTAAAACTACTCTAAAAACAAAGTCTAATAAAAATACATATATTGAAGGGCAACTGAGTTGAGCAATAAGGTAAGTGATAACATATCAGCATATGAACATGATATGGAGAGAAAAAAATCATTTTAGGACAAATAAAAATGGGACAATTGAAACCCAAAGGATTTAAATTAATTTCCAAGATGACTTAACAACAGTGCAACAACCAAAAGAGATAAATTGGTAACAAATTACTGGAATATTAGACCTCAATAACTTATCAGCATGTCTTTCCAATGTTCTTCATAGCTCTAAGCATCATATTAAGAATCTTTTTTCAGGCTTTTTCTTTAAATAAAAAATAACTTGATTTGAAAATTTGATTCTGAAAATTTATATCGAAAGTGCAAACTTCAGTTTTCATTTTCATATTACAAGAAGAGACACAATGTCAAAACCTTAAAGTCCCTCCACAGTGGATAACAGAAAAATCTATATGAAAAAAATTCCAAATTAGATTATCTATATGACTTGGGGTATTTATCACTGAAATACCATAAAAAAGATAATAAAAGTTATTTAGTAACAACCAGTCTCTTGATATTTCAACAGCAATCAACACATCTGAGCATTTCTTTCTCTACTTCCCTTGATCTCTGTAATATTTCCTTTTCTTGTTTCTATTTTCTACACTATTTCCTCTCTATCTTCTTTATTGACTCCATTTATTCCTGTATTCCCAAATGTACATATTAATCAGTTACTGATCCTATTTTTTAATATATTTTAATGATTATGCTATTACAGTTGTCCCATTTCTCCCCCATCATTCCCCTCCACCCTGCACACACTCTCCCACCCACATTCCCCCCTTTAGTTCATGTCCATGTGTCATAAGTTCTTTAGCTTCTACATTTCCCACACTATTCTTGCCCTCCCCCTGTCTATTTTCTACCCACCATCTATGCTACTCATTCTCTGTACCTTTCCCCCTCTCTCCTCCTCCCACACCCCTGTTGCTCACTCTCCATATGATCTCCATTTCTGTGGTTCTGTTCCTGTTCTAGCTGTTTGCTTAGTTTGCTTTTGTTTTAGGTGTGATTCTTAATAGCTGTGAGTTTGCTGTCTTTTCACTGTCACATTTTTGATCTTCTTTTTCTTAGATAAGTCCCTTTAACATTTCATATAATAAGGCCTTGGTGATGATGAACTCCTTGAACTTGACCTTATCTGAGAAGCGCTTTATCTGTCCTTCCATTCTAAATGACAGCTTTGCTGGAAAGAGCAATTTTGGATGTAGGTCCCTGCTTTTCAAGATTTCAAATATTTCTTTCCAGCCCCTTTTTGCCTGGAAGGTCTGTTTTGAAAAATCAGCTGACAGTCTGATGGGAACTCCTTTGTAGGTGACTGTCCCCTTATCCCTTGCTGCTTCTAGAATTCTCTCCTTCATTTTAATCTTGGCTAATGTAATTACGATGTGCCTGGGTGTGTTCCTCCTTGGGTCCAACTTCTTTGGGACTCTCTGAGCTTCCTGGACGTCCTGGTAGTCTATTTCCTTTGCCATATTGGGGAAGTTCTCCTTTATTATTTGTTCAAATAAGTTTTCCATTTGTTGCTCTTCTTCTTCCCCTTCTGGGACCCCTATAATTTGGATGTTGGGACGTTTAACCATGTCCCGGAGGTTCCTAAGCCTCTCCTCATTTTTTGGAATTCTTGTTTCTTCCTCGTTTTCTGTTTGGTTGTTAGTTTCTTCCTTCTGGTCCACTCCATTGATTTGAGTCCCAGTTTTCCTTCCATCTCTATCGATTCCCCATGCGTCTTCCTTCATTTCACGTATTGCAGCCTGCATTTTTTCATTTAATTTGTGAGCAAAATCAACCAATTCTGTGAGCATTTTGATGACCAGTGCTTTGAACTGTGCATCTGATAGGTTGGCTATCTCTTCACTGCTTAGAGGAATTGGCTCTGGGGCTTTGATTTCTTCTCCGGTTTGAGCCATTTTTGGTGGGTGGTTTTTTTTGTTTTGTTTTGGTTTTCATCTGGTCGCGGCTATTATATAGTGAGGGGTGGAGCCTTAGGTGTTCTTCAGGGCGGGGCAGCCCAGTCGCTGGGTTGTGACGCTGTAGGTGGGGGTGGGGTCCGAGAGGGAAGAATGGCACCTGTTCCCGCTCTCTCCTGGACTCCGGTCCCTTCCATTGCTTCCCCTTCGCCTGGATTATCTGCGCACGCAAATGTGGGACCACTTGGTCAGCCAGCTGCCTTGTGTGGCCTCACTGGGTCTGCACAGTTGCCCCCCTGTGCCCGGGGACCACTAGCCACCACCTGTGCACCTGGGAACTGCCAGCCGCTGCTGCTTGCATCTGCACCTCCACTTTTTCCTGCCCCGACTCCGCCCCTCTTACCGGTCTGGATGAATGGTTGTTGGACTTGTGTAGAGTTCAATTTTCTATCAGTTCTGGTTGTTTTCTTGTTTCTAAATATTTGTTGTCCTTAATTTTGGTTGTAAGAGGAGGCACAGTGTGTCCACCTATACCTCCATCTTGGCCGGAAGTCCCAATTATTGATCCTTTAACTACTCTATATATTCTATCCTCTGTCTTAAAAGTATTGTCTACTCTCAGTTTCAACCATTTCACTATTAGCCTTTGCTAACATCCATGTGTTACAGATTAGGAAACTGATATATCAAGGGGGTTAAGTGACTTGTGCAAGTTCACACAGCTACTAAATGACAAAGGCAGGATTTAAACATAAGCGGTCTGGTTCTATTTTAACCACTATAGTAAGTGGAGGTGTGTTGCAGTATCAACTCCGAGTGATCGTACCAAGATAAATGATCATTTCTTCCTTCCAAAGTTAGCTCGCTTCCCTATTTATGTCATTGTTAACATAATGGATATTAATTAGGGATGGTTTTTACTGCAAGTGACAGAAACAAAATAAAAAACAATAATGGCTTTAAGTAAAAGGAATTGTTCTTATCACATAACAAAAAGTCTGGCATTGCTACTTCAGTTAATTAATGCCAAACAGTCTAGAATTCTCTTGACCTTTCCCTCGTGATCACAGAGGGCTGCTGAAATGCCAGGTGTTGAGTGCGCATTCAATGCAGGGGTGGGTGGGTGGAAGGGAAGTGACAGCATCGCATCAATAGCTTCTGTGTATTTCATCAGAAGAGCAAAAGCTTTCCCAGAAATGCCCAGCACGCAGTCACTTCTGTATCACTAGGCAAACTGCGTCTACATACAAGGCAGACCAAGAAAACTGAGTATCTGGGTGGACACACTGTTACCCTGAATAAAATCACGAGTCTCTTAGCAAAAGACAGAGGTGGATATTAAACAGGTAACTGAAGGTGCCTGCACACCATTCAGAAAGAACCACGATAAAAATAAAAGAGGGTAATGTGGTAAGGAAGGGCTGAAAGATTTCTGTAGGTTGTGTGGTCAGAAAAGGCCAAGCTTAAACCTGAATGACAATGAGTCAGACATAAAAGTTTTAGGAGAAGAGCACTCCAGGCAAGAAGAAACTCAGCTAGTACAAAGGCTGAAGATGCCAGCACAGTCAGTGTGTTGAGAGACAGCGGCATGGCTCAGGGGTGGAAGAAAAGGAGAGTGGGATACAGAAGCCGGATGACACAGGCCCTGGTCCACCACCTTACCAAGTGATCTAAGTTTCACTGTTCCCTTAAACATTCTACCTCAAAACTTCTATCATAAACATCCCGTAACATTCCACACTAGTGCTTCTGCTCAGGCTGTTTCTATCATCTAGCTGTCCTCCATCCTTGCTTTCTGGTTGTAGGAACTTTATCCATCCTTCAAGTCTCAGCCCAAGTTCCAATGGTAAGTATCTTGATCCATACTGAGTGAGTACTCCTTTCTGCAAAGTCCTACAGATCTGCCTAGTACAGGGTAAGGCTTGCAAACATGGACCATGGAACTTAGTCCCAGTTAAAACCTGGCTGATATAAATTGTGTGATCTCGGACAAGTTACTCCAGTCTGTCTCATTTTTCTTAGTTGGAAAATGTCAGTATCACAACATCTAAGTAAGAGGAAATGGTGAGGGAGGGCTGCATTTTTAAACAAAGTGGTCAAATTAGGCCTCATGAAGAAGGAGACATGTTTTAGCCAAGACTTAAAGGAGGTAAAGACATCAGCCACACAGATGCCTGAGGGAAAAGCACTTCATTCCTGTGCAATCGCTCTGAGACAGGAGCCTGCCTACTAGTTAGAGGATCTGCAAAGAGGCCAACGTGGCTAAGGCACAATGAAAAAGAGACAAACCGGGGACGAGAGCTTGAGGGAAGGGGGAAGGACACAGAGACATTGATCATCTAGGGCCTTGGAGAATACGTAAGGACTTTTTTACTTTTAAGTAACCTGGCAAGTCAATGCAGGTTTTTGAGGAAAGGAGTGGACGATGTGACCTACATGTTAAAAGGATGATCCAGGCTGCTGAACTGAGAACAGGTGGGACTGAGGGGGTGGGAAACCAATTAGGCGGCCGCTGCAGTGACGGCAGCACTCAGACCGGGGCAGCAGCAGTGGAGGGGTGAAACATGGTCTGCTTCGAGACATACTTTGGACATATAATTGGTTATGGGGCATGAGAGGCAGAAAGCAAGGATAACTCCAAGACTTTGGCCTGAGCAAACAGAATGATAAATCTGCCTTCAAATGAGATAAAGAAAACTATGAGTGAAACCAGCTTAAAAGGAAAATAACAAATTTGATTCTGGATCTACACATCGCACATATAAGAGATGATGCACAGCAGGCTGGGCACATATAATCTAAGATTTGGAAGAGAGGTTTGGGCTAATAATACAATCTTGGTTTTAGTTGACTTATTTTTGATACTTCAAGCTACGCGACTAAATGAGATCACCAAGATGAAGAAGACATGAGAACTGAAGACTAAGCGCAGGGGTGCTCCACCACAAGAGGCTGCAGAAAAGAGCAGGCAAAGGAGGCTTGAGAAGCACTCCCTGGTAAAGAATGAGGTAAACCACAACAGTTTGGGCCCTGGAACCCAGATGAAGAAGATGTCTGGAAGACCAGTGGGTGCTCAGCTATCTCAAATGCTAAGATGTGTAATGTTGGGATGTGTAAGATGAAGACTAAGGTGTGACCAACAGAGTCAGCAATGTAGGGTCAAGTGACCCTGAAAAGCAGTTTCAGCAGACTGGTTGGGGCAAGAGCACTCAAATATTTGTTGACTAAAGAAATGATCATATTAATGAACTATTAATTTTTTCTCCTACACACCTAGATGTAAAACAGACTTGTGTTTGAACTCTCCCTTTCACTTGCCCCAAAGTCCAAGTGGCTGTTTGGTCTTAATTGATTCTGCTTTCACATTCTCAAAACAGTTTCTTCCTCTCCCATCGCACAGCTCAGTCCTTGTCTAGGTGTTTGAAGAAGGCATTACAAACCAATGAAGCAAGGTTGGACTTCTTAATAAATGATGCTGTAACAATGTTGAAGAAATGGATACTTAAACCTTAAGACACATACAAGTTCTAAATACAAAACTATAAAACTTTTGGAAGAAATGTAGAGGAATGTAGGTCATTGGTTATTAAAGATTTCTCTGATACAAAATTTAAAAACCATAAAGAAAAAGTTTTATTAATTTGATTAAAATTAAAGATACCATTAACAAATTAAACTAATAGCCTAAGAGAATATATCTGCAACACATCAAGCCAATAAGGAGTAGTGTCCAGAATTATAAATTTGATTTGATTGTGCTAAGTGAAATAAGCCAGGTGGTGAAAAACAAATATCATTGGATCTCACCTATAAGTGGAATCTAATCAACAAAACAAACAAGTTAGCAAAACAGAACCAGAGACATGGAAATAAAGAACAAACTGACAGTAACCAGAGGGGAGAGAAGAGGAGGGTAATGGGGGAAAGAAGGGGAACGGGCACGTCAAGGAACATGTATAAAGGACCCTGGAAGACAACGGAGTGGGGAGGACTGAATGTGTGTGTGGGGGGGGCGGACAGGGGAGAGTAATGGGAGAAAAATAGAAACCTCTGTAATTCAACAACAATAAAAAAATAGCCGTAAAGAAAAATAAAGAAAGAAAATGAGCAAGAAATTCTCAAAAAAGGGATCAAATGGGACAATAAACCTTAATAAGATGTGTAGTCTCACTGGCAAACAGGGAAATAAAAATTAAAACTACAAAAAGATACTATTCATATCCATAAGATTTGTTGAAACTTTAAGTCTGACAATATCAAGTGTTGAAAGGATGTGAAACATTAGAAACTCACATATACTATTTGGTATGATCACTTTGGAGAACATTTGACAATTCTGGCAAACCTAAAAATATATATACCCGAAGACCCCACAATTCCACTCTTAACGCATCTCGAGTATCTAATACAATCCTAATTAAAGTGTTCCATATGCACAGATATGTACAAGAATATCTTTGTAGCCCTGGCTGGTGTGGCTCAGTGGACTGAGCACCAGCCTGTGAACCAAAGGGTTGCAGGTTCGATTTCTGGTCAGGGCACATGGCTGGGTTGCCTGACAGGTCCCCAGTAGGGGGTGCACAGGAGGCAACCACACATTGATGTTTCTCTTCCTCTCTTTTTCCCTCCCTTCCCCTTTGTCTAAAAATAAAATAAATAAAATCTTTAAAAAAAGAATATCCTTGTACACATTATTTGTAATTAGAAAATAAAATCAGCTGGATGACCATCAATGAAAGAAAGTTTAAGTAAAAAGCGGTATATTGTGGAATGTACTACTCACTATTCAGCAGTTTAAATAAATAACCTAGACCAACATGTATAGAAACAGATAATCTCTAGGTCACTATTAAATGAAAATGCTAGCTGTAGCAGCATATATACATTTTCACATAAACATATTATTGATGCAAAGCTATATAACATTCCAAACAATATGTGTTCTTTATGGTTACATAAAGTATGGTATTATATATGAACTTAGGATAGCTGTTACTACAGGAAAGAAAGGATGGGAATAAGATTGGGGATGGGTAACATACTTCAATTATACATGTAATTTTTTTTCTTAAGCTCAATGGTAGCACGTGGGTATTGTTATGTTATTCTCTGCATTTCTGTATGTTTAAAATTAATAAAATCAACATACTGCAAAGTACAAACTTCTTCAGCATGGCTGTAGGGACTCAAATATTCCTACCTCCTCTTCTAGCCTCGTCAGTCACTGTTCCCTCTGGCAGTGTTTCCCAAGCCTTGGACGTTTATGTACCGTTTTCATCCCTTTTGCTAAGTATCCCAACTTTATCTTAATTAATATTGCCCTTTCCATCATTTAAATAGCCTTATAAAAATCAATAATAAAGAGGAAATCACATATTCAATATCCCAGTTATAATTTTCTAATATGAATATAAGTAAGTATATAAGTATTAAAATATTTATCCTAGTATTAAAATATTTGTTCCAGTGCTACCTAAAATCATCAGGTATCACTTTTGGTTGCAAGGTCTTACGCCAGTGTTCTTGGACTTCGTGTGCAAGACTGCTTGGGAGGACTGTTAGAAATGGAGACTCCCAGGTCCCACCCCTAGAGATTCAGGCGCCGGAAGACAGTCCTGCCCTGTACGCATCCTTGGCACCTACCAAACTGGACTATTTGCCATTCTCTTGACAGGCTCTACATTTTCCTTTCCCAATACCTTTCCTCTTATTTTCTCTGCTTGAAGCATCCTTTTTTCTCCCTAAGCCAACAGAAATTAAGCTTAAGACATCGCAATAAAGAACTTCAACTTGATTGAAACATCACACTCAATTCAAAATCCTACCTTCCCCTGTCAATTTATTTCTTTTTCTATATGGAGGCTTATATTACTCAGTGTAATGTATGTCTATTCCCCCTCCTCAACTGTAAATGCTACTTGAGGGCAGAAGTCTTAGACCTTGTTCAAAAGTAGGGATTGTGTCTTGGTCATTTTATACTTTCAATATAACAGTTACCCAAATACTTGCTGAACTGAGTTCTGCAAAACATAAAATTAATCTAACAATTTTTATAATCTTTTAAAAATCATGTAGTTAAGAATCACATACCATTACAAATTAAACATTATCATCTAGACTAGCTAGTATCATTTTCAAAATTAGAAAACTCAAAATACATCCTATCTAGAAAAAATAATTTTGTTTTTATTTGTAAAGTGAAAAAAGTAACTATTTAACTAAAAATGCCAAATTCCATTTTTAAGAAGGAAAACTGCTTAACTTATAAACTTCCAAACAAAAGTGAATAAATAAGTTATTAACTGACAAAGTGAGTTTTTGATACTGCTACAAAAAGCTATTACCATAAGAACAACACTATTGCTAAAGCAAACTTAACTGACTCTAGCAAAATTCTCAGTACTTCCAAATGATATTCCAATATGGCTTCTCTTTGCCTCAATGTTGTGTATCAATTACTCTGATGCATCAAGAGCAATGATTTCTAAGTATTTTTGCAGTATAAAAATCCTTACAACTATCAGTATAAAAACCACAAAACCCATGTGTTTTTAATGAGAAAATAACATATAACTCATTTGTGATTCTTGCTTTTCAACTTGGTAATAATCATTTGGTTTGTTTCTATTCTAAGAGTAGACTGCTTTACTGTGCTACACTGACTTACATTAACGTAGATAGAAAATAAATTAATAGGAAAGAGAAGTGGAACTCTTTAATGGTGTCTGTTCATCAGTATCAATCTGTATTATAACACCGTCTGGACTTGGGTGTTGTAGCACATAGACAACACTTCATAAAGACAGAGAACCGTCAAACTAAAATATACAAATATTATCAATTTAAGTAATAAAAGAGCAGAAGAGGTAGAGTACGTATTTCGTTACATTCAATCGGCCTTCCTGGGTGAAAGCAGAACGAAAAGACGGCGACTGTGGAAGCGAGGAACAAGGAACGGTTCTCACGCACCTCGTTTGCTCCGGTCCTCATCGTGTTTCCGTCATGACTTTGTTAAATTTCCCTTTTTACATGGCAGGTCAAGTAAAGTAAACCTAGTTTATATGATACCTTTTATTTTATGTTTTCCTTTTATTTTTATATTATATATTTCATACTATAAAAATAAAATTTCAACCCACTATGTCTATTTTCCTAAAAAAAAATGTACTGTAAATAAAGCAGTAATAAGGTACAATTATATTTCAGCTCAAGAATTTCCAAAAGTGATTCTAGTATTGGTTTTACTTACCCATAAAATGATAACCTATAGCTATTGATACTAATAAAGAGACCTATCCAGTTATGCCTACTTCCCCAATAAATAATCTTTTTATTTTGTAAAGTACTAAAGATAGACAATCCTTGAGGCTCTATTAATATTTAGCAGTACTGTACTCAAGGACCAGAAAAATACAGAAGTTTAAAGGTAATGAGAAGGAGTTAAATAAACCTATTTCAAAGATCCTATAAGTCGAATAGATCAGATTAGACAAGCTTATTGGAAGGTAACAACACAGTTCATTTAATAAAGCAGTTCTGAGAAATCAAAAAATACCATTTCTCTTTTTAAAAAAAATCAAAGAAGCACTTGGACTAACAAGAAATAATGCACGATTTGGCTTGATCAAATACTTCATTAATTTCTTCTACCCTCTAAGGTATTGTCCTTTTAAAACCCTCTTCAAATAAAATACAACCTAATTGCTTGCACAGACACCCTAATCCATTTGCAAATGGATTTGTATTTCAACAGTGCCACCTAGTGGTTCGATCAATACTCTCAACTGTTCACTAGAAAGCTGGTTTCATCAGTAACAAAGGCTAAGAACACCCAAATAGTTTTATCTTCTGGTTCAATATTTCTAATAGTATTAATATTCAAGGGGCAGTTTTTAAATAGTATCATAATTTAAAGATTTTTGTCTTTTCACAGTCTATCTCAAATAAAAATTAGGTCGTTTACAAATATTATAATATTTTAAATCAAAGTACCTTAGTGATTTCTTCAGAAGCTCTCTTGAAGTCCTGAACGTTGCGACAGTAAAACCCTATTGTGCAGCTAGGGTCCATCTTCCGAAATGACATCTTTTTGGGAGAAGGGCAGTGGAATGTCTGTAATTTTAAAAGTTCTTTAGGATTAACTTACTTTATTTGATGGACTTAACGTACATACAAGAATATTGCTAATTTAAAACTTGCTACCTAGTTTTTCTCAAAACTTAAACATGACTTTCAAATGGTGTTTTAAGCCTATGCAATGTAGACAGTCGTTCCTGCTCTCCCAAGCTCTAAGATATGACAGCCAATATTGTGTACATTCAATTCTCCCAATTTCTACCTTCTGTGACATTAGTGCCATTCTGCAGAAGAGAGTGTGTCGAAGTGATGTGCCTTTCTAACACTTGCAGAAGGAAAGAAAAATGTACCACTGAAAAAGATAGGAGTAAGCTAATACAGGGTTTAGAATCAAGCTAGCCATTTCTATGAAAGTGCAATTAAGTCTGCTTTGTCAGAGTTTTTAATGTTTATATACCTTTTAATAAGGATATTAAGACTTTTTAACAAATACATAGATTTATGTATATGTTCCATAGTGGTGGCCACACAGTACAATATACAGATGATATATCATAGAATTATACATTTGAAAACTACAACATCTTATTAACCAGTGTCACTCCAATGAATTTAATTTTAAACGATGTTCCACAGTGATATGAAAAGAGGTCAACTCAAGAGTCTTAGCAATGGACACAATTAGTACATAACTTCATATTCTTCCAACCCACTCTACTACTTGGCTTTAATTAAGTGCTTTATGCCCATACAGGACACAGGTAAAAACTGTTCTGTTATGGCCTTGCCTGCCCCGTACCAATCCCCCTGTCCCATTAGTTCCCTTTCCTCAAGTGGTCACAGTGCCACAGATGTCAGCGGGCTGGGGAAGCAGCTGGAGCCTCCCTGCCCTGGCTATGGGGTGTGGCTCTTAGTGGAATCTGGATCTCTAGAGAATGCCAAAGTGGGAAAGCGGCAGAATATAAGGCTAATCATTCCAGTCTTCTTTTTCTTCACCACCACATTCTGGTACTTGGTTTTAAAGATTAAAAAAAAAGAAGAAGAAACTTCTTAAATGCTTTTGCCCTTAAAAATCACTGATGCTACTAAGTCTTTTTTGTATGTATTGAAAAGATGTTTATGGACAAAAGGAGGACCATAAATATATATGCTCATATATGTTTATATGTACATAAATACATTTTGTAAGGATATACAAAAATTAACAAGCTTAAGGGAGAGGAAGAAAACTGGGCAGATTGCAGACAAGTATGGAAATTCTTTGCTGTATACTTTATATATTTGAATTACAGAATGAGCTCAGTTAAGAAGTAATCTATGTCAAATTTGAACTCATAAAATTAAAATTTCCCTACATTCAATACCTAAAACTAAGGGATTTTACCTTGAGACCATCTACCAAAATGTGGGAAAATACAGGCTTTCATATTTGCTGTGTTCCTGGTGAATCAATCTCCCACTTCATCCTAGTGATCCAATTAGTACCCCACGTTATCATCAGAGGATAGGCAAAATGCATATTCAAGCTGCTTTTTTTCCTTATGGATAGTTCATATATAAGATTCAAATACAACAACATAGAGGTAGATACAGATGAAACAAATGTGTTTTCAAAACCACAGCCTTTACAAAATGCTTAGCTAACACTTTATAGAGTGAGATCCAACCTAGCTAACCTGGAATCTCCAGGGCACTAGTCAACACAAGCATTGTCTTAGTTGGACTTTTTCTAATATTGTTTCATGTGTTTTATTTATAAGGAGATATTAAAAACAGATCTGGAAAGGGACAGAAGACCTAGGTAAGCCTGTTAGTTAACAATATACAGAAGTATATTGTATATGAGGCACAGAAAGTTCTAGGTCTTATTTACAAAAAGTTATTCTACGTATAAGGTATCTAAAAATCATCATTTGCTTAACTCCTTCCAAAGCCAGTAAGCAAGATTTATTTGTGTTGTGCTACCTGGAGATTAGAAAAAGGATCAAAGTTTGTACAAGGTCGAAAAAAGTATTTTTAACTCACGTACAAGGGCATCTTCGGTAACACTAAAGCACTGAGTAGTTTTTATTCAAGAACCAATAGGACTAAACCAGAATAGGCTCAGTGCTATTTCTCAGTACTACTTCACTCATCATAGGTAGTAACATTAAACTGTTAATCACGGCTGTTTTGGTATCTGCAAAAAACTACAATTATTCACAAACATACTGATGTAAATCTGCGATCACTGAAAACTGAAATTGCCATAGGGTGTACTACATGGTAACGAGAACTCATATTACAGAGAGGCATTTTATATCATTTAAACTTAAAATTATATTCTGTTGTTCACCCAGAAGATTCTGAAGTCAAACCAACATTAATTTATAATTCAGAATCATTTCTGTTTATTGCAGAACAAGTTAGATTTTTAAATATTTTCCCAAGTGGTATTACAAGGCTATGTTTACTTTGTGATAATTCTTTGAACTATGCACTCATTCCTTTTTTGATTTTTAAAATTCTGACCACTGGTAAGAATAGCACACACATTTTAGGGAGTGTTCACTAGACACAATTCAGTGACAATTCCATGTTTCTGAAAAAATTGGCCATGGTGAGTCGATTCTCATTTATTTAATTTTTTCAATACATTATTTATTCATTGCCTCAACAAATAATTTATTAGGCATCTACTAAATGCCAGGCATTGTTCTAGGCTTATTATTTGGAACAGTGGATTCTATCACCTAAACATACAAACAATAATGAAAGTGTCACAAGAATTAAAATTCAATACAAATATATTTAATCAAAGTATTTGGAGCTACAGGTCAGAATAAGAGTTCAACAAAGGTCTCTAATTAAAGTGCTTAGGACATGCCCTGGCCAGTGTTGCTCAGTTGGTTGGAACACAGTCCTGTACACCAAAAGGCTGCAGGTTCAATTCCCTATCAGGACACATGCCTAGGTTGTGGGTTTGGTCCCGCATCGGGGCATGTGTAAGAGGCAACCGATGGATGTTTCTGTCTCACATAGATGTTTATTACCCCCCACTTCCTCTCTCTCTAAATCAGTAAGCATGTCCTCGGTGAGGATATAATAATAATAATAATAATAATAATAATAATAATCATCCTGGCTGGTATGGCTCAGTGTATTGAGCACCAGCCTGAGACCTGAAAGGTCGCAGGCTGGATTCCAGGTCAGGACACATGCCTGGGCTGCAGGCCAGGTCCCCAGTGGGGGGCGTACAAGAAGCAACAGGTCAGTGTTGCTCTCTCAAATCGATGTTGCTCTTCCTCTTTTCTCCTCCCTTCCCCTCTCTCTAAAAATAAATAAATAAAAGCTTTAAAAGAATAATAATAATAATCTTTTAAAAAAAATGCTTAGGACAGTGCCTTGTTTACCAAAAGAGCTCAATAAATGATAACCTAAAAAGGAAGCAATAACTTGGCCTGATTTGGTTTCAAATTTTTAGAAGTTCAACTCTACAACTCTAGGAATTCCACACCACAAGAACAATGAAATATGTATAATCTGCGACATCTCTCCTTCAATTTCATATACTCTGATATGATACTATTTTCTTAAACTTTCACAATCCAAATTCAGGACATGCCCTTAAATTATTTATAGCAATGATTTACTTAGAATTAAATAAAAAATCTAAGGTTTTAATTTCTCCAAGTATTGACCAAAAGAAGTATTTATCAAAAAGAAGTTGTTTTTTAAAAAATTAACAATTGAGGTATAAGGGTGGTTTAGAACATGCATGTAATTTATTACATCAATCAACTGCAAAATTTCACAGCATATAAACATACAACCAACACAGCAAGGCAAGGATGGTTAGTAGAATAGGGTACTTAAAATATCTCCACTTGGAGCATGTTCAGCTTAAAATATGATTAAAAGAAAAAAGTAAAATTCTATTTCTGAACAAAGACAACTTGCTATAATTTGTATATTGTATTTTCACAGGAAAATAAATGATGCTATGCAATAAAAAAAATCTAAGATAAATCCCTGAATTGAGAAAAATGAAAAACTGTCCAGAGCAATTACCCAGACAGGGTAGATACTCTTGGCGTCCCAATGTATAAGAAATAAATGCTTCTGTGTATTTAAGAAGCTACCTAATTTCACCAAATTTTACTTTATAAAGTCTCGTAAAACCAGTTCTTCTTTTCCATTCCATCACTCTACTTCAAGCTTTTACTAACTCACTTGTGAAGTGCTGCGACAATCTTGCAATAATGAGCTGCAACCTTCCTGATATTAGTTGTGTAGACATATCCGGGATGTTCATTCACTGGGCAGCTTTGCAGAGTCTCTCAAAATACCAGATGACTAGTCTCTCTCTACTGGCCAAATAACAAACCCTGATACTCTTTTAATTTGCTTATCTTAGATAATACTGGAATAGTATGAACAAGTTTCCATCTGAATCTCAAGTAACCACTTTTTAAGAAGTCATTTTGGCACATACACTCTAGAAATGTAGCTTAGACACACAGGAATCAGCGCCACAAGACTACAGGCAGCAGAAGGAATTACAATGTGGGTCACATAGTATAATTCTCCAGTGCCTCCCCTTGTACCAATCAGTCAACTAGGAATATTTACTAAGGTTTACATGTAAGATACTATGAAAGAAGAAAGTAGAAAGCAAACCAGATCTTTGCCCTTAAGACGCTTGTACTTCAGTTGAGGTAACAGTTTACAAAGGGTGCTAGAATGTTTTATCTTTCTAAATTATACGTTCATCTTGCAGTTAGTTGATCAGTTTTCACAATCTACTCCTTAGATACTTTTAGGTATTACCATTAGCTAGCAAGCCATTACTAAAACAAAGTACTAAACCACAATTCTAACTTGCCAAGCCCTTGAGAATTAGTGAACCATGACACTCGAATGATTAAAATTAGTTTAAAAGACTGGAAAGGCATCATCTGGGAAAACAAGACCCAAAACAATGAAATAATTACATGTCTCACTTAGGGACTCTCAAAGTTTCTGAATTAAATACTGGATCACAAAATGACCGGCATAAAGGAGAAGAAGTTGTTACGAAATCAGTGCTAAAACAAAAATTTGAAATCCAACGAAGGTCTTAAAAACTTCTTAACTAGAGGCTAAGACTTCATTGTTAGGCTTACAGCAAAATAATTTAGCAGATAGTCTCCCTACATCTCCTTGTCAGTCCAACCCCACTCCATCATCTCCCTTCCCTCCTCCCTTCCCTTCTCCCTCCCTCCCTCCCTCCCTCCCTCCCTTCCTTCCTTCCTTCAACATCCTAACATTTTTATTCTTCAGTACTGTTTAGCTGTATATCTACAAAATTACTTGGAACCTTGTTCAGTTACTTTGGTGGGGCTAGGGTACCTAACCAGTTAAGAGACAAAGATAAATGGGAAAGAAAGTGTATCGTAAATTAAAATTCAGCAAGAAAATTTTTAACCTTTGATCATAATGTGAGTTATGGTTTTATAAATCAGTAAAATATTGATTATTAACCTATAATTGTAATACCATAAAAGCTTAGCTGACTAGCACATCTCTCAACAATTAGAGTTTGCTTCACATGGTTAAAAAAGACACAGCTCTTAATCCGTAGTACCTCAAGAGGGAAATCCTTTATGCTGACATCTACAAAAGACTGGCAGTAATGAGGATCCATGTAAATCAAACTGTCATCTACAAGGACAAAACAGAAGACAAGTAATTCAAAAACACCTTATTATTACACTGCTTACAATCCAATTTCTATGTAGAATAGCTGAAAAAAATCTGGGAGTAACAGTTTGCCAGACTGATATTCATTGACTAAAACATAGGTTTGCACAGGACAGATTAACTTTTGCATAATCAAATATGCTTGTATAAGCAGAATTTTTATAAAGTGATGAGACTGTCATTTAATTTTTAGTGATAAAATTACTTTCACAAACACACAATTATACTCTACAGTTTGCCCATGAAAAATGTATTGCGCTACTTTAATCTGACAGGAAGAGCATACTGCTTGTCATCTTATCATCAGCTAGCACCACCAAACCCGGGAAAAAGTAAATATGTAAATAGCAACTGCCAGAATGTGAAAGCGATGTCTTCTGAAGTTTAGTGAAACCAATAAATTATGCCTTGTTTATGCAATAACAGAAATTAAACATACATTTTACAGAATCCAATTATGCTGTGGACCAAGTGACAAATGAGTGGCTATGGTAGGACTGATGAATTTATACGGTACTCATTTTGCTCTGTTAATCATCCTGCTTCCAGATGATCTCATATTAACTTACTGACTTAAAACACACACACACACACACACACACACAATGCAGAAATATACTTTACTAAATCACTAACCTTGAAATCCAGCAAAGTAATATGACTGTTTCGGTTTGCCACCAATAATTCCCACACAATATTCAAGGCTTAAAATACCCTGCCAAAAGAAACTAATTCAGGTTTAGAGTCAAGAGACAAATGGTAGTTATTCAAACCAACCAAATTTGTATTACCAATATTAGTAGTTCCCAAGTTCTTCACCACCAGTTTTATTTTTATTACATTTGTCCCCATGTTCTGAAATCCCTCTACAAAACTATCTTCCCTTTTCTTTAAATCACTTAATATTAACATGACTAAATCAAATATTCTGACCAGCATGTCACTCAACAACGTCAAACAACTAGTGGGTGCCAAATACAGAAACAGACAATGTTACCACATAAAGACAATAAAATTTCCTGCCAAAACCAAAAACACCTGGCCTTTCAGTTAGTTGCTGGGGCAGCCTTATTGTGATCAATGTAGTATTTTCATCAGACTTTTTGAAATGCTAGAAATATTTCTTAGACTGTTTTCATTGAATCTTTGAGTCTTAGGATCCCAAACTAAAAACTATTTTCTAATCAATGGCATTTACTTGACAGATTTTTTAATTCTGCTTCATTTGGAATAAATATAAAGACTAATGAAACATTTTAATCCAAGGAAAATAATAATTACTATTGTATTTAAAGCCGATCTATTTTACTAATCATAAAATATCAGAGATACCTCAATAAATTATTATGTATGCCCCTCAGCATCTATTCTAAGCTGAACTCAATTTAAGTTGGGCCCAATGCCCTTAAAAATAGTCCAGTGGGGTCAATTAATGTCTTGTCAATGGTTCCTACATTAATTTTAGCATATATTATGTTAGAGAACACCAATAGTGATAAAGAATTATGTTATTTTTAAAAAACTAAGTCTTAAACAATAAACTTTCCTTCTTATAAATGAGAGGATGTCCTGCAATCTAGAAGATATCAAATATATATATAAATAAATGTTTTTTCCTTTAATAAGTAATCAAACCATAGTGTTTTTTAAAGCTTAATTTCTTAAAAATAATGTGTTTGCTGTAATAAAAACACACATAGTAAAAGTTTCCCAAAACCTGAAAACTTAGAGCTCATCATAATTAACATTTGGGGGAAATCTTGACAATTATCCGCACTACTTATACTCACACATAGATTTACAAATGCAATTTTATGTATGTGGCCTCATACAATGTATACTGTTATAATATTTGTCACTAATTATGTCATAAATATAGACCTATATTATATTTAATGACTACAAAATATTCTATTTCATAAAGGTAAAAAAAAAATGTGCTTTAAAACCTGATCGTGACTATTTAAATTATTTTCAGGTTTTCAGTTATAAATAACCCTTTTAGTCTTGTGAAAATATAGAGGGTTTTTTTGGAAAGGAGAACTGCAACTGAAAAAATAAAATAGAGAAGGTATGTTAGGTTAACATTATAGAGCTAACTAAAAAAAAGTTAAGATGAAATAAAAGCTCCACTAACGATAACAGTGTTTTATCAGTAATGAGTCTGCCACTTTCCCCCTAAGTAAACACCCTTAACGCAAGGAAAGTGTGTCTTACTTCAACTTGAGACAATCTGATCAGCTGAAACACAATGCTTGTGAACCGCAAGGGGGTGAAAGTTCTAAGTCTCTCACAGTTTCGAAAGAGAAAGGGAAAAATATATAGCAAGAACCATTACTGATTCTCCTCAGAAGAAGGAGGCCCAGGATAATGGAAGAAAGACGTTGGTTCTTGACATTATTTCCTTTACAACAGACCAGAGAAGATTTAGCAATAAAAACTTAGAAGCAGATTAGGAGCTAGAACATCATTACATATAAGAGGCTGTATTTTTGGAAACTTTAAACACTTTTCAGTTCCTAAAAAAACTTCTTCACAGTTATCTAGTGGTGAGAATTTATTGAGCTGTACCCATGAAGCAATAAATAAGACTGAAGTAATCAGTCAAAAAAGAAAAGTCCTAATTTGTCTTGCTGAAGAAAGAGAACATAATGGATTTTCCTCATTGCCCATCTCTTAAAAATAAATAAATAAATAAACTGCCCACAGTGAGGGCTGATAAAGCACCACAACAAATTTATACTCACAGAATGGGAGAGGGGAAGGTACCATCTCTGAAGCAGTACTATGCAATTACCTCGATTAATATATTTGAAAAATACAACTGAATGGGGAATTTTTGAGAGCATTATATACAATGGTCTGGCAGGAAAACATTAAACCGCAGATGAAGAAGGAGGAGAAAGCAGATGGAGCAGTGTGGGGGGCAGAGATGAAGGTGGAGGAAGAGAAAGGAGAAGTGGAACGGGAAGATTATTTTTCTTTCAGGGCCAGTGTTAGACACCCTGTTTTTCCACCTCTACAGTGAATGCCTCTTTGCACCCTCTCGTTTTGCCTTTTGACCCAACCACTCCCTCTGACCAAGCAAAACAGCCAGCATGTAATCGACTTCACTTGGCCACTTCAACCATTTTTACCTGATAATTGAAAAAGTAGAGTTTCGGTAATCACTGCTCTCTCATTTTAGTGACTATAATATAAATTAATTAGTAAAAGCTCAAAATAGTGATACATTTTAAAAGTCCATATTTTAAGGACAAATATGAAAAACAACCAAAGTTCTAGTCTCTGTTAACAATTTGCTGTCTGCACTTGAACATAACACTTAACTTCTGTCTTTTCTGTTTTATAAAGACAATCCAGTACAAAGGTATTGTGAGGGCAAAGTGAGATAAACATGCATTGAAAATGTTATACAAATATGAATGTTAACAGACATTTTGTTAACTCCTCTACGCTAACCATGGCTTATCTCTCCACAATTCAGGCTCCAAAGAATCATTCAAGAGCATGAGGCAGCGTTGCTGCCTGAGAGATACTATCAACACCACCAAACAGCAAAGCCCTCAGCCGGAGGGGCCATGCCTTGAAGCCATCTGCAGCCGGTTCCACAGGCAACCAAGTCTCAGCTACAGGAGTCAGTTCCAAGATTGGCTCTGTTTCTAGCCTTTTCACGGTGGTGGAAAAAGGAGAGGGAATACCATTCGGTTGGTTAGAACCCACTGAGACATGACAAGATGCCCAAAGTCTCAAAGCCCTCAATGGATTCTCCAGATGAAATGGTTCATAACTTTGCACATTCTACCAATAACTCCACTAAAGAACCCACAGGTTAGAAATCAAAACCCCATTTTTTATCTAAAGGATTCATATGTTATGACTATATTATATTATTGGTAGTATTAGTAACAAGTATGCCTATAAAATTTTAGTAACTATTAGGAGAAGTTAATACACCAGCTAGAAGACTTCCATATACTACATATTGAAAAGACCTGCTCTAGACTTTTTATAATCAGTACAGTTTAGCCTGAGGAGATATTTTCCACCAAATACGTAGGAACCACAATATGAGATTAATGCCTCATGAGGGGAAAAGAATTGTTACTGAATCATAAAACACAAATCTAGACTTTATTTCAAGATTACTAGATCCTATAATACTCCATTCAAAAAGGAATTTCTATCTCTGCACTTGATAAAATGAGAGATTTTATTAAAACTATGAAAATAACGTAGATACTATAATATTAACCAAAAACTAAGTATTTCAAAAGTTAAAGTTTTATGATAACTGAATAGCTTAGTGCCCAAAAACAAACTAATATAATTAGGTTATTTAGGAAAAAAAGAATTACGTGTTCTGAAATAGAATAAATTTTTAACTGGTTAATATGAAAAAAACAAAGCTGGAACCTCCCCCTACACTATCTTCACCATTTCTGTCTATACAAATAATCATCCTAACTTTTACTGACCCTATAGTGACACAGGAAACAAATTAACAGATAATGCAGCCACAATACAAAAGTGAGTTTGTTTTGATAATTATTTGATACAGTTTAATGTGGGGTTTTATGAATAAAAAAAGTACATTCTTTTAAAAATCACAAATAATGGTGATGGCAGCAGTAGACATGGTATAGATAATGATATTTGCTGCATCTGTGTCTCCTCGATTAGCCACAAAGATGAAAAGCCTGTTCATTTTGTCATAGAACACTGCACTCTTCAAATCACATCTGACACTGTAATACTGATATTTAAAGTTTCTAATGTCAAACTTTATAATCTACAACTATAAAATTCTTACTACCCATTTAATGGAAAAAAGACTGCAATTCTTCTGTATTTTTCATGTGAGCTACCATTGCCTTAAAAAAAACTGAACTCTCATCTCCTACCTTTATGAACTCTAAGTAGTCGGTATTGGTTCTTTCTCCTCCAAGTCTAACAGGTACCAGAATAATAACAGCTTTGTCATCTGGGTTATCAGAGGCCACGGAAGCATGCTGTTTATCGATTACATCTGAACTGTAAACTGAAAAAAACATAATGAATATGTATTAATGTTTTCAGAAACATTTTTACCCTAATTTCCCCAACACTGGGCAGTCATCTGAACTCTAACATCATTATCAAGGGTCTCAATGAGTTACACACACCTACCTCGTTCATGCATTCAACAGATACTTGCTGAATATCTTACTATGTGGCCCTGGGGCTTCAGCAGGGAAAAATGAAGAAACATCCCTGCCCTCAGGGAGCATATACTCTAACATGGGGAAATGGCAATAAATAAATAAATAAATAAACAAACAAACAAACTATATGTCAGATGGTGATGGGTACTTCAGAGAAAACAAAGGGAGAAAGATGGATAAGACAAGATGGTGGCAGGAATCATTTAAAATCAGGTGGTAGTCGAAGTCTTATGAGAAACTAACATTTAAGTCAAGACTTAAAAGTAAGAAACCAAGTAATGCAGATACCTGGAAGAAGAGCATTCCAGGTAGAAAGATCACCAAGTACAAAAGTCTTAGGGCCGAAGCATATTCCAGGAACAAGAGGCCAGTACCTCTGAAGGGAAGTGAGCAAGGGGTACAGAAGCAGAAATAAGGTTGGGAGATAAAGTTACAGTTTAGGAGAAAAAGAAGACAGATTGTGCGAACTCTTAAAGGCCATTGTAAAGACTTCAGTTTTTGCTTTAAGAGAGTTGGGAAGACACTGAGAAATTTTTTTTAGGAAAGGAATGTTCTGATCTGACTAACAATTTACCAGTTTAGTTCATATCTTGCTAACAGACTGTAGGGGTGAGGGCTGAAGCAAAGAGAACAGCTAAAAAGCCACTGCAGTAAAATTCAGCAAGAGGTGATGATGGTTCGAACAAAGGCAATAATTATGAAGACAAGGAATGGTCATAGGATGGTCATGTGGAGGCGGTGAAAAGTGATCAGTGTGAAGATAAAGAACACCCTCATACATTACGTGTACGGAGTGAGGCAAAACAAAAAAGGGGAAATCATAGGTGATTTGAAGGGTTTTGATATAACCAAAGAGATTAAGAGAGATGCCATCTACAAAGACACAGAAGACTGTAGGAGGGAAAAATAGAAGAGGGAGGATTGGGAACTGAGTTTTGGACACACTACTTTGAGATATCTATTAGGCATGCAAGTGGGAAGGATAAGTAGGCAGTTATGGGCATAAAAGCCTGGACTGGGGAGGGGATCAGGATGGACCTACGAATTTGGGAACTGCCAGCATACAGATGGCACTATAAAGCCATGAGGCTGGGTGAATGCAAATCCGTGTACACAGAAAAAGGGATGCAGTGTAAAGGCTGGGCACAACGCACAGACAATTTTAGAGATGAGGGAGATAAAGAAAAACCAGCAAAGGAGACAAGTACACGAGGAGCCAGAGGGACAGAAGAGTAGTGTTCTGCAAACTAAGTAAACAAAATGTTACAAAGAAAAGGAGGAAGCGGTGGCTGTGTCAGCCGCTACTGACAGGTTGTGTGACTGAAGACTGAGAGGTGAAGACTGAGATGTGATCATTGGATTGCGCAAAATTAAATTATTGATAAGGGCAGTTTTGGTAGAACGATGGGTGGGAGATCCTAAGTGGAATAATGCAAGAGAAAATGAGGGAATTAGGTGAAAGGAAATACAAACTAAACTTACTTTTTTTGTTCAACATAAATTCGTTTTATTCAAAACTTACTTTATCCCATATTCCCTGTCCATTTAACCAAACTCCTCTGCTCTTCCAATTAACTGATTAACAAATTCTGCCTCTTGTGCCCCAGTTCTTCCCTTTAAATTCCAAATTTAGACTAGGAGTTGTCAGATTCTCTGTATGCAAGCTTCCCCATTTCCCATAGTCCATCTAAACAAGCAATTTTCAACCTTTTTCATCATATGGCACACACAAACTAATCACTCAACTTCTGCAGCACACCAAAAAATATATTTTTTTGCCAATCTGACAAAAATAACAAGTATAATTTTTATTTATTCACACTGGATGGCTATTGTGTTGTGTTGGCTGTTGTCACTTCTTTATTTAACAATCTAAGGGAAAAGAGGTCAGTGCCCCTAACAAGTCAGATATTGCATGTTTTAAAAATCCTCGTGGCACACCAGTTGAAAATCACTGATCTAAACCAAAGCTACAAAAATACCACAATAGTTCTTTCTATTTGTTTCAATTCTATGACCTCACTTCCTCCAAACTACTCAGTAATGGCTTCTGATTATAGACCTTCAACTTGTGTCTCTTTTCTAAAGCAGTGTACACATAACCATTTTATCTTTGATTTTTCTGAACTAATACACATTTCAATCAAATAAAGTTTCCCTTCAGAGAGGTCTACTTCCTCCAGAAATAAATATTGTCACAAGTAATACAAAGTAATGATATTTCTATTGTCATACACAACAATTTCTCCCTTATCAAATGCCTCTTATCCTTCATCTTCATTCAACACACATTTACTGAGGTTCTATGCTGGGGAGTGGGAGGGCCAGATTTCAGAGTGTCTGGATCAAAGGTTTTGGTGTTTTTCCTCTATGAAATAGTCCAATTCCAGAACAGGTTCACTATAGCGGTGATTCCCAAACAAATGATTTGATGCCTTTCCCCTATCCCTGCTACCTTAACAATCATTGATCTACGGTGAGAAACAGGTAATCATAAGGTGATATTACAGGTGATTTCAAGTGCAGCATTTCATAGAGGTATTTCCAAAATGTCACAAAGCACAGAAAAATAAATGAATTCTTCCAAATGGGAGAAGGGTTTGTGTTCCAAAACAAAAGGCATTTTAATAAGGCACCTTCTAAGCAGAGGCAATATGTGCAAAGGCATGAAAAAACATAACAGTGTGTCCAAAGAATGGCCCGAAGGTTGCTAGTGCTTTGCTGTATCAACATGGAAGATAGTGTTGGGAGGTGATGCTAGAAATCCAGGTTGGGACAAATTAGAAAGGACTTCGTGTGCTTTATATGCTAAAATAACTTGAGACTAGAGTTAATGGACAGTCATAGGTTTTTAAAATTAAGGGACATGATCAATTTCTATAGATCAGATAGATCAAAAAGAGAAGAGGTAGACAGGGAAATCAAGTTAGAGTCCAACTTTCAGATAAGAGTCTGATTTAAATCAACAAGAGTAGAGAAGAGAGAACAGATTTCAGAAGTATTTTTTAAAGCACATGTGGTACACTTTGGCTGACTGGCTAGATGAAAGCTGTGCGGAGAGTCAAGAATAAGGAAGTGTATGCACGTGGGCATGATAGTGTTAGTGAAGAAAAAATAGAAAGAAATGAGTGGGGGAGAGAGAAATAATAGGTTTAGTTTCAAACATACTGAATTTGAAGTGTTTGTAAAACATCTAGGAGATATTTGAGGGACAGAAGAAAAATACAAGTTACCTCATATTAGCACAAGCAGCCCTGAAAATGTAGTTTCAAAAATCCTAGCATGGAGTGTAGAGTACTAATTACTTAAAGCCATGGAAAGAGATGCGATTACAAAGGAAGAGAACACAGAATAAGAAAAGGAAATGAACAGAAAATGGAAGTTTTAAAAATACTAATGAAGGGGGGAGGGAATTATTGATAGAATCTAGCTTCACCTAATTCCTAACCCTACAATTTATTAAAATACACTACACTAACATAATTTCTTCCTTTAGGATTCTTAAACATCAGTGTTAAAGATTTTAAGAACTACTTCATTAAACAAACCACTTATTTAATGAGGAAATTTGTGTTGTTTAATTAACAATATGTAACATTTAAAGACCAAGGTTGATTGTTAGCAATAAAAGCATAAGAGTCAAATTCATAGATTTATTTAATGGTTAATTGTTTAAGCACATCCTTTGACCTAATTAGCACTCTTTACACATCAAATTTTATTTGTAAGACTTCCTACCTGAAAAACAAATATAGAACCTGCAAAAATCAAGTCATCTGAAAATTTACAATTTTCTTTCTCATATGGCTATCAGTCTTTCTTAAAAAACCAATTAACCTTAACAAAAGATGAAACAAAATACATGTGTATTTGATTACCATTCTTTCCACACTATAAACACTAGTGAGTTATCAGGGTAACCTTTATAAAATAAAGCATTTTGTAAATATATTTATGTTAAGTATGAATGAAGTACATTTAACTTCCCCAAGACATTACCATATTTTATCCTGTTAGTGGCATTTGTATAAAAAAATAAATTTAACAGCATGAGATGGCTTATTTAAAGGCACTTTTATTAAGTGCCTTTATTTTATTAAGAAATTAAAGTCTATCTAATCCCCAACAAAGTTTCATATTCCTATAGCCACTGGTCATTAAAAAGAGTGGCCAAAACAATAAAATAAGGCAAAATTCTGGACAACAGCTGCATCGTCATCAGATGATGTACTGAAGCACTACCACGAAACACACCCAAGCAAAGAACTTTCCATCCTTAAAAGATATCCTCCAATGAGGTAGTACTGGGCACACCGGCAGCCCAAGGACATACCTGTGTTAAATTTTCTCGTCTAGCTTTTTAAATAGTCATTTTAGCCCTGGCTGGTGTGGCTCAGTGGATTGAGTGCTGGCCTGTGAACCAAAGAGTTGCCAGTTCGATTCCCAGTCAGGGCACATGCCTGGGTTGTGGGCCAGGTCCCTAGTTGAGGGTGTATGAGAAGCAACTAATCGATAATGTTTCTCTCCCTCTCTTTCTCCCTCCCTTCCCTTCCTTTCTCTCTAAAAATAAATAAATAAATTCTTTTTAAAAAGTAGTCATTTTAAATGTTGGAATTCTATTTAAGAGCTTATTTTAATATCGCAACTAAGAATTCATAGTGTATTAAGAAATATTTAGTAAGTGCCTATTACGTGTAGGGTGTCATATGGGAACAAAAATATAACATGGTCCCTATCTTCATAATCATTTAGAATATAATTGGAACAAGCTTAACACGTATGAAAGTCTAACCAAATATAGGAAAATTAAAATTATATACATTCCTTACCTGTACAATCTTGTGCAACATAAATAGTTATTCCTTGTAAATCAGGGTGTCTGGCTTCTTCAACTGCTTTTCTAAGAAATAGAAGCATCATCCTTTAAAATCCTAACTGTTATTTCCAGTTGGTAACTAAAGATTAAACTTAAGAGGAAAGAAAGCCATCATTTTCCTGACATTCCCACTTAACCTATAGTGTCTGCGTTCAAAACTATCATCTAAATGGTACCAAAAATCAGGTCAATTTTTTCAAAGTTGAATATTACACTAAATTACCTAAAGAACATTAAAATATAAATTACAAAGTACATAAAAAATATTGGATATAAAACTGTAACGCCTGCCCCGCCCCAGCCCACCCCCAATTTCTCTCAACCACTTGCATGGCTCTATTAAACATCTGCTAACCAACGATATCACAATGTGCTTCAAGGTTTGCTTCATATTAACTTAATCACTGACTAGCAGTGAGTTAGTTTTTAACTGTCCTCTGGTACACTTAATTAAGAAAGTCTGTTTCTTTTCTTTAAACACTAGCATGATGTTTTTTCCTTTGTTCAAAAATCTGTCTTAGAATTCTGTAAGTAAAACTGCAAATTGAAAAATATTTCTAAGTGAGTACAGTGTTCTCAAATGATATGAAAAAAAATCACAATATTTGTAAGAGGAAATTACGCAAGTTGTAGAAATAAATATTTTTATTTAACTGTATCTTCATACTTTTTTAACTTATGCTTTATTATGCATGTTTGTATGTGCTAGTACAGAAGAAGGATCCGCAACCTATGGCCCTCAGGCCAAGTCTGACCTGTGGCCCATTTTTTTTTTTGTAAGAATGGTTTTACAGTTTAAAGGCTTGCTTTTAAAAAGAAAGCAAGAAAGAAAGAAAAAAGAAAAAAACAGGCAATAAAGCCCTTATAAGGCCTTTCACAGAAAAAGTTTTCTCATCCCTGGCATACAGAACATAATCTTGAAGAGTAAAAACCGTGCCTTTATGAGATGCTTTTATAAATGTCACACCAAGCTGAACTTGGCATAATTATTAACAATACATTTAATAATATTATGCAAATACTTTTTCAATTGTAAGCCTCTGGACTATAAAATATAAAAGCAATTTACTGTAGTATGAAAAAATTTGGTAATAATTTCAAACTACCAGTATATGATTCTAAATAGAATAAATTTACCACAACATACTATACTTGAAGACATATTAATGATTCGGTTTATAATAATAAAGGTACATACAACAAATAAGACAATTTTTTTAAAAACTTAAATAGTATCCAAATGAATGTCACACGAGATAAAATTTCACTCCAACTTTTTTCTAACTATTCTGAATGTCACAAACTCTTTACTTTTACTAATATTATAATATAATATTATAGTCCCGTTCATTTACAATTCACAAGAATTTGATGTATGCAAAGAAATGCTGAAAATATCAATTTTAGTCCTTGACATTTCATTACACTATTAGTACATTACAGCCCCCAGGGTATATCATTTTTTTAAAAAAACTGTAATATTATGCATGTTCCAAAGTTGAAAGAGTTGTTAGTTTTTAGAACAATTCAATAAGGTAGTCTAATGAAAACCTGGTTAGAAAGAGGCCCTAGACATCTGTATCTGTGAGCAAAAGAAGCAACCTTTGTCAGTAGATAAATTACATGAAACCAGAGTTATAAAATGGTGCAAATAAATCTCCACTATGAATATTCTCAGACAGTTAGATTTTACAAGTTCCAATTAGGTATATACGCTGCAAAAATAAGTATGTCTGAGTCTGAGGACCTCTGCTCTAAGAAGAAAGATTGTAAAACATCTTACCTTAAAATGTGAGCAACCACAGCTGGTCCATACCAATCTCCGGCTTTTTTCCCGGACTTCTTCCCATACTCTATTAGTTGATGTAAGCCAAAGAGAGCCAAGGGGGAATCACCAAACCAAGAGATGATTTTCCTGTGACAAATTTCATTTCGAATTTCATGATCATCAGGGTACCTCCCAATTGTTTCCTTCAGAGAAATTGTTGGAGTTTTGAGTTCTCTTTCCCCTGACAGCGGTGCTTCAAATGATGCAGTAAATTTTTTTACAGTGTGGGAAGTCCATGATTCAGAGTCTGAATGTTCAATGCTCAAAGCATCAGGCCAGGTCCAAGCTATAGTAGTTCCAAAGCAAGGTGTTCAGATCTTTTAAACAGTTAGACTTCAAGAATTCTACTACAAAAAGTATGTAGCTTTTAAACTCATGTGGGTTACTAAACTAAAAGAGTACACTCAGAAAGAGGCAAATGTATAGAGTCAGAAAGGAGATTACTGATTGCATATGGAAGAGGAGTGCATTGAGAGTAATTAACTAATGGGTATGAGGTTTCTTTGGGGAATCATGAAAATGTCCTAAAATTAGATTATGGTGATGACTGCAGAACTTTGTAAATATACTAAAAACCATTAAATTGTTCACTGATGGGTGAGTTTATGATATATCTAGCTCAATAAAGCTGTTTTAAAAAGCAAATAAAGACATGAGCGGAAGAAATATGTCAACATATCAATAATGTTTACTTTTGAGTAGTAATATTATTCTCTGGACTCTTTTATAGTTTCTGTAATTTCTAAAATGAGAATATATTACATAAAAACATAAAAAAGTCACCAAATTAAAGACCAAAAAACAAAAAGAGAGAAAAACAGCAAACCCAGGTCCACAGAGACAACTGTAGAACATACTTTTTTCTTTTCTTTGACAGCTCTGAGATGGAAGACAGACCTTTGTGTTCCACTACCAGTAAGTACTATTTATCAGACAGCCAGTCTTGACCACCCAAAGGCACAATAAACATATTGACTAACATTCAGAGTATTCATGAGAGAGTAACTTCAGAAAGTAGATTTTGTTTTGATTATATGTTAAAATAGAAGTCTGATCATGGAAATTTAAAAATTTTTTTCAAAATGTTTTTTCTCATATAATCCTTTCAGAATAACAATCATTGTTTAAGGCATAATATCAATTCTCTAGTAAATGAAAAGTTATAATAAGTGAAGTCATTAAAGATCAAAGATCTCAAAAAAGTTAACTATTTCCACAAGTTCAATGTTTTAAATAACAAGACAGTCCACACACATACATGTAATTTTAAGTTAACAAAATGAGTCAAATTTAGAGACCTAGTCAGGACTATGAAATACCTCATTTTTTGCAGTGTATAAAGAGTACTTTTTTGCCCAAATTTTTGAGGAAAAAATAAGTAAGGATGCACATTATACATGGGTATAATGATTACATAATATGTGTATAAGAATGCTGTGTATAATGCGCACAAAATGCGCACAGCATCATATGGTACACTCCAATTCTTGCCCCTAACTGCTCAAGACTACAAATCAATCACCCCAGAGTTTAAAAATTCTTCCGCATTATCCACATCACTCTTGAATAAATGTCTTCTATATGATCTCATCAATAATCCCAATAGAAAGGTTACTAAATATTTGCCACACATTCGGAAAAACACACACAAAAAATAATAGCACTTGGTAACCAGATATGATAGCCTGAAATAGTAAACTAAAATTCCCCTACAAATGTACACATTATAAAAAACTGACTAACAGAAATGGAAAGGAAAGTAGCACACTAGAAAAAAAATGATACATGTAAGTTAGGTGTCAATGACATTTTTGAGAGTCTAAAGGACTAAGTATGAGGATCTTATTAAGAACATGATAATCAGTTGAACTGATTACAATCATATTTACAAAGAAAAATAATTTTAAAGCATTATTAATATATAGAGAGAAAATAAACCAGTGTAAAATTTGTTATAATTTAAATAACTTAACAATATTAACTATCCACTCAAAGTCACTGCTATTGACCTGCCCAGAATTTACTGAACTGGAGATATTACTCAGAGAGTTTAAGCAAAAAGAAATAAATAATAACCACAAAAAAGGGGGACTACTAAAACTTGAACTTAATTCATGGTGTCACCCAAGAATAATGGGTATGTTTAACCTATATTTTTAAAAGGAGAATCATGAAGGTTTAAGTCATAACTGGCTCAATTCAATAAAGATGTAATATGTTGTTAGGTTACTTTCAACTTTAGAAGAGATTAGGGAATCAAGAAATTAATCTCAGAGAATTTTATGCAGTTCGCAAGCTAGAGTTCATATTTAAAAAAAACAAAAACAAACAAACAAAAAAAAACACAGAGATTTGATTTACCTCTACCAAGAAAGTGCAGTATGAGCCCTTGAGCCAGCAGCATCTGGCCAGTTCGTAATGTGCAGCCCCAACCACAGTCTGTTGTCAAGGTCGAGCCTTCTATTTGAGGAAATTCTTCCCTGTAGGTCAGCCATATTCTTGAAATAAAATCTTTACGAAATTCTTCCACATTTCCCGCAATTACATGATCTTCTATAGTACATCCTGATCTTGCAGGTAACAGTTTATTTTCATCTACAAAATAAAAATATAAACTACAATCTAAATATATGTTGAGACATGAATAATGGTATTCTATTCAATTACTGTCCATATGATACAGAGTATGCCACAATTTTCTAACCTTCTTTTCTATTTAAATGGAAATAAATTGCATTCAGCCTAATCAGACTGTTATGAAAATTAAATAAGAAAGAATGCTGAATGTTTTGCACATTCTAGCACTATTATAAGACATTATCAGTAATACTGTTGTTAGTAACAATATCCTATAGTTCAAATATAACCAACTCTTTTATGAGGGGATAATATAAAAATAAATTTTCTTTTTGCCTCATTTGACTCAGGATATAGATATCAGTGCTCTCTAAAATGAGATCTGCAATAAAAATATCATGATTGTCAATAAGTAAAAGTGTGCTTAAACTAGTTCTTAAAATCAAATAAAATGTGCACACTGTATTCATTGTCTTGGATATTTAAGTCAAATTATAATATCAAAACCAATAAGATAAAGAATAAAAATATAAAATTTTAAAATATAGTTATCCTTTATATGGAAATATAATTTTTTAAAAATTGTTGCAAACCACACATATCATTTTTTAAAGGCTTTTTCAAACTGATTACCACTAATACAATTTCTATGTGAAAACTATGGTCACTGTTTGCCCAACAGTTTATGAAACACTAGTGCTAAAAATGAACTAACATCCTTGGTTATTCCCAGAGAGAGGGTCTTAATATCCTTTACAACCTCAGCATGCAGCACAATGCCTAGCACTGGCAGATCCTAATGATGGTGAGTTTGGGTGGGTGGTTGGTGGGTAGATAAATCTGCCTACAACTCTCAGTTCTAAGGAGTTCAATTTCTAATACCCTTTGAAAGGATGTTCAAGTAGCCATGCTTTTATCATCCTTTCATTCCTCATCCTTCACACACCCATACCTCTTCAAGCCATTTTGAAAAAACTATAATCACCTAAACATTATAATATGTGTGAATATATGTATATTTGTATATGAATATATATTCAGCTTAATGGAGCTAAGTTGCAACATATAGTTTCAATAATAAGAAAGAGAATGAATGCCAACCCCCATTATCAATTAATGGCCCTCAATGTTAGAGTTTAAAGTTAATTAAAAGTAAAAATGCCTGGAAATTGAACATGGCACTAAAAATATGTCCAAAATTTCCACTTTAGAGACATTCAAATTTGTTTAAAACTTTATACACTCGTACCTACTCTCACAGCTAACCCTGTGGCTTGCCAAACATAATAGTCTCTGATCGCCTAATTAGAAGTGATTAATTCCTTATCCTCTTAATATCTGGACTCCTCTTAATGCTTACCCTAAATATTACTGGAAAACTGCTCATACTAAATGAACAGTTGTCCTATTGACTTTCCACTATAATACTGCCCCTAGTATTCCACCATCTGATGGACTTTGCTTTGTCACAACTCTAATTGATCATCTCTACTGCCCAACAGGAATACATTCTTAGAAATGCATTGTTAGGTGATTCTGTAGTTGTACAAACATCACAGAGTGCACTTACATAAACTTAGGTGACATAGCCCAGTACACACCTAGGCTGAATGGGATAGCCTACTGCTCCTAGTCTGCAAATGCGTACAGCATGCTACTGTATAAAACTGCAAGGTTAAATTGAGCTTAAGAGAAAATGGTGTGATCAAGAGATACAGTTAACACAAGATGTATGAGGCTTCTGGCAGCCTAACATGGCATACTGTTTTACAACCAACTTTTTTATAAGTAGAAAGAGTACCCTCTAAAACAATAGTGCCCAAAAAACTATTATGTTTGGCAAGCCACAGAGTGAGGTGTGAGAGTAGGCACGAGTGTGTAATGTTTAAACAAATTTTAATGTCTCTAAAGTAGAAATTTTGGACATATTTTTAGTGCCATGTTCAATTTCCAGGCATTTTTACTTTTAATTAACTTTAAACTCTAACATTGAGGGCCATTAATTGATAATGGGGGTTGGCATTCATTCTCTTTCTTATTATTGAAACTATATGCTGCAACTTAGCTCCATTAAGCTGAAAGTTTAGAATATTAAATATATAACACAGTAACACAATCGTTTACTATCCTTTTCAAGTACTATGTACTGTATATAACTGCATTGCTACACTTTAATACGACTGGCAGCACATCAGATTTGTTTACACCAACACCACCACAGACACATGAGTAATGCGCTGTGCTACGCCATTACTTTGGCCATGATGTCGCTATACAACAGGAATGCTTCAGCTCCATTATAATCCTACGGAACCACCATGTATATGTGGTCTGTCATTGACTGAAATATCACTGTGTAGGATGTAACTGTACAATGTTTTTTAAACCTCCAAATTTCCCTCCAGATTTCAAGTACATCCCCTCCAGATTTCAAGTACACTGGAGGAGAAGGAACAAGTTTATCCTGTGCTTCCCTGAATCTTCAGCATCTACCACAGAGCTGAGTCTATAGATGCACAATAAACATTTGTAAAATGAATGTAAAAATAAATGGAATCAAAGGATAAAGGTGGGCTTTTTTGTTTTGTTTTGTTTTCTGTATGACAGAAGACACTTGAAGGCTTTATGAAGAATGGGAATATCTGAAAAAAAAAATACTACAAAGAACGGGAAAGAAACTTGGTAAAGGAAATAGAAGAGAACTACTAGTAATATTGAGGGCTTAGTCAAGGCTGACTATCAAAATCAGAAATCACAATTAGGCAAGCTAATATGAGAAATAATAAGAAGTTAAGTAAATTACAGACCAAACCCCAAGAGTACAGATATTTAGCAGATGTGGGATAAATTAAGTAAGCATATGCTTAAAAAAGAGAAGGGTATTGAAAGTTAGACAAATAACAGAAAAGAGACTATTCGAACTAACCAGGAACATAGGAAAGGAAACCAAATGGAACTACTAAAAATGAAAACTATAACTAAAAACAGGAACTTTGTGTGGGATTAAACAAAAAATTACACACAGCTGAGGATATAATTAAGAAACCAGAAGTAAGAACTAAAGAAATTACTCAGAACACAGTACCGAGAGACAAAGTAATAGAAAATAGGACTAAAAAATTTCGAGATGTGGAGAAAAAAATCTAACAGAAAGATTTATCAGAGATAGAGGCGAGAAAGAATAAAAGAATGAGGGACAGCTATAATTAGAAGTGGTTGAATTTTTTTCAGGTTTTAAGAAAGATATGAGTTCCAAGTAGAATAAAATGAAATATACACCAAAGACAAAGAGGTGACCTTAACAATCAGAGAGAAGAAACAAGTGACAAATTCAAAATACTAGAGAAAACATCCTTATGTCCTAAAGTAGGCAAAAATTTATTAAACAGAACACAAAAAGCACTAACCATTTTAAGGATATGAAAAATTAACTAGACTATGTTATTATTAATTACTATGTTCTTCAAAAGAGAACATTAAAGGGGTAAAAAAGTAACAGAACAAGAGAAGACATTTCCTATAGACATATCAAAAAAAGGATTCATATCTAGAACATATAAAGAAAATCCAGGAATCAGTAAGAACAAGACAGATAACCAAAGGCATATCCAAATGGAAAAATAATTATGAAAGTATGCTCAATTGCATCAGTTATCAGAGAAATGCAAATTAAAACATGGCTCTAAATAGAAGGGGAAAATACCAAGGGTTGGTGAGGTAAGAGCAAGCAGAATTCTGATACACACCTGAAGGAATGTAAATCAGAAAAACTACTTTATAAAACAGTAGTGTATACCAAGGCTGACCATATGAATACCCTATGACCCAGCAATTACATTCCTTAGTATATATACTGAACAAAAATCTATACGCGTTTGTTCACCAAAGCACATGTACTAGAATAATCACCATCAAGGCTCTTAACAATTGCCAAAAATTGAAAACTATCCGAATGCCCACCAAGAGGAAAGTGGGTAAATAAAGTGTGGCATATGCACACAAAGCAATAGTCGGAGGAACACAAAAATATCCAACGCCAAACAAGGTAAATAGCATAATGTCTGGCAATCAATTAAGAATTACTGAGCATGCAAAGAGGCCAGAAAACAGTAGCCAAAATGAGAATGAATAATCAATCAAAATGGACTCGGATCGGACACAAATGCTAAAATTAACAAACAAAAACATTAAAAGTTATTACAACTATTTGACATAGAGACGAGGAAGATTTAAACAATGGAACTTCCTCTGACATACAAACTACACTCTCCAAGATGAAAAATGTCTAATCTATATGGCAGATGAAACATTGCTGAGAAGAATGAAAGATTGGTGAACTTGAGGACACAGCAATAGGAACAGAGAGAGGAAAAAAATTTTTTTAAATAAAAGAGCTTCAGTGAACTAAGCACAATTTAATTCACGCTAATTATACAGGGGTGGACGAATGTAGGCTTTACAGTTGTTTGCATGGAAAATAACACAATAATTAATAAATAATAATATAAGAATAAACTCCGTTTCATTACTCACAACTGTAAACCTACTTTTGCCTCATCCTGTATTTTCTCAAAGCTATCACTCCTATACCCATGGATTCAATAACTTCTAACATACTCTAATGCCAATACATTTTTTTACTTTATTAAACTACCTAGTTTATTTCACATGTATAATTTTGTCTTCCTACCATGTCCCTTTGTCTGGCCACCACTACGACTATGTCCTGTCACACCATCCCGTACATACTGAAAACCAAGCATGGTGTTCCGTCCTTAAACACTCAACAGGCATTTTGGATAACGCATTCTTGGTAATGGAACCTGGACATTTCTCAGACGCAGTAGGGAAAGTTCTCACTGTGCATTATAAATACAAAATCTAAAAACATTTTGGATGGTTGAATGAATATCCCACTTGAAACAAGACTGGGGCATAGTAAATGCTTGCCAAATGACAATGATCATCATCTTCATCAAATCAGACTAGTGGTACCCCACTTCGTGGTTCTCAATTGTGTATGAGAAAATTGTGCATTGTTGTTTGTGAAAAAAAGGAAAATATGGAAACTCCTGCCATGGAAGGGAGAAACAGGGGCAAGAAACACAAATTGGTGAATGCCTGCACTTCCCACCTGGGAGTTTGGTCCCAATATTGCCGATGAGGAAATGGAAGGATAACGTGTCCTTGAATCTCATTTGAGACACACTGTCACAGAAGGACCAAGGCCCCAGGGGTTGCTGTGGTCAAGATGCAAGTGAAAATTAACACTTTCCGGAAAGCAGAGAGGAGGAGCATTTAGTTACAAAACCAGCCAACAATTAGGGTATAACTAAGATCAATGAGAATTATATCAAACAAGTCAGCTGTCAGACCGGATGAAACTGAGCTGCTAACAAAACTGGCTGGCTTGCTTTAACAAATGCCCAGTGCGCTTCCCCAAAAACCAGAAAGCAAGAACACCTACAGCAAGCACATCAACAACCTAGAGATGCCAGTAGGTAAGGTAAGTGGTAGCAGCTCTCACGTGTACCTCTTAACTTTGTTGTCCCCTGAGAAGGAGACACCACCTCAGGCTACTTCTTGCCTGGACCAGCTTCCCCAGGGCTGGACACCAGGAACCAATGCTGGCTGTGCCTGGCATCCCCGCCCCTTATGCTTTCTCCATCATGTCTAACCAGTTTCCTCCTCTCTTTACTACCTAAAAGCCCAGTTCCTTCTCCCCTATTTTCATTTTTCAAACCTGTCTGAGACAGGTTTCTGAGACAGGTTTTCAAACCAGTCCTCAGCCATTTCTGTTTATAGCTCTACTTAATATCTCATGAGACTTTATAAAGACCTTTGGGTATATTTCCTTCCTTTCTCAATGAAAACTTTAATGCCCCCAACATTTGAGTATCCATTTTTAACTATCCATTGTTACCTAACTAGATGGTACCTAAGTGAAGGAATCAGATAAGAGTTTGGTGGTGCCCTTGTTCCCACCTGTTAAGTATATAATACATGGGACAATTCACATGCAAACAATTTAAGGTTTGGGTTATTTAAATTCAGAATAGAGAATGACAGAGGAAAGTCTATATGGTGTTAAGTGAGCTGTTTTCAGTTTCCTGAATAGATGCTGCCTTATTCCTTCCAACCATAATTTGAACACAGAAGGAAAGAAAAGTGTGGGAAAGAACACATAAAATAACTGAACGATGTGCAATGTTACTGCCAGGACTGCAGAGAACAGTTTTCGTTTGTTTGTTTGTTTACCCAAAGGAGAACCCACAGAGTTCTGATTACTTTAAAATTTCCATTTTTACAGTAACATATCTGCAGTCTCACGTCAGTGACTTAACAGACCCCCCCTTTACACTGCCTGATCTAAAAGAGAGGTGTTTTGGTTCATGAGACTGTTGGTCAAAAGCTTCAAAAGAGAAAAAAACACAAATTTAGGTTTTAACTTATAATGGAAAGTTTTGGGTGTTAAGATGCCAGATCCTGCACAAGAATGTTTGTCTCCAAGGCTCCCTCCCAACCTCCCCTCCTGCCAATGGAATCCTGTTGACTTCAAGAACACTGAGGTAAAGGTTCTGAAGTCCAAACGTTGGGAGTGGGGGCTGGGGAGAGGAGAAGAGGAGGAGAGAGGGAGAGACAAAATGTTTGATGAAAGTAATGCTGTGTAGCAAAGTGGCTAATGAAGACTATGCTCTTTGGAGTAAAAAACATTCCATCATAAATATTTTAAAGCCCCAGTTGCCCATTTGTTTCATTTAAATGCCAGAGATTATTTCACTATTTCATAGAGGTCTTGTAGCGCTTATTCTACTTAAACTTTGGTTAAGCTCTTAATTTCATTAGAAGTTAATTAAGCCTGCAGATTCAGCCAGACTGTAGATGTGGCTCTGTAACCGGTAAGTACTCTTTTTTCGGAACGCTGAAATATTTTGAAAAAATGAACAAATTATGTGAATTAATTAAGTGTGCCTTTAGGCAAAAAGCAAATAATTATTTGTAAAAGCTTGATCCTGTGTGGTAAGCCTCTAAGTAATTTTACAAAACAATTTGTAGATAATAATGTTAGAAACCAAAATAGGACCTTTATATAATTCTTTTAAGATTTATAACTCACTTTCATGTATATCTCATTGAGGCCTTCTAACTGCAAAGAAGTCCCATGTATATTCTCCTTCTACTGCTGACGGAAACAAAAACAAAAACGAGACCTAGCAATTTGAAATGACTGTGTAACACAGCCACCGAACAGAAGAGGCTGACATGGAGGTGACAGACATGCCAAATTCAGTTCTTGTGGTGCCGGAAAAACTCTTAGGGATGCAGATCGTATTTCATAATTTTCCATAAAGTAGGCCTATCTTAACTTACTCCAGTTCTGATTTTTCCCATTCAAAATTACTTTACACAACTCAGAAGCAACACCTACCTCTCAATCCTATATCTATAAATCCATTATACTCAATAAGAACAAAAGTAGAAGTCATGAAAGAGCGTGAATTTACTGGGTAAACAAGTTAACATGTTTTGAAGAGTTTGTTCTGGTGACTCCATGCTGAAGGCGAGAATGCCCTGGACGGAGGAGCTTTAGGAGAAGCTGGTACGAAAGTAGTTAAGGTAACAAGGATTAAGCCCAAGACCATGATAAAAAGTGTTAAATCAGAATAGTTAATAAATAGAGTTTGTGAGTATAGAATTTATCTTTTTATGTTCAACATGATAGTAAAAATTTCATTTCAACTTTAACTTTTGGGATGCATTCAATAAAGTGGTAGAAGAAACCTCTATTTCAGCATTTGCCTATTATCAAATTTCCATAGAAACAAGGTCATAACCCTAAAATGTAAAGTACAAGCATATTAAAAGCTTGCTTTTAATGTCTTTATTTCAGAAATTTTTATATCTGTTACCCTGGAAACTAAGAAATACCTACTTACATGTAAAACATTTCAGCTTTTCTACAATGGAGAATTGAATTACTTGGTTACACAAAGTCATGTATGAATGATGCTCTGCCTTGTTCTTCTGAAAGAGTACATTTCATTTAAGTCATTTCAAAAAGCTATTCCTTAGAACCTGGTATAGATTTCAGATAAACTAAAAAGAAGTTGCCTTTACCAGTATATCTAATATAACTGATGGTAGCATCAGTAACATGATGAAGACAGTAACGTGCTATCATCCAATTTTATTATTGCTCATCAACCTGTCACACAGCCTTTTATGTTGTGACCACAGGAGCTTTCCCACTTTTCTGGCTAAAGGTGCTCTCTCAAGTAACCCCTTTATCCCCTTCCCCCTGAGGAGTAAGTAGGGAAGGAATTGCCAATATTATGTGCAAAAATCTCTGAGCAACAGATCTTTCCTGTTTCCAGTAGCTATCTCAAACCCTCTTTTTTTGTGACAATATTAATAACCATGTGATGGAAAAGATTTAGAAAATACAGAAAAGTCATCCAGTTATGCTCAGAATATCCAGAACTTTTATTAATATTTTGGTGTTGATTCTTCCTGAATTTTTTGTGAACATATAAACAAAACATTGTGTTTATTTTACAAAAAGGAGGTCATTCTTTATGGCTGCTTTGTAATGTTTTGTTATAAAGAGAAGTAATGACATAAAACTCCTGAAACTGTGCTTGACATTGAGAGAGTCCTCCAGGATGTACTCCCACACAACTGCGTGGAGCACTAATGCGTGACTCTAAAACTGCTCAGTGTACCATCAAACGGCTGGAGCATCATTAGTTTACCTACCCTTCAGGTTGGCCTTCTTTTAAAGTGAAACTACACAATCCCATTATAATGCTTTATTCTGGGGACACAGATAAAAACGGAATGCATTGTAGCTCCATGTAGAATTCAGGTGGTATATATTCTTATAACCCAATCGGGATGTCATTTTGTAGTTAAAGTATTTTAACATTAAACATTCTTTCCCCAAATCAAAGTTACCATTGGTTTCTCACTGGACATTGCAACTCCTCTTCCAAATTTTCGTGGTTCTTGTGTCTTTAATTTGGAATAACTACTCTAAGATCTAAAAGCAATGCTGATCTTAGATGACAAATCAAAAGATATCATTAGATGGAATCTTAAAAGATATAGGAAAAGTGGGAGAATCTTAACTGATCTGGGGTCTGAACCCCTGAAACAGTTAGAGGTGTACTGGGCGCCATCCCAGACGCAGGGCAAACGTGTGCTATACAGGACAAAGCCCCGACCCTAACTCAGGGCCTTCCATTCCAGAGCAGCCTAGGGGCAGACAACACATGAACAATCCAGAAAGTCAGGTTGGCTAAAGACAGCTTCTCCGAGTAACACAGAGCAGTCCTAAAAATGAGAGGTAGCCACGTGGGGGTCTGGCAGGAAAGGCTTCCATGCAGAATCCCTCAGAAAAATACGGGAAATGAAGGCAAAGGACAGCAGGACACAGGGATGCTGCAGCAGAGTGAAAGGGGTGTCAGAAGGAATATGGTGGATCAAGACCTTGTATGCCTAGGGGCCCTTGACGAAAAATAGGGATTTTAGTCTAGATGCAGTGGAAAACCATTGAAGGATTATGCACAGAGAAATGAGGTTAATTCTAAAAGGAGAGAAATATGTATCTGCTTTTTTTTTTAAAATCACACTGGTAGAACTTGTTGCTAATTGTGTGACTATTATCCTTTTCCCTTTACTAGAGTCAAAACACATATTTACTCAAGATGATGTCTGGGAATTGGTAGTAAATGGACATTTCATATAATTTCCAATACAGTGCTAAGTGTTCAGATGCTGCTTTTGAGTTAATTTTCAAAAGTTCTGTTTGTCATTTTTTGGTGCTTTATATATAGTATAAAGATTGCTCTTGCATTTCATTTCATCCTCAAAATGTTTTGAATTAGGTAGGACAGGAATTACATATTTAACATGTGAGAAGACAGTTTATGAGTGGTATAAACCGAGTTGTTCGAGTTGTTCGAAAAATGAAACCTGACAGAGCAGAAATGTAAAGTCCAGACACACAGCACACAGGAACAGAACTTATACAGTGATGCACCATGTGATCAGCTTTGAGGATACTACCCTTCTTCTCACCCCCATTTTTTTTGTTGTTGTTTCTTTTTTTTTTTTTTTTTTTTAGTGTATTAAAGTAAGTAAACTTCAGGGTTAAAACAGTAACATTCTATAATGTGAAATAAAACTGAAGTGAACTATAACTAGAAATGTTTTTAAAAGTCCAAGACACTGAACGAAGTACTTTTTAGAAACACATAAAAAAACATGCACTTCACTACATGAAATGTCACATCTTAGTCACAGTCACTAAAACATGGATTGAGGAATAAAACAAGGCTGAGAATCAAGGCCGAAGCAGCTACAGAAGCGGTTTGGAAGCCAGAGTGAGGACTGTCGGAAGCTAACAGAGCAGAAAGCAGGTTCAAGGAGCCATAGACAGGGGCACAGGAGTGTACTTTGCGCTGTCTGTCGAGGCGGCCAGCTCAAGGCCGCTGGGTAGGAATTACCTGAGTGTGGTGGGAAGTGGACTTAAGAGAGATAAAATTCCTAGTGTACAGGGTAGTTGCTAAGACTCTAAATTTTGTGTTATGGGCTATAAAACAATGCACTGTAAATACAACGTGCATTATAGGAATGGTACAGCAAGCAGTTCAGTACATGCAGGAAGCCTTAAGTAAACAGGCGCCCAGCTGTTGGCCTAGAAACTGCTGACATTTCTATTTAATTGCAATGTACTGAAAACAATGTATTAAAACCAATGTGTTTCTGACATATGCTGCTTAAATCCATTCTATAAAACAGTGATGCAGTATTTGTCATTAGCAAAAAGTGTGAGTCATACATAAATTATTGTAGACCATAAACAAAAATTTTATGAAAGCCTCATGCAAGTTGAGAACGTTAGGTTTCTAGTGGGTACAACATGTGCAATATATACAAATGATGGGCAACTCACTGAAGTGGAAATAGCACTCACTGTTAACTGTGTTCAAACTCTGTAATCAAATTCAAATTACAGACACTATGAGGTTCCTGACTGGACACCAGTAGGAAACTTTTTTTCAAGTATCCAAGGCTGGGGTAGGAGTTAAAACTGGTACAATTGGTAGCATTATACACTATTATGTTCCCCCTTTCTTTAGAAAGCAATTTAGTATTACATATTGAGCCATGAAAATGACCTAACCTTTTTATACAGTCATCTCATTTTGAAGATCTTTCCTACAGCAATTAAAAATTTTGTGAAAAAACGGTATTTCTTCACAGCATTATAGGAACAGAACTTCATAAGTACCTAAACCCCAACAGGGGAGTGGCTAAGTGAAGGGCACAAGTGCCATCACGTGTCCATTAGACAGTAAATGTGCTGCAGTGGGGCAGGGCCCACTTACCGGCCACAAACCAGGACACCAACTGTACCCTGATTAGAGCCTTCTTCTAAAAAGTAGAAGAAAAGCAACTAACAATAATGGTAAGTATATGGGTAATTTTTTAAATATATTTTATTGATTATGCTATTACAGTTGTCCCATTTCTCCCCCATCATTCCCCTCCATCCTGCACACCCTCTCCCACCCACATTCCCCTCCTTTAGTTCATGTCCACGTGTCATAAGTTCTTCAGCTTCTACATTTCCCACACTACTCTTGCCCACCCCCTATTTTCTACCCACCGTCTGTGGGTATTTTCTATCTTCACCGTCTGTGCTACTTATTCTCTGTACCTTTTCCCCCTCTCTCCTCCTCCCACGCCCCTGTTGCTAACCCTCCACGTGATCTTCATTTCTGTGGTTCTGTTCCTGTTCTAGCTCTTTGCTTAGTTTGCTTTTGTTTTAGGTGTGGTTCTTAATAGCTGTGAGTTTGCTGTCTTCACTGTCATAGTTTCTATCTTCTTTTTCTTAGATAAGTCCCTTTAACAGTTCATATAATAAGGCCTTGGTGATGATGAACTCCTTTAACTTGACCTTATCTGAGAAGCACTTTATCTTCCCTTCCATTCTAAATGACAGCTTTGCTTGATAGAGCAATTTTGGATGTAGGTCCCTGCCTTTCAAGACTTCAAATATTTCTTTCCAGCCCCTTCTTGCCTGTAAGGTTTCTTTTGAAAAATCAGCTGACAGTCTGATGGCAACTCCTTTGTAGGTGACTGTCCCCTTATCCCTTGCTGCTTCTAGAATTATCTCCTTCGTTTTAATCTTGGCTAATGTAATGATGATGTGCCTTGGTGTGTTCCTCCTTGGGTCCAACTTCTTTGGGACTCTCTGAGCTTCCTGGACTTCCTGGTAGTCTATTTCCTTTGCCAGATTGGGGAAGTTCTCCTTTATTATTTGTTCAAATAAGTGCTCCACTTGTTGCTCTTCTTCTTCCCCTTCTGGTAGCCCTATAATGCGGATGTTGGGATGTTTAACGATGTCCTGGAGGTTCCTAAGCCTCTCCTCATTTTTTTGAATTCTTGTTTCTTCCTTCTTTTCTGTTTGGTTGTTAGTGTCTTCCTTCTGGTCCACTCCATTGATTTGAGTCCCAGTTTTCCTCCCATCTCTATTGGTTTCCTGTATGTTTGTCTTCATTTCACTTATTGTAGCCTTCATTTGTTCATCTAATTTGCGAGCAAAATCAACCAATTCTGTGAGCATCCTGATCACCAGTGCTTTGAACTATGCATCTGATAGGTTGGCTATCTGTTCACGACTTAGAGGAATTGGCTCTGGGGCTTTGATTTCTTCTCCGGTTTGAGCCATTTTTGGTGGGTTTTTGTTTTGTTTTGTTTTGTTTTTGGTCTGGTTGCGGCTGTTACGTAGTTAGGGGTGGAGCCTTAGGTGTTCCCCAGTGTGGGGCAGCCCAGTCGCTGAGTTGTGATGCTGTACATGAGGGCGGGGTCCAAGAGGGAACAATGGCACCTGCTCTGCTCTCTTCTGGATTCCAGTCCTTTCCGCCGCTTCCCCTTCACCTGGATTGTCTGTGCGCAGGAATGTGGCACCACCTGGTCAGCCAGCTGCCTTGTACTGCCACACTGGATCTGCACAGTTGCCCCCCTGTGCCCAGGGTCTGCCAGCTGCTGCCTGTGGGCCCAGAGTCCACCAGCTGCTGCCTGTGTACCTGGGAACTGCCAGCCGCTGCTGCCTGCGTTCCCGGGTCCGCACCTCCACTTTTTCCTGCCTCGACTCCGCCCCTCTTACCGGTCTAGATGTATGGTTGTTGAACTTCCATACAGTTCAATTTTCTATCAGTTCTGGTTGTTTTCTTGTTTCTAAATATTTGTTGTCCTTAATTTTGGTTGTGAGAGGAGGCACAGTGTGTCCATCTATGCCTCCATCTTGGCTGGAAGTCAGTATATGGGTAATTTTTAAACAAAGCATTATTTTGGCTCTTACAAATTTTTGTTCATTAAATCTGATGAAGGATGAAGTCCAAGAATTAAGACAGGATAACAAGAAGATAAAGAAATCTCTGGAGGAAAAACCTGAAAGCTCCCTGAAAGACCTGGAAAAACTAGTAAGGAGAGTTCTAAAGAACATGAACAACCCTGCTTGGGACAATACCAACCTCTAATACACATCCTTGGATCTTTCTCAAAGACCAATTATGAGACCAAGCTGGGAGCCCCATGACCCCAGCTGGTGTGCCCTGTTTCTTGAAAATATTCCATTTTGAATGCATATCTATGATTGTTATAGCTGTGCTGACACTTATGCTAGAACTTCCTTCCCACTACCCTTCTGGTCCTATGAACTACAAGTCACGTTAATGCACCCATGGAAAGCAGAGATGCAGAGGGCAGAATGGCTTTTGGTAGATGTCAGACTTCTCTACCACTCTTGTCTCCACAGTGCTCTAAAATACTTCCCTCTTTGGGATGCCTAACTAATTTAACCTTATTTAAAGCTGCAGATCCTTTAATGCCATTTGAAAGTCTTCAGTTGAAGCAGTATGGCAGTCAAGGATATGTGGTGGTTCTGAGTGCAGGGCTCTGGCTAACTGAGGGAGAATCCCAGCCTCAGCCTCAGCCATGAATTCAAGGAAATCCTACACAGGCCACTGTGTCCAACTACAGGTGCACTCCCTATTGTCTGCTTTGTGTAAGCACTGTGATCATCAGAGTGTATTCACTGCACTTGGAGGGATCACACAGACTTTTAAATGTAGGCTATTTTGATAACGTAACAAAGTGTACTGTTTTGTCCTAACCCAAAAAAGAAAGCTTCACTACAGCCTATAAATAAAATGTATTATTTATGGCATATCACAGCAGCCAGTGAAGATGAATTGAGGCGATGCTGTGAGCTGACTTGGATAGATAGGACTTCTTTGTCAGGCCAATGTAAACCCTGAGCTCTGTTTTACCATCAGGGTGCAGCAAGCATTACTACAGTGCTCACTGGAAAAGAAAAGAAGAAAACAATATACATCCTAAATTCCACCTATGCAATTGAAGTTTAAATGTGGATCCATCTTCTCCCTGTACCAAACTGCAGAGCAGACGCAGGAGGAAGCTGGTCTGAACCCTAACTCCACTGACCCCTCTGGGCTAGGGGCTTGAGAAGCCTCTGCAGCCCCCGGCCAGGAAGCACAGTGTGGAGCCCAGCTTGTCCTTTGGCCTTGGAGATAGGATCACAGTGCCACAGGGACAGTGCTTTCTGTTTCCCTCTTCTAAAGAGGTCAGTTTTAAAGTGAGCCCTGGCTACTGTGGCTCAGTGGATTGAGTGCTGGCCTGCAAATCAAAGGGTCACTGGTTCGATTCCCGGTCTAGGGCATATGCCTGGATTGCAGGCCAGGTCTCCAGTAGGGGGCACTTGAGAAGCAACTACACATTGATGTTTCCCTCTTGTCCCTTCTCCCTTCCCCTCTAAAAATAAATAAATAAAATCTTCAAAACAATAAAATAAAGCGAGATAACTTTTTCATAGAATGTATTGCATCTTTTTTTCATTTTTAAGTATATTTTATTGATTATGCTATTACAGTTGTCCCATTTTTTCCCCTTTATCCCCCTCTACCCTACAACCCTCTCTCACCACCATCCCCCAACCCTTAGTTCATGGACATCGGTCATACCTATAAGTTCTTTGGCTTCTCCATTTCCCATACTATTCTTAACCTCTCCCGTCTTATTTTGTATCTACCAATTATGCTTCTTATTCCCTGTACCTTTTTCCCCATTGTCCCCCCTCCCCCTCCTCTCTGGTAACCTCCATATGATCTCCACTTCTGTGATTCTGTTCCTGTTCTAGCTGTTTGCTCAGTTTGTTTTTTAGGTTCAATTGTTGATAGTTGTGGGTTTGTTGTCATTTTACTGTTCATAGTTTTGATCTTCCTTTTCCTTAAATAAGTCCCTTTAACATTTCATATAATAAGGGCTTAGTGATGATGAACTCCTTTAACTTGACCTTATCTGAGAAGCACTTTATCTGCCCTTCCATTCTAAATGATAGCTTTGCTAGGTAGAGTAACCTTGGATGTAGATCTTTGCCTCTCATGACTTGGAATACTTCTTTCCAGTCCCTTCTTGCCTGTAAGGTTTCTCTTGAGAAATCAGCTGATAGTCTGATGAGAACTCCTTTGTAGGTAACTGTCTCCTTTTCTCTTGTTGCTTTTAAAAGTCTTTATTTTTAATCTTGGGTAATGTAATTATGATGTGCTTTGGTGTGTGCTTCCTTGGATCCAACTTCTTTGGGACTCTCTGAGCTTCCTGGACTTCCTGAATTCTATTTCCTTCACCAGATTGGAGAAGTTTCCCTTCATTATTTTTTCAAATAAGTTTTCAATTTCTTGCTCTTCCTCTTCTCCTTCTGGCACCCCCATGATTTGGATGTTAGAACGTTTAAAGTTGTCCCAGAGGTTCCTAAGCCTCTCCTCACTTTTTGAAATTCTTGTTTCTTCATTCTGTTTCAAGTTGAATGTGTATTTCTTTCTTCAGTTCCAAATTGTTGATTTGAGTCTTGGTTTCCTTCCCTTCACTATTGGTTCCCTGTATATTTTTATTTCACTTTGCATAGCCTTCACTTCTTCCCCTATTTTGCATCCATACTCAGTCATTTCTGTGAGTAACCTGATTATAAGTGTTTTGAACTCTACACCTGATAGGCTCTCTCTTCATCACTTAGTTCTATTTTTGGAGTGTTGATCTGTTCTTTCATTTGGGCCATATTTCTGTCTCACCATACCTGTTACATAGTAAGGGGCAGAGCCTTAGCTATTCACCAGGGCAGGGCAACCCCCTTCACTGCACTGTGGAACTGTATGTGGGGGAGGGATCCGAGAAGGAACAACACAGCTTGCTCAGCTCTTGGCCAGCTTTCAGTCACTTCCCCAGCTATGCACAGGCAAATTGGGCCCTTCTGGTGCTGATTCCCAGGTGGGTGGGTTTGAGCATGTTCTAGGACTCTAGGGGTCTCTCTAATGAACTCTCCCATGAGGTTGGGAGTTTCTCCTGCCACCTCAACTCCCACAGATTTTTACAGCCAGAGGTTTTGAGGCTTTACTTCCCCATGCTGGAAACCTGGGTTCCGTGGCCTGTCTCGCTCCTCATTTGTTCCTCCCAGCTTATCCACATGTGAGTGTCAGACCGCCCAGTCAGCCAGCTGCCACCTTGCCTGCCCGGTCCACTGCCTTGCTGAGCTTCCTCTTCACCCTGGCTGCCCATCTCCATCCCTCCTACCAATCTGGATGGATGTTTCTCCCTCAACTCCTTGGTTGTCAGACTTCTATACAGTTCAATTTTTTTTAGCAATTCCACTGGATGTTTTTTGCTTTTAAATTTGTTGTTGTCCTTCTTTTGGTTGTGAAAGGAAGCAAAGTATATCTATCTATGCCTCCATCTTGGCCAGAACTCAGAACATATTACTACATTTTTAAAAAGCAAAATCAGAGCACTGTTCATTACAGACTTCTCAGAAATACCCATTTTCATCAGATATGACTTTTGTGATTTGCCATCTATATATTGGCCAAGTGAACTCTTTTAATTGTATCAAAATCTTCCAATGCCCATGAACTGGGCAACTTTGGAACTATTAGGTTTTCCGGTTGTCCATGGTTCTTGTTCCATGCTCTTGCTAATCGTTCCCTGTAGCTGCCCATCTCCCACTGGAGGGCAGTCACTTGAGCCAATGCCCTCATGGCTACAAGATCAATAGATATGTCTGGGGCTTAGCACTGACCTACCCACATTTGACCTTTCAAGTAGAATTCCAACTGTCTGTACTTAGCATTTGTTCATTAGTGCTCAGACTAGAAAAAAAGTTGTTGTTGTTGTTGTTCTTGTTGTTGTTGTTGTTTTTATAAGCCCTAATGTTACAGTAGTTACTTTTTTGGTGATACATAAGACACTGCAGTGAAAAAACAAACTTGAGTGTACTAAAGTTTGTTCTCTTAAGTAAATTTTAACTCAGGAACAACATTCATCACCTGATTGCTCCACCACTTTGTTGTTGTCAGTGTCCCAAGACGGGTGTCTTACAGAACCTGCCCAAATTGTTGATTGAAGCATCAAGTGAGAACATGTGTATTTCTACTGTGCCTTCCCCTGATGGGGTGACAATTGAAATCCTTGTATAATGCATAATTTTTTCTTCCCACAGATTCAATATTTTGCTAAGCCTTTTAGGGAACAGAGAAAGTGCATCTAAGAGCAATTCTTTCTACAGACCTGCCCTATTCTGTAAACACACTGCATATATTTCTCTGTGTGACCTTCTGAGGGGTTGGGAGTTGATGGAAACAGTAGACAGAGGCTATGATTATTTACCGTAAGGGTCACTTCTATGCTCTCACCTTTCAGGGACCAGGAGACAAAGCATTCCTATCCTGAGAGGTGAAGCGCTTTCAGTGCCACTTGACACTGAGATGTGGCATCAGAAGGTCTATCTGTTGTGCTGTGTGGTGTGTCCCTGCCCACATGCATGGGGCACCTAGGGCCTTGAAAACCTCCTGCTTTCTGTGGACCTGATGTCCCTCACTTCAGTTCTCCTGGACACACAGATCCCATTTACAGCAGCAGGGACACCAAGAAAGTGCCAGGATGTCCTGGCACTCACTACTCATGCTATGCTTTTGTAATTATTAAACTGAGTACTTTTCTTGTGTTACAAATAAAAAATATAACTTTCCATTTAGGATAAAAGTATTTGAATGAATTTTCATTTTTGTCCTGTATTTGTTTTTTGAGATCCCAAAATTAAATTGCATGTTTACTACATAGCTTAAGGAACATGTCACAGTTTTAGGTACAGTTAAAACATTTCTAATGAAGAATTTATTCCTCCAAATAATAACACTTTTCAAAAATATACCCTCTAGAACTTTTGTTTAGTAAGTGCCTTTGCAGTAAAACATCTAAAAAATACAAAACAGTGTTTTATACAGGAGTGGGCAAAAGTAGGTTTATAGTTGTTCATATGGAAAAATATGTAATACAAGAGTAAATAATAATACAAAAATAAACTGTTTCATGTATTCACAACTATAAACCTACTCTTGTCCACCCCTGTATAAATACATAGATATATCTGATTATTGGCTACTGGCAATATTGTAAATGCTATGTATTTTTAAAGGCATCAAGTAGATTTTCTCCCTCTCCATCGTTTGTGTATTTGGGGGGCAAATATTGATGGGAAAGTGTGACAACATAATGAAAAGTATTTTACATTAATATAAAGAAGGAAGGCTCATCTGAATTAGCTTTAAAAATACAACAAAACCAACCCAGCCCGGTGGCTCAGTTGGTTAAAGTGTTGTCCTGCTACACAAAGGTCGCAGGTTCAATCTTTGGTCAGGGCACGAACAGGAAGCAAGCAATGGAACAACACATGGATGTTTATTCTCTCTTCCTCTCTCTCTCTCCAAAATCAGTAAGTGAATAGTAAAAAAAGTACAACAAAACCAAGCATATTAAAATTATTGGCGTTTTCTGTTATTCAAAAATTGCTACTACTTCTTTCAGCTACCTAGAGTGACTGGGATTACCATATTTTGCCATGTATAATGAACAGTTTTTTTGCCCAAATTTTTGAGAGAAAAATAAGTGTGTACATTATACACGGGTAGTACCTGAAATACCTTGTATCTGTTCTTGTGTTTTGCAATTATTTGTTACATAAAATTTCTTGTACCATAGTATGTTAAAAAACAAATGCTAAAATTCCTTTATAATACAAAAAAGTATCTAAATATTAATTAATTAATTAAAAAATTAAAATGAAATATTTTTTTCCTGAAGGTTTGGGCCACAAATGTGGGTGCACATCATACACAGCAAAATACAGTAGTTGTTGGCCTTATTTAAAGAAGAGAATTGTCCTAACATTGTTTAGGCTATTTCAGTATTTGATTATTACTGTATTGTTGGGCTCTTTCCAAATCAATGGAAACTTCAAAAATAAATAGATACTTCTAAAGTGGTTAAAGATATGTTTATTCTCTAGAGCAGCAATTTTCAACCTTTTTCATCACATGACAAATATAAAATTCTGTGGCCTATTGAAAATTCTATGACCTACCAAAAAATAGGTATAATTTTAATTGATTTACAAAAATACATAATAATAGTAATCACCATACCTATACTTTTTGGTCCAAAGTGACTTTTTTAAAAAATCAGGTGCCTATAGCTGTACATTAACATTTCTGGTATCAAGAATTAACCAATTAAGCACAACTGTATTATGTGATGAGACCAATGAGACGCAACTCTATTATATGGCCTATATATTCATGGTTCAAGACAGGGCATTCATATCGGATGGCAATTGTTGTGTTGGCTGTTGTCATTATTTTACTTGACAATCTAAGGGAGAAGAGCTCAGTGCCCCGACTAAATAGTCAGGTGGTGCATGTTTTAAACATTCTTGTGGCACACCAGTTGAAAATTACTGCTCCAGAGGATCTCAAAAGTTTGTCATCACTCCAATACCCCTGCAGATAAATTTGAACTTGCTTCTGTAGTGAGATTTATCTTCCAGTTCTAAATTATTTTAAATAATCTGTCAAACACTCACTGAACTCCTACTTTGTCCCAGATGCTGTGCTCAGCAGCTGGAAGTAGGAGAGTAGTGGGAGTCCTCCCTTCCCTGGAGAATCTCACTTTGTTGTGAGGGGGATATCCTGGGAGCAACTGATACCTCGTAACAAGTGGTAACTCAGCTGTGTGACTGCACAAAAAGGGACAAGTTTTATAGTGTGGCTGATGGCAAAGATATCCTGGAGGTAAACTGGGGCTGGGGGAATTAAGCTTAAGAATTAAGCTTGCTGAGACAAAGAAGAACAAGAGCTACTGTAGGCAGAGAGAGCAATGCGAATGAGACTGGATGGTGATGAGTGTCAAATAACTTAAAGAATAAAATTAATAACATTTAGAAATAAATAAAAAGTATTCTCGGAGGTCCTTTCTTAATGAAATGCTAATCTTATTTAAACATGAAATGAGAGTTAAAGTGTTAAAGATGTCTTGTTTTTTGGATATGAGAATCTTATAACACAACTCTTTTATTCTCCAGATGAGGATACAGAGGCCCAGAGAGACCTTTCGCCCACCCCACCCCCAAGCTTGTCAGTGAATGGGCAGCCCCGCACAACTCACTCCTCTGACTCAAATACATCTGTTTTGTCACACTGTCTCCTGAACAAGTATTTATTACTGGCTTTCACTTATTGCAATAAAATGCTCTTCCTTCCATATTATATAAGGCATTACATTTTATTATAGTAAATGAATAGGAGAAATAGAAAATCTCAGCTGCTTTTTATTGCTTAAGAAAATAAAACACTGAAATCTTATTCTAAACTTTTTACATTAGGATAAAGGAGATTTATAATAGGTGCCTGCCAGGTTTGATTATAGGTACTATATCAAGGACAGCATTCTATAACCCATTCCTCAGATCTCGCCTGTGGAAGTTAGAGTATCTAACATGATATCACATTCAAGCAGTTCACGGAACATAAGAAAAATTATAATGCTTAATCAATTGACATTTCAACTAAGGAAAAACTACACTTTTATAGGTTTAACTTACTGTGACATTTTCTTCTATTTTCCTTCCACTTCATGTATCTCCTGGGAGCCTTACTAAAAAGTATAGCTCATGCTCGATAATATTTCTAGATGATAGTACAGTCAGCCAGCCTAACCTCAGAACCACAGTCCAATGGTGACTACAACTAGGTTGCCAAGGGGTGAGTGACAGACCCCCTTCTGCTAAAAGCATTCTAGCCATATGTAATTTCAGTCATTTGATTGGCCTTTTCAGTGATCAGGTTAATAAACTAGTGTCAGTTATATACTAATTTCAAGGACCTAAATGTGAATTTTTAGCTTCCGTTTTAATCTTAGAGTAGATGGATGAACAAAAAGTCAGTTAGCAAATAAGAAATCCCAGAAAAAAGTATTTATCTTTATTTGCTGAGTTTCAGTTGATAAGACATTATTGAACATAATGGAGAGGCACTTTTTATTGAATGTTTCGAGGAAAAAAAGTGTATCTTTATGAGATACAGGCCTGCTCTGGCTGGCGTGGCTCAGTTGGTTGTAGCACCATTCTGTGAACTGAAAGGTCACAGGCTCAATTCCCAGTTGGGGCACATGCCTGGGTTGTGGGTTCAGTCCCAGTTGGGGCATATATGAAAGGTGTCTGAACAATGTCTCTCTCCCTCTCTCCCTTTCTTCCCCTCTCTCTAAATCAATAAGCATTTCCTCAGATAAAGTTAAAAAAAGAGAGAACAAGAGAAAGAGACAGGTCTGAAACCATGCATACTACTTTGGAAGTTATTCTTGGAAGTAAAAGCTCACCCTCTACTAGCATTAGAGCATATCTGCATTTACGTTTAATTGTATTTTGTCAGATCTACACCACTGTAAATTTTTTTCCTGCATTACTTTTGTATAAAAATTCACTTCTCCTTCCTATCCCCAAATAGGGGCAAATGCATTATACCAGTCTTAACGAACAAGTTTTCAAGCTAATTTCTTTGTGGATGTAATTTTTCCAATTCAGATTTTAGTTTCACAGATATATAAAATGTAATTATATATATATATATATATGTGTGTGTGTGTGTGTGTGTGTGTGTGTACACACACACACACACACACACACAGAGATGTGGGCAAAAGTAGGTTTACAGTTGTGAGTATGTGAAGTTTATTTTTGTATTATTATTTATTAACTATTGTATTATTTTTCATATGAACGACTGTAAACCTACTTTTGCCCCACCCTGTAGGTGTAATTGGAATCCCAGAAGGAGAACGAACAGAGGGAAAAACAGAAAAGTATTTTAAGACAACAAGGCTAAAAAAATTTCAAATTTGATGAAAACTATAAACCAACAGGTCCAAGAAGTTTAATAAAACCCAAGCACAAGAAAATGAATGAAACTACACTAATGCACCACATAATCAAATTGTTCCAAACTAGTGGTAAAAAAATTTTTTTAAAGCAGTCAAGAAAAAAAGGACATTATATGTACATAGAAAGATAAGGATGGTATCAGATTTCTCACTGGAAATAAAACAGGCAAGAAGATAGTGAAGCAACATCCTCAAAGCTACTGAAAGAAGAAAAAAAAAAACCTGACCCAGAATTCTATACCTAGCAAAAATATCTTTCAAAAATGAAAGTAAAATATTGACTTTTTCAAAGTCAAAAAAGCTAATAAAGTACATCACCAGCACATCTGCACTGTAAGAAATGTAAAAGAAAGTTCTTCCAGCAGAAGGAAAGTAACAATACATGGAAATGTGGATTCACACAAAGAAATGAAGAACACCAGAAGTGGTAACTGCTTAAGCAAATATATAATTTTTTTCTTTATACTTAATCTCTTTAAAAGATATTTGACTATTTAAACAAAAATGATAGTAATGTATTGTGGGGTGTATAACATACAAATAACTAAAATGTATGAAACCAGCAGTATACAGATTGGGGCAAGGGGAAGTGAAGTATCCTATTTATTCTATACAAGTTTCTTATACTCTGTGTGAACTGGTATAATATCACTTAAAGATAAACTGTGATAAGTCAAAAATGGATACTAAAACCTTAAAGTAATCACTAAAATGACACAATAAAAAGTTGTATACAAATGATACTGTAGCATTGTATACCAGACCTACATACAAAGGAAAAGTTATAGCTAATAAGCCAACAAAGAGACAAAATGGAATCAACAAATTCTTAATCTGAAAGAAGGCATAAAAAGAGGAAAAGAAACAAAGAGCAGATATAACAAATAGAAAGCAAATAGATGATAGATTTAAATCTAACCACATTAACAATCATATTAAATGTGAATAATCTAAACAATAGTTTAAAAGGCAGAGATTGTCAGACTGGATAAAAATGCAAAATCCAACTATCTCTACTTTCTACAAAACAAAAACACCCCACAATTTAAATATAAAGATACAAATAAAATGTAAAGAATTAAAAAATATATGCCATGTAACCCTAAGCAAAATGAAGCTGAATATCATTAATATCACATGTAGTAGATTTAAGACCAAAGAATATCACAATTTTTCTATAATTATAAAGTGATCTATTCATTAACAGACTATAAAAATTCTATGTTTATGTACCCAATAACAGAGCTTCAAAATCAGTGAAGCAGCCACTGGCTGTATGGCTCAAAGGATTGAACAATGGCCTGAGAACCAAAAGGTTGCTGGTTCAATTCCCAGCCAGGGCACATGCCTGGGTTGCAGCCAGGTCCCCCACTGGGGGCATGTAAGAGGCAACTGATCGATGTTTCTCTCCTTCTCTTTCTCCTTCCCTTCCTCTCTCTCTAAAAAATAAACAAATAAAAATCTTTTAAAAAAATCAATGAAGCAAAAACTGATAGAATTGCAAGTATAGACAAATCCACAATTATAGTCAGAGATTTCATTATCTCTCTCACAATAATTGGTAGAACAAGTAACATTAAGGGGAAGGATAGAGAAGACTTGAACAGAACACCAATTAACTTGGCCTAGTAATCCATATACAGCACTCAACAATAGAAGACATATTCTTTTCAAGCATGCAAAGAACATCTGCCAAGTTATACCATATTTAGACCATAAAGCAAGTCTCAATAACTTCAAAAAGATTAAAGTCTGAAAGTATTTTCTCTGACTACAACAGAATTAAATTAAAAATCAATGATAGAACAAAACCTGGAAATGTCCAACTTTTTTAAAATTAAGTAATATACTTCTAAATACCTCACTGCTTCCTATATATCACTTTTTAGTAAATGTCAAAAACCATATTTCAAAAAATTCCAAGTTCTGGGATCTTAGTTCCACATTTGGGCATAATCTTGGCAAGCTTTGGAGCAACACAGACCCTGAAAACAGCAGAGATGGTGGCCAGCACAGGGACCGAGAGCACACACAGTAGGACCCCTTGACATATTTTGCTCATGCCCTTCCTTCTGACCTACAGAGACAGCTCCAGGCAAAGCTCCATCCCTGGGCTGGCTTCGGGTCAGAAAAAAAGCTTTTATTATTTTCTAGCCTCTGGGCTACACACTCTACTTCCTGAGAAGTTTTTATTTCCCTTTTTCCAAGTACTATTTTTGTTCCTAGGCTAGGCTATCTATGGATGTCCTTCAGCCCCAAATTTAGGAAAGAGAGAGCCTTATCACTGTTCATGTTAAAACATTTTGGCTCCTAAACAGAACTGATAGACTAGAGATAACCCCAAATTACAGTTTTTCCTTAATGACCTCTGGGCCCATCATGTCCTGAGCCATCTAAAAGAAAATCTAGAAAATCCTAGCCAGATGGGGGCATGGTATTTGTGGAAAAATGAGGCTTACTTAAAATAAGGTAAAATTCTTAATTGTTTCTATCACAGGTACCCTTTAAAAAAAAGGTTTTTAAATTTGATAGGTGGTCAAGATAATACTAACTGGGAGGACTATTTGGATTTATATACTACAAACCTTCATATAATGTACAACATGATATTGTACATTGGTGAAGAAAATTACATAATATAAGGAGAAGAGTTTGTAGCTCAGGAAAGGTAGCAAGATAAATTTAAAAGCTTGCGAATCTGGTGACTAAGAAATGGTATCTTTTTTTTTTTTTTAAAGATTTTTTTAAGTACTTTTTTCCTTTTTTTTTTTTTTTTTTTTAGATTTTATTTATTTATCTTTAGAGGGGAAGGGAAGGAGAGAGGGAGAGAAACATCAATGTGCGGTTGCCTCTTGTATGTCCCCTGCCGGGAACTGGCCTGGCAACCCAGGCATGTGCCCTGACTGGGAATCGAACCGCGATCCTTTGCTTCGCAGGCCCGTGCTCAATCCACTGAGCTACACCAGCCAGGGCAGAAATGGTATCTTTACCTCATTTTAATTTTCAGTCCCTTTATTACTAGGGTGAGAATTTTCTTATGTTTGATTTGCCATTTAAGTTTCTACTTAAAAAGTACCTACTCATTCTCTTGGCTCATTTTTTCCTTGGGTTATTCATATTTTACATAATAATCTGTAGTTCTTTATTATTTTCAAGACTTAAGGTTTGGTCTAAGATATAGCTGGAGAGGAGATAGATGGATAGGGAGATTCTTGTGTACACACACACACACAGACCTATGATGGAGGAGGCGGAGAGGGAGCATATGCAAATATCTTCTCTCTCTGACTTGCTTTTAGACTTTGTTCATGGTGCCTTTTGTCATGTAAGTATTTTGAATTTTTATTTGGTTAAATTGATCAATATTTTCCTGTATAGGCTGTATTTTTATGTTCTATATAAAAAAATTCCTCTCTACCCCAACATCATAACCACTAACACTTTGAAAAAATACAATTTGGCTTTTGTGCATAACACAGAACCACTCTCAGTAAATGTAGGCTAGCTGCTGTTAATTTTACTTTTCTGTCCTTATCATTCAAGTGAAACTGTTCTCTCAAAGCTATGAGCATTTCACACTCACAAATCTTAGCCTCTTCTCAGGCTATTTCCTGCTCAACCTCTTTTGAGGATTAGGCACTTTGTCCAACCCTTTCTTCCTAAAAATCTCTTCCTTTGGTCTTGATGACAATATGCTATTGTGGATTTTGTCCTTTATATTATCTAATCTGCCTCAGTTAGTACAGTCATCCCTCGCTATATCGCGGTTCACTCATTGCAGCTTCACTCTATCGCAGGTAACCCACAATACAGTGAGGCTGCAATGAGTTAACCTCGATATAGCCAGGGACGACTGTATACTTCACTGGTGAGTACCCAAATAGAATTTTATATGTTGTTAAAATTACATAGGTTTAAGAGTGTAGAAAGTGTTTAAGAGCATATGAAGCGTTTGTAAGAGTGTGGGAAAGGTTAATAAGAGAGTGGGAAAGGTTTATAGGACTGTGGGAAGGGTTTATAAAGCCTTAAAATATATATAAATAATAAAATAAATATAATGCCACTACTTCACGGATTTTCACCTATCGCAGGGGTCTCAGGAACGTAACTCCCACAATAGGTGAGGGATCACTGCACATCCTTAAAGATGCATATTGTCCAGCTATACTTTCCAGCAATGTGGCCTTACACACTAGCCTCAAATGTCACTTCTTTGAAAATAAGTAACAAATCAATTCTGAACAGCCTACTCATTTCTAAACAGGCTTCTTCAAACACTACGTATCCCCCCAAAACCCATGCTTCCTCTAGGATACCACATTTGGTTACTAATATTACCTATCATCCAGGATAGTAGTCTTTAAATTTATCTCCTCTATGCCTCTCAATATCCAAAATCCAATCAATTCTCAGATGCTGTTGACTCTACTTTAAATTATCTTAAATCCATCCTTTCCTTTCCATTTCTACTACCCTATATCAGAGTCATCATAGCTCACTTCTTAACTGACTTCCAATCGTTCTTCTACATAGCCATCGGTTATTTTTCTAAAGCATACATTTAGTTATGATTATCACATGCTCTGTCTGGGCAAGATCAATGTACTAGCCAGCATGTACTTGATACGTTGTCATTAAAAATAATTAAGCCCTGGCTGGTGTAGCTCAGTGGATTGAGCGCGGGCCTGCGAACCGAAGGATCGCGATTCGATTCCCAGTCAGGGCACATGCCTGGGTTGCCAGGCCAGTTCCCGGCAGGGGACATACAAGAGGCAACCGCACATTGATGTTTCTCTCCCTCTCTCCTTCCCTTCCCCTCTAAAGATAAATAAATAAAATCTAAAAAAAAAAAAATAATAATAATAATAATTAAATGAAACCTGGAGTATTGTTGTTCAACAGGAATAATCATCATAGTTAAGAAGCCAGATGGGTAATCAATCCCCATCTCTCTGAAAACTTAGAAAACTTGCTTGGACCAAAAATTTTGATGCCTTTTAGTGCTTCTGCCATTTTTTCATCTGGGGAAACAAAAAAAAGTCTCTCAGGGAGAGTCTGGTTGAATACAGAGGGTGGTGCATGGGGGTCATGCTGTTTTTTGGTCAAAAACTGTGAACACTCAGCACAATACAGGCAAGTGCATTTGTAAATCACCCAGCATGAAATGGGCAAACACACTGAGTCTTCCAAAAAATTTCACTGAAGCCAAATGCAGCCTTTCACAACACCACCAGGTGGTACAGTGATACAGATGGATTCCTAGAACACTCACCTAGCAGGGGAAGCCTATACTGCAAGGGGCTCGTCCTTCAGAAGATAATTCAGGGTTCTTTTGGGTCCCCCACCCATATACACACACACACATACATATGGTGTGTGTGTGTGTGTGTGTTATGTGTGTGTGAAATGGAATATTATTCAGCCACAAAAGAGATCTTGCTATTCGCAACAACTTGAACATTAGAAGGAACTGGGCTAACTGAACTAAGTCAGATATAGACAGACAAGTACCATGTGATTTCACTTATATGTGGAATCTTTAAAAAAAAATGAATAAAACAATACAGAAACAGACTCACATACACAGAGAACAAACTGATGACTGCCAGAGGAGTGGGGAGTAGAGGGGCGGGTACAAATCTCCAGTCAGAAGGAAAACAAGGGGTACAAACCTCTGGTTAGAATAGTCAATATTATTGTCATAACTTTGTATGGTGATAGATGGTTAGTAGACTTATTGTGGGGATCACATGATAAGGAATGTCAAATCACTTTATTTTGTACCTGAAACTAACTCAATACTGTATGTCAACTATTTTAATTAAAAATAAAAAAATAAGTAAAGTGAAACATAGTCTTGGTTTAAATTTCAGCTCTGCCATTTAATAGCTGTGTGACTCTGGACAAATTACTGAACTTCTCTAAGCTCCTACTCTCACATTCATAAAACAGGGATTCTTGAATCTCCCTTGCAGGCTTGCTGTGAGAATTAAAGACATTTCCCAAAGACCTTGCCATGATGCCTGGCGTAGAGTAGGCTATCATCAAGTGGCATAAATTATTAAAAGAAAATATATGATCATTATTGAAAAAATGAGCATTTGAGGACCTTCAGAAACAACAAATAAAGTCAGTAACTTCAGAAACTGGAACATCCTTAACACATGAAAAATCTATCATTTTTAGGTTAACTAAGGTACTGCTTTAAAGTTATCATCAGAAAACTTGATAAAGAATATGAAGCTATCAATTTAAATAATATTCACTTAGCACTCATACAATAAGGGCAAAGCTATGAGGAATATAACAAAACATGGCATGATCCACATCCTCAAGCAGTTCACAAGAAACCCAAACCATATGACAATATATTATATCTTATCTAAAATATAGGTTCTTAAAAGAAATGTGCCCAAACACAGGTGTATAAAGTAGAATGGTGGTTGTCAGGGACTGAGGGTAAGGGAGGCCCGAGAGTCACTGTTTAACGGGCAGAGTTTCAGTTTAATGGTGGTGATGGCATCACCACCTTAAAAATGCATTAACACCACTGAACTTAAACTTAAAAATGACTAAGATGGTAAATTTTATGTTATGTGTACTTTACCACAATTTTTAAAAATTAAAGTAAAAAACAAATGTACCAAAAATAGATTAGCCTAGAAAAAAAATTATGAAAACAGTTACACAATGAATTTCTACAAAGATTTTTAAAGAGGATGCAAATCTAGCACTTACCTTCACATTTAAAATGGTAACATTTTCCGAGCAATAATACAGGGGAATTTCTACTAAAATATGTCTTTGTTTTCAACACCCAACCTAAACAAGAAAAGAGAAAAACTCTTTTGCAGTTAGAGGATTAAATACTCAAAGGCTAGCAACATTTTCTTTTATTTAATTTCAAATAAGCAATTCTCAACTACAGATGTGCAATTTTTTTATAAGAGTAGCAAAATATTTCAGCAATGAACTGAAAATAGAGGCCATTTATACTCCTTTAAAATACAGTTAAGTATTTTAACCACATTCTATCCACTTAAAAAATGAGAGGAAAAAACCTTGAATTTTAATTTATTTTCAAACAGGTAACAATGTTCTTACAGTATAAAATTTAAAGGCACAAATTCTACTCATTTCCTTGATACCAACCTGTTTTCCCAAAGGCAACAAGTGTTACCCATGTCTTATATTTCCTTCCATCTTAGTTAATTAAAAGATTTAAAGTATTTGAATATTCCCAGGAAGTAATTTAGAAAAAGATCACACAGTACAGTGGTGTTTATGATAAAAGTGGATCTCTAAAGTGTCCTGGGGAAATCTATTACAACCCCATCACGTTGCCAAATGAGGATCTCTGCAAGTTGTATATAAAGCTTCCAGACATCCTCATCTCAATTTACAGAATGTTGTTTTCTTTTAATAATAAGTTTTAGTTGGCCATTTTCACTTTATCTTTACAAAAGCTTATAAGAAATATATCACTACCCATGGCTGGTGTGGCTTAGTGGATTGAGCGCCGGCCTACAAACCAAAGGGTCACCAGTTCAATTCCCAGTCAGGGCACATGCCTGGGTTGCAGGCCAGGCCCCCAGTTGGGGGCACATGAGAGGCAACTACATTGATGTTTCTCTCCCTCTCTTTCTCCCTCCCTTCCCCTCTGTAAGAAAAAATAAATAAAATATATTTAAAAAAGAAAGAAATGCACCACTATCTCTGCTCCAGCTTCCTAATCCTGAACCATGAAACTATGGTGCAGAGAGAGTGAAAAATAAAAGATATAAAATCCATAGAGGCATGGGATAACTTAGTCTGGGCATAAATAGGAAAGAGCCATGAATAAGTTCTTATATATATTGTAAAGAACATTTTCATTGGAATTCTTCTGTTCTTCAATCTCTTCTGCAGGCAGGTGGGACAGAAACAAATTAAATGTCATTATGATTTCTAAATGAAACTAATTAAATAAAACTGAGTAAGTTAAGAAAAGCAAGTAAATTTAGAAAACGAGCCATTCAATAAATTGACACAGAGCAGTGATTGTCTATGAGGGGTGACTATTGACCAGAAGGAAGATGAAACTTTATGGGGTGAAAGAAATTTTAAATATATTGATTAGATTGTTAGTTTCATAGGAGAACATACGTGCCATACTTTCTAAATTGTTATTTCAGATTTGTTCATTTTACTTTGTTAATTATCCCTCAACTACAAAAAACACTTAAGAGATGAACTAAGACTGTGTTTCGGGTATCTGTTCCTATTTAACAAATGACTCCAAAACTTAATAACTTTAAGTGAAAACTCTGTTTCTTATATGGGAGTTCTGTGGGTTGACTGGGCTCATCTGAGCAGCTCTCCTGCTGGGTTGTTTGGAGTTTTTCATGTAGTGAAAATCTGATGGAGAAGCTCAGCTGAGACAGAGTTGACTCTCTTACACAATCCCAGGGCCTTTCTTCTTCATGTGGCCCTTCCACATGGTTTCTCCTGCAGGGCACCTAAATTGGTTATGGGACAGTTCAGAGCTCCAAAACAGCTAGTAGAAGTTGCCTCTCAATGAGTAGGCCTAGAACAAATACAACCTCTATCCCATTCTATCAGTTAATGTACAGCACAAGCCAGCCCGGATTCACTTAGAAAACGAGACAGCACAGATATGATTCACTGAGGACCATCTTTGGAGACTACCTACATAAAAAGAATGTTACCAAAAAATCAATAGTCCATTAAGTCACTGATTTGAAAATCACAAATAAGACTTTAAAAGATGCAAACAAGCCAAAAAGCGTAGACATGATTTACTTATTTATATTTTAAAAAGGAAGTCAAGTTATCCCTGGCCAGGTGGCTCAATTGGTTGGAGCATCATCCCATACACCACTATGTTGCAGGTTTGATTCCAGGTGACAGCACACATCTAGACTGCAGGTTCAATCCCTGGTCGGGGTGTGTATGGAAGGCAACTGATCGATGTTTCTCTTTCACATCAATAGTTCTCTCTCTCTCTCTCTCTCTCTCTACCTCCACTTCTTCTCCCTCTCTAAAACCAATAAACAAATCCTTGGGTGAGGATTAAAAAATATATAAGAAGAAGAAAGTTTAAATGAAGCTGGATCTGTGCCTCACATTATATATAAAAATGAACTCAAAATGAATCAAAGGTCTAAATATGAGAACTAAAATGATAAAACTGTTCAAAAGAAACAGGCATAAATCTTCATGATTGTGATTTAAGCAGCAATTTCTTAAATATGACATCAAAATCACAAGCAACCAAAAAAAATAGGTAAATTGGCCATCATCAAAAGTTAAAGTTTTGTACCTCTATGAACACTACCAAGAAAGGTAAAAGACAACCCAAGAACAGGAGAAAATATTTACAAATGATATACTGCTAAGGCATTTTTACCTAGAGTACATAAATTCTCATAACTCAATAATAAAAAGACAACCCAATTAAAATTCACAAAGGATTTGAATAGGCATTTCTTCAAGGAATATATACATATAAATGGCCAATAGGTACATGAAAAGATGCTTAACATCACTGTTCATCAGAGAAATGCAAATCAAAGTCACAGTGAGATATTACTTCACAACCACTAAGATGGCTGTAATTAAAAAAATGGACAATAACAAGTGTTGGTGAGGATGTGGAGTAATTCAAGCCCTCAAACATTGAGGGTTGGAATGTAAAATAGTGCAGCCACTTTGGAACTTTAACTTTTGCAGTTCCTCAAAAGTTAAACTTAGAGTTAACGTAATCCAGCAATTCCACACCTATATATATACCCAAGACAAGTGAAAACATATATTCACACAAAAACTTGTATGCAATGTTCATATTAGCCAAAAGTAGAAACAATCTGAAAATCCATCACTGATAAATGAGTAAAGAAAATGTATAACCATAAAAAGAAATATTATTCAGCCACATAAAAAAATGAAGTACGGATCTATACATGCTACAACATGGATAAACTTTGAAAACATTACGTTAAGTGAAAAGAGTCAGACACAAAAGGCCACAAACTGTATGACATCACTTACATGAAATGTCCAGAACAGGGAAATCCATAGAGACAGAAAATAGACTGGTGGTTGACAGTGGCTGGAAGTAGCTGGGGAGGAATAGGGAGTAGCTGCTAATGGGTATGGGGTTGCTGTTGGGGGTAATAAAAATGTTCTTGGGGGGCAGGGGGCAGTGGAGGTGGGTATAGGGAGGAAAAACAGTGAGGGATGGAGACTTGACTTGGCGTGGTAAATGCACAACACAGTGTATTGATGATGTGTTGTAGAATTGTGCACCTGCAACCTGTATAATTTTGTTAACCAATGTTACCCCAATAAACTTAATAAAAAGGAAAACATATATTCTAGAATTAGTGATGATGGTTGCACAACTGTGTGAATATACTAAAAACCACTGATTCATACACCTTAAAAGAGTGCATTTTATAGTACATAAATTGTATTTCGACTTTAAAAATTAATGTTCATAATTTTCAAAATGCAATGTCTTGTTATTATTATCACATTATAACTGTCTAAATAGCTAACTGGCAATGACTTCCAGTGAACCTGGAGTCAACTGCCAATGTGTTTTACCTGAATTTACAATATCAAGGAATTTTACTAAATTTGATCATTTTTATTTTATGGATATGAACTTCCTGTTGAAACTAGTTCTGCTGAGTATTTCTCAATTTTTGAGGTTTCTTTATCTTTTATTTGTTTCTATTCTGAAATGGGCTTCAAAACTACCTCATGACCCGTTGACAGATGGCAAGAGGTTAGGAGACTGAGTGGCAAAGGTAAAAGCATTAAGAAATACAAATTGGTAGTTACAAAACAATCACAAGGACGTGCAGTACGGCATAAAGAATATAGTCAATAATATTGTAATAGCTATGTTATGTGCCAGGTGGGCACTAGACTTAGTGGGAGTATCAGTTCATAAGTTATAGAACCACTATGCTGGTTCTATAACTTATAACCACTATACAACCACCTGAAAATAATATAATGTTGAAAGTCAGCTGTAAGGGAAAAAATCAAAATTATAAATAAATAAAAAGAAATAAACTATAAAAAAAAAACACTATATGATCCTTACTGGATCTGTTTGCAAACCAAGAGAAACTAGGCTTAAAATGAGGATCTGAGGGCACTTCCAGGAGCATGCGGGGAACTATTTTGCTTGCTTCCTAGTTCATACATGAGGTTGCCTGAAATTTAGTTTAAAAATGGAGGTATTCCCATCACCTAAATAAATTCTGTTTGGAATATTTATTTTTTAAAAAATACCACATAGTATGCTTGAGTTTCTAAGCATTGTTTATGATGATTTGGCTGTTTCTTCAGGAGATATTCTTATCTCTGTTCTTTACATAAATATTTCATTCAACAAGAAACTTAAGCAATGGTCAGTGATTTAATAAGGAGATGATACACATCTTCAAGTATGGCTTTGGATTTATACAGTTTTAAAATCACAATATAGTACTTACTATATTTCATGTTGTTCCAAGCAGATATAAATTTAGTTTTTAGTTTGTCAACTTCTTCTGTTCCTGTGGCCTCCATATTCAAATTCTGAAGAAAAAGCCATCACTTGATTGCATTCTTCTATAGAGTTTAACCTTTTATACTGACTGAAAGGAAAAAAAATAAAGAAAAACAAGTCTGTATTAAATGGTACAATACCTGCTAATGTTATTTAAGTGATTAAATAAAGTTTGAACTTGAAATGAGCAAACCAATTTCTCATTTTACAGAAGAAACTACAAAATATTCAATAAATATTTAAAATAAAAAGACCATCTAATACCAAATATAAACAATATAAATTTTCACACAAAACTAGACAATAGGCGAGGTAGACCAGTTGGTTAGAGTGTCATCCTGATATGCTGAGGTTGCAGGTTGGATCCTTGGTCAAGGCACATGCAAGAATCAACCAATGAGCACATAAATATGTAGAACAACAAGTCAGTCTCTCTCTCTCTCTCCCCCCCAACCCAAATCAATTAAAAAAACTAAACAATAACTCCCCCCAGGTACTTATAATTAAAAACAGTAACAAAGCTCAACTTCAAGGTTTGTTTTATTCGTAATTAGAGAAGGTTGATTTCAAATCTTATTTCAAATTATGACTATCTTCAGAATGGAGGCTTGCACTCATATTATTTAAGTTATTACTTTCATATAAAGCCTAAATGTTTTAATTTTTAAATTAAGGTAGTTCCTAATACTGCAGCATTTAAACAAACAGAATGGCTTAAATTTACAACAGAAAATGTTTTCTTACTTTAAAATAAGAATAAATGTAGCTCATAACTGTTTGTTTTATAACTAACTTTAGGGAAAATAGAGATGTGTGATATAATCTGAAAGAAAAATAAATTATAATTGAAAATGCTTGAGCTTATATGCAATAATTTACAGACAGTTTACTTTTCAAGAAAAGAATGCTACATGGAACATTACCATTTTAGGGTTATAAATATCTACTCAAAAGTACTGATGTATTCCTTTCCCTAACAATAGACATTCCACTTTACAGTATGTACTGGGTTGGCCAAAAAGTGCATATGATTTTCTCTGTAAAATAAAAGACATATTTTCACTAATAACTTTATTGATTTGGATCTTTCGAGTATGTCAGCTCTCTCCCACTTTCGGTTTCTAGTGGGTAGAGGCCAGGGGTGCTGCTAAACATCTTCCAATGCCTAAGAGAGCCCCTCAGCAAAGAATTATTTGGTCAAAATTTCAATAGTACCAATAAACTTCACAAACCATTTTTGATAGGTTCACTCAGTCACAGCACTTCCATACACTGTACAAATGTCTTTTTTTTTTTTGCATTTCAGCTGCATTTTTACCTTTCTTGAAATAATAAAGCATAATATGCTGAAAATGTTGCATATCTTCTTCCATCTTGAATATTAAAATGGTTGCACAAAAATTCACCAGTTTTGATAAGGTTTTTTTTTTAATGCATACTAATATGACAGCTATCACAATACAATCTAACAAAATTGTTTCAAACGAAGTTCAAGACAACCAAGCCCTACCAAAACCACTGTAGTATGGAAAAAATGTAACGGACTTTTTGGCCAACCCAATATTAAAAGCAACAAATTATACATTACAGTTGAGGCAGGCGAAAGCATGGTCCACTGGAAGAATGTAAAAACCGATGTGACCAAAGCCCAGAAAGTCAAAAAAAGTGGCACCAGATGTAGCTATAGGGCTAGGCAGGGGTCAGAGTACACAGAGCATTGTAGACCATGTTAAGAATCGTGTTCTTTATCCTAAGAGCAACTGGTTTCAAACAGAAATATCAGAATCAGACTCTATGGGTTTGTTTGACTCCAAAAGCAGCAAAGAGAAGAAACTGAAGAGGGACAAGAGTAGGCAGTGAGAGTATACTACTATTGTGCAAGACTATAAGAAAAATGATAGTAGCTTGGACTGGAGCGGTGGAGATGGAGAGATACAGACATGAGGAAAGGGGTCAAAAATTCAGGTAAGTTGGTGATAAAATCGATGTGAAAACAGGGATATGCCAAAGATACACACCCAGCCAGGTTCTCGGCTTGTAAAACTAAATAGATGGTGCCAATCATTGAAATGAAGCACTAGGACAGGGGCCGGGTAGAGGCAGAAGATGATGAATTTGATTTTTGTGGTGTTTGAGATTCCTCTGAGAGATAGAATCATCATTTATTTAATCATTTGATAAATTACTGCAATGCACTATTCTAGGCAATGCAGATAAGGCTTAAAACAAAGGCAGTGAAATATGGCAGGTCCTTGAATAAAGTAATTTCGTTCAACGTCATTTAGTTATAATGATGAAATGCCATAGGAACTTAACTCTTGTTTATATCAATTAACCTATGGGAAAATTGGTTTAATTATATGTCATTTCGCTTAAAGCTGCAGAACCTATTGAAAACAGGAAATGAGGACTACTGTACTTCCGCCCCGGAGCTTACATTCTAGATATTGTGTCGGCCAAAAAAGTATGGTTTTTTCTGTAAAATAAAAGACACGTTTTTCATTTTTACCAACAACTTTATGGATTTTAATATTTTGGTATGTCAACTATCTCCCATGGGATAGTTGATGGTTCTCAATTAATGTCGCAAATGATTGCTATCAACCTCAACTGATCTACCCAACCATGGAGCATTGTCCAGTGAAAAATCTCCAACGTGAAATCTCCCAAACCACTTATGACACATTCAGTTAGCCACAGCACCTTCTCCATACACTGCACAAATCTTTTCTTGCATTTCAGTTGCATTTTTACCTTTCTTGAAATAATAAAGTATAATGTGCCAATAATGTTGCACATTTTCCTCCATCTTCAATATTAAAATGGCTACACTAAAATTCACCAATTTTGATGCTTTTTTTAATGCACAGATATGACAGCTGTCACAATGCAATCTAACAAATACTGTTTTGAATGAAGTTAAAGACAACTAAGCGCTACTAGAGCCATCGTACAGAGAAAACCAAATAAACTTTTTGGCCAACCCAATGTATTCTAGAGAAGACAACCAGGCAGTTGGATTACATAGATCTGGAGCTCAAGGATGAGGTCTAGGCTAGAGCTATGAACTTGAGCGTTGCTGATGTACAAATGAGAATTATCCTTGTTGGTGTTTGTACACACAGCCTTGATGATGATATTCAAGGTCCTTCATAAAATGCCATCTGCCCACTTACTCAGCTTCCTCTCCTGCCACTCCCTCACATGCACCATGTACCAAAGGCAATTTTAATACTAATCTTAAAGCTTCCTAAAGTTGACATGTTGATACCTCCTACATTCACATGTGTTGTTCCCCCTACCTAGAATGCCTTCCTGCTCACCCTCATTTTTTGACTACCTTATTATCTTGACTCCCTAAGATCCGGCTTCAGTTTCACCTCCTCTGGTAAGACTGGTAAGATTTATACCCTCATCCAAAACTCAAACTAAGACAGATGCCCCTCCTTTTATCTCTCACAGAATCCTTCCTCTATCACAGCACTCATCGCACTGTATTGTAATTACTTATCTCTTACTTGTCTCTTACACTAGAAAATAAACATTTTGAAGTTCCTTAATTTCTACCTGGTATGTGATTGGTTCTCAAAATATTCTTATTAAATGAATCAGTGAACTGAGAAATTAATGAAATATAGGTGTATCATTAGTAGCACTTTTTCCAGCTGTTATTAGAACTTTTTTAAACTGACAACTAGAATAAAGGAAAAGTTTTCTTCCTCCAGAAAACTGCACAATTCAACAAAATTTGGAAAACAAGGAAAAAGGTTTATGAAATGTGTGAATTATGTATAGTGCATCCACATGATGGGCTATATAGCCACTTAAAATGTCTCCAAAGAGTTTGTGAAAATGGGGAAGCACTAGGCAGAATCTAAAACTTTATGTGTCATATGATACTGGTGCATCGGCGCGGGAAGGGGGGTTAGAAAGACATACACCAAAATGTTGACAGCAGTTTCCTTAAATGTAAAATCGTGTGTGGTTATTTTTTTATTGCTATCGTCTACCTATTCCAAATCTTACACAAAGCACACATGTAATTTTTAGATTTAAAATGTTTATTTTTTACAAAATCACCATGAATCTTCTAAATCTAAAATGCTTTTAAAAAGTGACTATATGTGTATGTATTTTCTTCCTAAATCAGAACAAAAGTGGGCCACAGGGAAGAATTTGTTTCAAACAGTTCCCAGCACCAGTTACCAGGTACCTATGGACAGTCCTTAGCAAGTGCATAAAAATCAGGGTCTTGGCTGGGTACTCAGTTGGGTAGAGCACTGTCCCCAATACACCAACATTGCATGTTTGATCCCCAGTCAGGGACAAACAAAGATAAACTAATGAATACATAAATAAGTGGAACAACAAATACCAACATCTCTCTCAACGTCTTTCTCTCTCCTTTCCTCTTTCTCTCTAAAAATCAATTTAAAAAAGAAAAAGAGTATGTAAGTCAAGATGCCTTAAAGTGGGTGGAAGAAAAAAAAAGACAAAGTGAGACATTTTTAATGGGGAAAGTCTGTATCTTTGATAATGCCTCCTAAATAAATAAATAACCAAGATAAGATGCTGTGATAGATACAGGAATTAAAGAGACAAATATTATTGACTATTCTGTAAGAATACTTTTATTCTATAAGAATACTTTTATTCTATAAGAATACTATCACTGTTATAGAAAGTAGCTGAGAACAATAAAATTATCATTAGGTAAAACTAGTTATGCTGTTAACTTAATAATTTAGTATAGTGCTTTTTCATATAACTAAAATTAAATCCCAATCTTCTGTAAAGACAGAAACCTACTTTTATCATCTACAACAAACATTTAAATGACTATTTCTAAAAATCCTAACTTAAAGCAGAGACTAATTTAAAAAGTGATCCTTCAATCATGCTGGAAAGTAATATAAATCGAAACACTTGAAAAATGAGAGGATTTGCCTTATTGCATATTAAAACATATTATAAAATTATAGTAATTAAAGTTTAGTAATAGCTAAATTTATTATTTTTATTAGCAATGGGTGACACTGAATAAAATGTAATAGGGAATACAGATATAAATCCAAGGATATTTGAAAACTTAGTACCTGATAGGAAATATACAGGGTCCAGCATAAATAATGCCCCTTTACAACAAAATCTCTTATTACAAAATCATGAGCATATAATTCTGTAACAATATCACACTGAAGCACACCATATGACATCTTAGGTAAAACGTTCAAATTAAAACTATAAATTATCACACCCATATTATTACCTTACCAACCACGCTCAAGCAGGCCTTACTTTTGCCAGGCCCTGTATTTCATATCCATGAGAAAATATGGATAAATAATTCTAGTAATATTCTAGTAAAATTCTAGTTAAATATTCTAGTAATAAATAATACTAGAATACTAAGCTAGCCAGTTTAAAAATAAAGCTACTTCTCACATTACAAATTCTAGATTAATCAAAGACTTAAATCAAACGTGAAAACATGGTACATGTGCTTACACTACAAGAAAGTAGTAATTAAAACTGTTTTAACAATCTTGTAAAAAGGGCCTTTCTTAGCATGGTATGCAAAATTAGAAATCCAAACTGAAAATGTAATTACATAAAAATGAAAATTTCTACACAAGGACAAAAAGAGCATTAACAAGGGTGAGCTACAATTCATTAACTAGAAAAAATTTAATACCCATAATATATAAACAAAGTGTTAATGTCCCTAATATACAAAGAGCTCTTATACAACAATAAGAAACAGTAAAACCCAAATGGAAAAACAGGCATTCTGAAAGAAAAAGGCCAAAAATATAAAAATATTTTAACACTACTAGATCAAAGTAATTCACATTAAAGGAATTTCATATTTTTTATCATCACAAGAAATAAAATTGGTGACCCTGAGGAAGATTTTACATAATTATCTCTCAAATAATAAATTCCTTAGGGGCAGAGAATGTGTCTTGTTCTATACTACATCCTCACATCTAGCACAATGATATGCTAATAGACACAATTATCTGCTGATGAATAAATTATAATATATACATATTATAATGATACATCTACATATATTTATCGCCATAAAAATCTATCCAGGGAACATCAAAATATATGAGGCAACATCAATAAAACTGCGAGAAGAAATACGAAATCCACTATGATAGCTGGAGACTTTCACACCCCTCCTCAGAAATGGACAGACCCAGCAGGCAGAAGTCAGTAAAGACACAAACTCAACAGCACCACCAACCTACTGGGTGTGATTGGCACCTACAGACTCCTCACCCAATGACAGATTACACATTCTCCTCAATGTCACATAGAACATTCACCAAGATAGACCACATTCTGGGCCATGAAACACCCAGCAAATTTAAAAGAGTAGAGCCCTGGCTGGTGTAGCTCAGTGGATTGAGCGCGGGCCTGCGAACCAGAGGATCGCGGTTCGATTCCCAGTCAGGGCACATGCCTGGGTTGCAGGCCAGTTCCCGGCAGGGGACACACCAGAGGTAACCGTACATTGATATTTCTCTCCCTCTCCTTCTCTCCTACCCTTCTCCTCTAAAAGATAAATAAATAATAAATTAAAAAAAAAATTTAAAAGAGTAGAAATTAGAAATCGTACACTGCCTGCTCTCACCACGATGAAATTAAACTAAAAATCAATAATGAAAAGAGCTAGAAAATCCCAAAACATTTTGAGATTAAACAACATACTCTAAATCACACAAATCTCAAGAGAAATTTTAAGGTATTTTGAACTAAATGCAAATGAAAATATAACATCAAAATGTGTGGGATGCAACAAAAGTGGCCTTACAGAGAAATTTAGCTTTCAATGTGTGTATTAGAGAGAGAGAAAAAATGCCTACAATCAATAATCTAACCTTCTATCTATCTCAGGACACTAGAAAAAGAGTAAATTAAATCTAAAGTGAGCAGAAAAGAAATAATAACAAAAACTAGGACCAAAAGAAAGAAATCAATAGAGAAAAACAACAAAATCAAAATCTGGTTCTTTGAAAAAAATAATATGTATATGATCTATATGAGGAGGAGTACAAAACTCTGGGAGAGATCAACAAGGAACTAAAATAAAAACATACTCTACATTCACAGATAGGAAGACTCAATATTGTCAAGATGTTCTTCCCAACTTAATCTGAAGATTCAATACAATCTCAGTAAAATCTCAGATACTTATTTCATGGATATTGACAAACTGATTCTAAAATTTATACACAGAGGGAAAAGACCCAGAATAGCCCACACAATATTGAAGGAGAAAAGCAAAGGCAGAACACTGACACTACCTAACCTCAGGGCTTGCTTACTATGCAACTATGGTAATCACAACAATGTGGTCTCAGCAAAACAATAGGCTATTTGATCAGTGGAATAGAAGAGAGAGCACAGAAATAGATCCACATAAATATAATCAACTAGTCTTTGACAGAGGAGCAAAGGCAATATAATAAAGCATAGTCTTTTCAACAAATGATGCTGGAAAAATAGGACACCCACATGCAAAAGACATTAATCTAGACACAGATCACACACTCTTCACATAAATTAACACCAAATGGATTATACACCTAAACGTGAAACACAAAGTCCTAGAAGATCTAAATGATCTTGAACATGGCAATGTCTGTGTAGATTCAAAACCAAACGCAATTCCCTGAAAGAAATACTTGACAAGCTGGACTTCATTAAAATTAAAAACTTTTGTTCTGAGAAAGGCAATGTCAAGAAAATAAAGACAAGCTACAGGCTGGGAGAAAACCTTTGCACAAGACACATTTGATAAAGGATTGTTACCCAAAATCTACAAAGAACTTTTAAAACTCAAAAATAAAAAAACAACCCAATTTAAAAATGAGCCAACAACCTCATGAAAGAAGATATACAGATACCAAGTAAGCATATGACTATATGCCCCACATCACGCAAAGCAGGAAGGTCAAGCAATAGTGGAATACCACTAACGAGCTATTAGAATGGCCAAAGTCCAAAACACTAACAACACCAAATGCTGACAAGTTGTAAACTCTCTTTCATTGCTGGTAGAAATTATTTGCAATTTGAGGTACAACTACTTTGTAAGACAGTTTGGCAACTTCTTACAAAACTAAACATATTCTTATGATATGATCCAGCAGTTGTGCTCTTGGAATTTATCCAAATGAAATGAAAACTTACATTTACACAAAAACCTGCATACAGATGTTTATAGCAGTTTTATTCGTACTGCAAAAACCTGGAAATAGTCACATGTACTTCAGTAGGACAATGGATAAAGTGTGGTATATCCAAACAACGGAATATTATTCAGCACTAAAAAGAAATGAGTTATCAAGCCATGAAAAGATATCAAGAAAAGCCAAATGCATATTTCTAAGTGAAAGAAGCCAATTTTAAAAAGCTACATACTGTATGATTCCAACTGTATGAGATGCTGGAAAAAGCAAAATCATAGAAACGGTAAAATGATCAGTGGTTGCCAGGGTTTGGTGGGGGTGGGGAGCGGGCGGAGTATGGAAAGAGGATGAGTAGGCAGAACACAGGATTTTTAGAATAGTGAAACTGTGTATGACACTGTAACTGTGGATACATGTCATTTATCCAAACCCATAAAATGTACAGTATCAAAAGCGAGCCCTAATGTAAACTATGGCCTTTGGGTGATAATGTGTCATTATAGGTTCACTGATTATAACAAATGAACCATTTGCCGACAGTGATGTGGATGGTGGGGGAAGTTGTGTATGTTGAAAGGCAGGAGGTACATGGGAACTCTGCATACTTTCCATTTTGCTGTGAATCTAAAATTGCTCTAAAAAATAGTTTACCAATTATGTTTAAAAAGAGGTACCAGGCCATAGAGAAAAAGAAACAGCATGAAAATGATTTATGTGTCCAAATGCATATGTATTTTGCATGTACATACATCTGCCCCTGCACACACACGTACACACGCATAAAGCGATGTCTAGCGCATGCATAAGCACACACACGAAGCATAATGTTGAAAGTGGAATCTCAAAGCGATGAAGCACCATTTCTACTTTATTATTTAAATTGTCTACACTGAGCCTCTTAAAATAACATTATTCAAAAATAAATGACTCAAATGAAAAACTAAGTACATAAAATTACAAATGTGTCCAGTTTATATTAAATTCTAACAAAACAACAAAAACTGCTTGACTAACAAATCTGCAGTGAGTACAGTCTATTACAAAATTCCTAAACAACTTAAGAAAGATAAAAATGCTGAGACAAAGGGCTTTTTCCTTTTTAAGATAAACAATTTGATTCTTGTGGTTCTTAAAGACATCGGATTTAGCTGTTTAGTCATGTAGAAAACTTTAACTTCCTCAGTGTAACTCCCCAGGGGCAGCTTTGACTGAATGAAATGGCAGATAGCTCTTAATTCATAACTGTTGTTTCTCCTTAAAATAAGTGTGGTAATATTTGCAAAGAGGAAAAAGAATAAATTAATACTTGAGTCTATTCAGTCCATTGAAATATCTTACTTATATTTGTGTGAGATAAGCCAAGGAAAGGCAAGATAAACAGTATTCAGTTTAACTACAAATGAACAAAAAACACAAAGAAACCACGATAAACTGTAAGAGTAGTTGTCTCATTACAAAATTCTAAAGAATCCTCACGCATAATTTCCTTTTCCCAAAGCTTTCACAATTGTTTTAAAAATAAAAAACAAGTTAAAATTCACTATTTATGGAGTATAAAGTGAAGTGATAATTTACTCATTATCCAGTGTACTTTAATCTCCTATGGCACCTAAAATACTTGGTTTGACTGCCTCAGTGATCAAATTCATATTCCAAAATTCTTGCTTATTTTATGCAGTATTGTCAGGGCCTCAGCCTGGAAAATCATCAAAATAACATTCTTCACAATTTTCCAACACTTTTTAGAGTGGGTTTATAGTTTATTTCTTAAAACTTTTGGAAAACTAGTAAATTTCCAAGTAAATTTCCTTCACTAATGCATACTACAACAAATCATTCCATCCACCACTTCCACATTCCAATTGCTGTTTACATTGTGACAAATCCACTTTTAATTAAAAGATGATAGCATTAAAAAGGAGAAAACTTTTATTTGATCTCAGGAAACACAGACAAAGCTACCAGATGAGGCTTATTACTAAACTTTATTGTAAATGAGGTGAAAAAGCAGAGTGAAGACTGAGCTGAGTCTGTTTGGGAGGCAGAGCTACCACATGTGGCATGAAAATCACCGACTGAGACCCAGATGTCATTTTCAGAGGTCACTTTTCTAACCATAACCATGCACTAAGACAGTCAATAAATTATAAACAGATAATTGTAAAAGGGTACTCAAATCAATGTCCTTGAAGGGTAGATGAAGGTCATCAGCCTCTCCCATGTGGCAGTAGATGGAATATTTTACCTACTGACAATTTAAAGCCAAGTAAAAGCTCCTGACAGACAGAACTTTAAGGACTGCTTCTACAGAACACATCTCGGTAACCGAGTATGAAAAATAAAAACACTGCAGACTTCCAGCATTTGCAATGCTTGAGCATCTTCCCCAAATATTCTGCAGCAAGATGAAGTACAGATACTGACTTAGAGTTTTTGATGTGCTTTTAGCTCCACTATAAAATACAATGAACTGTGAGATCTGCTCTAAGTTTTTCATATACTGCAAACTTTTCTACCTGCTTGCATTTTTAGTAAATATCAATCCCTTGTCTGACCTTCAATGTCTCTTGACATGTTGGTCTGTCGTCTCTGCTCTTACTTCATCTCCCTATCTCAGTTCTTTGTTGCCAGAAACTTCAAATATTGTATCTATTTCTTTTCCCTCTCTTTACCTGTACTTGCCAATCAGCTATCCTCAGGCACTGGGTTTTGTGCTCAATTTTTAAATCCAGCATGCTTGTTTTTTTTAAGTGGTAATACGAAGAAAAGGAGAACACTGTAATACTGTATTTATTTGGACTGTCCTTTTCAGGGCTAAGGATTAGTAGATGACAGTAAGAGACAGACAAAAGGACTGAGAAAAGGAACAGCAACATAAGGCAGGACACGCATGTTCAGAAATTTGATTTGATAAAAAGAATAAAGAGCTACTATTGAAAGGACTAATAATGTAGTTTTACCTCAAGGATACATCTTATAAACATGGTTAGGCCTCCTCAGGACCACACCCTCCAGTCAGAAACACTCAATGCACAGCTAATTTACAATGATGACACAAATAAAATGTACTGTTTATGTGTCCTCTTAAATTGAAAAAGTAAAAACACCTATGGAAGAAACTAACTATGTACCCCGAGCAGATATTCCTTTACCGTCGCACATGATTTGGATCAAGTTCCAACAGGCAAAGCTCTGCACTTGAGCAGCACTGAGCATTGTATTTTCACAGACTGTAAAGTTGTCATCACAACTAACCTAAATGGGATATAGTTTAAATGACTTCAACCATTTACTTGAAGACTACAGTAAGAATTGTTAATGATATCTGGGCTGTCTTAAGCATTTCTTGTCTTAAGCATTACCTCTAACAAGGATATAATATGTACTATAGTTTGATAAACAATTTTAATTATGTCAGGACCATGGTAACCTCTGAAATAAGTCCATGGTAACCTCTGATACTAATGTTTGCAACCTCCATATTTTAAAATGCAACTTTGAAAACTATTAAATACGCAGTCTACATATAAAAAGGAACATAATGAGTCAAATCACTTGATCAACAAAATAAACTTTACAAGAATTGAAGGATATCAGAATCTCAGGATTGAAAGGGAGCTTACAAAGCATTTCCCAAGCTATATATTCAATCTATCAGTAAATGCTCCTAACCTACAGTGCTTGGGCTTGCTGAGGAGCAGTAAAAGAAAATGTATAAATTTGAAAGAGAAAAAATATTACTCCCATCCCCAGGAATGTGATCTGCTGTCTGGTTCAGACACACTAATCAATAATCAGGTTTCACATTTCATATAGTAGGTTAGATCTCCTTTACAATATCCTTGAGTATTCGCCCAGCCTTGGTGTGAACACTTCTAGAACGGGGAGGTCAGTACTTAATGAGCTTTATACTGAGGTGAAAATATAGCTATAAGTTTACAAGCCTGACACTACTTTAAACTATGTTCTCTATTAATGTAACTGTTCTAGAGTATCCATATATCTACATGATATTGGTTAATTTTAAATAACCACACTTGCTTGAAAGACATGGAACCAAAAGTGTGTGTCCTTTAATTTCCATTAACTGGTCCTGGTTGTGCCCTCTCAACTAATCCCTAATCTAGTTGATAGCCTATCAGCTATTTAAAGACATACCTCCTACTCCACCCCACCTTCACTGTCTCTTTTCCACATTAATATTCTCAATTCCTTCACTTTGTCAAAAAACTGTTACATGAGTGGTAATGAGGGCCTCAACCAGAGTTTTGGTAAGGGGATAAGAAATGAGATATAAGCAACAAGCTGAAATGGTAGAACTAGCAACATCATACAAATATATGAATGCTTATATGTCCACATACAGAAATTTCAGGTCTGATGGCTAGGAGAATAATGTTGCCATTAACGGAAACAGAGAACCCAAGAGGAGAAGGTTAAGGAGAAGAAGGGGAATTCAGTGAGACACAGTGTGTTTTGAGGTGTGTAACAAGTAAATATAGATATTTTCCAAGTCCCATTCCATTAGATATAAGCTCTTTTCCAAGTCCCATTCTGTTAACTACTTTTGCCAAGAAAGACGTATGCCTATTTTATTGAGACTAGTAATTACATGTCATTTAAATATAAAAAATCACATTTCTTTATTCAAGTATTTGGTTACTTCAGTAAGGCACTATGAGAGATACAACGAATTATAAAACCCAGCTCCTGTCCTCATTAACCACCCATTCTAGTAAGGAGATGCTTGTAACTAACCAGAGCTCAAGACTGTATATGCTTACATCTCACAGTAGAAATAAAGTGTTATAATTTGTAAGAGAAATATTTCCCCTTTCCAATGAAAATATTTACATATAAAAATATGTGTGACTGTATGTGTTACAGAATAACACAACCGTTAAGCTTCAAATACAAAGAATAAGGGCTAATAACATAAATCTTTCCATTCTGGGTGTAAATACAGAAAAACACTAGCCATATTTCTTCGGAATGAGTACACTAAACAATTATGTCTATTGTTAAAGATTAATGCTTGAATTGTATCATCAGTCAAAAGAAGAGCATTGTTTAAAATGTTCACAAACACAATTGTTTTGGCTTTCAAATGGCATTGGTTGATGTCATTTTTTCTAATCATTTGTAATGTTAAATAATATTCTATCAATGTGACAATAGAGCTACAAGTTTAAAGCCTTACACAGAGAACAACTGCATATTCTCAGCTGGAGTTCCCTATAACCATGCATAACCATGATAAAAGTTTTAAAATATTATGCCTACTTTAGGAGTTTTACAGATAATTGATTTTATAAAAAATCTATTAAAAAGTAATTTAGTAGGAACTTATCTATATTTTATTTATCTTCAATTAAATGTATTGTGGTATCATTGGTTAACAAGATCATATAGGTTTCAAGTGTACATTTTCATGATATATCATCTGTATATTGCATTGTGTGCCCGCCACCCACAGTCACCATGTGTATGGCCCCCTTTAACCTTCACTACTCCCCCACTTCCCTCTGGTAACCACCCTACAACAGTAGGGTGTCTGTGTCTATGAGTTTCAGTTTTATACCCCATATGAGTGAAATCGTATGGTTCTCAGCTTTTTTTGACTGATTTATATCATGTAGCATAATATTCTCAAATAATATTTTATTTTGATAACATACATAATTATGTAGAAAAATACAGTTCAAATAACTTTGAACATCTACTTTGACTGTACATATTTAGTGGGATGTATTCTAAGGACATAAAATGGCAAAGAAATCTTTACTTGGTAAATCTGTTAGCGGAGGCAGTTTCAGCACAGTAATTCCAAAACTAACTTATGTGTGTTGTGGGGCAGATTAGATGAGTAAATGTAAGATGTGGTTGAGAATCAGAACTCTCCCCGTAAAAAAAGAGAAATACAATATGAACTAAGAGAAGGTGAAGATGAACTCTGTGGTTCTGAATTTGAACTCATGGTCTCCTGTAAACTCACGACTGCTTCAAAATCTGGGGTGTGTGTGCGTGTGTGTGTGTCCCCATTTACAAGGCCTGGAAACAACGATATTTCAGGAGCCATGAGAACAGTTGGCCCCTAAACAACACGGATTTGAACTGCATTGGTCCACTTACACATGAATTTTTACAATGAATATTGTAAATGTACTCTTTGTTACGATTTTCTTAATAACATTTTCTCTAGTTTACTTTATTGTGAGAATAGAGTATATAATACATGTAACACACAAAATATTTGTTCGCTGACTGTTTACGCTTTCAGTAGGGCTTCCAGTCAACAGTAAGCTACAAGTGGTTAAGTTTTGGGGAAGTCAAAAGTTATGCATGCATTTTCAACTGCACAGAGGTCAGCACCCTTAACCCCTGCATTGCTCAAGGCTTACCTGTACAGTCAATGCCCTATTCCTGGTTTCTAAGTACCATTTCCCACTAAACTGAACAAGGACTCCATAGTAAAATGGCTGGTTCTAGGTCTCAAACAGGGAATATACAAGGTGAACCTGGAATATCTTATTATATAAGTTTTATATAAAAACTGAGAATGTGCCCAGACACCAATGAGGACATATAAAGGCCAGAAGAACCAGCTTGAAGGTACTAACCAAATTTGAGACAACTTAATCATCAATAAGAATAATAACAGGTTATAACACATGGGTACATTTTTTAAAAGAATCCTTAGGTACATAGTGATACCAAAATAAAAGGAGAAAGGAGAAATAGCTCTTCTTTAAAGAAGATAGCTAGCAAACATAGATACATAGATAGATAGCAAGAAAAAGTGTGCAAGTGTGTTTATGTGTGTATGTATTTACAGAAAGTGAGGCATATTGTTAACTACCGGTAAATCTGAGGCATATGAGGCATATACAAAATTGTACTCCTCCTTCTACTTTATATAGGCCTGAAACAAATGAAAGGAAGGTGAGGGTAAGTGGAAGGGTGGAAATTAAGCTGACTTCAGAGCAGCTGATCAGACTTGATAAATTCTAACTACTTCTTCATTCTATCCATAAGATAGAAAAGCAAGTACAATACAAAGTTCAGAAAGGCTGGTTAGAAATAAAAGCAATAGCCGTGGCTGGTGTAGCTCAGTGGATTGAGCGCGAGCCTGCGAACTAAAGGGTTGCTGGTTCAATTCCCAGTCAGGGCACATTCCTGGGTTGGGGGCCAGGTCCCCAGTAGGGGATGTGCAAGACACAATCACACACTGATGTTTCCCTCCCTCTCTCCTTCTCTTCCCCTCTCTATAAAAATAAATTTTAAAAAATAAATAAATAAATAAATAAAAGCAATAATCTTAAATACTAAGTAACAACAAACCAATCTAACACGAATTTCCTATTATAGCAGTAGATTAAATATAACCTCTGATAAGAATCTGAGAAGATGACATGTGATGACTCCTCTAGTATGATTATGAATAAGCAAAGCATCTTATATATTTTCTTCAAATCCACTTTTTTCCAGTTGAGATCTATCAGCTATAAGGAACTCTAAAATTAAAATATTGTCACAGAAGTCCAGATGATCTCAGATCCCCATATCACTCTAATGAAAAACACAAACTCTGCATCAGAAGTTTTGTTAACTTGTATGTGTGTATGTGTATACACACACATATATATCATCTCATTTAATCCTCACAACAACTCTGTAAGACAGGTATCATCCTCATTTTATAGATTAAAACCACAACAGGCTTAAAACAACAACACAATTTCTGCAAGGCCGCACTCCTGGTAAAGAGCAAAACACACCTTCAGTCCAGACAGTCTGACTCCAAAGCCCATGTTCTTTGCTCTACACACTCTACTGCACTACTATGAAATGTAAATTTTAAATAATAAACTGATTGTATTGATTCGATGTCTGTCAAAAATTACACAAAGGGGACAGTTCAAAGAAAATTTAAAAGCATGTCTTTTTCCCCTAGTACACATTTACATTTACATATGCACCAATTGAATAAAGTTTAACTAAATGCCGAATTTACTGCCAAGTCTCAAGTGAATATAAACGTGATATATAACTGTATTACTCAGTTACCTATTCATATATATGGTTGAATATGTTACATATAAATTCAAAACAGGTACCAACATATTTCCAAATGCTTTCACCTAGAACTTTATCCCTGCTCACTCAAGAAAAAAAGATACTGAACTTATTTCAGGTACACCATTCCTCAAATATACTTAACTGAAACAATGACCTAAAGGGAAAAGAATAATAAAAAATTAGCCTTGAATACTGATGCCACAATTAAACAAAAAAAAACATTAACAAACAAAGCCTGTCCAGCCAAACCTGGTCATCTTACAGTGTTCTCTATCTCAGTGAATTACACACAATCCATCCAGCTACATAAGCCAAAAAGCTAGTGCTGGCCAATGGCACTTCCCTCTCCCTCATTTCTTATATACAGTCCACCACCCCGTTCCACCTCCTAAACATCTCTCAAATCCGTCCATTTCTATGTATCTTCACCACCACTTTGCCTTAGGTATTATCTATCATCTGTCGTCTGGCTGCTCCCATCCACACTCTCATCCCCTCTGTAATCAGTTTTTCTTCTGTATTATACCAAGTTTCTTTTCCATAGCACTTAAAATAGATGCAACTTTAAATACCTTTGATGGAATATCAGATTTATGTCTGCCTCCCCTGCTACACAGAATGCAGGGGAGGAACTGCATTTCTTTCTATGCGGGTAGAAACTGTATTTACTGATGCTGTATCACTGTGGCCTAGAAGAGTGCCTAGTTAATTAATAAATGCTAAATGACTGAATGCATGTCAAGTATCACAAGTTTATGTATAAATAGTACCGAAAAAGTGGCTATAAATCTCACTAACCATTACAAGGAGTACCTTATTTCATCATTTTATATTGTAACTCTGAAACCGCACACATCTTAAGAATTGACAATCTTTAATTGGCAATAATTTTTCCATAGCAGCTCATAAAATAATGAAGTATCTTGGGATTATTTTTAAAATCTCATGATATGATCAAATAGGAAAATCTACAATACTCAGTTGAAACCTGGTAACCTAGCCTCCCTTCTCCTTTGGCCACCACCCAACTCCAAACACCCAATAATTAACAGAGCCTACTGGTTCCTTCACCAACGAGCTGTTAAATCCATTGTTTTCTTCCACTCCTACTACAATTACACTGGATCTAGCTTACCTAATTCCTCGTTGCCTCATAGCTGAGCTCCTGTTCTAGCTTCATTTAAACATTTGTTTCGAATTCGACACTGCATCTTCTATGTGCAACAAACAGAAAATACAAAGCAGTCCAGTTACCTGTCCCTCCTTCTAATCTCCACCCTGCTACACTTCAGAATTTTGTTCATTCTATGCTTCAAGCTTGAATTACTTTCCTCCCAATTTCTAGCTACCAAAACCCTACTTGCTGCTTAAGTTCCAGATCAAATCTCATCTTCTTCATGAAATCTTCCCTAGTTAATCTCTCTTCAACTTTATCATTCTAAATCACATAAAATCTAAAGGGATATGGGCCATATTTATTTTCTGCTTCTGGAAGGCAAGGTTTATATCTCATGCATTCTGTTAGAGTGTAAGCTCCCTAACAGCAGGGCTTTTAGATGTTTTGTTCACTGTTTTGTTCACTGTTTTATCTCCAGCACGTATAAGAGTATCTGGGTATATAACAGCTGTTCAGCAACTACTTATTGAATTAATGCTCTTTATATATTCCAGGGTAGAGAACAAGTGTTTAAAACTGTGTGAACCAATCTTCACAGTGGAGAAAGTAAGGAGCTAGACTAAATAACTTAAATTCTTTGAACTTCAGTTTCTTCCTCTGCTAAATGCAAAAAATGTTCAATAGTTCACTGAATTGTAATAATGATTAAATGCAATAATGCTTTAATAGCATCTAGTGCAGACTGAGGACAAGAGGTGCTCTCAATAAACATTTTAATGATTTTGTGTTAATAGTTAAGTAGTAAGAAGTATTCAATAAATGCCTACTAAATGAATAAAATCTCAGGAAAAAAATTAAAAGTGCATAACATTGAGCCTCTTATCAGTTATCCAATAAAGAATTCCATGAGTGGCCATGGCTGGTATGGCTCAGTTGATTACAGGTTTGAGTCTGGGTAAGGGCACATGCCTAGGTTGCGTGTTCGGTCCCCAATCAGGTATACACGAGAGGCAACTGATTGATGTTCCTCTACACCTCTGTCTCTCTCCCTTGCCCTCTCTCAGAAATCAATAATCATGTCCTTAGGTGAGGATTTAAAAAAGAAGAATTTCATGAGTGAATTAATTATGAAATATTTACACTTAGCTCCAAATATTACATAGCTAAAACAACTTCTGATTAATTAGGAATAATCCCAATTTGACAGAATACAAGTATTAATATTTATATTTTATTAACACATATAGATTATATTTCGCTGCTTAAAGAAAAACAATTTTATTATTAGAATTCTATAGTGCAATAATCAGAATTAAAAAATTGCAAACTTATTTGGGTTACATGGTCTCCAAACAGCCAGGAACTACAATAATTTCTGTCAACAAAACATCAGTGAATAGTATACAATGCTGTTTTACCAGATATGTCAAAATATACAGAAATACCTCAAAAACAACTACAACAAGTAATTTTTAAAATATATTTGCATTCATTTTACAGGAAAAGAACATCAGTTAAATGTTTTTTTTTAACTTTTTACTAAACTATAAAATGCTGTATACTGGCTACTTTTTAAGTTTTCCCAAAATTTTAAACTATTCCCAAAATTTTACAGCAAATGAACTGATAATTCAACATAGCATCAGATTATTGGGCTAATTACAAACTCTTCCTTGTCCAGGGAAGCAGCTTTATTGATGTGTAAATTGGACAATACACAGAATTTACTTTTCAAAGCTTTTCCAATCCCTCTGGGTAATTTCAGTGACTCATAATCTATTAGGTTGGCAAAAAAGTCCATTTATTTTTTCTGTGTGATGGCTCTAGTACTGCTCAGGTGTCTTAAATTTCATTTGAAACAATTGTTTTAGATTGTAGTGTGACAGCTGTCACATCAGCGTGCATTTTTAAAAACCATCAAAGTTGTTGAATTTTTTTAATATTGAAGATGGAAGAAAATATGCAACATTTCCAGCATATCACGCTTTATTACTTCAAGAAAAGTGAAAACACAACTGAAATGCAAAAAAAGATTCGTGCAGAGAATGGAGATATGCTGTGACTGATCGAACATGTCAAAAGTAGTTTTCGAAGTTTCTTGGTGCTACTGACATTTTGGCCAAATAATTCTTTGCTGTGGGGGCTGTATTTTGCATTAGAAGATGTTCGGCAGCACCCCTGGCATGTACCCACTAGAAGCCAATTGTGGGAGATAGCCGGCATAAATCAAAATATCCAAATCAATAAAGCTACCGGCAAAAATGAAAAGTGTGTCTTTTACTTTATGGGAAAAAAGTCACAAACTTTTTGGACAACCCAATAATTACAAATCACTAGCAACCAAGGAGGAAATAGTATTCTCTTTAGTCTATCTGATATCAATTGACACAAAACCATTGCAAAATTCCACAGATGTATGTTCCAGGTCCACAAATGAAAGAAAAAAAAATCCTATCTAATTAATACAAAGAGATGTGAGGACACATATTCACCTCTAACTTACAGGGTGGCAACTGACTCCACGTGGGAAAATAATCAATACGAAACAAAACTAAGCCAAAAAAAACCTTAAGAAATATAAACCCGGTAAGTAGACATGCTGAGTAGACCATTGATGTCTTTTATCTTCACCGATCATAAGAATGTATGAGTCTCCAACCTAAAAAACCCTTGCGTGTGAACGTAGGCAGAAAAGTTGAAGGTGAAGCAAGAAGCAAATGAAGTGACTGAAAGCCTAGATGGAAAAGCATTAAAGGTCTGAAGCAAAAACATAGGCCAAATAGGGGAGAAATAGTTAGAAATGAGAAAACTGCGATCTCAGGAATCTGGTTTGGGCAGGGAGCAGGGGAGGGTTTTTTTTCCTTTCTTTTATCTTCTTCAGTTGGAAGACATAGGAAAGGAGTTAAATGGATGCAATAGAGCAGGAAACAAGAGGTCGTGCCTGGAACGCCTAAGGAAAGCCACAAGAGGAGGAGGAACAGCTGCCCACAAGAAGGCTTACGGTTAGCTCTGGAGTCCAGAAAGGGCAAGTCAGAAGACAAATGACACCAGAAAGAACTGAGGGAGGAACCAAAACCCTCAGAGTTCAAATTGCTGGCAACAGGGTCTCCACTGAGGGCAGGGCACCCCCACCAAGAACCCCGATCATTAGGGGACCAAGACACTAATTCCCAACATTTTCCTGACTCCCCTAGCCTCAAGTCGATCCCCTCACCGAAGCAGAACGGGAGAAGTGAAAAAAAAATGTGCAGGAGCCACCAACCCGGGAAACCGTCCAGCTCTAGCGCAAGCCTCCACAAAAACAGCCCGCACACACGCAGACGCTCCAACCTCAGTGCCCCGGCTACAGTCACCTCCAGTTCCCCGGCCACCGTAGTAAGAGGGACGGACTTCTCATAAAACCCAATAGATCAGCTACTTCCGGAGCACTAAGTTCCTTCTATTGGCCGAAGCGGTAACAGCGGCCTACGAATTCCTGCTCCGCTGACTTCATCCAGTCCTTGTTCCCCTGGCCACCGCAGCCACTAAAATTGCCAACGGAGCAAGCGCAGAACCAAAGGAAAGTGTCCATCTATAAGCAGGTCTCCAATAGACAAAGCACGGTTGGCCTGCCCTGAGTTCCTGTTGAACAATTGGACTTCAACTCCCACCATGCCATCCAACACCACCTCTCCTCGGTGGCAGGAACTACAAGATCGAGTATGCACGGGGCCCTCCCGTTCTTCCTCTGTTCCCAATGCCCGGAGACGCCGAGTGCGATTTCAGAGGACCCATTGAATTCCTCAGTTTAATGTAGACCTTCCTGCCAAGCACCGCTTTAGTAAAAATAGTAGACCTTCCTTTACCTAGAGTTGGGACTATAGGTAAATACTTTTCAAAATGTTAAGGAATGTGTGCACTCGTTTTTTATTTTCAGATAATTGTCAAGGATTTAAACACATGACAGTCTGCAAGGGCATTTTATGAAATGAAAATTTTTATGCTCACTCATACGGGGTGTTGAGAGAAATACTAAATTATTGCACAGTGTAATCATATCATTTTGTAGTAGTACTGCAAGATCCTGTTGGAACCGGACAAATGTGTTCCTGAGTTGTATGAAAAATTGTGGTAGGAGTTAGAAGCAAAAAAAATTAACAGGCTGTACTACCTATGAAACCACATGGGAAAGAAAACTTCTTAGAATGCAGAGTTTAAAAGTTAAAAATTAAATTTGAAGTGTTTTTTAATTTTTAATGTGTAAAATGGTTTGAAATAATTTTTCATCACAAAAACACGTAGCTAGAATATTTATTTTCTATTATGTAGTAGGACAACCAAGTTACTGCTCGAAGAATGTGCCAAAATCACAAATTTATTAGATTGACCAAACAAATTACTGTTTCCTTGTCTGGTTAGATACAGCTTGTGGTTTCATACTTTAAAACACAGAACTCTGTTTTGATTTCTTAGGACAGATCACATGCATCGAACAAGCTGTGTGGCTACCTTTTTGTTACTTTCATTAACACTTGGATTAGAAGAATGAATATATTTCATTTTTGATATTGTGCATTAACAGGCCATGAGTAACAATGCTTGGATTGTCATAATAAACTACATAGTCATTATACAAAATAAAAGTGTGTATACCACAAACACTGGTTTTCTATGGATTTGTAGCAAAATAAATTTTAATTGGTAAGAAAACAGATTAGAACAGTTTTCATTTTTACAACTTCACATATAAGTCACACAGGGAAATTTTATTCTCTAACACTGACATGGCATCAGCTACCGTACAAACTGCTTTTCAACTCCGGTGTGCTAAATTATGCAGCACTAGCAAGTAAATATTTAAAATCTATGATCATGGAAAACAATCTGCTGCTTTCCATACTCAGGCACCAAAACAATACCCAGAGAGAAAACATTTCCTTTGGAATGATTCAGAAGTAATGATAAACTATAATTAGGTTATCTGCTATTCATAAGTGTTTGTAGTAAATAAATACATAATTGCATCCAGTTATTAGGGATATTATTGTGTAAGCTTGAAAATATGCTAAATATTTGATGCCCATACTTCTAAAGCAGTTTCAGTGATCAATTGGGTGAATGAATGTGGAAGAGAGTTTAAAGAATACATAATTTATGTAACAGAATTTAGATTTTTAAAAGGGATTCTTGCAGCTGTGGTGCTTAGCAATATTCTCTCCTCTAAATGTGTCTTTGGCTTTCCAATTCAGCGAATTGCCAATCACACAAGAGTTAAAACTGGACAAGATGTTCATTTCAGTTCACCAGATATTCCATGAGTGCTGCTAGGGCGAAGCACTCTGCCTAAGCACTATAGTCTTTCTGAAGCACAGTGATGATATTAGGGAAGATTTAAAGGGAAATGAAAAGCAGATACGAGCTTTACTAGAATGGAAAATAAAGTATTGTAACATGAACTTTTGGGGTTTTTTAGAGAGAGAGGAAGAGAGAGGGAGAGGAACATCCATGTGAAAGAGCAACATCAATAGGTTGCCTCCCATATGGCCCAGAACAAGGGTTGAACCTGCAACCTAGGCATGTGCCCTGACCTGGAATTGAACCAGCAACCTTTCACTTTGCAGGACAATGCCCAACCAACAGAGCCACATAGTCCAGGGCTTTGCATTTACTTTTATCAGTATTTATTTCATGCTGAATTTACTCCTGAGACATAAGTTTTTGTTTCTTCAGTTTCTTCTAGGATATCTTTTTCTTCTGAGCAACCTCCTCTTCTGCTTTAGGAACAATCTGCTCTTTTTCAATAGAATCATCTCAGTGTATCAGGGAAAGCTCAGGTATGCATTATCCACCCATGAGTTCTGTAAGTTCTGTGTCGCATTTTCAGATCTTTGTTCACCTGGAGGTGCTCAATGACCAGAGAATCTGCATCTAAACCCTTAAGGTCAGCATTACTCTATTTTTATGCATGTGTAGCAAAAATTCAGCATTCTCTTTGGGCCACTGACCCAGTGTCCAGCCCCACCGTTTTGCCTGGGCACACCTACCAACTCCACTGTTGTAACAATGGAATGGTACACGTTACTTCTGTGAAGTAACATCCTTCAGGTACTTGGTGGCTTTTCAGATACACATACCCTTCATGGCCTGGGCACCTAATCAAGAGTTCTTAAAGTGATTACAAAGATTTGAACCACTTGATTTGCATGATTTTGTGGGGTATTCTGGGTAAAGTGAATAACAAATCATTTTCACAGATCACCTCTGGCTGCTTTTGGGAGGAGAAAGAGCTGTAACATCAACTTTTGATAATTACTTATGCATTTAGTTAATTGAAACACTATAATAGCCCATATACCTTTTGAAGGAACCACATCTTACTTTTTAAATATATTTTATTGACTTTGCTATTACAGTTATCCCCATTTCCTCCCCTTTGCCCCCCTCCACCCGGTAGCCTCTATTCCCTCCAGCAATGCCCCCACTTAGATCATGTCCATGGATCGTGCATATTAAGTTCTTTGGCTACTCCATTTCCTATACTGTTCTTAATATCCCCCTGTCTATTCTGTACCTACCAATATGTATTTTTAACTATTTTGAAAGGTTTTATTTATTTATTTTTAGAGAGTGGGGAAGGGAAGGAGAAAGAAAGGGAGAAAAACATCAATGTGTGGTTGCCTCTCATGCACCTCCTACTGGGGACTGACCCACAACCCAGGCATGTGCCCTGACTGGGAATCGAACTGGCGACCCTCTGGTTCACAGCTCATGCTCAATCCTCTGAGCTTCATCAGCCAGGGCACCAATATGTATTTCTTAATCCCTGAACCTTTTCCCATTGTCTCTCTTCCACCTCCCAACTGATAACATCTCCAAATGATATCCGTATCTATGATTCTGATTCTGTTCTACTTGTTCACTTAGTTTGTTTTTTAAATTCAATTGTTGATAGCTTTGAATTTATTGCCATTTTAATGTTCATAGTTTTTATCTTTTTTTCTTAAATAAGTCTCTTTAACATATCATGTAATAATGGATTGGTGCTGATGAACTCCTTTAATTTTACCTTACCTTGGAAGCACTTTATCTGTACTTCAATTCTAAATGATAGCTTTGCTGGATAGAGTAATATAGGTTGTAGGTCCTTGCTTTTCATCACTTTGAATACTTGCCAGTCCCTTCTAGCCTGTGAAGTTTCTTTTGAGAAATCAGCTGACAGTCTTATGGGAGCTTCTTTGTAGGTAACTCTGCTTTTCTCTTGCTGCTTTCAAGATTCTCTTTTTATCTTTAACCTTTTGCATTTTAAATATGATGTGTCTTGGTGTGGTCCTCTTTGCATCTTTCTTGTTTAGGAATTGAACTAGCAATGCTTTGGTTCACAGGTCAGCACTCAATCCACTGAGCCACACTAGCCAAGGTGTAACAACCAGTGTTTTGAACTCTGCATTTGATAGGTGTACTATCTACATTTCATTAAGTTCTTTTTCTGGAGTTTTGTTCTGTTCTTTCATTTTGGGCCATATTTCGTTGTCTCCTCAATTTAGCAACCTCCCTGTGTTTGTTTCTATGTATTAGGTAGAGCTGCTTTGACTCCATGTCTTAGTAGCAATGTGCACCCATAAGTTGGATGGGGCAGATCCTTAGGTAATTGCCAGAGTGGGGCAACCCTTGTGAACCCAGCTGATGGAGTCTTAGATATGGTCTCCCCGCTCGGTGGCTCTGTGTGGGAGAGGGCTCAGAAAGAGGACAGTGCCGCTACCTGGCTTCTGGAATTTTGTCTGGGAGGAAGCTGTCCCCCAGCTCTTGCCCTGATGCCAGGCACTTCAGTTTCTCCCCATATACCATTCATGGGGGCCCTTCCAGCTGCTGCCCTGGTGCTGGAGCCCAGAGGGAGTGAGTCTGCTAAGTCCCAAGTCCATTGTGGTCCCTGTAAGAGGAGACTCCTGAGAATCCCACAGTTTCTTCAGCTACCCCAACCCCCACTGCGGGTTACTTACAGCCAGAAGTTATAGGGACTTATCTCCTGGCACTGGACCCCTGGGTTGGGTGGTCTGGTGTGGGACTGGGATCCCTCACTCCCGAGGTATCCCTCCCAATTTTTGTTCACCACATTTGGGTGTAGGACTGCCTGTTCCACACCTCTGCACCCCCATACCTCAGTGCCTCTCTGCAAGTCACCACAACCACACCTCTCCTGTCCATCTGAATGAATGCGAAGTCTTTGATTGTTGGACTTCAATACAACTCAACTTTCTGATGATTCTGGGTGATACTTGCTTTGTCGTCTAGTTGTAATTTTTTCTGTGCTTATGCAAGGAGGCGAGCTGTGTTTACCTACGTCTCCATCTTGCCAGTAGCCACCTCTTAAACATCTGTGTCTCTCTCAGCTCTAAGCATAGTACTTTGTACAGAGGGACTGGCACTCCGTACATGTTTGTGGGAGCTCAGTGATGTCTGAGGCCCTGAATCTCCCTTGTCCCTCATATGATGTAGTTTTAACATAAGCTATTATTTTTAATATTAATAATTTGGATTATGTAATAAAATAACTATTAAAACCAGAATATTTGACTAATCAGAATGTTACATTCTAAAATAATGAAAGACAGCAATTCACTGCTATGTATATACGTATATGTAACACTTATTTTAAGTGTCAAGCCCTTTCTAAAATGTCATCATATCCCATGCGTATACTTTGAAAGCATACTAGTCATTCTAGAAGCATATAAAGTGTAATAGAGCTTCAGATTTTTGTTAGTAAACTTTTAGTCCTTAACTTCTACCTAGTGTACTTCTTATCCATCTCCCTCCTAGACTTAGGGAAAGATGAAGGTTCTGTTTAATAAGTAAATATGTACAATGAATGCCTGATCAAGGATATTATTTTGAGATAAATTGAACTGAACTCAACCTTGATGATGTGAATACTTTGTAGACTTTGAAAGTATAAAAAATTATTTTAGGCAAAATTTGGTGAAACCTTTCCTTCTTTCCAAGTGACTTTATGTCTGTCACCTCACCTGTATCTTCCACCTCTCTCTCCACTGCCCCCTTTACGTCACCTACAAACATGCACAGGGACCCCATAATTCTGAAAGCCTCTTCAGTGGACTCAGCTTCCCTCATAAGTGCAATGTTATTCTAGCCCCTTTTCTCTTCATAGTCCCACTTCACAGGTGCTACAAAGTAAACCTTAATCTTGAAATGCAGCCCAGGATCAATTCACAGCTAGCATTTATTAAACACTGAGCACTGTGCTAAATCCTGGTAATATGAAGAGAATTCAGATAAGAAACTTACAGTCCCCCGACACAGTGTGATAAATGTTGTGATAGAGGTAAGGACAAAGCATTATGACAAAGAGGAGTGTCAGTTACTCTCAAATTGAGGGATCCTAGAGGAGGAAATACCAAGATCACTTAAATGACAAAAATAATTATTAACTAGCTTCTGAAGAAGGAAGTTCAACCAGTTTAGGATAACCCATAAATTAATTACAACTGGAGCATGAGCGTGGGGGAACGGTGCGATATAAGGCTGGAAAGACAGATTGAAGCTATTTCATAAAGGGGCCTTGTATACTAGGATAAGAATCTTGGACTTTCACCTAGTTATAAAATGAACCACTTAGGGAATGACAGACTGCATTTTAGGCTGCTGGTTGTAGTATTAAGGAGAATGGCTTTGACTGGAAAGACCAGCTGGGAGATTGTTTTTATATTTCAGATTTTAAGATAGATATCTGAAACAGTGATAAGGAAAGAGAAAATGGACAGAAATATTAGGATAATAGAATCAAGATACGAGGGAGAGAAGGAATCAAGAGACATTCCAGGTTCCTGTTTTTCAACTTTCCACGTGTTGAGTTGGGAAAGCTTTGGAGTCATCAGATAGTGATAAGCCGGAGGTAATTAGATTTGGTGCTTAAAAGGAAGATTTGAGCTGTCTGTTTAGTATGAGGTGTCATCAGTCTTAGATGACAGTTGAAATGATGGGCACAGACAAGATTGTGAACTAAGTGGATGAGAATCTGAGCTGGTAACCAGCCAGCCAAAATGTGACAGAGATGAGGTAAGGTGGAGAATGGTATACGAGTATGCAAATGTCAAGAAATTCTTTAAGGAACAGGATTTTTACATTGAAGCAAAGGACTGCTGAATTATACAGCACTAAATAATGAAGAGAAAGCTGAACTCATCTCTGGAAGTGGTGTTCCTGAATAAATGAGACCAAAATGACAAAAAAACAAAAGTAAGAATTCAAGAAAGTTACAGGAGGATAGAATCTTCAGAGAAGAGTCGGTATTCCTTAAGACCAGGAAGTGAAACAAGAATTCTGTAAGGAAACTAAGGATGTAGCAAATAAGAGCATCAGAAAGTATGGAAATATTTTGCAGGAGAGAAGTAGTGGGAGATTGGGTCACGGGAAAGGAAGCACAGGTGAGAATACAAAAAGAAAGATGAAGAAGGACGACAGAAATATGAGAGAGTATTCGCTAGTCTCAAGGTTTCAAATCAGAAATCCTGTGTAAATCTGTGATTGACCCTAACCCGTGTGCATAGGGTCAACGGGTTTTTCTCTAAAGTAAAAAACAGTGCATGCTGTACAACCAAGCCATAAGCAGCATTATTCACAATAGCTAAAAGGTGGAAGCAGCCCAAGTATCATCCACAGATGAAAGGGTATGCAAAATATGATCTGTCGATACAATGGAATATCATCAGCCTTTAAAAAACAAATTCTGACACAAGCTACATCATGGGTGAATCTCGAGGATATATCCTGGGTGAAATAAGCCAGTCACAAAAAGACAAATGCTATATGCTTCCACTTATGCGGGGTTCCTAGAGCAGTCACATTCACAGAGACAGACAGCAGAATGGTGGTTCCCCGGGGTTGGGTACAGGGGAATGGGGAGTTATCATCGAATAGGTAGAGTTTCAGTTTTGTTAGATGAGATAAGTTCTGGAGATGGATGGTGGTAATTGTTGCACAACAGTATGGATGTACTAAATGCTACAAAACTGTACACTTAAAATGGCTAAAATAGTAAATTTTATGTTATGTGTGTTTTCCCACAACAAAAAGAAAAGTAGAAAAAAGCAGTGTGTGCCAAGTCCAACTAATGGCAAAAAAAGTCTCTTCAACATGCAATATAAAATTGGATCCCTACCTCATACTGTATTAAAAAATTAACTAAAAAGGTACCAAAGATTTAAATATAAAATTTAAAATGATAAACTCTTAGAAGAAACCATATAAGTAAATCTCCATGCCCTGGACTTAGCAATGGCTTCTCAGATATGACACCAAAAATATAAACAAAAAAGAAAACATAGATAAATTGAACTTCATCAAAATTTAAAACTTTTATGCATCAAAAGACATGATGAAGAAAATGAAAAGACATTCTACAGAATGGGAAAAATATTTGCAAATTATATATCTGCAAAGAGTCTACTATTAAGAATGTATAATGAACTTAGAGCTCAATAACAAAAAGACAACAACCCAAGTAAAAGATGGACAAAGGACTTGAATAGACATTTCTCCATATACAGATGGCCAATAAGTACATGAATAGATATTCAACATCACTAATCACATTTTTATAATAACTAATATTTTTGTATGTTTAGCCCTAAATTTTATACATTTAAGAGTACAATATTTAAAATTGCAAAATGTCTCTCAGCCACTGAATTGTATATTTTGTGTAACAAACTACCCAGCTCCCAGTAGTTTTCAAAAACAACATTTTTTTACCTTACAATTTTTGTGGGTTAGGAATCTGGGCATGACATAATTGGGTTGTCTGTCTCCTGGTCTCTGACAAGGCTGCAACTAAGGTGTTGGACATGGCATCTGAAGGCATGACTGGGGAGGAATGTGCTTTCAAGTGCATCCAGTGGTTGTTGGCAGGATTCAGTTCTCTGCAGGTTGTTGGACTGAGAGGCCTTAGTTTCTTCCTGGCTCTTGGCCATAGCCACTCTCAGTTCTTCGCCCCATGGGCCTGTTCAACAATAGCAAGCTTCTTTCCTCAGAGCAAGTAAGCCAAGAAAGCAATAGAGAAAGTCTGCTAGCAAGAAGGAAGTCAGTCTTAAAATCCAATCATGAAATTAACATCCCACTCCTTTTGCTGCATTGCACTTATTACAAACAATTCACTAAGTCTAGCTCACATTCAAGGGGAGATGATTACACAAGGGCATACATTCAAGTAGGTGGGAATCATTGGAGGCCATTTTAGAAATATCTACCACAGTCACCACGCACAATGGCTGCAAATACCATGCTAACTCGTAAGTACCTTGGAACCACAAATTGGAATAAGAACAAAAAAGCAAGACAGTGAATGCCTAGCTGTACCGCAAAGTGATTCTTTGCTATGTAAGAATCTAATGCATACATAGATAGGGAGAAAACAGATTTGATAAAATCTTTTCTCCCATCTAAACATTTTGCCACTCAAATCCTCTCCATGCCCTGAAGCAGTGTTTCTCTTTGATGTCGCCACCAGCATTACGGCATTTGAACACACGTTGCCATTTTGTGGGGCAAGGAATGTGGAAAAGCATTTCCCTGGGGCCTGAACAAGGTTAGTCATGAGAACAGATGTTTAGGGAGAGGGGTTGCCCTGGATGAGTGCTGAGAGTCAGGTTGAGAATTGAGAAAGATGCTCTTGTGTTTTTAGTTTCATTTGTGTGGCTATGTTGTATGTGTGGCCTCTGAGGCATGGGGATATAAAACAGTGGTTCGTCTTACTTGGCTAGTGGCAGAACTGATATACTTAAGGGAGAAAAGCAGTAAGAAAAAAAAACAATGGTTCAAACTACCTAAAGGCAGCCATTGTTCACATTTGATCTGTATGTTTCGATACCTTTTTCCAAGTGTAGTTTTTATTTGTCTGTTTGACAGAGTTGTGATTATTTTGCCAGCATAATTGTTAATCCAGCTCTTTTCACTTGCTGTTAAAACATAAAGTGCATTTCCATGTTATTATAAACTATTTCTAAACATTTTTTTAAACCATTCTCTTTTTTTTCTGCCCTACAGTCTTTCCAGGGAAAGACAGCAAGTTAAATACTGCTCATAAACATTCCATCTGTTAGTCTAAATTTCAACCTGGCCCAATTTCAGATTCTCCTGAATCTAAAAATAGTGTGTGTGTGTGTGTGTGTGTGTGTGTGTGTGTGTGTGTGTTCCTCTCTTCCCGTCAGTCTGTCTGTCTTGCTCTCTTGCTCTCTCTCTTGCACAATAAAAAATGAACTATTTTGGGTGTTTGGAGACTCAAGAATTCAGTGATCTTGGAGGAAGAGGAAAAGAGTCTAATAGTGGCAGTTTATCACTTGACCTAAGAGCAAAGTCTCAAACTTTCAATTGGAGGAAGGTTTAGAAAAAGGCTACTCATTTAATATTAATATTAAGTTGATATTAATATTAAAACTTGATATCACAAAACTTTAAATAAAATTATAAAAACATTAGATGCATATATTGTAAAATAAAAAGGTACCCAGAAGAAAATTCCTCTTGATATTTATTCTTTATTTCTCTCCAGAATACAAAAGCTGACAAAGATCATGTTCATTAAGTCCCAGAACTTCAGTGCAAATGTCAATGTAGTGAAAAAGACAGACAATGTCTTAGAATTATTATTTAAAGAAAAGATCTTAGAAACCCCAGAAGTCTGCAGACCGCATTTTGAAAACTGTTGCTTTAAACTCTTAGTCAGTTACATCTTAGCGAATACCTGATATATTCTAGTCTCAGCTCTGTATGTTGGCTGTCCTTAGTGTAGAGCTGAGTGAAGCTGAGGGAAGTTCACTGATTTGCTCAGGATCCCATAGGCATAAGGGAAAGAGGTAGAATTTGCATCTAAAATTGTCTAAATCTAAATCCCAGGCTCTCCGTCTACTTTATATTCCTTGGATAACATTGTTTATATTCTATTTTGCAAACTATAGTACTTGAAGTATTTATTGCACTTCTCTCCTCAGCTGGGTGGTCAAGGGTACATATGGATTCCTAAGGATCTGTTTTCCTAGTTATAAAAGTAACAGAGGTATACACCTGAAACTGATATAAAACACTATTGAATGTCAACTCTAATTGAAAAAAAATGTAACAAAGGCAATATTTTGAACAAGAAAACCTCCAAACTCTCTCAATATGAAGTATATGGAAAACATATACTGAGCAAAAAGGAAAGAAGAAAGAAAGAAAAAGAAAAGAAAGAAAGAAAGAAAGAAAGGAAGGAAGGAAGGAAGGAAGGAAGGAAGGAAGGAAGGAAGGAAGGAAGGAAGGAAGGAAAAGGGAGAAGAAGGAGAAGAGGAAGGAAGGAAGGAAGGAAGGAAGGCAGGCAGGCCAGCCAGAGGTAAATGTAGCTCTCTTGCTATCTCTTATTCTGGAATGTTGGTAGAAAACAAAAACAGGTTGGGGTGGATTTTACAGATTTTCAGATTTTGTAATTTGAAGCCTAAGGTTAGACTCCATGCATGGTAGGGATCTTCAAGTTGAGTAACTGATATAAAGTGAATCAAAGAACCAAAACATCTCCCTCGACCCCACAGTTTGGACAGTAACACTGAAACTCCCTACCCTCTTCCTCCTCACACATACCACTTACTCTGCATTAATATGACTGTACCATTTCATTGTCTATATAACCTTGCATTATGTGTATTTCCATTTAAAGACAGTATATGATATGTATTATTGATTTATTAACATTGAACCCATTGTCAACGTACTATAACTCATGCCTTGAATGAAGCTTTTGTAACACAGGTATCTTCTCTGTAAGGCACATCACAGCCTGTAGCACTTAGGAACACTAGCTTGGGGGCCATTTCAAGGAACAAAATAGCCAACAAAAAGCCCAAGAATGTGAAAAATGAAAACGTAGCATAAACATACCATGAAAGGGACACTTGTTTACCATGTGAGAGCTGAAACAAGAAGGCAAAGTATTGCCTTTTTTGACCTCAGCTAGGAATGTGGGCAGGGAACTCCTGTTTTTCACAGCTCCATGCATGACTATGTCCACCAATGACAGGGAAAGGGCCATAACTGTGGATTTTGTGGTTATAAACAAATTATAGCAAGTAGGTGAATTTGAAAATATGGAATCTGCAAATAATGAGAATCAACTGCAATTACCACACTTTCCTGAAAGACTATGCCCTAATGTGAGGCCAACACAAAATTTCTATTCTGTTTAAGATGTGATCACAATCCAGTTAAAAAAAAACACAGTACAATTTATCATGAGTGAAATAGCAAACAAGTACTTAGAAACCCATGAATGTCTGGAAATATAGTTATTTGATAGGGCCTATGAAATGAGTGTTTAAAGTGATTTTAAAAATAAAAGAAATGAGAAAAATTGTATTATTTTAAAAAGCCAGATAGATTTGAAGAAGACCAAACAGAACTTCTAGAAATAAAGGTAGGACTGTGGCTCCAAGATGGCAGCTTAGGTAAACACAGCTCACCTTCTCACACAACCACATCAAAATTACAACTAAACTATACAACAACCACCACTCAAATCTGGCAGAAATCGAGTTGAATGGAGGTCCTATAACCACAGCATTAAAGAAACCACATCCATCCAGACTATGTAGGAGGGGTGCAGACATGGAGACGTGGAACAGGTTGGTCCCACACCCACATGCGTTAGATAAAAATCAGGAGGAATATCTTGGGAGTGAGGGGTCCCAGCCCCACACCAAGCCCCTCAGCCCAGGGTTCCAATGCCAGGAAGATAAATCCCTGTGGCTTCTGGTGTAAAAATCTCTGGAAATTGAGTCAAGGGAAGAAACTTCTGGATTCCCAGGCAGTTCCTCTTAAAGGGTCTGCACGTGGACTTACTCAGGCTCACTCCTTCTGAGCTCCAGCACCAGGGCAGCAGCTTGAAAGGCACCAGTGGCATACAGGAAGGAACTGAAGTTTCTAGTATCAGTGCAAGAGCTGGGGGACCACTTTCTCCCAGACAGAACTGCTGGCAGAGGCCATTCCTCCTCTTCTGAGCCCTCCCTCCCATAGAGCCACAGAGTGTGGGGGCACCATAACTGAGATGCCATCCACATGGCTCACACTGTTTGCCCCTCCCTGGTGATTCCCTGCACCACCCAACTTATGGGCCCACGCAAGTAGCAAACAGTGTCTTTTCCATACAAATGACTTGTATTGGCTCATGCTTATGATCTTTCTAAATCCTCTCAAACAAGCAGCAGCTGGCCTTAGTGAGCCACCATACCTTGCTAAATGGCCCCAGACCAGATAGCAGTTGGCCTTCCTTCACAGCCTGTCCTCTCTAGGGCACCTCCAAGACCAGCACAAGAAGCAGCTGCTGCAGATTGCTTTATAGCTTAGTCCAAGTGGCCCCAGACAGAACAAAAGTGGGCACCAGAGTCCTACTGAAGTAAGCCTACTCTGTGGATTGGGCTTCTGCACAGCATTAGCTCCACAGAGGGCAGAGTTTGGTGGTCAGTGGTCAAAGTCAGTCCTTGAAGCTGAGTGGCCCAGGTAAATCCCTCCCATTGACCTTCCAACAGCAATCAAGGCTCAACTATAAGAAGAGGATATACTCAACTATAAGAAGAGGGTGCCCCACACAGAGGGCACATCTTAAGTATCCAGCTTGAGTGATTGGGGATACTGTGCCACTGGACCCTACAGGACACCTACTACATTAGGCCACACTACTAAGACAGGGAGTTATTGCAGCTTTGCCTAATACATAGGAACAAACACAGGCGGCTGCCCAAATGAGGAGACAAATATCGCCCAAATGAAAGAACAGAACAAAACGCTAGAGAAAGAACTAAACAAAATGGAAATAAGCAATCTTTTGGGTGCAGAGTTCAAAACACTGTTATAATAATGCTCAAGGAACTTAGGAACTCAAGAGCATAAAAAAGATCCAGTTGGAAATGAAGGATGCACTAATTGAAATAAAGAACAATTTACAGGGAATCAACAATAGAGTGGATGAAACTGAGAATCAGATAAATGATTTGGAACATAAGGAAGCAAAAACAACCAATCAGAACAGCAAGAAGAAAAAAGAATAAAAAAAAAAATGAAGATAGTGTAAGGAGCCTCTGGGACAAATTTCAGTGTAACAACATTTGCATTATAAGAGTGCCAGAAGGAGAAGAGGAAGAGCAAGGAATTGGAAATCTGTTTGAAAAAATAATGAAAGAAATCTTCCTTAATTTGGTGAAGGAAATAGATGTACAAATCCAGAAAGCACAGAGAGCCCCATACAAAATGGATGCAAAGAGAACCACACCAAGACACATCATAATTAAAATGCCAAAGGTTAAAGATAAAGAGAGAATCCTAGAAGTAGCAAAAGAAAAGAAGAGAGTTACCTACAAAGGAGTTCCCATAAGACTGTCAGCTGATTTCTCAAAAGAAACTTTTCAAGCTAGAGGGATTGGGAAGAAATATTCAAAGTGATAAAAAGCAAGGACCTACAACCTAGATTACTCTATCCAGCAAAGCTGTCATTTAGAATGGAAGGACAGATAAAGAGCTTCCCAGACAAGAAAAAGCTAACGGAGTTCACCATCACCAAACCATTATTATATGAAATGTTAAAGGGACTTATTTAAAAAAAGGAAGATCAAAACTATGAACAATAAAATAGCAATAAGTACATATATATCAACAATTGAACCTAAAAAAATAAATAAACAACAGAATTGAAACAGAATCAAAGATACATAGGATGGTTTGATGGCTGCCAGATGGGAGGCAGTATTGGGGGAATAGATGAAAAGGTGAAAAGATTAAGAAACATAAATTAGTAGTTATCAAATAGTCGTGGGGATTTAAGTAGAGTATAGAAAATGGAGGAGCCAAAGAACTTATATGCATGACCAAGGACATGAACAAAGGTGTGGGGATTGCCTGAGGGAGTGGGGCTGCTGGGTGGAGGGACGTAAAAGGGGGGAAAATTAGACCAACTCTAATAACATAATCAATGAAATATAATAAATAAATATATAAAATAGAAATAGATACTTTTCAAAAAAGATATACCAGTGATCAGTAAGTCCATGAAAATTAGTCATTATGGAAATGCAAATCAAAACTATAATGAGATATTATTTTACACCATCAAGAAAGACTAGAATAAAAACAATAAAATGGAAATAAAAAATGTAATCAATTAAATAAAAACTCAATGAAAAGCTTAAACAGTGGACTAGACAGTTGAAAATAGAATTAATACACTTGAAAATAGATCAGAAAAACTGCTATTCTACTCAATGCAAAAATCAAAAACAGAAAATCCCAAGGAAAACCTAAACTAAAAATCATAATACGGTTACCAAGTGATAAACTTTTGTTAATATTTGTGTATACATCCTTCCCTATATATACATATATATATAGTATATGTGTATTCCCTATATATAGCAAATGTGCATACATAGGTAATGTACTTTATGACAAACATAATAAAATACTATAGCTTATTTTGATTCAGTGATATGCTTTGAACATTTTCCAGTTAATAACTCTGCTTCTTTAATTGATTGCCTTGTATTCCATTCACATGTTATAATTTACTTAGCTATTCCCCTGTCTAAACTGTTTATTTCCAAATTTTTATTTAATAAATATGACTGTACTACATATTTTGTACATATATTATATATTTAATAAATATACTAAAACACTGCATCGTACACTTCAAAAGAGTGAATTTAGTAATATGTAAATTGTATCTCAATTTTTTAAATAATCAAAAACAGGTAAAAGAACAGATTTGGCGATGGAGAAGAAAATTAGTTCCCTTTGAATGTGTTAACATCTTAAGTCTTGGGTACCTGCAGGATTTCCCAATCAGACACTCCATGCAGGCACTCAGAATTACTTTACTACAGCTCTGGAGAAAAATTGAAACGTGTGTGAGTTCTGAATCCATGGAAAACATGAGATCATGTCGGAAGAGTAAAGAGTTTAACAGAATAGCTCCTTAATATAGCACCTCAAGCTCTCTGGGCGTGGCTTGGCACCACCTCCAGGGTGATTCCTCCTCACTCTGTGTCTCAGATGTTTTTCTCAACAGTGCATTACATTTATTCATTAAAAAATATTTATTAATGTCCAGTATGGGATGAGGACAGGAGTTGAGGGAGTGAGCAAGCAGATGTAGCCCCTGACTTGCAGTCTAGAAAAGTAAACAGGCAACTATATTTTAGTGTGGCTGGTGCTATGACTAGGTGAACAAGCTAAGATTCTACACCCATCTTTCCTCATTAGGCTGGACTAGGTGGTCTCACAGAACCGTTTGCATGTGTTAATTAACTTAGCACATTATTTATACTAAAATGTATCTATGTTTGCATTTTCATCCTAACTAACTGTAACTTTCTCAAATTTGTCTTAGTATCTCTATAAGCCATAACAATGCTGATTACATAATATGAATTCAATAGGCTTTTTTTCTGGTTATGGTTAAGAGTATAGACTCTCCAGTCTTTACTTGAGTTGTAATCCAAGTTCTGACAAATTAGTTGCCTAACTTTGGGGCAAAATATCTAATTTCTCTGTGCTGATCTGCAAAATAAGAATAATAACAGCACCTACCTTGCAAGATTATTGTGAAGACTACAAAAAATGTAAGACTAAAAAAGTACTTACATTACTTAATGTAAGTACCTGAACCAGTGCTGGACATATATTGTCTGCTCCTATTATATTTACTTTACTAAACATCATATATATCTTGGCATCATCATTCTTAGTATAATAGTCAAGTTGGCCAAATTTCAAAGAACAATTCCTAAACATGGTTATCTGTATTTCAAGAGATCTTCTTTCATACAAAGTATAACATGAAGTTTGGTCAGATTAAACTTATCTAGAAAGTTGATCACAGTACTGTTATGGAAGTGTATATGGCATAGAAACCAAATGAATAAAACGGATTTCAATTAACTGCCAGTAGATGGCTCTCTTAATTTATTTTCAGTTCAGATGTGTGCTTTTTAAGCCTCAGGTCAGTCACACTATCAAAAAGCATCAGTAATAGGTTAGAAATGGCTCTTCAATAATTATGTAATTCATTTGTCTATCTTCTGGTAGGATTTGCAATCAATATCTGTAAATTCATTTGCAGAAGTACTCTTTACATGGATAGTTAAGGAGGGGAGGATTTTGTTTTGTTTTGTTTTGTTTATTTTTTAATTAATACAACGTAAGGGACCACTTTTGGAAATGTTTTTATTGGAGCCTAGAATTTTGATTATTTTTATCTGTTATTGTGGATGGATGAACATTATTTTTATTGTTGACATAATGTATTTCTTAAATTTTCCTTGAAAAATGTTTCATTTTTTCTTGCTGTCTCATTTCTTTATTATAAGTTTAAACCCATCTAATTCTTCCCTCAGTTTTTCTACACATTACAAAGCTCAGCAATGACATAAACATCTATATTTTCTTTAATATTTCAATTAGTTGTTCAGGACCTTTGTATTCCCAGACCATTTTACCTTTATTTTATTGTGCTATGACTTTTGAGGGGCATTTATTAATTTTACTATTAGTGCCTCAAATGTTTGGAGAATAAGTATAGCTTTATTCTCCAAAACATTTGCTGTTGACAGATACATCCAGATATTCACTAGTTAAACCTTATAACCTTTAGAGTTTGTAGCCCTATCGCTGTTACTGAAAAGTTCTAGAACTTCTTTCCTCAGACTGTGTCTCTAAAGCCTAAGTAGACCTGTGCTGTACAGTTCCATTTTTTCCTAGGCCAGGCCAGGAGCGAAGCTCAGTCTCTTCACTGCTTTCACAAAAAATCTACTTGCGTTCAAGCATTTGATGAAAATCTGCAGTCCTAGAGAGAGGCCACAGCACCAGGTGGTTGGTCTTTCTTAATTGAAACAGTCTTGTGATTTTACTTCATATTTACTTTTCTCCATTTCTTCTTCATCTATTCAGAATTAAAAAATAAATTCAACCCTTTTCTTCAGATCTGTCAAGAGACCTTCTCAAGTTCCTCAGACTCCTCAACAGATCCCATGGGTACCACCTATAAGGCTGAGATGGCCCGTCCCATGTGTTTTGAATCAAGGCAACAGGGGAGGCCCTGGTATCATTCGTTGATCAGGACTTGGATGCAGATTGCTCCCAGGAAGAGACATAACCCTGAAGGAGGCACTTCCCTTTGTCTAAGGTCAATTCCCAGAGAGAGACAGAGACCTTGAAATTTGGTAGCATTTATATTCCTGAATCCTGCTGTCCCCGGAACCAGCTCAACTTCTAACCTTTCTGTAGTTTGGTCAAGTGCTCTACAAAAACAGGGATCCCAACTACCTGGCACATGATAGACACTCCCAAAATAATTGTTGAAATAGAGACTTCATTTTGTACCAAAATGTAATGATGGGGGCCACACTGACCCTCCCTTCTGAAACAATTAAAAAAGCACACAAATTATATCTAGACATTGGACATCAGACAAAACAGTATGATTCCTGAGAGACAGAATACAAACAAAAAGTACTTCATTACTCCATTTTACTGTCAGGAGAGTTTCCATACTGTACAGCAAAAAGGGGAACCCGGGAAGAGCCTCATAATGTCTCCAAGTTGAGAAGATGGAGATGGGGTCATGGAGGACAAGGCAGCATACCAGAGAGGAGATTGTGGCACACAGAGAGTACTCTGGGAATCTGCAGAGGGTTCCCTTTAATCATTTAGCTGAGTATTGATCAGAGTATATAAAAGAGGAACTACCTGAGGTGGGAACTGTAAAAAAACAAACAAGTGTAACTTTGAGTATATCCGTGCTTCAACCTTGGAAATAAACACATCTTTATAGTTTTCAAAGCGCAAAATCTCTAATCTGTTCTGTTTTTTTTTTAATTTTGTGGTTGTCAAATGACCTTTAATTGAAATATTTTTTTTCATAGCTCATAACTGGCTGAGCATCCCACTTCACCACAGCTGATGTCATTTATGATGTCATGAGGGTGGCGGCCAACGACTTTGCAGTCCACAGACTGGGCAGTCCGCAGGATCTCTTTAAAGTTTCCAGAAAGTTCTCTAGCTAAAGATAGGTGCTGCGTCTGTCAGGTAATGTTGACAATCTCATCAAAAGTGACTATTTCCACTGTGCTTAATGTTTTTTTCCTTCTTTATGTCTGCTGGTTGAGGACTTTGATGCTCAGGGCAGAGGCAGAAGGTACTCCCCAATCTAGGCCTGTCTGTTCTGCATGGTCAGTTGCACTGTAATCCTCAGCCCTTCCAATCACTGGTTGTTTTGGCAATGTCATCACCAGCCTTTCTTGAAGACAGACCCAGAGGGTCGATCTTGGAGCCAGGGCAGATGTGGCGCTGACTTCCCTGCCTGTGCACGTCAGGTACAGACTTGATCTCGCTGGGGTCGAACTTCGGGGGCATGGTGAAGGTGGCTGGTGTCAGATGAACCTGGATTCAGGACCACCAAGGAAAATTGCACCTTCACTTCCTCTGAGCTGAAAGCTGAAAGACAGCTGTAATCATTTTTTAAAATTCTTGAATGAATGTAAGTCAATAAAGCCCTTTTTCCTTAAGCTAGTTCTAGTTGGGTTTCTGTTGCTTGCAACTAAAGAATTTGAACAAATACACCTTATATAATTCCACTTCCCAGAGTTTATCTTCAGGGCTAAACAAAGAATTCCAAAGATTTTGATTATAAGAATGTCTGTCATTTTGCCCTGGGTGGTGTGTCTCAGTGGATCAAGCGCCAGACTATGAAGCAGAGGGCTGCTGGTCTGATTCCCAGTCAGGGCACATGCCTGGGATGCGGGCCAGGTTCCCCAGTGCAGGGAGCGTTAGAGGCAACCACTCATTGATGTTTCTCTCCCTCTCTTTCTCCCTCCCTTACCCTCCCTCTAAAAATAAATAAATAAAATATTACTTAAAAAGGTCTATCATTTTAATGTTTATTAAATGTCGAAATTCAGAAACAAACTAAATAAAGATTTTCTATATCAATTTTGACAAACTAATAAAATTCTGTGTAGTAACTAACATGACATTTTATCTTCTTATTTGACACAAAAACATGTTTATGCTATATTGATGAATTTTAAAAAACAGGTTATAAAACAGAATGTATAGCTTTTTATTGTACATATGCATATATACATATAAAGTATGGAAGGATATATTGTAAAATTTTAATAATTCTTAACCCTGGTTAGTAGAATTTCAGGTAGTTTTTATTCTTTTTTTTCCTAAAGTATCTGTATTTTCCTATTATTCCACAAGAGATTTGTTTCAACTCTTTTTTTACACGTCTTCTTATTTGATCTCTGAGTTCTGTTTTTGATCTAAAGTTTACCCCTGATTTTCAGTTCATTTGAGAAGCAGAGATTGACACACTTTTAGTCAGTTGAATAATTAAGCCCTTTCCTATTCAGGTTACAAATTCCTCCTATTGCTCCAAATCCTCTTCCAGAGCTCTACTACAGGCACAATAAAAATTAAGTAGATGGTTATTCTTTCACTAATATCCTAAGGAAGAAATGTTATGTAGTTGAAGGTATATGTATGATAAAATGGGGTCAGGGAGGTTTTAAACTTTTACCAAAACACATTGAAACAGCTCAGTTATTAAAGCTTAGAAATGATCTAATGCTTTGGCAAATATTGAAAGTGACCTATGTCCCCAGGGGGAAGCACATTACGCCTAATGGCTCAATGTCCCAGATTTTCCAGAAAAGACCTGATTTCTTTTTTCTTTTTTTCATAACAGAGGTCATTCCTTTATTAAATTTTAACTTTTATGTCTCTGGAAGATTTTCTCTGTAAATTAATTCATGCATTTCAATAACAGCTCTTTTGCCAGATTACAAATCCCAGTGTTTAATTTAGAAAAATGATCACCAAAGCATCGGTGTTGGAACAATTAATCCTCAGCTGGGGTAATTTGGTATTGGTGAGTCCAACAGGATCAGGGAAAGATATGAGTGTGGTGAATGAATATTAAAAATCTGATTTGGGGCTCACACTTTGATAACCACAAGAAACTACCACCTTGAGCTCTCAAACAATTTATACCATAATTACTTTTGACCTTGAATTCTAGGCCCAGATATAAAGCTAACCAGCTGTATAAAAGAGGCTCAATCAGTCAATAGTTGTTGCTTCCCATACCCTTATCATTCAAGTAGAATTTTAAAAAATGATTGATCACCCTTGCTGGGTTGTTCGGAGAGTTAAGTGACATGTTGAGTGTACAAGTGATTTTAAAAGTTCTCTTTGTTTTTTCCAAGGAATCCTTTGTTAACATCTTATTATGAAAGTTAAAAAATAAAACAGCAAAGTCGAGCTATTCTGGTTGAAGAAGATATAATGGGCAGAAGCCCTTCATACAGAGTTGGTATGTAACCCTTGCTTCTTCCCATGTTTATTAGAAAAAAATTAGAACAACAAAAAAGAATAAAAATCACTAACAATTCTACCACATAGAGAACTCTACATGGACTGTATTTTTCCAGACCCTAAAAGCATATCTGTTCAATTAATTGAACAGAATGAAATCTCTTCCCTCTTGTCCATGGGGCTGGCCGGTATAAGTGAGATTCTGGGCCAAGGGTCAGAGTGGGGAAGGCAGATTTCATCCTCAAAACCAGGCAGCAATGAGACACACGGCCAGAAAGAGGAGACAAAGGCCAGAAGCTGCTGGGTAATGAATCTGACTGAGAATGCAGACTGAAACAAACCTAGAAAGCCCAGGCTAATAGCTAGAAACAGAAGTAGAGTTCCCTTAGATTTTATTGTCCAGCATCTCTAAATTCTTAGTTCAATCAGAGTAGTATAAAGATTAAAGGTTATCAAATAATTAAATTTAAAATACAGCCATTTTGTTAGGCTTATAGAACCATATTCTGAATTTTTGATGAAAGGTTTGACTGCTGTAAAAATGTCGTTTTGAATATGTAACAGGGTGCAGCCAAGGTGGGGGCCAAATGGGGATTTGTAATGGGGTCTAGAACTCAGGGTTTCCAGGAAATATTAGAAAAAAATATATATAGGAGGTCCTCACCCCCACAACTTTGAGCTGGGGGATGGGACATATGGAGCAGGGCCATTGAGAGCTGTTTTGAATAGCAACAGTTTTGCAGATAACCTCTACAACAGTCATTTAACATATCTATAACCTTTAACTGGTTTCATGGATATGTTAAATAGCTGTGGCCATGCTTTGAGACTGGGGATGGAAGTGACTTCAACCCATGATGTAACTGGGAGGCAACTCCCTCTGGGTACAGCGCCCGTGTAAAAGTTTGCAGATGATTGGCTCCACGCCATGGGGCCACGCCTGCCCAGACTTACTATGGAAGCCCAGTAAAGCTGGAAGACTACAGGAATGTTGGCAGGTGTAACTGATTGTGGGAGGAATTGGAAATGGTGCTGCAGAGAAAGATTGGTGCTAGGATTGAAACCCAGGCATGGCAGCCATGCTGGGGCTTTTTGGGACCACGTGGCTTTGGCAAAAGTTGGGACTGTGCAGATTTAGGGTGTGCCCTTTTTGCCATGTGGCTTAAGAAGCAGGAGAGACTTTGCCTGAAAGAAAAGGGGTGAAAGGATTCTTGCTGGTGGACCATGAGAAGGTGCCACATGGTTTTGGATTAACTGGAGATCAAAGCTGCAACGTAGCCGATGGTGCCAGAATCAAGGAGCTTCCTGAACCATGGACTTCTGCTTCTTTTCCTGAGATACAGTACCCCGGACTGGGCAGAGGGGAAAAGGAAGGACTGTGTGTTTGTGGGTATTCTAAAGGACTTTAGTATTTTTAATGAAGATATTAAGTCATTACTCTAAATCTGTATAACTTTTCAAATAAATAATCCCTTTTCTTTTCACCAATCTCTGGCACTGAGAAACATCTTTCCCTGGTGGTGAGCAAGGGGAACCTAGTACAGGGGGGAGGACCCCGAGAGCACAAGGGTGGGTTCATTCGGTAATAGTATATCGTTCACCCGCCCCGGGTCTGTTCTGTAACAAATATACTATGAATTACAAGGATAAGATAACTTTTTGTACTATTTTCATTTAATAGAATGATTTTCAAGTTTCTTCAAATATGGTCATTGTAATAAAAGTACTAAGTATTTATTGGTAAATAATGTATATATTTTCATTCCAATGAATATAAGGGGATGAAGTTAAAATAAATGCTTTGAAGTTTATAAAAAGAGTAAGAATTAGGGAGAATATTTCCCAATACCCCTTGCCTTCTACTTTCTTATATCTCCAAGGCAAGACAAGGAACAGAGCTTGAAAGAAATATACTAAGGCCCAAATAAATAAAAGCTTTTCTATAATAGTTGTTTAAAAATTACTATTTTGGTCCATAAAAAGATAGTAAATATTAGAACCAGATATGATTCTGATTTTGGGGTTAAACATTTGTCTAGAAACTTCCAACCTATGTATACAAAGGTTCAAAACCTTTCTGAAACATTTGATTATTGTTCTGCATCTTTCATTACCCTCCTGCATATCTTCAGCCATTCTCTTAACTCTAGCATGTCCTTCCTAACCTGTCCAGACTGGGCTAAATGCCTTCTACGTTCTCTAAGCCCCTCTATGTATACTGCTATCATTTCTACTTACCTCTTTGTGTTGAAGTTATCTGTTTATAATCTGTCTCTTTGGCTGACTCATAAGCTTTCGTATGGAAATCCTCCAGAAACCTCAGATGAGATTGAGTTCCCCTATTTTAAGTGTCCATGATTCTCTATAGTTTTCTTTTAGAACACTTAAGAGTGTGATTATTTTTGTAACAAGGATGGTAATTACCACTCCCCAGTACTACATAAATAATCATTAGGGCTGAAGCTTTCCCTTACACACCACAATCACTTTCCTTACTGCATTCTCTTTATTTTCAAAAAAATTATTTGAAAAAACAAAAGGAATGTTAGGTGTTTCTTACTCCCTTATTAAAATAATAGTTGGCTTCTGTGCACAGATTTAAAAGTCAAATGATACTATGAGACTTATCATTTTTTTGTCTATGGCCATACCACCCTGAACTCGCCCCACCTCATCTGATCTTGAAAGCTAAGCAGGGTTGGGTCTGATTAGTACTTGGATGGAAGACATAATTTTTAAAAAGCAGTAACTGTTCTTCCTTCTCAATCTCCAATTCTTACTTCTGAAGAGCAACATATTTTTCATTATATTAGCTGAATATTCTTCTGGTACTTGCCTCCATTTTCCTAAATAACATTCTTATATTGCTGCTATTTCAAGATCTCTCGGTTTTGTATCTTTTGGCTTCCTGCCATGGAGGATGGAGACTAAGCCGTTTTAAACACAGCCTGCTCCACATCCCATCACACACATTTACATACCTTCTTTTCCTCTGCCATTTTCCCCTATATGATTACTTTTCTGTAACTTTTGGCTAACTCAACCTGACCATACAGTATATAATAATTCCACTTCCTTTCTTGCACAATTTTTTGTTTCTCCTGGAATTAACAATTGTCTTTATTGTTTACTTAGTTTTCTGTATAACTAATTTATCCCCAAACATTCCTCCAGAATTATAAATTTCTTCTCATAATGTTCAAATACATTTGATTGTTTTTTAATTTTATTCACTTTGTGGCAACATCTCTGGTGGAGCCCTCTGTTCCTTTGCCCCACCACCAATACATTGTTCTCTAGAAATGTGCAAATATCTCTGGAGTCTCATGCTCATCCTGGGGAGTCCCTTCCTCTCCCTGTGTCGGATCTCCTATTTTCTGAACTTTACACCTTTCTTCCTTATTTTGCATCCTTGCTTCATGGAGCACATACACCAGTAATTCCTGAGAAAGGGTATGTGTTAAGTACAGTCTTTAAAAACATGAATATCTGAAAATGTCTTTATTCTAGCTTCATACTTGAATGAAAGTTTGGCTGAATAAAGAAGTCTAGGCTGAAACTATTTTCCTTGGATTTCCCAAGACATTGCTCCATTGTCTTCTTGCATAGACTACTGCCAGAAGAGTCATATTGTTCCAAATTCAAGCTCTTTGTTTGTGGCCTCTTTTTTCTCTTTGGAACTTCTTTTTACTCTAGTTTTTAAAATTGATTGGACGGGGGAGAAGAGAGAGAGAAAGAGAGAGGTCAATCCGTTGTTCTACTTATTTATGCTTTCACTGATGGCTTCTTGTATGTGCCCTGACCAGGAATCAAATCCACAACCTCGCTGTATCCAGACTACACTCTAACCAATAGATCTGGCCAGGGCCTGGAACTTCTTTTCATTCTAGTAAATAAAACTTCTTATGTGGTGCTGTGGTGTGGATCTTTCAAAATCTCTCATGCTAGCGTTTAATGGGCTTTCTTACTCTGGAAAGTCATATCTTTCCATTGTAGAAAAATTTCTTGAATATTACTTTGATAATTTCCTTTCCTGTTTTCTCTACTTTTTCTTTCTGAAACACTTACTATTTAGATGTAAAATGGTCTTGAATTTTCTTTTCTACTTTCCATTTTTTTCCATTTTCATTATTATTTTTTCATTCTACTTTCTCAGAGATTTCCTCCAATTTTACATTTCAATTCCTGAGCTTTTAGGGATTTCACAGCATGAATTATCTTGTTACTACAGATGGTCCTCAGCTTATGATGTTTCAACTTATGATTTTTTTGGACTTTACAGTGGTGTGAAAGCAATACACATTTGGTAAAAACTGTACCTTGAATTTTGAATTTTGATCTTTTCCCTAGCTAACAATACTCTCTATTGTGCTGCTAGGCAGTGACAATAAGATTTCACCCCACTGTAGGCTAATACAAGTATTCTGAGCACATTTAAGGTGGGCTAGGCTAAGCTTTGACGTTCGGTAGGTTAGGTGTATGAAATAAATGTATTTTCAACTTCCAATGGGTTTATCGGTACATAAACCCATCACAAGTTGAGAAGCATCTTTAACTTTCCCCTCTGCAAGGTTAGCTTTGAGCTTTCTCTATGCTAGCATATTAGTTCTCACTCTGCTTCCATGCTCCAAATTTTGTGTTGCCTTCTCTCCCATTCTCTTGACCCTTTTTGATTTATGCCTTCTGTGGGTCACTTTACTGGGACTTCAGGATAAATCCATAGTGAATGCTTGTGTTCAATCTATCACATCCAATCAGGACCTTTTGTTTATTTCCTACTCTAACAGTCATACTTCTTCTCAAGGCAACATGGATCTCTCTGAGTTACAGGGGAAAGATTAAATGCAAGAGAGTGGGGAAAAGTGCAGATACTACTATTTCAAGATATCTTATAAAGTTTCCAATGGTGCTGAAGCCAGCTCATACTAGTTCACAAAAAATAAACGGTTTTATTTTCTGGAATTTTGTGACAAGTTGTTAAACAACCATTACTTAAAATTAAATTAAATAAACTTACAGTGTTTAATATAGCTTATAATTTACAATGAAATAAATTGTTAAGTACAAAAATAATAAATACTCAAAACTCATCACTTCCTCATTATTTTAGTGAGATATTATATATATAATATGCTATATATTTCTTTCCAACTTCATGTTTAATAAAATCATATTAATTGCTTAAAGTGGCCATAGTAGGAGCATTTGTAACACAGAAATTTTTAAAGCTACAAACACAGATTGCTACTAGTTTTTTTATTGTCTAGACTTAAGAAACTCATGGAGAAAAATATTAATAACGTCAATTAAACTTAAAAATATGTTGTGTCTGTAGCAATTAAGGTGTGAATATTACAAAAAATTGAGGATATATTCTTCCAGGATTCAAAACCTGTTACCTCAGTGTTCCAAGAAATCACTCAGGTACTGACAAAAAAAGTGAAATTCTGACATTCTTCTTTTTTGCTCACTTTCCTCATATTCTTTAACTTACATGAAAATATTAACCAGCTTCTGGTTGGAATCACATTTATTTGTCAATTGGAGCCATAGGTTGGGCATATATGTAAGAATTTTGCAAAAATCAATGACATCCTTCTATAAGAATCAAGAGCCTATAATGATTTTGTAATAAAGCATATATTATTATTTGTAAATTGTGTGCTACACATTCTTTCTATTAGGAAAATTTTATATATACACACATACATTTCTTAATTTAGTTTTTAGGGAGTTAGTTCTTAAACATTTATCACTGTCTATAACTTTTCCTATGCTGTGAATTCCATGAGGGCAGTAACTGTTTTTGTTTGATCCCCCAGGCCTCACACAGTTTCTATCACCTATTAGGTACTACGTAAACATTTATTGAATGCGTTAATGAAAGCACAGGGACCTTGCCTTATTCATTTTTACATCTGAAAACTAGCACAGTGTCTGACATAAATTAGGTCCTGAAAAATAATGTTTGCTCACCTGAATTGAACTTGAGTCATATTCTTCTAATTATGAAACAATCCCATGATAATCAAACATATCAAGAAAAAGAGTGAGATGAATTATTTTTTCAGGCACAAGGCTTGTTTTCATGGTTGCTTTGTAAGTCACTTGCTGTAGAAAGTCCAAGGTGAAAGCCAGATCTCGTGATCCCTAAAACAGTGCCCTATTCATTCGACTCCCTATTTCCCAGAGGCACCAGCATTCTCTAACACCAATTTTGGACAGCAGAGCTATTTTCTTGCTTTGTAGATACAAGATTTTTGCTTAAGACAAATGACAATACACAGGACAAATCAATAATGATATCGATCATTTCATAAGCCCACACAATGTTCCTTATAAAACCATGCTATATCCTCTGGCTGGTGTGGCTCAGTTGACTGAGTGCCAGCCTGCGGACTGAAAGGTCACTGGTTCGATTCCCAGTCAGGGCACATGCCTGGGTTGCAGGCCAGTTCCCCAGTGCAGAGACATGTGAGAGGCAACCAATCGATGTATCTCTTGCACACTGATATTTCTCTCTATCTTTTTCTCCCTTCCTTCCCCTCTCTCTGTAAATAAATAAATAAAATCTTTTTTTAAGTGTTAAAAATCCAGCAGCTTGGTTTCTCTCAACAATGCTATAAGGTAGGAATTGTCCTTACATTACAAATGAAGACACTGAGATTTAGAGAGGTTTATGAACTTGCCTAAAGCTTGCACATGCTAGGTAGCGATATTGGAATTTCAAGTAGTTCTGACTTAAGACAAATCCCCATGTATTTCAATTAGACAGTGTGTTTTAAACATCAGCTGTTCATACACCATTGTTCCTGTACAACTTTCAGGAGTTGGCCATGCTGATTATATTATCATTTACTTCATATTTATCTTGGACTTTTTGGTTATTATTCAGCCTATTCTGAAAAAATAATATCCATGAAATAATGAGTTTATGTTTTATATTCTTCTAATACATATTAAAATGAATATATCATTATTAAAATAAAATTTGCCTGCTTACCAACTAAAATGACTTGAAGTAATATCAAATATAGATACACTTTCCTGAGGCAAACACTGCTTCTTGCAATGCTGCAGATTTAACCTGCACTGGGGTGGGAGGAAGAGTGATGGTCATAGTTTTTGGGTTTTCTTCCATTTTCATTGTAAAATAAAAGAAAATAACTTAATCTATTTTACTTAGAGGCAGCCTGACTAATACATCCTGAGCAACTTCCCACTGCACAGAACAAGGAGGCTTACAAAACCTCCTCCCAGGGTCATTGAAACCGTCCAAGCAAAAGAATTGGAATTAAGCTTGGCAAAGATTATTAAATGCCACCAGTGTTAGACAATTGAAGGTTTCTGCAACAAAAACAGAATTCAAGAAAAATAAAACCAAATTGTTGGAAAGTACCTACAGTGAGAGTCACCCAGGATTCAAAAATGTAAAAAAAAGCTTCCAGGCATTTGTGCTGCCCAGCTGGAGTTGATCTAATTGTTTCTGTTCTTTCCTGTAACTATGTTGGAAGAGGATATAGTTGGATTGTCTTTCTTGGCTTTTGAGTTGGGGGTAAAATACAGTATTGTCAAGAGATAGTGGCAAAAGAAAAAAAGGAAAAACTAATTTTTATGAACTGTTCCAAAACTAAATTCATATCTCTGTAGCAGAGCCCAGATTTAGTTAAGTAGATAATTTGGAATATTGCCCAATGTATTTTGAAGGGAAAAAATTTAAAAAGCACCAAAAATCACAGCAGCCAAGATCATAGAGGTAAATAGTATAGTTTTAGAGCCATAAATGTTTGTGAAATATAAATGTTTGCATTTGGTTCCGTTTTAATATATTTTCTTTATGGTACCTGTCAGTCCCTCCACAATATGATTTCTACCAGTTAGTCAGTCCTCTCCTTACCTCAAACATATTTGGGTCCTATGCCCAATACCAAATTGAGCCCAGGCCCAGGGTCACAGGCACCAGAATTTCCCTTACCACTGGACTTAAGTAGATCATAACTTATGAATCTTACTACTGCCCACCTTTCTTTTCCTAAAAAGAAAAGTCTCCTCTAGAATTTAGAGCTAAGAGGAGAAAGTACTGTTTTTCTTAAGGAAGCAGAATCTTTCACAATAATGAGAACTTCAAGAGTGAGTGTGCGTTTTTGTCTTGCCCTGATTGACTGCGTGGCTAGCAGTGTAAACGACAAACCAAATGACTTCCAGTTGCTGTAGAATCATAACAAAAAAAATGAGATACAATTTTCCCCCCTTTCTTGTTGGGGGAGGGACTGTGGGTGTGGGAGAGGGGAGGGTAGTCTGCATTCTGTTTGGTAAGGTCTAGGCTTCCTACACTTAGTTAAGAGGATGATGCTTTGAAATCTAGGATTGGCCTAAAGGGGAATAGCTTCTGGTTTTGAGAGGGGGGTGGGGGATTGGAGCAGAAATGGATTATCCAGAGTGGGCAGATGGGCAGTGCTAGGCCCTCTAGTTGTAGGGCTCTGCACTCTGTTTCTTCACAGTGGCCTCGAAGTCATAGACATTTTGATTGGCAAAGGCTTTGCGTGTACCTGGGGACGGAACACTAAACTGTAAATTTCTCTCTGTAGTGAAGATCTTAGTTGCCAAATTTGTCACAGAGTAGATAATATCTTTGGCAGAAGCAGCCACCTTTGACCAGACTATATAGATTAGGACAATATGAGTTTCAGCAACAAATCAGTGGAGTGAGAATTCTACACACCTATTACCCACATCAGTTTTCCTTAATTATGTAAACCTTAAGGTTCTTATGAAGAATGAGGCAGGACTTTATAAAAAGAACAATAATTGAATTACCAACCCTGATAGGTGAGATCCCAAAGGATTTCATTTAATCAAGGAAAATATTAAGTCCAGACCATGTGGTTTGGTTGGTTGGAGCATCATCCCATACACTGAAATGTTGCGGGCTCAGTACCCTCAGGGCATATACAGGAGGCAACTGATCGATGTTTCTCTCTCACACTGATATTTCTCTCCCTCTCTCTCTCTCTCTCTCTCTCTCTCTCACACACACACCTTTCCTCTCTCTCTAAAATCAATAAAAATGTATCCTCAGGTAAGGATTAAAAAAAAATAAAATAAGAAAAGTATTGAAATGTGATATTTCCTACACTTAAACATTCAGTGACTTAAAACATTACTCAGTTACTATGTCATAGTTTCTCTGAGTCACACATCTGATCATAGCTTAGCTCAGTTCTCAGCTCCGGGACCCTCACAGGGCCGTGATCAGGAGTCAGCCAGGGCTGAGCTCTCATCTGAGGTTTGACTGCAGAAGGGTCTTCTTCCACGTTCACATCATTCAGTTCCTTGCAGGTTGTTGGACGGAGGCCTCAGCGCCTCTCACTGTTGTCTTCAGTTCCTTGCCTCAGAGACATTTCCTTCTGGAGACTTACTTCATCAAAGCCATCAAGTGAGAGACTCACTAGGGAGCGTCTAGCAAGACCAAAGTTACAAATCTTACGTAATGCAGAAGAAGCTGCTATAAGAAAAGCCCCTCTGTCCTCCACCTACTTGCCTAAAAGCTAGTTGTAAATTTGTAAAAATATTTGCCCTCCTCTCTCTACCAAGAAGGACAAAAGTTAATTACTGGAGACAACTCTAGCCCCCTATTAGCCCGGAGGCACCAGAGGAATCTACATAGCAAACTTTACTAAGTAGCCCTTATCTTCCATTAGTTCCACCATATGCTGGGCTTCCCACAATGTGCAACCTTGGGAATTCAAAGCCCTTTATCTTTGTCTGGACACTTTTCTAAAAATGTATTGTTCTTTTGTTAATATGCTATAGAAGCCCAAGTTCTAATCACCCCTTTGAGTTATTCACCTCTAGTGCTCTTATGTATATGCATGATGCACATGTTAATAAACTTCTACTTGTTTTTTCTTGTTAAATTGTCTTTTGTCAGTCTAATTTATAGAGTGTTAGCCACTGAACTGAAGAGGAGTAAAGGGAAAAATTAATTTCTTTCCTTCCCTACACTGTTCAGCAAATACTTGGAATAGATGAGACATTACTCCCACTTTTCAGATGAGGAAAGTGGTACAGAAGAAATAACTTATCAAAAATGACACTGTTAAGTTTGGAATAGAACTATTAGTTGTACCCAAGTCTGTATCATCTTCAGCCTGTGTCCTTAGTCCTATTGCCTTCTTCATTAAAAACTTAATAATAGTAATTGCTAGGGTGATTGGTGATGCCAGCTGTGAAAGAATTTACAAAGAGAAGAAAGTGTAGAGAATAAAATTGTTATTTACTCTCCAAGAAAGGAGAGGGGCATGGTGTGGAGAGCTATACCAGCATCGAGGGGTGGGGGCTTTGAGCTTTTATTAGGTTGTAATGGGATTTAAAAGGCGGGGGTTGCTGTTATGTGTCCCCTGGGCTGTTGGGCCATTGTACAGGAGGCTGCAGTTTGTTCCAATGTTATCTTCCACCTGTGGCTGCAGGGAGTGGTTAGTTCTGTTCTTGCTTTACAGTGATTTCCAGTCCTGGGGACATAAACTCAGAAGAGTGAAATGGCAGTCATGTTTAACAAGTCATAGGCCTGCTAGGCAAATGGTGCCACAACAGCAAATGGGGCTGACTTTATGCTTTCAGTAATAATAATCAATTGCTATCTTCTTAATAGATAATATTTTCCCAGAGTGTGAATACAGTTTCCTTCAGCTAGCAAAATAATTCCTTCAAAATGACTTCTTGGAAAACGCTGTGACATTGTGGAAGCTCATCCTTGTTGCTCTCCCACTTTAATTTGTGCTTGTCTGTTTTCCTCTGGGGACCTTCCCTGGCATTTCTCTCTGAGGCATATTCTGGGTCAGGGAAGTCTTCCTAGTGCCCCTCACCTGCCTCTGCCTACCCATAAGAGTGGCCTGTGTCCAAGGGTGGAGTCTTCTCTGGCCACAAAATGTAATAACTATTTTCTTTTCCCATTCTTCCCACACTAGTTTCTTTCTGGTCTTCATAAGTGGCCCTTCCCACCCATGAATATACAAATTACAGTGTATTTTAGAGAAAACTCTCTGCCCCTCTGAAAACTTCCTTCCTTGTGGCAGACCTCTGACTTCTATCTTCACATTTTACTATAGATAGTTATCACTGTTTGAGGTTTCACAGCTGACTCCATTGACTGAAAACAACACACTGAAGCCAAGATTCTAACCTACAAAAACATTTCCTCAATAGCCTGATATGAGACAAAGACAATCCCACTGAGGCCTTTGACCCAGCCTGCACGAGCCAGTGGAAGTTAATTGCGTGGTGATTTCCTGTACTTGAGGAACAAATGCTTCCTTTTCCAACAATAGACTCACTAAAGCCTCAGTCAAAGCAATGAAATGAGGGACTGGAAGAGTAGCCTGTATTCAAATAACACTGAGTGGTAATTTAGACCTTGAGGTTTGCAGGATCATAAAGGAAACTACAGGGCCACACAGCGTGAGAATTCTTGATTATAGTTCTGAGTATTTCCAGAGGAGCTGTGGCCCTCCTATCAATGACTTCTTGATTTTTTTTGCACCCTATGGATATCAGAACCTCTTTCTTAGAGGAGAAAAAGGTGGGTGTGACTAGTATGCAAGCATAAGGTACCAAGGAGACCAAGCTCCGAAGCACAAAACAGAAGAATCTTTATGAATTGAATTTTTACTAACCAAACAGCTTTTCCTTTTGTCTTATCTTGACAAAGATGCTTTCCTTAACCAAACTTTAGTCAGACTCCTCTAAGCCCTCTCTTCAACTAGGCCTTTACCTTGGACTTCAGTGTCTGCCTTTGTGGGCCCACATTACCCAGTTTTAGAAAGAGTCTTGCTAAGTCACTTTAGAGAGTGCCTCATCTGCCACCATCTCCCCAGTGATACCTGATCACCCTGGCCTACAATCAGCAAGAATGTTCCATCTACTGACTGACAGCACCACCCACCTCCAACCTTCTCCCCACCCCATCCTGCTTCTTTCCCATAAATTGTCACTCTTCCATGTGGTATGGATAAAGACTAACTGGAACTCTAAGCAAATGTAATCAATAGAAGCATCTATGGGAGGCGCTGGAGCTTATGGAGGTTTTCACACTCTGTGTAATTGTGAAAACCCTACAGGAAGAAATCTGTTTTAACAAAGCCTTATGGTTCTAACTTTCCCTTCCCTTAACTTCCGTTTCCCTTCTATAAATAGCCCTCCCTCTTGGCCAGAGTGTGCATGTGGCTTGCAGAGCCTGCGTGCACTGGGTAGTAACCCTTTCTGTTTCCCAAATAAATCCTTTTCGGTGAAGAAAGACCTAGTCAATATTTTTTCAGTCTATACTAAGGTCTCATTCCCTCTGTTGCAATAGTTCCTAAATAAAATATTTTTATACCACTTTACTGAGCAGCTCTGTTTTTTCTCTGATATCCACTTTAGTGGTCCTATGTTGTAGTCATACTGAATTATTCTCCACTTCTGAGAACATGTCTTGCTTTTCCACCCCAACCTGCCTCCTAACCTGCTTGGGAATGTCCTTGTTTCACTTCAATGACTGGTTGGCTCCTAGTCATTCTTTAAGACCAAGCTCACATTGTTTATTAACCAAGGCCCCTCCTTTCCATTTCTAAAATCACTACCAGAGCTCAGACCCTCAAAATGTCTTGGCTGGATGGGTGCCAACAACTTGCATTCACCAGGTCTCTAGTGTTGAACCCCTTCAAATCTATTTTCCACCTACCAGCCAGAGCAATTTATTTAAAATACAAATTTGGTCATCTTATCCCTTACTTGAATTCTTAAAGTCTTTCCATCAGCTATGAGGTAGACCCTAAACTCATTAACATGGAATGTGAAGGTGATTCTTGAGCCTCCTCCTGCTTATATCTCTCTCCGCCGTTTCATCTTTCACCCCTTCTTTCCTGCTACTTTTCCCTCTATAAGATGAAATTGCATGAGGCTCCCTCTAATACACATTCTCTGCCCCTCTTCACTACCATGCTATTTCTGTTTTATATCTTTGCTTAAACTGGCCTCCAAGAAATCTTCCCTAACTGCCTCTTTTCAAATATAGGAATATTATATATAATATATACATGTAGGATAATGTATATGTTATAGGAATGTTCTCTTTCTATATATATGTATATAATATCCATATATACATCACCATTTCTGTATTTAATGTGTTGTTTTATATTTATTAACTTTTCTTTGTTCCCAACAAGATAATCTCAATCTAAGGGCATGGACCAGGTCTCCTCAGTATCTAACCTACTGTATGGTACAATGTAACCTCAATTAAATGTGTATTAAGTGAAGAAATAAAAGGAATGCTAGAAGTTCCTTTTTTAACAGAACCTGAAAATTTTATTGTTTTCATAATAAAAATATGAAGCTTAGAACTGGGTCACTTGGCCCTTTTTCTGTTTATATCCTCCTAATTAAAATGTTTGTGTCTCTTAACAGCCAGCATTCTCTTAGATCAACAGTTGGACTCAATACATTCGAGCCTCAGAACAATCTTCTATGTAGTTTTAACCTGTTTGCCCAAAATTGGCGTAATCTGCTCAGCATAGCCACTCTGCTTCCTGTTGTAATGCCGCTTTCCCTGTGCACACAGAGCATCCTGCCCTTCTTGTACTCTGTCACTTTGTGGGGTTAGTGTTTGCCACATTTCTTACAGAAAGTCTGGTGGGTTTTAGGAACTTCATGTTGGCAGAGTGCTATTGGCATGGGAAGAGCTAGGAGTACCCTTATTTTAAAAGTATTTTTCTCCACATAAATATTTCAATAACTGGGAGTTTATTTGGGTTATTAGGCTCCTCTTTTTAATTGCCAACTCTCCAAGAAAGAAACCATCAGTCACTCACACTTGAGTGTGAATTCAAGCTGCTGACTACCTGGCTCACATCAGTAGGAGTTGAGAGGCTAACTGGAGTAGAGTGGTATACTTTTGTCATTCTTATTGGTTGCACAGCACCTTTGAATACTGTTCTTAAATTTGGTGATTTCTCCACCCAATTGAATAGAAGCCAAGCCTTATGTTCTCAACCTTCCTTGCAGTTAGGCTTCTCCAATCTGATACATTTGTACCAGACTTTGAACTGGCATCTTGGGAGATAAAGAAGCAGTGAAGACCCAGTGTAGCAAGAGAGAAGCAGGTGCATTCAGATCCCCAGGGACCAGTAGCAGAAGTTCTATTAGGAGGGTCCGTGCCCCAGATTAGAGTCGGTGATGGAAGCTGTACTGTTTCTCTGGTGGAGTTTCTGGACAAGTCATTTGGGCACTGGTCTTCCAAGCCTGGTTCTCTCACCTTCTGGGAGATTCTGTGAATTTGATGTCTTTTAGTATCCTTTTCAGTTAAACTAGTTAGAATATATTCCTACACATTCTGACTAATACCATTGACTAATAGAAGTAGGGAGCTAGAAGGAAGTACTTATTACAGTGCTTGGGTAAGACAAACCAGAAGAAGGATGAGGGACTTCGAACGAGGGAACAGTAATACAGACCATAAATCCTTGGAGAAGCAGGGGTATCATTATACTTTTGCCTACTTGGTTAATTTGCCTAGGGTCCTGGTAGGAACAATTATGGGCCTAAAAATAATTACTTATCCATCTTTAGTGAGCTAGGTGTATGCTGAGAAATACTGATATCTATGGGTTAAGAAATCTGCAGGCTTTAATCTCCTCCAGTCAGCTCAAGATCACTGATCCAGAGACCCCCCCCCCCCCGACATTTCTAATGTAGAGCACTCACTCAGCATTGGTGTAGCTCTTCCCTATGCAACTTCTGTTCCTCTTCCCAAAGGGATGAAGAAGGCGAGAAGGATAGTAAAGAGCAGCAGCAGAGTACAAAGAAAGGAAAGAAGGAGGGGAATATAGTTTGTGCAGAGGAGAAAATGCTGGGGAGAGAAGATGTGCAAATGTCCGCTTGGAAAAGGAGTATTATCCTGCTACTTTTAAATGCTTCTTATCTGCCCTGGCTGGTGTAGCTCAGTGGATTGAGCGCGGGCCTGCGAACCGAAGGATCGCGGTTCGGTTCCCAGTCAGGGCACGTGCCTGGGTTGCCAGGCCAGTTCCCGTCAGGGGACATACAAGAGGCAACCGCACATTGATGTTTCTCTCCCTCTCTCCTACCCTTCCCCTCTAAAGATAAATAAATAAAATCTAAAAAGGAAAATAAATGCTTCTTATCTTCTTGATTTTCCTCTCTCTCTAAGACATTCATTCGGTACTAAGGATTTTGCCATTTGAAAAGTCTCCTAGAACATATTCCTTTGCAAATATTAAGGCTCATCTATAAGTGAAAACTTAGATATAGACCATCTAAATAAATGTGAGATTTTAGGGGAAAGTATATTCATTTATCCAGCAAATATTTATGGAGACTCTTTGTGTGCCAGGCACTAAGCCCGGGAGCAGTGCTGAATAAGATAGATAAAGGCCCTTGGGAGCTTCCATCAGCATTGAGCTCATCATGTTTCATAATCTATTAAAATAAATGACCTCTCTTGAAATCATAGCAGTGGTGAAATGGCAGATTAAAGTGTCTATCCCAAGGTTACATACAGGTAGGCGCTTAGTATAATTGCTTTGTAATGATAAAGTGATGATACTATTAAAACTCTGAATATAGGCTGTGTAATTTCTTGAACTTTATAAGGCAATGGAAAAATAAATTTTTATCAAGAATATTAAAAAGAGCTATAAATCAATCAGTTGGGGCCTTCCAGATAGACAAATAGGTGTATTTAACCTGTGAGCATGCTATTAGTGTTATTGAAGATACTTTCCTCCTCCTGATGTTTCCTCTACTTGACAGGAGCCCATTAGTGTATATATTAGTATAGGGCTTCTGATCTTCTGCCAGCTCCGCATTTATTCCACTCTGGGGGTGACATTTGAAAAAAGAAATTGGACATGACCAACTCGGCTTCGTCCTCTTGGGATAGAGTTGAAGAGAAGGAGTGTATGTTTATCTCTTCACTTCTCTGGGGACAGGCACTCCCTACCCTGGGGGCAAAAGACGGGTCTACCCAGTTCCAGCAGTGCCCACCCCTTGGTAGGTGCGGCCGGACTCAGTGCTAGAAAGTCTACTTGCTTAGACATCAGCCCTCCAACCTAAACTTTAACAGTAATAAAGGCGATTTCTTTTGGCTCCCACTGCTTACTCTTATGTCTTATTTTCCCATTGATGTAGGTATCAGGTGAGGAAAAGGGGCCAGTTATTGGCCCTTCAAATTAGCTAAGATTGTCTCAACAACTAAGTTAAAAAATGTAAAACTTAGTGGAAAGAGCACAAACTGTGCCATCAGATCTGAATTTTGAATGCCGGCCCTGCGGTCTTGGCTAAGCCACCCAGCCTCAGAAAATCTCATTTCTTCTTTAGTACCCTCGGACTACTGTATCTAGTATTGTTGCAAAGATGAAGGATAATGTATGTAAATTACTAAGCACAATGCCCCGCATTTATTAAAAAGTAGCTGCTGGTGGTGGTGGTGGCGGTGATGCTGATTTGGATACCCAACACTGGTATAGCTACAGAACTATTTCTGCTTTCATGAAAACTGATCTCTTCAAGAAATAACATGAGAATTTTGTTTTATTTGTTTACTAATTAACTAAAAATACATTCCTCATGTAAAACATTTTAAAATAATTTGGTAACTAAATATGTTTCCTTTTTAATTCAGAGGAGAAAACAAGAACCATTGTAGTGAAAGTGATTATTTTCAGTGTATGAATCTCCCTTGATTGTCGTAGAGAAAAACTTTGCTGGTAGTAGCAAGGTCTTCCGTTAAGTCAGGCATGATGAAAGGAGTGCTGGGAAAGAACAAATCAGGCATCCTACTTCTTAGACTATCTGTGTCCCCCCATTTTTAAAGCTAATGTTCCATGTATGAAATTGTCTCTGAGTCAACCTGAGATATCTGCTTTTTTTTCCCCCTCACAGGCATCTTTCTGAACACAGTTTTCATCATCCTTGCCCATCTCTGCTGATTTCAATTCATCACTGGCAAAGGTGTGGAGTGTTTTGTGGCTGGATGACAGATTTATTTTTTAAAATCCAGATATGTTTCTATTATTTTTCTGATGCATGCCTTCCAAGGTTCATTGGGTTTGGAGATTTTCATGTTTAGCTCAAATAAATGATAAACTGCTATATCAATCTGCAACCTATACTGAAAAGTAACATAAATTGATTCAATTTAGATTATGCTATTTGTTATGAGGACATTGTTTTCACATTTTCCTTGCTGTCCTGAAAGTTTATATTTAGAATATTTTCTCGGCAAAGTGACTATTTAGGTAAAAAGCAGGTCAGAATTTTCCTTTTCTCTATTAGTAGTTTCACAGTTTGCATCATTCTTAAACAAATCTACCCATCAGCAACTACACAAATGAAACCAGAATTAAAGAAACAAAATAATTCTTTTGTGCTCACAAGTGGAAACAGTATGTTTTTACAAAGCGCTAATGAGCAGTTTCTAAGATCATAAACACAGTTTATTAGAACTCCATGCTTGAGCGTTCTATTATGGAGGGCTCATATAAGGAGCCAGCCTGTGCAGAGAGGGAGGACTGGAGCACTCACCCACAATGGAAGCCAAGAGGATACATCAAATGTAGTAAGTACATGACTGAAAACGTGTATCTGGTACATCCAGACAACCAGGGATACTTTAGTAACCGAATTCAGTTCTATTTCTGACACGAGCATAATAAAATCAAGTGAATTTTTTCCCTACTCTTAACTAATATTGCCTCAAACAAAATGCTCTGTTAGTGACGTCCAGGGAAATCAGGTTTTCAGGCTGCTTTGTCTCTCGCATCTTCTCCACTTCCTTCCAATGGGGATGACATATTTACTGAAGTAATTTTGCTAATAAATATTAAAATTCTTTTAGTGACAAGCATCAGAAACTCAACTCAGAATGCCTTAAGCAAAAATGTGAATTTACTGGCTTTCATTAGTCAGCATTAGATAATTTTAGGCATGGCTGGATTCTCAAACCAATGCTTTTCAATACCGGGTGACACAAAAGTAAGTTTACAGTAGTTCACATGGGAAATGATACTATAATTAAATAATAATGCAAGAATAAACTGCGTCTTGTGCATCTTTACACTGTGTTTTTACGCATCTTGTAAACTCACTTTTGCCCCATCCTGTATAAATACAGCAAAAGCCACAAATGTGGATCACATAGATAATTTAAAATATTTTACTAGCCACATAAAACAGAAAAAACAGATGAAATTATTGTTGCTAATACATTTTATTCAGCTCAATACATGCAAAATATTATTTCAACATGTAATCAATAGAAAATATTAATGAGAAATTTTACATTCTTTTATTCATGCTAAATCTTTGAAATCAGTGTGATTTTATACTTATACATAGCACATCTCAATTTGCACTAGCCATATTCCAAGTGCTCATAGCCATGTGTGGCCAGCGACTACCATATTGGATAGTGCGGGTTAAAACAAAGCATCGGGAAGGTATATCTTGCTATTGCTCCACTCCACTTTTCTCTCTGTTGATCTCAGCATGCAGCCTCATCTGGCGAACTCCTAGTTATTCTCAGTTTTCATTTTTATAATCCTGCCTATGGTGATCTTCTCTCCTACTCACCCTTATTTACTAGAGACATGGTGGGGTTGAATGGGTGTTTGTTATCATAAAGGTTCTGCAGGAAAAGATACACCAGTACAAATTCATTATTATTGACAAGGGAAAACTCAGGTACTGATCCATACAAAAGGTAAGATTTCACCAACTCCAGGCTCCAACTCCTACCCAGGCTCTTTCAGATGCAGAAAAGACAGGGTTAGTTTTGCCATCTGCGCAACGAAAGATAGCATCATAGCATCATTTACAAAACAGTAGAACTATGTCTACATTTAGAGGGAGAATCATTGTTATGTATATTTGTTCTGCCCCAAGACAATCGGGGAATTATTTTTCTTTAGAGACTTGAAATACAACAAATGCAACAGTGAACTCCAGAAGGGAAAAGCATTGGAATGAAAGTTGGGAGGGCTGGCATCAGAGCAGTAACAGAGGCTGACAGCTGTGCCAGCACTGTGCTAAGCACTCCATAAACATTATATATTTAGTCCTCATAAAACTTCATGGTGTGTCTTATAATTCCAACTTTACAGGCAAAGACATGAAACTTTAGTGAAATTTAAAAAAAAATTTCCAAGGTGATAGTGTAAGTATGTCTCAGTGCTGACCCCAAGTTCTTAACTACTATGCTATAAAGTCCTCCAGTGAATGTGCAGCCCATCGTGATATGTAGTACTTGATTTTATTTATTATAAGTGAATCTGTGTGATAGACAGAACCTCTGACTTAGCCATACCAATAGGGTTGCAAATAGAGTTCAGCTTTTCCCAGTGCTCTTAATACACTGGGCATTATTCACTGCAGTAAGAACAGGTGAGAAATAAAGAAGGGGCTTGGAAATAGGAGGCGGATGACAGGTAGTTATTAAATAGATTCAAAATAATACGACTAATACTTACAAAAACAACAGTAAAAATAGCTAATATTTATTGAGTACTTACTATGTACCAAATCCCTGAATTATTTAATTTTATCCTCCCAACAGTCTGTAAAAGAGATATTATTATTGCTTTCATTTAGGTTCCCTGACTTTAGGAAGTAACGGCTACACTGTCTTATTAGAAACCCCCAGCTTGTTCATCATTTCCCTTGGGAATTTCTTCATAATGCTCTTGAATAGTTATTTATTTATTTACTTATTTTTAGAGAAAAGGAGAGAAACATTGATTGGCTGCCTCTCACACGTGCCCCAAATGGGAACTGAACCCGCAACCCAGGCCTGTGCCCTGGCCAGGAATCGAACTGATAACATTTTGCTTTGTGTAATAACACCCAACCAACTGAGCCACAGAAGTCAGGGCTTGTGTAATTTTATTGTTCCTCGTTACTCAAAAATTTTCCTTCTTTGGCTTCTATGACACATTTCTTCATTCTCCTCCTACTTCCATTGTTGCCTTTTCCTATCTTTTTCCTTGGTATTCCTTCTCCACTTTTCTTTTAAAATTTGGTTTCTGACTTCAGCCTGTTCTTTCTCTCAGTTGACACAATTTCCCTGCTCTCATACCTCAAGTGACATTTGCTTCCATATCTCAATTTCCACATAGATGCTGATGATTCCAAAGTTGGCCTACTGGATGGACATTTCTTCCCAAATGCCCTACAATACACTCGAACTCCATTTGTGCAAAACTGAATTCCTTATTTCCTCTCTAAATTTATTCTTCCTGTGTGCTCTTACTCAGTAAATGTTATTTCCCATCACCCGCCCAGGTGCCCAAGTCAGAAACCTGGACATTATCTCTTGCCCTCTCTGTCCCTCACCTCCTATAACGAACTGATAACTGAGTCAACTCTCCCTACTAATTACCCCTCAAACTTGTGCACTTCTCTTCATTTCCACCCTAACTACCTTAGTTCATTCCTTTTCTTCTCTTACTTAGTATAATAGAAACTGCTAGTTGTCCCCAAGAAAATTCATTATCCCTTTGTTTATGGTAATAAACCTGTTTTTTGATTGGGCACATAGCCTCAAAGAATAAAAACTCTGGTTCCTGGCTCTCCTTGTAGCTAGGCAATAGTCACGTGTCTGAATTCTGGCTAATGGGTTATGAGCTACAGTGATGTAAAACTTCCATGTTTCCATCTCTCAGGCTGTGTGCGTATGTGGTAGTGGGGAACCATCTTGGAACATGCAGATGAGGACAACACCTGAGAGTCCGAGGCCGGGAACTGCTCTCCCAGCCCTGGACTGCTTATGCCTGGACTAAGTGAGGAACAAACTTTTTATCTTGCACATACCCCTGTTATTTGGGTTTATGTTACAGTAACCAGATTTATAGACTAATACCCTTGGAATAACGCAACAACCTTTTGGTCTTCCTGCCCCCACTTAAAACTTCTCTTCAATTTGTTTTCTTTATTAAACTCAGAGTAATTGTCGTAGAATTCAAATTTGATCAGATTGTCTTGTTCCCTGCCATCTTCCACTTAATCACGCCACTTCTTTCAGTGTGTCCTTTATATTCCATAGCCTGCCTACCAAATCCTTCATTAAAATGGCCTCTGTTTTATTTCTCCACTTCTTATCACTGCCTACCTTGTACGCCAAGCCTAAATCACATAGAACCATTTGCCATTTCACAGACTAAGGCAAGCGCTCATAGCTCAGTGCATCTGTACACGCTGTTTAATCTGCCTGGAATCCCCTGTCCCCGCCCTTGCTGGTTTCTCTGCCTGGCTGGTTTCTACTTCTCCTTTAGGATACAGGTTACCCTCTCTTGGAAGTTTTTCTTGCCCACCCAAGAATTAGTTATACTTCTCTCTTACACATTCCCAAAGTATTCTGTGCATATTTTTATCAAATAATTGATATTTACTTGTCTATTTCCCGCTCTACCTATACCCTATCAACTTCCTGGAGAGCAAGGATTATTTTCTCAATGTTACTGTATTACCAGGCCTTATTACAGACCCTGGCACACGGTAGCACTCAAAAAATATTTGTTCAGCCCTGGCTGGTGTAGCTCAGTGGATTGAGCGCGGGCCTGCGAACCAAAGGATCGAGGTTCGATTCCCAGTCAGGGCACATGCCTGGGTTGCAGGCCAGTTCCCAGCATGGGACACATAAGAGGCAACCGTACATTGATATTTCTCTCCTTCTCCCTCTCTCCTACCCTTCCCCTCTAAAAATAAATAAATAAATAAATATTTTAAAAAATATTTGTTCAGTGAGCAAGTAAGTCAGTGAATGAATGGATACTGTAGAGTCAGGGAAATAGCACTTAAATTGAATATACAGACCTGAGTTTTGAACCTGGTTCTGCCACTGGATGGTTTGAGTTAAAATTATTTCACTCCACTTCAGTTGAGTCAGATAAGCTCTCAGGTTCCTTCCAGGGCTGTGATTTACAAGTACATTATGTAGGGATAAGTAAAAGTATACAAACTTACAGAACTGACAACCTTAAGAAGCTAATTAATTTTTGTACTAAAAAATATATTTTGAAAAAAATGTCAAATAAAAGTGAACTTTTACAGCAACATTTAAGTTATTTCTACTTATAGATTTTAAACTATTTTTATAAAATCAATGATTTTAACAAAAACTTTCAGAAATATCTATTATAATCTCTGAGAAGTAGAGAATGTGAAACTCAGTGATATTAGGTGAAAGGGTTCCCGGGCCGGATCCCAGTGTGTGTGCCTCTGTGTGTACGCTTCTCCACACCAACAATTCTCAGACACCAGCAAGGTGTCCAAGAACTCATCTCTATTCTGACGCAGTCTACCTGAAGATAAAATCAGATTCCATTGGTAAAGGGCTCGTTCCCACACGACTGCCTCTCACTTCAGACACCCCTCAAAAGTCAAGGTTGTTATCTGTGCTTCTGATCAACAGGCTGCAAACTGGAGATTCCAACAACCCCTCCAAAGTTGTTACACATATTTCTGATGGGCTCTAAATCAAGGTTACCACAACCCCCTCCCTGGAATAGATTAATTTGCTAGAATGACTCACAGAACTCAGGAAAACCCATTAACTCACTAGATTACTTATTTATTACAAAGGATTTAAAGGATACCAATCAACAGTCAAATGAAGAGAGCTACATCCCAAACAAATGAGCTTCCATTCTTGTGGAGTTAGGGCCAGGCACGGTGGCAAGTGGAAGCTTCCTGGTTTTCCAATGAGGAAACTCTCTGAACGCCTCCTTTTTTTTTTTTTTTTTTTAGTTTTCATGGTGATTGATTCAACTTCTATTCCATCTCTCCTCCCATTGCTTTTATCACTCAGGAAATTCCAAGGGTTTTGGGAGCTGTGAGCCAGGAACTGTGGCTCACAATTTCACATTAAATAATTTATTCGAGCCAGCAGCAAAGACAGAAGCAGAGTCAGAATCCCACTCAGAACTGTTTTGATAGTGTTGGGGAGGGCGAGAATTCCTGCCTTACCCTTCTTTTTCTCCTATGGCTGAACTAACAATACAATTGACACAAGACCAAATTAACAGGGTAAAACAACATTTTGTACTTTTAGACAAAGAAAAAATAAAATGTTGAAAAAGTAATAGGATGGAAAAAAAGCGCTCACTAGAAAGGAATCTCAGCAAGGTTTGGGTATTTGTGAGTGAGGAATCTAAATAAAGTTTGGTCCGAAGAAGGAAATTAATAAAGGGACAATAGGGTTTGTTTATAAGATTCTTCAGCCCTAGATCTCTTAGGGCTAGTAATAATATTGTCTCTTTAGGCCTCGTGGAGAGGAAGGGCACCTTTTACAGGAGAGATTTATTTCCTGCATTCAAAGAGAGAAGGGAAGGTCAAGGCACCATTTTGGCACTGGCTGCTTGTCTAGTAACATTGTTTTAAAGTAATCTAATCAGTATGCCATTATGGGATATTTGGGGGCGACCTGTCTTGGGCCGCAACAATAAACTATTTATCCCACCTATTATAAAATACTCGTGTGATAATATAGAGCAAAACCAGTAGAGAGACTAGTGAATTTTAAAACAAATTGTAGATGAATTAAAACAGCAAATACCAAAAATATGGTACAAGATGACTTTCTATGTTGGAATCATGTAATTATGGGTTTGGCAGCATTCTTAAGGGGTAATCATCTACTTTTCCCTCACCTTTAAGCAAGGCTACATCAACTTGGTCCCTAAACAGATCAAGTTATGCAGTTCTCTAAATTATTTGGAAAAATAATACTCTACAATTCTTTTTCGTACTTGTCCAAATACCATATGATACTGATAACAGGGAACTTTTATTTATGATAATATCACCTAGTTTTATCACCTCTAGTTTATAGCTAAGGAAAAGATGCCCAGAAAGGTTGCAATTTGCTTAAAGTTGCATAGTAACATTGTGGCAGAGCCAGAACTAAAGCCCAGCTCCAACTGCGTCCAGAGGAATTGCAACTTTGAGAACCTTCCCAATTTCACTTTCCACATCTCTTGGTAAGTTTTCAACATGGTCCCTGGCTCCCCAGCCAAGGTCTTACCTTTAAGTTCCCAGACTGAACCAGTTGTAGCAATTACCCCATCCATCCGAGGTTCTCATCCTTTCCTAAATGTGGTAGGCAGAATTTTAAGATGGCCTCCCAAATTCCTGCCTCTGGTGTACATGTTCTGTGTAAGCCTTCCCCAAGTGCGTGGGTGAAACCTGGGTATATGATGAGATGCTCACTCAATTTGATAGGTTACATTATGTAACAAATATGTGACGGTTGTCACCTTTGGCCACATGGTGGTAGAAAACAATATACCAGCATTTCATGGTTATATTTAGTGAGAAAATGGAATGTTATCTGAGTGCAGCTTTCTCGATTTTCCTTATTTCCACCTCTAAAATGCTGCATGGAATGTTTCCATCCTTTTCCTTCCTCTATTCTTTTCCTTCCTCTATTCTTTTCCTTCCTCCTCAGATAGCAGATAAAGGGTACCTCTTTCTCTCAAGGTTATCAGAAATGTCTCTCTTGCCCTGGCTACTGTGGCTCAGTTGGCTGGAGTGTTGTCCCAGACACAAAAAGGATGTGGGTTTGATTCCAGTCTGGGTACGTATCTAGGTTGTGGTTCCATCCCCAGTCAGGGTGTGTATGGCAGGCAATGTTTCTCTCTCTTTTTCTGTCTCGCCCTTCCTGTCTCTCTAAAAAGTAATTTAAAAATGTCCTTGGGTGAGAATTTTTTTAAAAGTGTCTCATATTTTAAATTTTTCTCTTTCCTCTTATTTCTTCTCTACAACCTACAAACATGTAGGGTTTCCTACCCAACAGAACTTTGCCATGACTCCAACTCTTGAACTTTGGTGCTTCTTCCTTCCTTCCTCCCTCCCTCCTTCTCTCCTTTCTTTCTTTCTCTGTCTCCTTCCTTCTCCTTCTTTCTTTCTTTCTTTCTTTCTTTCTTTCTTTCTTTCTTTCTTTCTTTCTTTCTTTCTTCTTTCTTTCTTTCCTTCTTTCCTTCTTTCTCTCTTTCTGTGTCAGACCTGTTTTTTTCCAGATCTACCCTACTGTTCCTAAACAACACTAAAATCAGCTGGGCCCAGATCCAGAATCAATAATCCCTAGCAGGTTTCAGATCCTAGCCCACTGAAATCAAACAATAGCACAATAGGGCACCACTGACAATGGCTCCAATCTGGCCCTTGAGCTAACATTTCTTCTACTTGCTTTATTTCCTTAACCCCTGACCACTTGGACCTTTTAGTCTGGCCACATGATAGAGTCACTCTGTGAGCTCTCAACTCTCTTTCTTCTCTGATCAGCAGGTTGTCTGCTCCCTTCAGACATCATACTAATTTAGGCCTTTTTTTCTATTCTTTTTTTTTTCACTTAGAAAGAATGATACAATGAATTCCAACAGTCCCACCAACCATCTCCAACCATTATCAACATAAGCCCAATGTTAGATGATTATTCTGTGTGTGTGGCCAAAAACACATAACATTAAATTTATTATCTTAACATTTTTAAGTGTAAAGTTGAATGGAGTTAAGTATATTCACAGTGTTGTGCAATAGATCTCTGGAACTTTTTCATGTTTTAGTATGGAAACTTTATACCCACTAAACATTAATCGTGTTGGATTGTTTTTAAAGCAAATCCCAGAACTTACATAATTTAATTAATAAATAATTCAATATGTGTCTTCAAGGATAAAAGTCTCTCTCCCTCTCTCTCTCTCTTTGTGGTACAACCACAAAACCCTTATCCCACCTAAATCAAGGCTTCAACAGGATGACACACTGAACATGAGGTAACTGTAAGAGGGTTTATTTAAAGGTTGTAGGTATAGGGAAATCAGTGTATAGTGCAGAAACCTAGGGTAAATGGCTAAGTTGACACTACCTGCAAGCCCCATAGGGCTAAGGAAAGGAAACGGTTACCAGAACCTGGAAGGAGAAAGAGTCTAGGAAGTTGGCTGTTCTGAAAGATGCAATGTCATTTGGTCCAGAGACACAGCAAGCAAGAGGTGTCCTTGCAGGGAGGGAGACAGGGGACTCATACTCTGATATTACTCTCCTCCCTCCCACAGTTTTCTTGCTGGTATTTCTCACTGGCCAGTCCATCTAACAGGTAAAAGGCATGAGAGCCCTGCTAATACAGCTCATGCAGGGGCACCTTCTGGAGAAGAGAGCAGGGTGGAAACTGTATCAAGAGGAACAAATGGAAGATATCCAGAAAATAATAATTCTTATCATTTCTTAATACCTAGTCAGTGATCAGAATTTTCTGACTGTTTCACAAATGCCTTTTATTTTAAAGTTGGTTTGTTTTCTTTGGAACCAGAAAATGGCATATGTTATATTTGAGTTGGTATGTGTGATAGTTAATTTTATGTGTCACTTTGATTGGGTCACCAGAAGCCCAGGTATGTGGTCAACCATTATTTTGGGTATTTCTGTAAGGGTGGTTTGGGTGAGTTTCATATTTAAATCAATGGACTGGGTAAAGCAGATGACCATCCTCCCTAAGGTGGGTAGGCCTCATCCAATCAGTTGAGGTCTGAATAGAACAAAAGGGCTGACCTTCCTCTGAATAAGAGGAATTCCTCCTAATGGCCTTTGAGTTGGGGCATCATTCTTTTCCTACCTTCAGACAACTCAAAATGAGATGTTGGCTCTTCCTGGATCTTGAGCCCACTGGCCCTCGGACTGGAACTAGCAGTACTTTCCCAGCTCTTCTGGTTCTCGTGCCTTCTGACTTGGACTAGAACTATTACATCATTGGTTCTCTGGATCTCCTGCTTGCCAACTACAGATCTGGGACTCAGATTCCATTTCCATGTGGCCAATTCATTATAATAAATCTCTCTCTCTACCTATTGGTTCTGTTTATCTGGAAAACCCTGGATAATATAACATATCTCAAGTCTGTTTTACTCTTTTTAAATGATAACTTTATTGAGATATGATTCAATAACAAATACATTTTTGCTCTTTGTCCTTGAGTCCTGATGAAGATCTTCTAAAAGCCTTAGAATTTTTGAGTGATAGAAGTGACAGGAGCACCTCTTGTTATTTATAACAACTTCCTTTCAACCATGTCTGAGTTTACGCAAATGAGGTGACTCTTGGTGGGCCCCAAGATAGCTTCAGGATGGGGACTGGTTGCCAGAGGAACCAACCTTCTGATTAGAGGGTTGGAACTTTCAACCCCACCACAGATCTGTGAAGAGAGGAGGGGCCAGAATTGAGTTCAATCACCAATGGCCAATGATTTAATCAATGGTGCCTACATAATGGAACCTCAATAAAACCCTCTAGATGGTGGTGTTTAGAGAGCTTCTGAGTTGATGGATATATTCATATGCTGGAAGACTGGTGTACCCCAACTCAATGGGAATAAGACAGAATAGTAAAAAGCTAGGAAAATTCCTTGGCAAGTGGAATAGGGAAAATGAGACAGATAGCTGAACACGATGGCCAGCTAATCCTCTGAATCCATCCCCAAGGCTCCCTTTTCTCTGACTTCCTAAGTCAGCAAAGGCAGCCAGCTAGGCTCCCATCCTGTTGCTTCCTCTATGCTAGGCCCTTCCTTGTTTCCCTGTCCCCAGCTTTAATAAATGAGCCCACAGAGTCACCTGGACTTGTGTTGTGAAATCTTTCCTACACAAAGTCAAGGACCCACACACTTCAGCTGGCCCTACGCAGAGAACACGCAGGGCCAGGTCCCTTGTTCAGTAATATGCACAGAAGCTCCTGTGCTGGGAACTTTCTGCACCTCATCCTAATACTGCTTCATCTGGCTGTTTATTCCTACTGTTTATAGTGAGCTAGTGATAGTAAGTAAAGTGTCTTCCTGAGTCCTGTGAGCCATTCTAACAAATTAATGAAGCCAAGGAGGGGACTGCGGGAACCCACTGAATACAGAATTGGTTGGTCAGAAGTATGGGTGGCAACTGGTATCTGAGGTGAAGGCAGTCTTCTGAGATTGAACCCTTAACTTGTGGGGGTCTATGCTAACACCAGGTAGCATCAGAATTAAATTGAATTATAGGTCACCTAGTTTGTGTCCAGAGAGTTGCAGTGGTTAGTGTGGGGAAAAAACTTCAGACGTTTGGTGTCAGAGGTATTATGAATAAAAACAGTTCAAGATATGATTTACATATCATATGATTCACTCATTTAAAGTATACAATTCATAGTTTTCAGTATATTCATAGAATTGGGCAACCACCGTAATTAATTTTAGAATCAATTCTCTTTCTTTTTTTTAAAAAAAGATTTTATTTATTTATGTTTAGAGAGGGGAAGGGAAGGAGAAAGAAAGGGAGAGAAGCATCAATGTGTGGTTACCTCTTGAGCATCCCCTACTGGGGACCTGGCCCACAACCCAGGCATGTGCCCTGACTGGGAATCAAACCAGCACAATTTTGGTTCACAGGACTGTGCTCTATCCACTGAGCTACACCAGCTAGGGCTAGAATATTTTCATTATGTCCAAAAGAAGCACTGCACCCATTAGTAGTCACTTCCCATTTTCCCTTCCTCTCAGCCCCTGGGAACCACTAACCTATTTTCTGTCTCTATGATGTCTATTCTGGACATTTCATAAAAATGGAATCACACAACTTATAGCTTTTCTGTCTGGCTTCTTTCATTTAGCAGAACGTTTTCAAGGTCCATCCCTGTTGTAGCGTGGTCCAATAATATCCCATTGTATGGATATACCATATTTTATCCATTCATCAGTTGGTGAGCATTTGGGTTGTTTCCATTTGGGGGCTATTATAAATAGTGCTGTTATAAACATTCACATAAAAGCTTTTGTGTGAACATGTATCTTCGTATCTCTTGGGTATACACCTAGGAATGGAATTGTTGGGGCATAGGGTAACTATGTTTAACATTTTGAGGACCTGCCAAGACTATTTTCCGTAGTGGCTGCACTATTTTACATTTTTTACCAGCCATATACAAGGGTTCTGATTTCTCAATCTCTTCATCTCTATATCTGTCCTTTTGACTGCTGTAATCCTAGTGTATGTGAAGTGGTATCTCATTGCAGGTTTGATTAGCATTTTACTGATGGCTAATAGTGTTGAACATCTTTTCACATGTGTTTTGGGCATTTGCATATCTTCTTTGGATAAATATCTATTCAATTTATTTGTCCAATTAAAATTTGGTTATTTCTTTTTTCATTATTGAGTTTTAAAAGTTGTTGATACAGTCTAGAGAAAAGTTTATCGGATAAATGGTTTGCAGAAATTTTCTTCATTCTTTGGTTTATTTTTTCACTTTCTTTTTTAATATATTTTATTGATTATGCTATTATAGTTGTCCCATTTCCCCCGCTTCATTCCCCTCCACCCTTCACACCCCCTCTCACCCACATACCCCCCTTAGTTCATGTCCATGTGTCATAAGTTCTTTAGCTTCTACATTTCCCTCACTATTCTTGCCCTCCCTCTGTCTATTTTCTACCTACCATCTATGCTATTTATTCTCTATACCTTTTCCCCCTCTTTCCTCCCACTCCCCTGTTGCTAACCCTCCATATGATCTCCATTTCTGTGGTTTTGTTCCTGTTCTAGTAGTTTGCTTAGTTTGCTTTTGTTTTAGGTGTGGTTGTTAATAACTGTGAGTTTGCTGTCTTTTTACTGTTCATATATTTTATCTTCTTTTTCTTAGATAAGTCCCTTTAACATTTCATATAATAAGGGCTTGGTGATGATGAACTCCTTGAACTTGACCTTATCTGAGAAGCACTTTATCTGCCCTTCCATTCTCAATGAAAGCTTTGCTGGATAGAGCAATCTTGGATATAGGTCCTTGCCTTTCATAACTTGGAATACTTCTTTCCAGCCCCTTCTTGCCTGGAAGGTCTCTTTGGAGAAATCAGCTGACAGTCTGAGGGGAACTCCTTTGTAGGTGACTGTCCCCTTATCCCTTGCTCCTTCTAGAATTCTCTTCTTCATTTGAATCTTGGCTAGCGTAGCTATGACGTGCCTTGGTGTGTTCCTCCTTGGGTCCAACTTCTTTGGGACTCTGAGCTTCTTGGACTTCCTGGAAGTCTATTTCCTTTGCCAGATTGGGGAAGTTCTCCTTTATTATTTGTTCAAATAACTTTTCCACTTGTTGCTCTTCCTCTTCCCCTTCTGGTACCCCTATAATTTGAATGTTGGAATGTTTAAAGATGTCCTGGAGGTTCCTAAGCCTCTCCTCATTTTTTGGAATTCTTGTTTCTTCCTTGTTTTCTGTTTGGTTGTTTGTTTCTTCCTTCTGGTCCACTCCATTGATTTGAGTTCCAGTTTCCTTCCCATCACTATTGGTTCCCTGTGCATTTTCCTTCATTTCACTATGGTAGCCTTCATTTGTTCATCTAATTTGCGACCAAAATCAACCAATTCTGTGAGCATCCTGATCACCAGTGCTTTGAACTATGCATCTGATAGGTTGGCTATCTCTTGGTTGCTTAGATGTATTTGCTCTGGGGCTTTGACCTCTTCTACCTTTTGGGCCATTTCTTTTTTCTTTTTTCGTTTCTCTCTCTTTTTTTTAATCTGGTCGCTCCTGTTATGTATGAGGGGTGGAGCCTTAGGTGTTCACCAGGGCGGGGCAACCCTGTTGCTGGGTTGTGATGCTGTATGTGGGGGAGGGGTCAGAGAGGGAACAGTGACGCTTACTCTGCTCTCTCTTGGGTTTCAGTCCCTTCCGCCACTTCTCCCAAGCAAATTGGGCCCTTCTGGTGCTGGTTCCCAGATGGGTGGGCTTGTGTACATTCTAGGACCCTGTGGGTCTCTCCAACAAACTCTCCTGTGAGGCTGGGAGTCTCTCCCAGCACCTCAACCACCACAAATGTTTTCAATCAATGCTTTTAGGCTTTATTTTCCTGTGCTGGGGTCCTTGGTTGCGTGGTCTGTCTTGCTCCCCAGTTTTGCCTGGTTTATGTGTGCACAAATGTGTGACTGTGGTCAGCCAGCCGCCTTGCGCGCCTCACTGGGTCTGCCCGTTGATACCTTGTGCCCAGGGTCCACCACAGGGTCCACCAGCCACCGCTTTTTCCTGCGGTGACCCCTCTCTGCCAGCTGCCAACTCCACCCCTCTTACCAGTCTGGATGAATGGTTGTCGGACTTCTGTACAGTTCAATTTTCTGTCAGTTCTGGTCATTTTTTTGTTTCTAAATTTCTGTTGTCCTTAATTTTGGTTGTGCAAGGAGGCACAGTGTGTCTACCTATGCCTCCATCTTGGCTGGAAGTCTATTTTTTCACTTTCTTGATGGTGGTGTCTTCTGAAGCATGAAAGTTTTTAATTTTGATGATGTACAATTTACCTTTGGTTGCTTGTGCTTTTATTTCATTTTTAATATTTAAAAGAAATTCCTTGCCATTTATTTTGTTGAAGGAACCAGGTTATTTTGTCCTGCAGGATTTCCTATATTTTTAATTTTGCTAATTGCAGTCCTAGGGTCTTGCTTTATCCCTTATATTTTCTATAAAGTGATAATTAAATCTAGAGGATTGGTCAAATTTGGGCTCCAATGTCTACCAGGAACATTTCATGGGTGGTGTTGTATACATCCTAAATATCTCCTCTTTACATCATGTGAGGAGGAACATATTAACTAGTTGACTTTTGTATCCATGATGTTAAGATTGACCAGTAGGTTCTATTCTCATTGATCTGAACTAACCATATAAAATTCTCCAAAAGGCTCTTATTTAACGGTTTATCAGCTGATCAGCTGTACTCATTTGATGAGTACTGCTGTCCAATAGAGCTTTCTATGATGATGGAAATGTTCCAGTTGTACATTATCCAATATGGTAGCCTCTAACTACATGTGGCTATTGAATACTTGAAATATGCTTAATATACCTGAAAAATAAGTTTTAAATTTTATTTAATTAATTTAAATGTAAATGGTCACATGTGGCAAGTGGTTACTGAATTGGATGGCACAAGCCTGGATTCATTATTTCACCAGTGGTGGCATTGCTTTTTCATTAGCTAGAATTCTTCTATACACACTTTCCCTTATCAAATCTGACTACTTTGACACACAGCTCACCAGCAAAAGCATATAGTGGGCCTGTTTTGTTTTGTTTTTTTTTTTAAATCTTTTTATTTATTTATTTTTAGGATGGAAAGGGGGAAGAAAAACATTGATGTCCAAGAGAAACATTGGTTGGTTGGAACTGGCAAAGTCCTCAGGCCAGCACTCAACCCACTGAACCACATCAGCCAGAGATAGGCCTTTTTTTTAAAAAGTGGGCACTGAACCTGCTTTTATAGACAATTTTTATTGGGGTATCCTGGCCTTTTGGTCCTTCCCAGCTCTGTAAAGCACCAGAATTATGAGGGGTAAATACATTCTATTCTGGTCGGATTACAATTGTAGTGTATGAATCACTTTCAGGGAGTCTGGAATAGATACTATTGGTGCCCTATATCTCTCCCCCAGTGCTCATCTTTGATTTCTGCTGCATCTGTGGTGGACAGTTGAGCACCCAGATGGCTTTCCAAATGAAGTACCTGCCCTATCTCTCAGGAGTATGGACTGTTAATGTCCCCAGGATCAGCCTTCAACCAAGGAGTTTCAAAGTCATTAGCTAAACACTCAGCCTCAGAGGGACTATACAATTCTTCAGTGAAGGCTGCAGGCAGGATTAAGCCTCATTGCCCATTGTGGTAACACCTCAATTACACACCTTTTACTGACTTTCTCCTCTCTGTTCTACTCTCTCTACTTCCTCATTCCAGCATCGTAGGATATTTCCTAATAAACTACCTGCTTCCAAGTCCTTGCCTCAAACTTTGCTTTTGGAGACATGTAAATTAAGGCAAGATCTCAAGATATTTCAGTCCATGGCATTTATTTGCTCAGAAATATTCACTGAGTGATTATAATGAATCAGTGTACTACATGCTGGAAATACAATGATGAACAAGAGATCATGGGTTATACAGATTAATAGACAGTACTTGACTAGTGTAGTAAGTAATATAACAGTAAACATAGGTGTTATTAGTTGTGAAGTGTGGGCAGGTGTAGAATCCCTGAGTTGTCCCCTGCAAAAATCATATTGCTAGGTGTTAAGAGAGAGTGAGTGACAGAGGACAAGGCAGACAAAAGCATCTCTAGCTTAGACTTTATGCCCAATTCCTAAACTTTAGTTTGGGATTAAAGAAAACCCAGTTGGCATGCCCCAGTCATCTCTTCTTCAGGGTCACACTCATTTGGTCTTCATAGAGCCTTCTAGTAGAGAGCCTCATGTTAATCTTATTGCATGAATCCAGTGGTGCTTCATAAAAGATCAAGGTTAAAAAAAGGAACCACTCTCTATCCCCTGCAAAATCCCCAAAGAGAACACATCCTGTCTGCAAAGCCAAAACTTAATTCCTCATCACACAAGAACTCTGTGGCCTTAGAACCCTGACCTTGCCACAACCATAATCTTCCTTAGTGCTATATTAAAGGGGGAAACCGAAACTCAATAAATGTCAGAGTGTGAAACTAATATGAATCCCTCTCCCTTTTTTTCTTGTCACACCCCTAAGTGTTCTGCTGAAAGGACTTTAGAACACTGTGTATATCTAGTAAGAAAATTGTTGTGATGCTTTCTTACTTAAAAGTCACTGTTTTGAGGCTACTCTGCCAAATTGGTCTTGGCTCTTGGTAAGTAGTTTCTTTGCCAGTATCTCCCCATCATGGGAGACTTGGGTTCTGAATCCATCAATGGTTCAGCCATTGATGCTCCAGAGCACCAGTCTTTCCACAAAGTTTTTGTTGTTGTTGTTGTTTTTTAAAAAGATTTTATTTATTTTTAGAGGGTAGGAAATAAAGAGAGGGAGAGAAACATCAATGTGCAAGATATATAGATTGGATGCCTCTCACACACACCCAACTGGGGACCTGGCCTGAAACCCAGATATGTGCTCTAAGTGGGAATTGAACCGGTGACCTCTCAGTTTGTGGGACAATGCCCAACCCACTGAACCATACCAGTCAGGGATCTGCAAACTTTTAACAGGGTAACCATAGAGTTAAACGCCCTGTTTTCACTGCCATATGAAAAATGAACTTCCTGGTGATAACCTAGTCTTTAAATGAAGCTGAGAACTGATGTTATCTAGAACTTATGGAGCATCCTCAATTTTCCTGTTAGTAGTTAACATACATTTTACTTGTTTATCTCTTCAGCCAGACTCTAAAATCTTTGAGGATACAGGTAGTGTTGACTAAATAAAGGCTTCTATCAAGTAAGACTCTTTCATTTGCTAATGACAGAAAACTGAATGAATTCAAATTAGCTTAAAGCAAAAACCACAAACCAAAAACAAACAAAACCTCAGCACTTTATTACTTCATGTCACTGCAAAGTCCAAGGAGCAAGTCATGTTATAAGGAGCTCATTTCTTCCTCCTGGTTTTCATTTTTTTGCTCTCCTCTCTGCTATGTTTGGCTTCACTCTCAGGCAAATGAGGTGGAGGCCCCTGGTACAGCACATGTAATTTTTAGCTTTGATAGAACCTAATTGTCTTGGTTTGATTCATGTGCCTATCTCTAAACTAGTTATAGGAGCCAGGGGAATGTGCTGCTCCGCTTCTCAAGGCCTAGGCCATACACATTCATCCTTTAAACTGGGAAGGCATGGGGGGGGTGGGGATCAATTCCATAGAAGTATAGTGGGTGGAGAGCACTGTGTGTGTGTATATGTGTAGGGGCTAGTATGGCAAACAGATGCTGGTCAGCCGGCGCAATTCCACTCTCACTCCCTTTGTTGAGTTCCAAGGAATTCCCTGAGATTGGACCCCTGTGAACATGGATATGTGCCCAAACTGGACTTGGCTGTGACTGCCAGCTCTTCCCTAGAACTGGGGGCATAGAAGTGGAATACTCCCAAAACTCAGTCTGTCCTGCTTAGAGCTTAGTCCTGCAAATCCTTTTCCTGCTCTAAATGTTCCCAGCAAGCTGCACAGTGCATGCAATGTCCTTCCAGACACTTTGGCAGCTAGTGAGTCATGTATACAAAGAACTATTCAGAACAGAGTGCGGTCAGTTCTTCAGCAGAGTAGTGAAAAGATGTTTGGAGAATACAGATAAAGGCATACAACATCTGGCTGGGAGCTTGGGAGCAGACAACCGATTCAGGGACTATCAAGCACCCAGAACAAGCTGAAGTGTAATGATAAGTAATGATAATAACAGTGATAATAACAGCGGCTAGTACATATAGTACTTATATGTCCTGTTCTAAGAACTTTACATGAATTAACTCTGTGAATCCTCACTATAGTCTTTCAAGTAGGTACAATTATTTCCCTCATTTTAGAGTTGAGGTTAAGTAATTTGCCCAAGGTTACATAGTAAGGAAGTGGCAGGATAAGACTGGGTTCCTGTAAGGAGTTTCTGAAAGGCCTGGATACAGTGTTAGCCTTGACTTGCAGCCGTTTCATCATTCCCAATGGACTCAAAGTTCCTGAGAGCAGGACTGAGTCTAGGGCACCTTTGTTTTCTCTAGAACACTTAGGTGGGCTCTACACTTAGTTAAAAGCTACATGTACAACCTCTTTGAATAGACTATCTTTACTGGAATGAACATCTTTATACAAAATAGATTAATGAAGTCTTTCACAGTGGTTAGAACACTGGACAGGAAGTTATGGCTCTGACTAATTGAAGCATTCACCTCTGACTCAGTGTGTGACTCTGGGCAAATAACTTAGTGGCTGAATGCTACAAAATTTCCAGCTGTAAAAGAGGAAAACAAGTATCCAACGTACTTCACAAAGGCACAGTGAAAATATAGTAATAAATACATATATGAAATTCTTGCTATACTTTAGAGGGAAAGTACAAGAAACCGAGATTTTTTTTATTTCATTATAACTTCACTAATCAGCAAATATACCTTAGGAGCTAAACGATCTAGACACTATGGGATTACAACAGAATTTTAAAATGATTTCTGCTAGTCCCTATTTAATAATCGGATTTTAATGGGCAAGATCAAGTTAGGGTGGTAAACATAGAAATTATTTAGTAGAATGTAAAATTGGGAAAGTATATGGAGCTCACTTCGTCCAACATATATAAATAGAAAATGAAATCTAAAAGAGGGAAGTAGTAGACTCAGGAAGAGTGCTATCAACGTAGAAACACTTGTCCTCAAAGAAGAGGTCTGGGCTCTGAGTTTGAAAGTCAGTCGAAGAGGTTACCATCTGCGTGACCAGGGGCCAGTGCTCAGCTTCTCTGAACCAATTCCTTCTCTCGCAAATAGTGACAATAACTTACTTCACAGAGCTGTTGTGAATTTTAAGTAACACCATGCGTGTAAAACTTGAATCTAGGGCCTAAGTACAAGTCAACTCTGATTACTGTTACTTCAGTAGGAGAAAGGTCTTTCCTGGCTCTTTTTCTTTAGTACAAGCCATTCTCTCTCCCGTCAGAGCCCATTCACAAGGTGGAAACACAACAGACAAGTGTTTTGGGGTGACAGGTCGGAGACGGGCGCTGCGGGAAGCCGAACCGAGCCATCCCGGGCGGCAGAGCACAGCACCCCCTCGGCAAAGTCCATCTTCCATTTCCTTCCTTTCCTTTTCGAAAAGGAACCCCCCCACCCCGCCTCCGCTAGGTCGCGGGCCCCAGTCTAGCTTCTCCCTCCGTCTTTGTAGGGCGCGCGGGCCACAGCAGGGAGGCGGCCAGGGCTGCGGATCGGCCCCCCCGCACGCCCCATTCTTCCCCCAGGCTCCCGCCCGCCGCAGTGGCATTCGGGAGCCGCCGCTCCCGCGGGGGTGGACACTCCGGGGGGAGAAGCGGTTTCTCGTTGCGCTCCTCTCACAAGCTTTACGGCAGGGCTCGTTCCCGGCTCCGGCCGCCAGCCCCAGCCTCCCGAGTCCGGAGCTGGGACTGGCGGAGGCCGCGAGGGAGGGAGCGCGAGCGAGGAGGCACGCGCCCGCTGGTCCGCGCCCAGACCGCCGCCGCCGCCTTAGCAGCCATGGCCGAGCGCCGCGCCTTCGCTCAGAAGATCAGCAGGTAAAGCTCGGGCGCGGGGCGCCCCTCCGCAGCCGGAGAAGGAGCTGGGGAGTCCTGTCGGGCTGGGCCTAGGAGACGGGTGGGTGTGGCGACGCGGTGCCCGGGATCCCGCGGCCTGGCCTGCGGCTGGGCGGAGGGGCTCGGGGCTGGTGCGGCGGTCGCCGAGGCCTCGCACAGCCCCGGACCCCAGCCCTCACCCTCGCCTGGTCGGGGGACCTACGGAGCTCTGGGCGCCTGCCTCCGCCGCCTCTTTGGCAGCCCGGGCCTGGAGTTTCGCAGCGGCTTATAGAAGGGCGGGTGGGGGAAGCTCCTCGGCCGGCCGGCCGATCGGCGCTCCCCAAATTCTTTGTGTCCTCCCCTCCGGCGCCGGGGGGAGCCGCGACGCTGGGCCCCTTCGCTCTCCCCGCCCACTCCCCGCTGGCCCTCTGGAGGGTCCGGGGGTCCGCCCTCCTCTCCACCCCAACAAAAGGAGCGGCGCGCGGCGGGCTCCTGGCCGGTGGGAGGCCACCCCTCCTTCACGCCTCGTTCCCTGTTTGAGAAATCTGACAGTAGCCCTCTCTGCACCCAGGGGCCCAATTCACCGTGGGCTCGTGCATCCAGAATTTAGGACGTACGGCCAAAAGCGAAAAGTTGAGAACCTGTGGTCTTGCACCTTCGCTGTGCAGCTGCTGAATGTCTGACGCATGGAGGGCTGAAGCTCGGTGTTCGCACCATGTGAATTGCAGAGTGCCGGGTGTTTGTCCGCACGCCGGGCGGGAAGGACGGCGGGCGGCGTTCGTTCCGCACCGGCCCTCTCGCTCCTGTTTTAGGGGTCTGGAAGTGAGCAAGCGATGGAGGTTGCGGTTTCCCAGGCTCTTACCTACTTGTGGTGTGCCGATTGCCACCTTTCTCGCCCTCCCCCCCACCCCCTCAAAACTAAAAGTTGAATTACTGTGGAGGATTCTAATATCTGTAGAATTTCTTTGTGGAATATACTAATGGACAAGACAACGTTTTTGGTTTTAATGAGACCATATTCCAATGAATTATGATGTCCTAAGAAAAGAAACATTTCAGATGTATTTTTTTTTATTGTCTTTTTGCGGCTCTGGATCTTTTTAGTTTAATGACATTTCTTAAAGAATTTTTGAATCTCCCAAACAGGTCCCCTTCTTAACTGCCTGAATTTCCATAACCTAACATTTCTTTGATTTAAGCTCTGGGCTTATTTTTTTTTCTTTCGGGTTTTAGAACACATACTTTATCTTCTCCTTAAGAGGGAAAATAGCAAGTACTAAAGAGCACGGGCTCTAGTGTCAGACTGTGACAGGGGTTCAGATCCCTACTGTTATTTTCTCATTTACCACCTTGTTTAAGTTCTCTTAAGTTTTAGTTTCCTCATCTGGAAAATGGGTATAATAACAGTACTCAGAGTTGTGAAAATTAAGATCTCCAACCTTCTTGGCACCACCGGCCTGTTTCGTGGAAGCCTGGGGAGGGGAGGGTGGCTCGCCTGCTGTGGATGGACGGTTTGGTGGGGGGCAGACAGGAGGCGGAGCTCAGGTGAGCTTTGCGTGCGTCGTGGTTCCTAACAGGCCGCTGCCTAACAGGCCCGTTGTTGGCGGCCGGCCGGGGGATTGGAGACCGCTGGTGTAAAGTGTTTATAGCATAGTGCATGGTTTATAATAACTATCATTAAACACATAATAATTTGTATATTCTAGGGAGTTGTGATAGGTTTAATATAAAATTATTACTTTTTTTGGTAAAACAATTGAGTATTTTTTCTAAAGGCAGTGCTGGTTTTTAAAGATGTATTACTTGACACATGTGCTTAGTATTAATTTCTCTTTAGTGTAACTAAAAGTTAATCTCTGAGAACATTGCGCTGATCAAGAATGTGCACATTAGGCAGTTAGATATAAAATATATCTAATGTCTAGTTTTCCATCTATGGAGTTTGTACTCAGATGGGACAGGACAACCCCCCCCCCACACACACACACAATTGGTTTTGCAAAATAGCACTACATTAAAATTAATATAGCCTTGTAAAGTTGTAAAGTTTAGGCAATGGAAATAAAGAGCCATGTCTTTATTAGAGAGATACAAGATAGGCATGGCAGTGATTGGTGATGGATTGGATATTGAAGGTGAGGAAAACGAGTCTGGGTTGACCTCCAGGTATCTGACTGGGGAAATTGGGTGGGTGGTGGAGTCAATTATTGAGGTAAGGTAAGGAATAAGATATTTGAGGGTGGAAATAAGGTGTAATGGAGATGACGATTTAGTTCTGGGCATGTTGATTTTGAGGTACTCACGGAGCATTCAAAGAGAAACATCTACTAGGTCGTTGATGCACATTTAAAATGCAGAAGAGAGAGATTGGGCTGAAAACCTAGGTTTGGGAGTCTTCAGCAAGTTGATTATAATTGAAGTCAGAGGAGTAGATAAGAATCCAGGAGAAACGTACAGACTTAATTTGGAGGGAAGACCAAGGACAGAACTGCTATTGATGGTGAATTATTATCTGTTTATTGTGAATGAAAGGTACTTTCTTCCTTGTTGCCAAATATGGCTGAATAATACTTTTGAGTAAACTCTTGTTTTGCTTCTTAGTTTCCTACTATAGGAAGTATAGCACAGGCTTTGGAGGCAAACTGCCTAGTTTGACATCCTAGCAAGGCTCTTCATTGAGTAAACTCGGGCATGTTACTTCACCTCATTGTGCCTTATTTTCCCTATCTATAAAACAGGATAACAGTAGGAACTACCTTCTAGGGCTGTTGCAAAGGTTAAATAAATCAATACATGTAAAGTGCTTAGAACAGTGCTTTTTAGTAGTGCCCAGTAAGTATCAACTATTTTTTTATTATTACATTATTTATAGTAGAGGTTTAAGACCTCTTCTGGGTAGAGATAATCCTTTTTATCATGTGCATATATGAACTTTGTTGCTCTGTGAAAAACCTGTTACTATTTGGAATCTTTTTTTTTTTTAAAGCTTTATAATGGTCACAAACTTTTACCTAAAAAGAATTATGCTGATTTCTTTCCTGGCTCAGTTATTCCCTAATCATTTGCTGTTATTTTAGTGCTGTTATTTTTTTGAAGCTGTGATTTGGCAATTTCTCCAAACTCTTTACACTGTATCATTGATCGTACTACCTCTCTCAGCTCATCATAGAAAGCAACACGTGCATTTTGTCCAGATCAAGTATTGCCTCTTGTCTCCCTGCTTCTTGAGAACAAGGCATGTGCATTGTTAACCTTTATAATCACCCCCAGCAAATAGTAGGTACAGTTTTTAGAATGTTGACTGTAATTAATGATCTAGGATTTTGTCCTGTGACATGATGTTCAGTAGCGAGGAGTACTTGTAAATACTTTTTTTACTGCATTCTTATTTTCACAACCCACAGGGGCAGAAGAACATAGTAAAAAAAGAATACAGGCTCCAGGGAACATTGTACAGGTTGAAATTCTGCTTATACAGTATCACATAATAGCTATATAATTCTGGGCAGTTGATTTAAACTCTCTGTCTTCACTTCTAACGTGAGGATTAAATGAGTTAATACATGTAAAATACTTAGAACTGTTCCTGAAACATAATAACCATCCAAAAAATTGTTAGCTGCTGCTATGCTTATTCCTATAGTATTTTCTGCTGTTATTCTTTCTATAATCCAGGAATCGAGGTTTATAGAACATGAGATTATTTGCCTAAATTGGGACTCAAATCCTAGTCCTCTGAGTGCAGGTCTTACACTTTTTATCCAACTGTATTTTCTTTCTGCAAGATATTTTCTGGAGTAGTTCCAGATTTTCTAACAGTGCCACTGTTAGCATCTCAAAAGTTACCCTTGCCTTCTGAGTCTTGTTTTTGTTAATTTAATATCATTTTTGCTGTCTAAGAAGCAGAATTTAATGAAAGGCTTCATCACATCTTTATTTCTGAGGAAATTTATTATGAGTAGGGTTTCCCAGATATAGGTTTATTTGTAAACTCAATTGTTTTTAGTCTTGAACCGCTTTATAGCTCTGACTAGATAGGCCCAATCTTTCAATCTGCTGAATGTACTTTGTTCAATTCATTATCTTATTCCTGATCAAAGTAAATCCTTTCCAATTAGTATCAGTGCTGCCTTTATTTTAAAAACAATCACTTTATTAAGTATATTTTATTCATTATGCTATTATAGTTGTCCCATTCTTTTTTTCTCCCCTTGATGCTCCCACCTGGTGCCTTCATTCCCTCCAGCATTCCCTGCCTTAGTTCATGTCCATGGGGCATATGTGTAAATTCTTCGGCTTCTCCATTTCTTATACCATTCTTAGCCTCCCCTTGTCTATTTTGTACCTACCAATTATGCTTCTTATTCCCTGTACCTTTCTCCCCATTCTCCCTCCTTCCCCACCCCTCCCTGCTGATAACCCTCCATGTGATCTCCATTTCTGTGATTCTGTTCCTGTTCTGGTTGTTTGCTTAGTTTGTTTTCACTTTTGTTTTTTTATTCTTCTTGTTGATAGGAGTTTGTTGTCATTTTATTGTTCATAGTTTTGATCTTCTTTTTCTTAGATAAGTCCCTTTAACATTTCATACAATAAGGGTTTGGTGATGATGAACTCCTTTAACTTGACCTTTTCTGGGAAGTGCTTTATCTGCCTTTCCATTCTAAATAATAGCTTTGCTGGATAGAGTAATCTTGGATGTAGGTCCTAGCCTTTCATGATTTTGAATACTTCTTTCTAGCTCCTTCTCGCCTTCAAGGTTTCTTTTGAAAAATCAGCTGATAGTCTTATGGGAACTCCTTTGTAGAGAACTCTCTGCTTTTCTTTAGCTGCTTTTAATATTTTCTCTTTGTCTTTAATCTTTGACATTTTAATTATGATGTGTCTTGGTGTAGTCCTCCTTGGGTCCAGTTTCTTTGGGACTCTCTGAGCTTCCTGTATGTCTGTTTCCTTCGCCAGGTTGGGGAAGTTTCCCTTCATTATTTTTTTCAAATAAGTTTTCAATTTCTTGCTCTTCCTCGTCTCCTTTCGGTAGCCCTATGATTTGGATGTTGGAATGTTTAAAGTTGTCTCAGAGGTTCCTAAGCCTGTACTCATTTTTTTGAATTCTTGTTTCTTCATTCAGTTCTGGTTGAATGTTTATTTATTCCTTTTGTTCCTAACTGTTGATTTGAATCTAGGTTTCCTTCCCATCACTGGTGGTTCCCTGCATATTTTTCTTTATTTCACTTTGTATAGTCTTCACTTCTTCCTTTATTTTGCATCCATACTCAGTCATTTCTGTGAGCATCCTGATTACCAGGGTTTTTTTTTTTTTTTGAAGGTTTTATTTATTTATCTTTAGAGAGAGGGAAGGGAGGGAGGAAGACAGGGAGAGGAACACTGATGTGTGAGGGATACACTGATCTGTTGCCTCTTGCACACTCCCAACCGGGGACCTTGTCCACAGCCCAGGCATGTGCCCTGACTGGGAATCAAACCTATGACCTTTCTGTTCAGAGGCCAGAACTCAATCCACTGAGCCACACCAGCCAGGGCTGATTACCAGTGTTTTGAACTGTGCATCTGATAGGTTGGCCATCTCCTCATTGCTTAGTTCTTTTACTGGAAATTTCATCTATTCTTTCATTTGGGTCATATTTCTTTCTCTCAGCACACCTGTTAAGTTGTAAGGGGTGGAGCCTTAGGTATTCACCAGGGTAAGGCAACCCACTTCATGCTTTGTGGTGCTGTATGTCAGGGAGGGGTTAGAGAGGGAACAATGCCCGTTGCTGAGCTCTCTCCTTAATTTCAAGAGACTGGAAGTTCCTCCTGCCACCACAACCTCCACAGGTTTTTACAGTCAGAGATTCTGAAGCTATTTTGCGTATGCTGGAACCCTGGGCTGCATGCGCTGTCTCGCTCCCCAGTTCCTTCTGGTTTATCCACATGGGAATGTGGGACCATCTGGTCCGCCAGCCGCCACCTTGCCACACATCTCTCCACCCCAGCTGCCCGTCTCCACCCCTCCTACCAGTTTGGATGAATGTTTCTTTAACTCCTTAGTTGTTGGAGTTCCATATAGTTAGATTTTCTGACAGTTCTGGTTGTTTTTTGTTTTTAAATTAGTTTTTTCCTACTTTTGGTTGTGTGAGTAGGTGAAGCATATCTACCTATGCCTCCATCTTGGCCGGAACTCCAAAATCACTTTAGACATATACTTTCCCTGACTTTCTGTTTTACTCATCTCACTAACTCTTAATGCTAAATATCTAACCTATTTCTTGCTCATGAGCTGCAGAGTAGTTTTAGAGGGAGACTAAAACAGTCCAAAGTTGATTTTTTATTAATTAATGGTTTCTCACTTGAAGTTTACTCCAAATAATTTCTCTTATTTATCATCTTTGTTTCCCTACACCATCTTTTACTGAAAAGTTCAACATGAGTTCTTCATTTAACTTCAGCATACTGCTGTGCCAATATGTCTTTTAACTGCCTTTCTCTTGAGCATGAAAGGTGTCTTACCCCTAAAGCTTACCTATTTTATCGTACTTTGAATCCCATACTTTGCCACCTCCCTCAGAACTTTGATTTCACAATATTCCCCTTGCTTTGTAGCATCGTCAGTCTATTCCATTTTATAGGTGCTTCCCTTAAACTAAGGGAAACTATTATAAGACCTAATATTGCCTTTCTCATCATAAAGCAAAGAACCATTGAGTCTTCTGGCCTTTGGAGGTGCCAACCAATCATTCCTTTTTCTTTTCTAGTCATATTTCTCACTTGTATGTGGCATAGTCACAACTACTTCCTGCTTGTTCTCATTAATCCTTGGGCCATATGGATATGTCTACCATGGTACCTTATATGTACTTGAATTATAGAACTCTTGAAGATTAGGGACCTTTGACTTTTCTCTTTTCTGATTTCAAGAACTACTGCTTGTTTTTAAAAATGTTCATATGCCCCCCTACCCTGTTCTTTCCTCCTATTTTATACTGCTTTTCAGAGCTCTGTGATGACTGGTCTAGGTCATTTTATCTCCAGTACTTAGCACACAGTCTGTGTAAACTGGACACGTAAGAGGCGCTTAATGAATGCTGCCCTGACACCGTGGAGCATCTTTCATTACCTTGGTTCTAGATGACCATGACAGGATCTTAAGTGAACTACTCTCAGCCTCTTCTAATTCAGTGTGTTGCGAACGAATTCTAAAACAGTTTTAACATGGCATTTGCTTGTTCAAGAATACATAGTGGCTTTCTATTGTGTTAAATTCAAACTCTGGCTTGCATTTTAATGTCATCTATAATCTGGTCCCTCTCTGGTTGACTTATTCTCTAGCTTGCATGTTGTACTAGTCTGGTGTTTTCACTGCATCCCCACAAATTTTCTGCTCTTTTGCTGTTCTGTTTTTTCTTTTTAGAATATATCTCCTTTTCTTTTCCAAATCTTACCCTTTTCTTCAGACTATTCTAATCTACTGTCCTTACTTTTGGGATAACCATTTCCTTACTTTTCTTTATTTTCTTCTTACCACCTCTTAGTGTATCTGTAAGCAATATACATTTTTCTGGTTTTGAATTCATTTGAATATAACCATACTGTACCTTTGTATGCTTTTCTGTCTTCTTTTGTTAAAAATTATATTTGTATCTGAGATTCATTCATGATATTATGAATAATTGAAGTTTATTCATTTCCATTGCTTTGTTTTATTTCATTGTATAAAAACACCACAACTTCCCATTTCCTCAGTAGACGGATATTTAGGTTGTTTCTAGTTTTTGACTATTAGAAACAATGATCCTATTAACATTCCTATACATTTAGTCTGATGTACATGTGCATGAGTTTCTCTGTGGTACAGCTATGAAGTTGCTGAGTCTTAGTTATTTTATTGCTTGCCATAGCAGTTTTATTTATCATCAAGTTTACTAGGTAATGCCATGCTGTTTTCTAAGATAGCTGTAGAAATTTACACTCCTGCAATAATGTTGCTTTACATAGTTACATCATTTGGTATTGCCAATGTTTTCATTTTTGCCAATTCAGTGGATACATGATGCTATCTTTTTGTAAAAGTTTTAGTGTGTATTTACTTGATTACTAGTGAGGTTGTGCTGGTTTGTCTATTTATTGACCATTTGAATACTCTTGTAAATTTATATCTTTTGCCCTTCTTTCCTTTTGTTTTTTCCCTTGGATGTTGTCTTTTCTTTTTAGTGTGAGTACTTTATATACAGTTAGTGTATTAGTCATTTACTGATTTTATGTGTTGCACATATCTTCCTACTCTGTTTTTAGCCTTTTTATGGAGTCTTTCAAAACAGAGTTCTCAGTTTTAAAGCAATTTATCAGTCTTTTTTGGATGGTTACTACTTTTGGAGTCTTCTTTAAGAAACATTTTATTACCCTGAGGTCATTAAGATATTCATCTGTATTATCATAAACTTGTAGTTGTATCCCTTGTATTTGGGTTTATATTCTACCTGGGCTTGACAAGTGTATGATGTGAAATTGTAATTTTTTTCAGAATGAGTTGTCCTTTCTCCATTGGTCTGCTCTGACACTGCTGTAATAGATTGTATGTCCTCATTTGTGGGGTCTGGTTACACATCTTTTCACCAATTACATATGATCTTCATTCTAGTAAGTCTTAGAATTTGGTAGAATAACTTCTCCCGCAGTTTAAAAGTGTCTTGGCTGCTCTTAGCTCTTTGAATTTCCATGTATATTTTAGAAAAACCCCTAAATCCTGTTAGAATTTGATTGGGATTGCGTTGAATCTCTACATCAGTTTGAGGGAAACGTGACGTCTTTGTGATATTGAGTTTCCAATCTGTGACTATGGTGTGTTCTCCTTCTATTTAGTTGTTCTTTATATTGTACAGTGAAATTTTATAATTTGCTTTGTGACTTCCTTACATTTCTTTTATTAGATTTATTCCTAGGTATATAAGAATTTTGTATCCAGCTGTATAAACCTCGCTAAACTCTTGTTAGTTCTAAAAATGTATCTATGGATTCATTTTCTATATAGGCAACCATGTCGTCTAGAAGTCATGAATTTTTTTTCTTCCTTTCCAAACTTTATAACTATTTATTTTTTGTCTTGCTCTATACACTATTACCTTGCATTACTGTGCAGATTATTATCATTTCTATTCAACATTGTATTAATATTGACAGTCCTCATTTTGTTTATGATCTCAAAGCTTGATGGTTGCTGTAGGTGTTTTGGCCCAGGTTCCCTGAAAACGAAACTGAGACAAGGATGAAGAGTTGAGACTTTACCTGGGAACCATAATTCCAGGGCACCAAAAGAGAAAGGGGAAGTGAGGCAGAAAAGGAGGGGAAACAATAGAATGTGACAACTTATCTTTTTGGCCACTGCTTCCCAAAGAGCTGGAGAGAGATTGTTGGCAGATGTGCTTGCTTGGCCACACAACATGTCTTTTTATGGAGGAACAGTTCCTCAATTCCGTAGATGGGAGTCTGGAAGAAGATATATGAGGTCCGTTCATAAAGTATCCAACCATGTACTATGAAAAATGGAGACATTTCTTGAAGAAGATACAAGATGCAAGAAACATTGTACACAGGACAGTGATGCCTTAGTCCCCTTCAGAGTAGGCACCTTGGGACCTTACACAGTTCTCCCAATCACCATCAGCTGCCCCATCATATTTTTCTCATTGATGGTCTGAAATCTCTTCCCTTTCAAAGGTGATTTTAGTTTTGGGAAAAGCCAGAAGTCACAGGGCACCAAATCTGGACTGTAGAGGGGCTGAGTTACCTGGGTGATTTGATGTTTTGCCAAAAAACTGCACTAGGCGTGATGCATGAGCTTGTGTGTTGTTGTGGTGAAGTTGCCAATCACCAATTGCCCATAGCTGTGGCCTCAAGCTTCACACAAAATTTGAGGCAGATTTATTGCTCTACTCATTCAATCATTTTGAATGTGGCGGCCACACAGTATACATGCTAATTCAATGGTATCTACTACCCCCACTGACTCGTACAGTGAAGTCATCGTTGTTCATGCTTGTGCATTCCAGTCCACTCTCCTTGGCTGCCTGGTTACATTGATGTTGTGTAAACTGTTCTCGTTATATTAACAACGATTGAACTTTTTCCTGACAGACCTCATATATCTACCTGCATTTCTCTTGCATCTTGTTTTCCATTAGTCAATTCATTCTCCTGAGAGAGATAACTCTTCTTCACTTCTGGATTATATCATTTGGACCCTTTTTGCAACCATGCTAGATGTCTCACTACTTTTTCAGTGGCTTTTTACAGAGGAGGCTTTGGTTGCAAGTGACAGAAACTCAAATCGGATTAATTTGCACACAAAAATGTTGACTCACATAACTGAGTATGTCTGGTCCAGAGATACCTATGATATAGCAGGCTCTTCTCTTCATGTCTTGAATAGATTTTCCACTGAGTTACAGTGAGAGTTGACAGCCCCAGGCTCAAATTCTGCCAGTTTAGTTCTGTGAGGAAAGATCCAGCAACTCAATTATTGGTCTGGCTTGGGTCACATGTTCTTCTTTGAACCAGTTACTGTGTTTAGGGACATAGGGGTCTTGGCAGGTCCTGGGTCCCGTGTCCTACTCTGTGGCTTGGAGGAGAGATATGATGGTGTCAACCCCACCCAGTCTCAAGGAGTGAGTTCCTTACCAGAAAGAAGGGGTTTCTAAATAAAAGGAGGGTAAGAGTCACAATGAAACAACTGACAGTCTTTAAAATTAGTCATTTTAAGTTGCTTAGCATCACTATAATTATTTAAATATACAGCTGTACATCAGCTTTGCTACCTACTAAAATTTCAATGTAACTTGTGAAATACGAACTACAAGAAAGCCTGTGTAACCTGATGCCAGCTGTGCATCCAGTCTTTTTTTAAGTTTAGCTCTGACCTGCACGTCAACCATAGCCCTTCCAAGGAGTTGTGCTTGTTTTTTTTTTTTTTTTTTTTTGCTTTCCTTTGCTTCTTCTGCATCTGCACTCCTACATCATCATGAGGTGTTTCTGATTTGCCCTGTGACACCAGAAAACTGAACTTCTTAATTCATATCAGTCATTTAACAATTTTCATAAGTATTGATAAAGAAGCAGTGATTTCTGTAAGCTGTTTCAGGGTGCAGAACTTTCTTAGTGACTCTACCTCTCATCTTTTTCCTGTTGTTATAATTCTTACTCTGACTAATAAACAATTTCTTTTTCTTCCCCTTTTCTTCACAGAGTAGTTCCAACTATACTCAGATTCTTTTTTAAAAAAATAACTTTATTGAGTTACAATTTACATACTGTAAGATTAATTCAAGTGTATATTCAATGATTTTTAGTAAATTTATAGAGTTGTGAAAAACCATCACCCTGAATCCAGTTTTAGAGCATTTTTATCACCACCCAAAATACCTGTGAAAGTTTATAGTCACTGCCTAGTCCCACCCAAGCTCCAGGCAACCACTAATATTCTCTCTCTCTGTCTAGATTTGCCTTTTCTGAATATTTCACATAAATACAGCCATATAATATGTGGTCTTTTGTGTGTGGCTTCTTTTAATTTGTTCTTAAATTACAATTTATATTCAATATTTTTTGTATTAGTTTCAGGTGTACAGCGTAGTGGTTAGATAATCAAGTACTTTACAAAGTGTTCCTCTTGATATTTTTAGTACCCAATTGGTACCATACCTAGTTCCTATAATATTATTGACTATATTTCTTATACAGTATTTTATATCCCTCTGGCTTTTTTTTACTTAGCATAATGTTTTTGCAGTCCATCCATGTTGTAGCGTGTATCAGCACTTCATTCCTTTTTATGAATGAATAATATTTCATTGTGTATACATATATATATTTATCACATTTAGTTTATTCATTCATTAGCTGATGGACATTTAGGTTGTTTCTACCTTTGGCTATTGTGAAGTGCTTCTGTGAACAGTCATGTACAGCTTTTGTTTGAACACCTATTTTTAATTCTTGTGGTTATATTCCTAGGAGTGGAATTGCTAGATCATCTGGTAATTTATGTTTAATTTTTTGGGGAACTACCAAATTGTTCCATAGTGACTATACCATTTTACATTTTCCACCAGCAGTGTTGGGGGGTTCTAATTTCTCCAGATCCTCACTAACACTTGTTATTGTCCTTGTTTTGATTATAGATATTCAAATGAGTGTGAAGTTAGCATTTATTTTATTGTAGTTACTGATTTGCACTTCCCTAATGATTAGTGATATTTTTCTTGAGCTTAATGACCATTCACAGATCTTTTTTGTTGAGATATCTATTCAGAGCATTTGCTCATTTCTAAATTGGATTATTTATATTGTTTTGAGGTGTAAGAGTTCTTTATATATTCTGGGCACAAGTCTTTTATTATATATATTTATTATATATATGATTTACAAATAATTTTTTTCCTTTCTGGTTTGTTTTCCATGTTCTTAATGGTGAATTTTTAAGCATATTTTTAGTTGTACTGAAGTCCAATCAGACAGTTTTCTCTTTTTAAGGATTGTTATTTTGGTGTTGTAGCCAAGACTGCTTAATTCATAGTTGAGAATTCTTGATTTCCTTCTCTGATTTCTTCTACAAGCTTTTACAGTTTTAGCTCTTACATTAGGCTTTTGATCCATTTTGCATTAATTTTTGTGCATGGTGTGAGATGAGAGTCTAAGTGCATTTTTTGTTGTTCCACTCATGTATGCATTCTTTGGTTGATTCTTATGTGTGCCCTGACCTGGGATTTAACCCACAACTTTGGCATATTGGGACGATGCTCTATCTAACTGAGCTACCAGGCCAGGGCCTAAGAGTTTATTTCTTGACACTAAGTTCTGTTTCATTGATCTGTATGTCTGTCTTTACCACATCATTCTGATTACTGGTACTCTGTAGTATATTTTGAAATCTGGAAATGTAAGTTGTCCAACTTCTTTTTTTCAAAATTGTTTTTGCCTGTTCTGGATTTTTTGCATTTCCATAAACATTTGAGGATCAATATCAATATAAATTTTGTTAATTTTGAGTCTTTCAAATCTATGAACACAGACTGTCTCTTTATTTAATGGATCTTATTTGGTTTCTCGCAGCAAAGATTAAGTTTTGGGGGTGTAAGTCTTGTACTTCTTTTGTTTTTGTTTTTTTTTTATTTTTTAAATTTTTTTTTTTTTTTTTTTTAGATTTTTTTATTTATTTATCTTTAGAGGGGAAGGGAAGGAGAGAGGGAGAGAAACATCAATGTGCGGTTGCCTCTTGTATGTCCCCTGACGGGAACTGGCCTGGCAACCCAGGCATGTGCCCTGACTGGGAATCGAACCGCGATCTTTCGGTTCGCAGGCCCGCGCTCAATCCACTGAGCTACACCAGCCAGGGCTGTACTTCTTTTGTTAAACCTATTTCTAAGTATAGGGTCTGGTAGAAGTCAGGCCTGCTTGAGTGTGGTTGGTAGGGTAATAATATGGATGTAATGATTTATAGTTTTAATTTGAACATTTCCCCTAAAATGTCATACGTTGTGCTTCAGTATGATATTATTATGTTACAGAATTACATGCTTATGTTTGTGTAATAAAAAAGGGGCATTATTTATACCAGACCCTGTATTTTATTGTTTTTATGTTATCATGAATGGAATTAAAAGTTATTTTTGGTTCATTGTTAGTATATAGAAATATACACAAAGTTGATTTTTTAATATAGAACTTGTATCCTTTGATCTTGCCGAATTCATTGGTTCTAGTAGCTTTTTTATTGGATTTCTTAAGATTTTCTACACATGGGACCATGTTTTCTGTGAGTAAAGGTAGTTTTCTTTTAAAGATTTTATTTGTTTATTGTTTAGAGAGAGGGGAAAAGAAGGAGAAAGAGAAGGAGAGAAACATTGATGTGAGAAGGAAACATTGATCTGTTGCCTCTCCTATGTGCCCTGACTAGGATGGACCCACAACTCAGGCATGTACCCTGACTGTGAATCAAACTCACAATCTTTTGCTTTGTGTGATGATGCTTAACCAACTGAGCTGTACTGGTCAGGGCAGCAAAAATAGTTTTATTTCTTCTTTTCCAATATGAATTCCTTATTTTAATTTCTCTTCTAGTCTTCCTTTCTTCCTTTTCCTCTTGCACAGGCTAGAACCTGAAGTACAGTGTTCAGTAGAAGTGGTGAGAGCAGACATTCTTGTTTTCTTCCCATTCTAAGAAGAAAGCATTCAGACTTTCAGCATTAAGTATGTTATTATTTGTAGACAGATGCTATAGAAAAGGCAAGGAGGTGACAAAGATTTAAGAAGTATTTAAGAGTTAGAATGAACATGATTTAGCAATTAATTATATATAGTTTATATCAAAATATAATTTGTACATTTGTGGGTAAGAAGATTCTGGCTTTACTTTTATGAAGGAAGGTGGAATTAAAGATAAATTTACCTTCTTTTGGGAAATAAATCCTCCCTTTTGGGAGGATTAACTTTTTCTGGTGGAGTTTCCCTCATAAGTGTTCTTTTTTTTTTCAATATAGTTATAATTAATATGTTCCATGAACTTAGGGAGCAATATTTTCATCATGTTTTAGGTGAGGAAATTGATATATAGTGAAATGCTGTAGATCAGAGTGATTGAAATATCCAAGTCTCTTTATTTAATAGTGTTTTCTAAATCTTGACTTAAGTGTTATCCCAAAATAGTGTCAGATGGGATATATGAGTCATCTGACATTTTTTTATTCTCCCCCAAAAGGAGCTATATCTTAAATGTTAAGTTGTATTGTATACAAGGACTACTTCTGTTCTTTGGTTTCACAAACCACGCTGTATGTGTTTTCGTTTTCTTGGGCCTTTAGTGGTTACTGGTCCACTGAACCTGAATTCCTAAAGAATTTAACACAAGCTAGCGTATAGATGGCACAAAGGCAGTGTCTCAGCTGGGCGTTTCAGTTAGCCATCCATGAAAGGCAGGAGGCATCATAACAGTAACAGTAGTCATTATAGTGTTGCTATTAATATGTCAGTATACAAAGCAGACATTTTCCCTGCGTGTATTTAACTGATCGCATATGGCTAGGTTTTGAAGAATAGAGAAATCAGTAATGTAAACTATAGCTAAAGTCATTTACCTTTGGAAACTTGTCTCCATAGAAAAAGGCCTTAGGAGCTTTAAGGATCTGAATTCAAACCCTGACTCTATCTTTCAAAATAAACTTGGGAAAGTTACTTTAATTTTGAAGTTTACCTAAAAATACCTATTTTTTTCTGATTATAAAATAACATATAGTGCTGAAGAAAATATGGAGATATAAAAGGCCCAAAAGAGAGAATAAAAAATTACTGATAATTTTTGATTTAGATAAAAATTAGCCCTAATGAAATTCACATTCCAGTGGCGATCTTTGCAAAAACTAGAACTAGCCTAAGTGAGTACCGATAGAGGCTGGCCAAATATGATCGTCTATTACAGATAAAAAGGCGAGCATTGCTGAGAGTGGGGCTCTAAGTTCAGATCACAGTGTTATTCATTAATATCTTAACCTCTAGAAACTTTAATATCCTGTTGTAGTAGTGCCTACTTAATAGGGTTGTTTTGAAGATGAAGTAAATGAGATATAACAAATGTAACATTTTGCACATCATCTGGCAGATTGCAAGTGCTTAGTAAATATTGCTAGAGTATTATTATTTTTATGTGCTGATATGGGAAGATTTCTAAGATATATTAAGTGTAAGATGTAAGTTATCAAAAATGTTATTGTATGATATCATATGTGGATATTAAAAATAAGGGTTATATATGTACACACACACACACACACATGCACTGATATATGCACATCTTTTTCTTGAAGGATACCTAAGAAAATATTAAGAGGTTACATTTGGGGAATAGGACTGGGAATTTGAAGTGGTGGAAGTGGTAGTGAGATATATCTTTTTGTTTTTACCTCTGTGAAGTTTGAATTTTTTAATGTAATGCACATATTTCTTTTATTTTTTAAAGATGCCTTCTTCATCAAGTTTTCCTTGTTCTCTTAATATTGAAAAGCCTATGTATTCTGCTTCTCATAGTAACTTTATTTGTATAATCATAGAGCTCGAAAGTAGTTCTGGAACCAGTACTTTGCAGAGATGTTAGAGATATTAGAGACTTTGCAGAAATGTTAGAGATATTAGAGACTATTTTGAGGTATGTAAACATTTTATATATCTTGTGTAAAAATTGTTAATAAAGAAGAGTTTCAGTAGTGACTTTTTATCTTACTAGTTAACACGTGGGATAATAATGATGTCGGCTATGCTATTAGAGAGAAGGTTATATAAAGATAGGTTTACAAATAAAAAAATAAAGAAAAGGTTATACATTGAGAAATCTGTGGATTCAGATTCTTATCCCCCTCCCAGCAAATGTTTACCTATTTGACAGTAATAAAAAAGCATACATTCTTGTCCTTTTCCAATCAATTAGAAACCAACTATATTTGTAGATAAGTTTACCATAAAAAGAACATGGAAATTTCATATATGACATAGTCTCTAAATTCATTCTTACTATTAGCTTTTTTCTCTTATACCTGTCTTTATTTCTCCTTCCCTCCAGGAAGCTCACATCACTTGTTCTGTTGTAGCATTCTTGTTGAACTATTTTTTGGGAGGAGGAACTATGAGTTTCTCTTTATTCCCATTTACCACTTTAGCTTTTTAAACCTTTTTTAAAGCACCCAGTATGTATTAGGCACTATGATAAAGAGTGCAAGGGTAAATAAGGTGATGAACTGCTTTTAATTGCTTAGTTCCTTGTAAGAGATAGATTTCAAAAACAATTTGATAGATGCCATGATTTATTATTCATTTATCACAATGAGGTAGATGAGAGACACCAGACCAAGTTAAAGAATATATAGGGTGGGGCAAAAGTAGGTTTGCAGTTGTGAGCACATGAAACACAGTTTATTCTTGTATTATTAATTATTGTGTTATTTTCCATGCAAACAACAGTAAACCGACTTATGCCCCACTTTTTTCTTTAAGAAATTATTTTTTTAAATATATTTTATTGATTATGCTATTACAGTTGTCCCATTTCTCCCCCATCATTCCCCTCCACCCTGCGCACCGCCTCCCACCCACATCTCCCCCTTTAGTTCATGTCCATGCGTCATAAGTTCTTTAGCTTCTACATTTCCCACACTATTCTTGTCCTACCCCTGTCTATTTTCTACCCACCATCTAAGCTACTCATTCTCTGTACCTTCCCCCCCCTCCTCCTCCCACGCCCCTGTTGCTAACCCTCCATGTGATCTCCATTTCTGTGGTTCTGTTCCTGTTCTTGCTGTTTGCTTAGTTTGCTTTTGTTTTAGGTGTGGTTCTTAATAGCTGTGAGTTTGCTGTCTTTTCACTGTCATATTTTTATCTTCTTTTTCTTAGATAAGTTCCTTTAACATTTCATATAATAAGGGCTTGGTGATGATGAACTCCTTGAACTTGACCTTATCTGAGAAGCACTTTATCTTCCCTTCCATTCTAAATGACAGCTTGGCTGGATAGAGCAATCTTGGATGTAGTCCTTGACTTTCATGACTTGGAATACTTCTTTCCAGCCCCTTCTTGCCTGCAAGGTCTCTTTTGAGAAATCAGCTGACAGTCTGAGGGGAACTCCTTTGTAGGTGACTGTCCCCTTATCCCTTGCTGCTTCTAGAATTCTCTCCTTCATTTTAATCTTGGCTAATGGAATTATGATGTGCCTTGGTGTGTTCCTCCTTGAGTCTAACTTCTTTGGGACTCTCTGAGCTTCCTGGACTTCCTGGAAGTCTATTTCCTTTGCCAAATTGGGGAAGTTCTCTTCCTCTTCCCCTTCTGGTACCCCTATAATTCGGATGCTGGGACGTTTAAAGATGTCTTGGAGGTTCCTAAGCCTCTCCTCATTTCTTTGAATTCTTGTTTCTTCCTTGTTTTCTGTTTGGTTGTTTCTTTCTTTCTTCTGGTCCACTCCATTGATTTGAGTCCCAGTTTTCCTCCCATCACTATTGGTTCCCTGTGCATTTTCCTTCATCTCACTTATTGTAGTCTTCATTTGTTTATCTAATTTGTGAGCAAAATCAACCAATTCTGTGAGCATCCTGAACACCAGTGCTTTGAACTGTGCATCTGGTAGGTTGGCTATCTCTTGGTCGCTTAGATGAATTGGCTCTGGGGCTTTGATCTGTTCTCCCGTTTGAGCCATTTTTTTTTTTTTTTTGTTTGGTCTGGTTGCGGGTGTTATTTAGTGAGGGGCGGAGCCTTAGGTAGGTGTTCACCGGGGTGGGGCATCCCAGTCACTGGGTTGTGACGCTGTGTGTGGGGGCGGGGTCCGAGAGGGAACAAAGGTGCTTGCTCCTCTCTCTCCTCGGATTACAGTCCCTTCTTCCGCTTCCTCCAAGCAAATTGGGCCCTTTTGGTGCTGATTTCCGTGTGGATGGGCTTGTGTACATTCTAGGACCCTGTGGGTCTCTCCAATGAACTCTCCTGTGAGGCTGGGAGTCTCTCCTGGCACCTCAACCCCCACAAGTGTTTTCAACTGGTGTTTTTAGGTTTTATTTCCTGGCACTGGAACCCTGGGTTGCACGGTCTGTCTTGTTCCCCGTTTTTGCCTGGATTATCTGCGTGTGAATGTGGGACCACCTGGTCAGCCAGCCACCTTGTGTGGCCTCACTGGGTCTGCCCGTTGCCACCTGGTTCCCCGGGGTCCGCTAGCTGCTGCCTGTATGCCTTGGATCTGCTAGCCACGGCCTACATGCCCAGGTCCGCCAATCTCCACTTTTTCCTTCCGGGACTCTGCCCCTCTTACTGGTCAGGATGAATGGTTGTCGGACTTCCGTACAGTTCAATTTTCTATCAGTTCTGGTTGTTTTCTTGTTTCTAAATATTCGTTGTCCTTAATTTTAGTTGTGCGAGGAGGCTGTGTGTCCACCTACGCCTCCATCTTGGCCGGAAGTCCTCACCCTACCTTTTCTTAAATGGCAGGCATTAACCTGCTTTGAGACATTTATACAAAATAAGAGACAGTATAGCATACTCTAGTCAGAAGTGAAGTTTCCTTGTCTGCAAATTCCTCAAGGAGGTTGCAGAGGTGCCCTGAAGAGGGAGAGTGTGCGAGGCCTGAGAAGCCAAATTCCTGAAACTCTACTGTGCCTTTTTCTTTTCCACCCAATTTTATAATTGAGAGTTGCATCTCCACTATTCCAGAAAAACTGACTTTGCAATGTATGTGCTTCTTTTTAAGAGAGTGTTTACAAACCGGGTTTTCCTACTGTTGAAGTCAACCTCTATGCCAGCGAGGCCAGATTCATCTTATTACCACGGTGGAAAGCAGTCTGCCCAGCCGGCTTTCTGTCTGAACTAGCCTCCTGGAAATGCCATTTCTTTGAATGTATATGGATAAACACAGAGTGCTTGAAAGCACAGAGGAGTGCTTAACCTAGTGAAACAAAACAGAAATAATCAGGCAGCACTTGATAGAGGCCATGATATACTATTTGAAGGTTATTTGCCCCATCTGTATTTCATTTTAATATTTCATTTGCTAGTTTTCCTCATTAAGGCAGAGTAATTATAACTGAAGAGTTTAAGCTAAACTACAGATATCATTTGTCTGTGTAAAATATAAGGACATTTTCCCGCACACTATATAATATTAATACTATTTTCACGCATTAAAAAATAATTCTTAATTATGTAATACCTTACTTGTGTTCAAATTTCTCATTAATCCCAGAAATGTTTGTTTATAGCTGGTTTCTTCAAACCAGGATGCAGGAACCATTTGTTGCATTTAGTTATGTCTAAGTCTTATTTTCCCTTTTAAATAGACTTTTTTTTCTGTCTTGTCTTTTTTATGTTAGAGCTTAGCTTGCTTCCCTCCCTCCTTCCCTCCCCACCTGCCCCATCCTTCCTTCCCCTCTTCTTTCTCTTATTCTTACTCTCACATTGAATTGTTGAAGAGACTTGACAAATAGAATGAGCTGCCTTCTGGTTTTAGTCTGATTGCTTCCTTTGGTGTAAACTTGTTACACTGTTCTCTGTATTTACTGTAAACTGGATCTTAGATGTACAGTTTTGATTCAATTCAGATTAAAAATTATGGACACAAATACTTAAGAGGTGATACAATGTTGCATTACTTTAATCGATTATTTCCTTCCTTCCTCCCTCCATCCATCCTTTACTCCCTTCCTTCTTTCCTTCCTCCCTTCCTTCTTTACTTCTCTTTATTTTTAATACCAATGATGGAACTCTGATTCAACCCATCAATTACCATCTTTGACTTGGATACTCACAGCCTTAGTTTATTTTTGTCGTTTTTCTTTTGGGGCTTTTTAGTTAGCCCCTTTTTTGCCTTGTCTTTGACATACTTCCTTACCTGATATATTGTGCAGTATATTTTCTTTCACTTCTTCCCTGACTTATATCTTAAATATAAAGTGCCAGTTCCAAGAGATCTTGTTCTCTTATTTGACATGTTACAGTACATCTATTTTTTGTGACCTTAGAAGAGTAGCACAACTAAATCCTTTATTTTAGTCAAAATTCTCCTTATTCACCTTTGCTTAGGCTGACTGGAGATGAGAGAGGCCCAGGTTGTCCTTGAGTCACTCTGGAAATCCTGGTTGGATGGGGCATCTGCAAGTGAGAGGAGACTAGAGGAAAGGTTAAGTGCAACATAATTTTCCTTCAGGATATGTGTCCTTTTTAGGTTATTTCCCAAATCCTACAGTGAATGGCCTGACCTTAGCGAGGGCTTTCTGTTGTGAAAACTCCAGTGCATGTTGACATAGTGAGGGAACTGGTAGAAATGGAGAGAGTTGATAAGGAGATAAATTGATCAAATATTGGGTCATGTTCTTCTGTAAGAAGAAGAAGATAGTCTCCTATAATTTAGGAACATAAGTAATTATGAGATTTCTGACCTACTCTTCACTTTGAGTTGATATTAATAGCTTATTAGAAGTAAAAGAAGACTACCTATTGATTTACTATATGAGCTATCACTAGGTCTAGCAAAAATTGTTATCGGAAAAAGTAATCTAAGGGATTTTAATTGTTATGAGGAACTATATTTATTCATTACATTTCTTGTCTTGAATATTCTGGGCTATAGGATGATTAAGAGATACTATGTTTTATTTGGGAAAATTTTCCTCATTACCATTTAATAAAATCTTTTCATATGGAGGATCTCAATGTAAATGTTTCTCTTTTCTAAGTTCTAGATATTGCTATTATAGCTCAGTTTGGAAATGGTTCTTACTTTCAATTATTACTGATTTTCTTTTTTGGGAAAATTATGTCAGAAATCAGACAAATATTTGTAACATGAAGATTATTTTATGTATGTCTGCTACTAAACAAAAGATTGTGTCTTTTTGAAATAGTCAATTTGCTTAAGTTTCATTTCTTAACATCTTCTGAAATCCTGAAATCAGGGTATGTCTTCCAATTAATTGGTAGTGTAATGGTTAATTGGCAAGGTTTTTCTATCTTGGCTGTACATGAAGTAATGGCACCTCTTAACACTTAGTGACATTCATGAATTTGATGAAATATGGCAGTTTACAACTTAGATTATCCATGGCTCAGCTCCAGAAGCACTGAAGTAGTGCTGAGGTTGGTAGATTGAGTTGAGTGTTGAGTAACACTGAGAAAGATAGACATAGCAAGGAGATATGGAAGAAGAGAAATGGAAAAAAGATTACATCAAAAATCTGTATAATTTTTAGAAAATGAGATTGTTTAGAAATTCAGCTGGAAATTCAAATGGAGGCCAAGATGTTCAGGACTCTGAATTCTGACAGCTTCAAAACACTTCAGAACAAAAGTATGATCAAGCACGTCCAGAAACCAGGCCATGAAGCCTGTTTTACTTTATGTATGATGGAAACGGTAGGAAGAAAGTAGGGTTTATTTTTGAAAAAGTGAAAGAACAGGAGCCAAGTTTTTTTTTTTTTTTTTAAATATTTATTTATTTTTAGAGAGAGGGGAAGGGAGGGAGAAGGAGAAGGACAGAAACATCAGTGTGTGGTTACTGCTCATGTGCCCCCTACTGGAGACCTGGCCCTCAACCCAGGCACCTGCCCTGACTGGGAATTGATCCAGTGATCCTTTGGTTCATGGACTGGCACTCAATCCACTGAACCACACCAGCCAGGGCAGAAGCCAAATTTTACAAAATTAAGTGGCCAGTTCATTGATGATCATAGGGTAGAGCTTAGGTATTTACATCAGGAAAATAATTGTACAAAATCTGTGAAGAGTAGTCTTTATTTTGTATTTTTGAGTTATACAGTTTTTACTGATTAGAAATATTACTAATGTGAGGAAGTTTTTTACTTTCTGGATTTAGGACTCACTGAATGTTTTGGTTTATAGTTTTATGGACTCTAAGGACTATAGAGATTAGTGAGCTATCAATTTCTTTAAATATCTAAAACATTTTTGTTTTAGAAATACTATTTAAGTAAATTTGTTATACCAGTATTGCCCCCAAGGGTCAACACCAGCTTGAAAATGTAGATCTTCTGAACTCTAATCCTGATTCAAATAAAGACCTGTCAAGTTATGTTATGCTAATATCTTGGTGGTTTACTTCATTCGTCAGTAAGTTCAGTAATACTCTATATTTCACAGGGCTAAACATTTGCCTGTTTTGAGTGCTATCTGCTAAATATTTTAGGGAAAACAAAGTAAATGAGACCATTGCCTCTGTTTATATAGACCATACATGAAATATGGAAAAATAACTATGAGGAAAATGAAAGTTAGGTTATGATAAATGCTCTAAGGGTTTTAAAGATGGGTGGTATTATTTTTAGTTGTAGTGAGTCAAGAAATTTGTATGGAGGTCTTGGCATTTGAGTTTTACACTTAAAACTAATTAAGAACTAAATTTGTTGATATAGGAGGGAAACAGCATTCTAGGAAGCAATTTATCTTCAATGACAAGATTTCGGGAAAGGATATGTGAGGAAGGTGACTAGGGTCAGATTATGGAAAGACATTAATGCCAGAGTGTAAGGACATTTTTTATTAAATAATAACGGAATAGTTTTCAGGTGCATGAATGAAGAGTTAGTAATATTAGAAAGGAAAAAAGGTTTTTTTTTTCTTCCTCATTCTTATCATGTATTAATTTGTTAATAAAGTATTTTCAAATTAATTTTATATCCTTAAAATATATACATCTTCTCATAGCTTCCAGCTCTATTATAAGCCAAAGTATATTCCCTGAAATGCCATATACAAAAGAAACCCCTTATGTAAATTGGCTGTTAGTCTTTTATCCTACATCAGCATTATAAAGATGTTCAACTGGTACCTTAGGAATTTATAGCCTTGCTGACGTTTTATTGTTCTTCAAACGAATCTTTAATATACTTACCTTCCTCCCACTTTAAACCTAGGTTGTTTTATTTTTTAAAATAGTAAGTATTTGCTTTCTTTGTTATAGAACTGTGGCTGCTGAAGTTAGGAAGCAGATCTCTGGACAATACAGTGGCTCTCCCCAACTGCTCAAAAACCTCAACATTGTTGGCAATATATCCCACCATACCACAGTAAGTAGCTTGCATAAAACATGGTGTGTTACTGGTGTATTACTGACTAGGCCATGACAAGTAGTGGAAAGGCAAGAGCCAATGGATTGGGTTGCACCACTAGTTTCATAACCTTATTTATTGTTAGCTCACTTTTTCCTGAAATTTGAATTGGAGAAGAGAGTTAGGAGCTGTTATAGAAGTGTTGATTTCCTAGTCAATTCTGAAACTACATTCAGGATTTAATCAATGCTGGAATTTTAACCTTGTTTTTATGGCATTAATTTGTTGAGGAAATTGGACTAGTTTTCTTATAGAATTTCTTGCCTTTTGGATTTTATGTTTGTTTCCCTGTAGACTTATTTTTCTTATCTCTTGTACTTTATGTAACTGATTAGATTCTTTGTAATTTCTTCCTTCTAGTCTTGTTTTTCTACTTTTGTATTTCCTGGACTGATTAGATTCTGTTCAATTTTTTTTAAAACAGCTTTATTGAGATTTAATTTACATACCATACAATTCACCCATTTAATTTATAATTCAGTGGATTTAATATATTTGTACATATGTACAACCATTGTCACAGTCAATTTAGAACATTTTTATCACCTCAAAAAGAAACCCTTTAGCTATCATCCTTTTATCCTCTTTCTCCCAGCCCCAAACCACCAATTAAATGCCAGATGGTTGATGGCATATTGGAAAGGATTGAAAGAAATCTTAACAGTAATTATGTCAGCCAAAATTCCCACACAGTGGTTGCTGAAGTAAGACAAGTTCACACATTGCCTGTGAGAGATTCTGGTGTGCTTCTCTACTGCTTCTCTTTGCCACCCCGCAGCCCTGCTTACTGCCCCATCACTCCCTCCCTCTTACAGAATCGTATTGCAGTCTCCTCCCTTCTGTCAGTAAATACAGGCTCTTTCTCTGAAGTCTTGAAAAATAATTTATAGTTGTAAGCAGCTCATCACTACATCCCAAGACTAACCCAGGGAGCTGTCTCCCCATGGGCATCAGAGAGAATGGAGACAGTTGGAGCAAAAATAAATTTGTTTCCTTGATTCAGGTCTAGCTAACATTGCACATAGAAAGCCCGTGACCTTCTCTGTGAGTTATGGAAACAAGATCATTTCTCCTCTATGTGATTTAGTGGTTTTAAGAGTGTGTCATAGCTTCCTGTCATACCCTAACACTCACTCTTGATATGGTTGGTCATTCTTTGAGGAAAGATTAATTTTGAATTAGACATCTGTAAGGACTCCCAGCTTTTTTGCATTATTTTCATTGAGCATTCATTTGTGATACTTTAAATCCTAAACAGTATATTGCCCTTAAGATAATACCTGGGTGGAGAAGCATTGACTTAAGTTTTTGAAAAATGATCTGTAAAAGTATTTTATCTATCTACCCATCTATCTGGGTAGATAGATGGTAAAATATACATAACATAAAATTTACCATTTCCTCCATTTCTAAATGTATAATTCAGTGGCATTAAGTATATTCACAGTGTTGTGCCACTATCACCACTATCACCATTATCCATTGCCAGAAATTTTTTATTATTCCAAACTGAAACCCTATACCCATTAAACAATAGTTACCTATTCCCCTCTCCTCTCAATCCCTGGTAACCTCTAATTTCTATCTCTATGAATTCGTCTGATTTATGTATCTTATATAAGTGGAACCATACAATGTTTGTCTTTTTGTATCTGGTTTATTTCACTCAGTATAATGTCTTCATGGTTCATCCATGTTGTAACATGTTAGAATTTCATTACTTTTTAAGGCTGAATAATAATATGTCATTGTATGTATATGCCCCATTTTGTTTATCCATTCATTTGTGGATGGATCGTTTCTACCTTTTGGCTATGGGTGATGACATTGCTATGAAAACCGGTGTGCAATCTGTTTGAGTCTTCATTTCAATTTTGGGGGGTATATACCTAGAAGTCGAATTGGTGGATCAAATGGTAATACCATGTTTTCGGTTTTTTTTCTTAGAATGCCAAACTATTTTCTGCAACAGCGGTACCATTTTACATTCCTACCAGCAATGCACAAAGCTCCAATATTTCCATATTTTCTCCTATATTTTTTGTTTTCCATTTAAAAAAATAATAGCCATCATAATGGGTATGAAGTAGTATCTCATGTTTTTGATTTTGCATTTCCCTCATCCCAAAAGTTTTATATTGTATTTTTATTTAGTTTAATGTATTTTAAAAATTTTACTTTTTAGACTTCTTCTGTGACTCAGATTATTTGGAAGTGTGTTGTTTTGCATCCAAGTGTTTGGAAATTTTCTTGTTATCTTTCTGTTGCTAATTTGTAGTTTGATTACATTATGATTAGAGAACATACTGTTTAGTTTTATTTTATTTTTTAATTTGTTAAGGCTTGTTTTATGGGTCAGGATATGGTCCAGCTTGGCATATGCTTTTGTGGCTTTATTTTGAAAGTGTTTATTTTGTTGCCATTTGAGTGGACTGTTTTATGAATGTCAGTAAGATCCTGCTAGTTAATGGTGCTTTTGAGCTTTATCATATCCTTGTTGATGTTCTGTCTTTCAGTTGTTGAGAGAGATGTCTTGACATCAAGTATAATTGTAGATTTTTCTTATATTTCTCCTTTTCTGTCAGTTACTATGTTCTTCACATACTTTATAGCTCTGTTGTTTAGTAAATGCACGTTTAAGATTGCTGTATTTTCTTGGTGGATCGTACCTGCTGTCATCAGGTAGTGTTCCTCTTCATGTAATGCTTTTTTTTTTTTTTTTCCCCCAGAAGTCTTCTTTATCTGATAATAATGTAGCCACTTCTGCTTTCTTTTGATTATGCACACATGGTATGTCTTTTTCCATCCTTTTATTTTCAACTTCTTCATATTGTCTCATTTGAAGTGAGTTTTTGTATATCATACATGTGGATCATGTTTTTAAATTCATTCTGCTAGTGTCTCTCTCTCTTTTTTTTTTGTAGACCATTTAAATACAATGTTATTTCTGTTTTGCTTGGGCTTTAATCTCTGATTTTCATTTTTGTTTGTTCTCTATTTTTATTTCCCTATTTTCTTTTTCTTGTCTGAACATTTTTTTAGAATTACATTTTGATTGAGTTATAGTGTTATTCAGTGCATATCTCTGTATAGGCTTTTTAGTGTTTGCTTAAGGTATTAAATTGTGTATAAATTATCACATTACTGATGGTGACGTTTTACCCATTTGAGTGAAGTGTAAAAGTTTTATGTACCTTTTTGTCCCTTTACCTTCTAGGTATTGTTGGGCCTTTTTCCCCCCAGTGCTCCTTGATGTTTCTGGGTGGCGGGCTTCTTTAGCTCCAAGTCTGGACAACATAAGGCAGAAAGAGATTGTGCCATTCCTTGGTCTCAAGGTTGCTGCTGGCCTGCTTTTTTCTCTCTACCTTTCAGAATCTTCTGTTTATTTCATATATAATGTCTCAGGTTTGTAGTTGTAATTAGTGGGAAAAATAGGGGAAAGAGTATGTCTAGTTCATTTTCCCACAAGTAGAAGTACTCCCTCTTGACGTTTTTAAAAAAATAGTTTATTTATTTTTTTAGACCTGGATGGTGTGGCTTAGTGGGTGGAATGGAACTTGGGCCTGCGAACCAAAAGGTCACCGTTTAGATTCAGGTCAGGACACATGTCTGCGTTGTGGGCCAGGTCCTCGGTTGGTGGCAAGTCGGAGGCAACTGATCCATGTATCTTGCACATTGATGTTTCCCTCCCTCTCCTATTTATTTATTTACTTATTTAAATATTTATTTATTAAAATTTTATGCTTATGAGCGGAAAACTCATGAACTTTAGAGCTTGAAGACCCAATTTAAAATTTTGCTCTATTGTACATATTAAAAACCATAAATATGTAAATATTTAAATAAGCTTATTATCTCTAAGAAAAAAATTTTGTTCTATGATTTTGTGGCTGTTTTGTTTCCAGAAGTTGTTTAACTTTTTTTAGTACAAATGCTTTTATTTGTAGAATTAAAATAGTAATTTTCTCTACCGTATAGGGTTCAGAGAGATTTAAATGAGAAAACATAATGATAACAGCTATTATCTTTTGAGTGTTCGTGATGTGCTGGTCTTTCATTATTTAACTTAATATCTTTACAGTGTTGTTGCTTTACCTGTTACTAGTTGTTCAGTTCAAAGAAGCATAGATTAAAGCACCTACATTTTAGTTACACACACCTGCTCAGAGAAGCAGGTCTCAGTATTTTTAACCCAGTTAAATATCTTGAGAAATAACATGTTTTTATTTTCATTAATCCACATCTGCACACTTGTTACATAATCCTTCACAGTTTTGCCTGAATATTTTTCTTTCTTGAATCAGAAAAAAATTTGGGTGTCTTAATAAAATGCATATTTTCAACTGGGCTAAGAAATGCACTGAATATTCTATTATTTCTAATAGATGCTTTTAAATAGGGTCTTTGAACTAGTTTCTTTTGGCTGCTATGATAAAGTACCACAAACTGGGTGGCTTAAAACAAAAGCAATTTATTTTCTCACAGTGCTTAAGTCCAGAAGTCTGAAACCAGCATCAGTGGGCTGAAATCAAGGTTTTGGCAAGGCCACACTGCCTTTGGAGGATCTAGGAGAGAATTAGTTTCTTGCCTCTTCCACATTGTGGTGGCTGCTTGTAACTGCATCACTTCTGTATTTAAGGCCAGAATCTTCAGATCTCTCTTTGCTGTGTCTTCATATGGTTTTCTCTACTGTGTGGTCCCACTCTCTCTCTGTCTTCATATAAGGATATACATGATTGCATTTGACTCACTCTGATAGATCACATCTTTTATTTTTTTATCTTAATTTTTTGCCATGAAAGGCCCATGGATTGGTATATGGAGATCTTTTGGAGGTCCAATTTTCACCCTACCTTAGTCTGGTTATATATTTTTACTAGGATAATCAACAGTAGCAACAAATAAAATTAAGCCACTGTTTAGAAACTTAGCAAAATTCCAAAGATTTTAAAGGAAAAAAGAATTCCTCCAGTAAACATTTTGTCACTGAAAAGTATTATAAAACTGTTAAGTTAATGATCATTACTGGTTTTCCATGAAAGGTATGGGTAAAGTCTAAGCAAGAGGAGTAAAGAGAGTATAACCCAAAACATGAAGGAGCGTTAGAAGGTCAGTACCTTGTGGGGTTTTTAATTGTATCTGTTGAGAATTGAGAAATAACTAGGTTAAAACATATATTTAAAAAAATTTTTTTGCTTAGAGTTTTAAAATTCCTCCCCCCTTCCTCCTTTCTAAAGGTGCCCCTTACAGAAGCAGTAGATCCAGTGGATTTGGAAGATTACCTCATTACTCATCCTTTAGCTGTGGATTCTGGGCCTTTAAGGGATTTAATTGAATTCCCTCCAGATGATATTGAAGTTGTTTATAGTCCTAGGGACTGCAGAACCCTTGTTTCAGCTGTACCTGAAGAAAGGTAAGGACACATTTACCTATTTTTGGTTTCAGTGCAACTACAGAAAAGCTACCTTCCATTATTTGATATATGTCCTATTTTGTTATGGTGGGGTTATGTCTGTTATACAAACAAGAGCTGTAGCAACCAAATTCACCAACATCAGTGCCTTCCTGTCTAAATTACAAATATGTTTTCTTTTTTAAAATAGTGAAATGGATCCACATGTTAGAGATTGTATAAGAAGTTATACAGAAGACTGGGCAATTGTGATCAGAAAGTAAGTTATATGTTTATTATAACACTTAAAAAAACTGAGTAAGATATTGAGTAGGATCTATAACTGGATTAAGGTAAATTAATAATTATTATGAGACCTGTAAGTTTATTTAAACAAAAGCTGAAGAAGCAAAAGAAGAACTTTTTATATAGATGTCTTATTTTAGGAGTTCCACAATTACTTTTACTTATTCTTCTTATAAAATAATAGGTTTGTGGGGACAGTATTTCTATATTACTATAGATCTCTAATAACTAATAGTATATGGTAATGATTCATAGTCTAGTTTTTTTTAGAAATTATTGATAGATATTGATGAATAATTTTATTATTAAAAAAGAATGCAGTTTATTGAAATTTAAATAGTTAAATTTAATAGTCAGTTTTCCAGAATAGCTGTTTGAAACATCTCTACCCCTCATTAACTAAATTTTTACAGGTCTTTGATCTGTACATTTAATCAAGTAAATATTTATAAAAAATAATCTTTTATTCTACCACAAATTTTATTTTTCTAATGGATGGTGTTGAATATGACATCAGGTGAAGAGGTAAAATGGACTCTTATGAATATGTTGCCAGTGGCACAGAGCTTGCTGGCCCCCTCAGTGCTGTTGAGCCCCGCCCACAATGGTCCTGGGGCTTGAGGGCTGGCGCCCTCTGGTCACTGCCCACTGACCCCAATCTTCTCTCCCTGTGTAAATTCATGGAGAAAAATTAATGGATAAGAACAGAAAATGGTACTGGAACAGTGGGGATCAGCAGTTTTGGGAAACAGGAAGCTTTGGGAGATGTTGTTGGGTCAAAATCAAACAAGCAAGATGAGTTTGGTGTCTTGGAAAGTGTGAAAGCTGCTAGTGAACTCTATTCTCCTCTAACAGGAGAGGCAACTGAAATTAATGACACTTTTGCAGAAAATCCAGCACTTCTTAATAAATCTTGTTGAGAAGGTGGTTTGCAATCAAGATGACCCTGCATAACCCTTCAGAACTAGATGAACTAATGAGTGAAGAAGCCTGTGAGAAATACATAAAATCTGTTCAGTGAAGATGGATACCCCAAATAAAGTAGCATGAAACAACTTGATCTAGCATGGTTGTCTTAAATTAATGTAGATAGAAGATTTAAAATAGCAACTTTTAGTAATACCAATGGAAAAAGAAACCACAACAATGCTACTGGAAGAAAATACCCTTTAACTTTATAATGATTGCAGATAAACACAATATGCAGCTTTTTACAACGCCCTATAATTTTAGACTAGGCTACAGTTAATATTCAGAATTCCTGAAAATATCTATGGTAAAATCCAGTTATCAAAATGATGTAATTCAAGGATAACATTACTATCATGAGTCTTATATAATATTGTAAATTGCTTACATCTGTCTCTGGATTTGGGTCAGAATACTAAATGATATTGGCATTGGAAATAACTGGCAGTGGAGAAATTTTTTGTAGTCATTATAGTGTCAGATGATGATTAATACTGTCTTAATTTTGTAATATACTGCATCTGCTGGTGCTATGTTTATACAGTGAAACAACAGCTTTGCAGGAAAACAAGAAAGTTTAATAATAAAATACTCAACTTTAAATAAAACTATGTTTTCTTTGCTAATTTGCATAGTGAAGAGAAGAATCTTCATATGAAACTTTTAAGCCTTGTTTTTTAAAGGAAATATTATGAGTAAAGTAGTGGAGAATTATGTTACGACACTGTAGTTTTCAGAAGTGAAGTAGCCTGTGCCCATTTGTACTAGCAGTGGTGATGTAACCATTGCATATTGTTTTGCCCTTATAGCTGCTGTCTTATTTCACTGGGTTTAATATTGTGCTAAGCCTCACTCTTGGGAATACTGCTGACATGCTTTTTAGTTTTAGTGTTACCTAATAAAAGCACAGACTGCTACTCTTTATAAAGAAGAACTGTTTTATGAACTTACAACTTTAATAAGTATTTCAATAGCAAAATTTTAGACATCAGTGCTAAAATTGTTCCTGGACTTCCGGCCAAGATGGAGGCACAGGTGGACACACTGTGCCTTCTCGCACAACCAAAATTAAGGACAACAAAGATTTAGAAACAAGAAAACAACGAGAACATATAGAAAATTGAACTGTACGGAAGTCCAACAACCATTCATCTAGACTGGTAAGAGGGGTGGAGTTGCAGCAGGAAAAAGTGGAGGTGTGGACCTGGGCATGCAGGCAGCAGCAGCTGGCAGGTCCCAGGCGCACAGGCAGTGGCTAGCGGACCCCGGTCACGGGGTGGCAACGGGCAGACCCAGTGAGACTGCGCAAGGCAGCTGGCTGACCAGGTGGTCCCACATTTGCGCACAGATAATCCAGGCAAAGGGGAAGCAGTGAAGGGGCTGGAATCCGAGAGAGAGCAGAGCAGGCACCATTGTTCCCTTTCTCACTACCCAGCGACTGGGCTACCCCGCTCTGGGGAACACCAAAGGTTCTGCCCCATACTACATAACAGCCGCGACCAGACCAAAAAAAACAAACAAAAAACCCGAAAATGTCTCAAACAGGAGAACAAATCAAAGTCCCAGAGCAAATACATCTAAGCGACCAAGAGATAGCCATCCTATCAGATGCACAGTTCAAAGCACTGGTGATCCGGATGCTCACAGAATTGGTTGATTTTGCTCACAAATTAGATGAACAAATGAAGGCTACCATAAGTGAAATGAAGGAAAATGCACAGGGAATGAACCAATAGAGATGGGAGGAAAACTGGGACTCAGATCAATGGAGTGGACCAGAAGGAAGAAAGAAACAACTAAACAGAAAACAAGGAAGAAACAAGAATTCCAAAAAATGAGGAGAGGCTTAGGAACCTCCAGGACATCTTTAAACATCCCAACATCAGAATTATAGGGGTACCAGAAGGGGAAGAGGAAGAGCAACAAGTGGAAAAGTTATTTGAACAAATAATAAAGGAGAACTTCCCCAATCTGGCAAAGGAAATAGACTTCCAGGACGTCTAGGAAGCTCAGAGAGTCCCAAAGAAGTTGGACCCAAGGAGGAACACACCAAGGCACATCGTAATTCCATTACCCAAGATTAAAATGAAGGAGAGAATTCTAGAAGCAGCAAGGGATAAGGGGACAGTCACCTACAAAGGAGTTCCCATCAGACTGTCAGCTGATTTCTCAAAAGAGACCTTCCAGGCAAGAAGGGGCTGGAAAGAAGTATTCCAAGTCATGAAAGGCAAAGACCTACATCCAAGATTGCTCTATCCAGCAAAGCTGTCATTTAGAATGGAAGGGAAGATAAAGTGCTTCTCAGATAAGGTCAAGTTCAAGGAGTTCATCATCATCAAGGCCTTATTATATGAAATGTTAAAGGGACTTATCTAAGAAAAAGAAGATAAAGTATATGAACAGTAAAAAGACAGCAAACTCACAGTAATTAACAACCACACCTAAAACAAAAGCAAACTAAATAAACAGCTAGAACAGGAACAGAACCACAGAAATGGAGATCATGTGGAGGGTTAGCAACAGGGGAGCGGGAGGAGGAGGGAAGGGGAAAAGTACAGAGAATAAGTAGCACAGATGGTAGGTAGAAAATAGACAGGGGTAGAACAAGAATAGTGTGGGAAATGTAGAAGCTAAAGAACTTATGAAACATGGACATGAACTAAAGGGGGGAATGTGGGTGGGAGGGAGTGTGCAGGGTGGAGGGGAATGATGGGGGAGAAATGGGACAACTGTAATAGCATAATCAATAAAATATATTTTAAAAAATTAAAAAAATAAAAACTGTTCCTGTGTCAGATAACACAAAAGTCTTTACATCTATGCATGTATGTTGGAAACTTATAATCAGATATCTTAATAAAAAGAGATTAGTTATAAAATATATTAACTTAGACTATGGAATCTACTACTTAATTTTTTTACAAAGCCTCTCCTCCTGTCCCCTCCTCTTCCCCTCTTCCCCTCTTGTCCCCTTCTCTCTTCCTTCCTTTTTCTTCCCTCCTCTCTACCCTCCCCTACATTGTCCCTTCTCTTCTTCTTTTCCCCTCTCCCTTCCCCCTTCCTGTCCTCCTGTCCTTCCTCACCCCTCTTCTCTCCCCTCCCCTCCCCCCTCCCTGAGAGAGAAGAAAGGAAGGAGAAAGAGAGAGAGAGAAACATCGATCTTGTATGTGCCTGACCTGGGATGGAATCCATAACCCAGGCATGTCCCCTGACTAGGAGTCAAACCAGTGGAATTATGCCCAACCAACTAAACGATGCTGGTTAGGGCTCTACTACTTAATTCTAATTATGGGGTTGCTGATCTTGATTTAGGCAAGAGGGGAAGATAGTTAACATTTATGGGTACTTACTATGTGCTGGTCATTTTATTAGGCACTTTATATTCATCTCATTTAAGGTTTCAACAGAAAAACAGCTCAGGCTCAGAGTAGTTAAGTAAATTTTTTGAGGTCCCACAGCCAAATAGTGAGATAATGAAATTAAAACAGGTCATCAGATTCTAAAGCTTATATATAATTTTTGTTACACTAGATATTATTTATTATCTACAATAGTAAATGGAAGATAAAAAAGGATACTTTTTTAATTTTTTATTTTAATTGTTGATCTTGTACAGTTTTCTTTTATTCCTACCCCAGCCCACCACCCCAGCCCTCCCCACCTCCCTCCCCTTTCCACCCCCCATAGTTTTTGTCCATGAGTCCTTTATACTTGTTCCTGTAAACCCTTCTCCTTTTCCCCTGAAATTCCCTCCCCTCTTTCCTCTGGTCACTGTCAGCCTGTTCCCAATTTCAGTGTCTTCGGTTATATTATGCTTGTTTGTTTGTTTTGTTGATTAGGTTCCTGTTAAAGGTGAGATCATATGGTATTTGTCTTTCACTGCCTGGCTTATTTCGCTTAGCATGATGCTCTCAAGTTCCACCCATGCTGTTGCAAAGGGTAGGAGCTCCTTCTTTCTTTCTGCTGCATAGAATTCCATTGTGTAAATGTACCACAGTTTTTTGATCCATTCATTAACTGATGGGCACCTAGGTTGCTTCCAGCACTTGGCTATTGTAAATTGCGCTGCTATGAACATAGGGGTGCATAGGTTCTTTTGGATTGGTGTTTCAGGGTTCTTAGGATATAATCCAAGCAGTGGAATTGCTGGGTCAAAAGGTAGATCCATTTTTAAAAAAAGGATACTTTTGATAGAAGTTTTAAAATATCCCTGAAAGACAGAAGAGAGGTATGAGTGGAACATAAGAGAAAACCATAATACAGAATAACTTAAGAAGATATATGCAAAATATATATATATCTCTTAAAGTTATATATATGTATATATAAATAAAACATACATTACAGTATTGAGCAAAAGTGGATTTACAGTTGTTTGCATGGAAAATAATAAATAATATAAGAATAAACTCTTGTGTACTCACAACTGTAAAAACTACTTTTGCCCCATTCTGTGTATAGTAGTTTAAGCTCAGAAGGAGTGAATACAGGCAATGGAAGAGGAGTCTGGGGGAACTATTGGGCATTATTTTACTTTGAAACCCTCTATACTATGTGTGCACAGTTGTGGCAACAAAGGTATCTGCCTCTTTAAAGAGTGGTAATTGTAGAGGCTTGAGTTGATTGTATAGTGCCCAGGGAGGGCAAACCTTGGAAGAAGACAGCTGTTACACCCAGAAGACTTGTCCTGGCAGATTGCCTGTCAGCATGTTTTGGCTCTTCTCCGTGGAGAAGATAGAGTAGAGAAGACTATGTAGAGAAGACTGCTGGCTGTGGACTGGGTGGAGCAGATACAGTATTTCCAGACAGATATGGGGATACAAATTCAAAAATAAGCATGGAACCCTGAATTGCCAACTATTTGATGAATGCTATTGCATTTGGAAAAGAATTATCAAACTACAAATAAAAACTGACTGTCATGAAATAGTTAGTGGACTACATATCAAGGCACATAAGTGTAATTAATATCTTCAAAGAGATGTGAATGGATATGGTAACGAGACAAATTATCAACTGTTTGTCTTTAGAAATTAAAATTTTGTTCAGTGAAAAAATACTAAAACCCAGCAGATGGGCTAAATGTCAGAGGTGACTGGAGAGTGGACTAGATGAAGCCACAAGCTTTCCATAATTCAGCACAAAGGAGAAAGGAACAGAAAATACTTCCTTTCTTTATTCATTCAATAAATACTTGCTGAGAGTCTTGTATGTGCCAGGCACTATACTAAGCAGTGATGATATAACAGTCAGCAAAACTAACTCCCTGCCCTCATGGACCTTACGATAGTTGGGGATGAGGGCAGTGGACAATAAACAAACAAAGATAAATAGGTACCAGATATGGTGGCTGTAACTCTTGTGGAGAAAAAAAGTAGGGTGAGGGGGATAGGGAGAGCCGAGAAGAGGGCTCAGTTTTCTACTTCATGTAAGTAATCAGAAGAGGCCTTACTGATAAAGATGAATTTGAGCAAAGACCTGAAGGAATTAAGGGGGTGAGCCCTTTGTATATCTGGGGGAAGAGTGTATTAGAGGGAAGAACAGTGCATGCAAAGGCTTCATATTGGAAGCATGCTAGGAGTGTACCAGGAATAGCAAAGATGTCAGTGTGACTGGAATGGAATAAATGAGGGTGAGAATGTCAAGATAGGAGGTCACACAAATGTTAGTGTGTTGGGGGTTGGTGGGTAATCATGTAGAGACTTATCATAGCAATTGACTAGAGGACACAATGGTAATACATGAAAGAGTATTAATCATGAATGTCAGCTCTGTGGAATTTTATACTGTCAGCTTTTTGAAACATAAAGGAGGTAGTCCTGACCTGTGTGGCTCAGTTGGTTGGGCATTGTCCTGCAAAGCAAAACATTGTGGGTTTGATTTCTGGTCAATGCACATCCCTGGGTTGTGGGCCTGCTTCTGGTCAGGGCATGTGCAAGAGGCAACAATTGATGTTTCTCACATTGATGTTTCTCTTGCTCTCTTTCTACCTCCTTTGCCCTTTCTCTAAAAATAAATGAATAAGAAATTATTCATAAAACAGATGATAAAGGAGGCAGAACGTAACATTATTATTGGTTATTTGATATGCAACATCACAAATCAAGGCACTCTAAACATTTCATGATATATGGAGTGCCTTTATCTTAATTCTTCCAGAGAAAATTGCTTCCTTTTATTTTGTGATTATGCTGTTGTGTGAATTTCATGTAGCTTCTATTTTTGTCCCCCAAAGGAATATCCAGTTTATTTTACTTGAATTTGCTCTAGGAGGCACTGTTACAAGTAATACAAACATAGAGCACTACCTTCAGTGCAGTTTGGGGAATGCTTCTTATGGCCACATTCCATGGTACTCTACAAGAATAGGTGCTCAGTTGACACTTGCTGATGGTTTGACACTGGTTTGAATGGCGGTACTAATAACACTAATGACTATAAATAACAGTGTACTTCTATTTTAATATCTTCAGCAACAAGACATGATATCAGTGATTCATATATTTGATTCTTTATTATTTCATAAATTGTCTGATAGCAAGAACCATACCATCCTCTGTTAATCATAATTGTTTTTGCTCCAATTAGAAATTTACCTTGTTTGACTATATGAGGTATGAACAATAATTGCTCTTTGATCTTCGTGTCTTTGATGTTCTTGGATGTTGGGTCATTAGGAAAGAAGGAAACATGAAGAGTGTAACAGTACGTGTTAAGTAATATATGTATACAGTGATGTAGATCCTGACCTTTTTATTTTAAAAGATCTATTCTATGAACTGAAAGAACAACTTTATTTTTGTAATTTGTAATTTTTAATTTATTTCATTTTTTCAAACACCATTTGTCCCCCTTATCCTCTCTTCCACCTGCCACCCCGCCCCCAGCCACCACACTGTTGTCCATGAATTCTTTCTCTTTTGTTTTTCTTTTTTTTCAATCCCTCTATCCCTGGTCCTCCCTACTTCCCCCTGGTCTCTATCTATGAGTCTCTCTCTATTTTGCTTGTTAGTTCAGTTTGTTCATTAGAGTCCACCTAACTTTAAATTATATATACATGGTTGTCATAAAAAGAAGGAGAATGTGATTTACGTCTGGAAACTCATAATCTGCTCTGTAGTTGGATTAAAAGAACTTTGAGTGGAAGTTTTCTTAAACCTCTGGTTAAATGTTTAGCACACTCAAAACTGCCAGGATATACCTTTATTATGTAAAGAAATAATGCAGAGAATATTTAGCTTATTAATGATGAAAAAGTAAAAATTGTTCAAAAATTAATATTCATTTAACTGTTATATTTTGAATAGGTATCATAAACTGGGAACAGGATTTAATCCCAATACATTAGATAAACAGAAAGAAAGGCAAAAAGGTTTGCCCAAACAGGTCTTTGAATCTGATGAAGCTCCAGATGGCAGCAACTACCAGGATGAGCAAGTAATATTTTTATTTTTAAATGACTATATAAGTGTTTTTTAAAATAGTTTATGTTTTATTCATTAATTAATATACATATTTTTTAATGTTTTGCATGACAGGATGATCTTAAAAGACGTTCCATGTCAATAGACGATACTCCAAGGGGTAGCTGGGCCTGCAGTATTTTTGACTTAAAAAATTCACTTCCCGACGCTCTGCTTCCCAATTTACTTGATCGAACTCCAAATGAAGAAATAGACCGTCAGAATGATGACCAAAGGAAATCAAATCGCCACAAAGAACTCTTTGCTTTGCATCCATCACCAGATGAGGTATAGTTATTTGGGCATATAGACACAGAAAATTATGAAATAGATATTTTGGAAGTATGAATTGTATATATTACAATAATAGGAAATAAAATTTAACTGAAATATAGCTATATTTTTGTAAATAAAATATAATTTTTCTTCTAACAAATTTATCCTTAATGATAACTTCTGTGAATTTAGCACACTTACTTATGATCTAATGACTTCTGTTTGAGGATAAATAGGTCATTCTATTTTATGTTCAATTGTGAAGGCTAAAAGTATTATATTAATAAAATGACTTCTTAAAGAAATTGTAAAGGGTTGAAACATGATAAGCATGTTCATTTTGGTGTTGCTTGTCAATTTGTAGGAAGAACCAATAGAACGACTTAGTGTTCCTGATGTGCCCAAAGAACAGTTTGGTCAAAGACTTCTTGTAAAATGTTTATCACTCAAGTGAGTATTTATTTTGTTTATTGTATCTTTTTGTTTACTGTGTTCTTTTGAGACGCGTTGTTCTTATGAATCTGAGCTTTAGAGCATTTTTGGCTCACAGGTGGTGATGACAGTGACGATGACTTCTTGCCACAGCTATACAGTTAGTCTTACAACCTGAAAAAAAAAAGTTCACTGAAACACCATTCTCTGGTATTAGTAGGTACTGTTCTTGGCTTGGGGGATATAAAGACAAAGTAACTTTTTCCTTAAAGAATTGATTGTACATATTACATGATAGGCTTTTTAAAAAAGATTTTGAAGTATATGTTTCTCTCCTTCTTTAAAAAATTTAAATGTATATTCACATTTATATTCTGCTTCACAGAGTGCTCTCTCTTATTTCGTTTCATGCTGTCGTCAGAGTAATTCTATTAGGTAGATATTATTTTCTTCATTTTACAAATGAGAAAACTAGGGTTCAGAAGCATTAGCAGAGTTTCACTGTCATGCTCATCATTGTGCAACCAGTAACTGAAAAACAAGCTATGTTCTTTTCATTCTATTATGGTAATATTATTAGCTAGTTATTAGTTCTGACTTATGAAAAAAGAAATTTCAATCCATAGAGCTGTTCTGAAAGAAGCAACTCATCACTTCTGTGTATAGATAACTTGCACAATTTTCTCCCTTTGAAAGCTAAGGCTTTATATTTAATTAGACTTATCCAGAAACCTGTTAGATTTAGTGTATTGGGTCTTTCGAATATCTGGACACCTGTTTATAATCTTTTTTAAGAACAACTTTTTATACAATTGTCATAAATTTCATCCTTTTAAAGTAAACAGGTCGGTGGTTTTTATTTAGTACATTCATAGTTATGCAATTATCACTACTATCTAATTCTAGAACATATTCATCACCTTAGAAAGAAACTCCATAACTGTTAGTAGTCTGCTCAGGTTTTCATAACAAAATACCATATACTGGGGGGCTTACACAACAGATTTTTATTTTTTTACGGTTTTGTAGAGTTTGAAGATCAAGTGCTGGTAGGATTGGTTTTTGGTGAGGCCTCTTTTCCTGGCTTGCAGATGGCTATCTTCTTGCTGTTCTCTCAAATGTCCTTTGCTTTGATCCTGCAAGGAGAGAGAGCTGTCTCTGGTGTCACTTCTTCTTTTTATAAAGACACCAGTCCTAGTGAATTAGGGTTTCACCCTTATGATATTATTTAACCTTAATTACTTCCTTAAAGACCCTATCTCTAAATATAGTCTCTAAATATAGTTGGGAGTTAGGGCTTCAACATATGGATTTGGTGGTGGTGGTGGAAACACAACTCAGTTCATCGGAATACCAGTTAGCAGTCACCCCTCGTTCTCCCTGTCCCTGACAACCATTAATTTGCCTTCTGTTTCTATGAGTTTGCCTATTCTGCATAATTCATAAAATGGCATTATAGTTTGTGTCCCTTTGTTTCTAGCTTCTTTCACATAGCATGATGTTTTCAAGGTTCATCTGTATTGCAGCATATAGCAGTACTGCATTCCTTTATGACTGCATGGTACTCCAATGTGCGTATAACACATTTTGTTTATCTGTTCATCAGCTGGTGAACATTTGGGTTGTTTTCACTTAAAAAAAAATAATAGCTTTATTGAGTTATAATTCACATATTATGCAGTTCACCCAGGGTATACCCATATATAGTTAACTTGTAAATTCACCTGGTTCACCCAGTGTACAGTTCAGAGGATTTCAGTATGTTCATATATTTATGCAGTTATAATAAAAATTTTAGAACATTTTCATCATCCCCAGAAGAATTTCCATAGCCATTTGTAGTTACTTTGTTTTCCCCAATTCCTCCAGCCCTAGGCAATCACTAGTCTATTTTTTGTCTATATAGATTTTCTTCTTCTGGTCATTTTCCATAAACAGAGTCACATAATGTGGGGATCTTTTTGTCTGCCTTCTTTCAGTTAGTATAATGCTTTCAAAGTTTATGTATGTCGTAGCATGTATCAGTAATTCATTTCTTTTTATGGTGAGGTAATATTCTAATGGACAGATACACCACATTTTGTTTATCCATTTGTCAGTTTATGACCATTTGGGTTGTTTCCATTTTTAAGCTGTTGCGAATCATCTTGATAGGACATTTATGTACAAGTTTTTGTATGGATATATGTTTCATTCTCTTGGGTATATACCTAGGATTGGAATGGTGGTTGATATGGTAAGTCCATGTTTAAATTTTGGAGAAACTGTCAGACTATTTTCCAAAACAGCTGTTCAATTTTACATTCCCACCATCAAGTATAAGCCTTCTAATTTCACCACGTTCTCACCAACACTTTTTATTGTCTGTCTTTTTTTTTTTTTTAAGATTTTATTTATTTATTTTTAGACAGAGAGGAAGGGAGGGAGAAAGAGAGAGAGAGAAACAACATGTGGTTGCCTCTCGTGCGCCCCCTACTGAGGACCTGGCCTGTAACCCAGACATGTGCCCTGACTGGGAATTGAACCTATAACCCTTTGGTTTGCAGGCCGGCACTCAATCTACGGAGCCACACCAGCCAGGGCTATTGTCTGTCTTTTTTATCATAGCCATCCTATTGAGTGTGATGTGAAGTGGTATCTCATTGTGGTTTTACTTATGATCTTCTTGACTAATAAAGTTACAGGTTTATTATTTCTTTCTTAGACAAATACAATATAGAATGATTTTTCACATCACTTTATATTCTTTAGCTTTGGTTTGTTCAGCTCTTGTTAAAAATTCTTAACTAAGAATTATATATATAATCTGATTAATCTATGATAAGAAAAATCTAGATTTAGGATAAGGAAGAACTTGTTCACATTGTAATTTCAGAAATTTTATTTTAGTTAATTGTAGAAATGAAATAATTTTTGAAATAATTTCTCTTACATTTTATTTTCCAAGAATAGCCTTCCCTTATCCTCTGTGAGAAAATTGTTTCTAATATTTAGAAAATTGTCTGTCTAGACATTCAGGGAAATCCCACTCAGGCACAGTTATGTGGGAAAGGAACAAACTTTCCTCTACCCTCAAGGTTCTTTCTTCTAGTCTAATAATCAAATAGGCATGAGACATATTAGCAAGAGAAAATAACCAGATTTATGCAATGTACATAGGTATAGGAACCCCACCCACATACATGAGAAAGTCAGGTCTAGCTAGGGTTGATGTAAGGCATGCACCTTGAAGGCTTCAGGGGGTCATTGGAATTAACATTTCTGTTACCTTTGACTCATTTTTTTGCTTATTTTCAGCTACATCTAAAATTTATATGAAAATGCAAAGGGCCAAAAGGAGGCAGGATGGTTTTGAAGAACTTTACAAGAAGCAACCAGATATGAACTCTTTATGAAGCTACATAATTAATACATTATAGCCTTGGTATACAGTTAGACAAATGGAATAGAGCTAGAAGTAAACATGCATGTTTATGGATTTCTGATTTACCATAAAAGTGGCATTGTAGACAGTGGGGAAAGGCTAATCTTTTCAGTAAGTTGGCAGGACAGTCTGATATCTGTTTCTATTTGTCTGTGTGTGGTGTGTCTCTCTCTTTCTTTCCCCCACCACCCCCACCCTCTCTTTTTTCTTTCTGTCTGCCTTTCTCCACCCCTTCACCAACAGAGGGAGAAGAAATTTCCAACACATACACTTGACAAAGTGCTCATAACCAGAATACATAAAGAAGTATAAAACGATGAAGAAAAGGTCAAACAATAAACAGAAAAGTAGGCCAAAAGGGGATATCCAGGTGGCCATTAAACATGAAAGGATGCATGTTAAAAATCTAATAAGATATTGCTTACCCACCAGATTTGGTTAAAAAAAAAAAAAAAAGGACTGGCAAATCAAAGAGACTGGCATTATCAAGTACAGAGGATGTGGAGTAGAGGCTGACTTATGTAGGCAGTATCACCAAGATCCCTATTCTTTTGGCTTGTGGGTGGGTCTGCTAAGAAAAGCATCAGTAGGAAGTCAGTGAGATCAAGTTGAGATATATATTTTTCTTAACTCATTCCCTGCTAGGTCACATTGATTGGTTGCTTCCCTGTCCCCTGGGCCACAGTTTTTGTGAAGGGTTCTCCATACAGCTATTTTTCTATGTTTTGGTTACCACTTGCACATTCTCCCTTAGGTCAAGGGTTGGTAATGACTTGCTGCTGCTGCTGCTGTTTCCAGGGAATAGCACTCTCTGTAGTTGTTTTCCCTAAATTATGTCCAAATCTTTATAAATGGCCTTTTATTAAACTCTTAACCCCTATGAAAATATGTTGTTTGTGATACAAAAATGAGATTATTGACATTTTTGTCTGGATAATTGTTTTTTGGGCTCTGCTAACAATGCAGAATAGTTAGCCACATCCGTGGCTACTGCTCCATAAATACCAGTAATAATCCTGCAGTAATGATAACCAAAAACATCTCTTGGCATTGCCAAAGGATGCAAATGAGTACTTGGTTGAGCAAAACCATCATTCTAGCATTTTAGTTAACCTCATGCTGTGTTTTGTTTCATTCCACAAATATTTACTGAATGTAAGTCATTGTTTGTGGAAGTAAATTAGAGATCTCACTTAATCATAGAGTTTTAAAATAAGTCATGAAAATTATTATGCCAGCATTTAAAATGATGAGATTAATATTTATGTCATAGAAATATATCCATAAAATACTAAGTTAAAAAAGCAGACTACAAAATATGTAGCAGGGACATTCTTTGTTTAAAAAAAGTCTGTTTAACAAGTGCATTTATACATAGAAAAAAGTCTGGATAGATGGGCATTAAACTGTTGATTATGGTTCTCTCCATGTGGTGGAATTTTGGATGCTTCTGTTTCCTTCTGAATATTTTTATGTATCTGCTAAAGTTTTTACATTTAATACGTGATTTATAATCTGCAAAAGAAAACATTAGGTCTTTACTTTTAAAGTTTAAAATCTAACATGTCCACATACATAGATAACAAAATTATAGGTTAGAAAGTACTTAGTGTCAGAAAATAGATTTAAAATGCCATGAGTTTTTGGGCAGAGATTACGCGTAGCTGGAGAAATACAGCAGGTATACAGTAGGTAATTGTTGCTATAAACTGCAAAAGATATGCCTGAAAGAGGGTGTTTCAGGAAGAAGGGGTAGTGTAGATGGTGTAGCACAGATTAGAAAAGTATAAGATACTGAGATTGTTTTTGGAATGAGAATTTCTCTCCAATCATGTTTTCTATTCATTTTAAAACTACTTCATTCTTTTTCTTCCTAAAGGTTTGAGATTGAAATTGAACCCATTTTTGCAAGTTTGGCTTTATATGATGTCAAGGAAAAGAAAAAGGTAAGATTATATGATTTAAACTTAATCTTTTATCACAATTCTAGGTTTCAGAAGCCTGATTTTAAGTTTTTTATTTTATTTTTTTATTGTTGACACTATTACAAATGTCCACTATTTTTCCCCTCTTTGCCTCCCTCCACCCAACCCCTGCCTCCCGCATTGTGGCCTTCACCACACTGTTGTCTGTGTCTGTGGGCTATGTGTATATGCATACACAAGGTCTGTCTAGAAAAAAACCTAGCATTGCTAATATAGCAGTAACAGTTTGCATGACATTGATGTAAGCTGGCAGCCAAGGAAAGTGGACTGTAATGCACTTGGGTGAACAATGATGATTTCACTGTGCTAGTCAGTGGGGATGGTAGATGCCATTGAATAAACATGTGTACTGTGTGGCTCTCACATTCAAAATGACTGGGTGAGCAGGGCAGCGAGTCTGCATCAGATTTTTCGATAAGCTTGAATGTTCCTCTGTGGAAACTATTCGGATTCACAAAGTTGTAGCTATAGGCAACTGGTGATTGACACTTTATCACCACAGCGTGCCTGCTGACACATCATGTCTCTTGCAGGGGCTGGTTTTGGTGAAACATTAAATCACTCATGTGACTCAGCTCCTCCCCTACAGCCCAGATTTGGCACCCTGCAACTTCCGACTTTTCCCAAAACTAAAGTCATCTTAGAAAGGGAAGAGATTTCAGACTGTCAGTGACTCAGGAAAATACAACTGGGCAGCTGATGGCAATTGGGAGAACTGTAGGAGGTCCCAAGGTGTCTACTTTGAAGGGGACTGAGCTGTCATTGTCCTGCGTACAGTGTTTCTGGTATCTTGTATCTTCTTCAATAAATGTCTTTATTTTTCATATTACATGACTGGACATGTTCTGGACAGACCTCATGTTCTTAGGCTAATTTCTGCCTGTCCCCCTACCCCACACCCCTCTGAGATCTGTCTGCATCAGATTTTTCTGATACATTTTTCCATGTATCCACGCCTCTGGTTTTATTTTGTTTGTGGGTTTATTTTGTTTATTAGATTCTGCATATGAGTGAGATCATATGCTATTTGTCTTTCTCTGACTGGCTTATTTCTTAAGTTGTTTTATAAAATAAATTACAATTATTATGAGAATTATTAAACATGGATCTTTTAAAAAGAAAATGCTAATTTAAGACTTCTTAAATATTTTCTTCCTGTGAAATAATTTAGTTGATACCTAGTTTTTATTTCATTGAATGAGTTCCAGAAGCCTGTAGCAGAAGCAACTTTCTTTTAATTTAAGAAATGGAAAAGATAGTATAAGAAGTGCATTTTAGGCAATCTATAAAAAATAAGAATGACAATGACAGTGAGTTTTTGTTGACATAATTTTCAGTTTCTCACTAGACATCAGATCCTTTATGTATATTTTAAATATTCTGTCTTAAATCCTGCCCTTAGTTTTATCATCAGAGTTTACAGAAGGCTGTCTCATCACAGCATTTCATAACATTCTAACTGTAAGGCGTAGCAGAAGCTTGACTTGGTTTCGGTGACATCAGCTGTCAAAATATTATGGTTTCCCGCAGTGGAACTCTGTTCCAGCAACTTACATTTGCTGCGTGGACAGCAGTGTGGTGACTGCTGGGAGGAGCGGGGTGTAAAGAGATTAAATGGTTATGGAAAAAGACACAATAAAGATTAAATAAAAAACAAAAATAAAACTGCCGAGATATTACTCATGTAACTTTTAAAAGAAATCTTGGGGTAATTCATCTCAATAATAATTTTTTTTGGTATTATTAGAAGTTACATTTCTAATCAAGAGAGTTTGAGATATGCTTCTTTAGACTCTGTGTATTATATTTCCCAAATAGTTTGTACATTTTTTTGCTTTGATTTAGACATATAAAAATTGGTCAATGAAATATATGACAAACTATGTTATAGTATACGTTTTAAAATCTGTAATAACTTAAGATTAGGTATGTATGATTTCTGTCAGTTTTTTTAAATGTACAGATTTAAAAATATAATATATGATTGTATTTTTTAGATTTCAGAAAACTTTTATTTTGACCTTAATTCTGAGCAGATGAAAGGATTGTTACGTCCACATGTGCCACCTGCTGCCATTACCACCCTGGCAAGATCAGCTATTTTCTCTATCACTTATCCTTCCCAAGATGTTTTTCTTGTAATAAAGGTGAGAATAATTTTAAATATATTTGTTTATTAGTACATGTAGACTTGTGTCCAGTCAATGTGGCAGCTTTTCATGGACACAGATTTTACCTTTACTTAGTTTTTCATCTTAATATTCCTTTAGAACACTACGGATGCTACCAAATTTTTTTATTTTGAGTTAGGGGTTATATTAGTCAGCATTCTCCATAGAAACAAACCGGTGGAATGCACACACATAGACACACACACACACAGGAAGGAATTGAGTCATGTAATTATGGGGGCCAACAAGTCTGAAATTTGTAGGATAGGCTGGCTGGCTGGAAATTCAAGTAAGAGCTGATGTTGTAGCTTTGACATTGATTTCTGTAGGGCAGCATACCAGGAACTCAGGCAAGTAGTCTTGAGAATGCCTTTATTGAGAAACCTAAGTCTTTGCTCTCTGGCCTTCAATTAATTGGACAAGGCCCAGCCCCATCTTGAGTGTAATCTGCTGTCCCTCTGAGTCTACTGATTTAAATTTTAATCACCTCTAAACAATGCCTTCACAGCAACATTTAGTCTGGTATTTCATCAAACAACTGGGCATTGTAGCCTAGCCAAATTGACCTATAAAATTAACCATCATAGGAGCTATACCATAATTTTATTACTGAGTTCCTAAATTATATACTGGTAAATATGAAAATCTAAATCATTGAGGTTATGGAGCATTATGATTTGACTGTCAACCAAGTAAGAATAAAGATCACCAATCCTAAAATATGAATATTTCTAAGCTACTTAGGGCAGTGATTTGAAACCTTTTTCATCTCATGGCAAATATAAACTAATCACTAAAATTCTGTGGCACACCAAAAAATACATTTTTTGCCAATGTGCCCCCCAGAAGATATAATTTTGATTGATTTACAAAATAACAATAATACTAGTAATAGTAATTACCTACCCTTTTTGGTCCAAGGTGACTTTTTGAAAAAATTATGTGCCTATACTTTATATAAGGATATCTGGTATTAAGAATTAACCAGTCACATGTAACCTTATTAGGTGACATGTCCAGTAACATGTAGCTCTGTTATATGACCTATGTATTTATGGTTCAAGACAGGACATTCACATCGGATGGCTGTTGTTGTGTTGTTGGCTGTTGTCATTTTTTTATTTGACAATCTAAGGGAAAAGAGGATGGTTTCTCTGACTGGTATTAAATGTTTTAAAAATTCTTGCAGCATACAAGTTGAAAATTGCTGGTGTAGATGTTATGTTTAACATAAATACATCAAACAGTTTCCCATAATGATTCAACCATTTTAAACTCTTACCAAACTGGTATTTGTCAGTCTTCTTAATTATAGTTATTCTGGTATTCATTGTGTATAATTTGCCTTTCCCCTGATAGTACTGATTTGTCCACCTTTATATGCTTATTGGTCATTGGATATTCTTTTTTGTGAAATGCCTGTTGAAATCATTTGCCCATGTTTTTATTGGGTTGTTTTGACTTTTGTATTATATTGATTTGTAGGAATTCTTAATGTATTCTGGATGTTAGTTTGTTGTTGGTTATTTTTATTCTTCACATTTTTTTTTGCCACTCTGTGTTTGCTTTCTTCCAGAATGTTATTTTTTGATGAACCAAAATTTGTAGTTTTACATTGTCTAATTGATTAACCTTCCTCTTTATGTCTACAGTATTTTGTATTTTGTATATGATTTTTTTGCTTCACTCAAAGTCAAGAACATAATTCTCTTTAGTTATCCCTTGTAAGAGGAATTTTTTAGCTTTCACACATAGGCCTATAATGTATATGAAATTGAACTTTGTGTTTGCAGTGAGGTAGAGATAAACATTAATCTTTTTCCTTTCTCCCAGATATGAATAACCAAATGACAGAACACTATTTGTGAAAGATTTTCCCCCCATTACTTTTGCAAAGTCTCCTTTGTTATGTGATGTTGTTTCTCTGGAGTCTTTTTTTGTTCCACTGGTCTATTTGTCATTTCTCGCTGGAATGTTTACTGGGATTGCTTTAAATATATACAGATCAATTTGGGAAGGCTGACTTTTTTTTTTTTTATAGTTTAATGTAATTTAACAGCAAACTTACAAGAACAGCACAGAAGATAGACATTAAAAACATACTTGCATGTAGGACAACTTAGTCAGAAAAGTATAGTGAATGGATGGAATCTACTATATAATAAAAATGCTACAAACACCATTTAGTTGCCATCAATAAGAAATTTACTTGTTTAAAAAAATCCAAATGCTGGCCTTGTCCAGAAAAATTCAATAGGTTTATTTACATTGTTATAAAGTTGAACTGCTTGAAACATGCTCACTGAAACACTTTGACTTGCATTAATGCTTTATTTCCCTACATTTATAAAAAAATCACACACAAATGAAAATGGAAAAAGTGCCAATACCTGATTTCTGTCTATTTCCTACTTGCAATCAGGGGGTACCTTTTGACCCCATGGAAAAAAAAAATCTAATGTTCAGAACTACCAGTAACAGGAAGAAGAAAAAAATTTTTTTAAAGAACGAAATGTTTCCCATCATAGTGGATTCTTAGGCACGTTCTCCACGTATGCAGCGTGCGAGATGGATGTCTTTTGCCATAATTGTTACACGTTTGGCATGGACAGCGCACAGGTTGGTGTCTTTAAAAGGCCAAACAGATAGGCTTCACTTGCCTCCTACAAAGTACCAATAGCTGCACTCTGGAAGCGCAGGTCTATTTTGAAGCCCTGAGCAATTTCTCGCACCACACGCTGGAAGAGAAGTTTGTGAACCAGAAGTTCAGTGGACTTCTGATAACATCTAATTTCACACAGTGTCACAGTACCAGGCCTGTAACGATGAGGTTTCTTCACCCCTCTGGTAGAGGGCACATTCTTGCAAGTGGCTTTGGTAGCCAGTTGCTTCCTCGGTCCTTTACCACTGGTTGATTTGTGGGCAGTCTGCTTTGTACAAGCCATGGTATAGAGACCTCTTTACTTACCCTCCTTCTCCTTCGGCTGGTGCTTGACAAGCTGGAGGAGACGCTGGCGTTAGAGAGCAACGGCGGGTGCGAACACTTGACATCTTTAAACTATTGAGTATTTAAATCAATGAACATGGTATATTTCTCCATGTTTTTAGGTCTTTTCCTTTCATATCTTCCTGGTAATTTGATAATTCTGATGGTATTGTAAACGATATTAAAGTTATTTAATTTTAAATTATATACAGAATTTCATTTTGTCACTGGTATATAAGAAATTCAGTGATCTTTTCTTTATAAACTTTTATTTACACTTAGCAACACTCAGAAAGTATACGCCATCAATAATGTTTGCATACTTAGCTAAGTTATGTAACCAACATCCTGATTAACATATATGGGGTTGGCCAGAAAGTCTATTACATTTTTTCTCTATGCTGGCTCCAGCAGTGCTTAATTGTTTTTAACTTTATTTAAAACAATTTTGTTACATTGCATTGTGACAGCTGACATATCAGCGTGCATTTAAAAAAACTTATCAAAATTGGTGGATTCTTGTGCAGCCATTTTAATATTGAAGATGGAAGAAGATAGGCGACATATTTTTGGCATATTATGCTTTACTATTTCAAGAAAGGTAAAAATGCAACTGAAACACAAAAAAAGATTTGTGCATTGTATGGAGAAGGTACTGTGACTGATCAAACTTGTCAAAAGTAGTTTGTGAAGTATGTCGGTTCTATTGACATTCTGGCCAAATCTTTGCGTAAGCATTGGAAGATGTTTAGCAGCACCCCTGGTCTCTGCCTGCTAGAAGCCAATAGTGGGAGATAGATGACATGCTCAAAATATCCAAATTAATAAAGTTATTGGTGAAAATGAAAAATGTGTCTTTTATTTTATGGGAAAAAAACCGTGTGGACTCTTTGGCCATCCCAACAGAACACTGCCGAACAGCCTTCTTCGTGCCTCCACCTACTGTTCTGAATTATATCACCATACATTAGTTAGCCTCTTTTTGAACTTTATAGAAATCTTGTAATATATATTTTTGTGTCTGGCTTGCTAAAGAATTAACTCTAAAATTTATCTAGCAGTAGTTTGTTGCTTTTAATCTTGTATAATATTCTGTTATATGAATATATCATAGTTTATTCCAATTGTTGATGGATATTGGTGTTATTTTTAGCTTTTGGCTATCACAAGTAATGATGCTGTAAACATTCTCACGTGACTTGTGGTGCAAAAATGTTTTCATTTCTGTTTAGTATATAAATAGGTGTTAAATTGCTGCATCATAGTATATTTTATGGCTTCAATTTTGCTAGAAACAATCAGTTTTCTAATACAATTAGTTCAATTCACTCCCATCAGTAGTAGCTGAGAATTTCAGTTGCTCCATTTCCTTCTTGCTATCATCAAATTTTATTGTACTTTACATTTTAATTTTGTTAATATTATTTTATCATATATTCTATTTTATTTCTGGTGCATCTGCAGGGTTATCAATTTGGTTTTAATTTATAATTCCCTGGTAACTATGAACGTTCAGTGATTTATGGCCATTTGCATATTCTGTTTTGTTAAAGTGCTTACTCAAATTGTTCATTTTTAACTTGTTTGTAAGTGATTTTAGTGTAATATACATAAAATATACAAATTTTTTCCAGAAATAAAGAATCAATAATTTTTATTATTTTCTTAAACTAGCTTCCTTCCTTCTTTCCTTTCTTTCCTTTCTTCCTCACCTGAAGGCATGCTTATTGATTTTTAGAGAGGAGGAAAGGAGGGAGAGAGAGAGGAAGAGAAACATCAGTGCAAGAGAGAAACATCGATCGGTTGCCTCTCTCATGCCCCCTGACTGTGGATTGAACTCACAACCTAGGCATGTACCCTGACTGGAATCGAACCCATGACCTTTCAGTTTATGAGATGATGCTCCAATCAACTAAGCCACACTGGCCTGGGCTTAATAGCTTCTTTTTTTTATTTTTTAAAAATTAAAATTTTTTTTTCCAAATGCAGTGACAGTTTCAGGTATACAACATAGTGATTAGGTATTTACATAAATAATGAAGTGATCACCCTGATAAGTCTTGTACGTATCTGACAACATGTATAGTTACTACAATATCAGCTATATTGCCTATGTATACTTTATATCCTTGTGACTATTTTTTTGTAAATCCTCACCTGAGTTATGTTCATTTATTTTAGAGAGGAGGCAGGAGAGTGAGAGAGGGAGAGAGGAAGAAAGAGAGAAAGAAACATCGATATGAGAGAGAAACAATGATTGGTTGCCTCCTGTATGCACCCTGGGGCCGGGGCTCAAACCCACAACCTAGGTGTGTACCCTGACTAGGAATTGAATCCACAACATTTTGGTGCATGAGACGATGCTCCAACAAACTGAGCCACCCAGCCAGGGCCCTTGTGACTATTTTTATAAGTGTCATTTTGTACATCTTAATCTCACTCTTTTTTACCCATCTCAACTCCCACCCATCTGGCAACCATCAAAATGTTCTCTGTATCTGTGACTTTAAATTCCACACATTTTAAGTGTATATAAGTTTTAAGTAAAAAATATATATACACCAGTGTAATACCCATTTAATTGGATTGTTTTTATTTTCTTAATTTCTTAGAGGTCATATGTTATGTTTCATTCAACTAATTTGAAGTGTCAAGTTTATTATTTGCTAAATTCCTATATACACATACTTGATTTTGATTTCTGGACTTTCATTTTATTTTATTTACATTTCTTTCATGAAAACATTAAAAATTTTATAGGAATTAAAGAGACATTTTGGAGAAAAATGATAAGTAGAAACTATTGTATTGACCACTTAATATTATTTTGTGAGTTGTTTTTTAAAAATATTGTTCTTTGATATTATATTAAGTAGAGATAAATTTATGACTGGTTGTTTTTAATAATAGTTTAAATTGTAATAAAATACACATAAAATTTTTCAACTTAATCATCGTTGTGTGTACAGTTCAGTATTAAGTATACTCACATTGTTGTGTACCCAATCTCTAGAAATTTTCATCTTGTCAAACCCACTCTTCATACACATTAAACAACAACTCATTTTCTCCTTTTCCCAGACTCTGCCAACCACTGTTCTGCTCTGAATTGACTACTCTAGGTACCTCATATGAATGGAATCTTACTGTATTTATCTTTTTGTGACGGGCTTATTTTCTTAGTGTAATGCTTTAAAGATCAAGTTATGGGATGCATTAGAATTTCCCTTTTTAAAAGGCTGAATAATATTCCATATATATATATATATATGTATATACATATGATGTTTGTCTGGAAAAAAGTCCAGCCATTGTTAATATAACGAGAATGGTTTGCAGGACATTGATGTAAGTTGGCAGCCAAGGAGTGGACTGAAGTGCATGTACTTAAACAGTGACGACTTCACTGTACTAGTCAGTGGGGGCAGTAGACACCTTTGAGTGAACATGTTTACTGTGTGGCCTGTGCATTCAAAATAAGTGAGTGAGTAGAGCAATGAATCTGTATCACATTTTGTGTTAAGCTCAAATGCTCATCCGTAGAAACTATTCAGATGCTTCATAAGGTCACAGCTATGGGCAACCGGGGATTGGCAGCTTCATCAGGACAGCACGCCTGCTCATGCATCATGTCTCCTGCAGAATTTTTTAGCAAATCATCAAATCACCCACATGACTCAGCATCCCCTGCAGCCCAGATTTGGCACCCTGTGACTTCTGGTTTTTCCCAAAACCAAAGTCATCTTAGAAAGGGAAGAGATTTCAGACTGTCAGTGAGACTCAGGAAAATAAGACAGGGCAGCTGATGGTGATTGGGAGAACTGTGTGAGGTCCCAAGGTGCCTACTTTGAAGGGGACTGATGTGTCATTGTCCTATGTACAATGTTTCTTGTACCTTGTATCTTTTTCAATAAATGTGTTTATTTTTCATATTACATTGCTGGATGCCTCTGGACAAACCTCATATACCACATTTTGTCTATCCACTCATATGGCAGTGTACATTTGGATTGCTTCCTTCTTTGGCAATTGCAACTATTGCTGCTATGAACATAACTTTTTATTTTTTATTTTCCAGTAAATAATTTTTACTTTCTGTTATTAGATGCCCAATCTAATGTCTTTATTAAGCTACATTTACTATACAAAGTTCTCCAATGATTTTGGATTTGCTTGGTGGGTAGGAGTAGCAAAGACATATTTTTTGGTAGTCTTTATTTTTTTAATTTAATCTTTATTGCATTTTTCCCATTACCATTTAGTCCCTAATACTCCCCTTTCCCGAGCAGTCACCACACTGATGTCCATGTCCATGAGTCCTTTTTCCTTTTTGTTCAGTCCCCCCACCCCTAGCCTGCCCCTATAGCTGTCATCCTGCTCTCCATCATAGCTTTTTAAATATCTGTCTGTGTCCCTGCTTTCAATTCTATTGGGCATACACCCAGAAATAGATTTCCTGAATTGAATGGTAGTTCTGTTTTTAACTTTTGAGGAATCTTTGTACTGTTTTCCATAGTGGATATATCATTTTACATTTTCACCAGTAGTGGCCAGTGGTTCCAGGTTTTCCATGTCCTTGCCAATATTTGTTATTTTTGATAGTAGTTATTTATGATAGGTGTAAGGTGATATCTTTGTGGCTGTAATTTACATTTTCCTAATGATCAGTGATTTGAGAATCTTTTCATATGCTTGTTAGCCATTTGTATAGCTTCCTTGGAGAAATGTTCACTCAAGTTCTTTGCCCATTTAATAATCAGATTATTATTGTTTTTTTCTGGAGTCGTAGGATTTAAAAAAATTTATTTTGGATATTAACTTCTTATCAGATATGGGATTTCTCTCATTTCTTAAGTTGTCTTTTCATCCTGTTGATTGTGTCCCGTGATTCACAAAAATTTTTAAATTTGGTGTAGTCCAATATATCTAGTTTTACTTTATTTTAGATGTCTGTGCTATTTTTGTCTCGAATCTAAGAAAACATTGTCATGAAACTTTTCCTCTATTTTTTTACCTAAAAATTTATAGTGTTAGGTCTATGATTAGGTATTTGATCCATTTTGAGCAAATTTTTGTATATAATATGAGGTAAGGGTCAAACTTTACCTTTTCCATTTGGATATTCAGTTTTTTTTAACATCATTTGTTGAAAAGACTGTTCTTTCCTCAAGAAATGGCCTTGGCACCTTCGTTGGAAATTATTTAACTGTATATACAAGAGTGTATTTCTGGGCTCTATTCTGCCACATTGAACTATATGTGTATATTTATGCCAGTACCATGCTCTGTTAATTGCTGCAGCTTTATATTAATTTTTTTATCCTCACCTGAGGACATACTATCATTGCTTTTTTAGAGAGAGAGGGAGAGAAACATTGATTTGAGAGAGAAACATCTATCAGTTGCCTCCCATACATATCCTGACTGGGTACTGAAACCACAATCTAGATAAGTGCCCTGCCTGTGGATTCAACCCACAACCTTTTGGTTCACAGGACAACAGTGCAACTGAGTCACACCAGCTAGGGCTGTATATTGTTTTGAAATCAAGAAGTACGAGGCTTCCGGCTTCCAACTTTATTATTTTTTAAGGTTTTTTTTGACTAGTAAATGTCCTTTGAGATGTTATATGAATTTGGAGATATATTTTTCTATTTCTGCAAATAAAAAACCACATTATTGGGATTTTGATTAAATCTATAGATTGCTTTGTGTAGTATTGACATCTTAACTGTATTAAGTCTTCCAATTCATGAATATACTATATCTTGACATTTATTTTTGTTTTTTGTAATTTTTTACCACCATTTTATATTTTTCAGAATAGAAATCTTTCATCTTCTTGGTTAATTCCTCAATATTTTATTCTTTTTGATAGTATGTAGATGAAATCATTTTCCTAATTTCCTTTTTGAATTGCTCATTGTTAGTGTATAGAAATGCAACTGATTTTTGCACGTTTGTATCCTGATACTTTGCTGAATTCACTTATTCAAAAGGTTTTTTCTTTTGTGTGTGTGTGTATGTGCAGAATATTAGGGTTTTTTGTAAAAAAGATTATGTTGTCTGCAAACATATAATTTTACTTCTTTCGCTTTAGCTTGAATGTGTTTTGTTGTTTTCTCTTGCTTAAATGCTCTGACTCAGACTTCCAGTTATTTTGCGGGATAGAGTTGGCAAAAGTGAGCATCCTTACCTTGTTTCTGACCTTAGAGGAACAGCTTTCAGTCTTTTACCACTGAATATGATGTTATCTGTAAGTTTTGCATATATGGCCTTGATTATGTTGAGGTAGTTTTCATCAATTCCTGATTTGTTCAGTGTTTCTTTCATGAAAGGTTACTGAATTTAGTCCAGTACTTTTCCTATATTAATTGAGATGATCATGTGGTTTTTCTGTTATTCTCTTAATGGTTTATTATATTGATTAATTTTTATATGTTGACCCATCCATGTATTCCATGGTGATAGCTTTTTTAATAAGTTGAATTAATTTTTAATTTTTACCTTTGACAGCTAGAAAAAGTCCTGCAGCAAGGAGACATTGGAGAGTGTGCAGAACCATATATGATTTTCAAAGAAGCAGATGCAACCAAGGTATAGAATGTAATGCTTCTCATTTCACCAACTTTTGTATTCATTGTTAGTCACTTCCATTTCCCTCAGATCTGCAAATCCAGCCCTAAATAACCTCTGATCTTCCGAATTATAATTTAGGAGACTTCTATATAAATCATATTAAAGAATTTAACTAATTCATTTTTTTCTGTTGACCTACGTGATTTCTTTATTTGCTTTGTCATCTGGCTTTTGTCGTGTGCTGTGTTGTTCCTTAAAATCTCCCTCACCAAATACTAATTGATTCTTTAAGTATTTTTTCATAGAGAAATTAACAGTTAATTCAGTTTAATTCCTAAATAATTAATTTTTTTAAATTTACAGAATAGTGATATTGATGGAACTTTACTAGCAAAACAAATATTCTAAGTTGTGTCTAGCTGTGGGGGTGAGTGGTAGTGGAAGAGGGTAAAGGGGGGATAAAAGGTAATGGAAAAATATACAATTAAAAAAAGAATATGGTAAAAATAGAAAGTATAACCTCTGTTTTGCCATCAAGTAACTAACTTCTAGAATTTGGATAAATTTTTAAAGCAAAAATAATTGGTCAACAATAGCTACTAAATTCTAGATACCTTGAGTTAGCTGTAGGAATAACAATTGATCTTGGATCTTTGAGCATGTGATTTAATACTTGAAACATCCAGGGGAGGTATGGTTGAGGAATACTTAATAATCCAGAAAGTGTTTTGCTTTCTGTTTTTCTGAGCTGCAGAACAAGAACTGAGCCTTTTCTGCTATTATAGGTAGATCTGAGCACATGATAATCTTCTCTGATCCCTAGTTGTCTGGTTGAAAACAGAGTTAAAGTATTCTGGCTTTCCCAGGTTGTCATTTTACAAATTAAATTTGCTCTGTTATATGGAGCTCTTAGGCATAATAGCAGCTTATTCCACACTTCTCTTACATATTTACATAAGCTGATAGAATTAAGTATACTTGATATGTAGGTTCTTAAAGAAAAAACCTATTTTTAAGGTATAATAGATACAGCAACAAAAGTACTGCCATTTAGCTATCCTTCCATTTTCCCAGCCCTGACATTAAGGCAGGACACTGTCATTACAGTATGCCTCACCCACAGACATACTGTTTGGAAAGAATATGTGATTTATTTGGTGTAGATTTTCACTCTTGGACTATTGGTTGGCTATTGCAGGCCAACTTAGTGTTTGTTTCAGGAATAACCTCAAAGTTGTCAGCTTCAGGATGTCTTTCAGGATGTCTATTTGGACCATTAGTCATTTTGCAGGATTTTGTCCTCTTATAATACATTTTTTTCCTTACTTCTTTGTTACTTTTTATTTTATTTCTTTAAGTTTTCACCTGAGGATATTTCCAATGATTTTAGAGTAAAAGGGAGTGGGGGGAGAGAAAGAGTGAGTCTCTGAAAGGGTAAACATTGTTTTTCCATCTTTGCTGATAATTCAGATAGATTTACTTATTTATTTGTTTGTTTGTTTATTTATTTATTTATTTATAGAGAGGGGAAGGGAGGGATAAAGAGAGGGGAGAGAAACATTGATGTTAGAGAGAAACAATGACCGAACCTCCAAATGCTGAGAATCGAACTGGTGCGCTTTTGCTTTGTGGAATGGGGCCAAACCAACTGAGCTACACCAGTCCGGGCAAGATTGAGGATTCTTAATCTGTTTCTTTATTTATTATAAAATAGCCTTTAATTCATTTCTTTTGAGCATAATCATATAATGTATAAAGTTTTGTTTTGCAGAATAAGGAAAAATTGGAGAAGCTGAAAAGTCAAGCTGAACAGTTTTGCCAAAGACTTGGAAAATATCGCATGCCTTTTGCTTGGACCGCGATCCATTTAATGAATATTGTTAGCAGTGCTGGGAGTTTGGAAAGAGATTCTACAGAGGTAGAAATAAACACTGGAGGTAAGAGAATTTTATAAAAAATATTTCTAAATGTATAATTTTTTCTTTATTCTTACATAAACTTGTTTTATTTGTAGATTTCACAATGTGATGAGGCATGAAAAGTTTCCTTTTTTGTCTTTTTAAAAACTTTAACTGCTTTATTGAGTTGTAATTCACATAGCATAGAGTTCACCTATTTAAAGTGTGTAATTCAATATTTATACACTTTATTCATAAGACAGCTTTCTTGTGATGCCTCTGCTTTTGGTATCAGGGAAATACTGATGTCGTAGAAAGAGTTGTGAATTATTTCTTGTTTTGTAGGCTTGGTATTAATTCTACTTTGAAAATTTAGAAGAATTCATTAGTGAAGCTGTCTTGGCTTTTCTTTTCTTTCTTTCTTTCTTTCTTTCTTTCTTTCTTTCTTTCTTTCTTTCTTTCTTTCTTTTTAAGATTTAATTTTATTTATTTTTAGACAGAAGGGAAGCGGGGAGAAAGAGAGGGTGAAAAACATCAGTGTGTGGTTGCCTCTCATGTGCCGCCTACTGGGGACCTGGCCCATGAGCCAGGCATGTACCCTGACTGGGAATTGAACTGGCAGCCCTTTGGCCAGTGCTCAATCCATTGAGTCACTCCAGCCAGGGCAGCTTTTCTTTTCTTTATGGTAAATGTTTTTATTACTAATTAGATCTCTTTACTTATTTTAGCTCTATTTATATTTTCTCTTTCATCATGAGTCATTTGCAGTACTATGTATCTTTCTAGAAATTTGTTCATTTCATCTAAATTATCTAATTGTTACATAACTGCTAACCTACAGGTATTTATAGTATTGAAATTTCTTTTTCTCTTAAGGTTTGTAGTGGTATCCTTCTTTCATTCCTGGTTTTAATAATTTGAATCTTTTCTATTTTTTCTTCATCAGTTTAGCAAAAGTTTTTAAAATTTGATCTTTTTGAAGAAACCAGATTTTTTTTTTTTTTTTTAGATTTTTATTTATTTATCTTTAGAGGGGAAGGGTAGGAGAAAGGGAGAGGGAGAGAAACATCAATGTAGGGTTGTCTCTCGTGTGTCCCCTGCTGGGAACTGGCCTGCAACCCAGGCATGTGCCCTGACTGGGAATCAAACCGCGATCCTCTGGTTCGCAGGCCCGTGCTCAATCCACTGAGCTACACCAGCCAGGGCCAGATTTTTATTTTATTGATTTTTTTGTATTGTTTTTCTAGTTTTTATTTCATTTATTTCCACTCAGCCATTATCTTTTTTACTTTGTATGTTTTCTAATGCTTGCTTTGAGTTTAGTTTTCTTTTTTTTAGTTTTTTAAGATGCAAAATTAAGTTATCAATTTGTGATCTTTTAAAGAAATACACATTTATAGATATAAATTTCCCTCTGAACATTACTTTAATGATATTCTATATGTTGTTATGTTTTGTTTTCATAAATCTTAAGTATTTTCTAATTTCCCCTGATTTTTCCTCTTTAACCTATTAGTTATTCAAGAGTATACTGTTTAAATTCTACATGTTTATGAATTTCCCAAATTTTTGTTACTGATTTATAGTTTAATTCTGCTATTCTTTGAGAACACATTTTATATGCTCTCAGTCCTTTTGAACGTATTGCCTTTATTTTAGGGCTAGTGCAGGCATACCTTGGAGATATTTCAGGCTCCGTTCCGGACTGCCGCAGTAAAGCAAATAACTCAAAAAAGCAAGTCACTCCAATTATTTGGTTTCCCATGCATGTAAAAGTTGTGTTTATACAATATTGTAGTCTTTTAAGGATGAAATAACATTATGTCTAAAAAAACAATGTACATAACAATTAAAAATACTTTCTTGCTAAAAAGTGCTAACTAGCATGTGAGCCTTCAGTGCATTGTAATCTTTTTGCTGGTGGAGGGTCTTGCCTCAGTGTTGATGGCTGCTGACTGATCAGGGTGGGGGCTGCTGAAGGCTGAGTTGTCTGTGGCAACTTCCAAAAATATGATAGCAGTGAAGTTTGCTGCATCAATTGGCTCTTCCTTTTATAAATGATTTCTTTATAGCATATGATACTGTTTGATAGCATTTTACCTACAGTAGAACTGCTTTCAAAATTCTTAATTGAAGTCATTCTTTCAAATCCTGCTGCTTTATTTGTCCAGACTTATCTAATATTTTAAATCCTTTGCTGTCATTTCAACAGTCGTCATAGCATCTTCATCAGGAGTAGATTCCATGTCCAGAAACACTGTCTTTGCTCATCCATAAGAAGCAACTCCTCATGTATTAAAGTTTTATTATGAGATTGCAACAATTTAGTCACTTCTACAGGTTCCACTTCTAATTCTAGTTCTCTTGCTATTTCTGCTATATCTGCAGTTACTTCCTCCACTGAAATTTTCAACCCCTCAAAGTCATCCATGAGAATTGGAATCAACTTTTTCCAAACTCCTGTTAATGTTGATATTTTGAACTCTTCTAAGGAATCACAGATGTCCTTAGTGACATCTGGAATGGCTAATCATATCCAGAAGGTTTTCAATTTACTTGTCCAGATCCATCAGAGGAATCACTGACTATGGCAGCTATATCCTTATGAAATATGCTTTTAATTTAAATTATATTTTATTGATTATGTTATTACAGTTGTCCAGTTTTTCCCTTGTTGCCCCCCTCCACCCAGAACCAGCACTCCCTCAGGAAATCCCCACATCGTAGTCCCTGTCCACGGGTCATACATATATGTTCTTCAGCCACTCTAATCCCTGTGCTGTACTTTACATCTCTATGACTATTCTGTAACAACCAATATGTATTTGTACATATATATGTACTTATTGCCATTTTATTGTTCATATTTTTATCTTCTTCTTAAAGAAGACCCTTAAACATTTCATGTAATACTGCTTTGATGGTGATAATCTTTAGCTTTTTCTTGTCTAGGAAGCTCTTTATCTGTCCTTTGATTCTAAATGATAGCTTTGTTATATAGAGTAATCTTAGTTGTAGGTCTTTGCTTTTCATCACTTTCAATGTTTTTTGCATCCCTTCTTGCCTGCCAAGTTTCTTTTGAGAAATCAGCTGACCATCTTACAGGAGCTCCCTTGTAGTTAACTAACTTCTTTTCTCTTGCTGCTTTTAAGATTCTCTTTTTGTCTTTAACCTTTGGCATTTTAATTGTGGTGTGTATTGGTGTGGGCCTTTTTAGGTTCATCTTGTTTGGAATTCTCTGTACTTCCTGGACTTATATGTCTATTTCCTTCATCAAGTTAGGGAAGTTTTCTGTCATTATATTTTCAAATAGGTTTTCAATTTCTTGCTCTTTCTCTTCTCCTTTCGGCACCCCCAATATGTGAATGTTGGTACACTTGAGGTTCTCCCAGAGGCTCCTTACACTAGCCTCATTTTTTTGGATTCTTTTTTCTTGTTCTGATTGCGTATTTTTTGCTTCCTTGTATTCTAAATTGCTGACTTGATTCTTGGCTTCAGTAGATGATTCTAAGAACTAGTAGATGATTCTAAGAACTAGAACTATTAATTCCTAGTCAGTTATTCTTTATTTTAGTTAGTTAGTGTATTCTTGGTTGGGTGATGGTGCTCCAACATGATGTGTAGCTGTCTGCTGGGTATGTAGACTCTGGGGTCTCCCTAGAGTTGTAAGCCAAGGTCAGCCACAACCTGTGTTCTGTTTGGGGTCACCTGGCATAAGCTACAAAGCCATCTGCTGTTGGCTGCTACTCATGCTGGGCTTAGGGGTGCCCAAGAGAGGCCAAGCTATAAAACAAGGCCAGCTGCTGCTAATGCCAGGTCTGGGGCCAGTTAACAATAAGCACAGGGCACACTGATGCTAAATGCTGCTAGTTTGAGAGAATTTAGGACGATCTGAAGTAAGAGCAAAGACAAGCCATTGATATAAAAAAGCCACTGGAAACAGCTTGGGTGGGCCCAAAATTTGGGTGGTTTGGAGCCTCAGGGTGTCACCAGGATGGTGCAAACAGTGTGAGCCAGGTTGATGGAGTCTCAGATATGATGCCAGCCCACCCACTCTGTGGGGAAGGGCTCAGGAAGGGAATGATGCTCTCAGTCAGCACTTCTGTCTGGGAGAAAGGTGTCCTCCAGCTCTCATCCTAATGCCAGACACTTCAGTTCTTCCCTGTATGCCTCCAGTGTCATTAAAACCGCTGCCCTGGCATTGGATCTCAGAGGGAACAAGTCCAAGTAAGTCTTGTCTGGACCCTTTAAGAGGAACTGCCTGGGACTCTAGAAGTTTCTGTCTCCCACAGCCTCAGTCTCCACTGGTTTTTATAGCCAGAAGTTATGGGGACTTATCTTTCTGATGCTGGCGCCCTGGGCTGGGGTGGGGACTGTTGTGGGGCTGGAACCCCTCGCTCCCGAGAGATCCCTCTCAATTTTTATCCACCTCCCGTGGGTGTGGGACCAGCTGTTTCACATCTCTGCCCTAATACCAGTCTCTATGTGGTTTCTTCTTTAATTTTATAGTTTAGGACTTCCATTTAGCTTCATTTCTGGCAGTTCTGAATAATGATTGTTCTGTGGTTTGTTGTAAATTTGATGTGGTTGTGCGAGAAGGTGAGCTGTGTTTACCCACATTGCCATCCTGAGTGAAAGTCCCCAAAATGTATTTCTTGAACAATAACACTTGAAATTACTCCTTGATCCATGGGCTGCAGAATGGATGTTGTGTTACCATGCATGAAAATAACATTAATGCTGTTGTACATCCTTAGTAGGGCTCTTGGGTGACCAGGTGCATGGTCAATGAGCAGTAATATTTTCAAAGGAATCTTTCTTTTTGATTAGTGAGTCTTAACAGTGGGCTTAAAATATTCAGTAAATCATGTTGTAGAGAGATGTGCTATCATTCAGCCTTCGTTTTTCCGTTTATAGAGCACTGATTGAGTAGATTTTATATCATTATTATGGGCCCTAGGATTTTTGGAATGGTAAATAAGCGTTGGCTTCAACTTAAAATTACGGGCTGCATTATCTTCCAACAGGAGAGTCAGCTTTTGAATCTTTGAAGGAGGTGTGTTCTCCTCTCTAGCTATAAAAGTCCTAGATAGCATCTTCTTCTAAAATAAGGCTATTTTGTCTATATTGAAAATTCATTTAGTGAAGCTACCTATATTAATTCTTAGCTAGATTTTCTGGATAACTTGAGGCATCTTCTACACCAGCACTTGCTGCCTCATCTTGCACTTTCATGTTATGGAGATGACTTCTTTCCTTAAACCATTGTGGCTAGTTTTATCTTTTATTCAGACCCCTGAAACTTTCTCCATATCAACAATAAGGTTTTTTCACTTCCTTATCTTTTGTGTATTCGCTGGAGTAGCACTTTTAATTTCCTTCAAGAACTTTTCCTTTGCATTCACAAGTTGGCCAGCTCTTTGGCACAAGAGGCCTAGGTATCAGCATATCTTGGCTTTTGACATGCCTTCCTCACTAAACATAATCATTTCTAGCTTTTGATTTAAATTGAGAGACATGTGACTCTTCCTTTCATTTGAACACTTAGAGGCCATTGTAGGGTTATTATTTGGCCCATTTCAGTATTGTGTCTCGGGGAATTGGGAGGCCTGAGGAGAGAGAGAGAGGGAAACAACCTCTCAGTGGAGCAGTCAGAACACACATTTACTAAGTTCGCCGTCTTATATGCTCATAGTTTGTGGTGCCCCCAACACTTACAGTAGTAACAACAGAGATCACTGATAACAGATCACCATAACAAATTTAATAACAATGAGAACATTTGAAGTATTGTGAGAATTACCAAAATGTGACATGGAGACAAACTGAGCAAATGCTGTTAAAAAATGGTGCCAATAGACTTGCTTAATGCAGAGTTGCCAGAAATCTTCAATATGTGAAAAATGCAATATCTGCATAGCACAGTAAAGCAAAGTACAATAAAATGAGGTATACCCATATATATATAATCTGTCTTGGAGAATGTTTTGTGTGTGCTTGAGAAGAATGTGTATTCTATCTTTTCTTAGTGGAGTATATTATAGATGTCTGTTAGGTCTAGTTTGTTTTATAGTTTTGTTTAAGTCTAATGTTTCCTTGTTGATCTTCAGCATAATTCTTTTGGGTTATCTTGCAAAAATTCTGAATGAGTGAAAGTTATCTTAAAATTCTGTTTCAAATTCAAGTGCTAAGACTGAGGGACCATATATAGTGACTAAAATGTTTATTGTGTTTATTATTTCCTAGAAAATACAAGGTTTCTCTACAGCTGTTCTTCATAGCTCATCATTGGTCACATGCATAATCTTTGTGTGGGTAACTCTTTTTTAGATTGGAGAATTTAAAAAAGAGAATCAGAAGATTTAGGTGTAATGTTTCCTTACTGATCTCTTGAGAAGTAAAATTCTTCTATCGTAATCAATATGCTGAGTGGTTAATTTTCAACCTCAATGAATTTTTCCCTGTGTTTGGAAAGCTGCTTTAAAACATTTTAAATATTATAAAAATGAAAATCTTACCTTTTTTTCCTTGGTAGAAAGAAAAGGGTCCTGGTCGGAGAGGAGAAATTCTAGTATTGTTGGCAGACGATCACTTGAAAGGACAACAAGTGGAGACGATGCTTGTAACCTGACCAGCTTTCGACCTGCCACCCTCACAGTGACGAATTTTTTTAAGCAGGTATTGTTCTGTCATGTAGGAATTCTGGGGGGCTATTTATCTGTAAATTTCTTTTGGTTTCTGAAAAATCATGATTATATATGAACATGTGTATATGTACATATAATGATTGTGATTTCAAGAAGTTATAAAAAATAAAAAGAATAAACATAAAAATAAAAAATAAGTTATATATCTGTTGTTTTATCAATATATTTAAATGTTGACATCAGTTAATAATGCATCAGAATCTACCCACATTTATATTCTATTTCTTAATTGTAATATTTTAACTTTTCTTAAACATTGATAGTTTATGGGTTTTCTTAGAGTGATTGTGTGGTTCTATCTGTCCTCCCAACCCAACCCTCCTAACCTTTCACATCCATGGTACATGGAATAGAACTTTCAGGTCATAGTGGGACATCTCTGTGCTAGCATGCCCTTGCTATTTTTACAGGTGAATTTATAAGTCCAAGAGGTTCTTAAAGATATTTAATTCTTTGCAAGTATGTATAATACACTTCAAATTGTGAGTCAAGTCAGTATTTTTCATATGCTCATCATGATCCTTTAACGGTATGAAAATTTAGTATATAATACCCACCTTAAAAAAAACAAACAAACAGTAGGATAGGAATAAGAGTATAATAGTGCTTCAGTGAACTTTATTCCTTCTAATTTTTGGTAGATGTATGTGCATACTGGATTTTGATGTAAAATAAATTTTATACTGTGAACCAAGGTCAGAAAATTTTGAAAGTCTTTGTGTTAAGTAACCAGATGACCAGACCATATAAGAATGGAAAAACAGACTTCCGGCCAAGACGAAGGCGTAGGCAGACACACTGTGCCTCCTCTCACAACCAAATTAAGGACAACAAATATTTAGAAACAAGAAAACAACCAGAACTTATAGAAAATTGAACTGTACGGAAGTCCAACAACCATTCATTCAGACTGGTAAGAAGGGCGGAGTTGCGGTAGGAAAAAGTGGAGGTGCGGATCCAGGAACGCAAGCAACAGCGGCTGGCGGTCCTCGGGCCCACAGGCGGCAGCTGGCGGACCCCGGGAACAGGGGGGCAACTGTGCAGACCCAGAGAGGCTGCACAAGGCGGCTGGCTGACCAGGTGGTCCCACATTCGCACACGCAGACGGTCCAGGCAGAGGGGAAGTGGGGAAGGGACTGAATCCAGGAGAGAGCGGAGCAGGTGCCATTGTTCCCTCTCAGACCCCGCCCCCACATACAGCGTCACAACCCAGTGACTGGGCTGCCCCACACTGGGGAGCGCCTGAGGCTCCACCCTTCACTACATAATAGCTGCGACCAGACTAAAACCAAAACAAAACAAAACAAAAAAAAAAAACCCACCAAAAATGGCTCAAACCGGAGAAAAAATGAAAACCCCAGAGTCAATTCCTCTAAGCCGTGAAGAGATAGCCAACCTATCAGATGCACAGTTCAAAGCACTGGTCATCAAAATGCTCACAGAATTGGTTGATTTTGCTCACAAATTAGATGAAAAAATGCAGGCTACAATATGTGAAATGAAGGAAGACGCATGGGGAACTGATAGAGATGGAAGGAAAACTGGTACTCAAATCAATGGAGTGGACCAGAAAGAAGAAACTAACAACCAAACAGAAAACGAGGAAGAAACAAGAATTCAAAAAAATGAGGAGAGGCTTAGGAACCTCCGGGACATCGTTAAACGTCCCAACATCCAAATTATAGGGGTCCCAGAAGGGGAAGAAGAAGAGCAGCAAGTAGAAAACTTATTTGAACAAATAATAAAGGAGAACTTCCCCAATCTGGCAAAGGAAATAGACTACCAGGATGTCCAGGAAGCTCAGAGAGTCCCAAAGAAGTTGGACCCAAGGAGGAACACACCAAGGCACATCGTAATTACATTAGCCAAGATTAAAATGAAGCAGAGAATTCTAGAAGCAGCAAGGGATAAGGGGACAGTCACCTACAAAGGAGTTCCCATCAGACTGTCAGCTGATTTCTCAAAAGAGACCTTCCAGGCAAGAAGGGGCTGGAAGGAAATATTTGAAATCTTGAAAAGCAGGGACCTACATCCAAAATTGCTCTATCCAGCAAAGCTGTCATTTAGAATGGAAGGACAGATAAAGTGCTTCTCAGATAAGGTCAAGTTAAAGGAGTTCATCATCACCAAGGCCTTATTATATGAAATGTTAAAGGGACTTATCTAAGAAAAAGAAGATAAAAAATATGACAGTGAAAAGACAGCAAACTCACAGCTATTAAGAACCACACCTAAAACAAAAGCAAACTAAGCAAACAGCTAGAACAGGAACAGAACCACAGAAATGGAGATCATATGGAGGGTTAGCAACAGGGGCGTGGGAGGAGGAGAGGGGGGAAAATGTATAGAGAATGAGTAGCATAGATAGTGGGTAGAAAATAGACAGGGGGAGGGCAAGAATAGTGTGGGAAATGTAGAAGCTAAAGAACTTATGACACACGGACATGAACTAAAGGGGGAATGTGGGTGGGAGAGGGTGTGCAGGGTGGGGGGAATGATGGGGGAGAAATGGGACAACTGTAATAGCATAATCAATAAAGTATATTAAAACAAAAGAATGGAAAAACATTTGGATTAGCGTGACAAACTGGAGAAGTACCATGCATGTGTTTTGGAGAAGATTAAAGGGAAATGCTAAATAGTGTCTCAAGATTCCTCCTTTTGAGATATTTATTATTCTAGATAAAGGGAAGAAATCCTCTCTACTGACACCTTGTAACTTGAGAGGGCAAAATATGAGGGCAGGATGTGCCATAAATTGACAGATAGCAATCCACTTGAGGCCCCTTTCACAGTTGTATATCAATAGCATTCATAGGCAGCTGCTCTCAGGGACTGAAATGGAAAATAAAGCAGGTAAGAAGTGTCTAAAGTGGTAAGGGTCTCTTTATTTTTTATTGTAGTACAAGAAAGAATCTAGAAAACGCCAGTGTTACTTGGATGAAGTGATAGCCAAGTAAAGCTATGGAAGCAGCTGTAGATTTACCGGGTATATATAAAGACATAACTTGCAGCTTTGACACTTCTCTCTTTTTTTGTACTTCTTCAGCTGCTTCATCACTTCTGCTGCTATTTCCACAGCTCTTTTTTCATTTCTTTTGCTGCTTTATCATCGAACTGGTATTGGAAGCTCAAATCAACAAGATATCCATCCACTTTACCCACCTATTTATTCAAAATGTATTTTTTTTGAGCATTCACTATGTGCTGAGCATCATTTTACCCACCTACCTATTATCTAACAAATACCTTTTGGGAATTCACCATGTACTGGAGGACTGGTAACTGGACACTAGTGCAAAGTGACTGTGGAAAAAAATGAATGACTGCTGGAGACAACAGAGCAATGGAGAGCATTACCAACTGACTTTTTAGAACTCTAGTTCTTTTTTACCTATTACTGTGTACAATTTTTATATTTTTTAAATAGCTAGAATATTATACACCAGGCAAATACAAGTTAAGTAATAAGCAGAGATTATAATTTTAAAAAAGCAGAATTTAAGATACAAGTTTCTCCTAAATGAGAAACAGAGCAGTTCTTTTTTTTTTAATTTATGAGCAATTACTCCATGATTGGGATAATAGTAATCAGTGTTCTTGTACAGATTTTAAATGTGACAAGCTGGAATTAATGGAAATACATGGAGATTTTAAAATAAAATCAAGCACACAGTTTTAAGGACATTTGTTCTGTTTATTGAAATACGTATAAGTTATCTGTTGCTTCAGGCGTACACAACAGTGAATATGCAGTGTGGAGAAGGGGTTGTCAGCTAGGCTCATTCACATGTTTGGAAGTTGACTGGAGTCAGCTGATCTAGACTGACTTCTGTTGGGAAGACAGAAATGACTCAGACCTCTTCCGTGTTTCTCAACTTGTATTCTCATCATCTAGTAGGGTAACTTGGTCATGCTCTCATATCAGTAGCAGAAGTTCAAGAGGGAGGGCAAGCTCACTTGTGTAAATGTTTTTCAAGTTTCTGCGCCACCTTTGTTTATTGGCCAAAGCAAGTCACATGGCACATGGCCACGCCTGGTGAGGGAATTAGTGTCCCACCTAACAAAAGGTATGGAAATAGGGAGTAAAGAATGGAGGGCTATGATATACTCAATTTAACAGGTGAAATAGAAATAATTGAATCTAGAGATAATCTTAATGTATTATAGATAAGGACCATTTAAAGATCTATATTCTTTCTGTATTCAAGAGGAAAGAATATACTGTTTTAGCAACTGATGGGACATTGGAACATTTACAATAATTAATTATGTATTAGGTCACTGAAAAAATCTTCATAAAGTCAAATTTGCTGAATATAACTTAATAAAACTAAAAACTATTTATAAAAGTACAAAAATTGGATTTTTGTTGGATTACAAAAATCTCCAACCTGTTAGAAATTAAAAATCACTTTTCTAGATAATAGGATAAATGATTAATTCTGTACCCTGTTCAAAATACAATAGTGAGCAAATGGGATATTGTTCAGGATGAACTCACAGTAATGAAGTTGCTTTAAATATATTTATTACTAAATAAGATAAAAAGACAATATATGAGCTATGCATTTAAAACACTAAGATATCAAATGCAGGAGGTTTGGATTAATAAAATCTAAACACTAACTCTTGAATAAAAGAATAAAGTCAATCCTTACCTAATTTAATTGCAAAAAATTACATTAAATTGAAAATTTTGTATTAATTAAATATGGTTTTGTTTTGTTTGTCTCTTTTCCCATGACTGAGGTCTCTTTAGAGTTTTCTTTCTGTTCTTAGTATCAGGATAATTGTACTTTTCTTCAAGAGTAGTTTTTACTGTCATTTCTTTTTCAAATTTAGTCAATGCTATATATTTTGTATTTGAGAAATTTGGTGATGTAAAGTTGAAAAGACAAATATAAACTCAAGTGTAATAAATTTATAAGATTGTCATATGTCTGTTTTATGTCTATATTCTTATTTTTTTTATCTTTTTTCAGGTACCTCTAATTTGTATTGATTTTCAATATTTTAGTGTCCCATAATATCTTATAGATGTAGTGAGCTATAAATAAATATATAAAATTTAAAAACAGTTGTATCATCACACATAATAAAATCAAAAGCATAGAAAGGGAAGTAAGTCAGCATATGAGCTCTTACTCATGATTATATTAACTTTTATGCATACTAAATTGAAGGAAGAAGGGCAGGATTATTAACAGGCAGTATTTTTAATCTATATTTGTTTTATCAAATCATTTTTTTTTGTTTTTAAAATCAGGAAGGAGACCGCTTAAGTGATGAAGATCTGTACAAATTTCTTGCTGACATGAGAAGGCCGTCTTCTGTTTTACGGAGACTAAGACCAATTACAGGTATTTTAAAATTTTGAGTGGAAATGATTATAAGTGTTATCACAAAAGTGTTGTGTTGTTTGTAATTATGTATTCCTTTTTTCACTTACCTGGCCCATGTGTCATTGTGTGCTCAGGACTTGTCAGTTTTCTTCATCTCATTCTGCTCTCATGTGGTCTAACAGTTTGGATGCAGGATTCAGAACCTTTGATAATTTGGGTACTAAAATGAAAACAGTGAATAATATCATGGCTTAAACAAACAGTACATGAAATGGTAAAATTTAGAAACTGATTCATATTATGACCAGGGTAAAACCATTTTTAAGCTTATCAAGTTTAAATAAAATACTTAACCTTGACGCGGGCCTGCGAACCAGAGGATCGCGGTTCGATTCCTAGTCAGGGCAAATGCCTGGGTTGCAGGCCAGTTCCCAGCAGGGGACACACGAGAGACAACCCTACATTGATATTTCTCTCCCTCTCCCTTTCTCCTACCCTTCCCCTCTAAAGATAAATAAATAAAAATCTTAAAAAAAAAAAAATACTTAACCTTGAAATGTTGGCTTGTTCCTGTGCTTGATTTCTGTTTATTTTTTTTCATTTTGCTTCTTCCTCCTTATTCATTCATTTATTCAATATATTATATGTACTTACGTCTTCTCAGTAATTGATACCTTTGAGACTTTCTAAAATGAAGTAATTTGGAGTTCTGAGATGATAGTAATTTTGGTTTCTTCCAGACTTCTTTCAAAAAATAGGATCTAAATTCTTTCTAAAACATTTCTACCATGAAGTTTTTATTTATTATGTTTACATTGTTTTTATATGTTTTTATATGCAGCTCAGCTAAAGATAGACATTTCTCCAGCACCTGAAAATCCTCATTATTGCCTGACCCCAGAGCTTCTTCAAGTGAAGCTTTACCCCGACAGTAGAGTTCGACCTACCAGAGAAATTTTGGAGTTTCCTGCCAGGGATGTCTATGTTCCAAACACTACTTACAGGTAACACATTGTAATTTGGGAGAATTTTGAAAAAAGATACTGTATACTCTAATATTAAAGTAGAACTAAAATGAAACTCTTCAGAAGTCTTTTATAGCTTTGTTACATATTTCATTCCTTACTATATGATGTTATTAATAGCTGTAATGTATTAAGCTTTTACTATGTGCCAGGTATAATGTTAATTATCGTACATGCATTATACTATTTACTTCTCATAATTTGAGGTAGGTGTTATCTTCATTTTAGAAGTGAATAAGCTGAGGGATAGATTCCTGGCCTGGGCACATACCTAGGTTGTAGGTTCAGTCTCTGGTTGGGGCGCATAATGGAGAAAACTGATCTGTTTTTCTCTCACACTGATGTTTTTTTCTCTTTCTCCCTCTTTCTCTCTCTCCATCTCCTTCTCTCCGGCCCTCTGACCCTCACTCCTTCCCTTCTTCTCTCTCTAAAATCAATGAAAATATCCTCTGGTGAGGATTTAAAAAGAAAAGATGCAATGATTATGAAGTTGACTGTAGGCTTTAAAAAATACCTAGGTTATAAAGAAATAATAGTTTTTGTATTATTTGAAATGGTACAACTAAATGCAAATCTTATAAAAAACTGGTAAGTGGGTTCCTGTAACTGTTATTTGTTAACCACATTTTATTTTTCGGAATTATTTAAAACTGAAGATTGACTGGTTTTTCTTCTTTTAACATGGGGATAATAAAAGTACCTGTACTATTTGTGAGGATTAAATACATAATAAATGCAAAACTTTTTACAAAGGCCCTAATCCATTAAACTCTAATAGAACTTAGACATTATTATTATCATTGGCTTTATTAGATTACATTCACCAAAGCATTACACATCTTGAGAGAGTTTGGTTTGCATGCATGACAGTACTTGGCTTTTTGGGTATAACTGGATAAGAATTATTTAAAAAGGAAGATTATCAAAGTCAGTGGTAGTAGCCTGTATTATGTTATTACTTAGGCCCTCAATGCCCATGAGTCCTGAATACCAACTCACATAGGTTGCTTATTCTATTTAGTTAGAAATATTTAGTCTCATGGACAGCTAATATTTTTAGGAATTTATAGTTTATTTAAAAAAATCTTTTAGCATATCTAGACAATCTCATATAGATAGAAATGAGGATGTATGACAACCTCAACAGATATGAACTAACATAGAGATGTCATAAAAATTTACATAAAATTCTGTAAATATTTGCTGATTGAATTGTAACAGTGGATCACAAGAATACTTTTCTAGGTCAGTTTGAATTCTTTTATCTTCTGAGGAATGTTCTATGGTAAGCCACAATTTCTGGTACTACTCATTAGTGGTTATTATACAAATGTACATGTGTGTGTTTTCCCAGTGAATAATGTTAAAAAAAGAAAGTAAAGTTGATACTAGAACCTTTCAAAGTTTATATACAGCCATTTTCTCATTAATCCTGCATAGCAGCCTGCAAAGGACCAATACAATTGTCCCTGTTTTACAGATGACAAAGCTGACATTCCAAAGGGCTCAAATTTGAATCTGAAAAGGCCAGAAATTTAAGCATCTTTAATATGAGTTTTAAGAAAATATTTGCACATGGTATTTATTTTTAATACAAAACTTGAATGTATTTTAAAGGATCTAGTGGGGTAAAAAGGATTTAAAAATTATTGTCTGAATAGAGGGAGAATGAGCAGACAGGACTGAAGCAAACATTTGACCGAGGCGAGAAACCCCAAGGAGAAAGAAGTGTATTCTGCAAGTGGCAGATTTCCTGTTACTTAACACCTTTTGCTTCCAATCTGTATTAGAATATGTGTAAAATATATATTTTTGTTTAATTTCTTATTTTTATTTTTTAAATTTAAAAATATGCCTTTGAAGATGATTAAGATTTCTCAGAGATTTAATGAAAATTTGTGTTAAGCTATACCTAAAGTTAGAGATTTTTGCATTTAAATAAACTACCTCCCTCCCGCCTCCCCCCCCCCATACGTGGCTTTGAAATGTATTCTTATATATGGCTAACCCAGGAGGGACCTGATCTTTTCAAATCCTCTGTAAGGGTATAAATGAGGATATACAGATACATGGTAGTTTCTAGCAATTAGAAAATAAATGGCATATTTTTTATTGTGCCAAACAAGTGGAGATTATTTACATCAAATGCTTGCTTTGTTGAGGAAATATATATGCTATCACAGTGCACATGAAAAAATGCTAGAGTAACTGTTACTTAAGATAATTAAATAGAGTTCTTTCCTGCTAGTGGAACATTTTTTTATTGAATATCTGAAATCATCTGAAGTTCAGTAATAGATTGTATGTAATGTTACTCATGTTCCAAATTTGTACTTGACCACCAACCACTGTTTTATTTGAGTTGTCAGGACCAAGATACATGTAATTGAGCAAATGCTTACGTGTTTTACTGACATCCCGGTTTTAAGCAATATGTCTCACAGAGCACCTGCTGTTCTTGGCAAGATTGTTAGACTCTTCCCCAATAATAACCTTAGTTGTAATCACTGACTGAACTTTTGTATCTGTATTTTTCTGCTAGTTCTTAGAAAAACTGTATATGTTTCTAGCAAATACAGTGTTAGAAAAAGTATAAGAATGAATGCAGTGGTTCAGAATTGGTAACAATCAGTGGGATAAACAAAATGAAATGCAGTTCATTTTGATCTGAACCTTTGTTAGCAGTTAGGAATATGACCCATACATCTCTTAATAATCCTTAGTAAATTTACTATCTGTGCATTAATCTGAGTAGTGTAGCTTGAAATTTTTTATAGTGGAAAATTACAGACATATACAAAAGTAAATAGAATTGTACAGTTAACCTCCATTTTCATTCTTGCTTCATCTATTACCTGTCCCATTTTTTTTCGTAGTACTTTAAAACAAAGCATAGTCATCATTTCATTTCATTAATTCTTTAGTATGTGTTTCTAACAGATAAGGACTTTAAAAAAATTAGTCACAATAACATTTGAAATGTTTTGTGATTGCTTTATAATTTTACCCTGAATCAATTTTCTCTTGTGTAGTTTAAAAAGCTTATAATCTGATTCAGTTTTTCCCCTAAAATTTTGTTTCTAGGAACAGCTTGGCCTGTCAAAATAGATGTATACTATTTATATTACGACACGAGAGCCATGTAATTCATGCTTCCCAAACTAGGTTATTATGTGATGGTAGGTCCACCTTTAGAGTTGGAGTTCTTAATTTTTGTGTGCTTGTACCTTTTGGCAATCTTGTGAATCCTATGATTCATATTTCTGGATTAGTATTTTTATTTTATTTTATTTTATTTTATATATATGTATATGTATTATTCTAGAGAGGAGGGGAAGGGAGGGAGAAAGAGAGGGAGAAAAACAGCAATGTGTGGTTGCCTCTTGCATGCCCCCAACTGGGGATCTGGCCCACAACCCAGGCATGTGCCTAGGTTGGGAATCAAAACGGTACCCCTTTGGTTCACAGGCAAGCAGTCAGTCTACTGAGCCACACCAGCCAGGGCTGGAGTGGTATTTTTAAATTCAAAAATAAAATATATAGGATAAGAAAGGAAATCAATTACATTGAATTATAGTTATAAAACAAAGTTATGATATATGTTTCTTTATTAATGAATTAAATACAAAGAGCTAGCTGCTAAAAACTACCATATATTCTAAGTAGTGATAAGCATGAACAATGCTTTGAGATATATGCAGTAGTTGTGATATAAAAATATGCATATGTATTAATGACAAAGTCTCATGTATTGCTAATACTGGTATGGTTAGCTTCCTACATTCAAAATATAAAAAAGTACACATTTCAGTGAAAATTAAGAAATATTTTTTTTAGTTATAAACCAAATGTATTATTAGAGGTTTATGTTTATTTAGTAGAAATTTCCAGGAATACTTTAATTTGATATTATGTTAGTATGAGTATTGTTCCGCTATCCCCACAAAATGCCCAATTTTACATATTTTTCTTCTCTAACATACATCTTTGAAAACTTTTTCTTTTTGAAAAAATGTATTTTACTTGCATGACTTTGGCAAATAAAATTATATAGGCTTCAGCTGTACAATTCTATAATACATCATCTGTATATTGTATTGTGTGTTCACCACCCCAAGTCAAGTCTCCTTCTGTCACAATTTCTTCCTTCTTCACCCTCTTCTACTTGCCCTGCTCCCTTTTTCTTCTGGTAATCACCATACTGTTGTCTGTGTCTAAAAGGTTTTGTGGGGTTTTTTGTTTTTTGGGGTTTTTTTTGCTTAATCCCTTCAATTTTTCCACCCAGTCCCCCAAGCCCCCTCTTATCTAACAGTTGTCATTCTCTCCTCTGTTTCTATGAGTCTGTTCTATTTTGTTTGTTTATTAGATTCCACACATGAGTGAAATCATATGGTACTTGTCTTTCTCTGATGGGCTTATTTCACTTAGCATAATACTCTCCAGGTTCATCCATGCTGTCCCAAAGGGTAAGATTTCCTTCTTTTTACTGCCAAGTAGTAGTCCATTGTGTAAATGTACCACAGCTTTCTCATCCGCTTATCTACTGATGGGCACTTGGGCTGCTTCCAAATTTTGACTATTATAAATAAGGCTGCATTGCACATAGGGGTGCATATATTCTTTTTTTTTAAAGATTTATTTATTCATTTTTACAGAAGGAGAGAAATATTGATGTGTGGTTGCCTCTCACATGCCCCGTACTGGGGACCTGGCCCACAACCCAGGAATGTACCCTTACTGGGAATTGAACTGGCAACCCTTTGGTTGCAGCCTGCTCTCAATCCACTGAGGCATATATTCTTTTCCATTCAAGTTTATGGTCCCTTGCTTTAAAAAGCATTAGTCTTTCTATTTATTTTTAGTTTTCATAGATGTCTAGACCTATTTGCACATACTCTGCTGTTTCAGTTTTGCTATATAGACAACTCCAGTTTGTATTTCATTGAATTAGTCCTAGTATATTTTAACTACAAAAATTCTTGGTTTGAGAGCTGTTTTCTAACAGTTTGCTGTAGCCACCCAGGAGTTTTTGATTAGAGGCTTGCATTAGAACGTGGTGAGTATTATCTCAGACTCTTGAGGGAAGGAGTAAAGTTCCAGCAGTAGTAACAGTGTGAGGAGAGCAGTTTTGTTCTCCTACCCTGAGAATTAGAATATTTTTAGTTAGGGAGCATTTTTGTACAGATTATATTTTTAAAGAGAACTGAAGAAATTCATTTTTACAAGTATGTGAGTTTGTTTAGAACTTTATAGTTCATAAAACCATTCAAATATACAGTATCTTACTTGATGATTCCAACAACCTCATCAAGTAGATTTGGCAAGGTTATTTTATTCCCATATAATGTGAAGTGGGGAAACTGTGGCTTAGTTGTTTATTCAATGATAAATGGTTATAGTCGTACATCTTTAGGTTGTAAGTTTATTGCTTTTTCGAACTAATCATGTTGTTAGATTGCAGGTGGCAAACACAGTGCCCACGGGCCGAATCTGGCCCTTCACCTTGTTTTATCCAGTCTAGCACCTTGTTTCTTCCTGGCAGCACTGAGCTCCTTGCCCCCAGTTAAGGAGTAGTTACATTTATACAGTCCTAAAGTTACATTCGGCCCTTTGAAGGCAACCGCAAGACTGATGTGGCCCAGGTGAAAATGACTTTGACCCCCCTGTGTTAGATGTTATGATTGTTTCTGGGGTTAAACATATGAATTTATAAAAGTAGTTTTTATGCTTGATTTTGTATTTTAAAAAGGATCATTGTAACCTCATTGTAAAGGCTTACTGTGTGAGACTGTTAATTGTACTTTCATGACCTTGAACTGCACATTTCATACCAATTGAGTAATTTTGACCTACTTGATTTTCCATGAGAACACTTTGCAATTTGATAAAAAGGCCAACTAACTGTTGGTTCACTTTTCAATTTTGAAAACTGCTGTGTTGGTTGATCATACATAAATGCAATGCTTATTGTTGTTAGTGATGGGGAAGAAAAACAAGGAAATTTGATTATCCTATAGCAAAAGGTGGAATATATAACAATACATATTTGGACCAGGTTTCATAAAGGAGGCAAATAGTAGGTACTCAATAAATACAGGTTAATGAATACATTTTGGTTAATGAATTAATTGATATCCATGAATTACACCACTAGAAAGGAAAGATACAGGCATGAAAACATGTTGATTCTAACATGAGAGAGAGTAGGTAAATAGATTGTATTAAAATAGGGAACCCTGAAAGAGGAAATGTGTATACCTGCTCTCAGCAAAGTCACTTAGAATAAACTTTTGGTGTAGAAAGTTTGCAATATAGTAGTCTCCCTGTATTTGCAGGGGATTTGTTCCAACACCCCCAGAGGTTGCCTGAAACCCCTGGTAGTGACAAATCCTATGTGGTAAGTACTCACTTAATGTTGTTGATAGGTTCTGTGACTTTAAGTGAAATGACATATAGCAAACCAATTTTTCATAGCTTAATTGATATAAACAAGAGTTAAATTTCTGTAGCATGTCATCAACATTATAATGAAACAATGTTATTTGAGGACCTGCTATATTATACAATGTTTTTTCCTATACATACATACCAATTATAAAGTTTAATTTAGAAATTAGGTAGAGCAAGAGATTAACAACAATAACTAATACTAGAGCAATTAAAACAATGTACTATAATAAAAGTTATGTGATTGTGGTATCTCTCTCTGTGTCAAAATATCTTACTGTACTCTCACCCTTCTCATGATGATGTAAGATGCTACAGTGCCTACATGATGAAATGAAGTGAAATGAAGTGAGATGAATGATGTAGGCATGGTGACATAGTGTTAGGCTACTATTGACCTTCTGGCAGTACATCAGAAGGAGGATCATCGAGTCACCGTGATGTCATGTCTTCCACTAACAAATTTAATGCCCTTTCCATTTTATCTCAGCACTTATCATGCACTGGGGCTGTAACTTGGGCAGTTCGAGGTGTGAGAAGAAAACTAACACAAATGTCTTTTTTCTTCACAATTTCACAGATAGAACATTTGTTTTTACTGTAGTTTGGCAGCCTCAGACTATGATGTTTTTTCATTCCTTTTTAAGTCTCGAACTTCCACCTTTCACTTAAAGGAAGCACTTTAAGGCTTTGGCATATCCTAATTGCCTGCATCACTACTCTTGTTCTTTGAGAACATTATTATACAAAGTAAGGGGTACCACTGCTACCCACTACATACAATAAATCTTATCCCCTAGACTGCTACTCAGTGACCAATGGGTGTGTAGCATATACAGCTCATTGATGCTGGACAAAGGGATATTTACATCTCAGGAAGGTTGAAGTGGGATGATGTGGTACACCGTGCTACTCAGGACAGCACACAATTTAAAACTTGAGAATTGTTTACTTTTGAAGTTTTTCATTTAATATTTTGGACTACAGTTGAGCATGGATAACTGAAATTATGGAAAGAAAGACAACAGACAAAAGGGAGGAACTACTATAATCCATTAAAATCAAGTAGATTGACCATCCTTGCTCTTGGAGTTTTCATTACATTTTCCTCAAAATTTTTATTATTATTTTGCCAGATTACCTTTTCTGTCTTTTCTTCATTTGCTAAGTGTCAGTTGAGGGCTACAAACAGTAATGCTGCAGGGTTTCAGAGGAAGGAGCCTCCATTTATTTACTAGATATTTATGGGAAAAGTGAGATTATTTGTACATTGAAGTATTAATAGGACCTAGCCAAGCAGAAAGATCTGGGTAGCAATTCTAGACAAATGGAATGGCATTAGGAAAGTATATAGGGGATGGTTAAAAGTAGATAATTTTGATGAGAGCTGAGAGATTGTGTTGGGCCAAAAATAGTTAAAAAGGATTTAAGGGTCAGATTGTAAAAACCCTTGAGTACCTGGAAGAGATTTGGATTTCACTCTATAGGCTTATGTTCTATTAATTGGGGTACATGTTCTTTAGAAGGCACAGCTACATGGGATATGCAAGTCCACAGGATAGACATTATACATCTTCCAGGAGCATCACTTTTTAGAAGATTTGGGGAGGAAATAACTTTTTATATGAAGATAGATTTGTGGAGTGGAAAACACATGCAATTTTAAGATAAGATTCTGAAACTTAAGATAAAATCCTAGTAAGATTCTAAAATCAAGATGCTTAAATCAAGCCATTTTATCTTATAACTGCAGAATCTACAAGGATGTTTTCATTATCCTTGGTGGTTATACTCTTTTAATAGACAAATTTGAGTGACACATGTTGAAGTAGTATACAGTCATTTGGAATTTGTTTCAGCAAGATTGAGGGGAAATAGACATAAAATTAGGAGCCCAGGCAGGAGACTATTTAGATAATTTTAAGACTTAGGTTAAAGGCAGTTCTTGGTAGGTTTTTGGTAGTAGAAATGGGAAGAAATCATATCAGATTAAAGGATTTTCAAAAGAAAATTGTAAGGGACTTAGTGGCTTGTGATATAGGAGAGGTAGTTTATGAAATTAAGTGAAAAGCCAGAGATGTTTCTTGGGTTTTAAGCTTCTGTGACTGGGAAGGATGGTGATAGTGCCATTAATGGATATAAGGAAGTAAGGAGGAGAGTGGGATAAGGTAAAAAGGAGGAAGGCCAGCAGCGGCAGTAAGGTATTGATGAATTTGTTATTTGATACGTTGGATTTGAGTAGACTAGGATATTAAAAGGAGAAATGGTAGATAGACAATGTAAGAAGGAGAATTGGAGGGAGATCTGGAAATAATATGCAAATTTAGAAACTATATTCATGGAAAATAAATGAGTCTGTGAGAGTAGATTGAGTTTCTGAAGGTCAGAGTAGAAGAGATGATTGAACATTGTACATTGGCCCATAATACTAAATACTGATAAGGAATAGAACTGTAAAGATGCATTCAAGTCATGGATAATCCTCAGAGAGTGTTGTAATATTTGGAAGCAAAATGAAGGTCAAATTTGAGAAAAGAATGTTGTTGTTAGTAGGTAGTAGGAAGAGCAAAGGGTATGTGGACTGAGAAAAGGGCTTTATATTTGACAATTGTGAGTCAGTGGTGAAATTAAAACACTTTTGGCAAAGTACTGAGGACAAAAAGGACACGATTTTGTGAACAATAAACAAAAGGATTCTTGCTCTTTTCTCTACCAGAATTATCTCTCAATTTGAGCTTTATATTTCAAGGAGAAAAAAACTACATAACTCCCAAAAGGAACAAAATGAACATATTATTTGAGAATTGTAAAGAATTGAAAAACAAATAGAAGTAATTGGTATATTAAATAATGCATTATTTTGCACTTGAAAGCTTCAATTTTTTTTTTAAAGAAAGCTATTTTGGTATTCTGGCTCTAAAAAGTCAATTTTGATGGTTTGGGTGAGGTTCTGAAAACTAAAACTTATTCTTCCCTATATTCTTTTGTGCTTTTTTTGGAACAAAATATTTACTTAGGATCCATATAGATCATACATATTTATATGTCAGATATTTTTTATACATGACATATACTTGTATACTGGATAATTTAAAATAAATAATGCTGAACATTTATTAACTAAAGTGAGTGAGTCACCATATAACTTTGGCACCATATCCTTTAAAAACTGGATTTAATTCAATTTTTTTAATTTAAATTTTTATTTTTCTTTGGTAATTTCTTTAAAAACTTATTTAAAAATTAATAATGACAAGTGATACTGTTGTCAAAATGTTTATATCTAATAATCCTTGAGGATTTAGAATTTAAGTTATTTAAATTAGAAATAAGTCATACTTCTATAGGATATAAATTTAAAAAACTGCAAGAATATAAATTTCTATAATTTAGAGGACTGAGTTTGTATTGAATTTGGAAACATACATACACATGTCTCAGGCTATTTAAACAGTGAAGAAACTGAGTGTTTTTTAATCTATTTGAAAACGTACTCATAAGTATTAGACTCCCTCCATGTTGAGGGAATAAATTATTAAACTTTAACTTAATATCACAAATACACTCATTCTTAATGTATTCTGATAAGATCCCTTAAAATGTTTTTTTCCCCACAGTAGATTTTAAGTGTTAAAATATATAAAATGTATACATTATAGATAAGTTAGACAATTTATGTTAAGGTATAGTGGTACCTGATATAAAAGTCAATATGACTTAGTAATTGTGATCTGCTGAATTTAAGACAGTGAATGTATTTCAATACAGTATTTCATCCCACTTCACAAGTAAAGCATGTAAAACATTTACTCCAAATTATTTTACAGCAAAACTAAGTATCAGTTTAAAAATTTATATTATAAATTTTCATATGTACTATGAACTGAGTGAAATTTGGTTTTGAAATAATAGCATTACAGCATTTGAGACCTATATAATTATTAGTCCTTTATTTTTTATTCAAGTTTAGAATTTTAGCAAGAAAACTAGTCTTTTTATAACCTGGGAAGTTGTGAAATTAGCCCACATGCTGACCTAAAATAGAAGACTCCTAAGTTTTTTATTTAAAACAGTTATTTAAAAATTCCCCCATTGGTCGAAATTTAGATTGTGACATCTAAAATCAATTTTCATATCACAAAATAAATGAATAAATGATATCATAAGAATTTGATTGAGAAGGTAAATGGTGTTCTTTTAAGTGATGTGATGATATGTTTCATCTTAAATTGGTAGTGGCTTTAAAATAATCTTTTTCTAAAGCCTCTACTAGGGACTCAGTATCAGATTATTAAACCACAGTAACTTGGAAAGATTTTAATGTTTAATTTATTGGCTTTTTCATTTGCCTTATAGTTCACTCAAAGCTTTCTGAGTTTGTTGGACGGATCAACATTTTGGTTGATTTGACAGAATATAATCTTCCATTTTGAGACTTCCAACATATTCCTCTTCTCCTCTCTGGCTTAGTTTTTGCTCTTGGCTTGTTATAGTTACCATTTAGGTTGTTTTCCTCACATACATTGTGCCACCACCAGCCTCCTAAAGAAGACAGATATACAATTCAATGGATACAAACCCATATGTAGATATTGTTATTGTATTTCCCCATTAGTGTATATATATCCTCATTTCTTATAAACTATGACAGTGTTATATGATACATCTTTATTTTAAATAAACTATACAAGTCTCATATACCTCAACAAAAATAAAATATCTGAGTAAGGTTAAAGGTAAAAGACCTAGTTGAATTAAAATCAAATTTTAACACTTAAGATATCTTTATCTATAGAAAAAATGTTTATTTGGAATTCAGCTTTTAAAGAGTTAACTTTGTAGATATTAGCTAATACTTGGGGAAGATAGTACAAACACAGAAAAACAAAGTATTGAGACTTCCAGTCAAGATGGTGGCACATGCAGACAATAGCTTGCCTATTTGCACAACCACATCAAAATTACAACTAAAGTATAACACATTGATCACTCAGGACCATCAGCAATTAAGTTGAATGGAAGTGTGACTCCTACAGAATTGAAGGAACCCCATTTATATATATATACATATATATTATATATGTCATATAGGTATCCAGTCTGGTAGGAGTGTCGCAGACACAGAAAGGGCTGGTCTCTCACCCACATGTGGTGGGTAAGATTTGGGATATCACAGGAGTGAGGAGTCCTAGCCCCACCCCAGGCCCCCAAGCCTGGGGTTCCAGTTCGAGGAAGGTAAATCTCCACAACTTCTGGTTGCAAAAACCAGTGGGGATTGAGTCAGTGGAAGAAGCTGCTGAAGCCCCAAGCAGTTCCCCTTAAAGAACCTACACACTACTTCTGGCCAAGATAGAGGTGTCGGTGGACACACTGTGCCTCCTTGCACAACCAAAATTAAGGACAACAAAGATTTAGAAACAAAAACACAACTGGAACTGATAGAAAATTGAACTGTACAGAAGTCCAACAACCATTCATGCAGATTGGTAAGAGGGGCGGAGTCGCAGCAGGAAAAAGTGGAGGTTGGCGGACCCGGGTCCTCAGGCAGCAGCAGCTGGCAGATCCCAGGCATGCAGGTGGCAGCTAGCGGGCCCCGGGCACAGGGTGGAAATGGTGCAGACCCAGTGAGGCTGCCCAAGGCGGCTGGCTGACCAGGTGGTCCCACATTCACGCACAGATAATCCAGGCAAAGGGAAGCGGCAGAAGGGACTGGAATCCGAGAGCAAAGCAAGCACCATTGTTCCCTCTTGGACCCCGCCCCCTCATACAGCATCACTACTCTGGGGAATACCTAAGGCTTCACCCCTCACTACTTAGCAGCCACGACCAGACCAAAAACAAACAAACAAACAAAAATGTCTCAAACGGGAAAACAAATCAAAGCCCCAGAACCAATTCATCTAAGCGACCAAGAGATAGCCAGCCTATCAGATGCACAGTTCAAAGCCCTGATGATCAGGATGCTCGCAGAATTGGTTGATTTTGCTCGCAAATTACATGAACAAATGAAGGCTACCATAAGTGAAATGAAGGAAAACGCACAGGGAACCAATAGAGATGGGAGGAAAACTGGGACTCAAATCAATGGAGTGGACCAGAAGGAAGAAACTAACAACCAAACAGAAAACAAGGAAGAAACAAGAATTCAAAAAAATGAGGAGAGGCTTAGGAACCTCTGGGACATCTCTAAATGTCCCAACATCCAAATTATAGGGGTACCAGAAGGGGAAGAAGAAGAGCAACAAGTGGAAAAATTATTTGAACAAATAATACAGAAGAACTTCCCCAATCTGGCAAAGGAAATAGACTTCCAGGAAGTCCAGGAAGCTGAGTCTCCCAAAGAAGCTGGACCCAAGGAGGAACACATCAAGGCACATCGTAATTCCATTAGCCAAGATTCAAATGAAGCAGAGAATTCTAGAAGCAGCAAGGGATAAGGGGACAGTCACCTACAAAGGAGTTCCCATCAGACTGTCAGCTGATTTCTCAAAAGAGACCTTCCAGGCAAGAAGGGGCTGGAAAGAAGTATTCCAAGTCATGAAAGGCAAGGACCTATATCCAAGATTGCTGTATCCAGCAAAGCTGTCATTGAGAATGGAAGGGAAGATAAAGTGCTTCTCAGATAAGGTCAAGTTCAAGGAGTTCATCATCACCAAGGCCTTATTATATGAAATGTTAAAGGGACTTATCTAAGAAAAAGAAGATAAAAAATATGACAGTGAAAAGACAGCAAACTCACAGCTATTAAGAACCACACCTAAAACAAAAGCAAACTAAGCAAACAGCTAGAACAGGAACAGAACCACAGAAATGGCAATCATATGGAGGGTTAGCAACAGGGGAGTGGGAGGAGGAAAGAGGGGAAAAGGTACAGAGAACAGTAGCGTAGATGGTAGATAGAAAATAGACAGGGGGAGGGCAAGAATAGTGTGGGAAATGTAGAAGCTAAAGAACTTATGACACACGGACATGAACTAAAGGTGGGGAATGTGGGTGGGAGGCGGTGTGCAGGGTGGAGGGGAATGATGGGGAGAAATGGGACAACTGTAATATCATAGTCAGTAAAATATATTAAAAAAAAAAAAAGAACCCTCACAGGAATCAACTACTCAGACTCAAGATTCACACCCTCTGAACTCCAGCATCAGGGTTGCAGTTTGAAAGGCTCTGATGGTATAAGAAACTGAACTGTCTGGCATGAAGGTGAGCAGAGGCCAAGGTCCCCTCTCTAAACCCTCCCGCCACAGAGCAGACAAGCTGGTGCCATATCTAAGACTCCATCAACCTGGCTTCACTGTTTGAGATCCCCAGAGACTCTGCCCCACCCAACTTCCAGGCCCACCCAAGCTGCTTTTCCATATGAATGGCTGTTCTTGGCTCAAGCTTCACAACTTTGTAAATCCTCTCAAACAAGCAACAGCTGGCCTCACTGTGGCCCCAGGCATGACATTAGCAGCAGCCAGCTAGATTGACAGTTTGGCTTTGCCTGGGAATCTCTAAGCCCAGCAAAAGTAGCAGCCATCTCAGACTGCTTTATAGCTCAGGCAGGGTGGCTCCAGGCAAAAGACAGGTGGGGGTGACCTTGGCCTGCACCACCTGGGAAACCCCAGGGCCAGTGCACCCATTAGACAGCTACAGATGATATCAGAGCACCACCACCCCACAGCTGATCCTCCACAGAGGGTGGAGGTTGGTGTTAAGGGGTCATAGCCTGCCCTTGTGGCCTACTGGCCTGGATAAATCCCTCCCATTGACCTGCCAACAGCAACCAAGGCTTAACTACAAGAGAAGGGTGTTATTGGCCCACATGAAGGGCACACCTTAAGTACTCAGCTTGGCTGATAGGGGAGGTTGTGCCACTGGTCCCTACAAGACACCTACCACATAAGGCCATGCTACCAACACAGGAAGTCAAAGCATCTCTACCTAATGCATAGAAACAAACAGGGAGATTGCCAAAATGAGGAGATAAAGAAATATGGCCAAATGATAGAACAAATCAAAACTCCAGAAAATGTACTAAACAAAATGGAGATAGCAGTCTACCATATACATAATTTTAAACACTGGTTATAAGGATGCTCAAGGAACTTAGTGAAGACCTCAACAGCATAAAAAGTATCTGGTCAGAAACAAAGGGTACAATAATTGAAATAACAACTTACAGGGAAACTACAGTAGAGTGGATGAAGCTGAGAATTGAATCAATGATTTGAAACATAAGGAAGCAAAGCACAGCCAATCAGAACAATAAAAAGAAGAGAGAATAAAAAAAAGAGGATAGTATAAGTAGCCTTTGGGACAACTTCAAGGAGTCAAGCATTCGCATCATAGGGGTGCCAGAAAGAGAAGAGAAGAGCAAGAAATAGGAAATCTGTTTGAAAAAATAATGAAAGAAAACGTCCCTAAATGGGCAAATGAAATAGACGTGCAAGTCTAGGAAGCACAGAGAGTCCCAAACAAGATGGATGCAAAGAGACCTCCTCCAAGAGATATAATTAAAATGCCAACGGTTAAAATAAAGAATCTTAAAAGCAGGAAAAGAAAAGAAATTAGTTACCTACAGGGGTGTTCCCGTAAGATTGTCAGCTGATTTCTCAAAAGAAACTTTGCAGACTAGAAATGATTTGGAAGAAATATTCAAGGTCATAAAAAGCCGGGAAGTACAGCCATGATTGCTCTACTGAACAAAGCTATTACTTAGAATTGAAGAGCAGAAAAAGAGCTTTCCAGACAAAAACAAAACAAAAAAAACCTAAACTAAAGGAGTGCACATGAAATTATTATTATATGAAATGTTAAAGAGACTTAGGAAAAAGAACATGAAAACTATGAACAGTAAAATGGCAAAAAATGCAAATCTATCAACAATTAATCTAAAAACCAAACTAAGCAAATGAAGAACAGAGACAGTTATGGATGCAGAATCATGGATAAAGTTTTGATGGTTGCCAGATGGAAAGGGGTTGTGGGGGAATGGGTGAAGAGGTGAGGGGATTAAGAAGTACAAATAGGTAGTTACAGAATAGCCAAGGGGATATAAAGTACAGTATAGAAAATAGAATAGCTAAAGAAAATATATGCATGATGCATGTACATGAACAATGGTGGGGGGATTGCTTGAGGGAGTGGGGGGTGCTGGGTGGCAGGGGGGCCCCCGGGGGGAAAATCAGGACAACTATAATAGCATAATGAATAAGATATAATCTATAAAATAGAAAATAAAAAAAACCCAAAGTATTGATATTAGGAAAAGTATACCTGAATAACTTTCTGGACAGAGGAAGTGTCCTTGTGGTTTGTGATCCCAAGTAGAAAACACCAAATCTTTGTTTTCTGGGAGTATGTTGGGGACATTTCCTTTCATCTCAATGAGGCGAAGTTTATAGTTGGTTTCATGATTTCCCAAGTGAAAAGAATACTCAATAAAATGCTTGGTGTCTTTCCAGTCTTCTAGCTCAATTCGTAAAATATAATTAGATTGCTTTACTATGGAGTATATCTTCTCTAGACCCAACCAAAATTCTCCTGAAAAGAAAAGTTGTAAAAATCTATGGATTGTTAACTGCAGAATAGGTATTGACATGTTTTTTTTTGAGACAGTTTTTTACTAGTGTAAGTAAATGAGTTGTTTTAGTCTTGAATTCTTTTGTTATTTTAGAGTCTCTGAAAATATTTCTTTTTAAAATGGTTTTTTTGAAGATAGTTACATGTATCAAAAATATTAAGGATATTAATAGGCTTTCCTTAGTCTGATTATCCTTTCTAAAATGGGTATTATGAGACATATTTCATGGGTTAAACACATTAGGCTCTTATAGGTATTTTTAGGTGTGGTCATTGGTACAATATTATCTCAGTTCTGGGTCCTTATATGTACTGGCTTTACTCTCAGCTCTTTACTAATACCCGTATATGATCGAGCGATTTGGTAAGTATTTTTAGACATGGATAATGGCAGTCATTTTTCTCAAATTTAGCCTTGGCTTTTGATATTTGCTTGATATATATATTTATTTGTGAAAAAAGGAAATCTTTAAAAACATTTAAAATTAAAAAGCATAATCTTACTAACTTCTATAAAAATTATTTTTATTTGAAATTAAAAACCTAACAAATACAAATAGATCTTTTTAAATTAACACAGTCCTTTTATCAAAATGTTTGTGGGAAAAAGTAAAGATTTTCTATTAATATTGAATCAGTAACAGATTTCATTTTAAGGATAGCCAGTACACATGGCTTACTTTCTTTTTCTTTTATCTCAAATACAATTTAACCAGGAAGGCTGACAAAAACAGGTGAAACACTAAGATTACCATCAACAGTGTTCAGTCAATTTTGCTATGAACTAGAAACCAGGAAGCAAGGAAAAGTTGTTTTTTCAACACCAAGCATATATATAATAGCTACCACCAAGGTGGGGGGAGAGGAATTACATATTTGGGGAATAGAAATTTGACTCCAAAGCTGATTTCCTACGTTCTTCCAATGGGTTATTATAAGAAAACCTCAATTTAAAGATGTGAGAGCCACATATTGGGCACTCATTTATGCATAGATTTTTTTATGTCTTTTTTTAAAATTGTTGATCTTGTACAGTTTTCTGTCTTTTACCTCGCCCCCAGCTCACCACCCCAGCCCTCCCCACCTCCCTCCCATTTCCACCCCCCCATAGTTTTTGTCCATGTGTCCTTTATACTTGTTCCTGTAATTCCTTCCCCTTTTCCCCTGAAATTCCCTCCCCTCTCCCCTCTGGTGACTTTCAGCCTCTTCTCAATTTCTGTGTCTTTGGTTATATTATGCTTGTTTGTTTGTTTTGTTGATTAGATTCCTGTTAAAGGTGAGATCATATGGTATTTGTCTTTCACTGCCTGGCTTAGATTTTTGAATGCATGATAAATGGCTTACCTCCTTACAGAAATAAATGAGTACTTTGAACTTAACTGTCAGCCCTTTATTTATGGGTTCATTCACTCTTAGATTTGAAGTTACAAAACATGTTTTTGAATATACCTTTTAGTTAGGTATTTAACTGGTAGTTTGAATACAAAATGTTTTAATGCTCAAATAGTATGTATCAAGTATTTAAAAATTTGATAAAATAATTAATGTTTTCTACCTTATAAATGTGTACTTATATATCATTCATGGCTTATATAACGTTTTTTTGGTTTTAAACCTCTAGCATTTATTTTTATTTTGTTTATTTTTATCTTGTTTATTTTCTGATCCAAATATAATAATTGCATTGAATTAATTCATTTATTTTAAACCACACATCTTATGGTGTACATTTATGTTTAAATAATTGAAATCTAAGCATTTTATACTCTATACCTGATAGCTTCATCTCTCCCAACCTCCAAATAATTGATATCCAAAATGTTAATAAGGAAGAGTTATAATGATAAATATGGTTTTCTCTGTTGCTCATTCATAGCACTTACCTTGTATCAAAGTACATAGCACTTTATCAAAATTGTTTTGAATAATTATGATAAATAGAAGCCATTGAATTAAATTATGATAAGTATACTTTAGAACAGACATGTACTTGTGAATAGTGTAATTCAAATAAAGACATAATAAATGTAAAACAATCTAAGCAATCAACTAGAGCAGGAACAGAATCACAGAAATGGAGATCACATGGAAGGTTATCAGTGGGAGTGGGGTGGGAGAGAATGGGGGGAAACATACAGAGAATAAGGAGCATAATTGGTAGGTACAAAATAGATAGGTGGAGGTTAAGAATAATATAGGGAATGGAAAAGCCAAAGAACTTACATGTATGACCCATGGACATGAACTAAGCTAGGGGGAGTGTTGGAGGGAATAGGGGTACCAGGTGGAAGAGAATAAAGGGGAGGAAAAAATGGGACAACTAATAGCATAATCAATAAAATATATGTAAGAAAAGGACATAATAATTGTAATTACTAACAAGTGTATAACTTGTTAATAAGTATTATGAAGGCTGAGGCTGTTCCTCGTTCATTGTTGCATTCCTAATGCCTAGTCCATGATAAGCCTTCAATACATATTTTTAATGAGTACATGAATAAATAAATGGATGAACTCAGTCTTACCATCAAGCTGCCCAAAACCATATTTGTAGTTTTCCCAAGTTTCGTTGAAGTTTTGTGATCCATCTATTCGATGTTGAATTAATGTCCATGAATTACCTGAATACGGTGAGCAAAAATGTGCATTTTTAATAGACTTATGCTGATGGATATAACAAAATACCATTATTTGGTTTGGTTTTCATTGGTGGCTCTGTAAAATAGTTATTAATGTTGTTATGGTAATAACATTTTTATTATTTATTATGGTCCTAAGAAGTTAAGGGCAACTAATGAATTTGTCTTAATAAATTTATTAAGACAAATGTCATTTCAGATGATTTTATAGAAAAAGATGGAGAATATTGAATATATGAATGAGTAAATATATGAAGACAAATGAAAATACTAGATCTATATAACTACTACTTATGTTGATATTTCATTTTATGTATATTCAGAATAAAGATAACAGGATCAGTCTTACTAATAGGTAGTGAGTAGTCTAAACTAACTACTGTCCATTTTCTTCATAGTCTAGTTTTACCTGGTTTAACATCACAGTAGACATTAAAAACTTGAGAGTTGCTGGGTCTAATGGGATAGATGCCACTTGTATGTTCACCTTTGTTATAAATGGCGGTACAATCAGCAGGCATGTCTAGAATCAACAAAATATTATTACATAAGATATAGTAGTAAGAATGATATCTGTAGAGTTGCAGATTTTACTTACATTTTATAGAATTACAATGACTGTGGCCTTGAGCCTTTTTCAGTAATGTATTACTGAAATTCATACATTAATGAAAAAGTACTTTATGCTAAAGCATTTTTATTAGGTGGCATGTTATGCAAAGAATATTAAAGTAGTTATTACCAAACTGATTTCTTTTTAAGAAAAGTGGCAAAGTGAGGATTTGAAGCACTTCATTTGCTACATGTAGGAAGAATATAAATAAAATATCACATACAAGACATTACAATAATGTTTGGCTCATAGAAGGTGTCACAGATGTATATAGAAGAGTATAAATACATGGAAAAAACTGAGACATTTTTTCTGTATGAATTACATAAATAATGTGTTTTGTAAGTATATCATTTTGTTGAAGTTTGGTTGGGAATGGAGACTTTCTTCCTCCATCTTTTTGTTTATCTTATGAAAATGTTCAAGCAATGGAAAGTAGAAACATTGCAGAGAACACCATAATCTTTCCACTCATGTTCAATAGTTATTAACATTTTGCCATATTTGCTTTATAAACACAAATATACACAAGTACATATTTTGCTTTGCTGTTTGAAAGCAATTTTCAAACATGACTGTTAACCTCCTAGATATTTTAGTGTACATCTCTTAAACATGATATTATTCTTTTATATGACTACAATGGCAGTATTACATCTAGGAAATTTAATAATAATTCTATATTGTCTAATATCAAGTCTATACTCATATATCCATGATTATCTTAAGAATGTGTTTTATAGGGTAGAAAAAGCCATGAGGATCCAATTTAGATTGACGTTATATTAGGTGGCTTTTTCTCTTTACTCTTAGTCTAGAAGAGGCCCTGAGAATAGGGATTTTTTTATGGGAATGTTAAAGATAGAAGAGGAATTTGATAATAGCTTCAAGAAGGAAACCAAATTGTCTTACCATCATGTTCTACATTTTTTGTTTCATTTAAATGAAGAGAGGGAGTAGTTCTGGGTGTTCTTGGTTTTGAAGAAAGAGAATTTTCTGTGTATTCTTGAATACCACTTCTTCTTAACTGATAAAAGAATATAAATCTACTTTTAAAAATGGCACTGAATATACAATTAGGGAAATCTGAGTGACGATACTAGAAGTACAACTTGTATGCATTTTTTAGTTCATAATGTGTTACCGCTTTTGATTTTTAACAGGAATAAACAATGCTATACAGATTGTACAGATAATCCATTCCCAAAATATTTAATCAGGCACATTATTTAATTAGTTAATAAATAGAGAAAAAGTGAGGCAAACAAATTAGTTTAAATACCTCAAGACCAAAGGCAGAGAATTTATAAATACTTTAATATGTTCTACTTATTTATATGAATAGAATATATATTGCATTCAGTACTACGGCAGATTTTAAATTTATTAATTCTCAGTTGTAGGTCTTACTGTTCTTAGACCTACCATAAAGACATAGCACATGATTTGAATAAGGCTGCTTTCTTGATAGTGTTTGACATGTAAACATCTGTAAAGGTAACAAATTGGCAGGTTTATTTACTTTCAAAATTTTCAATATTTCATTGTCTGTTTAGCAATAATAGTTTATTTTTATTTAAAGTGTGCTAGGATTGTAATTTGTTGGCCGATAGCTTTTCTTATGATTTGAGAAAAATGGAATATGTATTTAATATCTTGTGTTATTAGTATTCGTTTTTTGATATTAGCATAAATGGCATTTCGTAGAACCTAATTCACAAGGATCTGTTGTAAAGTTTACTTACTGGGCATTAGTCTTTTCTATGGAATAACTGTGATCTTAAGGTTTTTTAACTTTTACAGTTTTGGTTTCTTCATTTAAATGTGACAAAGTTGGATCAGATGATCTAAGGATTTTGCCAACTCAGAAATTCATTGTATGAATTCTTCATACATTTTATCATTAAATGTATATCATTTTCTAATAATGACATTTTACATTTGTGAGCAGGTTTATTTAATTATAATAAAAGATATAGGAAATAGAATTTAGAAAAATAACACCGTAAGAATGAAATTATGAAAATCAAACTACTTGGCAAAAATGTTTTGGACAATTAACAAAAGTTACCTACTAAATTTGATTCATAAATTAGCAAAAATAACGAGTCACAAAATTACTGAAACATATAATGATACATTTGTTTACAAGGAATTGGTAATACTATTTGTTTTATAATTCTTGACAACTATTATTTTTTACCAACTTCTCCAAGTCCGTGTTATTTTTGAAATCCTCTTGAGTGACTATTTAATGGTATTATTAATATTTTGAACTGTACTATACAGAGTCTGGCAGAAGTAACACCTGCCTAAGTGTGGTTGGTAAAGTAATAATATGAGTGTGATAATTTATAGTTTTAATTTGAACGTTTCACCTAGAATGTCATACGCTGTGCTTGAGTGTGATATTGTGATGTTACAGAATTACATCCTTAAGATTTTTTTTTTTTTATTCATCCTTAAGATTTTGTAATAAAAGAGGGACATTACTTGTGCCAGACCTTGTATATTGGAATGCATAGATTCTGACAGCTTTAACTAGCCCATTGTTTACATAGTGGGTTAATTTTATTGCTGGGAATTAAACTTAATTATCAGGTACACAGTTTTTAACAACAACAGCAAGGAGGAGGATGAGGAGGAAAGAAGAGATTTTATTGACTTTTTGTGCTGAAAAAAATACCTTTATTATTCAACATGTATTTATTAAGTAGCTACTAAATGTCAGACAGTATGCTATGTTCTGGGACAAGGCATTTTTAAAAAAATGGAAGAAAATCCCTGTACTCATGGAGTTTACATATGCAGGGACAGACGAGATAAATACCTAAATATATATTATATTAAATAGCAGTAAAGTGCTAAGGGAAAAAAGAGAGTAAAGAAGGAGGGTAGCAGGTGTCAAGCACAGGAGCAGGGGATTCTAATTTTTAAGTCACTTGAGAAGACTGCACTGAGAATTCTGTATTTGAGAAAGACCAAAAGGAAATGAGAGTGGCCATGCAGAGCCGGGGAGAGGAGCATTCTGGACAGGGAACAGCAAGCAAAGGCCCTGAGATGGCAGCACGTTTGGTGTTTTTCAGTAACAGTGAAAAGACTTGTGTGCCTAGAGGAGAAGAGATGAAGTCAGTGAGACAATCAAGGATCATTTGGGACCTCACAGGCCAGTGTGAGTGACATGGGAAGCCATTGTAGGGTTTTGAATAAAGAGAGACATGGTCTAATTTAGATTTTCATAATCACTTTGGCTGCTATATTGAGGATGTACATTACGTGAATTAATTCTTGTTTTCTCACATCAATCCTATAAGATTCTTCTTACTGTCTTCATAGAGTAAGTGAGGTAAGTGAGAGACAAAGGGGTTAAGTAATATTCAAGGCCATACAAAAGTTTTAGAGTCAGGATTCAAATCCTCATAAATTTATTAGCTTCAGAGCCTGCAAGAACAGTGATGCTGATGTGATAACTTTATTCACTATTCAGCTATAATTATTTAAAATAATTTCAGGGTCCAATGTTTTCATAAACCTAAATTTTATGTAAGATATTGGATATACCAATATTAAAATATTGACTTACCTGATTTTCTATTTCTTTTATTTGACTATGCTGTTGGTTTAATTGTCTATATTGTTCTTCCACGGTCTTTAGAAGGTCTTTGATGCTGTTATCTTGCTGTTGTACAAAAGTCTGGACATAGGTTTTAGGCTGGTTAGAAGTTTCTTTTTTCTTTCATTTTTGTTAAATTAGACTTTTTAAATTTCCTATAACATTATCACAGTGTAATTTTTTAAAGCTGATAGTATATTAGAAAAATGAATATTGGTAATTATTTTTCTCTTGTATACTTCTTTCAGATAGTACATACCTTTGTTTTTATGTTTTATTTAAAGTGTACCATCTATAGAATTGGTTTCCTGAACTTTCAATTATTTCAATTAAATGAAAAAGCCCCAGTATTTTAATAGGAATAAATCTTTACCATTTACTATATTACCTTTATTTATTTCAAACATGGAATAGCTTCAAGTTATAGTCCTTTAACATTTTACCTGCCTCCAATAATTTGCAATACTGTGTTCTATATTTTATTATTTAACTGAATTACAGTTTTCATCTGAAACGTAAAGTTTAGTTGTTTTCATTTATGTTACGGAAACAAAAACTAACTTAAAATTATAATGGAAAGTTTTATTTCGTAGAGGCTTTTTTTCTTAAAAAGTATATAGTATTTCTCCTGTACAACAAAGTAAAGTAGTGTGTCTTAAAATATTTTTTTTAAAAATCCACACTGAAACATAATCATGAACACTTTCAGTTTCTACTTACCTTAAGTGAAGTTACTTCTGGGTGTTCCTGAATTTCGGGTTGATTTTTAATTAAATTAGTTAATTGCTCCTCCAAATACCTCACTTTTTGTTGAAGTAGAATTTTTTCTTCTAGGACATTTTCAAGTTTTAAATTGAGTTCAAGTGACATATTCTTTACTTCTTCATTTTTGACTTGCAGTTTGGATGTAGTGTTTCTGAGTTTCTTTTCTTCTTCTTTGATTTCATTAGTTTGCAGTGATAAAATGTAAAAAGACTGATCAAATATGTTGAGTTTTTGAAATATGTCATTAATTTGGCCCTTAGTCTTATGGACAAAGTCTTTAAGACCATGTCCCAACTGAAGAAGGCCATTGGCTAAAATTTTTACATCATCTAACATAGCAAATCTTGATTTCGGCTGTGGAGATATAGAATCAAATGATGGATGGTCTTGGTCAATTCTGGAAGAAATAACTAGAGGAACAATAAAAAGAAAGAGCTTAATCGTATACATTTTTATCTTAAGTATTCAATTTTACGCAATTTTGGACTAATTATGTCCTGTAAGCAGACCTAGACTTCTAAACTCTATATATACCACTATTTGCCGCATAAATGGTAAGGTTGGCAGGTGAATGTAGTTAATCATTAAGTTGTGTAAACTTGTACGAATGTAACCTTTCACATTGAGTTAGATCAATGCTAAGTGAAATCAAAGAAATGAGCAACTGACTTAATAGGTAATTCTAAATTATTACTGTGTTTAATTTTGCTATATTATAAATTGCATTTTAAGTGATATCAACCTGTTTTTAAAAAAGCTTATTTTAGTTAGTCATGGTTTTTAGAGATTTAAAAGTAAACACCAAACTCTTTTGACTGGTAAATTGATCGTTAAAGTTGAGGGAAAATTAATGAATTAAATATGCATTTCCCAAATTGTAGTTTAGTTTTTAAGGAAACAGTGATCTGTCCCCTAAAACAAATGCCTTCTCTGTGAAGCCTTCCTCCACTTTAAAATTCTGAATTGTTAATTTACAAAATAAACCATTTCTAAATATCTGCTCTTAGGTGTACTTCTTCCAGGTATAAAATAGAGACCTTTTCTTTAGATGAATTAGAATTAAGGGCTTTGGATATAGAATGTTTACAGTAGATGCATATCTTAGCTGTGGTTGGTAGAGTGTGATTATGGAGCGAGGCGGGCTGAATTGGAATGCTCTGCTGTTCATCAGCTGCGTGACTCTTGGGCTAATTACTTGGCTTTTCTGTATGTCTGTTTTTTCATCTCAAGTGAAGTAAACTACCTACTTTATTGGGTTGTATAAAGATTAAAAATTGATGTTTTTAAAGCACTTACAACACTACTTGGTATTTAGTAAACATTCCACAGGATTATATATTAGCTATTTTCTTGTTAATTAGAAACAGGTCATTTATGTACATATTGTAATAAGTATCTAATCTCGTGTTAAGATGACATAAATTGGGAAATTTTGTTAGAATATAGGTTTCCTGGGTTTTGTTTTCTTGGACCTTAATGTAATGCAAGGAATTATGCCTTTTGTTTGGCCTGTGTATATTTTTTCTAACTATCCAATACAGAATCATGTGAATATTTCTGTTAAGAGAAATAAAGAATGCAATTAAATAAAAATATACAAATATTTCCACTGATGAAGAAGAAAAACAAAATTTTCCTTATGGTTTATTTTCATTTTGCCCTTACCAGTGGTCCATGTTATAGAATTATAAAAGTATATGTTGAACTAGTGCACAAATTTGAATTTTCTCCCTCTTTTAAAGGGAAAAGTTAGTGTTGTCATCATTGGTCATGAAGGACATATTTTGAAACTTCTCTTAACTAAACTGTCTACTTTTCTGGCTTAGAACTACTGACCCTGATGTTTTATCTACTTTCTTGTTGAAAAGCCAACTTCTCATCTCTATTGTACTGTAAGCTATTTATTCGCAAGATCTATATCTGTTTTTAATTTATATATTTACAGCACTTTAGTACAATGCCTTACTTGTTGGAGAAATAGTAAGTATTTATTGAATTAGTAATAGAATGATGCACTCATAACATGGCAGTTTTCCAAGCATATATTTTATATATAGTAGATGTTCACCCCTTTTTGATATAGGAGATTCTTTTTAGAGAAAGAAATTTGAAAAGTACCTCTTTCCAATGCATGCAAGTAACTAGACATTAATACCAAAGAGAGGCTGTGTGAAGGAATTTTCTTCCATTTGGGTTACTGTACTATAATATTAACCTTTTTTGCACAATTTATACAATTCCTCACTTGTAACACTAACAGATTGGAGGAAGGTCACATATTCTTGGTTTAGAGTATATTGGTCTGGGTAGAAATATTTGGATAATTTTTAATAGTAGTTTAACATGTTATTGAATATAATTAAATACTTTGCCTAATTACAAGCGATGGAAGAGTGTCAACATGGGAAATGTAATGAAAATAGTAATTTTATAAGTGGATTTACATTTATCTTTCAGTGCTTCCTGTCTGAGTACCCATTATTAAAGGCAGAACCTACTCTTTGTATGAACTTGTACCTATTTAAGTAGAGCCCTAACCAAATATAATCAGTAATGTTATAAAAATTTAAAAGTTTTATGCAAAATAAAGAAGAGATAAGCAAAATTAGACTCTAATCTAAGGACTCCTAGTTTCTAAGAACTAATATACAAAGTTTTTAGCAACTTAGAACTTTAGGACATTTGGGGCTTTGTTTGAATTCCAAGCAAAGCAAAGTCCTTTATCCTCCCACAAGTTGTGCAATCTTTTGGAGATAAAAATTCTAAATAAAACACAAGGCATTTTGGATCTTTCGAATGTAGTATTTTTTTAATTTCTTTTTTTTTAACTGCGACCATTTGTTTTTGAATCAATATATTTGGTAGAAAGATTCTGAAAGTAACTGAGAAAAACACATTTATAAATAGAAATGTTTATATATTAACTAAGAATAATGCCAGAGCAATTGATTAGCTCCCTTTTTCTATCTTTGTTCAGAACAGGATTGCCCAGTGTAAATATAGTGAGTTATATATGTAAAAAAAGAAAAAACTAAAAAGAAACCAGTGAAGTGAATTTTAATAGTATATATATATATATATTTTTAAGATTTTATTTATTTATTTTTAGAGAGGGCAAAGGAGGGAGAGAAACATCAATGTGTGGTTGCCTCTTGCATGCCCTGTACTGGGGAACCTGGCCTGCAACCCAGGCATGTGCCCTGATTGGGAATCAAACAAGCAACACTTTGGTTCACAAGCTGATGCTCAATCCACTGAGCCACACCAGTCAGGGCAAATAGTATATATTTTTAAAGATTATATTTATTTACTTATTTTTTTTAGAGAGGGGAAGGGAGGAAAGAAAAAGAGGGAGAGAAATATCAGTGTGCAGTTACCTTTTACATGCTCCATACTGGCGACCTGGCCAGTAACCCAGGCATGTGCCTTGACTGGGAGTCAAACCAGTGACCCTTTCGTTTGTCAGGCCAGCACTCAATCCACTGAGCCACACCAGCCAGGACTAATAGTATATTTTATTTAATACAATATATCAATTATTTTAACATGTGATCAATATAAAAATATTAATTGGCATTTTCTTTTTTAATGCTAAGTCCTCCGAATATACACTGTCTGGTGTATACTGTATCTTTCACTATATCTCTGTATCAATAGACACACATCAAGTTCTTCGTAGTCTCACTAAGCTATTTTATTGGACAATGCAGATCTAGAAGATGAGTGATCTTTCCAGGAATAATTTTATTTTATTTATCTCACTTGTTTTCATGTTCACTATTAGTAAATGTTAAATGTTATGTTGAAAATACTAACTCAGATATTTCAAAAACCTGTAAAAAATAAAAATTCTGACTTCACTATTAACATTTTGTGGTCTGTCATGCCAGAACTCTTGGATGACTAGCTAAACAATGTTTTTTAAAACACAAATGGGCCCTGGCTGGTGTAGCTCAGTGGATTGAGCGCGGGCCTGCGAACCAGAGGATCGCGGTTCGCTTCCCAGTCAGGGCACATGCCTGGGTTGCGGGCCAGTTCCCTGCAGGGGACACACGAGAGGCAACCGTACATTGATATTTCTCTCCCTCTCCTTCTCTCCTACCCTTCCCCTCTAAAAAGATAAATAAATAATAAAAAAAAATTAAAAAAAAAAAACCACAAATGGGATTCTGTTATATATAGTTCATAATATACTGTCTATATAAGTCAGTTCAAGACCATAATATTTTAAAATTTATTTGCATATGAGTACAGATGGATTTATCATATTGTTTTTGGTGGCTGCATTGCATGCTCTTTTATCAATGGATGCTCTTTAATTTAATCAGTCCCCATCAATGATCATTTCAGTTGTTTTTAATTTTCTAATTGTAAACACTATGCATATAAGATGGAGGTGAAGGAAGATATGCTTTGCTTCCTCGCACAACCGAAAGAAGGACAACAAATTTAATAACAGAAAACAACCAGAACTTCCAGGAAATCAAACTGTATGGAAGTCCAACAACCAAGGAGTTAAAGAAGAATCATTCATTTATTGGTAGGAAGGATGGAGATGGGAAGCCAGGGCAAGAGAGCATGCAGTAAGGGGCAGACCAGGTGGGCAAGCAGCTGGTGGACCAGTTGGTCCCCCAGTCACGTGTGGATAAATTAGGAAGAACAACTGGGGAGCTAGACAGACCGAGCAACCCAGAGTTCCAGGGTAGGAAAGTAATAGCCTCAAAACCTCTGGCTGTAAAAATCTGTGGGGGTTATGGCAGGAGAAATTCCCAGCCTCACAGGAGAGTTTACTGGAGAGACCCACAGGGCCCTAGAACATGCACAAGCCCACCCACTCAGGAATCAGCACCAGAAAGGGACCTATTCCCTTGTGGGTATCGAGGAAATTGACTGAAAGTGGGTGACAGCTGAGCAACCAGCATTGTTCTCTCTTGGACCCCTCCCCCACAGACAGAGCCACAGCATAGCGAAGTGGGTTGCCCTACCCTGGCAAATACCTAAGGCTTCACCCCTTACAACATAACAGGTGCACCAAGACAAAGAAATATGGCCCAAATGAATGAATAGATCAAAACTCCAGAAAAAGAACTGAGCACTGTGAAAATAGCCAACCTATCAGGTACAGAGTTCAAAACACTTGTAATCAGGATACTCATAGAAATGATTGAGTATGGATGCAAAATAGAGGAAGAAGTGAAGGCTATACAAAGTGAAATAAAGGAAAATATACAGAGAACCAACAGTGAAGGGGAGTAAACTGAGACTCAAATCAATTATTTGAAACAAAAGGAAGAAATAAACATTCAACCAGAACAGAATGAATAAATAAGAATTCAAAAAAAATGAGGAGACACTTAGGAACCTCTGGAACAACTTTAAATGTTCTAACATCCTAATCATAGGGGTGTCAGAAGAAGAAGAGGAAGAGCAAGAAATTGAAATTTATTTGAAAAAATAATGAAGGAAAACTTTCCCAACCTGGTGAAGGAAATAGACTTCTAGGAAGTCCAGGAAGCTCAGAGAGTCCCAAAGAAACTGGACCCAAGGAGGACCATACCAAAATACATCATAATTAAAACACCAAATGTTAAAGATAAAGAGAGAATCTTAAAAGCAGCAAGAGAAAAGGAAACAGTTACCTACAAAGTAGTGTCCGTAATACTATCAACTGATTTCTCAAAAGAAACCTTGCAGGCAAGAAGGGGCTAGAAAGAAGTATTCGAAGTCATGTGAGGCAAGGATCTACATCCAAGATTACTCTATCCAACAAAGCTATTATTTAGAATGGAAGGGCAGATAAAGTGCTTCCCAGATAAGGTCAAGTTAAAAGGAGTTCATCATCACCAAGGCCTTATTATATGAAATGTTAAAGGGATTTATCTAAGAAAAAGAACATCAAAAACATGTACAGTAAAATACTGACAAACTCACAACTACCTAAAAAGCAAACTAAGGAAACAACTAGAATAGTAAGAGATTCACAGAAATAGAAATCCTATGGAGGGTTAACAGCACGGAGCGGGGGTGGGGCAAGAATGGGGGAAAAGGTACAGAGAAGCATAATTGGTAGGCACAAAATAGACAGGGGGAGGTTAAAAATACTGTGGGAAATGAGGAAGCCAAAGAACTTCCATGTACGACCCATGGACATGAGCTAAAGGGGAGGACTGCTGGTAGGAGGGTGGATCAGGGCAGAGTGAATAAAAGAGAGAAAAAATATGGCATAACTGTAATAGCATAACCAATAAAATATGCTGAAAAAACAAACACTATACATAGGAAATGTCTTTATGTATGTGTATGAATATTTTCATACAGTATGTTTATAGATGTTGACTATTATTTTTTCTTTATTTTTATTGTTGACAGTATTCCATATGTGATAGATGTTGACTTTTAAATTATTTTTCTTGTCAGATTATCCTTCAAAAGGGTTATGCTATTTACACTCCTACCAAGAATATATGAAAGTTCTTCTTTTCCTATGAATGTTTACCAATGCTTTGAATGAGAAAGACAAAAAAAAATCAATAAATATTATAGGCAAATATATATAGTTTATTTTGCTAGCCATCTATTTTGCTCTGTTTGTGAAGCCCTTGAGTATTATCATAATACCCTTCATCAAACTCTTATCCTCCCTTTTTTGTTTGTCTCTTTCTGACTAATTTGAGGAATTATTTACCTATTTTCGATGTTCTTTGTCATACATGTAACAGTGTTTTCCCAGTTTTTCATTTTTTCTTTTATGTTTATGTATCACCTGCTCTGTAGAAGTTTTAAAGTTTGTCTTTTGTAATTTTTGTGGTTAATGCTCACAAATGTCTTTCTCATCTATAAAATATGGTCTCTTTAAAACTTTTCTAGTATTTTTATTTTTATTTAAACTACCGATAAATCAGGAATTTATTTTAGGAGGGGGTAAAATGTGAATTCAGCCTTTCCTCTTAAATGGTTAGTTGGCTATCTCAACACTTCTCATTAATCTACCTTCTCCCTGCTGAATGAAATTTCTCTGAAGGAGTATTGTAAATGCAAGGTAAAGGCTTACTAGGATAATGTGGGAATTTATTAGTGGAGTTAGTATTAAAATAGAAAAGTATCTGGATTCAATTGCATGCCTTTCATCTTTAAAGACAAGTTGAATTTTAAAAATGTATTGCTTACATTGGAAAGCAAGCATAGCTTATATATAATGTTTACTTCATTCCCATTTAACCTGGTATCCAAACTCCCAGAAGTGTTAAGTAACTAAATATTTGTGTGTATTCTGTGTTATTCAATCATTCATTCAACATGAGACACTATTTTAGATATTGGGAATATAGCAGCTAACTAGATAGATAGATAAGGTCCTTGCCATCATGGAGTTGTATTAAAGGGGATATGAAGACATACAAGATAGTGGAGCGATAGGTGGAAGCTACACTAACCTCCTCACAGGACCACTCTCAAATTGTAACTAAATTTAGAGAAATCATCCTGAATAAAAAACTAAACACAGGCCAGAGAGAAGCCTTATAACCAAGAATAGACAGAAGAAATGACTTCACCACAATGAGACTCATAGGGAGGGACAAGGCAAGAATCCTAAAAGCTGTAAGAGAAAAGCAGGTAGTTACATAAAACGGAGCACCAATTAGACTGTTATCTGATTTCTCAACAGAAACATTTCAGGCCAGAAGGGAGTGGCATGAAATATTCAAGGTGATGAAAAGCAAAGACTTACAACCAAGGCTACCTTACCCAGCAAGGCTATCATTTAAAATCCAAAGAGAAATAAGGAGCTTCTCAGGCAAGAAAAACCTAAAGGAGTTTGTTAACACCAACCAGTACTGCAATAAATGTTAAAGGGCTTGCTTGAAGTAGGAGGAGAAGGAGTGGGAAGAGGAGGATGAGGGGGAGGGAAATAAAAGAAAAACAGAGGAAAATAGTCTAACAATAAAAGGGCACTAAATATGTATCTGTCAGTAATCACCTTAAATGTATATAGCTTAAATGCTCCAACCAAAAGACATAGGATAGCTGAATGGATAAGAAAACAAGACCCATGCAGCCTCCAAAAGATCCACCTCAGATTGAAAGATACAGACTAAAAGTAAAGGGATAGAAAAAGATATTTTGTGCAAATGGAAAAGGAAAAAAGGCTGGGGTAGCAGTACTTATTACTGACAAAATAGACTTGAAAACCAAGGCTGTAGTGAGAAGGACACTACATATTGATAAAATGATGTATAGATGCAAGATTGAAAAGATGAAAAACCTTATAGTCTTGAATTTGAATTTGAAATATCAGTATGAATTCAGGATATGTTTCATGGCAAAAGCATTTCTCCATAACTTTTTACACTGTAATAGCCTAGAAATTATGGGCAATTCACAACGAGAGTCCAGACTTTGGCTTGGGAAAACATTTGTCATTCAAGGAACTGTAGCTCGTTGGGGAAATGGCTGATTCCAGGTCTGGTGAGAAGCTGTATAAGAAGAGCTGGAAATATCTTGTCATAATAGACAACAAGAAGTCATGAAAGACTGATATGATTGAATCAGAAGGATTCAGGAGCCAGCTCAAATTGGCTTTTTCATTTGCCAAAGATGGGGCAATTTAAACACCAATAAAGATAATAACTGCAATGTATTGAGATCTGTTAATTTATATGTTTGCTCCATGAGTTTATAAGTGATGCTAAGAAAAGACTGATTATTTTGAAAACTGGCAAATAATTGAAAAGAACCAAGCATTTATACCTGCCTCTCATGTGATAACTCACTGGCTAAGAAAATAGTAGATGAGGAAAACTGCTCTTCATGGAGATATTCCAGCTACTAAATAAAGAATGAATTTTCAAATATTATCTTTTGACAACCACTTTTTACTTAATTTAGGCATTAATCACCATTGTCCACTAATTGCACAAAAAGAGATACAACAACCAAACATTTCCTTCCTGATAGTAGGACACAGTTCCATTTATGAAGTGATCTTGCCAAAAAAATTTGAATCTAAATATGACCAAGACTTTAGATCCAACTGCCAATTTACAGGAAACAGAGGAACATGCTAAATGTCACTACTGGGATGCAATCAATAAAAGATAGCCTCTAGAAAAATCAACATAAAAATAGTGCAATTTCTTCAAAAAATATATTGCAGAGGTAGAAGATGAAAAGACTTCCTCACAGTCAACTATCTCTTTCTCTCCCAGTTTCTGTGTACCTCTCACAACAGTACTTTGTTCTGAAATGGTCTGTTTATAGGCATTTTATCCCATCAGACTGTATGCCCCTCCAGACTGAGGATGGCTTTTTCATCTTTCTTTATTTCCCTGGTGCAGAATCAATAAGTGTTTCCTATACAGATTTTTTGTGATAACTTCGTGGTTAGTCATAGTCATCTTTGATCTTTACTTCTTTTATTAGGAAACTGACCAATCATAACCTTTTCATATTTGCCTTTTGGCTGTTTGGAACGCAGCAGACTCTTCTCCATTTCTTTCGTGATTTTCAGATTTTATGCTTGTTGTTGTACATACCCATCCTCCAACCACAGAAACTACTTTATGATTTTTTCTAATTACAAAGATCATGTATTCTCACTGTAAAAAATTTCAAACAAGTGTAAGAAAGAAACGAGAGCTATCACTATTAACCACTATGAATATTTCAGAAATATCCTTAACCCGTCCAAATTTCTAAAAGTAAGGTAATGCCACTGTACATGCTACTCCGGAACCTACTATTTTTTATCCAACATGCTGGATATCTCCTTCTACATGAATGAATACTACTGTACCTTGTCATTTGGGGGGGCTCCATGCTATTCCTTATTAACATATTCATTTAATTAATCTAGCACTGATGAGCATTTTATTTCCTTACGATTATTTGTAATTATATCCTATTATAAAAAATGTTGTGAATTTCTTTTAAACACCATTTGTACATGTGTGTCGTTTTCTCCTTAGACTAATGACAGGTTTGTTGGATCAAAGGGTGTGTTCATTTCAAGTTTATCTATTGCCCTAATGCCTTCCAGAAAATTTAACCTATTTTCCGTGCCCTAGCAGTTTGTTAGCAGGGTTTCATTATACCTGAAGTTTTGTTTATCAACTCTCAACATTAGTCTTCAGGTGGAGTAACTCTCATTCTTTTTCTCTTTTAGCTCTTTCTTTTGGTGAATTATTTCTCTGTGTGTTTTTTTTTTTCCATTTTTTATTTTATTTTTAATCAGTATTTTTTAATTGTTGATATTGAACAGTTTTCTGTCTTTTACCCCGCCCCAGCCCACCACCCCAGCCCTCCCCACCTTCCTCCCATTTCCACCCCCCATAGTTTTTGTCCATGAGTCCTTTATACTTGTGCTCTAAACCGTTCCCCTTTTCCCCTGAAATTCCCTCCCCTCCCCCTCTGGACACTGTCAGACTGTTCTCAAATTCAGTGTCTTTGTTTATATTATGCTTGTTTGTTTGTTTTGTTGATTAGCTTCCTGTTAAAGGTGAGATCATATGGTATTTGTCTTTCACTGCCTGGCTTATTTCGCTTAGCATGATACTCTCCAATTCCTTCCATGCTGTCGCAAAGGGTAGGAGCTCCTTCTTTCTTTCTGCTGCATTCTCTGTGTTGAAATAATTTTTTGAATTATTTCTCCTCTGTTTTGGCAGCAGGTACTGTTAAAGTTGTATAAGATACAAGATTATAAACTGGGCATGTAGTCAAATGGAGAATAATATGTGATTGTCTCATGGTAACTTACAGATTGCTGTACTTACCATATTGTTATACATGTTTTTGAATAATAATTTGTAATATTGTACCTCTTAAATCCTTGATCACATTTACATAAAAGCTGCATTTAGAAATGTCATCCTATTTAAACATGCATGGAGGAAATAAGATAATATTCAAACTGTCTTTTAATTTCTTAATAATGTTTCAGTCCATACTCATTTATTTTCCCAAAAGCCTCTTGTAGAGGAAAGAATGTGTGTTTAGAAGTCTGACTGACCTATACTCTGATTTCAGCTCTGCCACTTACTTGGTTGTATGTGAAAATTACTTAACTTTTCTGGGCCTCAATTCATTTGCAAAATTGGGGTATATTTGACTGCCATCTGTTTAAATGATTGTATGTGGACACACTTAGCATAGTGGCTAGCAAATATTAGTAATTCAGTATTCGTTCATCTATTTCGTGACATGTAGTGATAGTTTTTTTCAGATATGTATTCACGGTCATGTATACTATTGCCTTCACAGAAATCTTCTCTACATATACCCTCAGAGTCTCAATTTCGCCAATCGTCAAGGTTCCGCCAGAAATATAACTGTGAAAGTCCAGTTTATGTATGGGGAGGATCTGAGCAATGCTATGCCGGTAAGATATGTTCTTTACTTTTCCTGTTCTTTGTATGTGGTTCATGTAGACATTTTTTTTGGAGGTAGTATTACTTGGTTGGCAGCTCTAAGCTGGAAATTAATGTGATTTTAAAAAACAAATTTCTAACTGTATTACTTTTCATACGGATAGTAATAAATTTACTTGAAGTCTTATTTATTGAGGATTTGGTAAATGCAAGGCACTCCCAGAGATACAAAGATGAATAAGACTTGTAATCTAGAGGATATGAGACAAGTGCACAAAATTTTAAAATGGTGACTTTCAAAAGAGGGTCAGATCAGAATTACCTAGGGTACTCCAACAAAGCATGGACAACTGTCCTCTATCTTGGCATCTTTGATTCTGATTCTCCTCCTTTAGAATGAAAGGCCAGGCAAGGGAGGTGGAAAGTAATGGGCTGTGGTATAGTTTGAAAATGTTCTCCAGGTGATTCTAACATGTATGGTTCTTCCCATCTTTGTTAAGAAACTCTGGTCATCGCTCTCAAACTTGGCTGCATATTACACTCACCTGGGGAGCGTTAAAAAAATATCAATGTCCAGACTGAATCTCATTCCAGTGAAATGATAATCTCTGGATGTGGGAACCAGGCAGGTATTGGTATTTTAAAATCTCCCCTAGGGATTACATTTTGCATCTAGTGTTGAGAACCAAGGTATGTGCTAATTACAGAAGATTGATATAGGGATTTAAAGGCATCGGTGTTCAACGATAGGAGAGAATGCCCTTAAAGTTAGTGAAAATGTTAATGGTAATGGGTCTAGATAGTGGGGGAAGGAAAGCAAATAAAGTTGGGGAATGTCCTTCAATGGAGTTACAGGAATGAGTTGCCAGTTAGCCAGAGCAATGGAATGTGAGTCAAAAATAGTAAATAGAGGCCAGACTGGGGAAGTTCTTGATTGTCCAAATTGTGATTCAATATTTGTGGGACACTAATAAATGCAAGCTCCATGAAAGTAGATTTTTGGCTCAACTCAAAGTTAGTAACATATGGACTAGGAGCACAACTGTCACTGTAGATGTACTACTTCTGACAACCCTAGTGGGATGCAAATGAGCTAAGAATAGTTACATTGTTAACCGTTTTATTTTAGCCTTCTGTGTCAGTCATTTGAATCAAGTTCCGACTTTCTAACCAGGAAAGCTGTATCTTTTCTTCTTTCCTATTGCCTCAATTTCATCAGCATTTTTAGATCTTGAAAACAGCAAGCACAAATTATTCATCTTTGTATTCTATGGCAGCTATTCCAGATCTTTGCATATAATACATGTTGAATAAATATTTGTTGAATAAATATAGAATTTATTTTTGAGGTTTGAATTATCATTTCACACTCTTGACTAGCTCTTTATTTCTGCCGAAGGAATGAATACTATTGTAGTTGATGAAAAGATACTGGCTTGTAAAAATAGATGCTTTGTTATCTGATATGTGAATTGCCATATAAATTTGAGTTTATGACAAATGTAATATATGTAAAGTAATCTGTTTTATTGTTTGCCTAACAAACTCTTCCTTGTCTTAGCATCTATATGGCTTCCTCTACAGATCCCTAGCTGCATCCAGCCCCATTTGCAGTTAGACCACGCCTCTCTACCATAGCATCTTCTAACTTCTTTTATGGACCTAATCACTTTATGATTATGTGTTTATTTCTTCATCATGTCCACTAGACTGTGAGCTCCTTGAGGGCAGGGACCATGTCTCACTCATATTTGTATCTTGATGCCTATCTTAGTGCTTGGCACATAATTGGTGCTTAGTTTGTATTGATGAATGATTAAAATTACATGTAAATTGGTTGAAAAAGAAACACTTTCCACTATATATCACTCGTTATAAAAATAAGCGAGTTACTTTATGGAAAATGATAGCTTCTTAGAGGAAAAAAAGCTACTGTATTCCTCTATTTGTGTATTATTGGCCATATGAAAATATAATACTTTTATGTTTATGTGAGTGATTAGTTTGAAAGCTTGTATAAACACACATCTTCCTTACTTATTTTTTAAAAAAATAAGGACTAAGATAATTTTTGATCATATAATGTCAATATGATAAACTCTAATTCTGGCACTGGAAAAACATTTTATAAAAAACATTGATCAACATTTTATCAACATTAGCAAATTGATAAAATGGGAGTTATCTAGGAAAGTTGTAATTATTACACTTTACTTACCCTTAAAGTAAAAAGACCTACTTGAGATACTGCAAAAAGAGACAAAATACCTGTTTAGTATGTTCCTTTTATTTTGGGATGGTGTTAGTTAGTTAATTCCCTTGTATGAAGAATACTCTTGGAGTTGTTTTACCAGTTGTGTTGATGGAAGTATGATGGCATGTCTGCAGTGCCTATTCATGCATATGCAGAGCTGGCTGGCTAGATGTGGGAGTTTAATCTATGGCTAGATAACATAGTAAGCCAAACTGTCACCCACCCAGGAATCACAGCCGTGACCATGACACCATTAGGCCATTGTTCTAATGGGCTGCCTGAATATTCCACCACTTGCTGTTAGCATTCAAGAGGTAGCTATATAAGACTATAATATTTTACTGCTAAACCTCTCAAAGTAGTATTGCATTTTTTTAATGTGGTGGATTTTTTTTAACACATGTGTAAGAATTTAAAATGTTGTTCCCCTTCCATGTAGAGTAGTTTGCAGGGAGTACTGGAAGCAAAGGATACGTAAAATAGGATTTAAAAAAAAGATTTTATTTATTTATTTTTAGAGAGAAGGGAAGGAAGGGAGAAAAAGAGGGAGAGAAATATCTATGTGCAAGAGAGATACACTGATTGGCTGCCTCTTGCATGCCCTCAACTGGGGACCTGGCCCCCAACCCAGGCATGTGCCCTGACTGGGAATCTATCTGGTGATCTTTGGGTTTGCAAGTGGGTACTCAATCCACTGGGTCAAACCAGCCAGGGATAAAATAGAATTTTTAAATATCATTTATAAATAATATATATTTGACTTTAAGCATGACAGCAGTGTTAGTGAAGAAGCCACCAAGTAGATGTATGCCACCAAGTAGATGTATGCCACCATTCTAGGACCATATTTCTTACATAAATTCCAAATGATGTGCTACATCCAGATTTTAAAATGAAATCTTCACCTTCTTAAAAAAGAAGAAAAATATATCTTATTGCCCAATAGATATGAATATAATGGATAGAAATTTTTTGAATGTTTGAATGTCAGATGGGTCTATAAATTTATAATTAAGCAGTTGAACTTACTAATGAACGTCAGTAGGCACATTGTTCTTCATTGGGCTGATTTTGCCCATTGTTCTCAAACAGTTATTAAATCAGACAAATTCTTACATAGATATGAAACATCCAGCATTTATTACAACAAAGTTTCAACGTGCTGTTATTTGTTACAGGTAATCTTTGGTAAATCTAGCTGTTCAGAATTTTCAAAGGAAGCCTATACAGCCGTAGTATATCATAACAGGTACTGAATTCAAATATTTCTTTCAAAGTTACTCACTCCTCACTGGCATTGTTAGCACTCACATTAGTGTGTTTACCAATTGCTTTGCTGCACTGAGTGTGCAAATTCAAGACAGCTGACATCAAAGTTATAATTTTCAACATATAGATCCACATTTTCCATAGACATCTCAAATAGAAGACTTTATATACAAAACATCTTTTCTATCAAATTCTCTGACCCTTTCATTTTTGTTATATTATTATTGATTATCTTTATGGCTTCTGGTCCTTTGGTCTTTCCCTGTTATATTCCCTTAACACTTTGCACCTTTACTTAATTGTTTATTAAGCTTGAACGTATTAGTCAGTTAAAGTGATGTTATTTTCAACCTCAAATAATCCTTTGATTTAGCGCCTTTCCATTTTACTTCTTTGAGAAATCATTAACTTTGAATAACCTTTTAGTTTTGCTTTTGTTCCTTCTTTTTTAATTGAGTGCTGTTGGAGAAAAAGCACAAAGTTATACAAATCTGGACTATCACATTATTTTATCATATGATGGAGCTATATTAATTCATTTTATTTTATTTTATCTTCTCTTGGCTCCAAAAGATTACTCTTCAGTAATCTTTTTGTCACCACTTTTTAAACTCTGTCTCTAATTTTACAAGAGCTAATTTACGTTTTTCCCCCCTTCCTCTAACTCCTACTTCTTTTGATTGCTTTACTCTTGGCTTTCCTAATTTAAGTTGATTGAGTCCATCCCACTTGAGATACATGAACTTTTCTGCTCTTCGCCTCAAATTATCTCTGTACTGTTCTGCCTCTCCTTTTGTTTCAAAGCAGTAATGGCCCACATCCTGCTCAATGGGAATCTTCACTTCTGCTGTCAAACAGTCTTACCACCGTCTTCCAGAATATGACTTCATCAGTTATCCCTTCTCTTGCATCATCAGTTCCTATTTCATTAGCTCCATCTCTTATTGTTAAAAACAAGCTTGTTTCTTATTCTTAAAAAAAAAAATGAAAACGAAAGGCTACTGCAGTGGTCTTGTGTAGCATGGTTTTTCCTTGCCCTCCTTAAAACTTTCTTCTTTCTCACTTTTATGGTTTGAACACTTCTTTTCTTCCACGGTAATTATTTATTCTATTTTTTCTTTTTCTTTTAAGTATAGACATTCCACACAAAACACTAAGGTTTTGTTGTTAACCGATTTCTTCTATAATATTCTCTTGCTAAATAGTTTTATATGAATTTCTCAGAGTTATATTCAATGAAAATGCTACTACTTTTACCTTTATATGGACTGTCACAACTTTTTCCCCAGTCATGACCTTCAGTCTGAGGCACAAACAGGTATTTTCAGTGGCCTGTTGGGCATATTTATTTGGGTTCTCTGCTGCCTTCTCAGTTTCTGTGTGTTTATCCCTGGCCTCCTTCTAGACCCTGTCTCTGTCTGTTCATTTTTATTAATAGTACCACCAAGTTTTCAGTCCTCTGACTCAAACTTTAAGATATCCTTGCCTTCCTTTTTTCTTTTCTCCAATATTCAGTCATCTTTTACATCTCGATGATTTTCTTTCTGCCTCATCTCCAAACATATTCTGTGCTGTCCTGTTTCTGGGTCTTTCTTGGATCTTTAATTATATACTGATTCTCTCTACTTACTGAACTTTTACTCATTCTTTAAGGCCCATGTTCTATATCGCTTCCTAAATACAATTCCCTGATCTAAAACTTTAAGTAATCTGTTGAACTCTGTTGTTGAAGCATTTAACCTTATATGCTCTATACCAGGGGCTAGCAAACCTTTTTCACAAAGGGCCAAATAGTACATATTTAGGCCGTGCGGGCCACATGGTCTCTGTGCAGCCTCTGACAACCATGCAGCCCTGCAGTTGTAGTACAAAAGCAGCCATTGACAATGAGTAAAATGGCAAATGAATGGGCATGGCTGTCTTCCAATAAAGTTTTATTTATGGATACTGAAATTTGAATTTCATGTAATATTTAAAGTGAAATATTATTCTTTTGGTGTTTTTAACCATTTAAAAATATAAAAAACATTCTTAGTTTGTAGTTTATACAAAACCAGGCAGTTGACTGGATTTGGTCTGTGGGCCGTAGTTTGCCAACCCCTGTTTTATAGCGTAGCTATTGTTGTCTGTGTGTCCTACTTATATTTCTACTAAGTTATGTGTGTTTTTCAGGGTGATTATTTTATGTTAATCTTTAAAGCCACTACAAAAGTAATACAATTCCTAACCTAAAGGCGGGCCGTTTACTTGCTAATGAATAACTAACTGGTAGATACTTAATTTTCCATAAGTCTTCACATAATATAATTTGAGGAAAGACATGAACTAAAACACTGAATACAAGGAAAGATATTGATAAAGTAATAATTTCTAAAAGTATCTTCATTTGTGGCTAAGTCTTTATTTTTGTTGCTCTTAGCATTAGTAGAATTAAAATGAGAATACCGCCTAACATTGCTAGTACATTCACCTTTCTCATAATTCACTGGCGACTAGTGATATCAGTAATATGATGTATAGCATCTTTTATTCACCGAAGTCATCACATTCTCAGATAGCTGGCATTACCTGTCTTTCTGGTGATTATTAGAAGTCTCGTTCCACTTACTATTTCTGTGATCAAATCTACACCTGTTAGCATTTTTGAGGCTTATTTGAGAAGGATATTTGACCTACTAGCATCCGAGAAAAAAACTCGAATTGGTTTTTGGTGGGACAGCCTTCACTTTAAAAGTAGTAGGAGCTTTATGGTTTGGATGCATTTTCATTGAAGATAACTCTGAGAGATATGAACTGAACATGGAAAATTGGGATGTTAAGGCTCTATCCCTTTTTAAGTCTATATCATAATAGCAGCCATGCTTTCCTATAAAAATTCTCAACGAATATTAAGGTGAAAATTCCATTAGTTTGATCAAACATGGTAACTACTGTATTCTTACAGTGGCTGGAGGTACTTCTGATATGTGGGACAAATGTAACTTATGGTTGTTCCCTGATTTTTTTTTTTTTCTTTTCTTTGAGCTGTTAGTCAATATACTAGTCCATGTTTTGGTAACATTATTTCTTTACCAATGGGATAATTGAAGCAAGACAGTTCATAGAGAGCCCGACTTGATATTAAGTTGCCTAAAGATACCTTTTTTCTTTTTTTACAAAAGGATAATATAAATTAGTCTTAAGTTGAAGCTGTACTCCTGTAACAGGAAAATGTTTTTTATGGTATGGTTTTAAAATATACACTTACGAAAAGTTTATATTACTTATTATGTGATTTGTATCAGAATTGATTTTTAAATATAGAAAGCCTTGCCCTCGTCTCTTCTTTAATAGTTTCCAATCTAATGACAATCTCAGCATCAAGGTGGTAATTATTAATCAATTTCCAAATAATGGGATTACACCGCCCATTAATAAAAGTGAGAGGAGAAATTTTAGAAACATTGACAGCTCCCTCATCTGGAAGGAGGAGTTAGTTACTTCTTTGGGAATAAAGAAAAATTAAGCATGAACCTTGAAATTAACTTTAAAATTACTCAAATATACAAATGCAATGGTTATTTATTTTGGACAATTTAATGACTGTTGATCTGTTTTTTTTGTATGAAGGTCTCCTGATTTTCATGAAGAAATCAAGGTTAAACTGCCTGCTACTCTAACTGACCATCATCACTTGCTTTTTACTTTTTATCATGTTAGTTGTCAACAAAAACAAAATACACCTCTTGAAACTCCTGTTGGATATACAGTAAGTAGATTTTTGTTAAATACTTAGCTCTTTGATCTTACAAATAAGTAAATATTTAAGATATAGTTGGTATATTTCTTATCTGATCCCTCACATTGGTTAGGAAGAATCACTGTAACACGAAAATACTTATTAATATGATTAATTGACTAACATGTCTAAACACTTTGGTGTTGGTCTTGATTATTGTGTGTTTACCCCATAGTACAGTATAAATATAATGGTTTTATGGATTCTTCAGAAAAGAATACTTTGCATGTGAAATGATTTAAAGACCTTGGCTATTAAATGCATTTTTCCTATAATTAAAGAGAATTAAACCCTTGAGTTTGTTTGTTTGTTTGTTTGTTTGTTTTTGGGGAGAGGAGAAGGGAGGGAGAAAGTAAGGGAGAGAAACATGGATGTTAAAGAGAAACATTGATTGGTTGCCTCTTGTACGCACCCTGACCGGAAACCAAACCCACAACCTAGGGATGTGCCCCGACTAAGAATTGAACAGGTGACCCCTCACTTTGTGGGAGGATGCCCAACCAACTGAGCTACACTGGTCAGGGCATGAACTTGTGAGTATTATTTGAAAATCATTATAATCAAATTGCAAAAGTAAACCTAAGGTGAAGGACATGGTATATATTATACTATTACAATTTTGTCAGAAAGGTCATGCCTCCACCCCAAAGAGAAAAGTCAATATTTGATTAATTTTTTTGTCTCTTGCAGTTTGTGACATGAATTTTCCTAAATGCAAGAAAATAAATTTATGTTCATGCTTTAAAATTTTTTTTTCAACATTCATATCTAATCAAATCTTTTTTTTTCTTATTTACATTTACACTATTATTCCAATTTAAAATTGATAGCACTTTGTGACCTTTTTCTCGTACAGCTTTCCCTTAGCTAATACGGACCTTCTATAAATTTAAATGTTGCATAGTTAGTATTTATAATATCTTATGGATCATCCTTAATAAAATAATGTTGGGAAGCTTTGGAGAAGGCTCATTAAATCCCTTTGGTGTTTGAGGATGTGAGACAAATGTGGCTCATGTCAAGGTCTTAAAACAGATTTTCCAAGTAATTGCTTTTGTAACAAACATATTTAAATGAATATTGTTTTCTTTCTTTCTTTCTTTTTTTTTAATTTAAAAGTGGATACCAATGCTTCAGAATGGACGATTAAAGACTGGACAGTTTTGCCTACCAGTCTCACTGGAAAAACCACCACAGGCTTATTCTGTACTATCTCCTGAGGTCAGTATCTCTCACGTGGAAATTCCAGAGATTGAATAAAATTGGTTTTTTACTACAATTGGTTTTTTATTCCTTTGTAATATATAATGTAATATATAATATAATAAAGTAATAGTATTTTTCTTATAATTGAATTCTAGAACATTTAGAAGCTTTTATACTATTTTTTAAAATATAAATATATTCATTTTATTTTTTTAATTTTAATCTTTATTTAATTTTTTTCCCATTACCATTTAGTCCCTTTATACTCCCCTTCCCCTAGCAGTCACCACACTGATGTCTATGTCCATGAGTCTTTTTTCCTTTTTGCTCAGTCCCTCCACCCTCTCACTTCCCTACCCCTACTAGCTGTCAACTGCTCTCCATCTATGAGTCTGTCCCCATTTCTCTTGTTAGTTCAGTTTGTTCATTAGATTCCAGATATGAGTGAAATCATGTGGTGTCTGTCTTTATCTGACTGGTTTATTTCATTTAGCATAACGTTCTCCAAATCCATCCATAGTGTCACAAAGGGTAAAATTTTCTCCTTTTTCTACGGCCGGGAGTATTCCATTGTGAAAATATCCCATAGTTGTTTCATCTATTCACCTACTGATGGACACTTGGGCTGCTTCCATATCTTGGTGATTGTAAATAATGCTGCAATGATAGGGGTGCTTATGTTCTTTTGAATTAGCGTTTTGGGTTCCTTCAGATATACTCCCAGAAGTGGGATCATTGGGTCAAAAGGCAGATCCATTTTTAGTATTTTGTGGTATCTCTGTACTGTTTTCCATAGTGCCTGCACCAGTCTGCATTCCCACCAATAATGGAAAAGAGTTCCCCTTTCTTCACATCCTCACCAGCCCTTGTTGTTTGTTGATTTATTGATGATAACCATTCTGAAAGATGTGAGATGATATCTCATTTCAGTTTTAATTTGCATTTCTCTGATAATTAGTGATGTTGAGCATATTTTCATATGTCCATTGGCCATCTGGATATATTCTTTGGAGAAGTGTCTTTCAGGTCCTTTGCCCATTTTTTAATTGGGTTGTTTGGGGGTTTTTGGTGTTGAGTTTCATAAGTACTTGATAAATTTTGGATATTAACCCCTTATCAGATGTATCGACAAATATGTTCTCCCATTCTGTGGGTTGTCTTTTATTTTGTTGATGATTTCCTTTGCTGTACGAAAACTTTTTAGTTTGATGCAGTCCCATTTGTTTATTTTTTCTTTTGTCTCCCTTGCCTGGGGAGATATATCCAATAAAAAAAGCCTGTGAGCAATGTCTGAGATTTTGCTGCCTATGTTTCCTTCTCTGATTTTTATGATTTCAGGTCTAACATTTAAATTTAAGTCTTTGGTCCATTTTGAATTTATTCTTGTGTGTGGTATAAGAAGCTGGTCTGGTTTCCTTTTTTTTGCACATATCTGTCCAATTTTCCCAACACCGTTTATTGAATAAACTATCTTTAGCCCATTGTATACACTTGCTGCCTCTGTCGAATATTAATTGACTGTAAAGGTGTGGGTTTATTTCTGGGCTCCCTGTTCTGTTCCATTGATCTATGTGTCTATTTTTATGCCAGTACCAGGCTGTTTTGATGACTGCAACCTTGTAGTATAGTTTGGTATTAGGTAGTATGATTCCTCCTACTTTGTTCTTCTTTCTAAGGGTTGCTGTTGCTATGCAGGGCCTTTTGTAGTTCCATATAAATGTTTGAAGTATTTGTTCTAGTTCTGTGAAATATATCATTAGAATCTTTTTTTTTTTAATATTTATTTATTTATTTATCTTTAGAGGGGAAGGGTAGGAGAGAGGGAGAAGGAGAGAAATATCAATGTATGGTTGCCTCTTATGTGTCCCGTGCTGGGAACTGGCCGGCAACCCAGGCATGTGCCCTGACTGGGAATCGAACCGCGATCCTTTGGTTCACAGGCCCGCGCTCAATCCACTGAGCTACACCAGCCAGGTATCATTAGAATCTTGATAGGAATTGCATTGAATCTGTAGATTGCTTTGGGTAGTGTGGACATTTTAATGATGTTAATTCTTCCTATCCATGAACACGGTATGTGCTTCCACTTATTTGTATCTTCTTCAGTTTCTTTCTTCAGTGTCTTATAATTTTCTGTGTACTGGTCTTTTACATCCTTTCTTAGGCTTATTCCTAGGTATTTTATTATTTTTGAAGCAATTGCGAATGGGATTGTTTTAATTTCCCTTTCTATTATTGGCATATAAAAATGCAACTGATTTCTGAATATTACTTTTGTATCCTGCTACTTTGCTGAATTTGTTTATCAGTTCTCATAGTTTCTTGGTGGAATCTTTGGAGTTTTCAGGTCATCTGCAAATAAAGACAGTTTTACTTCTTCCTATCCAATTTGGGTGCCTTTTATTTCTTCTTTTTGTCTGATAGCTGTGGCTAGGATTTCCAGTACTGTTTTTAATGAGAGGTGAAAGTGGACATCCCTGTCTTATTCCAGTCTTAAGGGGACTGTTTGAAGCTTTTGCCTGTTGAGTTGATGTTGGCAGTGGGTTTGTCATATATGGCCTATATTATGTTTACGTATGTTCCTTCTACTCCACTTTGCTGAGAGTTTTTATCATAAATGATGCTGGATTTTATTAAAAGCTTTTTATGCATCTGTTGATGTCATCATGTGGTTTTTATCCTTCATTTTGTTTAAGTGGTGAATCACATTTATTGTTTAGCAAATGTTCTACCAACCTTGCATTCCCAGAATAAATTCCATTTGGTCATTGTGTATGATGTTTTGATGCGTTGTTGTATCTGGTTTGCTAATATTTAGTTGAGGATTTTAGCTTCTATGTTCATCAGGAATATTGGTCTATAATTTTCTTTCTTTATAGTGTCTATCTGGTTTTGGAATCAGGATAATGCTAGCCTTGTAAAATGAGTTTGGAGCCTTCCCTCTTGAATTTTATGAAATAGTTTGAGAAGGATAGGTGTTAGTTCTTTTCAGAATGTTTGGTAAAATTAACCTGTGAAGCATTCCACTCCAGGGCTTTGTTTGCTGGGGTTTTTTTGTTGTTGTTGTTCCTTCGTTTGTTTGTTTTAATTACTGTTTCAGTTTCACTAGGTATGATCTCTCTATTCAGATTCTCAAATTCTTCATGATTTAGTTTAGGAAGATTGTATATTTCTAGGAATTTGTCCAGGTTGTCCAGGTTGTCCAGCTTTTTGGCATATAATTGTTCATAATATTTTGTTACAATCCTTTGTAGTTCTTTGGTGTCAATTATTTTTCCTCTCATTTCTGATTTTGTTTATTTGGGTCCTTTCTCTTTTTTTCTTGATGAGTCTGATTAAAGGTTTGTCAATCATGTTTTTCTTTTCAGAGAACCAGCCCTTATATGCATTGATCTTTCTGTATCACTAAATCCTTATTATTTCCTTCCTTTTACTCACTTTTAGGCTATTGATTTCCCTTTTAGGATTGCTTTCCCAATGTCCCACAGATTTTGGATTGTTATGTCCTCATTTTTGCTTGTTTCAAGGTATCTTTTGATTTCTTCCTTGATCTTGTTGACCCATTTATTGTATAACATGTTATTTAGCTTCCATGTATTTGTGTATTTTTCAGTGTTATTCTTGTGTTTGCTTTCTAGTTTCATGGCATTGTGGTCAGAGAAGATGCTTGATATGATTTAAATCTTAAATTTATTGAGACTTGTTTTGGGTCCTAGCATGTGGTCTACCCTAGAAAATGTTTCATGTACCCTTGAAAAGTATGTATATTTTGCTGGCTTTGGGGTGAAATGCTCTGAAGATATCAATTAAATCCAGTTGAGGCAGTGTGTTGTTTAAGGCCACACTGTCTTCTTATTGATTTTCTGCCTGGAAGATCTATCCGCTGAAGTCAATGGGGTGCTAAAATTCCCAACTATGACTGTAATTCTGTTGGTCTCTCCCTTTATGTCCATCAAGAATTTCTTTATGTATTTAGGTGCTCCTATGTTGAATGTGTAAATGTTTACTAGGCTTATATCCTCTTGTTGGATTGTTCCCTTTATCATTAAATAGTGTCCTCCTTTGTCTCTTACTATATTTTAAAATTTTACTATGTTTATGTTTTAAAGTCTATATTGTCAAATATAAGTACTGCCCCATCCCAGCTTTTTTTTCTTTTCCATTTGCATGAAATATCTTTTTCCATCTGTTTACTTTTAGTCTGTGTGCATCTTTCAATCTGAGATGGTTATCTTGGAGGCAGCATATATATGGATCTTGTTTTCTTATCCATTCAGCTATCCTATGTCTTTTGGTAGGCGTATTTATGCCATTTACATTTAAGGTGATTATTGATATTACATATTTAGTGACATTCTATTGTTAGCCTGTTTACCTGTTTTTTTTTCTTTTTCTACTCCTCTTTCTCCTCCTCTTCCTCCTCCTCCCTCCCTCTTTCTTCTTCTTCTTCTTTAAGCAAGCCCTTTAACATTTGTTGCAGTACTGGTTTGGCGCTAACAAACTCCTTTAGGTTTTTCTTGTCTGGTAAACTCCTTATTTCTCCTTCAATTTTAAATGATAGTATTGCTGGGTAAAGTAGCATTGCTTTTTATCACCTTGAGTATTTCACAACACTCCCTTCTGGCCTGAAATGTTTCTGTTGAGTAATCAGATGACTAATTGGTGCTCCTTTGTACATGACTATCTGTTTTTCTCTTGAGGCTTTTAGGATTCTCTCTTTGTCTTTAAGCCTTGTCATTTTAATTATGATGTGTCTTGCTGTATGCCTCTTTGGGTCAAAACTGGTTGGGACTCTCTGTCTGAGCTTCCTGGACTTGTGTGTCTTTTTCCTTCATCAGATTAGGGAAGTTTCAGTCATTATTTCTTTAAATAGGTTCTTGATCACTTGCTCACTCTATTCTTCTAGTATTCCCATAATGAGGATGTTATTCTGCTTCATGTTGTCCAACATATTTCTTATGCTCTCCTTATTTTTTAGAATTTTTTTTTCTTTATGGTGCTCTCTGCCTGGGTGCTTTTTTCCTATCTTGTGTTTCAAAACAATGATTTGATTCTCTGCCTCTGCTTCATCTTACCCACTGTTTATTCCTTCTAGTGTATTATTTATTTCAGATATTACATCCTTTTTTTTTTAATTACTTTATTGTTGTTCAATTACAGTTGTCTGCATTTTCTTCCCACCGGCCCCCCCACCCCCACCCCAGGCAAACCCACCTCCTTCCCTTACTTCCTCCCTCCCCCTTGGTTTTGTCCATATGTCCTTTATAGTAGTTCCTGTAAACCCTTCTCCCCACTATCCCCTTCCCCCTCCCCTCTGGCTATTGTTAGATTATTCTTAATTTCAATGTCTCTGGTTATATTTTGTTTGCTTTTTTTCTTTTGTTGATTATGTTCCAGTTAAAGGTGAGATCATACGGTATTTGTCCCTCACTGCCTGGCTTATTTCACTTTGCATTCTTTATTTCTGACTGATCTTATTCTACAGTTTCTATGTCTTTTTTCATGCTGTTGAGTGTCCTTATAATCATTACTCTGAACTCTTTATCTGATAAATTGCTTACTTCCATTTCATCTGGTTCTTTTGGAGAATTCTCTTGTTCTTTCAATTGCAGTCTCTCTTTTTCTTCCCATTTGGGCTGCTGCTTTGTATTTTCAGCCTTAGCTGTTAAACTAATCAGTCACTAAGCCAATCCATTGTTAAAATAATCAAGCTGTGATCAGCAGTCTGGCTTAAGCACCACAGGGTGGGACAGAGTAATTCCTCTGGGGGTTGCTATTGTTTCCTCTCAGGCTGATGCCATTCAAAGTGGAGTGCTGTGCCTGAGGGAGATGGCTCATGCAGTTTAGGGAATGACTCAGTACAGGGATCCTGGTAGCTCTTCCCTCAGTTCTCTCCCCAGAGCCACCAGCCCCAGGCTGTTCTCAAGCATCTCTAGTTCACTCTGCCCTCCCACTGCTGGAGCCCAGGGTAAGTGGCTACAAATGAAATTTTGTGTGTTGGCCCTTTAACAGGCTCTCTGTGTCTCTAGCCATCTCTCCCTGGCAGACAGAAACCCTGCAGCTTTTCACAGCATTTCTTTCTGGGTCTGGTACTGTAGTATGGGGCACTGAGCTTGGGGTTTAGACCCCACACTTCTCAGGGGGAACCCCCCGACCACTGAAATATCCCTCTGGAAGTTTAGCTGATGCTGGTGGGAGCCCAGCCAGCCCTCTCGCATCTCCTCCGCACTGCCTACCAGTCTTGTGGTGAAGTGGTTTCTTCTGTCCATGGTTATAAAGCTTCTCTGCAGCTAGTGTTCCATTGGTTATTCTGGATGATTTCTCTATAATTTAGTTGTAATTCCAGATTGATCCTGGGAAAAGGTCAGTGTAGCTTTACTTACTCCTGTGCCATCTTGGATCTCAGTATATTCATTTTAAAATTAAAGTAATATATGAAATATAATCTTAAAGAAAAGATAAATTTGGAGAATTTTTATATTGTTACATAGATTCTTCTTTAAATAAATACTTTTTTCTTTTAGTAGATAATATTTAACTACCATAAGGGTGTAGGGAGGAGAACAGATTTAAATTAATTTTTTAGATCCTTTTTGTAATTGATGATCATCTATGTGAAAATAAAGTAGCTATAAACATGCTACTTTATTTTAAGAGACATTAGCAGTTTTAATGATGATACGTGACTTAAAAGAAACAAAAACATTGGAAAAATCTCACTCAAGAATCCATAGCCATTGTCCAAAAAGCAAAATTCATTTAAGGAAATTAATACATAATGATGACCATTGCTACTTCCACATTAATCTGAAGTGTGTATTGTGAATGTTGTCCTTGTGGCATTTAGTTTCAGAATAGAATTTGAAAAGTATTCACAGATAAATTAGTAGTGTTTTATTTTTTTCAAAAGGAAGCAATATAATGCTATTGCTTTGATCTCGGTTCTCATCACTGTCTCCCTCTGCTCTAGGCACGTAGCACAGAGCCTTTGCCCTCCTCAAACAGGAAAGAACACTCTGCTGGCAACGCTTTATCACAGGGCCTGTTTTCATTTCATCAGATAGCCGCTTAAATGCCACCTCTTCCGGGAGGTTGTCTGTGTTAACTGTTTTAAGTAGTGGCCTCCACCCCTTTTTATCCTGTTACTTTGCTTTATCCTCAAACTACTCATCACTGACTTTAAAGATTAGGTATTTTTATTTATCTATTTATTATCCAATAAATATAAACTCTATGAAAGTAGGAACTTTGTCTTTCTTGTGCAGTGCTGTATGTACAAGTTCTTAGAATACTGCTTGTCTCATAGTAGGCAGTCAATAAATATTTGTTAAATGAATGAATAAATAAATATTTAGTAAATGAGTAAGTAGAAATTAAAAATATGACTCTCCTACTCCTTCCCAAATCTGTTATATGGTTTTCCAGGGACACATTTTTTTTTTAAATAAATTAAGTTAGTCTTCTGCCAGAGGTAGCATTATATTTCAAAAAGAAATATTTGCAAATGCAAATGCAATATTAGCTTTCTAAAGGGATGCTGGTCATTTCTTCCTAGCTATTTTGTGAATGCTCAAGTATAAAGAATGTGGTGATGATTTGGATTTGACTGTAGACAGATGATGTGGCTGATTGATATGTGAGATAAACCACCTGGTTAAGTACTTAAACTTCTATGTATTTTAATTACTACATAAAAAGAACAGTATGTATTCTTAACTTTATTGTTATATTTAAAGAATAGTAAATATTGTTACTTTTGGTGTTTAATTTAAAATATATGAGAGATAGGTATTCAAACATTGAACTTTATGGGTCATTGCTTAATGCAATTTTGCATTTACTTTCCTGGCTGAGGTTGAGCTTTATTTGATTCAGAAGGTCAGAGACCTTCTGATAATGTGTTAACTGCATGTAAGCACTCTCATTAGGCAAAGCACTGGCTGCAGTTCACGTGAACAGTGCGCCCAACGTGGTGCAGGGTATAACTTGTACAAAATCAAGAGGCCCTTCACTCCTGCTGTTAGTTGATGAATCCTAAATCTGTATCTCTACTCATCCATTTTTTGCCAGTTATTTCGTAAATTAAAACTCCCAGTGCTGTCTTTACCAGGATGTTCCACAGACACCTCAAGCATAAAAATGGCCAAAATCAGATTCATTCTTGTTAAACAACTTTTGGAACCTTCTGGTGAGTGAGAGAAAGACCTTGGCCACCAGTATACCTCGACAGAGTGATGGTATTTGGGTGAATTTACCTCAGTTCAATGTCATCAGCTTTTCAGGATCAGTGTTTATTGGGCTCTAGGAAGCAGATTCGTGCTTATAAAATTCATGGAAGATTGATGTGTAGACCAGCATGGTGGTCTGGTCACCAGAGTTTTCTCCTGTAGGGTTATGGTATTCAGCACTCATCATAGTCACTTGGACCTTAAAATAGTTTTGTTTGGTTGTTCGTGCCCAAAATATGTCTCATTGAAAAATTACACATGCCCTTTATCTCATGAATTATATTTCTAAGTATCCTTCAGATATAGTGCATAGATATACAAAGATCAGCAAATAGGATATTTATAAACTTAACAGTGGTTACATCTACATATGGATAATTACACTTTTTAATTTATTTTTACTTTGTTTAATAATATAATAAACACTCATGCATCCACCATGCAATCCAACATTTAGAACAGTGTCAGTAACTTACATCATTTATTTGTTCCTCCCCATTCCATACTCTTTTTCCCTCTAACTATAAAAAAACTGGTTTTTGTTTTAAAAAATTGTGATAAATATACATAACATAAAACTTACCATTTTAAAGTATGCAGTTCTGTGGCATTAAGTATATTCACATTGTTTAAAAAAATGGTCTCATAAAACAACTTTTTAACTGAGATATATGTATGACTAAAGAAAACTTTTTTTTACTTTACTTATTTTATAAATTTAACAAAAAGTTATTATTCTTTATGTGATCCTCTAGGTTACATAGATCACCAAGTTTAGTGCGGGGGTGTGTGTGTGTGTGTGTGTGTGTGTGTGTGATCAAAATAAAATATTCCTCTGGTCTTTTGTTGTTCTTAAAATGTAATCTAGAATTTTCCCTTGTGACTTACAGATCTCTGAATGATCTGAGGGGTGGTCCATCTCTCCAGCACAATCTTTCACTGTAACTTCAGCCTCATCTCTGTACTCAGAGCTTCTTTCAAACTTTGTCTTGCCTCCAGGCCTTTGAATCATCTTGTTTCCCTTCCTGCTCCTCACAGGGTTGGATTCTTCTCGTTATCTGAATTGTATATAAAAGAGCACCTCCTCAGAAAAGTCTTTCCTCACTTCATGAATTTTCAGCCCTTTCCTCCTCCACACTGCTGATATACTCTATCATTCTAATCCAATTTGATTTACTTAATACTTACCACTATCTGAAATTACTTATTTACTGGTTTTTCTCTGTCCTTGCTACGTGGTTGGTAAGCTGCCTGAGAGCAGACTTTATGTTTACCATGAAACCCCAGAACTTAGAAAACTAGGTAGAGACTTCAGTAAATATTTGTTGTTTGAATTAAATAGAAAAAATTTACAAAATTATTAGTATTAGCAAAAGATAAAACATGGAAATTACCTGGGTATTGACCAAGGGTTTAATGTTTAATTGAATTTTTGTACATCTATACAATGAATGGTACAGTAGTAAGAAGAGTGATACAGCTTTAAATATCCCAATAGGATATTTATAATAAAACATAAAAACAAACAATATAGTAACAACCAAACTTAGTGTACAGGTATACATCAGCAGTTGTGTAGGAAGTACTTTGGAAAATGTACATCAAATTTAGCAAAGTTAGTTCTCGAAGGGTTGGGGGATTGTGAAAGATTTTGTTGTTTTAACCTCATATACTTTGAAAGGCAACGTAGCATAATTTCCAGGGTTTTACTCTTGGCTCCACCACTTCCACTTGTGTGACCTTGGGTAAGTTTTGTAATCTCTCAGCTATCAACTGAATTGTGTCCCCCCCAAAATTTGTATGCTGAATTCTAACCCTCACATGTGATAGTATTTGGAGATCTGGATTTTGTGAGGGAATTAAGCTTAGACGAGGTCATGAGGGTGGGGTTTCATGGTAGAATTAGATATGAAAAGAGACACCAAATATCTTGTTCTCTCTCTTATGAGGACAAAGTGGGAAATTGGCCATCTGCAAGCTAAGAAGTTCTCAGCAGACACTGACCATGTTGGTGCCTTGATCTTGGATTTTCAGTCTCCAGACTGTGAGAAAATAAGTTTCTGTTGTTTCAGCCACCCAGAGTATGGTATTTTATAATAGCAGCCCAGGCTGACTGAGACACTCTCTGTGCCTGAATTTTCTCATCTGTAAATTGAGGAGAATAATTAGTGCTTATAATAAAGCATATGATGATGATTGAATGATCTGATGGTATACAGAACATTTAGAATGATGCCAGGCACCTAAAAAGTGTTAAAGTAGCGTTTGCTACTATTATGCCGTTCCTTTTACCACACTGCTTGTTAGAATGCTTTGGGACAGCGGTTCTTACTTTAGCAAGCATCAAATCACCTGGAGAGTTTTGCTGTAACATCAGTTGTTGAACCCTCCTCCCTCCTATCCCCCAGTTTCTGATGCAGTAGATCTGGGTTGGGAGTCAAGTATTTACATTTCTAACAAGTGCCCAGATGATGTTTATGTTGCTGATCCTTGGTTCAAACTTTGAGAACCGCTATGTTTAAAGAAGTATGTGTTCACATTTTACTCGTGTATCCTATTTTTTTATAATTGAAAATAGTATTTTGGGTTGAAAGAGTTAGTACTGTTTCTTGCTTTGAGTAGTTTCAATTTACTGACTCTTTTTCCCCAAAAAAGTGTTTCTAAACCTATTCTGTTTGCTTCAGTAAAGATATTGCATTTTCTACCTATTTATGTTGTTTAACAGGAAACTAACTTTATTTGGTTTTCTTTTCTACACATAAAAATATGAAACCATGGAAAAGAAATCCCTTTTTAAATTTTTTTTTTAGTTTTAATTTATTTGCTGTGACTTCATTTGTTTCACAGATAATCATAATTGCTCACTGAAGTTTTTTAAAAAATGATGACTGCTTTCAAATTCTGTCACATATCCAACATCTGTGTCATCTCAGTATTAGGTCTGTTGTCTTTTTCTCATTTGAAATTTTCCTGGTTCTTTGTATGATGTGCAATTTTTTAAAATATATCATGAACATTTTGGATATTATGACTCTAGATCTTATTTATGTCTGTGTTTTAGCTGTGGGGGTGGAGACCATTGCCAGGTAAAGATCCACATTCTTTTGCAGTGTACTGGGGTGGGGGCTTATTACTGGATGGAGGTGGGGTCTCGGGCTCTCCTCTAGGCCGCTGCTGACACCTCACTGGCTGTGGGGGAAGGGAGCTCCTTGTTACTGCTTTCCTTTTCCACTAACACCACAGTTGGCAGGGCGGGGCGGGGGGGGGGGGTACCACTAGACTGGGCTTAGCTCCCCCACCTCTCTCTTCTCTGATACCATGCCATGTGTGTGGGGAGTGGCGGGGATTGAGCACCTCTTTACAGCCAGCTGAGGGTGGAGACCCAGGCTCCTCCTAGCCTACAGAGGTGGGGTGGAACGACAGTTTGTTTTTAACCAAATAGGGCCATTGTCTTTTTTGACTAAAGAGAGCAGCTTCTCTTGGAGCATTTTTTTTTTTTTTTTTTTGTCAGCTCCTGTGGCATTTCTGGCTCTAGCACCTAGTCCAGGATATATGAGGCAAAAATAAAACCCAGGAAATACTGCCTTATAGTTCTTCCCACCCTGAAGTTCCTAGCCTGCCTGCATTCTTCTGGGCATCTTTCAGTCTTTATGTTTATTTTATCTTCCATGGTCAGAGTTTTTAGCAGTACTTAGCAGCCAATGGAGAGAACTGATATACTCTCTTTTAAAAATAAGATTTTATTACATAATTTTAATTCCTAGCAAAAAATATATATATGTTCTCATCTTTAAAACAAATTTCCTAGGCTTGTGAATATTTTGAAGCCCCTTTAAAACACAACAGGAGTGTTTGAAATAAAGAAAACAGAATATTATAAACCATTAAAAATGATATTATGGACATGAAAAGAGATTCACAATATAATATGTGAAAAACAGATAGAATACTATCTTTGATATCACCTACATAAGGGTGTGAATAAAAATATATTTGCATAGAGGAAGATTTGGAGTGATATAAAAGGATACGTCTCTGGGAAGATAGAATTTTGAGTGTATATTTTCTGCTCTTTGCTCTTTGAGTCTTTTAATTCTTTTGTAGATTTTGTAATAAGAATAAAACATAAGTTTTACATTACAATGCATAAAATGTATTCCACAGTATTTTTTCTCATTGAGATATTGTAATTTTTAAATTTCTTTTCAGAGTTCATAATCAACTTAAGTAGCTGTGATCATTGTATTTGATATCTCATAGGTTCCTCTTCCTGGCATGAAATGGGTAGATAATCACAAAGGTGTTTTTAATGTTGAAGTTGTTGCTGTTTCATCTGTCCATACACAAGTAAGTGAGTTTTAATAATTTTTAATGATCAAATTTCACTCGAATGAATTGAACGTATTCTCTAGTACTTAAATCAGTTTTGTTATCTGTTCTAAGACTTATGGGAGTATAGGACAGTTAAAAATGTATAGATTCAGAAGTTACTTTTTATCAACAAAATGTTATTGACATCATTTTGAACAATTAAGTAATTTTTGCCCCTGAGTTTCTGGTACATAGCAGTATTTTAGAGTTGGAAAAGCATCATCCAACATATTTTATTTCTCATAGACTCAGATATTTCAATTGGAAAGAGTTCTTAGGGGTCATTTACTCCATATTCTTCACTGTATTTCTTGAATATGCCAAGCTCTCCTAGCCTTTCCTTTCTCTAGCCGGAATGCTTTTCCTCCCGACATCCATTTCACCTCTCTTCATTAAGGCTTCTCCTCATTTCAGGGGGGCCTTCTCTGATGACTTGTTTAAACACAGCAGCGCCGTTACTCTGTATTGTTTTACCCTGTACTTACTACTGCCTTTCGCTCTCTCTCACCCTTTCTGTGTGTCTGTGTGTATGTACATATACATACATACATGTGCATTTGTTTGTTGGTTCTCTCTCCCATCAGATTGTAAGCTTCATGAGGTCAGGGTGGTTGTTACCTGTCAAGGAAAGAGAGTTCCCTTCAAGGGCCTTGCAATGGGGGGAAATGTAAAAATAATTGCAATACAGTACAATTAGTAATATGTTAGACATATGAACTACATCAAGTTCAGAGGAGAGAGTTATTTGTTTAGCTGGGAACTGAGGTGTTACATTGATAAGTAGGCACTTACCATACCGAGAGAGAAGATGGGCAACTCACATGATAAAAAACAAGTGCAAAGAGATGGTAATCTGTTTAAGTACAAGAAGTAATCTGGTGTGAATGGAAATTAAAGTGTATGGGAAATCATGATAGTTGAGAATAGAAGACCAGGATGGTAACAGATTATGAAGGAACTTGAACACTTTAGAGTTCAGAGTTCAGGTAGATGGTGATTTCTAACCTAAATAGGAATGTGAGAGAAGTAAATTTGGGAGTAATTGCTAAAGGAGAGCAATTGTGGAGCCACAATGAGTTTATTTTTGAGCCTGTTGAGTTTAACATGTCTGTGCACGTCAGATGAAGGTGTCCTATAGGCAGATGTAATTAGTTTGGTGTTTAAGATTGGGGCTAACAAAATAAATGTGTTACTCAAAACTATACTGGTGAACATGATTTTCCTGGGAGAAAAGGTAGAGTGGGAAGAGACAAGTTTTTTAAACGAAATTCAGGGGTTCTCCAACTTGAAAGGGGGAAGGCTGGTTTGCAGGGGTTCCCAAGGCCCCCTTAAATTTAGTGATTTTTTTTAAAGCAGAACTCACAGGACTCAGAATATAGTCATATTCACAGCTATGATTTATTTTAGTGAAGTACATACAGCAAAACTGGCTAAGATAAAAGAGGTCAAGTCCAGAGGGAACAAGATGCAAGCTTCCAAGAGTCATTTCCTAGTGGAGTCACACAGGTCAAGTTGATGTTGTCCAACAGGGAAGCATATTATTACTCAGTTCCCTGGGTTTTTACTATGGACTTGTCACATAGGCACCCTCTGCCTAACACATACCAAAATTCTTGATTTCCAGAAGGAAAGCAGATGTTCAGCATAAACCTTATTGTTAACACAGTTTAGGCATCCCTCTTAGTATGGACCTCTCCTGAAATCCCAGTTCCCAGGTGCCAACCAAGGGCTCCCCTTGTAAGCAAGCCTTTCAAATTAAGCTTTCTTCCTGTGTTAGCTCTTTTCTGCACAGTGAGGTAGGGAAACATAAGAAGACCAAGCACTTCTATATTATGTTTTGAAACAGTAACAAGAAAGGGTTTTTTTTTTTTAGCAGTACAGAGAAGACACCAGTTAAAAAATGGCTCCAGTGGAGTTTTTCCTCTCCTGTTACTGAATGTGTCCTGTGTTTCCTGTAGTCCTTATACTTCTGATAATAAGATCGACATTATACTGTATAGTTGAAACATATTATTTACCTTAATAGAAGTACTCTTAGTATCACATTATGTTATCTTCTTAAGTATACAATTACATTATTTTTCAGGCTTCATTTTATTCTCTCTTTAGAGTTGGTAGTATAATTAGGTTTTACTCCTAACTTTGTTTTTATGGAGGCACATACATATGTTATCTTCATGTGACAAAGAAGGATTTGGGGCAAAATATGTTATATGGGTGGTGTCGACGCTATGGAATGTAGGGGAAGAATAAAGTGAAGTCTTCAGTGTAGCACCCTGGCCTTCGTAGTCCTGATGACTAATGTTCATTTTGTAACTGCATAAAACAATGTCATCATTTATTATACTCTTTTTTATTTTTATTTTTTTTAATCTTTTTTTTTAAATTTATTATTTATTTATCTTTTAGAGGGGAAGGGTAGGAGAGAAGGAGAGGGAGAGAAATATCAATGTACGGTTGCCTCTCATGTGTCCCCTGCCGGGAACTGGCCTGCAACCCAGGCATGTGCCCTGACTGGGAATCGAACCGCGATCCTCTGGTTCGCAGGCCCACGCTCAATCCACTGAGCTACACCAGCCAGGGCTATTATACTCTTTTTTAAAGGATTAATTAAAGATAACAAATGTTTTTTATGGTGTTTTATACCTCGCTTGTAGATCTTTGAAATTATTGGATATATAGTTAGAACTCCATAGAATTATTTTTTTACTCATTAGAACATACATAACACATTAGAACATTATTGGAATTATAAATGTGATGCTGTTCAGCATTACTACCTTTTCTTAAAGTGTATTTTTATTGTTAACTAAGTGAAAGTCTTCCCAGAGTGCCAACAGACTTTTGCTCACGTCTCATTGGTTAGAAATATAGCACATGGTCATCTCTAGGTATAATGGAGGCTGGAGAATAAGCATGTATCCTGGGACTGGGCACTTACTGCCTTTAATAAGACTCATTCTGTTAGTGTAGAGGAGGTTAAATGATAGTCAGGATTTAGTCAGGAGGTGGAAACTGCCAGTAATTTGAATGGAGAACATTTATATATAATAAATAATTGTCAGATAGGTTGAAGGTGATTCACTGCTGAATGGGGTGAGAGAATTTGATGATTGTAACAGAGATAGCAATTGCAGAAAATGGTAAGGAAGCAACTTAGAAACCTAGAGGAGGATCCTGAAGGCTGAGAATCAGACCCCTGAATCAGACTGCTTCTACAGGAGCACGCTGCCTGCCATGCTGTGGTACTGAAGAAACTTGGGGGACGGCCCCTGATGGGGGCCTACAGTAGCCACCAGTGTTGTGGTCAATACTGCTTCCCACGTCCCTCACCTCTGAGCCATAACATTCACATCCCCTAGTCACCATCGGAAAAAATAAAAGGAAGAGGAGAAGTCCCTGCTAACTCCTCAGGCCGGGGTAGACTGCTTCCCATACCCCTGTTGTCAGAGCCTAACCACAAGGTGCCTGACAAAGGAAAAATGCAGTTTGAAGAGTCCAGCTCTAGTATTACAAATGTGGCAATGTTGGTGGGTGTGAATGGAGCTGAGAGGCAATAAATTAACAAATGGGTACAGGTAGGTTACTAACAACCTATCACAACAGTGAGTTTAAAACAATAAGGCAGACTCATACTGGGAAAAAAAGTCTTAATAAATATCAGTAGATTTCTTGAATAATCAGTAGTATTTGAAGTGGCTACTTTACCATAATAAATGAAAATACAGGATGGAGCAAAAATAGGTTTACAGTTGTGAGTTTGTGAAACACAGAGTTTATTCTTGTATTATTACTTATTAATTATTTTATTATTTTTTAAATGAATAGTTGTAAACCTACTTGTGCCCCACGCTGTAGATGTAGTGTTTAATTTGGAAACAATACTTGTACATACTGATGTGAACTTTTTTGTATTATTAATTAATATGAGATGTTTTATTAGTGGTTCATAGTTTGGGGAATGTACAGAGTTATAATTGTGTGGTGCTTTTGCTTATTCTTTGTTTTAGGATCCTTATCTTGACAAGTTTTTTGCTCTGGTCAATGCTCTGGATGAACACATGTTTCCAGTCCGAATTGGTGACATGCGCATCATGGAAAATAACTTAGAAAATGAATTAAAGAGCAGTATTTCAGCATTGAATTCATCTCAGTTGGAACCAGTGGTCCGATTTCTTCATCTTCTGCTTGATAAACTGATACTCTTAGTTGTTAGGCCTCCTGTCATTGCTGGCCAAATAGGTAATTTACTTATGTTTGGGGAATCATAAAATTTATAACATGGTATTTGTAACTTTTGCAGAAGTAGAACCATGATTCCTATGTGCTCTCTATAAGGACTGCATTTGATTTTGGTGGTGGGGGCGGGTTATTTACTTGTTGCTAATGCCCAAAATACTGTAACTTTCTTTTGCTTTTTATAAAATATGTCATATAGACTTCTACTCAAATTATGGAAATAAACGTATTTACTTACCAAGTATTTTTTAAGCACATACTATGTACCCAGACACTGATAGGCACTGTCCAAGGCATGGTTCCTGATTTTCAGGATCGAACAGACTAGCTAGGGAAACAGGCAAACATAAATCACTCTGCATTTATCTGACATACAATGCACCTAGTTTACATTTTCACTCACCTGGTATTCTCTATTCCATACAGCTGTTCTTTCTTTCGTTCACTCAAAATCTCTACATTTTTTTCTCTTTTATGTTTTAGAAGGAGACTTTTTTCTCTTTTATGTTTAAAAACATGTTTTTATATTATTTTTGTTTCCCACCCTTTTTCCAATATTTATTCCTCTACTTTTGCTAACATCTTCCACCTAAATCTTGCAAAGTAGTTGAGCTTATAAGAAATTTCAGCTAACCCGTTATAGAAATTCTGCGTTAAATGGGAAAGGAGTATTCAATGCCTTGGGATTTTTTTTTTAGGGGAGACTTGTAAGTAGAAGCAGTTCTTGGGTAGAGCATTTAAAGGTGAGTAGGAGCCTGACAGGTGAACAGCTAGTCCAGGGAGAGGTGCAGTATGTGCACGGTACGCAGATGACCCTGGAAGTGCCGGGGGAATTGTAAGTATTAGGAATTGGAAGGTTGGTGATTAGAGATGATAGGTGGTGGGGATGATGAAGTAAGGTCTTCTATGACATTTCAGATAATTGGAACTATGATTCCATAAAGAGTCAATAGCTGCCCTGGCTGGTGTAGCTCAATGGATTGAGCGCGGGCCTGCGAACCGAAAGATCGCGGTTCGATTCCCAGTCAGGGCACATGCCTGGGTTGCCAGGCCAGTTCCCGTCAGGGGACATACAAGAGGCAACCGCACATTGATGTTTCTCTCCCTCTCTCCTTCCCTTCCCCTCTAAAGATAAATAAATAAAATCTAAAGAAAAAAAAAGTTATAAAAAAAATAAATAAAAAAAAAAAGAGTCAATAGCCTTTGAAGGGTCTGGTCTTAATTAGTGAAGTAACATGACCCACTTTGGCTTTTATAAAGATGACTGTGTTGCATAGAAATGGGTTAAAAGTGGGAAAATCTGGAGTCAGGGAGACAAATTGGGAGTCTTGTAATATTTCATAGAAACGCTATGGGGTCCTGATGAAAGACAGGTGATGGTAGGATGGAAAGAGAGGTAGGATTAAGTGATATTGTGGAGTACCATTACGGTAGTCTTAGGAGATTTTAAGGAAAAAGTGTTAATACTGCTGTACAATCTATAGATTATATATTACCTAATCTATACCAATAACAATGGTAAAGAATATTTGCATAGCACTCTGTACCAGGAATAGTGCTATGTGCTTTATTTATAGTAATGTATGAAATCCTCACAAGTCTGTGTATAGGTATCATTAGGTACCATTTCATGAATGAGTAAAGTGGTCAGCATAATACTTTTAAAAAGTTGCCTAAGGATTCGGACCCTGGCAACTGACTCCAAAGTCCCGTTCTTATCTACTATATCAATGATTTTCAACCCTTTTAATCTCATGGCACACAAACTAATTACTAAAATTCTGGGCACACAAAAATATATTTTTTTACCCATCTTACCAAAAAAAGAAGGTATAATATTGATTCATTCACACCAGATGGCTATTGTTGTGTTGGCTGTTGTCTCTTTTTTTTCCCCTAAGGGAAAAGAATTCAGTGCCCCTGAGTAAATATTCAGGTATTGCATGTTTTAAAAATTCTTGGGGAAGAAAAAACAAAAAGCAGACTTCCGGCCAAGATGGAGGAGTAGGTAGACACACTATGCCTCCTTGTATCCCAAAAGAAGGACAACAACAATTTAAAAACCAAAAACAGCCGGAACTGACAGAAAATCAAACTGTATGGAAGACCGACAACCAAGGAGTTGAAGAAACATTCATCCAGATTGGTAGGTGGGGCGGAGATGGGCGGCTGGGCAGAGAGGACTCAGGGCAAGGTTGGAGGACCTGGGCAGGCAAGGCAGTGGCTGGCGAACCCAGCAAGGCAGTGGCTGGGAGAGAGGGTGGTCCCACATTTGCATGCAAATAAACCGAGAGGAACAACTTGGGAGTGAGACAGACCACGCAACCCACAGTTCCAGCGCAGGAAATAAAGCCTCAAAGCCTCTGATTGAAAACACCAGTGGGGGTTGAGGTGGCAGTGGGGGAACCCCCAGTTTCACAGGAGAGTTCGTTGGAGAGACCCACAGGGTCCTAGAATGCACACAAATCCACCCACATGGGAATCAGCACCAGAAGGGCCCAATTTGATTATGGAAAGCGGGGGAAGTGACTGAAAGCTGTCAGAGAGAAGAGCAAGCGCCATTGTTCCCTCTTGGACCCCTCCCCAACATACAGCTTTGGGGGTTGCCCCACCCTGGTGAACACATAAGGCTCTGCCCTTTACTACATAACAGGTGCGCCAAGACAAAAAATGTGGCCCAAATGAAAGAATATATGAAAGCTCCAGGAAAAATACAACTAAGTGACTAAGAGATAGCCAACCTATCAGATGCACAGCTCAAATCACTGGTAATCAGGATGCTCACAGAATTGGTTGAATATGGCTGCGAATTAGATGAAAAAAATGAAGGCTATGCTAAGTGAAATAAAGGAAAATGTAAAGGGAAACAACAGTGACGGGAAGGAAACTGGGAACGCAAATCAATGATGTGGACCAGAAGGAAAAAAGAAAAATTCAACCAGAAAAGAATGAAGAAACAAGAATTCACAAAAAATGAGGAGAGGCTTAGGAACCTCCAAGACATCTTTAAACGTTTCAACATCCGAATTATAGGGGTACCAGGAGGAGAAGAGCAAGAGCAAGAAATTGAAAACTTATTTGAAAAAATAATGAAGGAGAACTTTCCCAATCTGGCAAAAGAAATAGACTTCCAGGAAGTCCAGGAAGTTCAGAGAGTCCCAAAGAAGTTGGACCCAAGGAGGAACACACCAAGGCACATCATAATTACATTAGCCAAGATTAAAAATAAGGAGAAAATCTTAAAAGTAGCAAGAGAAAAGGAGACAGTTACCTACAAAGGAGTTCCCATCAGACTGTCAGCTGATTTCTCTAAAGAGACCTTGCAGGCAAGAAGGGGCTGGAAAGAAGTATTCCAAGTCATGAAAGGCAAGGACCTACATCCAAGATTGCTCTATCCAGCAAAGCTATCATTTAGAATGGAAGGGCAATTGAAGTGCTTCTCAGATAAGGTCAAGTTAAAGGAGTTCATCATCACCAAGGCCTTATTATATGAAATGTTAAAGGGATTTATCTAAAAAGAAGAAGATAAAAAATATGAACAGTAAAAAGACAACAAACTCACAGTTATTAACAACCACACCTAAAACAAAAACTAAGCCAACAGCTAGAACAGGAACAGAACCACAGAAATGGAGATCACATAGAGGGTTGTCAGCAGGGAGTAGGAAGTGGAGAGAGGGGGAAAAGGTACAGAGAATAAGTAGTATAAATGGTAGGTAGAAAATAGGGGGAGGTTAAGAATAGTATAGGAAATGTAGAAGCCAAAGAACTTATATGTATGACCCATGGACATGAACTAAAGGGGCGGGGGAATTTGGGTGGGAGGGGGTGTTCAAGGCAGAGGGGAAAAGGGGGGGTTGGGACAACTGTAATAGCATAATCAATAAAATATTAAGAAAATTTTGGGGGGCACACTGGTTGAAATTCACTGTACTATCTATACTTAAGAAGTATCCACTGGTGAAATTAACAAGAATAGTTTTAGTCAAATAGTGAAAGTAGAAACCAGATTACAAAGAATAAAGTAGTAAACAGTAGGTGATGAAAGGAATACAAAAAGCATATACTACCCTTTGAAGGTATATATTTAGAAGAGGAAGAAAGGTTGATTAGGGTGTAAGAATGGAGAGATTTGAGCATGTTTAAATGCTTTGGAGAAATAGTTGTGGGGAAGGGGAAGAAAAATTAAGATACAGGACTGCAAGATGGTCTTAATGATGCAAGCCTGTAGGACAAAAGTGAAGACAGCTAGGTCATTCTTATGTGGGAGAGGAAAACCGCTTCCTTTGGAAAGGAAGTAAAAATGCTTTGATTCTGATAAATTTGTAGGAAAAACTTGTGACCTTTCATGCTGTGTACATTTCTTCTGATAGATAAAGAGCAAGATTGCTGAAAAGAGAGTAAGGTGGACCTGAGTTTTGAGGAGAATCTTGATGGTTTGGAATGGCTACTGTGAGGAAAAAGAATTAACCAGGAGCACAAGCAGGGTTGCTCAGCCCCACTTAGGCTTCTCTGTCTACTCTCTTTCTCTTCTAGTTCAGTGGACATATAGATAAATCTTTCTGAAATAACCACTTCACCTGATCACTCTACTTTTAGGAAACTTAATTGGCCTCATTATCAGTTCATAGTTTCCCATCTTAGTTAAATAAATCATAGAATATGAGACTCTATTGCTCAAAATGGCTGTTCGGTTTACCCATTTATTCAGTGTGCTACCAGAATTTCCCAGTCTTAACAAAACTCTTGTTATATATTGACTTGAATGAATGGGTAGGTATTTCTTAGCCTGACATTCAAAATGCTCTACAGTCTTACATCAGCTGGTTTTTCTGGTCTTTTCTCCTTCTAATCCTTTTACATACTTAGTCATTACAATCAAATTGCTTATTCACTAGTCTATTTTCTTACTATCTTAAGTTGATATTTTTAATAATCATTTATTGTTAATCATTTTTATTTTTAAACAAAAGTCACATGCTCATTGTGTGCTATGTAGGTTTATAGCATCATCTTTAAAATGAGAATTACTTTTCAAGAGTGGTATCTAAGATAGATTTCTTTTTTCTATGAGCTTTGTATTTTACAAAATTACAGATACCTGTGGGATGATGTTTTGTTTTTTTGACTAAGCAAACCTATACAGTCTTCATGTTAAATTAGTAAAATGAATTTTCTCATTTTGTTTATAAAAGTAACTTTGATTCATCTAATATAAGATAATTAAAATGAACATCAGATTGTTTAATCACTATGTTGTACATCTGAAACTAATGTAACATTGTACATCAACATAATTGAAAAATAAATTTAAAAAGTCAACATCAAATATCTTTATACAATTACTGTGTATAATCACTATACTTAATGTATATAAAGATGATAAAACTTTGATCTGTTTGGAACTTACAGTCTAAAAAAGTTAATGCAAAAATATTTTCCTGTTTCTTAAAAAGTTAATCTAGGTCAAGCATCTTTTGAAGCAATGGCATCAATTATAAATCGGCTTCACAAAAATCTGGAAGGAAATCATGACCAGCATGGCAGGAATGGTCTTCTTGCATCATACATCTATTATGTTTTTCGCTTACCAAATACTTACCCTAATTCACCATCTCCAGGTATTTCTTCTTTTTGCTATGAACAGCAAACATTTATTGAATGCCTGCTAAGTACTATGGACTATACTGGGTGCTGGAGTTAAAAAGATAAATAGGTTACACAGCTTCCTTTAATTTGAGTTAATTCATGGTTGAATTAATTTTTGGAAATGAACCTTGAAAATAACTTCTTGTGTCTCTGGAAGCGTTTCATCATTCCCTATTAAGAAGGAGAGAACGTTGTTTTGGTCATTGGAATGCTTGCTGTTGGACATTCAAGAAGAAATATAATGGTTCAGTAGTTCCCTGGTGACCCTATGAAACCTGTAATACTAGGAAAGGTTATTCTTTAGAAAAGTTCTGATTTCTCCATTGTTAGTAAAATACTATCACCTTTCAGAATATTGGAGCCCTAAGTGGTTACTTGTTTTTTACATATTGGTGGTGGAGGTGGAGGTGGTGGATGTCTTAGTTTGAATAACTCCAGTTGTTCAGTTAGTTAGTTAATGATTATGTTATACATACCTTTCCACCTGCTCACGTACTTGTCTGTGTGAAATGTCATTCATCGCTACTGATTATGGTAAGTGCCCTTTCCAGCAACTGGCAAGGTGAACATTAATAATGGTAATAAATAATTACGGCATTCATTATGAAAACTAAGCATAACAGTAATCCGACTCTGTGTTTTAGGTCATTGTTTTTCTTAATTGCAGAAACAGTTGTAATTGACTTATATTCTGTTTATAATTTCCTATCTTGATTTTTAAAGTTATGGTACTTGACACTCTGAGTGTGTAAAGTGATTGTAGATTATATATAATACTCCTCTATGTACTCTTTCATTCACTGTTAGAATACCACAGATTGTGCAAAACATCTTTTTTCATACCCTGACCTGACTTACAATTAGTTGACAGGTATTCGTCATTTGCAAATACGATATTCAGAAAGATTTCTTTAAGAAAAATGGAGATAAATTATGGATACAGTCACTGGGTATTTTTATGTTCATGGAACATGGTTGAATGGTGGTGTCAGGCTTGATTTTAGATGAAAAGTGTTTCTTTGCTTTTTTATGTAAGGTGGACATGAAGGAGAATTACCTTTATTTTCTTTATTTTTTAAAGATTTTATTTATTTATTTCCAGAGAGAAGGGAAGGGAGGGAGGAAGAGAAGGAGAGAAACATCAGTGCGTGGTTGCCTCTCATACACCCCCAACTAGGGACCTGGCTTGCAACCCAGCCTGACTGGGAATCGAACTGGTGACCCTTTGGTTCACAGGCTGGCATTCAATCCGCTGAGCTACACCAGCCAAGGCTAGTTTTTTTATATGTATATCATAAAGGTACCATTTTGTTAGAGTTCAAATTATCACTGATGAAGATAGAGAAATAAAGCATAATCTCATTCAAGAGATGTTGACAGTAAAGTGGCTGTTCCTCCAGTGACTGTATCAAGGGGCAAAGCAAGGAGAGGCAGAGAGAAAAGAATAGACGTAAGCTGGGGCATTGCAGGTCCTGCATACGCCTACATCTAAGTAAAGATAATGTGTGTGAGTGTTTTCTGTTACTTTTGGTTTTTATTGCACATGTAGTCTATAATCATAGAAACATTGCAGAAAATTGTACTTAAAATTCAAATGTTTTTGCCAGCTGCTGTTAAATAGAATATCTTTGGGTGTCTATCATTAGGCCTTGAGTGTTTTTCTTTCTTATTTATAGTATTTTTCATTTAAAAACAAAAGCAATTCATGGTCTTGTGGTTTTGTGAAGTGGCAGAGATTATTTTCAGGTCCTTTCTTGACTAATTTTCTTTGTGTAATTATGTGCTGTTTTGTATACAACTCTAGGTCCTGGAGGTTTAGGAGGATCAGTGCATTATGCCACAATGGCTAGATCTGCTGTGAGACCTGCAAGCCTTAATTTAAATCGTTCACGGAGCCTTAGTAATAGTAATCCAGATATATCTGGGACCCCCACGTCACCAGATGATGAAGTACGGTCAATCATTGGCAGTAAGGTAAATGGAAGATGGGCGTTTATAAATTTGATTTTTAGTTCATGAACAAATGAGAAATGTCCAGATATTTTCATTTACTCTTAATTTTAAAATGTATTTGAGTTCGTAATAAAGAAGAAATTGTACATTTCTATTGTATTAGTAAACACTATGTGTTTCATATTTCTATTAAATGTGCTTGCTATTACAAACTGGCTTGTGCACTCTGCTCAGAAAAATCCGCTGAACTCTAAAGTTTGTGCAGGAGGACTAGTCACATATTGCTTGCATTTGTCTGCCTGATACTCATCGTGTGAAAATGATTTTCTATAGAAATAAAACAGACCTATGTGACTGCTGTGCAGGAGGAACCTATCATCACTGTTCCTCACACATTGCATCATGACGCAAAAGGTGTCCTCCAAAAAAATCAGGAACGGTGATTAGCCTTGATGGGTAGTCGAGTTACATTTCTTTTGAAAAACTCTGTGTAAGATGCACCAGAATTAGAATAATATGATTTAGTTAATGATGGTTAATGATTATCCCAGAAAATAAGGGAGACGCCAACTAGTCTAAGATCTAGCTGTATTTTATTTCAAGTATTAATCTTTATTATCCAAGAAGTATACTTAAGGAACAAATATTTATTTCCTTTTTATATGTAAAATTAAAAAATAATTCAGTTTAAACAAGGTGGACTAAAGAACAGTAAGACTGAGGACAAGAAATCACGTCATGTTGTATTTTGACCAAACCATTTTAAATGTAAATACATTTAATGTTGGGAAGAAGGGAGATATTGTTATAGAATCATAGTCAACTTTACTTTGTCATTTTAACCTGGTAATAAGAATGTGAGGAAGAATTACTAAATGTGTTCTAGGGTCTATGTTTAACACTTAACCTGAACTGCAATAGAATATTTTTTTAAAGATCTGGGGTTTGTTTGGTGAAATACTTGAACATTGATCAAAGGCATCAGAACTACTTACATTTATTCATATAGTTACAGTAAGTTTACATTTTCAGAAGCTTCTAATGAACATTAACGATTGCTCATTTTAAAATAATTCTTAAGCAATTTTTAAGCAATTTCTCATAGATCAAAAATATATTTTGTAGCCTTACCCCACATATATTTTCATGTTTAGGAAAAGAGCTCAAGTTTTTTATCTTTGTCTTTGCTTTTTATCATATCTCACTGTAATTGAAGTACTACTCAGCATTATTTATATATTGTAAAATACAGTTATTTACTAGAACAAACCTGACTTGTGAACTATAAGAAATTTTTCTGTAAACCAAAGGCACCATTTTCCTCAAGGTTCTACTTTTAAAATGTCTCAATTTTTATAAATTTGCATTATGCCTTATTTAGCATGATTCTACAGTTTTCTTTTACATGATGTATTTGATAACTTCCAACATCAAGATCTAGAACAAAGGTTTGATTTCATTACGTATATTGGAATGGTTATTTGCTTTTTTTCAAGTAGTTTATAAAGCAGAATATAACGTTAACTTATTTTTATGATATATAATGATATGTATCAACTTGTGAAGGCTATCATAAGAAGAGAATTTTTTAATGACAACATAGCCATGTATGAATCAGGTTTTATTTAAATGGTTTTCATGTTTTCTATAGTTGCAGAATTTTTGCTAGCTGTTTTTATTTTGGAGTATCATTTAGTCATAATCCCTAATAATAATAGTATATAATTTAATTTTATTGAAAAATTGGAAGGAATCTGCAAGTTTATAGCTGCTTTTTTATTTAGTCTGATTTTATTGGCCTAGAAACTTAAGTAATTCTTCTTCTTTAATGATTTTGTGTTTCACCTTTCCTCAGCCATGGTCATAACCTAGATCTTGTGATTACTAATAACTTACCCTCATAATCTCAGTTTCATGCATTTTGTTCTCTAACCATTAGCTCCTAGTTTTCTCTTTAGTACCCCAATTCCAACAATTTCTCTACTCGGCAACCTCCAATCACTTGATCCTATGACCTTTATACTGTTTCTTATCCACCTTACTGTTATTTCTTCCAATTTATCCAGCTAAAATTTCATGATCGATCATTCTAATTATCCCCATTATAATCAAACCTCAATTCCCTTATCCTTGCTCACTTCATTTCACTTGCTTGTTCAGCCCCGTTGACTGCCTGTGCCATGTAACCACCTGTGCCACTGAGCATGACTTGAGGAATATCGTGATGACTACTCTCACTTGGAAGTAAATACCATAAGCCTCAGAGAGCCTTTAGTCATATCAAGCAGCCATTTCTTAAATTTATTTATGTATTTACTTTTAAGGCTTTAATTATTTTTATAGAGAGATGAAGGGAAGGAGAGAGAGGAGAAAAACATCAATGTGTGGTTGCCTCTCATGCACCCTCTACTGGGCACCTGGCTCAGAACCCATACATGTGCCCTGTCTGGGAATTGAACTGGTGACCCTTTGGTTTGCAGGCTCTCACTCAATCCACTGAGCCACACCAACCAGGCCTCAAGCAGTTATTTTATATATCTATCTATATGTATATTAATTACTATATCTATAAAAATATATATAGGGTCTGGCGCAAATAACACCCCTTTTTTATCACAAAATCTTTTATTACAAAATCCTAAGCATGTAATTCTGTAACATAACAATATCACACTTAAGCACACCATGTGACATTTTAGGTGAAATGTTCAAATTAAAACTATAAATTACTACACCTACACTAACCTTACCAACCACACTCAAGCAGGCCTTACTTCTGTTGGACCCTGTATATATTTCTGTACTCCATTTACTTTCCCGTTCTCCCAGGAAAAGGTTTCATGCCACCTGTGTTATTTCAAGCCTTCTAACACCTCCTTACCAATCCTCCTTCTCACCTTATCTTGTACTTCGTTGAGAAAGTGAAGCCATTGGAAGAAAACCTTGCACCTACCTGCCTCCTGCCACCTACTACTCCCTAATACTTAACACTGTGCAATGGATGAACTTTTCATTTTCCTAAATCCATTCCACCCATTTGTCCACAGCCTCCCATTCTCTCCCACCCACTCAGGATCCTCATTTTAGCAGTTCTTTCCTGTCTCTTCTACATTGTGTTTCTCCCTGTCTGCTAAACCATGCCATCCATATGTAGGCATGCTTTCATTTTTCCCATTGGAAAAAACAAAACAAAACTGTCCTGTGTAGTATTTCTGTTCTTGGCTTCTTTGCCATGTCTCTGGTACCTTTTGTGGCAGAATTTCTTAAGAGTTGCTTCTATACTTGCTACATCCAGTTCTTTTTCTCCCATTCTCTTTATCCCACTTCAGTCAGATCTTTCTCCCATCTCCCACCCAGACTGCCCTGCTGTTGTCACCAGTGCTCTCCCTGTTACTAAAGCCAATGGTTAATTCTCAACACTCAGCTTCCTCTACTTTCCAGCAACTTTTGAGAGTTAAATTCTCCTTCCTCCTTGAATTAGATTCTACTTACTTGGCTTCCAGGGCACTACATTCTCTTGTTTTTTCACTTACTTTACTGGTTATACCTTTTCAGTCTCCTTTGTGTTCTTTTTTTTTTTTCCCCTGATCTCTTAATCTGGAAGGGTCTCAGGCCCCTGTCCTTCTCTTTCCTACCCTCACCCTTCCCTTATCTCTGTACTCCCTTGCTTGGTGATCTTATCAAGTCCCAAAGTTTAAAGAAATACCATTACGTGCTAATAACTCCCCAAATTATATATGCAGTACAAAGTCTCTTTCTAGAATTTTATTTTATCATTATTATTTTTAGTCTTCATCTAAGGATATGTTTTTTTATTGATTTCTGGAGAGAGAGAAAGGAAGAGAGAGAGAAAGAAACATCGATTGGTTTCCTCCTGTACATGCCCTGGCCGTGGATCCAACCAGCAGCCTTTTGGTGAATGAGACAATGCTGCAACTAACTGAGCCACCCAGCCAGGGCTCGTTCTAGAATTTTAAATTGAGCTGCCTTTTTCTAATTCCTTTTGTTTGACTTGCATCCATGTTAAAGGTAGAGTCACTTCTCACCACCTCTATTACTATATATGCTATGTTTTAACCTATACCACACATCTATGAAAAAGTTTGATTTATAAGTTAGGCACAGTAAGAGATCAGCAACAGTAATTATTAATAAAATAAAACAATTATAACAATATACTGTAATAAAAGTTATGTGAGTATGGTCTCTGTCACACAAAATACATTATACTGTATTGACCCTTTTTTAAAAATCCTCACCTGAAGATATATTTATTGATTTTTGAGAAAGAGAGAGAAGCATCGATGTGAGAGAGAGACATCAATCGGTTGCCTGCCTGCCATACATGCCTTGACTGGGTATGGAACCCACAGCCTTTTGGTGTATGGTACCACGCTCCAACCAACTGAGCCACCTGGCCAGCCAGGGCTGTATTCACCCTTCTTGTGATGATGTGAGATGATACAGTGCCCATGTGATGAGATGAAGTGAGGTGAATGACATAGGCGTTATGAGTTAGTGTTAGGCTATTATAAGGGTTACTTGAACATAAGCACTATCAGGTATCTTGATAACTGATCTGATGACTGAGACAGCTGCTAAGTGACTGACCGGTGGTTAGCACACACACTGTGGATACCCTGGATGAAGGGATGACGGAGGGGAAGGAGCAGAATGGCGCAAGGTTTCATTATGGTACCCAGAATGGCACAATTTAAACCTTATGCATTGTTTATTTCTGAAAATTTTCATTTAATATTTTTGGACCATGGTTGACCATGAGTAATAGAAAGCTAAACCATGGATAAGGGGGAAACTACAGTAATATCCAGCATGTTGAATATACTCAACAGATAATTATTAAGTGGATGTTAGTAAGCATTGAGTTTTATAGCAAGAATCAACTACTTTAAAAAAAATTGAAGTATGCTTTTTGTCCTCTTACTGTCAGGATTAGTTATGTATTTCAGATCTTCAGAGATTTGATTTATGAAAGTTTTGGTTAGACTTCATTCTTTAATATGAAATGCAAAATTCCTTAAATTCAAGAATACTTACTTATATCAACAGTCTTTTATCACTCTAGCTGGGTGTCCAACCTTTTGGCATCTCTGGGCCACACTAGAAGAAAAAGAATTGTCTTGGGCCACACATTAAGTACATGGTGACACATAATCACAAAAAAATCTTACAGCGTTTTAGGTAAATTTATGATTTTGGGTTGGGCCACATTCATAGCCATCCTGAGCCGCATGCAGCCCATGGGCCTCAGGTTGGACACCCCTGTGAATGTCTATAAAACCATATTTGTGAGACTTTGTAATTATTTTCCAAAGTTGATCTATTCTTTCATTGTTCTTGCAATAGTCTTTTAACATTCAATTATGTAAATGTTTTACATCGGGTTTGACCTTCATTGCTTTTAAACAAATGCCAGTGCAATTTTATATTGATACATAGTTTCTTTCTCTAATATATTATCTCTTTTCCATTTTCAAACATTGAGCGCTTACGGTATGGTAAGCAATATGCTGAAGACTTGTGGATATAAAGCCAAATTTTTGTATTATGAGTGTTAATGTCAGGTCAAATACAATATGGGCCTTGCTCAAGGAAAGTACGTATCTGTATATCTAAGGGACAAAATGTTGCCAGGACTTGACAAAAACAAAAACACTTTGTGCACATTGTGTATGTGTTTGGTTAATCTTTTCTCTGTTAGTTGAAGATCAATCAGCATTGTTATTACCTTAGTAAATAACATTGATGAATTTGCTTAACTAAGGTCTGTTTGATATAATTCTTAGCTTTACAACACCTAATTTATGGAAATTATTTGTTTTACAGAATAATTGGCCACAGGTTTTCTTTAATTAAATATAAGTACTTGATATAATTATAACTGTTTGGAGCTTTAGTATTGTGGATATAACATATAATTAATGGCAGAAAGATTTATTGCTTATTCTCACATGACTGATTAACATGTATCTTAGTTTTAAAGGAAATTAATATGCAAACAGTTTAAAAGTGAATTTAAGAATACAGAAAAGTTATTGTTACTCTTTATAGAAATTTATGGTAGAGAAAAAGGCAGTTGTAATTTTGCAGAAATCGGGTGCTCATGTTTTGTTATTTTTGTGACATGAGTAGTGAGTATAAAACTTGAAAATGTCAGGAACTTTACACCTAATAGAGCGGAGACATAATTTGGGGGAGTGGTGAGAAATTTTGTCTCAGTTTATCTGAAAAACATCGTGTGCTGGTTTACTTTTTATTTGAGATACTGTCATGAGGTTCTGAGGATGAAGGTTTTTATTTTAAATACATCTATTATTACATAATTTTACTAGTATTTGAATATTGTCTAATTTACTTTGCTAGGAAGCTTTTGAAAAACATGAGAAAGTTTTTGTTAAAACTATTTTTTTGAGAGTTTACTGTATTTAAGGCATGGTACTTAGTAATTTACTTCATTATTTAATTAGACCTTTAAAACATGAGGGAGACACTCATTATTCCTAATTTATAGCAAAGAAATTTTAAAAAAGATTAGGTAATTCACCTTAGATTTTACAATTATAAGGCAGTGGAACCTGGATTTGAACTTTAACTCTCATTCATTCTGTGTTAAATGTGTGGGTGATTATTGTGTCATTTCAACCTCTTTGTATTTTTATAAAAATAGGGACAGAAAAAGGATATATTCTTCCTAAAACCTAAGTAAGCCCTTGAGAGGTGGCAGGCAGGCCGCCTCCCTCTCTTCCCTTCAACCCCTCCTCTCTTCTCCCTTTCCCCTCCCCCTCTTTTCTCTTCCTCCCCTTCAGTCAACATTCTCTTCCTTTCCCCCTCCCTCCACTTCCCGCCTTTGCTTACCCTTTCTCTTGTGTCCTGGTAACTCTGATTTAATTGTTTAGAGGTAGCGTTCTGCACATTTGTGGTGGTTGTTAAGCTTCCCAGGTGATACTGTTTATACAGAACTGATTAACATTGTTCTCTTTTTCCTCTTTGTTTTCTTTTACCTATCTTTCTTTTGGCATTTTCTGGTTTGGGTTCATATCATGCCCTGTTATATGTAGTCAGTTTCTCTTGGGTTATTTTCATAAATCTTATTCCAACAATTCTCTAAAAATTTCTTATAACTTGCTCCACTTCTGTTAGCAGATTCCCAGGCCCCAGCCCAGATTACTGAAGCAGGATTTTGGCGGGTAGGGTCCAGAATCTTGAATTTTATAAACATTCTGAAGTTATTTTAATGATCAGTCATGTTTAAGAAATTGAAGTAGAGTCCCAGTTTCCTTTACCTGGGATCATAATAACCTCTTTCAGAGACAGACAAACATAATCCACTTCTGGTCTTATGCAGTAGTTGTATATTAAATTAACTTTAAATTAGTGATAGTGATGATGAGGATATAATTCCTTTAAATAGTTCCAGCATAATGTTTTCTCATATACTATTTACATGATATAGTAGTACATTAAGTTTAATTACAAAAAGCATAATAAAACTAAACACAACCCCAAATTTACCATCATTTTAAGAAGGAACAAATATTAGGCACTTTTTCCCTTATTTTTTTACCTAATTTCTCCTCTAACAGTCCCTAAAAGAAAATAAAAACAGAGGCAAGGTCAAAGAGAATAACAGAGTGTCACTGCACAGAAGTTCTCATTGATGACATATGGAATGAAATTAAAGTCTTTTAGAAAAGAATGGAATGTTCTTTTTCTTCTACTTTTTTTTTCCTTTTAAACCCTAGTTATATTCAGAGTAAATTATCTGTTGCTAACTAATACCATCTTTAAAGAGAATTGAGAGGAATGGTGCTGTGGAAACTTTAGTGTTGGTACTTAAAAATGATCCCTTTACATAAAGAGAAATTACCTTTAAATGATGTACTTACTATTCTTGGTGAGTTTTAAAAATTTAAGTAAAAAGATCATTTTGGTGAACTAATACTCCATAGGTGCCTCAAATTTTTGGTTGCTTTAACAGTACTAATTTTTAAAATGTTTGCATTGGAAAGTCTGGATTTCTTTAAGAATAATTTATAGCATGCCACGTGTAATATTTCTTTCCTTTCCAACTGCTTTCTATTATATGCTTAGGGTTTAGATCGCTCCAATTCCTGGGTTAACACTGGTGGTCCAAAAGCTGCCCCATGGGGATCCAACCCCAGCCCAAGTGCAGAATCAACACAGGTGGTGTTCATATTAGAGGTTTCTTTATTGGCTGCTGATGTTTCCCTTTAGAATATTACTTTTTAGTATATACTATGATTTCAGTGGCTTGCTTTTTTTAATCATTAAAAAGTGTGTATTTTTGTTTTACTTAGCACATTTTCAACTACTATGCATGAATACCACCAATTGCACCAGTATTGCTCTGCTTTCCTTTCTCCTGTCTCCTTCCCTCCTTATATACTCTATCAGTGTTTCAGTGCCTGCTGCGTATGCAATTGATAGCTTTGATAACAGTTTCTACCGTAGGGGTAGCACATCTTCAGTAGGAATTTAAAAATTTTTGTGAGAAAAATGGACAGTTTTTAATTTGCTTTTTGTTTAAAGTATAGCTATTGTATCATTTCCATTTAGCATTTATTATCTTGTCATTTTTTTCATAATCACTAAGTAGAAATACTGGTAATAAAGCAGAAATTAAATGTGAAGAGTATATGCTCCCCATCCTATAAGATTAAATACCAGAAGCAAAAATCTGTTTTAATTTGTTCTGTGTTGCAAAGTATGAAATTTATAACTTAGTTGAATAGGTTTTACTTACTTAGTCTAATTGCTTGATAGCTCATATTGCATGATACCTTAAAATATACTTCTCATCTGTTTATTGGCTTTGAAGGAAAATGCTCTTGTTTTTGAAGAAACAATTGAGTTACATTTTAATATTATAATTGATTTCTGTCTCTTGTAATAAATGGCAAACCTGAATACTAATTTTGATAATAATAAAAAGTGAAAGAAATCATTCTAAACTTTTTATATATTTTTATTGAGTATAAAATTTTGGGTTTTTTGTTTGTTTTGTTTTGGTCTGAGACAAGATGAGAAGTATGTTTTTATATTTTCTTACTAGATGTGCGCATGTGTATAGATCACATGAATAAAAGTTTCATTCTTTGCAGCACTCTGAATTTATATAATTATTTAAATACTCATCTTTTTAAGACTAAAAATATTTTGATATGTCTAATCATTAAAACAACTTAAAATGGTGAAAATGAGATGAGCGATAAAATAGATGGTTGTTGAAACCACAATAAAACACTACTTTAAATATTGTATGAAATCCTTGAGTGGCAGAGTCATCCACAGCAGACTTTAATGTTATCTCGTCATTCATTCATCTTCACTCCATAGGCTATGGATCGAAGTTGTAATCGTATGTCTTCGCACACAGAGACGTCAAGTTTCTTACAAACATTAACGGGACGCTTACCAACTAAAAAGGTAGATTCATATGAAGGCAACCCATATAGGGGGAAAATTATTCCAGCAGTTAAATAGAAGATTTTGTTACATAATCACTATGAGATGTTACAGTATTTGCGTTGCATTTAAAAATACATTTGAGCAAACACAGCTTGTCTGATGCCTTTAGGGCATACCTTTCCAGTGCAGGCTCTTTTCCATTATTATAATGTTTATATCTTTGAAACTGACTGTTTTTAGACTTTCGTGATTGAAATTTGATCAAATTTTAGTACCAAAAAATGTATCAACTCTTAATTCTGTTTCTGTAACTGCTTGTTTTGTGTTTTAAATCTCCAGGAAAAGGAAGATGAGTTAGAAAAAATATCACTCTTAGTAAGATATGTTGATTTGCTTCCCTTATGCACAGTTTTGTTAGTCCTTTTTCATATTAAAATACACTACTTTGCAAATGCTTTGTATGTACATCCATTACAAGGCAGGAAATTTCTGCCATTTTTATAAAAAGACTTTAAATACAGTAAAACTTGCAAATTAATGTCTATCAAAGTTTAAATTTTTAAAGGTATTTCCTAAATTATACCAGCAAAGTTTATTAATGTATTTGCATACATTGAAATGTGTATGTAAGGCACAAACAAGATTTTATTTTTAACTATGAGTTTTTCGTCTAGCTTTTGTTTGCAGGTACAATTTAGGAGGCTATTCCCACCTTTTTATTTTTAAATTACATTTTACTGCAAGATAACATGTAATTTTTTCAGCTATTCAACATGCCACTGTCTTACATGTATAAATAGCCGTTTCGTTAATGGGTGTCCTCACTGCCTCATTGAATGGTCCACATGCCTTGTTTTGCTTATTCTCATATCTTCATTTGCAGTTGCATTATTGTTTGGTTTGTGTTATTAACAGACTTGACTTTGATAATAACTTTGGCTTTACTTCTGGATAGCTTTTTCACGAGGAGCTGGCTTTGCAGTGGGTCGTTTGCAGTGGCAGCGTTCGGGAGTCAGCTTTGCAACAAGCCTGGTTCTTTTTTGAGTTAATGGTGAGCAAAATAAACACTTTCTTTAATGTTTTCCCTAATGAACACTTTTGTGTTAGCTCATAATTTTATACTAGAAATCTTCTGTTGTCCATCTTATGGTTTTACATGTTCCTGCAAGGTAAAGTTACATATGTTACATCTCTAAATTAAACACTGTAGACACTTAGCACAATTTAGTTGGATTTATAAAGCCCATTTTATGATTTTTTTTTTTTTTTTTTTTTTTTAGGAATGGTTGCATAAGCTAGTTATTTTTTAAAGGACCCGTGATAACATTCTTTCTTTGAACATGCTATTGTATAGTGGCGTTACTATAGATTTCTTACCAAACACAGATAAAAAGAACTTTTAGATACTGTTTTTAGGGTCAGAAATGCCATAAAAACATTTTCATGCTTAGGGAAATGCCAGTTACAGCTAATTAAAAATGTTTTTTTGCTTATTTCAATAATTGACATTAAAAATGAATGAGTTAGTATCTTATTATGTATATATACACGTAAGCATTTATTGCTTTTGTGTGTATATGTGTTTATCAACGGGGTATGGTGTGGTAGCACTGTCTCCGTGGGCTAAGTACAATATTACCAAGGTGCAGAGAGATTAAATAACTTCAAATATGTGCTGCTTGTAGATAGCAGAACTGTGTTTCAAATTCAGGCATTCTGGCACTAAGGATCTTACTCTTCAGGCTCCAGAAAGCAGAAATCAACAACATAGCTAAAAGAAAGGAAGAAAAGAAACAAAGGAGCTTCTGGAGTACATCGTAGGGTTATTCTCAGCATTGAATGTTACCTATATTGGGGATAAAAAGCCATTTTTTCTAGGGTTTATTAATCAAATAAATAAATAAGGGACCATACGTAAATGATGACTCATTTTTCCCCTAGAGAATAAACACCAAATTTGTAATTCATGTGTGTGTGTGTGTGTTTTTTTTAAGATTTTATGTATTCATTTTTAGAGAGAGGGGAAGAGAAGGAGAGAAATATCAACGCGTGGTTGCCTCTCAGGCGCCCCGTGCTGGGGACCTGGCCCACAGCCCAGGCATGAGCCCTGACTGGGAATCGAACTGGCGACCCTTTGGTTTGCAGCCCACACTCAATCCACTGAGCTACACCAGCCAGGGCCATGTGTTTTTAATATAAGATGAAAATTATAATTTTGACTTATTTTTGATACTCTTACATGTATATTTAGATTTCTTAAATATAAATTAGTCAAAAGACTATCATTTAAGACTTGGCTCTGCTGTTACTAACTATAAAACTTTGGCTTCAATTTCCCTGATTCTAAAATCTCTATTACCCTTACCACATTGCTATGATAAGAATCTATATCCAAAAATATTTTGTAAATTAAATTACTTTGTTAATTTTTACTTAATATTTTATAACTAATATTTAGTGATTCACATTTAATATATATCTACCACTTGAGACTAGGTGCTAGATGCCAGAGACACTACAGGGAAGTAAAGGTCTCTGACCTTTTGTTAGCTCACAGCTTGGGGGACATGGAATGGCAACAACATTAATGAGTCTTGCAAAGACTTAATTTAAAACAACTCTAAAGGGTGATTTTTTTTTTTTTGTACATACATAGTATTTTCTTTTCCTATTGACAGCTAAGGTAATTTTATGAAGGTGATGTAGTGATTGAATTATATTCTATTTGTTATTTTTTTGGAACATACAAAAATATTATAGTGAACTTTTCAGAATATTTGAGGAGCTAAAAGATTGTATCTCAGGCACCTATTAAATCATATGGCGTATTGAAATAATTGCTCTACTATTTAGAGTTCCTGTAACTGTTAATTGCATCCATAAGAAATTAAACTAATGGCTTATTTATGTTTTCAGGTGAAGAGCATGGTGCACCATTTATACTTTAATGATAAACTTGATGCACCAAGGAAAACTCGTTTTCCAGAGCGTTTCATGGATGACATTGCTGCTCTCGTCAGTACAATTGCTAGTGACATAGTTTCACGATTTCAGAAGGTAATGATGAGTTATTTTTTTGTTAAATCTTTTTAAAGCTCACATTAAACTCTCATACTTTCATTTGTTTTTCTTTTTATTCTGTTTCTCAGGACACAGAAATGGTTGAAAGACTCAACACAAGTCTTGCATTTTTTCTCAATGATCTGTTGTCTGTTATGGATAGAGGATTTGTCTTTAGCCTTATAAAGACCTGCTATAAACAGGTAATGCATAATTAGTAATAATCAGTAATCAAATAACCTAAATACTATGTTTGCTCTTTGTGGAAGGGCTCTCCCCTCAGGGCCCCCCAGCAGCCACAGATGAGAATAATTCTACCAAGATGCGATCTGCCTGGGGAAGAAAGGTGGCTGATCTCCCAAAGGAGAAGGGCCAGAAGCTTGTTCCTCAGTGGGCTTTAATTGGGTTTATTTGCATATGAATACAGGGCGTATACGTAAAGGTCATCAATCATTGTCTGGCAGTAAGGATCAAACAATAGATAACATTCAAAGAACTATGAGGGCTTATTTAGAGTCAGGATCAGATAGCTAAAGGTCCATAAAACTTTGGGGAAACAAACTCATTTAATTTTTGGACCCTTATCATTTAAATTGAGGGTATTAGCAAAGCAGGTTTCACAGGATTTTATGCATTCTTTCTTAGGCCTCCTGATCACCCTAGGGAATTTAGCCTTTCCAGCATAGGGCCGCACCACCCTCTGTCATTGTTTTCAGGCTTAAATTGGGCAGGGGAAGTAAGGCAGCCAAGAAATTAGGAAATTTCTTGCAGACAGACTGAGGACTCAGACAGTGTCAAAGCCGAGGGGCGAGGGTCCATCACCTCTTTTTCTGTAGCCCCCCAAGTCCTTCCCCGAGGGCCTGTTTGTGACCATGCCTGTCTTAGGTCATCCCTCTTTTGAGGAATCTTACCCATCATTGGCTAACCAGTCATCCGCCTGGGGCCAGGCACAGTGAAATAAAGGGGGCAGAGGTGGTGCCCCTGCCAGGAAGATAAGCTTTGTCTCATTAGTAGCTTAGGGTCCCAAGGTCTCTCACTCAGCCTTAGCCATGTGGGGGTTACACTTTCTGAAACCAGGCAGGGTGATTCCCAACAGCTCTTTTTACAACTATAGTTAAGAAATCTTCCAGAACACATACATATACTGGCATTTTAAAAAATCATAGTTTTATTACTAAGCCAAAAGTATGTTACATTTGTTTAATCAAGACACAAGGCTGTGGCAAGCTGATATCAGTATAGCTGGCTTTTCCTTGCGTTACACTGGCCCACTCATTATCCTTTAATTCCCATTCTGGAGCACACCATCAAGTCAGTAGTCTAACAGTAAAGCAGCTCCAGATACCACCATTCAAGAGTAGTTTTTATACTAAGTGAAAAACTAACTGCACTTTTGTGTCTTCAGTGGTATTTTTTTTTTTTTTTTTTTTTTGTCTTTAGAGGGGTAGGGGAGAGGGAGAGGGAGAGGGAGAGAAATATCAATGTACGGTTGCCTCTCGTGTGTCCCATGCTGGGAACTGGCCTGCAACCCAGGCATGTGCCCTGACTGGGAATCGAACCGCGATCTTCTGGTTCGCAGGCCCGCGCTCAATCCACTGAGCTACACCAGCCAGGGCTCTTCAGTGGTATTTAAAGCAGCTATGTATTCCTCTTAATGCAGCCCTGGACTTTGTAGAGTTTAGAATAGACAAATGTTTACCCATGTCCTGAAGGTCTTTCATTTTGCTTTTACTAAGCTGAAAGCATCCTGGAACTTTTCCACAAACAGCTGATTTTGTTTTAAAATTTTTTCAACTGATTAATGAAATCTGCCTTTTGAAAAACATTTGTTATTGGATCCAATAGGCAATTTTCCTAGTAAGTTGTATGATCACCTTGCAGTTGCCTTTTAAAGGAGGTTTAAAAGTATAATATATAATTGACCCTGGCCAGTGGGGCTTAGTTGGTTGGGTGGAGTACTAAAAAGCAAAGGTCACTGTTGGATTCTCAGTCAGGGCACATGCCTCGGTTGTGGGCCTGGTCCCTGGTTGGGGGTCGTGAGAGACAAAACTGATCTTGATGTTTCTCTCTCACATTGATGTTTCTTTCCCTGTCTTTCTCCCTCCCTCCCACTCCCTGTAAATAAATAAATAAAGTCTTTTAAAAAATATGTATATATTTATCTGGATCCCATCCCACCATGATTGAAGAGTTTGAGTTCTGGTGGTGGGGGTAGGGAGTGTGGGACATACTGCTGTGAAGCACTTCCCAGCTGATCTGCAGATTAGATTTCTCGAACTGCTGTTTCAGAATGCTGTTTGATGGTCTAATATGTAGAATTTTGAAGACCTGTTCTATTGGATGCCTTTATTGTATGTTTCTTTTAATAGAGAAGTTAAAACTATGTGTGGGTACCAACTCACTGCACATATTTGCTACATTATGTGTTATTTTTACTTTGCCCCCAAAATTTCATATACTGTTGCTCCTAAAACCCATTCCTGTTTTCATTCTTCAAGTTTTAACCACCTACATGTGCCAGACTTTGAGCTCAACCTTAGGGATGCTAAAGTTATTAAGTCAGTTTATAGATGTCCTCAAGTTTATGGTATATCTGGGCAAATAGGCAAGTAGATCATTATAAGTGTAGGTTAACACAAGATACTGTAAAAACAATGGATACTTTTTTATGAAGTTGTTTTGGTGGTATACTTCTCCTTCATGAAGTTCATCTTTGAGAAGTGCAAATATTAATGTTATATTGGAAATACAAGAATGTGGCTTTTATCCTAGTCAGTGGATATATACAGTAAATCTTACATTTCAAAATTTTTTTATTTTAATGTAATTCTAGAGAAAGCTATAGTATTATTTAATCACAAAACCCAACACTGCCCAATGAATACTGTTCTTTAATTCTTTAATCTGTCATTCTGGTGTTGGTATTAGCGCAATGATATATTCAGTTGGGTTCTCTTGTTTATGCAATGCTTACAAGGTGTCTTCAAAGCTTTATTCATTACCAAGTCCAAGTGTCCTGGTGTCCTTGAGGCTGGATTTTCTGAGAATCATCTGTAGCCATGAGCACTATGTTACGTTAAACTTGCCCTGCAGCCTGCTTACTCCACCAGCATCACCATCACCTTCTGTTTCTTCTGCAACATCTCAGGTATGCAAAGTGTGTGAAAGAAGTTTTCTTAAAGTTCACATATGTGGAAAAGCATTTTAAACACTGGAAGAAGTTGTACATACATTATTGAATAACAGCTGTGTCCTAGTCTCTATATTAAGTGCTCTATAAGTATTAATCATTTAATTATCAAAATAACTCTAGGAGGTAAATTCCGATATTATCCCCATTTTATAGATGAAAAAACTGAAACACAGAAAGGTCAATAACTTAACCAAGTTCACACAGTAAAATGGCAGAGCTGGGCTTTGAACCAGCACACATGTTGTCTTTATTTTATTTTAAACTTATTTTTCAGATCAAGTTGACATATAATATTATATTAGTTTCAGATATACGACATAGTGATTAGACATTTGTGTACCTTACAGAGTCATCACCCCTCTTAGTCTAGCACCCATCTGACACCACACATAGTTACTACAATATTACTGACTTATGCTATACTTTGCATGTTGGGTTTATTTTAGACCCCACGATCTTAAGCACTGTGTTCTATTCCTTTTACAGATTTATGCACATGTGAGTGAATTTACCTACATAAACTCACATATTTAGATATTTTCACAAGTTGGGTTTTCTTGAAGCACACACAGACTGAGTTTGGGGTACAAGATGTTTATTAAGGATTAATACTAGTAAAAGGAAGGGAGATGAAGCATAATTTAACAGAGAAAGAAGTCAAACTGTTGCAGAATTACCTCTCAAAATTCAGGTTTGTGTACTCAATGCAATAGTAGGCCAAAACATTGAGACACCAGTGCTCAGAGACAGAAATGTTTATTTGATTTCATCAAAGTGAGAGACGGAGAGAGCAAGATTTCTCAAATCTGTCTCAAAAAACAATCATAAGGAGTGGAGCTAGGAAAGCAGGTGGGGTGGGGGAGTTCCAGAGAACTGAGAGAGAAGTCCATGTTCCTTTAGTGACAGATAACACTTTTTCCTGTCAGACTCCTAGGCATCAGCAGCTGGTTGTAGCTATCTCGAAGACATTCTTTGCTTCTACAAAACAATTTCATAAGTTCTCATTGGGGCTCTGAAGTTATCTCCTGCTTGAGAAAGAAACAGTATGTCAGCAACACAAAATTATATTGTAAGAACAAGGAATGCTGAGTTGAAGGACCAAGATTCTGCAAAATATCTCATAATTGTGCACCAGTGATGTTATCTTTAAAGCAAAAGGCAGAAACTTGACATCTGTGACTGTTGCCACTGTTTAACTATCATTGTTTTGTGCTTTAATTAGCCATATTTTCTGTTATCTCAAGCAAAGCATACTTTTAAACATTTCTCCTGGAACTTGCTGTACAGGCAATCCTTCAGTACATGACTAACATACTTTCTTAATCTTTGGCTATAAGTTATATGACAACCAAAGGAATTGATTAAGAATTAAATTGTTTAATTCTAGCTCCCCAAAATACCAGGGGCATTAAAATCACAAAAGGCTCAGCTATAAAGTTGCAATGCAAGTCTAACAGAGCCCTGCGAACCTCTCTCGTATCTAGAAAGCCCAAAGAAAACTAGATGGATGTTTATAGGTTTATTGGGAGGCAATTGACTTCAATACACAGTAGTTTCTCTAAAGATGACAGAAGGGTTATCACAGCAGTTATCATGTATCCTGTCATACAGATAGGGATTAAGGGATTTTGTGGTTTTAGTAGCAAAGAAGCCTGGATTTTCCCCTCCTAGTGAAACTGTTCTTTCTGCTATATGATTCCTGAAGATAACAAGCTGCTTCCTTAAGCTCTTAATGTCTAAAGTCAAAATTGATCTTAACTCTTCTTAATTTTATTTTTGAGATATTTAATTCCTTAATGTAATTCTCTAGTCTAGATCAATCTCAGATGCTTGATGAAAGAACATTTCAAACTTCACTTAAAAAGATTGGAAAACATCAGAAAGCACCCACGTTTCACTTTACCTTTGCAAAAAAAGTCTTCCTTCCACATCTTTTACCTGGCTACTCCACAGTTCTTCCTGTAACAGAGGAGGCTAGTCGTTTGCTTTCCTCCCCCATCCTCTTCCAAAGATATGGCTACCCAGTCAAGTACAAATTTAGCATAGGAACATTTCTAAAACGTTTAAACACATTTGTTTACACCCAGTTCCCTGTTAAACATTTCATTCAGCCAGGAAATTTACAGAATTTCTTTCATTATCTTGTTCCCCACCTTGTCATCTAATTACAGTACATAATTTTCAGATTCTTATATATGACAGAGACATCACATCTTCCTTCTGGGGAAAGGAAGGATAGAGGAATTTTATATACTTATTAGGAATAGGATTTCTTCCTAGAGAAATCTGAAATCTATTGTTCTTTTAAGAAACATCACATGGATGGCCTTGAATTATGGTTTTGAGGGAATGAAGTTGAGGACTTCCTTGCTTTGAGCTAAATCTTGGGGGATGCTATTTTGCAGTATTAAAAAACTTTTTAAAAACTAAGTAATTCGACCATAAAATGATAGTATTTTCTAGAGAGAGTATTTTCTCTGAGATGCAGTTTTACCTGTGTTTGAAATTTCTCTGGAAACCAGTAGCCTTGACTATGAATATTTCCCTATATTCAACAGGGAATACATAATACAGGATTGGGCAAAAGTAGGTTTACAGTTCTTCATATGGAAAACAATACAATAAACTCTGTATTTTGCATACTCACAACTCTAAACCTACTTCTGCCCCACACTGTATATTATTGAAACTTAGTTGCTTTTTTTTTTTTTTCTATTCAGGGTATAATATTAAAACATTAAGTGGCTAAAAGAATAAAGAAAAACAGATGGAAAGTTTTAAAGGAAATGGAAAATAATTAAAAGTGTATTTCATTGATAGTTTTCTATACCAAAAGTAAGAGCAGTTACTTTCTCCAAAATCAATAATAATGATCTATAATGAACCCTAGGCAACAAATTACTCTAGGCAAAGTTTATCTCACTTTCAGATGATGCTCACATTGTATTTGTTGTAATGCTGTGTCTATAGGATGTTGTCTTGCACATCTGTTATAGTTTGTTCTACCTCACTCCCAAACAGAGTTCTGGATTTTCCACCAATGTACAAGACCAGAAGATTGCAAATATGTTTGAACTGTCTGTGCCTTTCCGCCAACAGCATTACTTGGCAGGACTTGTATTAACAGAGCTGGCTGTCATTTTAGACCCTGATGCTGAAGGGTGAGTAGACCATTTTTGCCTTGTAGCATATCAGTTTGACTTTAGACAGTGGGGCAGAAGTATTCCACTTAAACTTCCTAAGTTTCAAAAAAATACTTTTCCCCACTCTTCTACTTCTCTATTTGCTAAGATCTATACCCATGGTATTTCTCTATTTCATCAACTTTACAAAAGTCATTTTTTCATATTTTGTCATCCCTGAATTTGAGATTTGTCTTAAAATTGGTGGTACATCATGGTTTATTCAGTAGCATTTTTTTCCTTAAAAGCACACAAAATATTTGTGCATTCAAGTAGATAGACTCATTGATTTGTTGATAAAAAGTGAGGAGAATTTATCTTTTACCATCATACTATGTAGCATTTTATTTCAAAATTTGCCCTATACACAAAATCCTTAGGTTTTAAAAACTTGTAACATTGTGTATACTTTTAGAGAATTTTTGGAAACTGATATAGTAAGAAAAAGAAGGGTATATTGTCTGGTGATTTGAATTTATAGGAGTAGCTCAATGTGTTGTGATCTAGCATTCCTATAGGGGACTTCCATGTTAATAGTTATTTTTAGAAGTTTATATGACCATGACTCATTTGGGTAATAATCGCTTTCTTTTTCAGTTAGGAGTTTATAATGCAATTCAGCCTCATATGTAGGTGCTCCAGAGAACAAAAGGAAATGGCTTTGCATGGGTTTTACAAGAATCCACTGATATATTTATTGAAGGGATGAAGGAGGAGGTTTGAAAAGTTCTTAGCAGTAGTTAGGACCATAATCAATGCTCAGTAAATTGCGAAAGGCTCAATCTTCTGAAAATCAAAGTGCCTCCTTTATTATGGCAACGTCCCACTTTAGGAATGTGTTTTAAAGAAGTAGTTGTTCATACTGGATTCAGGAGAGTTGCTTCATGGGCTTCCATGTAGGATGGCTTGGGGGAGTACAGACATTGGGTGTGACTGAAGCCCCGGGGCTTCCATCCCTGCATGGAAGGTGGTGCTTGCCACCACCTTTGTATTTTACTGTTGGACATATGTGTCTGATGGTGTTTGGGAGACAGGAGGGGATTCATTGTTTAGAGAAAAGCTACTCTGAAAACAGCTTCTAAACCATACTAGCTTTTAAAAAATAACTGGTATATGTCAATCATATGAATACATATTTCCAATATTTTTACTTGATATATCAGGACATTTTTGCTTATAAGAAACAGGAAACATTTCTTAATACTGGCTTTATTAAAGGAAGGGTGTTTATTATTTCATAATTGGAAGAATGATAAGGTTTTTTAAACAGTATAACCAGTAGCACAATGATGTTAGGAGGGTTCTGGTTCTTTGTATCTCTTACCTCTTTTAGATGCTGTATCCCTAAGGCTTATGTCTCTCATAACTGCAAGATAGCTGTCCCTGGCAAGTCAGATGAAATTCTTACTTGTTCATATATAGCAGGAGAAAGAGGGGAAAACGCTCTTCCCAAGTGTGCAATGCAAACCTTTCCTTCACACTGGTTTGGCTCACTTGCCTCTCCTGTCCTGTCGCAGTCACCACAGCAGTGCCAGGGTGCTGGACAGATCGGATCAGTCCTATTCAAAAGTGGTGCTTAGGCTGGTAGCGATTCATGGAGTTTTTACAGAGCACAAGATCGCTGTACATCAACTATGTCACTAAACAAAGGGTTTACCTCCTATGACTTCTTTCGTAGGCCTCAATTAAGGAAGCAATGAGTTGATTAACATTTAGCTATTCTCAGTCTGGCAACAAAACAGGTCTGCCAACTGGCTGCTTTAAGTAGCAGGGCTAGTCTAATTAGGATCTACTACCGACATGGAATGCAGTCACCTTCTCCTGCGTCATAGGGGGGAGGAATGTATATCTGAAAATAATCGACTTCTCCTATGAAGGAAGATGGGAAATAAATGTATAGTTGTTCAGCAGTGTCTGATATAAAGGACAGAGAATTCTAATAGCTGTTTTTGCAATGAGGTTTTTATTTTTCATGTGAAGGATTGATTCTATTAAAATAGGTTTGTTATATTTCTGTGGAACAATGTAGGACTTACAAAATAATTTTTACTGCTTTTTTTTACTTCTTCAAGCTAGAATGTTTGGTCTTTGACACTTGGAAAGATTTTCTATAAAGTCCAGAAAGCAATGGTAATTGTGTTCACTATCACCTTTTCTTCATCTACCAGTCAAGCAAGATGTGGGAAGAGGTTTAAATAGTAGTATACAGGATTATATTCTTAGTTTTTACTGCTGCTTATTTCTTTCTTTTTCCACTCTTTCCTACTCTCAATCCATTAAAAAATTCCACAGGTACTACCTCCAAAATATATCCCAAGTTCAGCCACTTCTCTTCATCCTCACTGCTACTTTCCTAATTAAGCTTCTACTCTTTCCTCCCTAAAATCCTTTTCCACACAGCAGCCTGAATGAGCTTTCAGAAGTGAAAATCAGATGGTTTTTCTTCTTGCTTTAAAGTCTTCAATGTGAATGTATGCTTTAAAATTGGCACTTAAAATCCAAACTTTTAATAATGGTCTTCAAAGCCCTATATATGTTAACTGTTACCTACTTTTGCCACACTCTTGCCTCCTCACCTACTGAAACCTAGCCATCCTGGCCTTCTTTGTCTCTCTACTGTGCCAGATTCATTCCACCTTAGGGCCTTTGCACTTGGATTTTTCTCTGTGTGAAGCAAAGCTCAAATTGCCCCCAGATCTTCACATACCCATTTGCTCATTGTGATTCTTCAGGTCTCCACTCAAACAGCATCCTCTCAATGAGGCTTTTGTTGACCACGGCTACGGCTAAATTATAGCCGTGTAGTCCACCACAACCACTCTCAATCATGTAATCCTCTTTTGTTTTCTACACCTGGCACTTATCTGGAATTTGCTTATCTGTCTCCTCCCATTAGAATATGAGCTCACAGAGCAGGCTCTTTGTCTCCCTTGTTCACTGCTGTATTCCCAATGCCTTCAAACTGTGTCTGGTACAAAGTGGACACTTGATAACCCTATGTTAATATAATGAATGGACGATTGACTGTAAGAGACTTACATCTCATCTCTAAGTTATACATTCTTTAGTGGTATACAGATAAAATACAACATAATTGTCTTAGATAAAATCCTTGAGAGGAATGCTTTTCTTTTTTATTCTGTCAACTTGCTAGGTATTCAGGAATAATTCCTTGAGTGGCAATAAAGTGTTCTAATATTGATCACAGATTTCTTCTCTAGAAACTTTCATTATAGGAAGAAAGTTAAGACTGAAACAGTACACTATGATTAAATGCTAATTTTGTAGTACAGACATGGTTCTGTAGAAGATTAACATCTGCATTATAGCATTTGGAGCATTGAATTATTATTTTTCTGTCTGTTTCTCTCTTACTAAAATGAGCTTTTTAAGAACAGGGGCAATGTCTTATCTCCAACCTGTAGACTAGGATATTACAGATCCTGCATAAGTTTATATTTAATTATTGCATGTAACTGAGGAATGTAGACATACAAAAAGGCTTTGTGAAGATGATAGGTAGAGATAGATAGATTGAAGTCTAGAGTTGGTTGCTGCTAAGATATAAGGAATACACTTTCAGGTTTGGGAATCATCACTGGTAATACACGAAGTAGAAATAGAGAACGTAAAGATCGAATACCCAGAATCTGAAACTTGAGAGGAATGATAATATGAGGAAGGGGAGGAACTATTTGGAGAAAATATTGAGAAGATGTACGATGATAAAGTGTCAAGTAGAAAGCTAAAAAATACATTCATGAGATGTGGTTCTTGATGGTGTTTAAAAATATACTTTCTGAATAAAAATCTGGAAGGGAGAAGAATCTCCAACTCTGTTTCATAGGCAGCTATATAAAATGGCAGATAAGATCAGGGGCTCTGGAGTAAAACTCCGTAGTTTTAAATTCCAGCTTTTAAATCTATATTATTTTAAAGGAGATAAAAGCTAATATTGTATTTACTGAGGAAGGCAATATACAAGGCACTGTATTAGGCATGTTGCATAAATTATATAAATTTTCACAACCACCTTAGGTAGGTAATTTTCCTCATACATAGATAAGGACACAGAGGTTAAGTATCTTCAAAAAAATCATTTAGCTATGAAATGATGAAACTAGTGTAACCAACCAAATAAACAAAACGGAGATTTGGATGCCTGTCACCTCAAAAGCCAAACCCACAAGGCAGATGCCGGAGTCAAAGGAAAGAGGTTTTATTCAGGTGTTTTGCTGTCTGGGAGAATGGCAGAGTCTCAAAGCTCATGTCCTCCACAAACCAAGACAAAAGGCAGTGTCCAGAGTTTCTGTTCCATTTTAAAGTACAGTCCTTTAAAGCCCACAGGCAGTTGCTAAGCAGTCATCCAGGTAGTTTAGCTTATTCCTGGCTGCTGTCTGTGTGAAGCTCCCTCCTAGATCCTGTGTGTGGAGTTCATGGGACTATGGGCTATGTGGCTGCTAGGGCCACAAGATCATGTGCACCTGAGAGAGAGCGCACAAATGCTCCAGCAAAGGCGTCACCAGGTTGGCGAGAGAGAGAGACACCCTCCTTAGCAGCCATGTGGCCCATGAGAGAACAGGCCAGTGCCCCATGCAATTGCAGGTCACGAGCAAGCAAGCCGCAAGCAAGAGAGTGTTTCTTTGTTCCCCTTGGATTATATTAGTTTGGGTGTGGGACAGACCAGGCACTTTCATGCTTCGGGTGATTCCACCTCCTAACCAATCCCTTCTTTCTCTGGGCTAAACTGACAGACCTCTTTGGGCCAGCACCTCTCCCTGCGCCATTTGACTTCTATGGTGCATGTGCCTGTCTTCCCCTGGTCCCAGCCCTAATTTGGTACCATAAGGGGAGAAGGCTTTTTCCTACCTAATTAACTTGCTAGCCTTTTGCACACTCAATGTAAAAACCTACCACCCTTACTGCCATCTTCGCCAATGGGGGAGACTTCCTGGTGTTCTGGACAGACTGTCTACCAGTAACAATAGTACAGTACCATGATGCAAACACTCAAATACTGTTAGTTGTGAAGAAAGGGAGTAGATTGTAGGGAGTAAGTGGGAATGCCTGGTAGAGAATTAACATTCAGTAAGTTTATTATTGGGGACATCATAATAGTTTATCACTAAGCGAAATACTCTATAAGCTAGAGGAAACTAGTTTCGAGTGTATATTTTGAAGATAAGAAAGGCTTAGTTGAAGAATGAAGGGAGACATTGAAGCTGTTGACAATGGATGGGGTTCATTGAACATATGGGGGAATTTACTTTCTGGGAGAAGATACAACTTTTTCTGAGACAAAAGAAAAGGTGATCCTATAGCTATAAAGAAAGATGTGTTAAAAAATGTGACCAGAGAATTTTTGGAGTGGCTTTCTTTCCTAAAAGAAAAAAGTTGGAGGTAAGATCTGTTACTGAGATTGAAACAACAACAACAACAACAACAACAAGAACAACAGTGAAGAGTGGCCCTTGCTAGTGTATTAACCCAGTAGAAATGCAAGTGACTGGAATTCCAGGAAAGTTGTAAGAGCCCAACTGAGGTAAATGAGCAAGGAAGTTCAGTTTAAATAGATGTTAAAGGCAACCCCAGCCTGTGGACTACATAATCCACTGGGGAGAGAATTGTTCTTTTGGAAAAAGGAAATAAAAGTTTACTTTGGTAAATGTGGAAACATCTCATTTGATGAAGTGAAATTTACAGGTACTTAAAATTTTTCTCTTTTTTTCTGCTTTAAAATATAACCATAACTGCTCTTATCTAATACTAAAATGCACTAATAGGGAGTTAATGTAAAAGTATCCAGGTTTACTCCTAAGTGAATTTGTGTAAGATTTATTTTACCTTAGTTCTTATTTATCTAGACATTTATTAATTTTAAAACGAAAAGTGTGCTTATAGGAATACATACAAATACGTGGCAACATTGAGTTGAGCAAATTGATTCGGTACCATGGCTTACTGTTTGTTTTAAAAGTATTAACTAATCTCTGTGACCTTACTGCTTCTTTTTCTTCATCTTCTTTTTAAATAGACTGTTTGGATTGCATAAGAAAGTCATCAATATGGTACACAATTTACTCTCCAGTCACGACTCCGACCCGCGGTACTCTGACCCCCAGATAAAGGCTCGGGTGGCCATGTTGTATCTGCCTCTGATCGGCGTCATCATGGAGACTGTTCCTCAGCTGTATGATTTTACAGGTAGTCAGTCTCTCTGAGACAGATTTTAAAGGCAAATCTCAATACCTAAAAGTGTTAGAAATTTGCTTGGGAGTAAAGGTCTTATTTTAAGAAGAGAAGTATATGGAAAGGTACACTGATACAAGTTAACTGTAAATACTTGCCCATATCACTAGTCTTTTCACAATGTAAGAGAATCCACTGTAAGTTTTCTATAAGTAGTTTTTATGACAATTTAAAATAATAATTGAGTAGTATTTCTATTTCCACTTGTTAGGAAATAGAATTTTGTGTACTTTCTGTTCCTCTAAAAAAAATACAAGAAAACCTGAAAGCTGACAACTACCCTCAGTGTCAATTTTATTCATATAAATGCAATTTAAAATGAATATTCACCTGAATAAAAAAAATTGGGTTTATTGCTAAATTTGGGTTAATAAGATATTTTGTTGCTTTTTAAAAATTAGGACCAATAAATTTTTGCTCTTGTTTTTCATATTTAGAATATACTTGGATTCCTTCATTTGCTCTAAAGAAAATACTGTAGGATGCATTTAAACTAGCAATTAACTTGATAAAAATGCTTCCAGTTCAATAAAAACAAAAACAAACATTTACTACCTAATATGTATTAAGAACTTCACTAGGTGCTAGTGATACAAAGATAACCAACTCCTTGCCTATCAAGTACTGATAGTTGAGTAATGTTTCCAGTATTTTAATCACTAAAGTGGATTTCCTTACTTGAAGGCAAAAATGTTTAAATTATTGTATCTTCTTTTACTAGCAAGGTAAAGTTGGCTACAAAACTATAAATTATTACTGTAGGAATGAATTGGTGTTTAAATTACTGAAAATATTGTTTAAAAGAAGTAACTCTAAGGATAAATATTACATATTAACAAGGTTTTTTTAAGAGTAGTAGAGAATAGGAAAAGGAATTGCATGCTCAATAACTAAATTAAACTAAACAGAAGCTTTATTTTTTTATCTTTGAATTATTTCTTCTAGAAACTCACAATCAACGAGGAAGACCAATTTGTATAGCCACGGATGATTATGAGAGTGAGAGTGGAAGCATGATAAGCCAGACAGTTGCCATGGCAATTGCAGGAACCTCAGTTCCTCAACTAACAAGGCCCGGCAGTTTCCTCCTCCCATCAACGGTAAAAACAGCCCTCCTGCAGAAGTTTTTTCTGGAAAGACAGCTATTTACAAGGATGTACTCTGAAGTAACTTGGTTGCTTATTGTCTTAGCTGATGCAGAAGTACTCTGGCTTAGTTTATGGTATAAAGCTTTGTCTTCTGTCATTCAGAATTTTGAAAGTTGTCTTATTATATAGCCTATTTTCTTTTTTTAAGGCCATTTTAATCTTAATCAGCCCTGAGAAATATTTTCATTTGTTTAGCAATTGAGATATTCTTAATCTGTGAGGATTTATACATTTTCATGTTTAAAAAAATTGGTATTTGCTCTGCCTGTGTAATTTTCCCCCTTAAAGAGCAAAGGATATGGGGGTAGGGAGACAAATTGCCAATAGAGCAAGATCGGGTTCTGAAAATTTTGAATGACTTTCTTTCAGAAGAATACATTTATAGAAGCTGTCCTACTTGACAACTTAAAAAAAAAAAAGGTTTTACAGGGATAATTTACATATCAAAAGATTGACCCATTTTCAGTGTACAATTTCATGGTTTTTAATATATTTACAGAGTCATAGAGCTGTCACCACAATCTAATTTTAGAACCTTTCCATCACCCCAGTAAGAACCCCTAGCCCTATTAGCCTTACTCCCTATTTCCTGAGCCTCAGCCTGAGGCAGCAACTAATCCATTTTTGTCTGTATAGGCTTACCTATTTTGGCAGTGTCGTGTAAATGGAATTATACACTGTAATCTGTTGTGTCAGACTTCTTTCACTAAGCATAAATGTTCTTGAGTTTCACCCTTGTTATAACATGTATCAGTACTTTTTTTATTGCCAAAGAAATAGTATTCCTTTGTATTGTTATACCATATTTTAACCATTTATCAGTGGAACATTTGGATTATTTCTACTTTTTGGCTGTTGGGATATACTGCCGTGAGCATTGTGGACACATCTTTGTGTGCACATGGGTTCTCGTTTTTCTTAGGTAGGTGCCTAGGAGTGGGTTTGCTGGGTGGTGTGGCGTCTCTATGGTTAACGTTTTGGGAAACTTCTAAACTCTTTTTCACCATTTTACATTCTCACTAGCAATGAATGAAAGGTTTCCGTTTCTCCAGATCCTCACATACACTTATCTTCTTTTTATTTTTTTGTATTAAAGCCACCTGGGAGGGTATGAAGTGGCATCTCATTGTGGTTTTGATTTGTATTTCCCTAATATGTACCAATGTTGAGCACCTTTTTATTTGCTTATTGGCACATCTTTCTGTATATCTATCTTGTTTAGATAAAAGTCCATTCAAATCCTTTGCCATTTTAAAGTTGTGTTATCCATCTTTTTGTTACTGACCTGAAAGAGTTTTTTATATATAACTTCGTTATATATGATTTCATATATTTCTCCCATTCTATGGATTATCTTTTTAACTTTTTTTAAACATTTTATTTACTTGCTTTCAGAGAGAGGTGGGGAGGGATAAAGAGAGGGGGGGAAACATCATGTGTGAGAGATATATCGATTAGGCCTCTCGAGCACCCCCAAGTGGTGATGTGGCCTGCAACACAGGCATGTGTCCTGACTGGGAATGGAGGGCAACCCTTCGGTTCATAGGCCAGCACTCAATGCACTGAGCCACACCAGCCAGGGCTGTTTTCACTTTATTGATGGTGTCATTTAAAGTGCAAATTTTTTTTACCTTTGATGAATTTTAAGTTACCAATTTTTTCTTTTATTCCTTGTACTTTTGATATCATACATACAGAAGACTATTTAAAGGACATATTCAGTTAAAGTAAAGTAATAGAGGAAACAGTGATATACGTACCACCCATCTTCAGAAATAGAACATTGCAAATACTTTAGAAGTTCCCAGTCTGCCCTCAATATACTCCATCTCTCCCCTCTAAATGACCACTATTTTCTACTTTTTCATTTTTTGAGCTTTTTTTTGTGAAATATATGGCACATGAAAAAGTATATGAGACATAGTGTACAAGGTAACAAAATATAAAATAAGCACCTTTGTAGTTACCACTTAGGACAAAATATAGAACATGGACTACCTTTTAAAATCTTTAGCATGCTTTTCTCCACCACGACTGTTTACCAAGCTTCCAATATCCTGACCAATGAAGTTAATGCTTAATTTTGTTTATAGTTTACCATCTAAGTTTACATCTCTAAATTTTATAGTTTAGTTTCACATTGTGTGTTTAATATTTATCCAGGTTACAAATTGTTGCTATAATTCACTGATTTTATTTCTGTGTGATAGTCCATTATCTGACTATAGAGCAGATTATTTACCCATTCTGTTAATAGATGCATGGATGGTTTCTGATCTTCGGTTATGACAAATAGCAATGCTATATATTCTTTTATGTGTATCCAGTGTGCATGTATATACTGTTATTTAGGGCATTTCCTAGGAGTGGGATTTGCTGGGTCATATAACATGTTTCTTCAGCTGTGCCAGCTGTGCTGGAGGGTGTTTTCGGAAGGGTTCATCTCAGTTCACACTTGCACCAATGAGAGTTTCCTTTCTTTCATGTGTTCATCATCACTTAGAATTTTCGTACTTTTCAACTTGCGTCCGTCTGGTAATTTGTAGTTGTAGTTCATTTCCCTGATGTCTTATGATGATTCACACCTTTTTCATATTATGTTGGCCATTTGGACTTTCTCTTTTAAAGTGTCAGGAGTATTTTGCCCATTTTACATTGGGTTGTCTGCCTTTGTTTATACGTTCTTGATCAAACCTGTTGTCAATTATAATTGTTTCATATATCTTATGTGCTTTGCTTTTTCACACACTTAGTAGTAAATTTGATGATTAGAGTGTCTTATTTTTTAAGGATTTATTTATTTATTTATTTATTTATTTATTTATAGAGAAGTGGGGGAGGGAGGGAAAAAGAGAGGGGGAGAAATATCATTGTGTGGTTGCCTCTCACACACTCCCAACTGGGCCCACAACCCAGGCATGTGCCCTGACTGGGAATCGAATCAGCAACCCTTTAGTTCACAGCCTGCACTAAATCCACTGAGCCACAGCAGCCAGTGCTAGAGTGTCTTATTTTAAAATACTTTATTTGTCAGTCTTTTCCTAGTATTTTTTGTATCTTATTTTAAAATTTTTTCCCTATTCCAAGAATTTGAAGGCTTTCCCTTATGTTATTTAAAATGTTTTTGTTTTCCGAATAAAAAAATAAATAAATAAATGATTTTTTTCCCCATTTATATACAATTTTAAAACTACAGGGAGTTGATTTTTATGAACAGTGGAGTTTGGGGGATGCAGGTTCACTTATTTATATATTATACCAAATCATCTCAATATCATTTATTAAAAGATTATTTTTTCTATTGCCCTGCAGTACTACTACCTCTATATGGTCTATCAGGTAGAGAAAGTCCTCATGCATTTTTTAAAAATTTCTTGCCTAATTCTTGGTCCTTTCTACTTCTACATAAATTTTATAATCCCCTTATGAAACTCCACTGAAATAAATGAAAACCAATGAACCTATTGGGATTTTGGTTGAAATCATTGTATCTATGGATTAATTTTGGGGAAACACTGATATGTTTAGACTTTTGGGTCTCCTAATCTTTGAACATGATAGATCTCCTCATTATTTAGGTCTTTTCTAATATCCATGAATACATAAACTTTTATAGTTTTCACCAAAGGGGTTTAGTACATATTTTGTAGATGTATTTTTGCTCCTTCATATTTTTGATATTTTATTATACTAGAAATAAACTAACATGTATTTATATATAATCTTATATTCTTATAAAAATGTTTTTCAAAAATTCTATTTTCTGCCCCGGCTGCATGGCTCAGTTGATTGAAGTGTTGTCGGGTACATCAAAAGGTTGTGTTCAATTCCTGATGAGGGTTTGACCCCTGGTTGGGGCCCATACAGGAGGCAGCCAATCAATGTTTCTGTCTGTCTGTACTCCTTCCCCTTCCCTCCCTCCTTCCCTCCCTGCCTCCTTTCCTCCTTCCCTTCCTCTCTCTCTAAAATCAATAAACATATCCTCTGGTGAGAATTTTTAAAAAATTCTATTTTTTAACTGTTGATTGCTTTTATGTGGAAGTACATTTGATTTTGTACAATAGTGTTTATTTCCAGCAAAATTGTTAAACTAATGATGTGCATAGATTTCTTTTTCTTACATATACAATCATATCTGTGAATAATGGCAGTTTCATTTCCTCCTTTCATTTCTTTTATAACTTATTTTACTGGATAGAACCTTCAATATAATGTTGAATAAAAGTGATAGTTGGCATCTTTAAAGGGGAAACTTGCAACATTTTATTCTTAAACAAATGTGCTGTAGTTTTTTTAAAATACCCTCATTATATTATGGAAGTCCTGATCTGTTCCTAGTTGGCTAAGAGTTTTGTTTTTTAATCATGAATACTTGTTGAACTTTATCATATTTTTTTGCATTCATTGAGATAGTCATGTTATTTTGCTTTTTAATCTTTTACTGTGATCCCTTACAATTAATTTTCTAGTGTTAAATCTACTTTGAATTTGTGAATTAAATTCTGTATATAAATGAGTTTGGTTTGCTATATTTCATTTATGATTTGTTTATCTATGTTTGTAAGATTGTCTGTAATTTTTCTTTCTCATAGTGTTCTTTTCAAGTATAGAATTGGGCTTAAGATAGACAATTAAAATGAGCTAGGAAGTTTCCCCTATTCTATTCTCTGAAAGTATTTGTTTAAAATTGGAATTATTTTTTTCTGGAATGTTTGGATAACTTGTAGGTGAAGCCATCATCTGCACCTGCAGTTTTTTTTGAAAGTCTAAAACTACTGGTTTAATTTCTTTGATGAATGTAAGCGTTTTCAAGTTTTCTGTTTTGTTTTACACTAGTTTCTGAAAAATTTATTCTACTGGATATTTACTCAATTTTTTTTGACATGCAAAGTGGTTTTGAATAACTTGTATGATCTTCTTAATGTCTATAACATCTGTGTTAGTTGTAAATATTTTTATTTATGTGACTAGCTTTTTGTACCTTTTTGTCTTGAGTGAGTCTCAACAGAAATTTCTATATATCTCAAGTCTTTATAAAGAACCAATTTGGGGACAATGTTGATCCTCACTTTTGAATGTTTATTATTTACTGTCTTATACTTTCTTTGCGTTTATATTTACTGTCTTCTATTTTGTTTTCCTGACTTTTTTTTTTTTTTTTTAAGAATGCTGGGGTAGGTTAGGATTTTCCACCATTACGATTTTCTTTCCTCTCTTATTTTTAGATTTTATTTATTTATTTTTAGAGAGAGGGGAAGGGAGGGAGAGAGGGAGAGAAATATCCCTCAGTTGCCTCTCACATGCCTCCAACTGGAAACCTGACCCATAACGCAAGTATGTGCCCTGACTGGGAATCGAACCAGGTTCACAGGCTGACACTCACTCCACTAAGCCACACCAGCCAAAAACAAAAGTCAGCTTTGTTTTTCTGACTTCTTGAGATGGATGCTTAATTCACTAATTTTCATTCTTCTTTGATATGTATTTTAAGCCTATACGTTTTCCTTTAATTATTATTTTAGTTATTTTCCACAATTTGTACACAGAATTTTCATTATTTAGTTCAAAATATATCTAAAGTTTATTATGACTTCTTTTTAGACTTTGGATTATTAAGTTGTTTTTCTTTTAAAATTTCCAATCATACAAAATTTATAGTAATCCTTTGTTTCTGATTTTGACCTAATCGCATAATTAGAGAACTTACTTTTAGAGAAATTGCTTAATCTCTAGCTTTTACTTTCCTTACCTATAAACTAGAAATAATAATAGTTAATACTGTCTTATAAAATTATGAGTTAAATAACAAAAAGTGATTAATATAGTATCTGTCACATTTCAAATTTTGTTGTTTTATCATCATTATCATGATTATTATTACTGTCATCCTGAATTCTTGCCTGTGAAATTTCAAATGATATTACCTGCTTTATAATATTGTTGGAGAACCAAATGAAATGTATGTTAAGAGGTTAGCATGATGACTGGAACAGAGTAAATATCCAATAAATGGTACTGTAAACAAGTTCCTATTTTCACTTGTATTTTACATACTATATATTTGGTTGGCCAAAATGTCTGTATGTTTTTCCCATTAAAATAGAAGACACATTTTCATTTTCAGCAATAGCTTTATTGATTTGGATATTTTGAGTATGTCAGCTGTCTTTCACATGTTATAACTTTGATGGTTCTCAATTAATGTCTCAATTTGATCACTATCTACTTCAGCTGCTCTACCCTGCCAATGGAGCATGGTCCAGCGAGAAATCTCTAGCACGTAACTTCACAAACCACTTTTGACACGTTCAATCAGTCACAGCACCTTCTCCATACACTGCACAATTTTTTTTGTTGCATTTCAGTTGTGTTTTTACCTTTCTTGAAATAATAAAACATAACATGCCAAAAAATGTTGTATGTTTTCATCCATCTTCAATATTATAATGGCTACACAAAAATTCACCAATTTTGATGTTTGTTTTTTTAAGCACTTTGATATGACAGCTGTCACAATATAATCTAATAAAACTGTTTCAAATGAAGCTAAAGACAACTAAGCACTACTACAGCCATCATACAGGGAAAAAAACAAACAAACTTTTTGGCCTGCACAATGTTATTGCAGATTGAAAATTGAAAGTAGCACTTTAACCTTATGTGCTCTATGTAAAAATGCTTTTTACTTATATAACATCTAAGACTTCTTTTTTCACTGTCCTTTATAGGAATCAATGGTTCCCTAAACCTGATACACATTTGGTATTACTTTCTATTTTAATACTTTTTGAGTCAGTTGGTCTTTTTCCCTTTAATTTCATCCTGTTTGATATTGTGTGGTAGATCTCTTAGTTTCTAATAGTAAGACCTTTTAGTTTGTTTGCTTTGTTTTCTATTAACATCTACTGGAAACTGTAGCACAGATTAAAACAAGCTTCTTTTGCCAGGAAAGGTTCAATAAACTTCAGTACCTTAAGTTTAAGTTTCTATATGACTTATACAAGTATATTCTAAATCAAATGATTCTTTTTAAACATTTGATTTTTAAGCAATTTTTGTTTGTTATTGCTTTTTAAATAATAATTAATTATTGCTTTCTTGAAGAAAACTGACAACCCCCCACCCCCCCGCCAAAAAGAAATGGCCATTGACCAATCTGTCTCATTCTATTGTTCTTGCTTTTCAGAGTGGCAGGCAGCACACTACCTTTTCAGCAGAATCAAGTCGGAGCCTTTTGATCTGTCTACTTTGGGTTCTCAAGAATGCAGATGAGACAGTTCTACAAAAGTGGTTCACAGATCTCTCGGTCCTGCAGCTAAACCGGCTACTAGATCTGCTTTATCTCTGTGTATCATGCTTTGAGTACAAAGTAAGTGATCATTATGTCTTTGCGAAGAGGGACAAGAGAGGAAACAATGTGGAAAAAGAAGAAAATTGTATCATCGCCTCTTATTTTGTAATATTTAAATTTTAGGGAAAGAAAGTGTTTGAAAGAATGAATAGTTTGACCTTTAAGAAATCAAAAGACATGAGAGCTAAGCTTGAAGAAGCTATTCTTGGGAGCATAGGTGCTAGACAAGAAATGGTGCGCCGAAGCCGAGGACAGCTTGGTACGTATACAATATCTTCTTCTGGTGAGAATTTTTTTGATTTCCTTGAAGTATATATTATAATGATCATTGTTGCAAGTCTTCAATGACAATTCTACACTTTTAAAGAAGTATTTTAAATGTAACTGAATTACCCTAGATAACCATTTCTCTGCAGGTATTCAAGTTCGAATTCTATTTAAGTACAGCAAATATACTTCCTGATTTGCTCTGGATAGTCTTGGTTTATTCCTGTTGTCCTTGCATGATTATTAGTAGTATCCCTTATTTTAAAAAAGACTATTTTTAGAGCAGTTTTATGTTCATAACAAAACCAAGCTGAAGGTACAGAGATTTCCCTGCTCATACAGATGCATAGCCTCTCCTATTATCGACATCCCCCACCAGAGTGGTATACTTGTTGCAACTAATGAACCTACACTGACACATCATAATCACCCAGAGTTTATAGTTTATATTAGGACTCTCTCTTGGTGTCATAAATTACATGTAGCATCATTTTTTATTGAAAGTTTATTAGTTAGCACAATGAATTAATATAGTCCCAAGCCCTGGCTGGTGTGGCTCAGTGAATTGAGTGCCGGTCTGTGAACCAGAGGGTCACAGGTTCCATTCCCAGTCAGGGCACATACCTGGATTGCAGACCAGGTCCCCAGTAGGGGGTGTGCAAGAGGCAACTGCACATTGATATTTCCCTCTTTCTCCCTCCCTTTCCCTCTCTCTAAAAATAAATAAATAAAAATCTTTTAAAAAAATATAGTCTATCTAGTTTAAGGCAAAGATATTGCCCATCAAACTCAAATATCAGGAAGATGAAACAGTTTAGTAACCTAGAGGCCTGTATCTAATCCCTGGTTGCCGCGACCACCGTGGAGTGGGGGTACGTGAGTGGGGTTGATGGGAGATAAAGAAAGACACATCACAGATAGTTAAGGAAAAGTGGGGACCAGGTGGGACATTGTCCTCTGATGGAGAGACAATAAGCCCTGAACGTGGTTTTCGCATTTATTTTATAGGGATTGGTTAGATAAAGCTCAAGAACATTTTACAAACCCAGGAAGACACTGCAGGCACAGATTATTCCATTCCTAGGCTATTTAACTGATACATATGTCTACTGCAGAAGTTACAGTCACATTCAGCTGAAGCTTGCGGTTATCTATCTCTTGTTTAACCTCCGCGTGTTCCAGCTGTATGATGCCAGCCTTCATTGTCCCCCACACCTGGTCTGCTACCTATTTGCCATATAACCTTGACCAAGTCATTTAATCTTCCTACTTTCCTTTTCCTCATCCACTTGTGAATTTTAAAGATAGTATAGCTAACTGACCTTAGCATCTTTGTAGTGACCATATATGTAAATATTTTTACAGATTTGTACATATTTTTACAGTGACAATATCTGTAAATTCTAAAGTGATACACAAAGTGTTGCGGAGAGCTCCTTAATTAAGTTCAGGGACATGGCTTAGTCATCTGTGAACATGACACAGGCTAACAGTTCTGTATACATTTGTTGACTTAGAATATGAATATACATCTACATGAATATTTTTATTTATTGTCTTCTGAAAGGCTGTTACCATAGTGATCATTTATTTAAATGAACTTAAATATCTTTTATATGCTGTGTGTGTTTGGAATTTAATAATGAATGAAGATAAGGTCTTTACCTTTAATGGAATTAATAGAGCACCATTTTTTTCCACTTCAGTTATATACAATTCACAAGATACCTATTTATTTTCTTTTAACTTATTTATTATTTACAACAATCTTCTAAGAAGGTATGAAAATTAACTTTTAAGTACATCATTTAATTAGTCATTATCCTCATCTTTAAGATAAAGAAAATAAAACTCATAGAGGTAAATAACTTGGCTAAGATTATAAACTAAATGACAGAACCAAGATCTTTTGACTTCCAATTTAATGTTCTTTATATTATACCACAGCTCTTTTGATTGCTGAAAAGAGTGGAACTGTTAGTACTATGCTTGTTACATTTTTATACCTATGGCCTTAGGACAGCTATCATGGTTTGAATGCAAGAATTGAAGTTTTGTATGTGGAATCTAACACAAACAAACTGAATTTATTGAGGACAGATAGGTGACTGACAGAGGCAGGTATGTCGGGATGGACAAAATGGGTAAAGGGGGTCCAAAGGTACAAACTTTCAATTGTAAAACACGTAAGCACTGGGATGTAATCTATAGCATGGTGACGTTAGTTAATAATACTGTATTGTGTATTTGAAAGCCGCTCAGAGAGTAGATCTTAAAAGTTCTCATTATAAGAAAAAAATTTGTAAATATAAGTGGTATGATGGATGTTAACTAGACTTAATGTAGTGATCACTTTATAATATATACATATATCTAATTTATTATGTTATACACCTGAAACTAATGTTAGTTATATTTCAATTAAAAAATTGCCTTAGAAAATTTCTTATCTTAGAAAAATGTAGCTTTTGCAATTCTTGTTTGCATTTGAACATTTAAGCTAGGTCATCTAATTGTACATATTCTTAACTAAGGAGATGAAACAATTTCATGGAAAAAAAAGTTTATGATAAAAATGTTAAGTAGATCACACATGAGGCCTGTCTGGAAAAAGTCTAGCTGTTGTTAATGTAATGAGAATGGTTTGCATGAAATCAATGTAACCTGGCAGCCAAGGAGAGTGGACGGGAATGCACGTATGTGAGCAATGACAACTACCCTGTACTAGTCAGTGGGGGCGGCAGATGCCGTTGAGTGAGCATGTGCACTGTGTGAGTGTGGCATTCAAAATGACTGAGCTAGTGGAGCAGCAAATCTGCCTCAAATTTTGCAATAAGCTTGAACATTCCTGCTTAGAAACCATTCCATTGATTCAGAAGGCCACAGCTATGGGCAACTGGTGATTGGCAGCTTCTTAACAACAATGTGCCCATTCATGCAACACATCTTGTTTAGAGTTTTTTGATGAAATATCAAATCACCCAGGTGACTCAGCCCTCCTGCAGCCCAGATCTGGCATCTTGTGACTTCTGGGTTTTCCTAAAACTAAAATCACCTTTGAAAGGGAAGAGAGTTCAGACTGTCTGTGAGATTCAGGAAAATATGACAGAGCAGCTGATGGCGACTGGGAGAACTGTGTGAGGTTGCAAGGTGCCTGCTTGAAAGGCGACTGAGGCATCATTGTCCTATGTATAATGTTTGTTGTACCTTGTATCTTCTTCAGTGACTGTCTCTATTTTTCATATAGCATGGCTGGATACCTCTGGACAGACCTCATATTTATTCAGTTAACTGTCTTAATATAGGCATGTCATTTTTGTTTTCTTTTACAAAATTTCTTAAAGATAGACATTTCAAAATCAAAAAGAGGTAAAGAGAAGGAAGGAAAGATAGAGAAAGGAAGGGAGAGAAAGCAAGAGAAATTTCCAGACATGTCCTTTATTGTGTGGCAAATTATATTTGTTTCTCAGTATTTTTTAAATTTGTATTTGAACTCTGAATTTTTACTTTCATTTTTGTTTTTATTTCCCCAACCAATTTAAGGTCTCATTTTTTTTTAATGGAGCATTAGTTTTCTCATTGAAAGCCTAAAATCATGATGTTTTGTTGTTTAAATACACATATTTTTATCTTTCTACATAATTTCCAGTGCCTTCTCCACTTCTACTGGATTTGTGTGAATCAGTTCTATTGCTATTGCCCCTTAAAAGAGCCTGTACCAGAGATTTTTCAACCTTTTTTGTCTTATGGCACACACAGACTAATTACTAAAACTCTGTGGCACACACACAAAAAAATATTTTTTGCCGATCTGACAAAAAAAATAGGTGTAATTTTTATTCATTTACAGCAGACGGCTATTGTGGCATTGGTGTTGTCATTTTTTATTTGACAGTCCACAAAAAGAGAGGTCGGTGCCTTTCACTAAAAAATCAGGTATTGCATGTTTTAAAAATTGTCAGAGCACACTTTTCAAAAAATCTCCAGTCTGCTATTCAGTCCGCCTTCCATCCAGAAACATATTGAGACAGAGTCCCAGTCTTTCTCCTGTTCTGCCCTTTGTGGACCAAAAGAAGCAATTACTTTAGAAATTCTCCTTATTTTCTTCATTTACCAAACAAAAACTTAGCTTCAAAACATGCCAGAAGTTTTGTCAGCCCCAGACATTAAGTGGTGGACAAAGTAGACATATTCTCTGTTCTCAGTAGCTTATAATTGTGTGGTTATAAGTGCTACAGGGAGAAATAAAGCAAATTAAGAGGAAAAGAAGTTTTGGAGAGTTGGGGAAGGCATTTCTGTGGAAATGATGAATGATTGGCCAGGGAAAATGTGGGAAGAACAATCTGGTAAAAGGAACAGCAACCCTTGAACGTGTCCTAAATCAGGAGCATATATGGTGAGACCATGTATACAGAATTCACAGCACACAATAACTGGGAGTGTAAGCAAGAGGAAGAGCAGTAGGGAACAAAGTTATTTCATTTAGGGTTATAGAAATCGTGGTGAAGATTTTGAGAAAATCAGTGTTAGAAAATTTGCTTATTTAAAAGGATATTTGGTTCTTTTATATTACATGTAGCAAATATATTTCTTCTCTAACTGCTGTGAAGACTTTTAATAAAAAGCACCATTGTCAGGTTTTTCTACTTATATTGAGGATAAAATGGCTATGAATAAAATTAATAACATTGTTCAGTGTTTCTTAAATGTTTGCAAGTATACATATATGTGGTCCAACTGAAATAACATTTTAAAAATGGCTTTGAAATTTATTTGACAGAGAGAAGCCCATCTGGAAGTGCCTTTGGAAGTCAAGAAAATTTGAGGTGGAGAAAGGATATGACTCACTGGCGTCAAAACACTGAGAAGCTTGACAAGTAATATAACCTTCTATTTCGTGTTACTGATAGGCTTGGATTTCAGATGCAAGAGGAACATGATTAGTTTTAGTGTTATTTTTTATATATATGTATACACATACATATATAAGTATATATATATGTTATGTATTCAAATCTTAGAAGACAAGATTGTTTTTATTTAATTTTTAAATTGAAGATTTTAAAAGGTTTACTATGTGGTATAGTAAAGGAAAATGTAACATATTTTAAATGTTACCCCATTTTCCCCTTAGAAAGTTGCATTCTACAACTATTTTAGAATATATTTTGGGTGTCACGCTGAACTAAATATTTCAAGGCTTACCAAAAAATTAGAAAACTAATCTTTGCCCTCTTGGAGCTTAAAATGTAGTTAAAAAGAAGGACAAAACATTATAGGTCTTCTGATACTAGCATGGAGGCAAACTAGGTACAATGACTGACCCTACTGCAAAAAGCAATGGAAATGCACTACCATGAGTCCAGAAGCCTAAAGGACTCCACCGTCAGTCAGTGTTAGGAGAACTAGACATAAGCCCTTCTCACTGCCCAGGTGACTGAGGGTAAAATTGCTTGGCTTGAAACTTGGCATTGAATCAAGGGGTTAAATATTTTCTCATGACAATTTGTAATTACAAGTTAGCCCTCCAGGAGCTTGTCTGGCCCAGAAATCTTTAGACTATGGTGGCCAACTCACTCAGATTTGCCTAGTGCTCCTAATTTTAGCCCTGAATGTTTCATGTCCCAGGGAACCAACCCCTCAGTCCTGTCCTAAATCAAATCAAGATGATTGGTCACTCTATCTGCAGCCATCTTCAGCCCAACTGTTAGAGGACTCTTACAAATAAGCTTCCAGAAGTATTAGCTCACAGACACTGGAGTCAAGCAACACAGGAAACAATGCCCTATGCCAGCCAGTAGAGAGAAAAACAACAAACTTGGTACCATGTAGATAAGAGTTTGAAATGATCAGAAATTGTCTTAGTCTCTTTAAGCTGCTATAACAAAACATCACATGCCAGTTCGCTTATAAACAACAGTAGTTTGTCACAGTTCTGAAAGCTGGGAAGTTCAAGATCATGACACCAGCATATTTGGTGTCTGGAGGCCCCCTTCCAGTTTACGGACTTCCCTTGTTGTGTCCTCATGCGGTGTAAGGGCAGGCAAACTCCCTGGGGCCTCTTTTTTAAAGGCACTAATCTCATTCACAAGGCCTCTGCCCTCATGACCTTCACCTTACCTCCTAATACCATCTCCTTGGGCTTTACATTTTTCAGGATTTGGGGTAGACTCAAATATTTAGGTATAGCAGGTGCTGAGTATAATATAAATATGTTAAAATTTTTAAGCTTTGAGTATTCACTTTTCTTTTACTATCCAAGTTCATTTCTTTGATTATTTTTCCACATGTGTTGTGGAATTCACAAAGCAGCCAGATACTATACTATTTGTATATTACTTTATTTCTGCATTTGTATAATGTGTTCTTTTTGCTTATCTTGCTGTGTTCTTAAGAGGCCATTTTTTTTGGTGTTTTCCTAATGCTTTTTGTTTAAACACTCTTACTAAGTTTCTTCACAGAAATCTGGCTGAATTTTAAGTTTGAACAATGTATTATTTCTTTTTTCAATTTAATTCTAACTATGCTATATTTTCTCCTTCAATTTGTAAAATGTAAATCCATGAACTGTTCTCCTTAGTGGTAGTAATGAAGATTCAGAGACTGGAACATCTGAGAACTTCAGAAAGTTAGCATTTAGTATGTCCTTGCACTTTTGCTTTGATTTGTGTGTTGTTTTGTCTATATGGCTTGCATAAGTGTGTTGCTACTAAAATAAATGTCAGTTTTATCCATAAATCACCTGTAGTTTTTCTTAAGTTTTTTTCTTTTTTATTAAATAATACTTTTATAAATACTGGATATTCAAGTAAATCTTGATTGGCATCAAGGTGTTTTGTTTCTGAGTGTTTCTATCCAGAGTCTCACCGAAGAGTTCATTGTTTCCTGCATTAAAAAATTTAGAATTGGGGGGAACTTATGAAACTTTAGGGAAAAAAATAGTTTTATTCTTGAACATTTTGCATGTTGCTTTACGTGAAGTGGCCCTAAATGCAAACCCACACAGCACCACCTAGTGTCTGTGCCAGTCAGACTGACACCCGGTTTCCTGTGTTTGCTGTGTGTCTGAGAGCCAAACAGTTCTGCTCTCAGTGGCACTGTAGGACTGTAATAGGGTGAGAAAATGTGGATCAGTGTGGTGAACAAGATGCAGGGTAAAAAAACAAAGCATTAATATGTATAATATCATATTTTTCCTTGTTCTCTTACAATTTTTCATTCAGGCAAATGTTAAAAAATGGTTCCTATTTTTTTTTTCTATGCATCTTGAATTTTGGATCTATTGGCTTTTTTAAACAGGATAAATAGAATTTCTTACACTATTTTGTATTAGGTCAAGAGCAGAGATTGAACATGAAGCACTGATTGATGGAAATCTGGCTACTGAAGCAAACCTAATCATTTTGGATACATTAGAGATTGTTGTCCAGGTAAGAACACAAAGAAGAGGAATTTAAAGTATAGATTTGGTAAATTGGGGTTGGGGAAAAAGTATTTATTAAGCCATATTTAAACACATATACACATATACATATTTAAATATCAGTAGTTCCTGAAAGTTTTATCCGTGCTCCTTTTTTTTTCCCCTCACTTAAATCCTGCCATTCTGTCTTTCCCTTTTCTCTTATCCAAATCCTGGTAAGCTCCTTTTTCTTGAAGTCCTCCTAGATCTTATATTGTCATTTTCCTATTTAAAAAAATTATTTGTTTGTTTATATATATTCTGTCTCTCTAACCAAATCACAAGTACATGTCTATTTTATTTATCTATTTTTAAACTGCAGACAGTTTCTGTAACAGAATCCAAAGAGAGCATCCTTGGTGGGGTGCTGAAAGTGCTACTGCATAGCATGGCCTGTAACCAAAGTGCAGTTTATCTGCAACACTGTTTTGCTACACAGAGGGCCCTGGTTTCAAAGGTAGGTAAATTCTGTACCTGTAGTCTTGTCAGACTTTATTAACATTGTCTAAGATCATTTGGCACGTTCATTGGTTAATATGTTTAGTTAATATTTTAATAAAAACCTAAGACCCTTGATTTCTCTTTGTCTTCTACTGCTTGCCTTTTGGAATTCTTATTTGGATCACCTTTAACCAGTTTCTGGCTTACAAAATAGGATTTGATGCAGAGAAGGGCCTGAAATTAATGGCTAATTTTAAATTTGGAGCTTTTCTTGTTTTCTCTTCCTCTTGTTCTGTCTGTTCTTTATTAACTTGGTTTATCAAGAATTCAGTGTGTAAGTAGTTCAGTCCATTGAAATTAACTTATCCTGTGGTGGATGGAAAAGAAGGTACATTTGTTTATGTACTTCAAATATTTATTTCCTCTGTTGGTTTCCTCCCAGAAATATGTACATTTTAAATCTTAAAGGTAGCTATTTTATTTTAGTCATCTTGTAAGATGGAATATAGAGCTGTCGATGAAACTTAACCAGTGAAAATAAGTTATATTACTATTTTGTAATAATAAAAACACAATACAGAATTATTTCATGTTGTTTACTATACTACGTGTTTTATGTACATTATCTATTATAAGGTAGTTACACAATCCCATAGACAGTAGATAATATTATTAGGCTCATTTTATGGATGAGAAAACTTGTCCAAGGTCACACTGCTGCTAGTTAGTAAGTGGCATAGTTAGTATTTAAACCCAGTCTTTCTCTCTCTGGTCCACATTATTAACTGTTAGTAAATATTGTCCCTTAATCATTCTTTTAATTCTCGGGCTATCCTAGTTCAAATCTAGAACAAATCTCTAGTTCAGCCTGCACAAATCTGGTGTCGGTGTTGTTTTTTTACAGTTCCCTGAACTCCTGTTTGAAGAAGAGACAGAGCAGTGTGCTGATTTATGCCTCCGGCTTCTCCGACACTGCAGCAGTAGTATCAGTACAATACGGTCCCATGCTAGTGCCTCCCTTTACCTGCTGATGAGGCAAAATTTTGAAATAGGGAATGTAAGTATTTTGTCTCTGGATATATAATGAAATATAAACCCTGCACCTATATATTAAATGGACTTGGGGGAAGCAGGGAATTATTTTGTGTATTTTGAGCCTAATTCTAGACCAAGGGTGTCAAACTCATTTTCACCAGCAGCCATAGCCAAATGTAATTTCAACTCCTCAACAGTTAACGAGTAGTTACATTTATACAGTTCTAAAATTATTTCAGCCCTTCGAAGGCAACCGTGAGGCTGATGTGGCCCCTGGTGAAAATGAGTTTGACACCCCTATCCTTAGACTGTCTCTATTGCTCATTCTGTGGCTATCTTATAAAAATCCAAATCTCTAATTTTTCTTCCTGTACTAAAAATAACGTATGTAGTAGTAGAGTTAGAATATAAATGTATGTTGAGCTATTATGAATTTTATTTATTGTCGCTAAGTAAAATGAAAGTGATGATAAAGAAAATTAAAGGTTTAAGTATCTTGGCTTGATATTTTATGATTTATGCCAGTCTTTGAGGAATTCCATGTTTTAAGTTTTTTTGATAATATATTCATGTGTTGTATTTTTTCAGTTTATTTTAGTCACATGTTTAATTCACTTATTTTTACTCATGTAAGTATTTAAGAATTAAATTTTAGGTTCCACTTATAGTTGAGATCATATGGTATTTGTCTTTTACCGCCTGGCTTATTTCACTTAGCATAATGCTCTCCAGTTCCATCCATGCTGTTGCATAGGGTAGGAGCTCCTTTCTTTCTGCTGCGTAGTATTCCAATGTGTAAATGTGCCACAATTTTTTGATCCACTCATTTACTGATGGGCACTTAGGTTTCTTCCAGCACTTGGTATTGTACATTGTGCTGCCATTAATATTGGGGTGCATAGGTTCTTTTCAGTTGGTGTTTCAGGGTTCTTAGGATATCATTCCAGCAGTAGAATTGCTGGATCAAAAGGCAGTTCCATTTTTAGTTTTCTGAGGAAATTCCATACTGTTTTCCTAGGTGGCTGCACCAGTCTGCATTCCAGCAGTACACTAGGGTTCCCTTTCCTCTAGAGCCTTTCATCAACACTTGTTTGTTAATTTGTTTATGATGGCCTTTGTGACCGGTATGAAGTGGTATCTCATTCAAGAAAGCAAAATGTAACCAGAAACACTGAAATAAAGAACAAACTGACAGTAACCAGAGGGTGGGGGGAGAGGGATACTGGGTGAAAATAGGGGAAGGGCCATCAAGGAACATGTATAAATGACACATGGACAAAGACAAAGGGGGTAGGTTCAAGGCAGGAGGCTGGGTGGTGGGGGAGAAGTGAGGGGGGAATGGAGACAACTGTACATGAATGACAATAAAAAAAATAATAAAATAAATAAAGTGAAGGTAAACAATTAAATTTTAGAATTATTTTTTGAGCACTGATTTTGGTATCTCATTAGTTCTGATATGTAGTATTTTCAGTGTTCTTGTTTTGTAGCTATTTTGTAATTTCAGTTTGAAATTTTCTTTTTAACCCAAAGAGTTGATAGTGTTTTTTTGTTTTAAAGTTTTGATGTTAGTTTTATTGCATTGTGATTGTACAATATACATCTCTCTTGTACTGTGGATGTGTGTGTTTGTGTATTCATACATACAATGTTTTTTATAAATGTTGAACAAGCATTTAAAAAGGAGTATTCTTTATTTTTAGAGCATTGAGTTAAAGGAACAAGTATACCTTATTAATTACATTTTTTATGTTTTTCTATATCCTTGCTTATTTTTTGATCCATTTGGTGGAATGACAGAAATGATTTAAAGCTCACACATTGTATATTTCTCCTGTAGCTCTTATTTGGTGAATTTATTTTTTATAATTATTTTGTATGTTGATATTGATAACTATTACATCTTTTTATGCATTATTATTCCCTTTAGAATTGAAAAGGGCCTGAATTGGCTTTATTTAAAACTTTCTCCTTTTTTGGCCTAAATTCTGCCTTTTATGGTATTAACATACCACTGCTTTCTTTCTAATTTGAACTTGCTTCAGTTACCTTTGTTCTTTTAATTTTACTTTTTTGAATCATTTTATTTTAGGTGTGCCTCTCATATACAAGATAGAGTTGAGCCCTGGCTGGTGTAGCTCAGTGGATTGAGCGCGGGCCTGCGAACCGAAGGATCGCGGTTCGATTCCCAGTCAGGGCACCTGCCTGGGTTGCCAGGCCAGTTCCCGTCAGGGGACATACAAGAGGCAACCGCACATTGATGTTTCTCTCCCTCTCTCCTTCCCTTCCCCTCTAAAGATAAATAAATAAAATCTAAAAGGAAAAAAAAAAATCTTTAAAAAAAAAAAAAAAGATAGAGTTGAGTTTTGCTACGTAATCCAGTCTCTAAGTTGAATTAAATATTTTCATACTTGCTATTGTAACAGATATGTTCTGGAGTTCTGTTGTATTATTTTACTATTTTTCCCCTTACTGTCCTTTTAAAAAAATTATTTGTTGTTTTATCTTGCATCATTTGTTTAGTTCACCTTATGTTTTAAGTATAATGTTTATCATATTCAGAAAGTTTATATTGCTCTAATGATAACCTTTATAATTATGTAATATCTTCAGTCCTCAGTTCCTTTAGATCAAACATTCTTAGTGGGGCCAATATTGTCACCAAGCAAGTAAAAATTGGTTCTTAAGGGATGAAAAGAAAACTTAGGTATCACAATGGCTGTGGCCTTACAAAGTGCAACACTATCATTAGCATCTCCCTCTCTAGGACAGTTGACCCTTGAACAATGTTGGGGTTACGGGTACCCATCCCTTCACATTCAAAAACCCATATATAATTTAACTCCCCCAAAACTTAACTACTAATAGCCTACTCTTGAGTTGAAGCCTTGCCAATAACATAAACAGTTGATTGACACATATGTTGTATGTGTTATATACTGTATTTTTACAATAAAGTAAGCTAGAGAACAGAAAATACTATTAAGACATTCATAAGAAAGGGAAAATACACTTACAGCATCTACTGAAAACAATGCTAGTATAAGTTCAAACCTATGTTTTTTAAGGGTCAACTATATTTATTTCTCTCATTGGGTTGTATTGGGTATTACATGAGCAGCATTGGCATTAAGTTCATAGAAGATAAATAACAAAAGATATGCAGAATTAGAGAATATATTCAAGAATGTATACTTGCGCAATGTGATTTGGAGGGACTTTTAGTCAGTTGCTGGATCCCATAGTCATATGGCAAGAGGTGGTCTATATGTGCCTATCAGCACCCGTTGGCGTCTTTACGGATGTTATGTTTGATCCTTGTTGCTTCTCTGTGTGACTTGAGTTTTGAAAAAAAAAATTGTTTAACTTTATTATTTAATTCAAAAAAGTTATTCAACCCATCATTAATTATGTCAAGTACTGAAAATTGTCAACAATATCTGAGTGAATATCAAGCAACTAAATGCTATTTTGTAATTGTATACTCAAGAAAGTTCTTGGAAATAATATTTTCCAAGTTCTTGGTTATTCAAAGTTGTCCGTACTTGTAAGACAGCAAGGATGGTTATGAAATTCTTACCTTAGACTTTGAATAATAAAAAGAGTGAGAAAAATCAGCAAAACTTACCAAATAAAGAATACTTAATTTAAAAAAAGGTACTTGAGTACCATTTTCTTCTGGTATTAAATATTGTTGTAGAAATATCTGAAGATAGCCTGATACTTTCTTTCTGTTAAAAGAATTTTTTTAACTTTCACCCAAGGGCATGCTCATTTTTAGAGAGAGGGGAAGGTCGAGAAACATTGATGTGAGAGAGAAACATCGATTGGTTGCTTCTTGTATGCACCTCGACTGGGGACTGAACCTGCAACCTAGCTAGTCATGTGCCATGACTGGGGTCAAACCTGGGACTTTTTGGCTTGTGGGACAATGTTCGAACCAACTGAGCCACACTGGCCAGGGCATTTTCTTCCCTTTTAAATAATTTTTTCCCTTTCAGCTGCTCAAGTGACTTTTTTCCTTCATATTCAAAGTTAAATCCTTTTTCTAGAATATGTCATGATGTTGACTGATTTTTGTTAATTTTCTTAGTCACATGATGTCTACTTTCAATCCATTTATTTCCAAATGTTTTCTTCAGCCCTGGCTGGTATGGCTCAGTGGATTGAGTGCTGGTCTGTAAACCAAAGGGTTACTGGTTCGATTCCCAGTTAGGGCACATGTGTGGGTTGTGGGCCAGTCCCTGGTGGGGGCATGCATGAGAGGCAGCTACACACTGATGTTTCTCTCCCTCTCTTTCTCCTTCCTTTCTACCTCTCTAAAGATAAATAAATAATTTGTTTTAAAAGAAAGTTTTCTTGAGTACATAATTGAATATTTGGTTTTTTCCAGGGTTTGGGGTTTTTCTGCTGGGTATCATTTATACATACATTATATCTGTTTTTGCTTTACTTTTTGCCTATCATTTTCTCCTTCCCTCTTTAACACTTTCTAAATTTCTTTTCATTTGATTGCTTTTCTCTCACCTATATCTCTTACATGTACTTCACAACATCTCTTTCTTTTACCAGTTTTATCCTTTTTGTTTCTATTTTCTTTTTTTAAGTAATGTCAGCTCACGTGCAAGCTCCTATTTTGTCATCACTTTCCAATTCTTGTTATCTTTTCTTGAATTCTTCTGTTTCTACCTTGCTTTCCCTCCTAAGGTTAATGTTTCATAAACTTTTTATAATAAGGCAAAATAGTTCATCAGAATTTTCATGTATTTTATGACAGCATTTTTTAAAAAATAAGAAGCAGAAAAGCTCTATTTTTGTTTGAAGGTTCTTAATTTTAAAGTATTAGTAACCAATTAAAAATTTTAATGGAGCCAAATTAAATATATCTGTGGTATGAATTTGGACTGAAGGCCATCAATTTGTAACTTCATGACAGCGTTTTTATAAGTGTTCTTTATCTGGTGAGTTTCACTGATCTCTTCACCTTTTTATTATTCAACATAGAATAGCCCTGGCTGGTGTAGCTCAGTGGATTGAGCGCGGGCCTGCGAACCGAAGGATCGCGGTTCGATTCCCAGTCAGGGCACATGCCTGGGTTGCCAGGCCAGTTCCCGGCAGGGGACATACAAGAGGCAACCGCACATTGATGTTTCTCTCCCTCTCTCCTTCCCTTCCCCTCTAAAGATAAATAAATAAAATCTAAAAGAAAAAAAATATTAAAAAAAAATAAAAAAAAAAAACATAGAATAAATTGGATTGTCTTGGCCCAGGATATTTGTAAGAAATTCCGTCAGGAATTTGTTTCTCATGGGATTTTGCTGTTGTGCATACATCTTGCCTAACTTCCTGAGTTTCTGGTCAGTTCATTTCTGTCCACTTCTCCCAGATTTTTAGCTCATTTTCTTTTTAAGACAGATAGTTTTGTTACTTCAAAGTAAGTCTCTTATTTAAAAGAGGTTTCCCCCCCATTATTTCTGAAATCTGTACCATAGGATTCCTCACTAATTGCTTTCCCCTCCTTTCCTTCTATTGACTCCCTATTTTAGCTTGTCTTGGCAATCCTTACGCATTTTTCTAATATGTAAGTTATATCAGCTTCCTCGTTTTGCTGAAAATAGACTTATGGATATTTTTCCTATTCATCTTTTCTTTTTGTATGAAATTCAGGAGAAGTGGGAAATTACTATCTCACACTATTCTATTTTTATGGGAAGCTAATTTCTCCTTTTTAATCCAGAGCAGAACAATTCAGTTACTTTATTGATCTTGTTTAGTTTTAAAAATCAAGATCCTAAAATTTGACTACACTCAAAGTTTTCTTGATACATTTGACTGTTATTTTAGGAAAACTTTATGTAATAGGATAAAAATAGGTAATTTATCATTTTAGTGTCAGGTAGAACCTCTAAAAATAGAATAGGTGCTTTAAAACTGGCAGCGATAACAAAGTACTGAATTGTGTACTACACACTCAGGTAGGCACTGGGCAAACAGATTAAAGGATAGTCCTTTATTTCAGGCCTCTTAGCATCTAGTGAGAAAGAAAATGAACAGGTAATGTTCACCTAATAATGGTAATAAAAACCTACTTCAGATGTTTTTGCAAAGATTATATAAATTAATATTAAGTAAAATGCTTATAACAGTAACTAACACTGAATAAATACTGAATAATGTTTCCTGCTGTTAATATAAGGAGAGACTGGCACAAGGATAACTGTGAGCACAGAGGAAAATAGCTTATGCACTCCGGGATGGGTTTACAGAAGGAGAGATGCTTGAATTGAGGATGAAAAATTGTCTAATCAGATGGATAAGTAGGTGAATAGAGCTTTGCACATAATTAGAAAGGCATGGAGATAAAGAAGGAAATGGAGAAAAAAGATACTTTTTTAGCATTCTTGATGGTTATGGCTGGAAGAGAATAGTAAGAGAGAAAGTTGTAATTGAAAAGGCCTGGACTAAGCCGTCATAGGGAAGATACTTGTTTTCTTTATTACTGTACTCTTGGTCCCACTGTATAGTTTGACACATTTGCTGAATTGATACTTGAATTTTTTCCTCAAAGTTATACTCAGCCATTGGAATAATTTGAGGAGATGTGTGTTTAGATTTGCATTTTACAAGTTTTTTTCTCTTGCTATGTGGAAGATGGACTTGGGGATAAGAGAAAAGGCAGAAAGATCAGTTAGGGAGTTCTTACAGTACTGTGTTTTGCTGTATATAATGCACACTTTTTTGCCCAAATTTTTGTGGCAAAAATAAGGATGTGCATTATAGATGGGTAGTACTAATTCTGTAACTGTGTAGATGTTTGTAGTTCTTTTATTTATGCTTATGCATTAAAAGTGTAACTCTAGAAAGCAATAACAATATCTGTACAAAAATAAAAGCTAAAACTTCCTTATAATGCAAAAAACAAGTATCTAAATATAAATAAATAAATAATTGAATTAAAAAATTTAAAACTAAAGATTTTTTTTCCCCTGAAAGTTCGGGCCAAAACGTGGGTGGACATTATACACGGCAAAATACAGTAATTCAAGTAAGAAATGGTAAGGGTATAAACTAAAGCAATGGCAATGGGAGTGGAGAAAGAACAGATTAAAACAGATAAGGGGACAGTGTGAATGGGATTTATAGTGTGCATGAGGGGAGACTGATTCCTAGACTTTGGGCCTGAGTGACTGTAAGAACAGTAGCATCATTCACTTAATTTTTAAAAATTTCCATATGTGTATCTCACTACTTTTTAAAAAATATTTTCCTTAGAGTAGTATTTTAATTAACTAACCTTTTTAGCAAGTAAAAAAAAAAATTACTCTTTAAACGGTTACTCCATTCTTTACATGGTTAAATTGTAATCTGAAAATTTCTCTGTTACAGAACTTTGCCAGGGTTAAAATGCAAGTAACCATGTCGCTATCTTCCTTGGTGGGCACATCTCAGAATTTTAATGAAGAATTCTTAAGACGTTCTCTGAAGACTATATTGACATATGCTGAGGAAGATCTGGAATTGAGGGAAACAACATTTCCTGATCAGGTTAGAGATGCCACTTTTCTCAATCATTAATTGAAATAGGGTTGTAAAAATAGGCACTTTTCCAAGTTGATAAATTAAACTTTGTTTTTCACTGGAGGAACCTGTATTTTTCTTTCAGTCCACATATCATATGCCATAGACAGTACTGAATTTTTTTTTTGTTTCAATAAGTTACCCTTCCTTCTTGGATTAGTTAATAAAAAGCAGTTAATTCTGTGTGTTTGTAACAAAAAAGAACAGTAGACTTAGGCAGTATGGACCAAAAAAAGCTTTGTGATAAAACAGTCCCACTTATTATTGAAACAGAAATTTGATTTAAAAACTAAAGTTTCTACAAACTACCTTTTGGGAAAATCAGAAACATAGGAGAGACTTCCCTTCTGTGTTCTTTTCTTGTGTCTACACTATGCCTTATATATTATTTCTACCTATAGTTCTGCCTGTTCTGGGTGAGAGAACTGAAAAAAAAAAAAAACAGTCTGATGAGGAATTTGTATGAAGTCGAGCATCCCTAACCCCCCGTACTCCGGCATCCCCACACTCTTAACTGTATCAATATCATACTACTTGTTTTGAAATTTTTAAATGCTTATCTGCAATATATTCCAAACTAATTTAGTAATTGCGAATGAATGGCAATTGAAGAATGTTTTTCATATAATTCTCCGCCACAGGTCCAGGATTTGGTTTTCAATCTCCATATGATCCTTTCTGACACTGTTAAAATGAAGGAACACCAGGAGGATCCTGAAATGCTGATTGATCTAATGTACAGGTAGTATTTGTTTGATTCACTTATACCTTATATAATTCACTTACACCTTATATAATCAGTAAGACACAGGAAACATTAGATTAAAAAATATACGCAAATATTGTCATTTTTTTAATGATAGATCGGAAAGTCAGAATGTACTTTTTCCAGGCTGCTTTTTCAGATCCCCTATGTGACTTCTTCTTTTAAGCACCACGCATAATTGTTCGATATATTTATGGATTATCAAAAACAAGAGGGTTTTTAAAAATAATTATAGCACATTAAACACCTTGGTATCCTGTGCCCTAGACTTCCTAGGAAGACTGAAGAACCATATTTTAAATGTAAAAAGTCAGTCCTTTAGGACGAAAATACCATGTATTAATGTTTACGGTAATGTTAACTTTCCTGACTTTAAATATGTTTATGCCTATAGAATAATATTTCCAGGGGCACATTTTGAGAATTTTGTAATTCCTATTATATGTTGAAAGATGTAGTAAAACTTCAGACTTTTTTTTGCCACATGACCTTCTCTTTTCAGAGTTTTAGAGTTCTTTAAAGGCACAAATAAAACAAATATTTTTTAAATAAAGGTGATGCAATTAAACTTTTATAATTTTTAATATAAAACTTTATTGTTTCCATAATGAACTCATAATTTTTTTAGATTTTATTATTTATTTTTAGAGACAGGGAAAGGAAGGGAGATAGGGAGAGAAACAGTGATGTGTGAGAGAAACCTCAATCGGCTGCCTCCTGCACACCCCCTAATGGGGACCTGGCCTGCAATCCAGTTATGTGCCCCGACCGGGAATCAAATCAGTGAGTGGCCTTTCGGTTCACAGGCCAGCACTCAATCCATTGAACTACACTAGCCAGAGCTGGACACATAAATTTTCAGTTTTTCCTTACTGACTGTGTTCTTTAATTATCATATTTTAATATGGCATGTTCTTTTTTTAGTGCCCCCCTCCAAAAAAATGCTATTATTATCCATTCCATGGGCTCACAGCTGTTTTCTCTAAACATGCACAAAGACCTTTCCATACCACTCAAAAACTTGTCTTAATAGGTTGTATTAGATAACACAAAACCTCTGTAGGTAAACACTGAACAAACAATATAAACTCCCTTCATCTTCAGAAGCAAATACTAATTGGGAAGAATTTTCTGTTCTAATTAGAATTGCCAAGGGCTACCAGACCTCCCCAGATCTGCGATTGACCTGGTTGCAGAACATGGCTGGCAAACACTCCGAACGCAGCAATCACGCTGAAGCTGCACAGTGCCTGGTCCACTCAGCAGCACTTGTTGCTGAATATTTGAGCATGCTAGAGGACCGCAAATATCTTCCTGTGGGGTGTGTAACATTTCAGGTAGGAACCTGCCCAATTTACATTAAATCAAGGTATGTCCTTTTTTGGTTTTGACTTTCCTCACTGGTGTCTAGATTAACTCACTTTGTAAGGAAAGCATAAAGATGGAAGGTGTGTTCATGAGATGAATTAACATTCACTGTCACTAATATATTTTTAAAAGAGTACTTGCTGTTAATTCTCTTTCCACGTGTCCTTACCTCTGAACGATCAGTGCTGTGTATTTTTATTCTCTTTGCCTATACTGCTGTGCACTTCATGGCATCTATGGAATACACTCAAAATACTGAGAATCAGAATTCTGTAGAAACACTTAATTGGCTTTTACTTAACACACCAGATAAACCAACAGCCTCCATTCCCTGTATAAAATATACCAAGACCATGTGTCAGGTCATAGTTTACTCCCTAGTAAACTATTTAGTAAACACATACCTCTGATTCACTAGTTGAATTCCTTGTTTACCAAGAGTCAGTTATGAGTTGCTTTTCTAAAAAACCTGTTAGTGCCAGGTTTGGAAAATTTCAAATTTTAATTAAGTATTATATTCTCTGATGAAATCTGAATGTGAAAAGAAAGTAAGTTATTGTTTTTCTGAAAACTAAGTTGAATGATTTGCAAAGATTTGATAAAAGTGAGTCTCAAAAAATGTGTTGTTAATTTTAGACCAGATATAAAAGATTGCAGGAAAATCTCCCTGAAATCAGGGATAATTTGATAATCTTTTGAAATTCAAATTTTTACTCTACAGAAACCAAAACTGAATATATTAAATGAAAGTTGCATTATGGATATTTAGTCAAGAGGTATTACATAGAACTCTGATCTGGAAATCCATACATAAAGACCTTAGACCCATTTTTAAAAATTTGACAAATAAGTATATATCTACTGTAAATGTTTAGGCTAAAATAAAATATTTACGGTACGAATATATCATTTCTTTTTTAGAAGTAATAGCTGATCCCAATCTTACGGGGTAAAAGGGCCATTATTATACCTGAGTTTTTTCATTAACTCAGTGTATGTTGGTCAAGTCAAAGAAACCATTTTTTGTACCTTAATTTCCCTCATAGGGAGTTTTGACAAGATTAATTAAATTAAATACTTTTTAAGTCTCCTTAGATGTCCTATGCCAAGTTACTATTTTCCTTAACCCGTAATTTTTAAAAGTTTTTTTTCTCACAACTTTTTACTGATGGAAAAGTCATCTAGCAATGGTATTTCATTTTATTTTCACCTTCAAAATACAAAAAGTTTTGGGACATTTGTCTTTTACCTGTGTATTGACTACCCTTTTTTTAACCTAGACTGATAACTATATTTCATCTTCAATTATTTCTTCATACACATCTTTCATGCTAAGAAATTAATTCCATTTCAAAACTTTTTTCCAATGTTTTTATCCCTAGAATATTTCATCTAATGTTTTAGAAGAGTCTGCAGTCTCAGATGATGTGGTATCTCCAGATGAAGAAGGTATTTGCTCTGGAAAGTACTTTACTGAGTCAGGACTTGTGGGATTACTGGAACAAGCAGCTGCTTCTTTCTCTATGGTAGATAACTCTTGTTCATTCTCTTTCCCCAGTTACATATCTCTGAATTATTAATACTGTGGATATTTATTCTGTCTGCCTAGGATCTTGCTTTTCCTTTACAACAGTTATCTCTAAGTACCTTAAGAAATGGTATATGAATAGGCGTGCAGCGCTCAAGCTGCCTCAGATCTCCACCCCGCTGGCGGCACGCAGCTCATGGGACCTCAGCCTCCTGAGTTTGCTTCTGGAGTTGGCAGGGCTCCTGGTGTTTCTCCAGTACCAGTGTTACTACAAGTACCCACTGCTGACCTATCTGGAGTACCCCATTCTCACTGCACATGTATGTGTGCACTTGAAACTGGTTTTGTCTTTTCTGAGTCTGACAAGTTCTAGTAGAGCTGCCCCCAGTTCCACACTTGGCTTCTAGGTGGAACCCAGGGGCCTGGGGTGCAGGCTGGTGGAGCTGCCAGCCCAGCCACTTCCTTAACACTTGGTAAGATCTGTGATCTGTGACATCTTGCTTCATCCTCAACCTGCAGAAGTGAATCATAGATCTGGTTATTAATTTGTTTACATTCATGTGGCCAGTAAGTTTGCTCAGCTGCAGTGCCTGTGGAAGAACTGGGACTCAGGGTCAGTAAGTGCCCTGACCTGGAGCCTCATTTCCTACACATGTGCCAGAAATCTTGGGAACTTGGAACTGCAGAGACCATGTATTACATTTCAATCTATTTTGCACACACTCCATGCTTATCATGTTCTTAAATATTTGTTGAATTTCTGGTCAAGATGGAGGCGTATGTAACCACAGCACACCTCCTTGTGCAACTGAGCAAAAATTCTAACTAAACTACAAAACAACTATCACCCAGAATCATCAGAAAATCAAACTGTATGGAAGTCCAACACCAAGGAATTAAAGAAGTCACATTGATCCAGACGGGTAGGAAGGGCAGAGACACGGAGATGCAAAATGGGCAGTCCCACACCCACGTGTGGTAGATACAATAAGGAGGGATAGCTCGGAAGCAAGGGATCCCAGCTCCACACCAGACCTCCCAGCCCAGGATTCTAGTGCCAGGAAGATAAGTCCCCATAACTTCTGGCTGTGAAAACCAGTGGGGGTTGGGGCAGTGGGAAAATGGCAGGATTCTTGGGAATCTCCTCTTAAGGGCCCTGCAGTGGACTTAGGACTTACACAGACTCACTCCCTCTGGGCTCTGTTATCAGGGCAGCAGCTGGAAGAGCACCTGTGGCATACAGGGAGAAACTGAAGTGTCTGGCATCAGGGCAAGTGCCAAAGGGACAGCTTCCTCCCAGACAAAACTCCAGGGGCCAGGCAGTGGTCATTGTCTCTTTTCTGAGCCTGCATCTCACAGCCACAGAGCAGTGACACTATATCTGAGACTCCACCAACCTGGTTCACACAGGTTGCCCCTCTGTTGTGATGACCTAAGGCTCCACCCCATCACACTTATGGGTGCTCTTTTCTACAATAGGCCATGCTACTAAGACAGGGAGTCAAAGCAGCTCTACCTAATACATAGAAACAAACACAGAGAGGCTGCTAAAATGAGGAGACATAGAAATATAGCCCAATTAAAAGAACAGAACAAAACTCCAGAAGAATAATGAAACAAAATGGAGATAAGCAATCTATCAAATGCAGAGTTAAAAACACTGGTTATTAGAATGCTCAAGGAATTCATTGGATACTTCAACAGCATAAAAAAGACCCAGGCAGAAATGAAGGTTACACTAAGTGAAATAAAGAAAAATTTACAGGGAATTAACAGTGGAGTGGATGAAGCCAAGAATCATATCAATGATTTGGAACATAAGGAAGGAAAAAGCAAGCAATCAGAATAATAAGAAGAAGGAATCCAAAAAAATGAGGCTAGAGTAAGGAGCCTCTGGGATAACTTCCAATGTACCAACATTTGAATCATATAGGTGCTGGAAGGAGAACAGAAAGAGCAAGAAATGAAAAACTTATTTGAAAAAATAATGAAAGAAAACTTCCCCCTAATTTTGGTGAAGGAAATAGACATACAAGTCCAGGAAGCACAGAGAGTCCCAAATAAGATGGACACAAAGAGGTCCACTCCAAGACACATCCTAATTAAAATGCCAAAGGTTAAAGATAAAGAGAGAATCTTAAAAGCAGCAAGAGAATAGCAGATAGTTACCTACAAAAGAGTCCCCATAGACTATCAGTTGATTTCTCAAAAGAAACTTTGCAGGCTACAAGGGACTGGAAAGAAGTATTCAATGATGAAAAGCAAGGACCTAGGACCTACAACCTAGATTACTGTATCCAGCAAAGCTATCATTTAGAATTGAAGTACAGATAAAGTGCTTCCCAGACAAGGTAAAGTTAAAGGAGTTCATCATCACCAAGCCACTTTTATAGGCAATGTTAAAGGGACTTATTTAAGAAAAAGATGAAAACAATATAAATATACATATGTGTGTATTTATGTTAAATGTACACACATTCAAACTTATATGTATATCCATCCACCTAGAGGAGATAATATATTGTGCAAAAATTTTTTATTAAGCTTTAATAAAATTAAAAATTAATACTATTTGCTTTTATGTGCTTTTGGAAAAGCCTTAGTGGTTTTGCTTAGCAGCAATATTGTGAACTCATAAATTTAAGTATTTACTTTCTTAGTGATGTAAAAGAAAGCAATATCTTTTCTTACAGGCTGGCATGTATGAAGCAGTTAACGAGGTGTACAAAGTACTTATTCCTATTCATGAAGCTAATCGGGATGCAAAGAAATTATCCACAATTCATGGTAAACTTCAAGAAGCATTCAGCAAAATTGTTCATCAGGTAATGATTGCAATTTCTAGCTTCAGTATAAATGGAGCACTGTCTAAAAGCATTAGTGTCGCATGGTACTGTTGTCAAACTAGATCCCATGGAATGACCATTTTAATCAGGTTACAAATGAACAGTGTCAAAATGATGGTTCAGGACCAAAGCAAAGTTCATTAACAGAAAAATGAATTTACATAAAGTAGATAAAAATCATCATAAACTTCTCACATAGCTTTTCTTTTTTTCCTACTTTTTTGAATTCATAGTAGTTGCCACATTTTTTTAAATTGTGAGTTATTTTCTGGTTTACAATGTGAGTTATAATTATGAATCTGATTTTTAAGTTGATTTCTATTCCTTTGCTGCCAAGTTTTTATATTTAAGTTTTTTTATTAAATGATATGGTAGTTTAATAACCCCTAATATTTTGTGATTTCAACTGAATTGTTTTTCTTAGATGTTTCCATTCAATCATCCTTTGATATATTTCTAATAGGAATATAATGAATAAAATGGTTGTCTTGTGTTTATTCAATTATAATAGTATGATTTCAGTAATTTTTTATGGAATCTTCATATTACCACAAAAATTAAAATCAAAATAAACTTGGTTTAAAAATGAATTGGACTATTAGCAGTCGATGTCCGTGAAACTAAATCCTTGGCTCCATTTAAACAGTCTGAAGTGTCCTGTTGAGCCTTCTCCTCCATGTTACTGCTCCTTTCCTGTGCTGCCTGTGCTGTTATCTGCTACTGGATCATCTAAGAGGAAGTGGAATATTGAATATCTGCTTTTGTATTCAGTACTAGTCCTATTTTGTTGTCTATCAGCCTGACCTCCTCTTTCTTGCCATGGACTAGGCTGTTCTAGATGAAATGATACAGTCTAAAAACTTTAAGTCTTAGAATAGGGCTGCTATACTGTTATGCCAGAATTTTATTGTCATCTATTAAAATATTGAAATTCCAAAAGATTTACTAGGATTCATAATCATAACAGGTAGGTCTTTTTTACAATCAGTTATACGAATATTGTAAAAAGCTTTTAGAGCTATAAACTGCAAATTATACAGGTCAGATCTGGAACATCTAGAGCGAGTAGATTCCAAGAAATTTTCATGTATTTGTACCAGAGGTATTTGAGCAAAATTACAATTTCTATTCCAACTTACCCTGGGTAGTTCAGTGAAGTATAGCTGAGTTTAGTTAGAGATTTAATTTAGATGCAAATATGGAACAAGCAATTGGCTTTCTTTCCCCAAAAATGTATACTTTCACTTTGAAAGTTTTTAAAAGGTGAAATTTAGTTATTAGGTTTTGAAAAACAATTTATAAAATTGTCAGAGCTCTTAAAAGTGGGAGAATATTATCTTTAAAAATATCCTAGTGTTTTCTATTTATGGAGAAGAATTTATTGTGTATGGTGGGTGTCTTTACACTACTGAACTTCCTTTGGCCTTTTTTTGTTCTTTTTAAACAGTTTTTTTTTTTTATGACCTGCCCTTTTTTACTTTTTATTATACAGAGTACTGGCTGGGAGGTAGGTAATGTTTTAGTTAGTTAAAGACACTAATAGATTGACTTGATCAGATTTCTCATGCCAATGCTTTGCCCACATGTGCTAGCTGTGGGCATTCTGTTGCTATCTGCTATCAACTGAATTCATTAACCAAAGAAATTTTGTTAAAATACTGTACTTTTTTAAATTTATTATTAAGAGGTGTAGGTAGTGCATGGAAATCCATGTTACACTAATGAGATTCTTTGGTAAATGAGCCACTTGTCATCACGTTAGTTCGTTTTTAGCCTTTGAAGCATTTTCTTTCATCAACGTTTACACACAGATTTCTTTTTTTAACCATATTGTTTCACCTCATTTTACAGAGGTCGATTTATACGTTATTGCTCAGAGGTGTAAATAAAAAATACTGTATTTCATCTGCTCTAAGATGCTATCAACTGTAAGACATCCCTTTATTTTGTGTGCGTTTAGTAAAAAAAACAGAAACCCTCTGTATTAAACCACAACATCCTATCAGTTGAAAGGTGAATGCCAACTACAGAGATATAAAAATGTGCATCTTAGAACTGATGAAAGAGTCACTTCACTTTAAGCACTGCTAAGGAAAGAAGTTCATTTTTGTCATTTAAATTTTGTTGGGAGAGGGATAAAGAGATTGAGAGAACTTAAAATTTAATTTGACCTCATATTGTGACAGTGTTTGAGAATAATGTTGAATGAAAACTGTGTGCGCTTCCTTTTATGTTGTAAGTGATTAGGCTCATGAAAAATTATATATAAATCAAATCTTACCTGAAAAATGCCAGGAAGAAATAGATTGCCATTGTTTAAAATTTTTTCTGTAAAGGAAAGCGTTCTATAAAATGAGTTTTAATTTATTTTGATGAGGTAAAGCAAGGTATTAATAAATCAGATTTGTATAAAGCTAGGTGTACTTGTAAAGTTGTCTGCTTTGCCTCTCACTTAAAAGTCAAGTTTATGTTGACTGAACAGCTTAGGCTTTCTCTGTTTGGTTTTGTATCCTTGTTTTGGGACCCAAATAGAAAACCTTAGGAATAAATGTTACTACTGCATTTTCTTCCATTTCTGAATTGGTTCCCACCTTTTGCTTTTGTACTGTTACATCTACCTTAATTCTCCAGATTAAATGTGTTTGACTGTATTAATACCTACTGTGGAATCCCTCATTTCTGAGTCTAATTAAGACATATGTAAATGAGACTTGCCATGGTTATCTATGAGTGATAAAGTTCCTTATGGATTTCCTATCATGAAATGGAATTAGTTGAAAAGTAAGCATAAAAGAAGATATATGGAAACCTCTGAGCAGTTCATTAATAGTCTGCTTGATGCTAAATCGACCCCTGAAAGGTACAATTTTCACTGGTTATGACATTAATATCATTCTGTCATCATGTTTACTGCATGATAAAAGTCACACAGACTTTATTTTCTTGTTTATATCTTGTCACTGCCTTTCACTGGACTTTTAGCTTTGTAGCTTCTAAGATTGTTGCACGCTTGTTTTTTGCTTTTTTCCTTGTAAAACTTAAATGGATGCTTGCATTTTAAAAATGTGTTTGCTACCATTTGCTGCTTATTTGTTTTGAAATTTCCCTAATTAAAATGCTTTCTGTTTTCTCTTCTCTCTTGCCCCTGGTTGCTGACCCTACTCCCTACTTTTACTATTGTCTATTGTGGTAAGTTTCTATCTTGTGAATATTTTTCTTTTTGACTTGGAAAACTTCAGTAATTTCATTTTTTCTATAAAAACTATGTTTTCTAGCTAATTTCCTAGTAGTCTCAAAGAACTCTCACTGGGTTTAAATTCAGTAAGAATAATTGATTCATTGTAGAATGACTCTTTGATTTATAGGAAAAGCCTTCTGGGCTTATATATTAGAAATGTGTTTCATTTTCATTATGCTCCTTGATTTGGTACAAATTGTTTCAGTTGGCAAAGCTTTTCAGGAATATGTGTGTGGGTTTGTGTATACTGTATGTAAAAGGTAACTCTAAAACTTGACACTTAGCAATTTGTAAAGTATTTACCATGCAAAATAGCAAACCACGAACCCTTCATGAATCATGGTGGCTGCTAATCTGCTATGACTGTTTCAGTGCCTTGATGGCTGATTACTGTTCATTTTTATTCCTTTCTTTTCCCCAATCTATTTTTAATATATCTTATTGATTATGCTATTACAGTTGTCCCATTTTTCTCCCCATTATTCCTCTCCACCCTGTACACCCCCTCCTACCAGCATTCCCCTTAGTTCATGTCCATGGGTCATACATATAAGTTCTTTGGCTTTTCCATTTATCATACTCTTCTTAACCTCCCCCTGTCTATTTTGTACCCACTATTTATGCTTCTTATTCCCTGTACTCCACTCCCATTTCCCCCTTCCCCTCCCTGCTAATAACCCTCCATGTGATCTCCATTTCTGTGATTCTAATTGTTCGCTTAGTTCATTTTTGTTTTTCGTTTTTGTTTTTTAGGTTCAATCGTTGATAGTTGTGAGTTTGTTGTCATTTTACTGTTCAAAAATATGGAACACTTCATGAATTTGTGTGTCATCCTTGTGCGGCAGCCATGTAATCTTCTCTGTATCATTCCAATTTTAGTATACGTTCTGCCAAAATGAGCACTGCCTAATCTATTTTTTAAAATAATAGAAAATAAAATGTGCTTTAATCATTTCTCATGATTGCATTTTAAATAATTTTTATTTAAAAAAATTTTGAACTTCTATATGGCAATTTTTATTTTTTAGATAATTTTTCTTTTTTCAAGATTTTATTTTTTGTTTTAGGGAGGGGTAGGAAGAAAGAGAGGAAAAGAAACATCAAGGTGCGGTTGCCCCTCATGTACCCCCAACCAGGGACCTGGCTACCTCCCAGGCATGTGCCCTGACTAGGAATTGAACCAGTGACCCTTTGGTTCCCAGGCTGGTGCTCAGTCCACTGATCCACACCAGCTAGGGCTATATGGAAATTTTTATAACCTCACATTTTGTGTATTTCATTTTTAAAAGATAAATTTATCTCTTTACCAAATAGTGATCAATTTGTATTCAGAAGTAGACAATTTGTATTTACAGTAGAGGACAGTGTTATAAAATAGAGAAAGACAAAACATGGGAGAGAAATACCAAGTAATTACTCAAGGAAATTCTCACATATCCTCAAGGAAAATATCAGAGAAGTGTAAGATGGTATATATACGTATGTCCTAGTGTTTGTATACCAGTACGGAGTATGTGAATTATATAGCCTTAACAAGAACCTGGACTAAGGTGTCAAATATATTGGGATTTAACTCCCAGCTACACCATAGTATAGTCTCCCAAGTGTGAACCCGGACAAATTACTTTTCCTTATCCTAAAATAAAGTGGGAAATAATGGTACCCAGCTCAGTGTTGTGATAAAAATTGACATAGTATGCATAAAGTGGGTAGCCAGTGTCTAGCATATGCTAAGTACTAAAAAATGTTGGAGATTATTATTTTTGTTGTTATTACATTTATTATTATCATTATTTTTACTATTACTTGAAATCCTAACATAATTTGGTTAATAAAATTTAAGTTGTTCCCAAGTTGAGATCTGTGGCTGAATAAACTGGTAAAAGTGAATGTGTTCTTTAAGATGAATATATCTAATAGAAGGGAAGGGAATTAGCACTGTGTGAAATACTGGTGTACCTATATGGAAATCAGTTAACTTGAAGGAAGCATAGTGGAAAATAATTGAGTGAGGATAAAAGAAAATATAGAAGTAATGTCATTGTGAAAAAATATAACCAGGTCAACAGAATGTTTCTTATGAAATACAGCTTTAAGAAACTAGAACAGCTTTCACATATATTTGTCATAAGGGATTTCAACCACTAGAGACATGGATAGATGAATAGGTAGATTTCCTTGTCTGGGACATAGTTTCATCACCCATAAGACTAGAATCAGTAAGTAGAACTGCTAATGAAGAATAAGTTGAAGTGTGGGAATGATGGAAAGTTTAAAAAGAGTTTGTAACAGTAAAAGAAAATAATGTTAGAAAAACATAGGCTAGATTATAGGAAAGTGAATTTTTTAAAAAAACAGAGGAAAAACAGGTATCATCCTGTAGTCCAAAACTCTGAAAAGGAAATTAAGATGAAGCGATGTTTTTCCTGAAGGTGAAGCTACGTATTATGCTTTCATGAACCTGATAGGGTCAGTGGTTTGACACTAGAGACCTAAATTGAAAATAAATTTAACTCAGAATCTTAATGTTTCTTCCTTTGCTGCTTCCTCCCCCACTTTAGTAGACACACATTCATTTTCTTTTTTTTTTCTCTTTTTCTTTCTTTTTCCCCCCGTTTTCAATTCCGGTAACTCCATATAGTTAGCTCTATGATCTTCCTGTTCCCCAAACACATGAGCTAGGCTTCAGCCCACGGGTCTTTGCACTGGCTCTGTCCTCTGCTAGGAATCCACTTCCCCCAGAGATCCACATGATTGACTCTTACTTCCTTCATGATGAGACCAATCTTGACCACCCTCTTTGTCTCTTTTGTTCATGGATTCATCACAAATGTCTAGAACAGTTTGCTGATGCATAGTAGGCACTGAAATATGTGAGTAGATGGTTTACCTTTTGTACGTTCTGTTTCGTGACTTTGTATTTTTCTTTCTGTTCCTTCTTTCTCTGTTGCAATGCCCTTTCCTTTCCTCCCACGGCCACTCTTCAGCCTGTGAGTTGTAGAACCCTGTCTGTGTATCACCTCCTTTGTGACCTGGCTCCAATAGGATTAATGTTTCTCGGTACAACTTTTTGATGATAGCACATAACCCTTTATTTTGTAATTATTTTAATACATTTTTTTACTCTCTTGAGGAGCCAAATCTTATTTTTATATTCCTTTTACTGATGAATTGTGGCTAACATATCATAAGCACTCAGTGTCTCTCCTTGAACTGCGTGTTAATGTGGAAAGTAAACAGGTGCTCAGTAGCTCAATTTTCAGGTGCATTAATAAAACTTGAACCCAGGTCCAGGGAGGCAGTGAGCCTCATGGACCCAATCAGATCACATAGTAATATGTCTCTTTCTACGATACCGCACTTTAAAAGGTGGCACTGAAAAACAAACAAACAAACAGGATAGTAATTAATTACTATCATATGAAGATGATTGAGAACTAGGAAGTGTAGATAAAGGAAATAAATTGGAATAGCTGTCTTTAAATATTTAAAAGACTACAATATTGAAGATTTGAAATAGTGTTTTTAAATTGGAAACCTCTGGAAGGAGTGCAGATATTTTAATATTTGTAGAAATACTTATGTATATGATATTTTTAAAAAAAAATCACCAATCAGTTTTCTCAAGTATCTCTTATTTTCCATGTAGTGCTTTCTTTGTTCCTTACTTCAAAATTTGCTATTATTTTACTGTTCCATTGGTGTGTTGATGCTTTTCATCATAATTTTGGTTGAATACATTTGATCTGTCTAGAAAGATTTCTTTTGCTATAGAGATCAGTTAATTTTTATGTCTGTTAAATTTTGAAATAAAATCACTTATGAAAAACTTTAAATTATAAACCTCAAATTCCCTTAACTCTAAAGACTTAAAGAAAAACTAATTCTTCTACACAAACATGTGGGGTATTTTTAATCACTATATTCTTTTTTCTCTCTTTTTGGTATTAAAAAACTGGTAAATTAAGGACCAGATTTCCCCATTTTGCTTGATTATCTGTGACACTTGTGACTTATTTTACATGCCATTTTGCCTTTTCAATAAAGAACTTGACATAGGAAAAATAAGAGACAAATTAGGCTTAAATACTTATGTGTCTGTGTATGTAGGAGCCACTACAAAATCCTTCTGGAATATCTTTGATTCTACATTGAAAGACTTGCATAAGAAGCTTCCAACTATTTGATCTTTATTGAAGGAATTTGTTTCCAAATGTGTAAAAGTGACTTAGTGTACTTCATACTTGAAATGTATGTGTGTTTAATGTATGCAGTGGGTGGTTTGGGGACTTTAGAATAACCAGCTCCTCAATTTTTGTTCCTTTTATCTTTCAGTCTTACATTTCCCCCTTTGCGTTCCCTCTTTAGTTACTCATCCGAACAAAAATACTTTTATTGGCACAGGGATACTGATTGTAAACTTTTGCTTTAGCACTTCTGGATGGTCTGGACATTTACTGACCGTCTTACTCTGTGCCAGGTGCTATACTTGGCTCCTGACTTTTATGATCTGATTTAATATATGTAAAGAGATTATATAAGGCTGTTAACTAAAAATGTTAGTGTTTTTATGTAGTATGCTCTAATTTCAGGACTGTTAAGACACAGTTTATATTATACCAAGCATCTTGTCTTGCAACAAGGAAAAAAGTGAATTTGTTTCAAATGTATAGACTTAAAACATAAACCAACATGAAATAGTCACTTGGTACAAACCTTCAAAAGCATATACCATAAGTGATTTATCCTCTTGGTGAGAGCCCAATTACACAATGTTACTTGTTAGAAATAATGAAAAAAGAAGATTATTTGCTTTGTTTTTACCTTCATTTGAAAAATAATAAAATATTGTCATTTTGAATTAAACTTTTTTGCAATGATTCGGGAATGTTATACTACAGTAATTTAAACATACTGTGAGAAACAAAAAGACTTCATATTAAAGTTTCTTTATTTTCCTAAACCTAGGATGGTAAGCGGATGTTTGGCACCTATTTTCGTGTTGGTTTTTATGGAACCAAGTTCGGGGATTTGGACGAACAGGAATTTGTTTACAAGGAGCCCGCCATAACCAAACTTGCAGAGATCTCTCACAGGCTGGAGGTGAATGCCACAGCGGTTCATAAAATGTCGCCTTTAATTCGAAATGATGAACAGGCTTTCGTGTCCAGATCTAATCTTTTAATAATCCAGATCCTGCCAAATAAACTACTTCTTTAGATTATAAGGAATTTTGATAAGTACAATATAATCTTTTAAATATTTCAAGTCTTTTATGGCAACAATAAAAATAATATTCTTTATTTTTTAAGACTATTTTCACACATATTTTAGAGACCCCTATACCCTTCAGAATTACTGTACTTTATGGAGAAATGTATATAGTGGTGTCCACATTTTGTAGAAAAAGGCATAAAGAATTAGGTGGCAACTAATGATGAAACTGGAATCCAAAAAAACTTCTGACCCAAGAGCTTTATCTCTTTGGTTTAAGCGATTTCCAGTGAGAGATCTTTAAAACTTAAAAGCCTGAAATCATACCTTGAAAATACTTCTTAGGATCCCTTAACTCTTATATATAAAGTTTCTCAATTCCACCATAAATGATTAATTTTCATACTTATTAGGCTAAACAATCTTTTCTGCTATAGTTGTCCTTTCTAACCCTTCTCCGCTCCTGTCACTCAGCGTGTGCCTCAGGAACCAGAAGAACTGGTAGCACCTGGGAGACTGTTTGAAATGCAGAATCTCGGGCCCTACCCCAGACCTTTTAAATCAAAATCTGCATTTTAACAAGATCCCTAGGTGATTTTTATCCACATAAGAGTTTGAAAAACTCTGCTCTAGGCTTGTTTTTATTCTCAGCTGATGTGATCGATAATTTCGTGAATATTTTATTCTTGTCTGTGACCTTACTGGGCTCCGCTTCCATAGATTGACTTAAACTGTGACTTTTTGCTTTTCAAATAGACTGGGTAAGTCTTGGGAAATAGTAATTGAGACATTATTTCTCTTTTGAAGATTCAGATTCAGTTGTTCTTTTGAATAGCTCCATCCACTGCCCATGCTGCTACTCACTCAGTGTCATGTGGAAAAGTCCATACATTCTTGACGGGTTGCCTTTTCAAAATCTAAACCTATGTAAAACTTTAACAGATTGGTGCTTTTATTTGAAAATTCTGGAACATTGCATTAAATCATTCATGCTAGTTCACTGACCCATGTCTACAAGAAATCAGGCCACATTAATTTCAGTGAAAGATCCTGTACATCAGAGATGCTGAGTTTCTTTTGTCTCTGCTTTCTGTTCCCTTTTTGTTTTTCTTAAGGACCCTCCTGTGGAATCCCATATTTTTATTGAAGAAAATTGTTGTTTTCTTCTACTGTTTATTTAAAGAGAGAACATGGGGATAATATCAAATAAATAAATATCAAATGAAATTGGGCTAATTTGCAGGCCAAATATAATTTACTTTGTAGTTGTTAACATGGTTGTACAAACACTAATTTTGCTCAGGAGTTTTTCTCAGAGGCCTTCTCTGGTCTCTAATACTGTTAACTTCATGTGAAAGACTTCTTTTTCTTTATTGTAGGGATTTTACGGAGAAAGATTCGGAGAGGATGTGGTTGAAGTAATCAAAGACTCTAATCCTGTAGACAAGTGTAAATTAGACCCTAACAAGGTATGGTTGATTGGACTGTAACGACATATGGGCATACCTTTGAGGCTCTGTGATTTAACTGTGAGAAAATGAAGGACTTTTTCCTTTCCCAGGCATATATTCAGATTACCTACGTGGAGCCGTACTTTGACACGTATGAAATGAAGGACAGAATTACATATTTTGACAAAAATTATAATCTTCGCCGTTTCATGTATTGTACACCCTTTACTTTAGACGGGCGTGCCCATGGGGAACTTCATGAACAATTCAAACGAAAGACCATTCTGACTACTTCTCATGCTTTTCCTTATATTAAGACAAGGGTCAATGTTACTCACAAAGAAGAGGTAAGTTCACAAATGGGGAAACAGAATTGGTGAAACAAATACAGATAGGTGTGAACAATGCGGATATACCACAAATACAGATAGGTGAGAACGATGTGAATATACCATTATGTACCACCCTTCACATGCTTATATACTAGAACTTTACTCATTTTTGAGTCATTAACTTTAAACTTCTTTTCTAAGTCCCTAGTTCACCCTCAGCTTTTTACTTTGTTTTTTATTAAGGCATCCAAAGTATGGAATTTATTGTTAGATGACAGTTTACAATTGGTCTTCAATTTTTGTCTTATTTCAGCTGATTGAATTTAAAGCTCATTAAATAGTTTCCAGTACAGTGACCTAATAGATGTCATTTTATCCAGATCATCTTAACACCAATTGAAGTTGCTATCGAAGACATGCAGAAAAAGACACAGGAGCTGGCATTCGCTACACATCAGGATCCCGCAGATCCCAAGATGCTTCAGATGGTCCTCCAGGGATCTGTGGGCACGACCGTGAATCAAGTTAGTGCTTTCTGCTGGTACTGTTTGATTCCAGTTATAAATTGAATTTGGAATGATTTTATTTTTACATTTTATAAAGATCTCAAATAAGAGCCAAAACAAATGAAAAAGATAGTGTTTGAACTGCTTGCAAAAGACTCTGAAAATGTAAATGAAGGTTAACTGAAAAGCAAAAATATTTAATGTTATCTCAATTGTAAAGGTTTCATGCCTGCCTTCTGTACTGCCTGTGTTTTTCCACCTACCTGTTCTTAAACATTCTGGTAAGCAGGAATGGATTCACTCTAAATAGCCTTTCCTTTCAAAGCTTGTACTGAAAGAATGCACTCTCAAATGGAGTGTTCATTTTCAGAGCTACGTACATGCATGTGAACACCTGCTGTCTTAGAAACTCCCTGATGTTATTTTCTCTAGATCGCTGCAATGAACTGTGAGGACTAAATAAATAATATGGAATCACTTTGAAATTTTTAATACTGTATGTACACAAAATACAATATTGTTGATTTGTCATATGTAGATTAGAAGGCATCCCCATTATCTCTTTATTGGTGATTGGGGAATATTCCAAGATAAGAGAAAATCCAGACAAGCTTCAAGAAAGATTTTGCATAATATGTCTTACCCTGTTTTTTAAGTTAGAGGAACAAAGCCAAACACTGAAGCGAACATTTCAAGACCTTTATCCCCTAAGACATACATGATTTGGAGACTTTACCTCCAAATAATATAACTGGTGAAAGATTATCTTTTTTAATCCACAGTGTGGGGAACACATTTGGAATACTGAGGAAATGTTTCAGGAAATGAAGTCTAATAATCTGGATTAACAATAGATTGCCAATAGCCCGATGACTTTTACATGGAGGATAAATTAAAGAATGTAAAAAATACAAGGCAAAATGCATTAATGCATACAATAGTCATTCCCTAAGCTCCTACTCTTCTTTGAAAAATGAACTAATAAATTAATTTGAATGCGGTAGGCCAGAATATAGATTTGACATTAGGAAAAACTGTTGTAAAAATATATTGCCAGACTCTGAAGAGTTTTAATGGAGGCACAGACATACATGCATTAAGTTTAAATGCAGCCATCTCAGTGCTAAGAAAACTCATTCAGGTAACTTCCATCTCTAGGATTTCAGAGAAAACAAAACACACCTCTTCTTTTATTTTACAGGGGCCTTTGGAAGTTGCCCAGGTTTTCCTATCTGAAATACCCAGTGACCCAAAACTCTTCAGGCATCATAATAAACTGCGACTCTGCTTCAAAGATTTTACTAAAAGGTATTCAAGGCTTCCTACATAAAGATCTTCACATTGAGAATGTCCAAAACCACAGTGCAAGGGTCTTAAGGGACAATTGAAAAGAGAAAATGTGGGAAAGTTGTTGACTGTGAACAATAGTCTGTGTATTTCTCCAGTTACTTAAATCTTTAAATGTTTTCTTAATATTATTTTAATTTCTGCAGAGGCCTCATATAGCTTTTGATTTATTTCTTGGTATTTAATACTGTTATGTTTTTGGTTACTGGTATTTTTTAAAATTTGTTTGGTTTACTGACATACAGAAATGCATTTGAATTTTATATATTTTACCAGATAATATTGCCAAACTCACTTGATAGTTCTAATAATTAATCTGTAGTATCTTTTTGACAGTGATGTTTAGGAACTTTGGCACCGTGTTAACCAGTAATAGTGACAGAGGCATCATTTTCTTGTTCCTGATCTAAAAGGAAATGCTTTACCACTAAGTGTAATGTTTACTTCAGGGATTTTTTTGTAGATGTTTTAATTAAATTAAAGATACTCCCACCCATTTGTAGTTGAGTTTTTATCGTAACAAATTAAAAATTTTTATCAAATTGGGTGTGTGTGTGATATTTGGTAAAGCAGTTTCCTATTATTTTACTTGAGAGTTTACAGCTGTTTTTATGGGTGAGATTGAATTTCAATTTTTTTTTTTTTTTTTTGTAGTCTCCATTAGGTTTTGGTATCCAAACCTTGAAAAATGAGTTGCAAGCTCTTCTCAGGAATACTTCTTTGTTTTCCCCTATACTCTGGATTTTTATATATATATATACTGTGAAGTAATTATTACATTGGGATTATCTGTCCTCACAGTTTTGGTAGAATTTACATGTTGGTTTCTCTGTGGATAGATTCGTGATTTGACTAATTTGATGTATTTGAGGGTTTCAGGATTACTCATGTTTTTTCTTAAGTCTGTTTTCGTAAATTATATTAATCTACAAAAGTATCATTTCAGGTTTGTGTTAAATTGTACATATTCTCTGTACCTTTATAAACCTGACCTTATGTCTCATTTTTAATTTCTAGTAGGAGGTAATTAGCCTTCCTCATTTAATCTTGCCAGCACTTTTTTCCCCCAAAGAACCAGCTTTTGTATGTGTTGATATAAAGCCATCATAATTTTAAATTTATTTCCTTCCTTATACTTCAAGTTTATTCTGTTCTTTTTAAGTTGCTTAGCTCTTCACTTTTCACCTTTTTTCTAATATTATAAGCATTTAGGGCTATACATTTTCCTCTGAGCATCACTTTAGCTACATTCTGTAAGTAGTGATATATATACATTGTCTTTTCATATCCTTTCATTTATCGATCAGAATGCAGATATTTTTTCTTCAATCTTTGAATGAATTGTTATCAAGAGCTATTCATTTAAGAAACATTTATTTGAACACAGGCAAACCACTTTGCCAGATGCCTTCAGTGCCTCGTGGATGAGTGTGGTTATATCCCTTAAAGAGCTTTTAGTTTAGTGGTGATATGTGAGAAACAAAACGGCTTCAGATTTAACATTTAAAAATGTATAATTTTCAATGAATAAAAATATGTAATTTTCAATTAAATGAAAACTGGAAGTGAATGTTAATTTTTAAGGAACTCAGCTGATCATCTGTTCCCCTTTTTAAACCTGATACAAGGCAGGATATTTAACATCCAACCAAGAAACTGAATGTCTTCATCACGGTGAAAATATATATTTATCACTAAGCCCTCAAACTATGCCAGAAGAAATTTTCTGACAACACACTATTTTTTCTAGGTGTGAAGATGCCTTAAGAAAAAATAAGAGCTTAATTGGACCAGATCAAAAGGAATATCAAAGGGAACTGGAAAGAAATTATCATCGTCTTAAAGAGGCCCTGCAGCCTCTGATAAACAGAAAGATCCCTCAGTTATACAAGGCAGTGTTACCTATCACCTGCCACAGGTATGCTTATTTTTGTTATTTTGGATATGTTCATAAAAATAAAATCTGCTTGAATAATTTAATAGTGAATTAGTATAACTCATACTACATGGTTTCAGATGTTGTGTCTCCTGATAGGTTCAGCTAGTACAAACCTTTTATCATTTCTACCTGAATCATCCTCCAAGATAAGTCAGTTCTTTCTGTAATTCAAGATCACAAAGTACTCACACTAACCAGGACGCCACACGTTATAAGTCTGGCCTCTTAAAACTATTTCTTTTAAAGTCCTGTCACATTTTCTGGTATTTTTGTGGAAGAATTCACTGGAACATCTCAAGAGCCAAGCACTTATTTCTCTCAGCCCTGACAGTGAATAGTATGTAGTTTGTATTGAAACAGGTAACCCCCTGAATATCATGAAGGCTTCAACACTTTTTTCCACTTTCTAAGTGCGAAACAAAGTTAGAAATGAAAATAACTTGGAATTTTCTACAACTGATACTAGTTGTACTTGAGCAGGTAATTTAATCCAATTTTTAGATTTCTCTAAGAAAATTTAAAATTTCTCTAAAAATCTTTCTTAAAAAGATTGTTGTAGACATGAAATGACATAAATTTGCAAGGATGGTGCTTAACAGTTTACTTTTTAGTACCTGAATTCTGGAGAAGGCATCATAACTGCTAAAGATAAATTGCTTTTTTTTTTCATTTTGAAATCCAAATGTATATGAAACTTGAATTGTGGTGGCACCGATAGTTTCCCACCCTTTTCTTTGCATTAGTAACAGTAAAGCCATTAAATTCTACTCACCTGATTAATACTTGGAAGGCCTTTGAAATTGCTAAGAAAACAGAATGAAAATACACTCTATAATATACTACAAAAAAAAGTCAAACTGGCTATTTGATCATCTGGGAATTAGTCCTTGTTCTTCAGTAATCTTTCTGTACCTCTAGACCTCTGGGGAAAAACCATACATTCATTCAAAAAAACATCTAAGTGCCTGCTATATGTCATGTCCCCTCTAGGAAGCATATAGATTATTTGAATTTATTCCACAATATCCAAGAACAAAGACCAGAGGGCCTGTTTCAGATCCTTCCTGTGGCAAAATATTATTCTGCTTCCATCATCCTACACTGATGCAAGCGCCCTAGGTGATTTCCTCTTAAAATTCCCAGTGGGAAGCAACACTAATCCCCTCCACTTTTGGCTTCTCCTTCAGTCATTTTGGAATTTCTGCCTCCTTGCTGCCTCTGACCCCTCCACCAATCTTACACTCTGGTTAAGGGCCCTGGGATGAGCGGACTGGGTCCCTGAGGTAGTCAGGCAGTTCCTAATTAACGCCCGTCTCACTTTCTTCCAGTCTCACCAACCCTTTGCAGTGGAAGGACATAATTCTTCCTATCTGAATGAAACTTTCCCTTACACGAGTATCCTCAGTTTTGCCTTCTCTCTGATCTCATCATGGTCAATCACCCAAACTTTTTAGTTTTTAATTTTCGGAGGAAGTTTTTTGGAATTTGGAAAAGTTCTTTTCTTGTGAACAGTATGTAGCTTTTAATACTGCTACTTTCCCTGGACCCAAAAAACCACACTTGGAGATTCAAAGGGGAACATGACTTTTGTACCTGCCCTCTCTCCTTTCCTACAGGTTGTAAACCTCAGAGCTTAACCTTGATAGCAGGAAGGATAAGCAAGAGAAATTAAGAATTAAGGAAAATATATTATGAGGTATCGAAGAATATTACTCTCTTCATTATTAGCATCTTCAGAGCTTAGAAAATAAAATTTAAAATGTTTATTTTGCTGATTTACAAAATCTGGATTATAAAGTATTAAGGTAGTGGCTCTCAAAGTGTGATCTGGGACTCCTGTGGGAAGGGGTCCCTGAGACGCTTTCAGGAGGTTCCTGAGTCAAATCTAGTTTTCTATTAATACCAAATATTATTTGCCTTTTCACTGTCATTCTCTTGAGAGTAGTGGTTTTACAGAGACTACATGCAACATGACTTTTTAAAAGATGAGAATCTAGGCCTTCTATTAAGTCAGACATTAAATATGTAAGCATGCCACTCCTAAAATATTTTGCAAGTTATTTTTAATAAATAATGCTATTTACGTAATGGGTTATTTTGTAAAATAGTTTGAATTGACTTTTTCTGTTTTAATTTCTAATGGTATCTGTAATCCACATAAAAGCTTCCTTGGGTCCTCAATTTTTAGGAGTAAAAAGTTTGAGAACTACTCATTTAAGAGTTAGAATTTAATGTTGTAAATAAAAACTACCTGCCTTTTGCCTTTTAACAACCTGCCTTTTGCCTTGTAACAACAAGAAAAAATATTATTTCCTGAAACCTATCCTATTATCCCTTAGTTTCTTGCTTTATCATGATATCTAATGCATTTATTGGACAAGTGAATAAATGATCAATGCATTTGGTAAAATGGTTAATTTATGTTTAATATATAGAAAAATCTGAGCCAGAATATCAATAAGGCAGAGTAACTTGAACAGTTACTAATAACTTTGATGCCAAAAAGTTTTAAAATTATTAAGGTTTTGATGGCAAAGCTTTAACTGTGGCAGGAAAAAAAAAGAAAAACCTATTTTAAAAAAAGATTTTATTCATTCATTTTTTTAGACAGAGGGGAAGGGAGGGAGAAAGAGAGGGAGAAGAATCAATGTGTGATTGCCTCTGGCGTGCCCCCAACCAGGGGCCTGGCTGAAACCCAGGCATGTGCCCCAAGAAGCAAGTCCATGACGCTTTGGTTTGCAGGGTGGTGCTCAATCCACTGAGCCACACCAGCCAGGGAAGTAAAACCTGTCTTAAAGAAATGTGCAGAAATTGTTCACTTATATCCTTTAATTTTCTTCCCAGAGATTCCTTCAGTCGAATGAGCCTGCGCAAAATGGATCTCTAAAAATAAACACACTTGTTTTATTCATTCGAAAAGAGCCACATATTCAACATTGAGTGTGAAAAGAAGATCTGTTGAAAAATAAGACTTGGGACTTAATTCTGAAAGTTACAGCATTAATTTACTCAATGAAGAATGCAGTGGCCCAAACAGTATCAAATGTAGATTGTTGAAGTGTGAGAATCATGGCTATGGCTTCTAATGTTCTGGTAATATGCTGTTATCTTTTTTAAAAGGCATTTTAATGACTCAAAGGTACACTATACGTTTACCATTATTTATACCATAGCTGATGTTAAATTTATTTACTTTAAGTTTGTATTTTTTAATTTATATTACCATTTATAGATTCATTTTGGAACCGTGTTAAATGTAGTAATGCATATTTTAAAGGTACTATTAAATATGTGAACATTTACACTAATTTTACTGAGTGGAACTTTAAAAAATTTCTTTATTGACAAAGGCAGAGAATGAGTTAGAGTTGATTCAAGAACCAGTTCAAAACTAGCAAAATGAAAATAAAAATTTATAGTTACTATATGGCCCAGAGTCTCAAATTAAATGAATAAATTAATGGGTAATGATACTGACTACTAGTTTGTGAAGTCTAAAAAACTGGTTTCTAAGCTGTTTTCCATTTAGACACCAAGAGGGGGGCAGGTTTTGAATAAATTGCAAAAATAACTTCACCTAAGTACTGAGAAAACTAATGCCATTGACAGTAGTAGCTTGATCTTTGACTCTCAACCTTATTATACTAATGATGGTGGTATGAGCTGAATGATTCCTGTGTTTCAAATTAAACAAGCCTGGCATCAGTTTAGTGATTTAAACTGTTAAATTAGGTATCTGCTTTAAAGCTGTTACATCATCATGAAAATAAGTTATTTAATTTTAACCTACCAGCTGAGGTTATATTTTTTGATACTTGTATAAATTTTACAAAGTACATGTAAAATTGTTTTAAGAACCGATTTAAAATAACTTCATAAAAAATTAATGCAAAAGTTTTTTGAAAGTATATTTCAATTACTTGGCAAGTTTTTCCAAGAAAGTGTATTCACGATTCCTGGAAGTGTTTTCTCCTTTGTGTAGCATAGCACATCGTCATTCATAATCTATTCCTTTGATCGCCTGTCCGGTTACATAAATCACTTAGAACTTAATCAGATTTAACAATGCCTTCATTCTGTAGTTGGTACTGAAAATCAGATCTCCAACACATCTGATTCCTCCAAGTACAGAGGTGATCAGAGCACATAGGTAAGGTGGCAGTGATCTACCCCCTCCAGCCTACATTTAAAACAGGCAATTATTATCTCAAATTTCTCGTCTACATCATTTCAAAGACTGAATTTTGAAAAGGTTTTTTTTCAGATGAGTCTACAATGTTGGACTACAAGGGTTAATAGAGGACTCAGAAAGGTATACCGTGTTTGGGGACAAAGGATCCAGATGAACAATAAGGAAAGGTAGGCATTGAGAATGGAAACTCATTAAAGCAAAGGTAACATACTTTCTTCTGTGGGTGGGGAAAGAGGGCGGTAGATGTACGGGAGAGAAGAGTAAATCCCTAGGTCATCTTTCATGAGACTACATTTATGTAAAAGTTGGCATAGTTTCACATCGATCTCAGTGACAATACCAAGAACTTTAATATTTCTGATTTAATTATCATGCATTACTAATTATTTTTCTCACAACTCAGAAGAGGCTTCCTCTTACTCTTAAAACACTGGTATACTGAACACTTGGCAACTTATCATATACTTCGAAGTTTCTTTAAACTTCCTCCCATCAGGAATCTATACTAGCTGTTAACCTTGGCTGTCTCTTAAATATCAGAGGCCCAGGCCCTACCGTAGAATTTATTGTTATCATTAGAAACTTATGGGTAGTATTCAGGGCTATTTCTTTTTAAAAGTTCCATTAATGACTCTGAATGTAGAAAGAGGTAAGCACCATGACTTTCTATATCATATTACACTGTGAAAGAAGACATTTAACTATTAACTAATTCAATTAGTTGACAGGTAGCCTTGTGTGTTGAAATGGGATAAAAGTATTATTCCAATAGCACATAACTGATCACTTACTAATTTAATAGATCTAAAATGAAAATGTAAATAAATTTTTATGTGTGCTCAAAGTATCACAAGTTCTCCAGTTCTGGATTCCATGAAGTTATGCCCGTTCTAAAGGACAACTCAACTGTTGTAAGTATTTGAGGATCACTAAAATAATGTGTTTATTCTCTTCTATGAATGTGTATACAATATATGTATATTATGCATACATATATACACATGCTGTTCTTCAAGAGAACTCAGCTATATTTATGGCAAAAAAAAACTCAAGCATTTATAGTTTTTAAGCATTTTAAATTTTATTGACCTTCTGATTCTTAAAAAAGTTAAACTTAAGGTCACACCTCTAAGTTTGATGTACTATATACAGATTGTGCAGAATAAGACTATGAAGAGATACAAATTAGTCCATGCCCAAAAAGATTTGCTAAAGAATCATCTTCATAAATACATATAAAATTCTTGTGAAGATAGGACTGTCCAGGTTTTCTGAGACACTTTCCAAGTGATCCAAGGCACAAAATGTACACCATTGTGAATACACACACATCCTAGGCTTTGTGCCTCTGATACAGCCCATCAAAGATTTGGCTTCATGACTTATAAAACAAAATGTACTGAAATGATATTCTGCTTAGCTGAAAAACCACAGGACCTATAAACATGTAGATAATTACTCCAAAATATGGAGATACAAATACAAGCACTTTATTTTAAAAAGCAAACACAAAAAGGTGTAAATTCAAAAGTGTTTAAATGCTTCCATTTTGGATAATCCAATTAACAACCTATACAGTTTGTTCCCAGAAGCTAATACATCACTAGTCTCTACTAAGGAAAATGAATTCTAAAAATTAACATGGTTTTCAGTAATTCAAATTTCACTATATAAAAACCTAGAGACCAATAATATACAATAGCTTCAAAAGAAAAGCTAGACTTTTTGATGTAATCAACGTTACCAGTTTGTCTGGGACTGTTTATATACACAAGGAAAATACACTCACTCTACAGTTTCTTATAAAATAGCAAATAAGGAGTAGACGTGGGAGATGTAGAAGGGGAAAGAGAATTCAAGAAGTCCTTCTCTTCAGTAACTTTTACTTCAGAATCATCAAAAAGCAACCACTTCCCCTCATACTCCTTTAAGCTTTGCACTACATATGAAATTTTGTTCTCAAATCCACTAATGTTAATGCCTGTTTGGTCACTGGATTCCTTGTTTCTATCAGATTCTTGGGTCCCATTAGTAATGTCAGTCTCTGAGTTTCTGTTTTCAGCAAATGCTGTACTGGCACCTTTATCAGGATTAGACACTTTGTTGTATAGCTCATAATCAGCTTTGCTCTTTTGTCCTCCAAGAAGTCCAATAGCTTCTACATTTTTTTTGTTCAAAACTTTACTTGGTTGTGTATTTCCACTGACTCTAACTGACACTTCTTCATCATAATTTTCAACCACACCCCTAGCTTCCTCCTCATTCAGTGGTTCTGGCTTACCCATTTCACACATTTGGCCAACCACAAAATTTTCCTTATCTAGTTCTAGACTGCTAAGGTCTGTGACTTTAACAGAAGCAGTGTAGTGCCCACTACTGATTGTAATGCCACTGTGCATCACAACGGCAAATAATCCGTAGCTGTCGTTGGTTGGCTTTGTACTCCATTCTTCCAGTGACAATTTAAGAGGTGTCAATAAAGGAGTGTTGATCTTGGAAAGTCCACCACCATAACAATCAAACCTTTGGAAGGAAAAAAAAAAAGTTTTCTCCAATTCCATTTTATATATATTAAGTTTTATACCCAAGATGAAACAAAGTCTGACTAAACCCTTAATAAATACAAAAGAATAAAAAGACTCCAATTTTATATATTTAAAATATTTAACTAAAGTTGAAATACTAGGAAAAAAGTGCTAACATTCAGGTGTTTCTGTGAAAGCTATATGGTATTTCCCCCTTAATTTTGTGCAGTAAGAAAATAAATAGCATTAAAAAAAAAACTACAAACCAAAAGTCATTTTTATTAAGTCATTTTAATGTGAAGTCTAGCTCCAAGATTCGGGGACAAAAATACATAGTACTGTAGTGCAAAAAAAAAAAAAGGCCACTGAAAAAAAGAACTATATGTCATTCTCTGACACAAGAAAATATATGAAGAGCTACTGGGAAGCCCTCATGGTAATGTCAAACAATTCACTGATACCGAAAGGACCAGAATCTGCCATGACATGCGTACATGTCAGAAAAAGCCAGACTCTTCAAAATGTAATCGGCAGTTTTATACTTATTTTTACACTGGTCTTAGATATTTAAATTTTCAACTATGAGGGAATCTCTCAAATTGTTCAAGAATTAGTTTGATTTCCTGGCTTACCTTAACACTAACATAATTTTGCCCTTTTCTCCCCTCAAAAAAATCTTGATGAATATAAAATTTGTTCTCTGCTTTAATCAGTACAACTGTATCTAATAAGGAATGAAAAGATGTGTGAAGAAATCAAAATACGTATTCATCCCGAAATGACTTGAACTGATGAATTTTTACAGGGAAACTAGAACAAACTTTACCAAAGCAATCTTTATAAATTACTTCATTTCAGTAGTTTTTTGAACAAAACTTCTTATATAGCAGCTCATTTTCTTCATATTGCTTTTATTTATAATACTCACTCTAAGCCACTAGCAGCAAAACACTTCAAATGAATGGTTATAACTTCAGGCATTTTGTCAAACAAAAGACTTCGTTCAGCTTCAGTATAATGATGGCAATTTTCACAGAAATATTTATCTTCTCCTACAATCCTCTCCACTGAAGCAAATTGTGAAATTGCCCATCTCAGGGTCTTCATTTCTGTTTTTGGCTCTGGAGAAACTGTATAAGAAAATCCTTTCACTCACAAATGAAAAGTCTTATCATTTAAAAGTTAAACTGCAAAGTTCCATGTTCAATTAGCATGCAGTTTCAAATGAGTAATCCTTCCAAAAATAACTAGACATTTCTTTTGAGTTTCAGAAACTCTTATCATAAATTATCATAAGTTCACCCTCAACAGTGCATGTCTTTTAAATATGTGTAATTGGTCAGCCAAAAAAATATTTAGATGAGACAGGTAAAACATGACAAACCTAGTCTCTCACACCCAGTGTAAGACAGACTTTATATTTTATAGTCAAATTCCAACATCTGAACACATAAACCAGTTTCATGATCATTACCCGTGACATTTCCATACTTTTTGTGGCTTATACTAGACAAAATAGTGGCTCAAATGTTGTGTTAATAAAAATATCCTCAGTAGCTGAGAAATTCAGGCACCCAAATGTTAACTTATCAAACTGTTTCATTTTCTCATTACACTTTACACATCAAAATAAAGATTCTGTTTTCCAAATGCCAATTATTAAGCTAAGATTTTACTGTAAGCGGCAAGATTTTATTACACCAAAGATACTGAGACAATTTCTCAATAATTATACAAGCTATAATTAGATAGATGGTCCTTAATGAAGAAAACTGTAATTATTCCATGGTCCTTAGAAATACCCCAATTGTGCTTACTTTCGGAACTCTCTTCTACTTTGGAAAGCTCATCTTCTTGTACTGGCACACTGATGTCTTGAAAATCTTCTCTCCTTTCTGTTAAACTTTCACATTCTAAGCAACGAGTCCTTAATACCAACTGACCTTGGAATAATTTCTCTACTAGCTCAAAGCCAATGTGCTCTGTGCCTGTAACAAAAATAGGAGAATTTAAGTCTATACACATTAGTTTTTCAATATAGCCCAAGTAACCAATATTCACTGAAAGCATGCATGAATAAAAGTCTGATTTTTCAAATCTTAACTTGCTTATTAGCATTAAGAGATGCCTTATTTATGAAATATAAATTCCCTGTAAATAGAGAATAGGAATTACTGTTGTCTCTAAAAAAAAAGGTCACAACTATGTCTTCATACTTCCTTTCCCAAAGATACCTCCTATGGTATAACCCCAAAATAAGAATGACACCTGTGGTAAAACTGTCACCACATCAATACTACACATTTTCCCTGAGATCTGCAGATCTGGAAGAAACTAGGTAAAAATCCAGTTCAAGTACAGTGCTTTAAAAGTGCATTTCACTAAATGCAATACCATTCACAAGTTTATGTCAAATATTGCTTATGTAAGAGGTGAAGTATTTATCCTCTTTCCATTAAAATGTATTGAATTCCCTTAGTTTTATAAACCATAAACTGACATTACCTTTAGATTGACATTTATATATACACACACAAAAAGATATCTAAGAACAGTGCTTAACACAATTCACAGTGTTAAATTTCTTTTTGAACTAAGCAAAACTTTAGCCAGATTTATACTGCACATGCATCTAAGAAGAGAAATTCCAATTCTGCAACCGTTAATCTGCCTACCTGTCAATGTCTAAGAAATTATACTGACCTTTGTTGATGGGCTTAACTTCGTTAACGGGCTTAATGCTATTCACTGGGGATTCAAGTCCACAACCATTAGTTGTGTTATCATTTTCAGACTTCCCAGAGTCCTCTTCAAGATCATACTCATTTTCTTTAGATTGTCCTTTGGGTCCTTGGTTTGTTATTTTCCCCAGACTACAGAATTTAGAAAGGATGCTAGGTTGCTTAGTTGCAGACTTTAACCAATTTACTTTAACTTTTGATTTCTTCTGTGAGGGTCTTACACTCTCATTTTCAGAAATGTGGTTGGCCATTAATTTAGGAGGAATCTCTAATGTATCACCTGTAGCTTTTCTTTTTGATCTGGTTTGTCTCTGGTTCTCTTCCAATGACTGGTATTCCTTGGATACCTTAATTTTTTTCCTCATGTTAGCAGATTCAGTGTCACTTTTCCTTTTCCCATTTCCTCTTGGGAGTTTTTCTTTACAGTCTTCAGAATGCTTCACATTGTCCATCTCTATGCTGTTAACACCACTAATTTCCTCTTTCTGATGAGGTTTTTCTTCTATCTTGTTAGATAACTCTGCCACATCTTTTTCTTTTTTTAGGAGTTGGCATGTTTCTTGAATGTTTCCCAAAATACACTGTAATACTTCCTGTGCATCATGCTGTAGATATCCTTCATACATAGGGTTGAGTTCCCTATAAATAAAAATTTCCATTTCATATATTCTAGTGTTAAAAATATAATACAAAAAAAGAAAAGCTTTCTATATAGAAGTTAATAGATACCTACAGGGACATCATGACTTTATTTTTTAAATCTAAAAACATTTATTCAGCTACTAATGTGAAACTTATCTAAACTTGTAATAAAAAATAAATTTCACTTCATTTTCACTATCACAAATACGTTGATCCTCTTCTGAATATATTATTGTTAATAACTAACATGTATAGTATTTACCATTACCAGGCTTTATTCAAAATGCTTTTTATATTGCATGTATAATTCTCACAGTAACCCAATGAAATGGGTATTATCATCACCACTATTTACAAATAAGGTAACTTGCCCAAGGTCACGGAACTAGCTAAGCTACAAAGCCAGGATTCAAACCTGCTCTTAGCCATCATGCTACACTGCTCCTTAACAAATAATACACCTAGGTCCATTACTAAACCAAATGGGTAGATAATTTTTAAAAGACTTAACCTATAACATTTTAAGTAAAGCTATTTTACATATAAGATAAAATTCTATTTTTTAAGACAATACTACAAAGAAATCTAATCCAGTTAACTAATAGTTCTCATCTAAGCACACAACAAAAATGGAATATTTGAAATTTATACTTCTTATGAATACATTTTGAATAGACATGTAACTCATATTTGGGAATTCAGAACTTTCACATTAAAAAAGACAATATGGCACATAACTAATAAAATATATACTACCAACATGATACAGGGCAGTAGTCCCTAAGACACTATTTCCACAGAAAAATGGATATTCACATTATAGATAAATATGAATCAAGACTATAATACATACATATATTTGGATTTACTGAGTTTACTACCAAACTTATGAAAATGTTTCCAGTTTTTGGAGTTTCTGGGGTATTAAGGATTATAAACCTGTAGATATGTTAATGTATCACTTTCCTCTACAGAACAAAGTAAGTAGCTAAATTGAAATCCTAGAATTATGAGATAGACTATACCTGAGTGTGTTAAGCAGTCGCCTTGGCTGAGTAGCAAGTTCATCAGTATATTTCTCTGGGTTTAAGAGGAAACTAGCCTGAAGCTGTTCAACTGAAATGATCAATGACTGTAAACTGCATATTAGTTCATAACTTGTCAAAGAATCTTCTTTACAATTTCCCTGTCAAGAAAGAAACACACGTCAATATTTTATTTATGAACAAATTAAGTACCTTCCCCTTTATCTTGGTCTCACTAGACAAAACCAAGTTTTCTAATTTAATTTCATTATAGCACTAATTTTATGGAGGTATACAAATTTTTTTAATTTGGGGGGTTTTGGGGGAGTATTTTCTATTATGTGGATGATAACGATTTTCTAGTTATATAAGTCAAAGATTCCTTTATATTTACTTAAATTTTAAAATGTGTAAAGTGGAAAACCAATAAAATGAGTAACAGGTGGTACAAAGGTGATAAATTGTGATGGTGGAATACAAACGATGTTTACTGATAAACAATAAATTAAGACTGGAGAAGACACTGTAAAAGGGGATAACTTAGTTAGCTACCCTGCAAGAATGAAAAATAACTAGCTTTCTGACTATGTAAAATACTGAGAAATAATCCTTGTCATCCTCCTCCCAAATCCTGTGTATCTATTACTTTTTTATTTGGGAGCAAGTGAATTTCCATTATTTTATTTTTTTTATTATTCTTATTTTTTTACCTTCTCTTTTTGATTGGCTTCATCTTTAAGAGCTTCTTTCTTCTTTGAAATAATATTAAATAAGTGCTTCACTCCAGATTTAAAACCAGGACAAAAATATAACACCTATAAAAAGTGAGATTGAGTGTTTACTGAACAAACACCACTCTCATGCTTTTTGTATAGCGCTTTTAAATGTGCATTACTTACAATTCTAAGATTAATGTTTGTGTCAAAAATTGTGCTCTATTTCCTCATCATAACCCACTGTCTTCCCTCAGAGGCAATACCACTCTGAGCAGACACTGCTAAGACTTACCACTGTAAGCATAAAACAGATATAATTCCAAGGGTTAAAATACTTATCACCATAACACCAGGAACTGGGCAGAAAAACTAAAGGTCTGGTATCTTCCACTTAACCAACGTGTACTCAATTTGGCTCTCACAATTTTATTTAATGTATCACTTTTTCTTACCCCAAAGGAAGTTTCTAACACAATTTAGAATCATTATTCTTATTTTAGCCCATTCTGATTTATTTATAATCAAAGGCAAAGACAGTAGGGACAATTAAAATGCTCTAATAATCTGAAATTCTCAGAAGCATTGAATGTTATATCATCCGTTGCCTACTAAAGTTTCATTACGTAGCAAAATCGTCAATTTACCTGAAGTATGCTATTAAGATAGCAAGTATTGCCAAGATTATTCAGTCCCACAAATGGTAACAAATTTTCTTTCTTCTCACAGTTTATAGGTGAGGACTGTGCTGCAGGAACAACTTGATCACTATTAAGTATAAAGGGGAGAAGAAAAAGATAATGAAATAGAATCTTAAACAAAACAAAGTAGAAATATTACCTTTCTAGATTTAGTCTTTCCCCTAAAAGTTGTATGATCGGAAAAGCATATAGATTTTACTCAGATTACATTTTAAAAGAAGAAATATGTACAGATAAAAAATTGGCTGTACGCCCAGAATAAAAATTTTACAAGAACTTCTAAAATATTGTTACAATTAAGAAGCCTCAAAATTAATTATATCAAGAGGCTATTAATCCCATTTTACAGAGGAAAAAATTGAGGAACTGGTAGTGATTTAAGCCAATATGACACTTTTTTAAAAAAGATTTTGTTTAGAGAGAGAGGAAGGGAGAGAAAAAGAGGGAGAGAAACATTGATGTGTTGACAGGCACATGATTGGTTGCCTCTCACATGCCCCTAACTGCCTGACTGGGAATCTAACCAGTGACCTCTCTCTTCACAGGCTAGCAATCCACTGAACCACACCAGCCAATGACAATAGGGCCCAACATGACAATTTTATCAAGTACAGCTGACCCTTGAACAATGTAGGAGGGAGGGTGGTTTAGGGGTGCTGACCTCCCCTCCACCTGTGTATGGTTGAAAATTCCCCTATAGCTTTTGATTCCCCCAAAAATTAATGACTCATATTACTGGAAGCCTTACCAAAAACAAAAACAGTCAAGTAATGTATTTTGTACGTTATATGAATTATATATTGTGGTCTTATAATAAAGTAAGCTACAGAAAAGATAAATGTTAAGAAAATCGTAAGAGAAAATACACTTATGGTATATATTGAAAAACATCACCATACAAATGGACCCACAGTTCAAACCCATGTTGTTCATGGATCAATTACAGTTTAACACTAGGAACCTGGGAATAACTTGACTAACAATATTTGGGAGAGGCTGCACTAAGGAGTCAGATTCTATTAATAAAAGAATAAGAGGAAAGAGAGTCTATAAAGAGAATTATATAGCTGTCCCTCACTTAAAAACAAATTGTTCAAGTTTGTAATTCTAGTATCTCACTTTAGCAAACATTAGGTCATCACATCATTTCTATTTTATAATTGCTATTACTCTGGCACCTAAAAAGTTTTTATAGGCATGAATGCTGGTAAAGAAAAGCTTTACATACAACCTCCTAAACTGATTACTGGCAAATGTTAGGAAATTATACATACAACCAAATCTCTTAGTCACACAGGAGAGCACCTACCTGCCGAACAGGGAGCTAGCATAGACTCTAGCTGGAGCTATTGATGGAATAAACATTTCATTTTGTTGTGATTTCTTTTTAGTCCCTGAAGGATTTCCATCAAAAGCATTTGTTTTTAAGTTTATTTTAAATATAATTTGCAATTGTATACCCCCCCCCCCCGGCAGGTTTGATAATTCATATATTAGGTATGACTACAAACTGTAACATCTCAGGTAACTGTCCGGTATTCTTAACCAAAAATTATGCATTTCTTTACCCTTACACTAAATGTGTTGTACTGTAATTATGTTTAAATTGAAAAACAATTTTAGCCAATAAATACTTCTCCAAGTCAGTAGAAATGGCTGAGCACAATGTAAATGAGTTAACACTAATGATGTGACCCCTGGGGGGAACTGCCAGTTTTGCTTGCTCAGTTTCTACTAGACACTGCTAGACTTGTCTCACAAATATGTGGGAGGGTTTGCCTCTATGAACTATCAGGTCAGAATGTCTGGAAGTATCCATCCAAGTTCACTGCTTCTTCGCTGATGGGGAATTTTAAGAGCACAGAAGTACACTTAAGATACCTACATTTCAGATCCTCTATATTCAGAAGCTTTTTCTTCATTTTCTTGAGAATCTGTGAAATCCAAGGCTCTCTTAGTTTCCTTTTTCTGAAAAAACTTCAAGGAAAGTCTGTTTTTCTTTGATGGACTACCTCTTGAAAGCCCGTTACTTTCACTAGGTATAACACCAGGCATTTTTCTCTCCAAATCCCAAAGAGTTGACAAGTACTAATTTATATAAAGATGTTATAATCAATCACCAATCATATCTGTTGATCACAGAAAAGGTTTAATTAGTTTTCAGTTGTCAGCTGTAGGCAATAAAATAAATTTTGAAAACAAATTTACCAAAGAATACTACTAATTGGAACTTCGTATTTGAAAACCTGATGCCTGGCAATAATAAGCACTCAATGTTCTATGCTTGCCATTTGTCCTGAACTTCCTTATACAACAAAAAGTATCAGATAAATGATACTGTTTTTAGCCTATGAGATTACAGGTCACATCACAGAATAGCGCATTTTAGAAGACCTGCAGTTAAAGTTTAAGAAGACCTTCATTTTTATTGTAATTTATTAATTCATCCAGGAAATACTGACTGAGCAACTAACCTACCATCTCTAATCACAAAAGTACAGGGTGGGAAACAGTGCTGAATGGGAAATCAAAGGATGCTGGAATGAGTCTTCCTTCCAAGGCCTTTTCTACTTATTAAAATGAATATACAAAATAAAATCTCTAAAAAGTCTCTTTAAAGTATAATTTAAATACAAGAAAAGGGTTGATATGGTGGTGTTATGCCTAAAAACCTGAGTGGAAAGTAGATACAAAAAGTTGGGATAGTGGGCAACTTTGTGTATATAAAATGCTTATGCACTAGAAACTACAATATGCAACTTATTTTCCAAATATTTTTAAAATGTAAGTTTTTTTAAAAAAAATAATGTTTTTATGTAAGGAAAAAGATGACTTGGTTTGCCTTTTGCTACTTTTCTTCTTAGTTTTCAGATAAAACCTTTAGATATTAAAAAAGGCGTTATTTATGGTAGTTATTTTATACATCACTTGTATTTTTCATTAGACTAACTGGGGGGAAATTAAGAGAAATTACTTCAAACCCGAAAGCTCAGCAATGACTGACAAATACAGATACAGAATGATACCATGAACAACAAAATACACTCAAATTCCACCCTTACTAAGCATTTCACTGGTTGTCTCTGATCTGGGAATTCACAACACTGTACTCGGCAGTGAAACCACATTTTTGAGACAACTCAGGAATGTGGCAAGTTGACCAATTTCCCCATCCCCTCCTCCAACTCAATTTATTCTCCTCGCCACTTAATGCTACTGATAAAATGCTATCATGAATGATAAAGCAGCCTTCGCTCAGTTGTCAGGGATCTCTAAGCATTAAAAAGGTTTTTCTTGGGAGCCAATTCTAATCATGGAAACTGAATAAGAAGCAGTAACGGGACTTAAGTAAATAAAAGAAGAACTGACCAAGTAGCTGAAATAACGGATTATCAGTCCTAATTAATAAACCAACCCTCCTGGCCCCCTCAAAGCAATGATTAAATATTTAACACTACTGAAAACATAACAGTTCTTGCTTTTGGATTTCCTTAAAACTGAGGGTTGTTACATTAAAAATGTTTCTCCTATAGTCTCAAATTTCGCAGAAAACACGAAACCAACAGTAAATGTTTTTGAACAAATGACAGCGTGAACATTCAGTCCCATCAACTTTCTAAAAACACGACTCAGCTCCCATTTTTTCACGAAAAAAGAAAAACATTCTCGACAAAGGTTTAAAACATGAGGCGTTCTAAATACTTCTAGGAAAAAAATAAACTGCGCGGTAAAATTCAGCAATTACCGACACAGGACAACGTAAGTGAAAACATTTCTACGAACGCCAAAGTGAAAGATGACGAAATTGTGCTTATGTCGGTGCCCGTCACCGCAGCGGGTCCGCCACGGCAGGAGTCCTGCCAGTGGCGTCCTGGGCTCGAACCACAACTCCCGGCCCCCCAAGCCCGTGGGCTGGGCCAATTTACGCCTAAGCCGCACCTGCTTTCTGGAGTCCCGCCGCGGCAGGAGGGGGCGCCCCGCCCGGTGCCAAAGGGCTCGACCAGCCGCTCCGCAAGGGCGCAGCACAGACAAGGTCCCGTGGGTGGGGGGGTCTTGCCCGCCGCACAGACGCCGGCGTCCCACAGCAGCCCCACTCCGAAGCCGGCCCAACTTGTGTCGGCGCCCCGGTACCGGCCTCTCCTCCCCAGGCCCTCCTTACCTGGTCATGGCCCAAAGCGAGGTCCGCGGCAGTCACGCCGAAGACTCCAACCGGAATGCGTATGGGTGCGACGGATGAGACCTTGCCCCGAACCCGCAGAGTCCCCGACCCCAGGAAAAACTGTCTGGATCGCCCTCCCCGCGGGGGAGTGACCATTCGCTTTCAAGAGCGGGAACCCGAGCCGCCTCTCGGTCCTGCCTTGCGCTGACACCAACTACATCCCCGGAGCGGCGCCCGCCCGCGCCTGCCCCGGGATGGTGAGGAGCGCAAGAAGTACTCCCGCTGGCGAAGCGCCTGAACCGCTAGGGTCTTTTCCACTCCACCACCGAGGGGAACTTGGCGCGTTTTCCTCACTCTCAGGACCCCCGTGTTTTAGCCTCCGCCCGCGCCAGCGCCGCGATTGGAGGTGGCGTCCTTCGCAAATGCCGGTTCTAGTTTCCACGGTGCAGAGACGCGAAAGGCAGGAGCTGCCTCGCGACCGCCACTAGCCCGCTAGCACGCACGTGCTCCGGAACCAGCTGGAACGGTAGTTTCCCCAAGATCCTAACGGGTTCTGCAGTTTCAAATGTTGCAGGCACCGTCACGGACAGCTCGCTTGGGTCCTCGGTGAAGGCGCGCGCTAGGTGCTAGAGGCCTGGCTGGCGCGCTCGAGCCTCGCACTCTTTTTTTTTTTAAACCATTAGTGCGCGCGAGTTACGGGAAAGACGTTTGGGTCAGGAGACGGTACAGAGAAGATGGGACGGCTCCTTCCTGGAGAAGGAGCCGCCAGGTGCTCAAATCCACCAATCCGTGAACAATCCCCCAGTCCTTGCTGCCCCCCAGCCACCGGTGAAAAGGAGCCAATCAGAAGTACCTAGACAAAAGCCAATTGAGTGGGCGGAGAAAAGAAGTCCAGCCAATACCAAGAAGAAGAAAAGAATATTAACCAATATCACCCCAATATTCAATAAAAATTTTTTAAAAAAGGGAGGGCTCCCCTCAATCACTGCTGGACATACAAAGTATTTTTCAGGAGCTGTCCCCCTCCTTCCGCGCTCACTGGCGCTGAGTGCGCGCTCTCGCTGTCGACTGTTAAATCTAGCTCTGCGTTTCGTGAATACTCGGTGCCACCGAGGGTGCGGTTTCCGGAGTGAGGCCCTCGCGGTAAGCCCCGCCCCTTTCTTGCGTACACCCTCGGGCGGGGTTACCAGGGAAACTAGTTTCGGAAAATGGCTGACCGGCTTGCTCGTTGGTGGGCGCCAGAGTTTTCTCTTCGGAATAGCAGCCCCAGCCCTGCATATCCAAAAAAAAAAAAAAAAAAAAATGGGGGGGCTGCTAGGGATAACTGTACATCTAAGGCGGAATACCGCAGAGCTCTCCCGCACCCCCTACTTAGGCATACATATGCACACGCTTTATTTTCTGTGTACCCCTTTCCCTGTCCGTCAGTACAAGGAAACAAAATAGCGTTTTAAGGCCCAGCTCCGGCTTAGAGAGCTTCAAAGGATTCCTGCGCGAACCCATACTGAACGGCTCAAAAATGGTGCGGCAGGCCTCACCTGGGTTTTGCGTCCTTCTGTGTTTGTATCCTTTGTGAGATGACCTCACAACCTAAAAAGCAAGTTGCTGCAGTTAAGCAGATAAGTTCAGGCCCATTCATTTAATCAACCAGGTCTTTTGAGCTTCTCAATGTGTGCTAGGCATTTTTCAAGGCACTAGGCAAATGGCATAAATGACATAACATTCTGCGCTCTAAAGGAGCTTTACATTCTGGGCAGGGACATAGGTAAACTAAAATTATATGAATGATAGGGAAAGTAGATAAAAGTGTGCTGCTTTAGATAGGATCGTCTGGAAAGATCTCCTTGAGTGGATATTGGAGTAGAGAGTTGAGTGAAAACGGAGGGATCCTTGTAGGAATCCAAGGGAAGGATGGTCCGGGCAGAACAGCAAGTTAGAAAAGTCCAGAAGCTTGATGTGCTTGGTGTTTGGGAAAGAAGCAAGAAGGCCAGGGTGCTTAGAGCACAGTGAATCTGGGTGAGATAATTGTGGGAAGATTATTTGCGACATAGCGTGGCTTTGATTAAGCTGGGTGGATAGACTGTTGACCTTAAAAACTGCAAGCAGGAAGGTCAGCTAGGAGGCTATTTCAGTAGTATAGTGCCTTGCAAAAAGGTGGTAGCAATGGAATTGTTGAGAACTGGTAGGATTTGGAATATATTTTGAAGTACAGCCAACAGGATCTGATGGATTATAAAAAGAGAGAATGTGTGTGACAAAAATGACAGGCTTTTTTTAAACCTAAGCAGCTAGACAGTGCTTGGTTCTTTGCTAAAGTGGGGAACATTGGGGATCTACAGGGTTTGGTGGGAGGGCCCTTGTTCTAGACATTAAGATTGAGATGCCTAGTTCACATGCAAATAGAGATGTTCAGCCAGCGTATACCAGTTTTGGAGCTCAGTGGACAATTTAGATTGAGAGATATAAATTTGGGAGTTATCAAAGGGTGTTTTAAACCATGAGACTAGGAGAAATCACCTAGAATGGTAATACTAATCCTAAAAACCTGCAGGGGATTGATGGCCTTTTCCCTTCCCAAGCCAAGAATCCTGAATTTAGAGAACTGCCCCGTAACTTACCCACCTTAAACATCCCCCTCCCCCCACCAAAAAAAGTTTTTTAAAGTGAAACTTAGAAAGCTCCCAATCATTGAGTTTACAAAAAGAACATTATGACATGCACAGTGATCTCTAAACTGCCTAAAGAGAAGTTAATGCTGCCACCACTTGGAAAAATAGGCTCAAAACTAGTTTTTTACCATACTTTCACGGGATTGTTGAACACTATTTGAGAGCAGAAGGAGAAGCATCCCAACTCATTTTGAGGCCAGTATAATGGTAATACCCAAAATAAATTTGCTACTTTCAAATTCTACTAGGATGAATAACCAATTCTAATTTCCTATTCTAATTTTCCCAGTTCTAGTTTTTCTATCTCAGTTGAGATCCTATTGTTTGTAGCCACTATTCTTCCTGTATTATGATTCACAATATCAGTCAAGGTTCATTTGCAGAGAATAAAATCCTTTCCACCTGGCATAAGTATAAAGGGTATTGAATACTTGGGAGTGTTGATTAAATAGACTCTAAGGTTCATTTTTCAGGAATGAGCCCCAGAGTCTTCACAGAGCAGGCCACCAAGGGAACAATGACTTTTCTATAATCAGGGAATGATGATTTCTGAGTTATATTGCCCCTGCAACTGCCTAGGAGACCACCACCATCAGAAAGCTGCTTGTGCTGCCAACACGGTACCTGTTGTGATCTACATGAGCACAGGGACGGCCTGAATTCTGCCTGTCGGGGCCCACAGAACCAGCAGCTGGATACCTAGACTTTGTTTATGTTGCTTCACATATACCAGACACCTCCCCAAATGTGCCTATCAGTAGCAACGGCTGAAGCCTGTGGATGTATTTCAGGCTTGGTGTATTTATGGCACTGTAATTTACACAAAAATTTGAAGGGTTTCTAAACCTTTTGCTTTCAGTCAGTTCTGTGTGAGAGAAATCCCAGCCACAGTTCTTACCTATATATATCAATAGTTTTTAAGCCTAAAGACTCCTTATCTTTTATTATCTGGCTTCTGGTGTAAAGCAGCTACCTCACCCTTAACGACAGCTAACTTGGGGCATCTAAAACAATGGGATTTAACAGGTTGACAGCATTTCAGTCCCATATTAATCAGCTTTGTATGGCTGAATGGCGGGCATATTTCCTTCCAAGGCTTTTGTTCACAGGGACTGTTTCTGTGTGCTTTGATTTGGAAGTAGAGAAATAATAGTTGGGTTTTATTTTTTTTCAGCCCTAAGGCTCAAAATTCTGGGACTCTTATAATCCACTTAGATTGTAGACAGAGAACCCCTCTTAGTAAAACTGTATTCCTTTCCATATCTACTTGCAGACTGACTAGCTCTGGCCCAAGTTCACTTCTCATAGAATTGTGGTAAAAATGGCAAGAAAAAGCTAGTAAATACCAATTTTATATATTTTTTCCAATTATCTCCCTTTATGCCGCAAATATCTTGCAACTACACAAGGGTCAGCAGTTTTCCATTGTACAATATCTGAGTCTGTGCATATGTATCCACTAAGCCAACATGACATTTCTTTTAAGGTTATTCTATGTACACTGTGAATTTGTAGTCTTCTGGGCACTAGGCCGATACGTAGGGTTAAGTCAGAGCGTAACCTAGCCAGGAGGTGCCGTGCCTGATGATGGAGGTAAAGGAGTGTTCCCCCAAAAAGATGCATGCCACCAGGAGCATGGGGTACCCATGGCTTTCTGCAAGTCACAGCTGAAGGTAGCAAAGGCCTCCTAGAACTTGGCTTACTGATAGTAAAGGGGATGATAAGACCCCCAAACAATAGAGGTCAGGCAGCAGTGCTCAACTACCGGAAGCCAGAAGCCAGGGGATTACAGTAATTATAATGTAGACCTTACCTACACAATTATGGAAATGGTTAAGAAAATCTGATCCTTAGGGGCAATATAGGTAGGCAGCCAACAAAGGTCTTACTAGTTTGTGTCAGCAGGAAAAATTAATAATAGATGACCATGAGGTTCTGTCCACGGGCTAAGTTCTGTCACCCAATAAAGTCACAATTCCTTAATCAGTTTCCACACCTAAGCCCATGTATCAACCTGGAACCCATTGACTGAAGAGGTCCGCAGAAGGGAGGACCCTGCTACACTTCAACAACTATAATGAAAATTATCTCCCTAGTTCCTCCCCAAGGTGCAGGGTTTGGCAAAAGAAGGTTTACAGTTGTTCACATGGAAAATAATACAAAAATAAATAATAATACAGGAATAAACTCTGTGTTTTGCATGTTCACAACTTTAAAGCTACTTTTGCTCCATCCTGTGTATTTGGTCATTTCTTTGGGTAATTGTGCCTTGGTGAAATGGAAACACCCAGACATTTCAATTCAGGGCTTGAATTGACGTTGATACCCAGAGACTAGAAGTATCATCTCAGCTCTCTGTCAGGGTGGAGGCATAGAGAAGCCAGTTAATAAGAGGGGCCGAGGCAAGATCCAGCTCAGAGGGGTCCGTTGGGTCTGTGGCCTACATAGTGGTCATTTCCCCGGTCCTCAAATATATATAATGGGATTGACCTTTTTAGCAACTGGTACAAACCCAGTGGGACCTTTGCCTGTGGAGTAAAAGCTATAGTGGGGAAGCCCAAGCGGAAGCCTCTGAAACTGCCTCCCCTCCCCAGCCAAACACGTGACAGGAAATCTAAACAATGTCGTATCTCAGGGGAGGACAGTAGAAATTAGCGCCGCTCTTATGCATTGGAAAGATACAGGGGTGCTGATTCCTATCATATCTCCATTTAACTCACCATGTGTCCCTACAAACAATAGAGGGACCCTGAAGGATAACAGTGATCATGGCAAGCTCACCAATTAGTGGGCCTGATGGCGGCTGCTGTGCAAGATGCAGTATATTTGCCAGAATAAACGAATACAACCTCAGGTATTTGGTACACATCATTGATTTAGTGAATGCATTCTTTTTTATTCCAGTCTTAAGAAAGGATCAGAAACAGTTGGCATTCCCTTGAAAGAGAAGGAAATACACTTTTGCAGTGTGGCCTGAAATGTTAACATCCCTGCCCTCTGTCTTAAAATAGCTTGAAGAGATCTAGAACTTCTGGACATCCTGCAGAACCTCATGCTAATCTGTTACATCCGTGATACCCAGCTGATTGGCCACCATAAGTAAATTATTCTATACCTGTATCAGGAGAATTTGGGAACTAAAAGTGTACTTGCATGGTAGCAGTGCACAGGAGTGCGGACAAGAAAACTAAATCCCCATCTTCCCTGTTGGGAAATCAATAGATAATGGTTAACTGAGAAATCAAGAAGTAGAAATATGAACATGTTATTTAGATGTGTGGAAATAAATATCAAAGAATCAGCTAAAAGTTGAAAGTGGTTGGGAAAGAGAAGTCTTGTTAGAGCCATTTAATTCTTTAAATCCTGTGTATGTATCACTTTGAAAAAAGCAAAAAACTTTTTTTTAAAAAGCACTGTGAATGAAAAAAAGCACATGCAGCCCAGGATGGCTGTGAACACGGCCCAACACAAAATTGTAAATTTAATTAAAATATTATGAGATTTTTTTGTGATTACATGTTGCAATGTATTTAATGTGTGGCCCAAGATAACTCTTCCTCTTCCAGCGTGGCCCAGAGACACCAAAAGGTGGGATGCCCCTGGAGAAGATCTTAACAATATGAAGCCCGGTTTATTTTAACAATCTGTGTGGTTCCTTGACTTGGAGTTCCTTTGTTTAGTAGGTAGATAGTTGGATGGACAGGGCCTTTGAAGTCACTCTTGGGGTCCTCCCGTGGAGAGTAGCCTGACAGCCTAACTCTGGTATAGGAACATGCCTTTCGCTGACAGATCTTGACTTACTCTTAGATTTTAAAAGAGTATAAAAAATGGTGTTTACACTTTGGGGAAAATGCAGTATCAGTGAATGAGTCTCCCAGTATGAACTGAGTTATAACCACTTCTGATTATATGAAGATGCTGAGACAGTAGGTTCCAAACTCAAGACTCAATAAGGCAACATGCCTTAATTTTCCCAGAGGTGCACCTGTCAACTACCTCGCTGCCCTTTGCAAGTGGTTTTAGGGATAAAGATCTAGAAGCTTTGGCCTTTACACTGAAAAAGTATTGAGCTAAGAAAAGACTCAATTTGAGTGTGCTGCTCTTCTGTGCGAGTTGAGGAAATACCCTCATAAACAAAGGCTGAGTAGTCCCAGGGTGTTTTTTCTTGTGAGAACTGAGAGAGAGGGTAGTCCCAAGGACATGCCCATTAACATTTTTAACGTATACATAAATGTTATTAATTCGTAAATGCTGGAAATCGGTGTACCACAGATAATTTGAGACAAGATGTTGTTATCTGGAGGATGCACTTGAAACTCAAGGGAACAGAACACTCCAAGAAAACCCAGAGGACTCGACTTTCTAATGTAGGAGGAAACAATGAAGTACTTGTAGAAGTCTCAGCTGGGAAGACTGGGAACACCTGAAAGGCCAGGTCAAAGTTCTTTAGCAAAACTGGGTGTCAGCCCAACCTGCTTCTTCTACCCATTGATGAAAAGTCAGGAGAATGACAAAGAGACAGCAGAAATTATTATAGATTTTATAATTCAAATGGAGAGAAAATTTAATTATTCATATTAGAAACTTTTAATGTAATACATTGTTTACTTTTAAAGACAAAGAACTGAAGGAGTGTGTCCTAAAAGCCATGTAATTTGTGCAAATGTTTTGCAAACTAATTGAGTTTTTAAGAGGTATTCAGATGTCTCAGGATCTCAAAAATTAATGTTTAGAAAACTTTCCTTACAAGGAACCAAATAAAATACTTAATTGAAAACATAAATCTTCCACTGGAGAGAGGTATAAAAATTATTTTAAAATGTCTGTTTGCAAGGATGAATATGCATAAGTATGTTTTGAATGCAAACTTAAAGACATAACTGTTATTGGTATTGTGAAAATCAATAAAGCTAAGGCGTTATGAATTAAATTATTTTAACTAATAATTTTGTTTTCAGCATACCATTACAGTTGAGAAGAGCTTCCAAGCTTCAAAAAAAATGGCAGGAGACAGATAAAAATTATGTTAAATTGTAATAATAATAAAACGAGTGTACAGCCCTGGCTGGCGTAGCTCAGTGGATTGAGCGCGGGCTGTGAACCAAAGGGTCACAGGTTCGATTCCCAGTCAGGGCACATGCCTGGGTTGCAGGCCAGGCCCCTAGTCGGGGCCACGTGAGAGGCAACCACACATTGATGTTTCTCTCCCTCTCTTTCTCCCTCCTTTCCCCTCTCTAAAAATAAATAAATAAAATCTTTAAAAAAAAAAACAAAACAAAACGAGTGTACACACACCTTCACACACACATACCTACATACCTGGTAACACACACACAGTCCCTCCACGCCTACAAGAAAAAGACGTGTCACTTGGAATCTGGATCACACAGACCCTGGTTTCTGGGCTGATAATAAGGGAGTTAAGCCCCTCTTTTTTCTTTTTTGGTAAGAAGGGGAAAAACTCATGTATGAGTTCTGGTTTTTGTTTTTAATGTAAATTTTATAATTCCAAATTTTAGAGCTTTTATATTAAAGGCAATAAAATATATGACACAACTAATCTAGGAGCATTACCATTTCTTACTGTGGAAATGTCCTTACGTAATGTTGATAAGTGAAATTAAAAAGAAAATCTATTGGTAAAATTATTGTTTTTTTTAAATAAGCCTTAATTTTTAAAATGTAATTTTATGGTTCACACCTGAAGGGGAAAGTATAGATACTACAAAATATAAAATTGGGAATACAAACATGGTTTATTTTATTCCTTACATTGTTTCAAAATCTCCTAAACTTAAGGTAGCTATAATATTTTATGACTGTTGAAAGAAGATGTAAGGTTGATGTATGTTACATTACAGTTGAAATGTAACATAATTCATATATCCACTCTCTTATAAATTAGTTCTCATAAATCACAGATGAAAATATAAACTACAAACCCGCAGAAAGCATTTTAAAGATCTTATTAGGTAGTTTTTAAACTGTGATATTTGTGATAATTCTTAATTATATTATTATATTTTAATATTAAATTGCTTTAAAATTTCTTAATTGTCTTTGGGGGCTATAGGTGAAGTAAATACATATGTTATTTAAAGACTTTTTAAAGGTAAACAATTAAGAGTTCGACACTGAATTGCCTTGGATAAAAGATTAAAAATGAAACTAGGAAATACGTATTTGTATATAAAAATTAACTATAGTTAAGGGGATATTTAGATAAAACCTCATGCGAAATTCTGTATTAATATTAGGTTATCCGTCTGATATGCCCCTGAGTGGAAGGGCTTGTATTTTGTTAAGATAATATTCATAGCAAGACTGGTGTAGACTGTAACCTTTCTGACACCAGGGTCAGACTCAAACCACTCCCCCCACCAACCTCCCCTCCTTGCCAAACATACTCCCCTAACAACCATGTCCTTGTGAAGACCCTACCACATTGACTTCAGACTTGCCCTGCGATTTGCTTTGGCCAGGAGTGTAATACAGTAATAAAGGCAGAAGCTTGGAACGTGCTTGTGCACCGGGGCTTTCCCCACCTGGCACAATGCTGTGGTTGTCTTGTAAAGAAGCTCCATGTGGTCTCCCTGAGAAGGGACCATGGGGAGAGGGAAGCCTTTCTTTCTCTAGCTGAGCCCATGCCCCAGGCTGCCAGCCGGCTGAACGCTGCCATCCAGGTAGCCAAGGGAGGCCAGCAGAAGACCACATGTTTATGCCATAAAAGCATGAGAAAGAAAAGATTATTTTAGGCCATGAAAGTTGGGGCCTCACACAATCTAATTCCAAGATAATTGAGCTGAAACAAGCCCATAATAATCACTACACAATCCCCATGTTAGAGCCAACGGTATTCTTATCTGACTGACAAAACACCTGGGCTCTTTTCAAATCCCAAAATGAAATGGTAAAGTAATAGATAGTAAATAGTATCTTATGACTTCGCTTAGATTTATTTTTTAAATTAAGGCTTATAATTAATTAGAGACTTATAATATTATAGCTTGAACATATAGCATGGTAAAGCCACATATTACATGGTATATGCAAGTCAGTAAGAAAGTATTTTGAGAGATGGATCCATGATGTGCCAAGGGGCAAGGATGCTCTCGCAATGTTGGGAGAACCTGGAAACTGACTGAAAAAGGAGTTCCCACAGGTTAAATTGTTACAGTTTTTTTTTTCCTTCAAAAAGGAGATTAAACTTATACTTACTTAAAACAAGCTAAGGATGTAAAAAAACATGAGTCCATAATGATAGTCAAAAGAAAAAAATAGCAATTTAATTTTCTCTTCAAATACTCAGTACTTTATTAAAGTCAGTTTTATTTGAAAAAGAAAAGATATTGCTCTTGAAGTTTAATTGTAGGTCTCTTTTCAGGATGGGTTAAACATACAAAGATTAAGAGAATGTTAATGGCATGTGAAAGACAAGACTTTCTTCCCCTGAAATATAAGTAGGCTCTAAATAGGCTTTGGAGGCTTCCTGCTACCCCCCGCAGCACCCACCCACTGACCGGACATTCAGCTACTAAATTGATGATAAGCCTGAAGGAAGGAGGTGGGGCAAGGCGAGCCTTTCAGAGGCTGGGGAGGTGCTCCCACCTGACCCTGGGGCTTGAGACTATATAACACAATTTAAGATCTTGAAGCCAAGTGGATTTTACCTTTCAAAAGACTTTAATTTGTGGAAATAATCTTTAAATTTAAATGCTGGATAGTGGTTTTACTAGCTGTTTGGAGGTTGCTTGCCTTCTGTGGTTACTGCAGATGCTGGATGACGGCCAAGGGTTCACACGCTGAGCCTTTCTGTCTTTAACTTGCACACAGAAAGAAGGGGAGGGTGGGGAGAATCGTCACCCAATCGCAAATAATCCTCCTCCTGTTGAGCCTCTTTGCACTGACCTTTACCGGGGATGAAATCAGAAAACAGTTCATTCAGGTTGGACACCCCTGGAACTTTGGCTAATTTCAACAATTGCTGGGGAGAGAATGGAAAAGGTTATAACCGAGAACATGTGTGTGCAGAAGACTGCCTTTGTTCCTAGAGTCACAAAAGACATGTCTTTATAGTGGAAGAGTCACATAAGGAAGTCAGCATAATGGCAGAGTGAGAAGACTCCTTTGTTTCTACACTTAAATTTACACGTCGGACAACTATAACTCAACAGAGGGTCCTCTGCTCAACACACAAGCACACTTGAAAGATTCGCACATTGGTACATCTGATGGTGGGCACATTGGCACTGCAGGAGGCAAAATGGGGGAAAGGACGGGATGCGGCCACAGATGCCGTTTGGTGCCCACCTTGGCTCCAACGAGTGCGATGGGGGGGCAGAAGTTGGGCTTTTTTCCACCACCATTTAGTCCTCTTATACCCCCCTCGCCCCACAATCGCCACACTGTTGTCCGTGTCCATGAGTCCTTTTTCCTTTTTGCTCGATCCCTCCACTCTCTAACCCTAAGCCCCTCCCCTGACTAGCTGTTGTCCTGCTCTCTACCTTTTTGTTTGTCTCTATTTTCCTTGTTAGTTCAGTTTGTTCATCAGATTCCACATGTGAGTGAAATCATATGGGATTTGTCTTTCTCTGACTGGCTCATTTCACTTAGCATAATGTTCTCCAGGTCCATCCACACTGTTTGTTGCAAAGGGTAAACTTTTCTTCTTTTTTATGGCCAAATAGTATTTCATTGTGTAAGTGTCCCACAGTTGTTTTATCCACTCGTCTACTGATGGACACTTGGGCTGCTTCCATATCTTAGCGATTGTAAATAATGCTGCAATGAACATAGGGATGCTTATGTTTTTTCAAATTAGTGACAATTTCTTTTTAATCTCAACACCCAGCTCAATCTCCTTGATGAAACTGTTTGTTCTTTTCCTCCCCTGAGCGTAATCTACCAGCCTTGATTGGCGGCTGCACTGTGACCTCCGTACTGGCCCAGGGACCACAATGTAAATAAGACCAAGTTTCATTCTGAGGGAACTCACATTCCAGTAGAGGGCTCACTGAGTGATGGGGTTAATTATGCCCTCTTTGTTACCATTGCACATTGGTTCTTATTCCTATTATATCAATAACACTAAGCACTGACTTTTTTGTGTACATCAGTATCTGACTCTCTTGACATTTATATTTCCATTCCAAATCAACAAATTTTATTCTGGTTTTACACAAAGTGAGGAGGAAGTAATTTCTTTATATATCTGCCTTTCGTACTAGGCTGGGGGCTTTTTAAGAAAATGAACTCTGTACGACTTACCTTTGTCCCCATGGTACACACTTAATAAACAAGTGGACAACTGGGTAAGTTCCTACCTGTTCAGACATGCTGTATTCAGAGGTCTTCTCTGCAGAATCTTACACAGGACCAACTGCTCCCTCATCTCTTTTCTGATTTTACTTTATATATAATTTTATTTCAGCACTTAACATTTAAATCTATTTTTATATTGTTGCTCTCTATCGATATAATTTTTAAAAACTCTGTGTCCCCCAGGTCTAGGGCCTGGCACAAAGGAAGCGATCAAGGAAGGTGGACTTGAAGTTGCATGTTCTAGCTCGTAAATGCAAGGTCATCGAGCAAGTCTTAGAAATGGCAGTCACTCAAACCACTCAAATTAATGTAATTTAATTCAAATTTCAAAACCTAAAACTTCTTGAGTAGTTAAACAGAGCTTTCTAGTTAAAAGGGGAATTGTGCACAAATGTTTGGCCACTTAACTAATTCACTACTAGTTAAAAGTTAAAGGGAACTTTTCAAGTTTTAACTTTTTAACTAGCTAACTGAAATAAGTATTATCTAAGTTTCATCCCTATGAAGGATCTCTGGAGTAACACCTTGAACCAAGAAGACCTTAGAACTATTTGAGAGCACCATTAAGTTTCTCAGCAGTAGGTGGCGCTCACATCAAAGTGTTGACTGGTCTTTAAACGTGCAGGTTTCCCAAAACATACTGACTTGAGGATGGGAAAGGGTGATCCCTGGTATTCATTTTGTGTGCTGAGGGCAGAGTATGTAATTATTACAGGGATTAAAAAATAAGTATTGTATTAAAAATAAGTATTTTAAATACTTTATCCAGCTTCTGGTTAGTACTTCAGACACTTCAGCAAATTTCTTTGCCTGAGGGTTTAATCAATAATCCATGTAGCAGAAGGGAAAGTTAGAGTGGCCATTTAGCAGGATGTGAAGTCATTTAATGGAGTGTTTGAAAGTTTGGAATTAGGCACACCTACAGTTATTTAAAATGGAGGTGTTAATACTACTTCGCCCTATTTTTAAAGCTAATGTTTGTTTACTATGTACCAGGCACTGAGCTTAACCCTTCACATGGATAATGTCATTTAATCATCAGACGATGCTATGAGGTAGGAGCATGCCGGTTAAAAACAAATCCTTCCTCAAAACCACACATGCCCCTACAGATGCTGCGCTTCCCTATCCTTTACAACCAAAGCTCCTTGCTCACACTTACTATCCCATTTCCTCACCTCCCACTTACAACTCTACTGTTTTCAATGTGGCTGCCACCCCCATTACTTCATCAAAACAGTTTTCTCTCAGGCAGGGATTTTCAGCTGGTGTTCTGCAAGAGTTTTTAAAACATCCAACCCCTGACTAATCGGGGCACTGACCTCTTTTCTCTTACATTGTCAAATACGGAAATGACAACAGCCAACACAACAATAGCTGTCCAGTGTGAATGAATCAAAATTATACCTATATTTCTTGTCAGATCAACAAAAAGTATAACATATTTTTTCGTGTGCTGCAGAATTTTAGTAATTAGCTTCTGTGGGTCATGAGATAAGAAAGGTTGAGATTGTCGCTCTAAGGGAATGAGCAGCCTCCACGTTTTGTTCCCACACTGCACCTCCTTGTCACACTCTCTTCACTTGGCCTCTGATGGGCCCACGGTGCATGGATCTTCAGGAAGACTCCAAGTGAGTATCGGGTGTGAGGTGTGTGCTGCTGTGTTGTAGAAGGAAAGGGAAAGAGGAGAATCCACCACTCCTGTTCTTTCAGTCCTTCCTTACCAATCATTCAGGCAAAAGTGAAGAGTGTTGGTAGGACGTGCATGTGTCATGAAGTGCATGCGGTGAAACCAGTTGTTAGCTTTGCGCAATATTCCCGCTGTCCTGGTAAGAACAAAACACGTATTCATGTGTGAGCTATGAAATATGAACTGGGTCATTTCAGTGCTTCCACACATGAGTTTAATGTTCTTAAATTTACATCTAAGAATGCTACTGCACAATATAAGGATGAATGGTGATTCATGCTAATCACTTAAATTTTTAATTTTCTTTGTGTAGAACAACAGAAAATAGCAAATTAAAAGAGAGATCTTGGAAGAAAGGGAAAAGCATTACATTTTTAGTACTTTCAATAGCACATTGTTCCTGCTTTTTGAACAAGGGACCTGACATTTTTACTTTGCACAATGTCTTGCAAATTACGTAGCTGGCCCTGTTTGCAGCCTACTCAGGAGTGCTAAAATGTAACCGTACTTTCTATCACTCAGATTTCTGACTCTCAGCCCTGATTCTGCCTGATGCAAAAACCCGATTGCTCCTATTCAAGGAAATTCAGTCCAATTCAGTAATTTCTTTGTCACCTTCAGTTCAAAACTTGTTTAATTCTTGATCGTACCCATCCCAGAGTGGCATCCTTTGTGCCCCTACGAGGTCTCTGGTTTGTGTCATCCTTGTACAGCATCTGTTGCTGACATCAGTCTTTGTGTCTCATTTTTCTTTAGTGACCTCTGTATCCACTGTGTTTGATGAGATGACAACTAATTGAGGCTCTTTTCCAAGTTCTCAACTAATTTCACTCATTTAATCTACACGACAATCCTAGGAGGTAGGAACTATTATTACATTCATGTTATAGGTAAGAAACCCAAGGCACAGAGAGGTTAGGCAAATTGTTCAGGGTCACACAGCTAGGAAGTATCAGACACACTGGCTCCAAAACCTCTTTCTTAACTATACACTAGACTACCTCTCTCAATCTGATGTTTCCCCAAAGGTCCTACTTGGTCATAATTAACGTTTTTTTGTTGTTTGTGTGGTTTTTTAAATAAAGTGTTAAATTTGACTTCAGATTATTGCAATTTAATTTTTTAATTTATAAGAGAGATTGGCCTATAATTTTATTTTATTTTGTATAAGACTTTGAGTTTAGTTTATCTAAACTTACAACAGTTGTCAGGTAGCAAGATCTCAAGTGCTCTTATAATTTTATTTTTGTATTTGTTTGGCTAAGTTACACTAGTCTCATAAAATGAGTTGGGCACCTTTTCTTCTTTTTCTAGTCCCTGAAAACAATTGTAAGAGCTTCTTTGCTCTGTGAAGTTTTGGGAGAGCTTATCTGTCCAATTCTCTGGGCTGGTGGCTTTTTGAGTGTAGAGAGACTTTGATTTAACGAGCTTCCAGCAAGCAGACATTTCACACCAGAATGGAGCCTCCTGCAGCAGTGCTGCCTGGCACCTGCCCTACTGTCAAAGGTGTGCAGTGCAGGTGGCTGAGGCGATGGCAGGGAAGTTTCTGCCAGGGCCCTACCACGATGTGATTAGGCATTTTACTGATTGCTTCAATTCTGGCCACATAGTATACAAGCCTGGCTCTCTGGCCTCCTGGAGAACCAAGTAGCTACTTAATATCTTATTCTTTTCTGCTCCAATTAGTTTGAGTAGTTTCTATCATCTGCAACTAAGTATAAACTTTAAGAAATAATACATGGTCATTTCTGTACATTTATACTCTATTTATTTAGTGCTATTTTTAGCCCACTTGAGCCATCGTGTCTGATAAGAGTGCACTGAAATATAACATACACAGCATTGAAAGAAAAGAACAAAGCTGGAGGACTGACACTATCCATCTTCAAAACATGCTACAAAGCGACGGTAAACATGTGAGTTTGGTACTGACAAAAAATAAACAAATAGATCAAGGGAACAGAATTGGAAGCCCAGAAATAGACTCCTATAAATGTGGCCAACTGATCTTTGACAAAGAAGCAAAGGCAAAACAGTGGAGCAAGATAGTTTTTCAACAAATAGTGAATAGGACACCCACATGCTAAAAAAAAGGAAGAAAAGAAACAATCTAGACTCAGCACTAACAAACTTCACAAGAATTGACTCAAAGTGGATCAGAGACCAAAATGCACAATGCACAACTAAAAAGCTCCTAGAAGATAATGTAGGAGAAAATGTAGATGACTTTGATTTGGTGATGACTTTTTCAATGCAACATCAAAAGCATGATCCATGAAACAAAGAATTGATAAGCCGCTCTTCATTAAAATAAAAAAATTCTCTGCAAAAGATGCCGTCAAAGAATAAAAAGACAAGCCACTGTCTGGAAGAAAATCTTTACTATGGATATAATCAACACAGGACTATTATCCAAAATAGGCAAAGAACTTCTAAAACTCAACAATAGGAACACAAACAGCTTGATTAAAAAAAAAAATGGGTCAAAGACCTTGATGTCTGACCGAAGAAGATATACAAATGGCAATTCAGCATAAGAAAGAATGCTCCACATCATATGCCATCAGGGAAAGGCAAAGTAAGACAGGAATGCAACCCCATCACGTTCCTGTTAGAATGGCCCAGATCTAGAACCCTGACAGGAGCAAATGCTGGTGAGACTGGGAGGGAGCAGGGATTCTCATCCACTGCTGGTGGGAACACGCGAAGGTGCAGCGTGGCGTGAACCCAAAGGAGTAGAGAAGTTATGTCCACACAGAAAAACGTATACAGACGTTTATAGCAGCTTTATTCATAATTACCAAAACCTCAAAACAACCAGATGTCTTTCAGTAGGTGCATGAATAAATAAACTCTGGTACCTCTAGACAAGGAAATATTATTCATCATGAAAAAAAAGCTATCAAGACATGAAAAGACATGGAGGAAACTTAAATACATGTTACTAAATGAAAGAAGCCGATCTGAAAAGGCCGCATACAGTATGAATTCCAATCGTATGACATTCTGGAAAAGGTAAAACTATGGGGACAGTAGACCAACCAGGGGTTGTCAGGGGTTCGCAGGGAGGGAGAGCTGAAGAGGCAGAGTACAGAGGATTTCTGGGGGGCAGTGAAACTACCCTTTAGGGACTGCACCGGTGGATACACGTCGCTTTATGTCCGCACCCATGGAATGTACAACACCAAGAGTGAACCCTAATGTGACCTCTGCACCTGGGCGATGATGGTGTGTCAGTGCAGGTTCATCGATTGGAACGAATGTGCCGCTCCGGTGCGTGGTGTTGATAATGGGGAGGCTGTGCATCCGTGGGGGGGGGCAGGAGGTATGTGGGAAAACTGTGTATCTCCCATTCGATTTTTCTGCGAACCTAAAATTGCTCTCAAACATGAAGTTTATTTAAATACATATCAATTTATGTTAATAAGTGCATTTAAGTTCACAATTTGGAGGCATTGCTCTTTGTATTATCAGGCACTGCCCATCTTTCTTACTACTTTACCCACAAATTCTATTTTATCTAATGTAGTCTTGCTACACGGACTTATTTTTCATTACACTTTTTTAGTTAGAGTTAGATTCAGCTGCAAAGAACCGAGAACCAAAATAACAATAACCTAAAAGGGGAAACTTTTCTCCCTCTAGTCCTGAGGTGTGGACAGAGCTGATTCTGCCCCCAAGCTAATCTGCCATCTGGACTCCTGCTCTAAGCCCAGACCCGACTCCCCTCGGGCACGGAAACCTGCACAAGGACTCTGCTCTCTCTCGGTCTGCAGCGAGCTACTATTATCTGTCTCCTAACTAGCTCTGGCGCCAGAGCCTTCTCTGCACCTGGTGGTCCCCCTCCCCTTAGATTAAACACACATTCCTTTCCTAACACGTGGACTCGGTGCTTTTAGTTGTAAGACAGTCTGGGGGTGAAAGACATAGAGCGTATTCATGTCCTCTTGCCACTGCCCAAGACGCCCCTCCTGTGTAAGTTCCTGCAATAAACTCTATGGATAGCCAAGACGGGAGTGGACGGCCTCTTTTCTTCGGTCTTTCCGCTGCCATCTGCTTGGTAGGTAGACTTTCAGCCTCTGAGCTTTTCCCTGGGTCCGTGGGTGTGAGCAATTGATGAACAAGCCAAGAGACGGAAGAAATGGGCTTTGGTGAAGAGGCGTCCTCAGGTGGCCATCTGCTTCCACGCGGGGGGAGGTGGCCGACATGCTAGATCGCTGCCTGAGCACTGGGACTCCCTAAAAATGCAGGCTGGTCCCGGGCCCTCGTTTGAGGGGCTCCGCTGCAGCAAGGCAGGGATATCTGCGGCCACAGAGGTAGGACGCTGGTCCCGCTTATGGGAGGTTTGGCTGGCCGCTGATGCCTAGGTAGAGGTAGAAGCCAGGGTTAGAAAATGAGAGGAGAAATGGAAGCCAGGAAAAGATATTAGAATGTTTGCACCTTCGTCAGCATCGGGCCTGGCCAGGAAAGGTTCTTTAAACAGAACCCACTTCTGTTATGAAAACGGCGAGGTCTCCGTGATCTGTGTGTTCACGGGGGTCTGCACATGTGTCGCGTTCACGCGGTATTTTCCTCTGCCAATGGAGGGTATGGCGAACTCATGAAGGAGCCACGCTTAGTTGGCTTAAAAGTAAACAGGCGCAGAGGGATTGGGTATTACAACATTCTCAAAAATACAAAAACTAACCCAAATGCTTTTCAGGACCTTGTGATCCGAGAAAATATTTGATACTCAAGCTACTTTAAGTTTATTGCTTTAATTAAAATAAACATGTGTTTAGTTTCATGAAAGTTTTGTGTGTGTGTGTGAGTAACCTACTAAGATTAAAATAGATTTAATTATTATAGATTCAAGTATTATAAGTCAGCTGATTCAAAGATAGAGTTTGGTTCTCTTTCTCTCTGTTAAAAGGACAAAATTCTCTTGATTGATGGATCTGCTCCTGATAGGATTATACTCGTATTTTATGTTGTTTTAAACAGGTCTCTGATTACTTCAGAATACTAAATCTTCTCAAGTGTTAAAGCTAAATTTCCATATTTAAAACGCCCTGCCTGACTTTCATGAAAAGGCAGCAGTAACGAAATCTATAAAGATCATGGTACATATGGACGAAGTCCATTCTGCTTCTGCAAAAATGACTCCCCGGTGCCAGTCTTTTGCCACCCTAATATCCTTATAACATGGCAACAATCTGCCCCTGAATCAGGAAAATTAGAACGGTTACAAATTAAACAAACAGGTGAGGTGATGGGAAACCTACCACAGCCACTTGGTTCTTCCAGGCTCCCGGGCAACCCCTGTTTTTCAGTATTTTGCATTCCTTCAGCCACCCTGGGGCAATTAAGCTAGATTTCATTCCACGGCCACTTAGTGTGGGTTTTCGACACGTTCTTGTTGTTGCACGTGTGCTTCCAGATGGGCCGAAGCCTTCTCGTGCCGCAAAGCTGACCCTCTCACAGTGGCAGAGAAGCTGTTAGAAAATGTGTTTCCCACCTGGAGTATACTTTCCAAGTGCTTCCTCAGGGCCATTTACGTAGCCCGACTGTATACCCTGGGATAATTGCTAGAGATTTGTCTCTGGGTCCACACCCTCCCAGGGGTGGTCAAATGGTTTCCTTACATTGGTGATGCGATGCTAACCTCTGAAGAACTGCAGTCATTACACCAATGCCTGGACATCCTGTTTGCTTATCTCCAAGCCAGAGGATGTGCCATCCATCTGCAAAAGATTCAAGGGCCGAGCACAGCTGTAAAGTTCCTTGGGTTCAGCTGGCCAGGTAAGATGCATTCTGAGCACTGTCATTGACAAGATACAGCATCTTCCCACATCTAAAAATATTTTAAGACCTTTTTGGATACTAGCGGGCTTTCATTCCCCTGGGGTAACAATATAATGGCTCAGTGTTTGCACCCACTGTATTGACTGGTAAAGAAAGGTACTCGTCGAAGTTGGGAAGGCGATCTGAGGCTGGATTTGGGGAAGCAAAGATTCTGATAGCCCAGGCACAGACAGGCCTTGGGTTCCTCCTTGCTGGGGTACCATGTCTTTGGATGTAACAGTAAGCCCTGAGGGAACTAGCTGGGATCTGAGGCAACTTCAGGGAGAGTCACCCCTGGTGTGACAGTCCCAGTTATGGAAGGACACAGAGACCCGTCATTCCCTCATGGAACAACAGGTCCTGGGAGCATATAGAGCATTGCAACCAACAGAGTCTATCACTGTGGCCCTACTGGTGACAGTGCAGATGGGCCTCCCACTAAAGGTTGGATGGAAGGGTTGTTTGCAAGGCCTGCTTTAGCTGTTGCCCAAGCTCCCACCCCGCAGAAATGGCATGCATATTTGCAGCAGCGCCCTTTCCACAGGTCCGTTAGGCAATGGGTTACATGCCATTTGGGGGCCAGCGTATTACAAGACCACTCCCGCCCCCACTGTAGAGTCCCCACAAGAGATGCCCTCATCAGTGAAAGATGGCACCTTTCCTGCTCCCAAAGAAGCATGGCTCCAGATGGGTCTAGCCAAGGTGATCCTTGTGTGTGGACTGCGGTAGCCATCCAACCCCAGACTGACACCATGTGGTTTGAAATGAGAGAGCAACAGAGTAGCCGGTGGCAGAACCAAGGACCATACGGCTGGTATGTACACACGAACCCTGGCTTATTGTCCCCTGTACAAGAAGTTGGGCTGTATTTAAGGGTCTCAGACTTGGCCGGCACAATGGGCATGAGATAGCTGGCAAGTACTAAGGAAGCTATGTCGGGGGGGCCACAATATAGCAGAAAACCTGGGAAAGGTTCCAGGAGCCAACTGCTAGCCCGACAGTCCCTCGCGTCTCTGCTTACTTGTCTAACCCTCCTCCCAGAAGCATGGAGGTCGATGTTAGCAAAAATTGGGCACTGGCTCCATCACAAACACCCAAACTACCAGACTGGGTGCCAAGCATAGCGGGTGCTGTGGCACCTGGGCAGGATGGCGAACAACTCAGGGAGCCAGGTTCCCCCTCTGTTACGCTGCCATGGTGGCGGCAGGAACCAACTGCCAGGCACGCTCGCGTTTGCGCCGCCGTTGCATCCCACACGAACCAGAACATGTACACAAAGCATCTGTCCCTGCACAAGACTGGCAGGTAGGTTGCACTGGATCTCTGCCAGGGACAGAAATGTGCTTTCTTAACCTGTGTGCGTACCACAACAGGACTGTAGTGAGCCTTTCCTTGCAAAAGAACAAACCAAACAGCCCTGCTTAAGGGCTTAGAACAAGTTAGTGTTTTGTATGGTTACCTTTGGTGCACTGAGAGTGACCGAGGCTCACGTTTCATCCAACATGATGGTCAAGGTTGGGCCCAGGAGAGGGACATAAAACAGATTTTATTAACCTTATAACTCATAGGGTGCTGGCTTGACTGATAGAAAAAAATGGCGTTTTAAAGGCACAGCTGTTTGTGCTTTTACAATCCTCTACCTTGCACAGGTGGGCAAACGTCAACGCTGAGGCAGTTAGAAAAGCAAATTTGGCCAACCAGCATGGGGCTGGCTCCCTACTGATATCTAGGAACTGTGACAAAGGTCAGCTGACCATGTCTGTTAACAAGATGTGGCCTGAGGCCCTGGTGCCAGAGCTGATCCGAGGTCAACATCAACTGCTCTTCAGAGCTCCTCCAGATGTCAGATCAGGGGAGGGACACTTGAATGGGGGGTTGGATTAGCAACTCCCCCCAGGCTGGATAGCATATTGATTAGCAGAGAGTGAGGAGTGTCCTGGCCAGCTAACATGGTCCCTGTCAGCTCTTCCGGAGTCTGGGCCCACACACTGTGTGTACCAGTACGATGGACAGAAACCAACACCGAAGGGCACGAAGATAGACCACTGAGCATGCTCTTTTGCTACCCTGCTCACATTACAAACAATCCCTGCACCTTTGCCCTCAGGCAACATGCCTGGTGTGCACCGCCTGCCCTGAAGCCACAGGCTGCACACATTTTAGTCAACAAGGGTGATCCCACTGCTGCCGTCTGATTGCGGGGGAGGCCTCCCTCACTGAGAGCCCACTCCGCACCCGTGTTCTCTCCCACAGCTTCTTGTTCCTGATGCTGTTCCCCACTGCCTGTGGAGAAGTGCATTTTTTCCTACCTTGGGCTCAAAGTTATGCCAACAGCTTACAGAAAGACATATGCGGGACCTACGGTGCGTCACGGCCCTCCAGCATGCCTGGCCTGTCCTGGTGAGTATCATCCATGTGACCCATCTGGGGGGAATTTCACGTATTTATAAAGGCTCTTAAAGCAAAAACATCAAATTTAACACTAGGGTTACTACAGATGACACGTAGAATTGGCCTATAAATATAAAATACCTCTTTTAACAATGCAGGACATGGCACACCTGTCTTTGTCAAGGCCACACAGAAACAGGTGATTGTCCCAGCAGCCCCTCTGTTATAAAAAACGAAAGTCAAGCTTCCCACCATCAAATCCCAGGGCTACCACTACAAGGAAAGAGTTTTGCAAATCTGGGAAGGTTTAATGTGGCCCACACCCACAGCAGGGCATCTTAGTCAAGTTGCCCCATCATTCCAGGAGCAAGCCTGGCACACACATGATTCACGGGCTCAGAGCACCAGAGAAATGGGCTGGTTCCAAGACAGCCATCTGAAAATATCATTGCACTCCAAACCAGGGACTGGTTTGCTACTGGCTGGTCTCAGCGTCCTGGCATTGCCTGGTTGGCACTGAACGGGACAGAATGGCTATGCAGCGCCCGCCTGTAGCCATGACTGCTCCCGCTCTGGCCAGGGGGACGTGCCCTGGGTTTTCCCTGGGTGTGGAGATGGTGGACTAAAACGATGACTAAATCTGTAAATTACACCCATTTGGCTAGTAGGTGGACAAGAAGTGTTTTCCTCTGGGATGATCACCAGGCAGCTATTTCTGTGCCATCCGTGGATTTTGAAGATAGCTCTCAACATACAGAAGCTGTAACTAATGACACATGACGTGCTATAAATGACAGCTTCCGGAGCATCTCACTGAGTGATACGGAACTGGTTTACATGAGGAAAGATGTGCTACAAAATTACATGGTGCTGGATGTTTTGACACCTGCGCAAGGTGGGACGTACGTCATCGTTAAAACTCAGTGTTGTGTCTACATACCTGATAACGCAGCCGACGTCTCCCTTGCTTTTCGAGCACTCCGTGAACAGATATGCATCTTGTCAAACCCTGAACTTTCTTTTTCCCAATGGTTATCGTCATGGTTTGTGTCTTGGGGGATGTGGTAACAACAGTTACTCTTTATGCTTTGTTTTATACTTGTTATAGGTATCCTAGCCTGCTGCTACCTCTACTGTTGCTGCAGTCTTTGCCTGCAAGTTGAACAAAATTAATGTAACCTGTCATCCAGAGAGCCCTCTCTAAGGCTCAGGGAATGTGGTAGAAGAGGTGGGGGCACGAGATTGTGAGGGCCAGTTAGAGGGGTGGAGTGTGTGGATGGAGCGAAATCCATCTTGAAACTAATCCACCTTCTTGACTCCTGGGTGGAGTCGGAACCCTGCTCGCCTTCCCCTGGTCTGTGAATGTACACAGCCCCAGTCTATGAATGCACATGACTGCAGTCTGAATGCACGCGAGAGCTCTGTGCTTTGCTTCTGGAGGGAAGGATCCCTCGACATTATCTGACTCTTAACCAGCTCTGGTGCCAAAGCTTCTCAGCACCTGGTGGTCCCCCAGACTTCCTTAAATTATATACACATTCCTTTCCCAGCAAGTAGACTCCGTGTTTTTAGGTATAAAACACCGAGTCTGGGGGGTAGAAGGTGCAGAGGACATCCATGTCATCTTGCTGCTGCCCAAGATGCGCCTTGTATATAAATTCCCTCAATAAACTCTTTTTTTTTAATTTTTATTTTAATTGTTGATCTTGTACAGTTTTCTGTCTTATATTCTCACCCGAACCCGCCACCCCAGCACTCCCCACCTCCCTCCCATTTCCACCGCCCCCCATAGTTTTTGTCCATGTGTCCTTTATACTTGTTCCTGTAAATCCTTCCCCTTTTCCCCTGAAATTCCCTCCCTTCTCCCCTCTGGTGACTTTCAGCCTGTTCCCAATTTCCATGTCTTTGGTTATATTATGCTTGTTTGTTTGTTTTGTTGATTAGCTTCCTGTTAAAGGTGAGATCATATGGTATTTGTCTTTCACTGCCTGGCTTACTTTGCTTAGCATGATGCTCTCAAGTTCCATCCATGCTGTTGCATAGGGTATGAGCTCCTTCTTTCTTTCTGCTGCATAGAATTCCATTGTGTAAATGTACCACAGTTTTTTGATCCATTCATTTACTGATGGGCATCTAGGTTGCTTCCAACACTTGGCTATTGTAAATTGTGCTGCTATAAACATAGGGATGCATAGGTTCTTTTGGATTGGTGTTTCAGGGTTCTTAGGATATAGTCCTAGCAGTGGAATTGCTGGGTCAAAAGGTATATCCAATTTTAGTTTTTTTAGAAAATTCCATACTGTTTTCCATCAATAAACTCTTAATGTAATGACGGAGTGGTCAGCCACTTCCTGCAGTCTCTCGGCCCCAGGAACTGCTGCCTAACAGCTGAGATAGGCAGCCTGGGCTGGCACGGGGCTCTGTTTCACAGGTCCTCGGGGACCTACGTGTTCCAGCCTTGCTACTCCGCCATCCACCGGACATGGCTCATCCACGTGGTCCTCAGTTGACCTTGGAGCCTTGTCTGCGTAACTGGAGAAGAAGCTCGCGCACCAGCAGTTAGGCTCATCCCTGTGCACAGCTGCCTGTGTGCAGGTTCAGGATGGCATCTGCACTCTTCATCGTCTTGCTGTAAATATCCCACTTGCCAGTTACCATCTGGCCCTTGACAAGGGAAGTTTGCTGACCCCGGTAGCTGAGCACAGCTTGACTTCTTTCTTCTAATAATTCATGGATTCAAGCTACCCAATCTTTTATTCCAGAGCTCCCAAGTTTGCCAAGTTAGGCTGGGGTATATTTTTATCCCCAGTATTTCCAGTTCCTAATCTCTGCCTCCAAGAATACTTGATACCACTCAACATTTGCTGACGTTTCTCATAGCTAATGTCATTATTGGTGAGGTTAAACGCCACCCTCAGGGGCTTTCCTTCCTGAAGAAGATGCTTCCTTATGTCAAAAATGCATTCAGTCCATGGCTATCAGCCCATGAAGATGGTCAGCTACGCCCAGCACTGCAACGCCCTACGGTATCCCTGCTAGTGACTCAGGTCTGGCTGTGCACAGCCCAAAACTCCCAGATTGGAAAGTGGGATCTCCCGCAGTGAAATCGTATTATTGCCCGAGTGTGGGGCGGGGAGCTGTTGTCTCTTCAGGAGTATTTTTAACTGGGACTTTGTGAGCCTGAAAGAACCATTTCCATATTTTCCTTTCAATGTTGTTTACCAATTCCCTAAAAACTCAGTGGCTTAAAACAATACAATTGATTATCTTATAGTCACACAAGCCAGAAGTCTGAAATCACTTTCACTGGGCTCAGGTCAAGGCACTCTCAGGGCTGCATTCCTTCTGGAGGCCGCAGGGGAGAATCCTTGCCTTTCCAGCTTCTAGAGGCTGCCCATGTTCCTTGGCTGTGGGCCCCTTTCATCTTCAAAGCCAGCAATCATATCCCTCCGACCTCTGACTCTGTTATCGCATCTCCTTCTCTGACTTTGATACTCCTGCTTCCCTCCTATGAAAACTGGCCTACCCACCTGAATAATCCAGGATAACCTCCCCAAATCAAGATACTTAGTTTAATCACATTTGCAAAGTCCATTTTGCCATATAAGGAAACATTCTCCAGTCCTGTGGATTAAGACAAGGACATCTTTGAGGGTCTATTATTCTGCCAGTCACAGTGAAGGCTCCAGGTAGTGGGTCTGGTGGTAGGGGTCGAACAGAGTGGTATTAATTGGAGGAGCTATAACCATTACCATCTCTCCTTAGGTCTAGAAAAAATACTCAGACCAACCTTGGCCCAAGGTTTCCTTATAGCTCCAAACCAGGTGTTTGAGTGCCATTTATGACCTAGCCTGTGTCCTCACAGGACCCAGACAGATTTACTTCCACTTGCAGTTTCACCATCTCGAACATCTCAGTGGACAGCTCGAAATCAGGGCATGCCGTGCTTTCCAAGCTAGATCCTCCTCAGGCCCAGAATAGTGTCATGGTCCCCAGGGCTACCTCCTGGCCCTATAGTGGGAAGGCAAAGTGTCACAGGAAAGAGGGCCATGAAGCCTTCCTCGCTCATCCTCCATGCAGGGTCCCGCCTTTTTCCTTTGCCCTGCTTTTGTTTCTGTGTCCTTCTGGCATTGGAGCCATTCCTTCTAGCCATATCATCTCGTGGTAACCAATGTGGGTTTTATACTCGCAATCTAGAGGAAATTTTATACTTTCAATCTCTACGGCCACAGGGTGTAAGCGGGGACTCAAAGTTCCTGCAGCTGGCACCTCTGCCATGGGAGCTATTGCAGTCCTGGCAGAGAACCTGTCTGCTAGAGAGTGCCGGGGGCGGGGAGAAGACTTGCCTTGGAGCCATGTTGGAAGTGTTACATATGATACTTGTTAGTGTTGTATCTGAATTAGACAGTGCTCTACTGGCTTTAAGAGTGATCCAAAAACTCCTTGAGTTTTTGAGATATGGGATGAATTTCTCTCACTGAATCCATTTAAAGGGATGGTGGAAAACAAACTGAAATTGCATTCTGATGACATGCCACATGTCGGGCTTGTCTTGTACGACATACCCAATGCATACTGCGCCCCTCATACCCGATCATTTGCTTTATGAGGACTCAGTGTAGATGCATTTCAAGTGATTAACAGCAAAGAGTTCATCTACCTGCAGATTTGCTAAGTATTCTCGCATATTGCATTTCAATGAACACTCTTTTAAAATTTCCCCAATTTTTAAGAAGATTGTATTTATTTATTTTAGACAGATGGGAAGGGAGGGAGAAAGAGAGGGAGAGAAACATCGATGTGCGAGAGATACATCAGTTGGTTGCATCTCACAGCCTCCCACCTGGGGACTTGGCCCGCAACCCAGGCATGTGCTTTGACAGGGAATTGAACCTGTGATCTTTTGGTTCACAGGCTGTTGCCCAATCCACTGAGCCACCCCACCCAGGGCTAAAATTTCCCAAGTTGGGGAAATTTTTATGTCTATTGGGAAATGTACTGGAAAGCTCGTTCAAGTGCCCTTCCTTTCTAAATAGCAGCACCCATTCCAGGCCCCTTGATTACTTTAATGGGGGACAAAAAGAGATTTGGAAATGGAGAGATTTCCTCCTTGGGAAACAATTGGCCAGTGTGGGGGCACCGGCCATCTGCATCCAGTACAGAAGCAGCTTTCTTCTGAGAGGAATGCTGAGCACATGGATGCTCTGACCCTGGCCGTTCCAGTCCCTGTTAGGATCCTCTGTCTCGGAGCACTGTAATGGGACCTGCAGGTCAGCCCTGTTCTGTGGCCACAGACTGGAGCCCGGGCCCCCGTGGCAGCTTTTTATCTTAAGACCAGGGCCAGGCATTACTTCACTCTATCCTCCTCAGTCTGGATCACTGGCGAAGAAGCAGGAGGATCTCTGAACATATGACTGTTTAAAAGACCGGCAGAAAGAAGCAGGACCAGTCATCTCTCATTTTGTGAGCACGGCTGGGTGCTCTACACACTCATGTACTTTCACTGAATGCTCTCAACAGTCTCATGGGGGGGGGTCGCCATCATTGCTTTGTAAGGAGCCTGAAGTTCTGTATTGTCAGGGACCCACCAGGAGACAGGTGGTGTACCCAGGAGCTTTAATTGAAGTGAGTTTAAGAAATGAACTATTTACGAAGGTCTAAACAGAGTTAAGAAAACTAACAAAACATGATGAAGCTTTGAGGGATTAGCAACAGCTGGAAGCTGTTACCATCCATAGAGAGAAAAGGAAAGAGAAGGGAGAGAGCTCCCCAGAAAGCCAGAGACCTGGAGCCAGGTAGGGAGGGGGAGGGGGTGGGGATGAGGTGGGGCATTGATTAGCCTCTCTTGTCCTGCTGCTCTTACCCGCTGGTCTCCCACCACTGCTTTCTGTTGGCCAAAGCCAACTGATAGCCAGAGGGCAGGGGCACCTGGGTGATGTACTCTATACGGGTCATCCCCACAAGGGACAAAGGGAGACTAGCCAGCATGTGTTCTGAGATCAAATAATTTGACCAGCAGTCTTGTGCTAAAATTTAAACCTTGGTCTTCCCGAATCCAGAGCATCACTCCCATTGTCTACACAATCAGGAACAGCAGCTGGAAATTGGAAGCAAAGATTGACAAGAAAATTAAATTTCAGCTCATAGACCAACCACATCCAAAGTACAGTCCAAAGAACACTAGACTTTTGTTGCCAAAAATTTGACAGAAGCTTTATTTAATACCCTCCAGCTGGAGCTCCAGAAGTGTGTTTTCATATATTAAAGACTATGAGGTAATTAAACCTAACTAATTCTCACTCTTTTCTCCAACTTAATTGACCATGAAAACTTTTTTGTTCATCTAACACCAATCACAGCACACAGATTTGTATTCTTAAAACACTCTTGGGAAAGTACTGCCATAAGCAAGGCAGGGGGTCAGTGCAGGTAATTTAGCTGCAATGTGGAGGGGAGGTTTGAAGATGGCCGTGCGAGAGACGGGCAGACCAAATGGAAGACTCCTCCAGTAATCCAAGTGGGAGATGAGAAGGGCCGGAACCTGGAAGCTGCCACGGGAGGGAGAGGTAAACTCCTTGTTCTTGATTGGGGTGAATGGTGACATCATTCACCTGGAGGAGAAATCAGACACAGGCTGTGAGATTGTAGGCCAGGTCTGCACACACTAGGCATAAGGTGCTTTGAGATAAACAGATGTTTTAGTTGGAAGCTGCGGCTGCGAGGTTATGCAAGGCACACATTTGAAAGCCACCAACATATGGGTGACACCTGAAGCCCAGGGAATGGAAGGCATCCCCAAGGTTGAGAAAATAGAGCAGAGGATCTGACTTGGCTTCAGCACATGAGGGAACATCTTGAAATTACTTAAAACATAGCATGTCCATGCATATAGGCATTTTCTTTTTTATGGAAGAGAGTCCCATGGCTTTTAGCATATTTTCAACAGTGTCCTTAAAAAGAAGCATAAGAACCATGTTGTAGACTAAGAAGAGAAGAGGATCAAGGGTGGAGACACTGAAGGAGTCTGACACGTTTTGGCCAGAGTGGTGGGAGCAAGCTAGGGTGCCAGGGCCACAGGATTCACGGCAGCAGGAAAGACCAACAATTTCCAACAAGCGAAGAGGTCCAGGAAAATTAGGTCTCAAGACTGTCCTTTGGATTTGGCAATTAGGTGGTTATTGGTGGACTTAGCAAGAGAAGAGTCAGTAGGGTGCTGGACGGGTGGAGTAGTAAATAACTTGGGAGGAGGTAGAGGGCGTGAGAAGAGGCACATCCTTCCAGATGCCTGTGGTGAAGGCAGCATTAAGATTAAGTGCTGTACTGGTTTGTGATTGAGACCAACGAAAGCAGTTTTTAGGCCCACCCCTGGAGACACTTATAAAAGGAAAAGTGGATCCCACAACGCTGAAAGATAAAACAGTTTCTCTGGGTGGATAGCAAATACCACTCATGAAACTCATCAACATCACACACATGCAAAAGCAGCAAGTGGAAGGAGGGAGACTAGGTCACAGTCAGAATAAGTGTTGATAGTCAGAGTCATGAGGACCTGCTTTTGACTGGAGCAGCTGGGTGAATGGCGGTACTTTTCACAGACTTGGTGAAGACTGGGGAAAGAGCAGATAAGGGGTAGAAAACGTAAGTTCCATTCTGGATATCTTTAAAAAAAAAGAAAACTCAACTGAGTTTATTCTTCTCCAGCTTTAATGAGAGATAATTGACATATAACCTTTAAGGTGTACAATGTGATTACCACAATGAGGTTAGTTAACATCCTTCACCTTTTGTGTGAGGTGAGAATTTTTAAGATATACTCTCTTAGCAACTTCCAAGTACACAACACAGCATTGTTAACTATACTCACCATACTGCACCTTGGATCCCCAGAACTTTTTCATTTTATAACTGGAAGTTTTTACTCTTCAACCCTCTTTCCCCATTTGCCACTCTCTCCCCCACTAGCTAGCTCCATTCTACTCTGTTTCTGTGAGTTCGTTGTTTTTTTTTTTAAGATTCCACATATGAGTGAGATAATACAGTATTTGTCTTTCTGTGTCTGAATTATTTTACTTAGCATAATGACCTCAAATTTCATCTATATTGTGGCAAATGGCAGGATTTCCTTCGGTTTGTAACCAAGTAGAACTCCATTGCCTGTATGTGCCAATCTTCTGTGCCCATCCGTCTGCTGAGGGACACTTGATTTGTTTTCCTGTCTTGACTGCTGTGAACACAGAGGTGCATATATCTCTTCAGGATAGTGATTTTATTGTCTTAGGTTAAATACCCCAAAGTGAGATTGCTGGATCATATGGTGGTTCTGTTTTTGATTTTTTGAGGAATACGCACACCGTTATCCATAATGACTGCACCGGTTTACATTCCCATGAACGGTGTAGAATGGTTCCCTTTTCTTTACGTCTTCACCAGCTCTTATCTCTTGTCTTTTTGATAACAGCCATTCTAACATTTGTGAAGTGGTATCTCGTGGTTTCAATTTGCATTTCCCTGATGATTAGTGATGTTGAGCACCTTTTCTTACACCTGTTAGCCATTCATATGTCTTTTTTGGAAAGATGTCCTTTGCCCATTTTAAAATCGGATATTATTATTGTTGTCGTTGTTTTGCTATTGAGTTATATGGGTTCCTTATCTATTCCTGATATTAATTCTTTATCAGACATGTGATTTGCAAATATGTTCTTCCTTTCCCTAGGTGGCCCTTTCATTTTGCTGATAGTTTCTTTTGCTGTGTGGAGCTCTAATCTAGCTCCACTTCTTTATTTTTGCTTTAATTGCTTGCATAGATAACCCCAATTATGTTGAGTTTCAGAGTCCTATGAGATTCCCAGTGGGGGTGTCAAGGTGAACATAGAGTCTGGAGTTAAAGAGAGGGTAAGACTGGAGACAGAATTTCAGTTATCACACTTGGATGGCATTTGAGCTATGGGCCTAGATGAGATCACCTTGATAATGAGTAGAAGTGCAGGGGGCGTCCAAAGACTGATGTCTTGGCACTCCTGCATTCAGAAGTTTGGAAGGAGGAGAGTGAGCCTAGCACTCGACCAAACCCCTTTCAAAGTGATCTTCTATCCCCAGGAGGAGCATTCTGGGACAAGTTGCTTTCTGGTTACAGTACTGATAAATTCTGCATTCGTCATCACTGTAATAGCCACTGAGGTAGCAGTCATCTTAGCAGTATTGCCTGTTCTGTGTTTATTGGCAACCCCAATTTGCTTGTGAGTAGGTTGAAGCCTAGAAAAATAAAGCAACTTACTCAAGGTCAAAGATCATAGGAGCTTATTTAAATTTTAAAGCCCATGCCCATCAAGGGCATATGGCCATGCTGGTAGCGTCCACACAACTGCAACGGCACCATTCTATAAAACTACAATGTAAATGGCGCCCCCTGGAGTTGTGTAGTGCACACTATGCACAACCAAATGCAGCAGCCTGCACCTTTTCTTTTTTTAAAGATTTTTTTCTTTTCTTATTGATTCTAGAGAGAGGGAAAGGGAGGGAGAAAGAGAGGGAGGAGAAACACTGATGTGAGAGAGAAACATCAATCAGTTGCCTCTTGCATGTGTCCCCAACTGGGGACTGAGCCTGCAATCCCGGCATGTGCCCTGACTGGGAATCAAACCTGCCACCTTTCAGTTTGCAGGAGGACACCCAACCAACTTAGCCACACTGGCCAGAGCAGCCCACGCCCTTTCTTACTGTGCTTTGCTGCCTTGGCATCTTCCCTACAACATTCTGTTGCTTTGAACATAAATATCCAAGTCCTTCCAAAGCTTCCTGATGAAAAGGTTTTATCATGGTGATTATTGGTTTGAGTTTTGGAGTAAAACAGAAATCTGATCCAAAGCTCAGCCTTTTACTAATTGTGACCCCTTGGAGCTTCAGTTGCTTTGACTGTGAAGTAAAGAAAGTAAGAGCAGCCGCCTCGAAGGGATACGGAAGCGTTCAAAGAAAGAAGACCTGAAGAAAATTTATCATACTTTACCCAATACTTTGAGACTGGTAAGAACTCATTTTCATTTTCAACTGCAACTTTCTCAGCCTAGGCCTTGGTTTGCAGGAGAGCATGAAGATTTTATGGAAAGGATGGCAATCAGATTAGGTTAAAATCCGCCAGCAAACTAATGAAAAGGTACCGGGAATCAGGAATCAATGTGCAGAACAAAGATACACATCTCAGCAAGTGAGGAAAACAGTTTGGCTGACTTTGTTTGGGTCTGTTAGTTTTCCTGTTCAGAAAAATGCTTCGTTTTATTTTAAGTTTAAGAAAAAGTCATTTGTCATGAATTTGGTTTTGTTTCTTTTCAGTCTGTGCATACACAAAATTCCAGGGTTGTGTGAAAAGGAAAATTTTGAAGACCTCTGAAATCTAGGATATTGGCCCTGTCATTCCTCTGTGGGGCAGAGAATTGGGAACTAAAGGCAGGTGACCCAAGAGAGGGAATCTATTTACAACCTGGTTACAGTATGTCCTGTTTTCTCCCTTCTGTGCTTGGCTGAGCATGTAACAACGATTCTCCCACACATCTGAAAAGAAAATGAGGTTCTGGCTACATTGTTTATGAGGACCTGATGCTGTATATTTGTATTTTATTTTTATCAAAGATGCATAATGTTTTCTAGGGTTGTTTGGTCTTTTTTTTTCCTCTTCTCCATTCTTTAGGGAAATGAGAGGAAAAAGGATAGTCTTGAAAATGGGGAGGTGCTGGCCAAGAGCCCAGCATTGTCCTTCTGGCCTCAAAAGAAAGTGTGAAGATGGCTTGAGTTTTAGATGATGTTGGGGGAAAACGATTGTGGTCTGGAGTCTGACATCATAGGCCTCTGTGGCCCCCACCCCCATCTCAATAACTGTGCAATAACTTGATTTTAGGGAAAGGTGCTTTGGAACACTTAGTGGATTCACTTATTTTTAAAGACTTCAGGGTGGTGTAATGGGTAGAGCAGGGTCCTCCCCACTGTTCTGCCACTTCCACACATACCTCATTTCACAGGAAGGGGCACAGAAGGGACTCCTTTGGCCCCCTTCCAGAATGTGCAAGGGAATCCTTCCAGGAGAGGGAACGACCAGTCTTTTTTATTAGTATTATGGAAAATTTTTACCGTAGACCCATGTAGAGAGAACTGCACAGTAAGCGCCCACATAACCGTCACTCAGCGTAACAGTGAGCCATTTATAACCCATCTGTTTTCCTCTGTACCCACCATTCTCCCAAGCTAGGTTGTTTTGAAGTAAATCTCAGACATGAAATCATTTCTTCCCCATAAATATGTATGAATCTTTAAAATATAAGAACTATTTTTAGGCATAGCCAGAACCATTCTTACCCTTTAAAAAAATTAACAGTCCTTAATATCATCGTATATCTAGTGTGTGTTCCGTTCCCTGGCTGCCTCCTAATTGTTTACTATTTTTAGCTAGAATCAGGGTACCAATAAAATCTAAGTATTGTACAATTGATATGTTTAAGTCTATTTTAATCTAACAGTCACTCCTTTTTTTCTTTTTCTTTTCAGTTTATTCATTGGCCAAACTTATAGGTTTTTCAAAACAATCTCTATTTTGCCAATTTTATCTTTTTCTAAGCCCTGTACATCCTATAAACTAGTTAGATCTAGAGATTCTGGTTCCAATTTGAGCTGTTTTAGGAAAGAAAATTTTATAGGTGGTGTGTATTTCCATCAGGAGGTGCATAGTGCCTGGCTGTCTCTTTTTTGTGTGTGTTACTAGCAGCACACAGATCTATTAAGAAATGTAATTTGGTGATAGTCAAACTGTATGATTTCTTTATTATGTATTTAACTGGAATACTCTATAAACATACACTTACCTACTACTTGGCTGAAATACAGATTACATAGGAAGGAGGCTAAGTACTTGATTCTTTTCTTGATTTTCCAGTGTTCAAAGTAAAAGTTGATTCCCCAGTATCCTCCAAACAGTAGCAGTGCGTTTTACTGACCAGTGAAAATTTAAATGGATCATAATAAATTTAGGGATTTCTAATACATTTGATGGTTTCAAATACTGCATGATTATTTTTATTGATGTTCAAATTGTTCCATCTTTGACTAGTGGGATTCCTCTTTTTAAAATTTATTTTTCAATCACAGTTGACATTCAGTATCATATTAGTTTCAGGTATACGGCATAGTGGTTAGATGTTTATATAACTTACGAAGTGGTAGGGGGATCCTTTTTAAGTTAGCTCCTGGGTCCTTCTGACACACCCTAGCGGTCTCGGATGGGCTCCTTGTTTTCTACATGGCAACACAATTCAACTCGCCTTGTAATTTTCTGCCCCAGATTTGGGGGCATTTCTCCAAGGAACCGTGGTTTCTTTTGGTGGAAACAGGATTTAGCAATCACAACCAGAGCACTACGTGCTCATTTTACTGGCTTGGTTATTTGCCTCTATGGACCGAGCTAGAAAATAAGTTTTATTAAAAAATAAAATATTATCATGAGTTTACTGATACTGCCATTTCAAATTCAGGACTTTGGGGTTTTTCCTTAACTTCAACAGTATGTATTTCCTTTCTCCACTCTTAATTATTTTCTCTCACACTGATCAACACTATTTTTAAAGCTGTAAAGAGAGATTCCAAAGTCTTTTGGGAACAGAACACAATGCTGCTTCCTTGCAGCACAAGAATCTGTGGGCGAAAAAGGGTTTCAACAGAAAGTAACCTCCAGGGTAATCCGATCATAAATTTCTGATCACTGAGGAGGACCCGGTCTGCCATCACACCCCAGGCATTCTCAGTAACTTCTTTAGTAAAAGGCTTATCTCTGCCTTTCGGACACCCTGCCCATTGTTTCTGTGCATCTAGGTTAACACACCTTTAAGATGCCTTTTCTCAGACCCCTCAGAAGCAAAACCACCCTCAGGAGACACATAACCTTGTAAACTACCGAGTAATCCACTCCCCATTTTGCTTTCTCCCACCTTCACGTGATATTCCTTATATCTCCTCCTTAATTCCAAGTGCGTAAAAGAAACTGCAAACTGACATTCTAGAAAACATCTTTCTTGGACTGTTGCAATCTTGCATCTAGGCATATCCTGTGTTTTGCTCAAATAAATTTTTATGAAAATTCTCTACAGATTTGGATGTTTTTATGGTGACCTTTACTTGTTGCTCAAGGCAAAAATAATCCTTTTACTAAGGAGGTTATGGGCCTGGGGTGTGACTTACCTGCCAGGTCCCACCCAGTTAGGAGTTATGATCAGATCACCCTGGGAGGTTACCATATTTTGCTGTGTATAACGCACACTTTTTGCCCAAATTTTTGAGGGAAAAATAAGGATGCGCATTATACATGGGTAATATTAATGATGTGTAAATATTGTAAATTTGTTACCGGTACATAACGTTTCTTGTACCTTGTATTTGTTCTTGTGTTTTGTAATTATTTGTTACATAAAATTTATTGTACTATAATATGTTAAAAAATAAATACTTCAATTCCTTTATAATACAAAAAAACAAGTATCTGAATATAAGTAAATAAATAAATAACTGAATTAAAAAATTAAAACGAAAGATTTTTTTCCTGAAAGTTTGGGCCAAAAATGTATGTGCACATTATACACGGCAAAACATGGTACTTTCCCCGGATCCACAAATCACTGATGTGGGCAGAGGCAGGGCAACTTAAATTTTTTAAATTGGAATTAAAATGACTGTGTTTGGGGGCTCTCCTCTAGGTTTTCTTTCAGAGAAGTCAAACTGTCAGGAATTTTTAGCCTTATGTCTTCTGATTATGTCAAAGGATTGGTTGGAAAACCACTCTTATTCTGTCAACCAGTTTCCAGAAATAGGCAGGTTAGCCTTCGAGGGACCAGCTGGCTTCCAGAGAAGCAAGACTGAGTGGCCGGACTTGGTATTTGCAGGGGTTCGGGGTTTGACTGAAGGCCACCGCTCTCCTTACCTCAGGAGACGTCCACAGAGTTGTGAGGGTCTGAAACCACTTCTGGATGTTGGAAGTTATTAATCCGAGGTTTGAGGATGGATACTAGGATCCTGCTTGGGACGAACATGCAGGAGAGCACATCAGAAGAGTTAAGGGAAAGAATGTTCCCAGCTCTAACAAGCCCAAAACAACTTGGGTTTACAGTTTATAAGAGGGCTTATCATCTTGACATTTGAGAAGTGTGAAGGGATCTATTTCATACAAAATTATCTGGGTGCCACTTTATCATGGGAGAGAACCTAAGAAACAGAAATCACGCAAGGTTTTGTTTTAACTACAGCAGCTTCTGATGAGGGGTGATGGTCTCCGCTATCAGTGGATCAGAGCTTTGCAGAATGCAGAGTTGGAAAGTGCCTGAGTCATCTAATCAAAGTTTTCAAAGTCCTTGACGATAAGGACCTAGAGCCTTTGTTTTAAAACAAACAAATGAGCAAACAAGTATATAAGCAAGCAAGCAAACAAACAAAAACAACCTAGATCCATTGAGTCATAACTTCAATGGAGTGTTTAGTAACTTCAATATTTAACCACTATCCCCAGTGATTCTTATCTTTGAGGAAGTTTTGGAAACACTGTAATCAACACTCTCATTTTTCAGATTTGGAGATTGAGAAGCATGTAGGGAAAGTGATTTGTCCAAGTTCCCCAGCTGGAAGACAACAGTTAATATTCCTGAGTGACACATACCACACAGTTACTACCTATGAACCCACCCACATAAGGATAACCATAGGATTTCTTTAACATGTTGGTTATATAGTTGCCCGATGGGTTCATAGACAAAGAAGCTTGTGTAAATAAGTAGTATGGCTGTCTTGTGACTTATTCTATGGTAAGGAAGAACTTTTTAATTTATTGTACTTTTGTTTAACTTTATAATCTCAAAGAGGTTTTTTATCATAGCAAAACATGTTTTCAGAACTTAGCTTTATTGGGAAACATAAGACTTTGAAATGCAAACACACCTCACACAAAGAGTCTTTGTTTAAAGAAAAACTGACATTTAAAGATGAAAGCACAATACAAAGATTATTTCCTTATTTTGGACATTGGCCAGAGTTTATTCACCTCTGTATATACATTATATTAGATTGGTGTGCCATGAAGTACATCGTTCTGGAGATGCTAATATTAATAGATGTGCTGCCAACAAAGAGCTTCCTGATGAAAGTTTGGGAAATGCCACATTTAGCCACCCTCTCTTGGAAATACAGGAAGCACTGTAGCCTACCGCTGCTGGGCCCGAAGGCAGAGTAAGAAAGAGACTACCTAGACCACGCCACAGCAGGACTCCCTTCTGTGGAAGGAGGTTGACTCCTGAAGGCTGATGACCTCTCCCCACTTCTAAGGATGGGAAGGGCAGCAAGTCCAGCTCCTCCTCCTTCCCCGTTTTGAGGTCCAAACTTCAGGCGCACCTCTGTGAACAAAGAGAAATGCATGAAGGAGCTCTGTCTTCTCACTCTTCTGGATACAAAAGGGGTCCTATAGAAAGTAACCTCACACAGTGATCTGATCGTATATTTCTAACTGAGCAGATGATTATGGGTAGTCATGTGACTTTTTCATAAAAGACTTATCTTTGCTTTAAACAGGCTCTGTCCATTGTTTCTGTGCACCTAGGTTAACATAGCCTTGAAATAAATTTAACTAACCTTAAGAGAGCACATAATTTTGTTACATATTTTATTGTGTATAATATGCAATATTTTGCCCAAATTTTTGAGGGAAAAATAAGGATGCTCATTATACATGGGTATAATTATTAGACACCGTGGGGATAATGATGGATATAATAATCCCATGTATAATGCGCACAAAGCTGTGGGTGCGCATTACACATGGCAAAATACAGTAATTACTCTGTAATCTAATCCCTGCCTTAGTTTCTCCCATCTTCATGTAATCTCCCTTACATTGCCTCCTTAATTTCAAGTGCATAAAAGAAACTGCAAGACTATCACTCTCCGAGCATTTGAGATCATGCTACTGGGCAATTGTCTTCAGTTTTGGTTCAAATAAACTCTTATAAAAATTCTCTACAGGTTTTGATATTTCTTACATTGATACTCATAACCTTATTTTGCAATCACTACTTTTTTGTGGGTTCTGTGAAGATGTTCTGCTACTAAAATCTACTACTTCTGTATTCTTCCCAATTTTCAGGAAAATACATTAAGCCAATGGTTGGAGTTTTAAAGTTTTTTAATTATAATTTTTCCGTAATTCCTTCTTAAAGTTTGAACCTTCTACTCTTTGTGTATATTGAGAATAGTATAAAGTGATGCATGATTTTGCACACAGTGGTGTCAAAGGTTATTTTCATTTGAAGTTAATGGTCATAGTAGTTAATGGTCATGCACTAACCCTGTGGTGCTTAACCCCATCGGGACCCGTGGATTAAACATCTGTTACTTGACTTTCCTGGGGGCCAACCACAAAAGTGGTCACTTAGATGGTGGTCATGCAGCGTTGCACCAGCCGTCATGAAGACATTGTTCAGCAGGTCATCCCATACTCATCCTGTGAGAAACCACTCTGTAAATTTAGCTGAGAGTTCAATGTCAGGAACAAGTGTGTCTTTTGAAGGACTGAAAAGTGTCTGGAAATTGTAGATATTTACTATTTTGTTGATGAATAAATGCGAAAGGGTGTGCCAAATTTAGAGTGCAGGAAGGGAAAACATGACTTGGTTTTTAAAATCAGATACAATATGACACATGTTTTTCATTTTGCCTTGGTTGCTGGGAAGTTTAGATATAAATGACTGCTTGAAACTGTAACTATTTTATCCTATATTCCAGCCTCAATTATTGGCTTCCTTCCTAGAGGCTTTATTATTTTTATCCTTCTCTTGTACATACTTTTTTAAAATTTTTATTTGTTTATTTATTTTAGAGAGAGGGGAAGGGAGGGAGAGAAACTTTGACACAAGAGAGAAACATCAATGGGTTGCTTCTCGCATATGCTGTGACGGGGGACCAGACCGGCAACCAGGCATGTGTCCTGACCGGGAATCGACCCAGTGACCTTTCTGTTCATGGGCTGTTACTCAACCAACTGAGCTACGCTGGCCAGGCTGCACATGCTTTGTTGTTAACAATAGCTCCAGACTATCTTAAGAGATAGAATACAGTGATATAAGCATTCTGAAATCGGACATACTTCAGAGTGGTGAGTTTAAATGGGCTGGTTCTTGGGCAAATCACTTATCTGCTGTGTGCTCCTCATGTGTTTTGGGGAGTGTTGAGAGGGTTAAATAGGGCAATGCTTAGAAGGTGCGTAGCAGAGTGCTTGGGACATAGTGAGCACCTGATGTGCCAACTGTACATAGTAACTGTTCATAACAACACTAGAAACCAGGCAGTACAGTGCAAATGATAAACACCATAAACAAACACTTTGTGTGTCTATTTTGATAAAACCATTTCATTATTTTAGAACTACTCCTAATAAAAAAGATAATATTTAAATAACGTTGGGTACTTTCTGAGAGCTTTATACATTAACTTACACAAACATGTTTCTGATGATTATTGATAAAAATGTGATCCTTACAACCTTCTGAGGTGTGACTACCATTTTTTTCTGTTTTACAGTTGAGACAATTGAGGAACAGACAAGTCACTGTATTCTCCCAAAGTGCACAGTAGAATTGGGATTCACCCTCAAGCACTCCAACTCTGACTGGTTTAAATGCTTTTAGCCAGTATTTATTTAGCACTCGCTATATGCAGAGCTTTGCAATAAAGGCATCATTACCTGCAGCATCTCATTTAGTCCTTCCAAACACTACAAGAAGTAGACCCATTGCAAAGTGCCATTAGGAAAAAAAATTGGCTCTAATGCAAAGATAAAAAATGAAACCATCCACAAATGAAAAATATGGTCAAGATTTATACATTACAGGCATGCCTTGTTTTATTGAGCATTGCTTTATTACACTATGTTTTTTTTACAAATTGAAGGCAGACCTTCCACCAGCAAAAAGATGACAACTCACTTCATTGCGATACTTGCTTTATAGCGGTGGTCTGCAACTGAACTCGCAATATCCCTGAGGTGTGCCTGTATTTCCTCTCTGACCATGGAAACTTTTTATCAGTAGAATTCATGGTTAAAGGATAAAATGCTTTGTGTGAAAAGGGACCAAAGTAATGAACAGAGCCACAAAAACCCTAATACATATTCATCTGTCTGAAATTAAGCCTACAAAGTCTAGCTCAGTGGACTAGCCATAGTATTTTCTACCCTCAGTTACTAACAGCCCAGATACCTGCTGTGTCTCACAGCCAGGTTGAGGCAAAAAATATGGCAGCTGCAACAAGGCATAGAATGATTTGCCCTTCAAGTTCACCCAATGTGAAATTTTGGGCAGTGTGGAATAGTGTACAAATATATGAGCGAGACCTAGAATTTCTCTTAAGGGCAAATTTGCATCCATGGAGGGAAGGCAACATCAGGGGAGTACCAGGATCCATATCCGTGGGTTGGCAAATGAAGCCCTCGCCAAGACTGACATCTGTCTCCTGAAGGCGAGAACCGTTGCAAGAAAGAACCAGAAAAGTTTCGCTGTGCTCGGGGACCACTCTTTAGGTTTAAGATGTGCTGACAACAATCCAGCTGATCCTAGTGCTCAGGACAAACTGTTTTGCTAGTATCTACACATCACCAAAAAAGAAGAGTTCATTTCTTTTAAGTATAGGCCATTTGAAATTCTTCTAAGACCACCTCAGGTTTTGAGTTCCTCCTCAAAGACATGAGTGATGAAGGCCTTAGCAAAGCAGCTCAGGTTGCTGGTAAGCGTTTCACTGTGTCACGACTGTTGCTATTTGGGTTTTTCAGAAAGCAGACTCTGAGGCAGAATGTAGAGTGTGGACAGATATTGAGAACGTCCTAGGGATCGACACCCATAGAAGAAAAGGAAGGGCACAAAAGTGGGCAGAAAGAGATGGCAAGTCATGTGTCACAGGCTGACACGTGAGTGTCACCGACGCTCACTGGGAGCTCCGGGGCTGAACTGGACTGCCGGAGTTGTCCTGCATTAGGCCAAAATGCCCAGGTCACACTACGTGAGACGTAGGCTGCCTCTGGAAGGGCATGACCTTGGAAGAGACATCTCTCCTCACCTAAGGCAACCCCTGAAGTTTGCCCAGACCGCTTCCACCAGCTGGGACACAGTGCCCCTCCTGGGAGGGGATCCCTGTCCCTCAGATACTTATAGGAACATTTTCCCTCAATTAAGCAATTCTTGTTAAGCCTCTGTAAAGGGAACACTGTATCAGGAGCGGAGAAAAGTTTTATTATCTATTGTCATCAAATTCCTTCAACTTAGTGGTACCTTTCCAAGACCCAGGAGTTGAGAATCTGTTTCTGATCTCTCGGCTGGGTTAGTAGGGAAATTACCAATAGGTATATTTTAACTGGAATGAGGGCAAATTGTGCTCTATGAAAAATAGAGAGAGGGGAGGAAAGTTGTTACATTTTGTGAGGGAGGAACAGTTTGAATATATTACTTAATTATATTGATAAATTTTACTTTTCAGAACTGGGAGAAAATCAACCAAGCTATATTTGTAGGTTGATAGTTACATAAATGACAGATAAGACCAATACAGTGTTTAAGAAAGTAGATTCTAAGACTTTGAAATTTTTTGTTGTATGGAGATTTTCAAACATATACAAAAATAGGAAGAATAATATAACAAACTCCCACGTGCCCACCATTCTGATTCCATAATTATCAATCTGTATTCTCAGCCACCCTCCTCCCCACATTGTATTATTTTAGAGCAAATCCCAAACATTATTGTATTTATCACATTTCATTTATAAACATTTGAGATGTGGGTCTAAAATATAGAGCCAAGCTCTGGCTGGTGTGGCTCAGTGGATTGAGTGCCACCCTGCGAACCAAAGGTTCAATTCCCAGTCAGGGCCATGCCTGGGTTGTGGGCCAGGTCCCCGGGGGGGAGCGCATGTGAGGCAACCACACACTGATGTTTCTCTCCCTCTTTCTCCCTCCCCTCCCCTCTCTCTAACAATAAATAAATAAAATCTTTAAAAAAATTTAGAGCCAAGAACACACAATATCATTAATGCATATAAAAATGGGCAATTAACTCATTTTTTAAATTTAAACATTTTAATTTTAAGAAAATTAACTTTTTAATTTTATCAAATATCCATTCAATATTGCTATGAGTTCCTCTCTAGACCTAAAAATATTTTTGACAATTTGTTAGAACAAATACCCAAATGGTACACATTAAAATTGATATGTATCTTGAGTTTCCTTTAATTTATGGTTTTTTTTAATCTCTTCTTTAGTTCCTTGCCATTTATTTGTCAAAGAAACTAGATTTTTTTTCTTATAGAATGGCCCGAGGTCTGGAGTTTGCTGGCTGCATTCCCATCGTGCCCTTTACCATGGTCCATCTCCTTTTTGTCTGTCACTGGTGAAGAGCTTGATTGGAATCAGTTTGATTTTTTCTTGTGTGTGGTAAGACTGCATTATAGATGGTGATTGGTACTTCCATTGTTAGTTTATAATATCTGGCTGGTTCCTTTTCATGTTAGTAGCTTTTGATAGTCATTTCTATATAGAGGAATTTATCAGTGGTTGCAAAGTAGTGATTTTCTGACTCTATCATTCCTTCTGATAGTAGCTGAAATACTTCTATAAAGAGAAACTTTCGCGGTTCGATTCCCAGTCAGGGCACATGCCTGGGTTGCAGGCCAGTTCCTGGCAGGGGACACACGAGAGGCAACCGTACATTGATGTTTCTCTCCCTCTCTTTCTCTCCTACCCTTCCCCTCTAAAAGATAAATAAATAATAAATTTAAAAAAAAAAAAAAAGAGAAACTTCTCCTCATCAACATTTTACAATTATGCATATTTGAATATTTAAGTACATTTCTTTTAGAAATGGTAGGATAAAATTTTGATTCTTTAATTTACCATTTTACAGAATAACTGGATGGTTTTCTGGTGTCTTCCAAAGTAACTGGGCAGTCTTAGACAATCGTGTTTTAAAATCATTTTGGAATAGTTTTTATATGGTTATACCTTTAACTCTACACAGTTGGGTATAAGTGCATCATTTGGTTTTATTTTCTTTCAATTTAGCAAAGTAGACAAAAGTATGTAGAGGATGCCACCATTAACGTAAGAAAAACATTTGCAGATATATAAGCTGGAAGGATAAATCATAAGAAAAGATGTCACTTGGGGTGAAGGATGAAACAGCATGGGAGGGAAAAAAGGTAAAGGCTATATTTTTACATATTTGACTTTGGATCCATGTTCACATTTTATATAATTATAAAACATATTTTAAAAACATAATTAAATTAAATGAAAAGCAATCCCTAAAACTCAAAAGAATATTGGAAGGCTGATTCAGCCACTTCAGAACTGGGAAGCCCTTAGCAAGTCACCTAATAAGCCTCAATGATCTTATCTCTAAAATTGGAATAATTACAATGACTTCCTCACTGGGTTAACGTGAAGATTAACTAATGCACATAAAATATATTTAGCACAGTGCCTGGCATGACATAGCAGGTGTCCAAAGTACAGAGGTGAGCAAAAGTAGGTTTACAGTTGTTTGTATGGAAAAAGACATGTACATTATGATTATGACAATAGCTCTATTAACTCAAAAGAAAGTCACTCACAGCTGTAAACCTGCTTTTGCTTACCACTGTATATAACCTATCGCTTGTAACCCTAAAACTCAAAACAGAATACTTTGGAAACAGGTATGCATTTTATTCAAAGATTCTCCCTGAGATCCTTCTTAATACCAAGATCCTCCAAGATATTTTAAAAGTCTTGTATAGCCTTGAGAAGGAGACTGGTGGTCTCCATCAGCCAAGCGCAGAGAATCCGCTGAGAGCTGTTTTCATTGCACCTCGCTCCAGTGAAGAAGAGGCCACATTCATTGCCGGCAAAGGAGCTTCCTGCCTTCTTGCGCAAAAAGAAGTCTCTGGAACTATACACACAGAAGAGTAGGGTTTTTGTTGGTGAGGAAAGTGAGATTGGCTGGGTCAAGGCCCTGAGTCTGAGCCACATGGAAACGTCCTACTAAATCCAGATTAAATGGGCTTTTAGGTCCAACGCAATAATTTTTTTTTACCTAGATCTTAAAATTGCTGTCAGACAGCTGAAAACCACCAACGCAAGGGAAGTGGTATGGGAGAGACAAGTTGCAATGAAAAGAGTCAATAGCAATTAAAATATCGTGCATTTTGCAAATATGTAGAAAACATATGACCATATAAACACATTGGTAAGGAGTCTCCCAGGACCTCTGAAGGACTGCAAATGAGAGAGACCTTGAAGCTTGAGCTTCGTCAGCTTCATAACAAATCTGCCTCTGCTTATCAGGAAAGCTCAGTTTTCAGAAGGATTTTCTGAGAAATCCTTTTATAGAACAGAGCTTCATTTCTCAGTTTATTCACCTGTGGGCTGAGGTATTTCCGTGTAGTTTTCTAAAAATACAGAGACACTTGCATGTAATAGCTAAAAACTACGTGTGGTGGTTGATGGGGAGAAGAGAAGTGGGAGGAGCATCAGCTGCTTAAAGAATGGCTCTGAAGGTTTAACAGCCATGGCTAGGGGCCAGGTCTGAGCAGGGAGGCAGCACTCCAGGGAGGAGATGCAGCCCAGACACTAGTTGGGGAACCACTAGTGACCACAGCAATTAGTAAGGTCAGCAATGGCAGAAGGAAAGGTTCCTGAACAACCTCTCCTTCCCAGCTGCCACACTATGCATCTTTATCCCCTGGTCCCTTACCAGGGAGTTATAATTACACTGGATGGGTTGAGCTGGAGAATTTTGGTTATGTTTCCATTATGGCCCTGTTGATTCCCGCTCTGCTATCATGCCTGATGCCGCTAGACAAGGGAAGCACCTGGGTCTCTTTCTATCTATCACTAGATCCTTAATATCTCCTGGGAGAGTGAAGACTCCTCATTCCAAAGACTACACAAGCCAAGAGTATTAATGCAAATTACTCATCTCAGACCTGGGCCTAGACTCTGTTTTGCATTTTTATAAATGGCTAAAAGGTTAGCTTAGTTTGCATCTGTTAAAATCATAGCAATTTAAATTTCACCTGAGGTTAAACGTAGCTGCTTTCAAAAGTAGCTGCTTCATGATTTCAGAATATCAGGAAGTGACAAATGAATTAATTGGAATTATTATTAAAATTAATGAAGCTTTCAGAACTGCCCCTGTGAGCTTTATACAAAATCATTTTTGTTCGAATTTCAAAAAAGTCATCCAGAAAACGGCTCAAAGTTCCTTAGATGCCTATCTCTGTAATGAACAGGAGGTTTGAAAATGTGCCCCACTTCTGCAGCAGACTTCTTTTGCTTTTCAAAATGGAAAGTTGTTCAGCTTATACAAAACAAGAAACAAACAAACAAAAAAACCCCACCACCGTTTCCCTCTGTAATTCCTCTCCCTTCCACAGAAACACACAGTGGAAGAATGAGTCTGTTGGGTGGACTCTTAATGGCTTCCTGTGGCTGGAGCTCCATTGTGAGACAGAAAGGGCACTCAGAAAGATAAAGTGAGATTGCATCTGTGTTTTCATAAGGAAGTAATGCAAAGCAGTCTGCACATAAGTGAGACTTTGTGAAATATACAGACGTGTTGTTGTAGGAATGAATCACTTCATAACTACATTTGTATAATTATTTATACCATACTTGTTTTCCCTCCTAGGGTGTAAACTGCATGTAGATAAAGCTAAAATTTTTTAGTTCACCTCTATGTCCTTAGAATGCTAGCACAAAATAGATGCCGAAAATATAAATTGAATAAACACTACTAAGGTCCCAAAGAGTGATTTTAAAAAACCATATCTAAGGTTCACATTTTTAAAAATCAATAATTTTTAGGAAAGAATATTCACTAATTTTTGATGACTTTCATTTTGCAATAATTTCAAACTTATAGAAATGTTTCAAAAGTTATATAAAGAACGCTTGGGTGCTCTTCATCCAAATTCCCTAATTTTAACATTTGCCACACTTGCTTTTACATAAATGGGGTGGGCAAATTGGGGTTTACAATTGTGAGTATGCAAAACACGGAGTTTATACTTCTACTATTATTCATTAACTATTGTATTATAACTGTAAACCTCCTTTGCTCACCTGTGTATATTTGAGTGTAAGTTGCAGATTTGCTGCCCTTTTACCCCTGAACACTTGAGTGCATAACTGCTAAGAATAAGGACATTCTGCCCTGGCTGGCGTAGCTCAGTGGATTGAGCGCGGGCTGCGAACCAAAGGGTTGCAGGTTCGATTCCCAGTCAGGGCACATGCCTGGGTTGCAGGCCAGGCCCCTAGTGGGGGCCACGTGAGAGGCAACCACACATTGATGTTTCTCTCCCTCTCTTTCTCCCTCCCTTCCCCTCTCTAAAAATAAATATATAAATAAAATCTTTAAAAAAAAAAAAAAGAATAAGGACATTCTCTTATATAACTACCATGCAATTGTCAAAATCAGGAGATTAACATTGACAATATTATTACCTACCCTATAGACATTATTGAACACTTGCTTATTATCCTAATAATATCCTATATAATAGAAAAATAACTTTTAGCGATGCAATCCAGGATTACACATTGCATTATCATATCTCTTTAATTGCCTTCATTATAGAACAGTTCCTCAGTCTTACTTAGTCTTTCATGATGCTGACATTTTTGAAGAGTATAGGCCCATTTTATATGGTGTTTTTCAGTTTAGGTTCATCTGCTGTTCCTTCATGATTAAATTCAGATTTTACATCTTTGGTAGGATCACAAGATAAGTGACATTGTTTCTTTTGCAAAGCATCATATCAAGAGGCAAACTAAGGACCCCGAAACACCAATCCAAAGGAACTTATGCACCCCAATGTTCATAGCAGCACAATTTACAATAGTCAAGTGTTGGAAGCAACCTAGGTGCCCATCAGTAAATGAATGGATCAAAAAACTGTGGTACATTTACACAATGGAATTCTATGCAGCAGAAAGATAGAAAGAGCTCCTACCCTTTGCGACAGCATGAATGGACCTGGAGAGCATTATGCTAAGTGAAATAAGCCAGGCGGTGAAAGACAAATACCATATGATCTCACCTTTAACAGGAACCTAATCAACAAAACAAACAAGCAAGCAAAATATAACCAGAGACATGGAAATAAAGAACAAACTGACAGTAACCAGAGTGGAGGTGGGAGGGGATAATGGGAGAAAAAGGGGAAGGGTTTTCAGGACATCTATAAGGGACACAAGAACAAAACCAAGGTGGGAGTGGGATGAAGGGTGGGAGGTGGGGATGGCTGGGGTGGGGGGCAGTGGTGGAGGGAAGATGGAGACAACAATAAAAGATGCACTTGAACAACAATAAAAAAGTATCAATGTGCCTCATAGATATAAAAATGAATGAAAATGTCTGTGAGTGTGTATATGTTTGTATAAATGTATAAACATATGTACATGTATTTCTAATCTATCTTTACTAAAGCACATAGAAGAAATAAAATTCATATAGAAATTAAGAAAAGAGGCACAGATGTCAGCACGTTCCATTACTGGTGATGCTCACTTTGATCCCTTGAATAAGAATGGTGTTTGCCAGCCTTCTGCGCTGTACGGTTGCTGTTTTCTCCTTTGCAATTCCCCTTTGGAGCTAATATATGTTTTGTGGGGAGATACTTTGAAGCCATGTAAATAGCCAGTTCCTCATCAAATTTTCACCTGCTAGCCTTAGTATCCACTGATTATTCTCGCTTGAATGAATTATTACTACAATACTTGTCAAATAATAATTATCTAACGCCATCATTCACTCTACATTTTTGCCTGGCATTCTACTAATACAAAACTATTCTCTTTTCCTTGTATTTATTTATATTAGCATGGACTTGAATTACTATTTTACTCATTGGGGTCATAATCTGTTAATATCATTATTTATTTGATGAGCATATTTTCCCAAATTAAGTTGGTTCCCATGTTCTTTTCACATGTTCCATTATTTTTATGCATTACCTTTCCCTGTAAGATAACAAGATATTCCAGGGTCAACCTGGACTTTCTCTGCCCAGCCCTGAAATCAGTTATTCTCTCAGAATCCCTGGTTCCTTCAAGTGGACAATGGTGCCAAATTTACTTTTAAAATAAAACAAAAACAAAACAGAAAACACACAGCTACTCGATAAATGTAATAAATATTTAAAACATACTCTGAGCTATGCTATTGCCAGTTAAACAAAAGCGATACAAAGTTAGATTCATTAAGACCATGTAGTAGGGGTTTGGATATATAAATATATAAATAAAACAGAATAGAGCAGCCCAGGTTGGGTAGCTCAGTTGGTTAGAGTGTTGTCTCGATGTGCCAAGGTCGTGGGTTTGATACCCTGTCAGGGCACATACAAGAATTAACCAATGAGTGCTTAAATAAGTGGAATAACAAATCAATGTTTCTCTCTCTCTCCCTTCCTTTCTTTCTCTAAAGTCAACAAATAAATTTTTAAAAAATGGATTAGAGCTACTATAAATAGATTGTCCTGTATAAGACCTCAGAATATGATAAAAGAATCACTACAACGAACTATTCAATTAATGGTGCCCATCATTTTTTAAATATTAAAAGAAGTCCCCTTCTCACTGTTCAAAAAAATAAGCTCGTCATAAATTTAAGCCTTACTTATAAAAACAAAACAAACTTATTAGGAGAGTGTTTAGAAAAATGGCTTTTGAACACAGAGGTGGCGCAAGATTTCCTAATAAGCACAGAGTACGTCCAGGATCGAAGCTGTCACATCCTTTCGGTGCTCTTCACGTTGCGCGCTGGTCCCCCGCCGCTCCTACATTCTTCACTCAGGGCCACCTTCTCTGATGCTGACATTTGTACATACACGTGCTTTTGATTTTTTGTAGACCAGCTTGATTTTGACATTGATTTGATATCTGATTTATATTTTCATATCTGTGGTGTGTCTTCTTCTGCCCCTTTGTTTATTCATTATCTGTCATTTTGTTGAGTCATGACTCCTATGAGCAAGTTATAGATGGCTTTTTGTTTTTAAAAATCCAACCTTGAATTTTGTCTCTTGATGAGTTTGTTTAATCCATTTATACATATTATCATTCTTGCTGTATTTGGACTTATTTCTAACATTCCTATTTTTGTTTTTGTTAACCATACTTTTCCCTTTACTTTTGAAAAAATTTTTCTTAACTTCTTGAATTGGTCATTTGTGTCTTTCTAGGAATGTGGCCAATTCACCTTTGCTTAATTTGCTTTGTTTAATTTACTGACATAAAGTTATTAATATATTTTATCATAATCCTTTTAATTTCTCTAGGATCTAAGTTTTAGTAAAGTGTACTTCTTTACTTTTTATCTTGATCAATATATCCAAAGGTATTAATCCAACAAAAAAAATGACTCTCGGCTTCATTCATTTTTCCTATTATTTTGTCTGCTCTTTATTTTATTAATTTATTCTGATTCTTATTATTTCCTTCTTTCTACTGACTTTGGGGTTGATTGGCTTTGATTGTTGATTTTTTCCTTTGTAATAAGCATTAAAGAGCTAAATTTCCCTCCAAACCCTGCTTTAGCAGCATGACAATTACTAAGATAGATTGTTTTCATTTTCATTTGGTTCAAGGTATTTAAATCTCCCTTGTAGGGGTGGGAGGTGGGGATGGCTGGGGTGGGAGGAGAGGTGGGAGGAAAATGAAGACAACCGTACTTGAACAACAATAGAAAAAATTTTTTGCCCCCGTGATTTCTTCTTTGACCTGGGGTTATTTGGAAATGTCTTGTTTAATTTCCTAATATTTGGGAATTTTCTAGGTTTTTTTCTGTTGTTGATTTCCTGTGTGTGTGTGTGTGTGTGTGTGTGTGTGTGTGTGTCTATTCATCAGAAGGCACGCTTTGTAAGATTTAGATTCTTTCAAATTTACTGAGACTTATTTTATGGCCTGCACATAGGCTATGGTGGAAAATGTTCCATGTGCACTTAAAAAACACGTGTATTCTGCGGTTGTTAGGCAGAGTCTTCTACATATGTGCTAGCCCAAGCTCTAACAATCTTGAATTTATGTCTGGTCCATGGCTCACTCCAACTGGGACAACAACCTGAGGCTAACAAAGCTGTAGGCTTTCTCCTGCTCTCCCACAAGGCCTGCTACTATTAGCTGGCAAAGTTAGGGGATTTTGTCCCTACACTGCATCCTAAGTGGAGAGTCCCCAAACACTCACCCACACCCACGCAGCTTTGGCAGCAAAGCTGCTGGTCTTCACTGCTGGCTCAGGTTGGAAAAGCTGCCATTTTTGCCTAATGAGCTGGGATGCACCCGGAGACAGGGTGGTGGCAGCCCCAGGTAAGAAAGCCAAATACTCTTGCTATTATTACCCAAAGCTTTAAGTGTTTTCCACAAATCGATGTTTCTCAATTTGTCGTCTACTTTTTTTTATTTCTAGTGCCCTGAAATTGTTATTTTTGACAATTTTATTCAGTTTTATATTTACCTTTTTTTTTTTTTTGCAAAGGGAGATTGTCCATCTTTTTACACTATCATTATGTAAAATCTCTGTTGAATTGATGATATTTTCCTATCTTTTTAAATCTGGTGTTAAAGTTATAGATTCTGTTTTCTAACCTTTTATTACTGACTTTATATTATATACAATGTTTAACATTTATATATAACTATATTTTTTACAAAGTCTAGTTATTCTATTTGTATCCTCCTTGAACAAAATAAAGATCTTATCTTGTATTAGCTGTTTATCCTTATTTTTGTTATGGTTGTCTTGAATTTTAGCTCTGTATCTTTATAACGAAGGTTTTATTTTTTTATTTATTTTTATTTTTATTTATTTTATTTGTTTTTTGGAGGGATAGAGAATAAAATTGTTATTCACTCTCCAAGAAAGGAGGGGGGCATAGCGTGCAGAGATACACCAGCAATGGGGGCAGGAGGCGGGCGTTGAACGTTTGTTGGGTTATAATTGGATTAAAAAAGGATGGGGGGGTTGCTGTTATGTGTCCCCCTGGGATGTCCAGGTGCTGTGACACGAGGCTGCAGTTTGTTCCGATGTTATCTTCTGCCTGTGGCTGTAGGGAGCAGTTAGTTCTGTTCTAGCTTCCAGCAATTTCCAGTCCTGGGCACAAGCTCAGAAGAGTTAAATGGCAGTCATGTGTAACAAGGTCACAGGCCTGCTGGGCAAATGGTGCCACAATAGCAACTGGCTCTGGCTTCACCCTTTCAATGAGGCGTGGGAGAGATGCAGAACTTCCGTGCACTCTGCGCGAAGCCAGGGCATATCACTCTTCCAGCACACTGATGTGCTCGCCAGCCACGAAGCTCTTGGTGTCCAGGGTTTTGCTTTTTTTTTTTTTTAAGATTGTATTTACTGATTTTCGGAGGGAAAAGGAGGGAGAAAGAGAGGGAAAGAAACATTGATGTGAGGGAGATACATCGATTGGTTGCCTTTTGCACCCCAACTGGGGACCTGGCCCACAACTCAGGCATGTGCCCTCACTGGGAATCAAACCAGTTGCCCTCTGGTCTGAAGGTTGGCACTCAATCCACTGAGCCACACCAGTCAGGGCTGGTGTCCAGGGTTTTTACTGAGGTTTCATTACATGATTGATTGTATCATTGGCCGTATGACTGAACTCAATCCCCAGTCCCCCTACCCTTCCCAGAGGTAAGACTGGCCAGAAGCTTTAACCCTCTAATTATGGAGCTGAACTTCCTGGTGATCAGCCTCATCTCAGGGTTTCACCATGGGTCACCTCATTTGCATAAAAAGATATCACTCAGGAAATTCCAAGACCTTCAGGAGCTCCATGCTAGGAATCCTGTTTCAGACCAACTCATTTTGCTTAGCATAATATTCTCGAGGTCCATCCATGTTGTTGCAAATGGCAGTATTTCATCTTTTCTTATGGCTGAGTAGTATTCCATTGGTCACTCCCTCTGAGCTCCAGCACCAGGGTAGCAGCTTGAAAGGCACCAGTGGTGTACAAGGAGAAACTGAAGTGTCTGGCATCAAGGTGAGCAGAGACCATTGTCCTTTTGCTAAACACTCCCTTCACAGAGCTGTCAAACTGGTGCCATATCTGAGACTCCATCAACCTGGATCTTTTTATTTTTTTAAAGATTTTATTTATTTATTTTTAGAGAGAGAGGAGGGAGAAAGGGAGAGAGAAAGAGGGGAAGAGAAACATCAATGGGTGGTTGCCTCCAGCGTGCCCCCTGCTGGGGACCTAGGCTGCAACACAGGCACATGTCCTGACTGGGAAGCAAATGGGGCTACCCTTTGGTTCGCAGGCCAGCACTCAATGCACTGAGCCACACCAGCCAGGGCAAAACTTTTATTTTTAAAAAAGTTAATAATTATGTAGATTTACTAGGATCTTTTACTATTTTTTTTTTATTTTCCATATCCTATTTCTTTCTGTGGTGATATTGGGACTATTCAAAATTTGGTCACTGGGCCAGTAAATATCTTAGCCCAGGACCAGTTAACATGAATTTTCATTTAAACCACTTATTACAGGCTCTGGCCCTGGTCCATCCTCTTTTAGTCCCTTCTGTAGGTCAAGTAAAATGACATTGTTGTTTCACACAATGTGCTGGTCCCTGTCCCTACCTCTTGTGGGGTACTTTTTTGTTTCACTTGATTTGGGGGGGGGGCGTGGATATCAGATTTCTAAGCATCTCTACCTATTTCTAGAATCACAGCCCAGCAAGTTTATACTCTGTCTCCACTTATTGTTCCATTATCATTTATCTGTTCAATACCCTGTTCATGAAAATGTGTGGGATTTTTCTTTTTTCTTTTTGGTAGTGTTTTGCTTTTGAGGGTGGTTATATTTTTATAATTAACTTTTTTTAACTTTATCTGTCATTTCCTCATTTGAAGCAGAGGAATGAAATCACAGCATCCTCGTGCGTGTCAGGCTTCCTCACCCCCACCACCCGGCCCAGCCTAATTTAGCAGTTTGGGGAAGGAGCTGCGTGAAGTGCTTTCTGAATCAACTGGGGTCAGTAATGACGGTGTTGATGATAGCAAAGATGTTGGTTTTCCTAGAAGTGGAAGAAATGACTTTATCAAGAGTGTTACTTGACTTTCTAATCTCTGTCTAAGCTCCAGGAAACTGTGTTTTGGGTAATGTGTTAGATAAAACTGTTACAGGATATTAAAATTGGTCTGTTCTTATCTCATTTTTAGCTGGGCACCAAGATAATAGATTCCATATTCCAAAGTAATGTGTCAGGGCACCTTGAAGAATTTTCACAGATGATGTAGGAAAATCGGTTTAGCAGCACTAAGCTCAGCACACATCTCTAGCCTGTAAAATAGGTTGGAGGTGCCAAGAAAAGTATAGTAAGAGATTAGGGGAGAACTTTATTTTCTTGAACCTGTCTAGTCTTGTGCATTAGAATATGAGCTTCATAAAAGCAGGAATTTAAAAAACAACCTATTTTGTTATGCCTAAGGATGAATGAATGGGCAAATATTTAGGGAAAACTGTTGTTATGAGTTTCAGGTAGAAGAATGAGAATTGCCTCACCCCAAGTCTGGGAGAAAGTACTTCAACAAGGTCACACAGAAAAGTGAACTGGTGTCCTGAGAAATTTAAAAGGCGAGAGCCCAGCTAACAGCTCATTTGGAGCTTGGAATAACAAGGTGAACTCTGCTAGAATGGCCTGCACCCTCGGAGTTCATTTGTTGGGGAAAAAGATGATTGGTTTCCATGGATCAAATGCAGACTGGACGTGTAAGAATGAGAGCTGGAGCTGGCTCATCTCAGATGAGTCTGAGAGGCTTGGAGGGAGGAAGTGATCCAACATGGAAGGGAGCCTCACGGCTTCCAGGGACTAAGACAGAATCGTGAGTGGCTGCCCAAAGTCTTCCTTGCTCTTATGGGAAAACACAGTAAGAAGTAGACTTTTTGTCTTGTTTTGCAAAATATTTAATTTTTTCTAAACTTTTTCTAATTTTTAAGTATTTAACACAATTGTTTTAGAATTTATTATTTTATCCTGATGTAAAAGAAGCTTATTTAAAATATATTTTTATTATATTTAAGGTATATTGTAGGCTTTAAATGGAGAGATTAGAAGATTTGCTTTCTCAACCCACGACTATACAGTTCACGTCCAATCCCCCTGCCCCCCAAAAAGGGGGAAACTGACATAGCGAGGAGTTCCCTGACTCACAGAAGGGAGAAATATACTCTGAAGACACTGGCAAACTGTAAATAAGAACTAAAAACACAACGAAAAGCATCTTTTCCTAAGCTTTTTAAATGTGAATAATTACCTTGGTGTTTTTTATGCAACAGAGTATTTTCTGATAGGAGATGGTGAGCCCTAAGTTGCAGCATTGTACTGGGTCTAAACATACAGAGTACAAAAAGGGAACTAAAAAATGTAAGCATAGACATGATGCGCTCTTTAAGATCCAGTAATCGCTAGTTACATCTTTTCAAACTAAGAACAAAGAAGTTACTGAAGCACCTTACAAGGTAATTCACCACACTGCATTGCCTGGAAAAGGTCACACGACAGCAGAGAGGCTAATAAAAACTTGTACAGCTGACATTGCTGATAGCGAAGGGAACCACAGAACTGGCTCCTTTCAGTGATTCAGTAACTCAAAGTAAAGATTTAGTTGTAAACAAAAAGATGGAGTTAATATCTCCTCTGTGGAACTGAACTTTTGCCTTAAAATGAACAAATCTGCATATGTGCCTACTTGCAATTTGCTTGTATTTATTTGTTCAGGTTCAGTACCAATTAATCATCAAAAATCTTCCTTTATATACTGAAATTTTCGAAGTGCTAAATAATGTTCTGAGCTGCTTGGTTAATCCTGGCGCAGCTGGGTAGACATGTGTCCTTGTGGTGCGGAAGCAGTGGTGAGTAACAATTGCTGGTGTTTCAGGTGATCGCGCCAGAATATACAAGTGGTCCTGAGACTCTTCACTACCAAGTGCTTGCATGGAGAAAGTTTCTCTGAAGAATATCCCTGATGAAGCAGTAAAGGTTATTAATTTTTGTTTTCATGTATACCTACTTTAGTAAAGTTATAAGTTTAAAACATAGCTTTTTAAAAAGTCCTAACCATAGTAATCAGGCAAGAAGATGAAATAAAAGGTATCCAAATTGGAAAGGAAAAAGTAAAACTATGAATATTTGCAGCTGACATGATACTGTATATAGAGAACCCTAAAGGTTTAACCAAAAAACTACTGGAATTGATAAATTAATTTAATAAAGTAGCAGGATACAAAATAAATATTTAGAAAGCAGTTGCATTTTTATTTACCAATAATGAGCTATTGTAAGGGAAACTAAGAAGACAATCCCACTTAGAACTGAAACAAACAAAAAACCTGGAAATAAATTTAACAGAGGAGGTAAAAGACAGGTACTTGAAAAATTACATAACACTGAAGAAATTGAAGAAGATACAAATAAATGGGAGCATAATATTGTGCTCATGGGTAGGAAGATATAACATCATTAAAACATCCATACTACCCAAAGCAATCTATAGATTCAATGCAATTCCTATCAAAATACCAATGTCATATTTCACAGAATTAGAACAAATAATCCAAAAATTTATATGGAACCACAAAAGATTCTAAATAGCCTCAGCAATCTTGAGGAAAAAAGAGTTGGAGGTACCACACTACCTAGTATCACACTGTATTATAAGACCATGGTAATCAAAACAGCATGGTATTGGCATAAAAATATAAATGGATCAATAGAACAGAATAGAGAGCCCAGAAATGAACTCATGCCTGTATAGTCAATCAATATTGTCAAAGGAGGCAAGAGCAAAAAATGGAGTAAAGATAGTCTATTCAATATTTGCAGCTGACATGAAACTATATATAGAGAACCTTAAAGATGGTGTTGGGAAAATTGGATAGATACATACAAAAAAATGAAACTAGACCACCTTCTTACACCATATATAAGAATCAACTCAAAATGGATTAAAGGCTTAAATATAAGTTTGAAACCATAGTCCTGACTGGTGTGGCTCAGTGGGTTAGGTGTCATCCCACAAAGCAAAAGGTCGCTGGTTCAATTCTCTGTCAGGGCATGTGCCTGGGTTATAGGCTAGGTCCCCAGGTTGGGATGTGCAAGAGGCAACTGACATATTCCTCTCACACATCAGTGTTTCTCTTCCTTCTCTTTCTCCCTCCTTTCTCCTCTCTCTAAAAATAAATAAATAAAATCCTTTTAAAAAAAAGATTTGAAAACGTATAACTCCTAGAAGAAAATACAGGCAATAAACTCTCTTCCTTTCACAATGTTTTTTTTTTTTTTTCTGACATATCTTCTTGGGCAAGGGAAACAAAAGAAAAAATAAACAAACGAGACTACATCAAATTAAAAAGTTTTTGCACAGCAAAGGAAATCATCAACAAAATGAAAAGACAACCTCCTGAATGGGAGAAGATATTCACCAATGATACGCCTAGTAAGGGGTTAATATCCAAAATTTATAAAGAACTCATACAAGTCAACACTAAAAAACCAAACTGTCAATTAAAAAGTGGGTGGAGAACCTCAATAGACGCTTCTCCAGAGAGGACATACAAACGACCAATGGACAGATGAGAAAATGCTCATCACTAATCACAAGAGAAATGCAAATTAAAACCACAATGAAATATTACCTCACATTTGTCAGAATGGCTGTCGTCAATAAATCCACAAACAACAAGTGTTGACTGGGATGTGGAAAAAAGGGAACCCTCGTGCACCGTTGGTGGGATTTTAAATCGGTATAATCACTATGGAAAACAGTACGGAGGGTCCTCAAAAAATTAAAAATGGACCTGCTTTATTACCCAGCAATCCTACTTCTGGGTACATATCCAAAGAAACCCAAAACACTAATTCAAAAGAATATATGCACCCATATGTTCATTGCAGTGTTATTTACAATAACCAAAATATGGAAGCAGCCCAAGTGCCCTTCAATAGATGAGTGGATAAAAAAGTTGTGGGACACACATATAGTGAATATTACTTGGCCATAAAAAAGAATGAAATCTTACCATTTGTACTATGCTCAACACCTGAGACTAATACAAAATAATATTAATTTAAATAGTAATTAAACAAAGAATAATTAAAATAAAACATAGCTTTTTTCTTAAGCATTTAAATACAATGTACCAATCTAGTTAATTTATTCATAACTCTAGTAATTTTGTGTAAAAATAACATCACTCTCATTTGTCCTTTAATTAATATTTAGTTAAGTTAAATAGATAATATATTTCCTTAAACAATTAATTCATTTAACTATAACAGTTAATTAAATCTCTTAAGTGTTTTAAATTATAATCCCAAATTTAATACATTTGATTCTCTCAAGCATGATTTTCTTGAGCAAGATGCTCAGCAAGGCTGATTTACCCATAAGATAAATTTATCGTGGAAACTGTAGTTATAAACCTAAAATGCCTGACAAGACCTAAAGACATTTTAATCTTTTAGACAGTCAAATACTGTTTACAAAATTAAACAATCTTCATGAATTTTTAAAGATAAAGTGATATTTAATAATAATAAAACTTTCAAATTAAAATAATACAATTAATATGTTGGATTATCTTAAATATTTCAATGTAAATAACCATCATACATAATTTCATTATGGTTATAAAACGTATTCCTAAACCTCATATGAAAGTGTTAATTCCATGGGTTTGATTTACTTTATCATCTCCGTAGTGATTACAAACTCTCCTGAGTAACAGAGTCACTTCCCCAACTGCAGCGAGTAGATGTGCCATTTCAACCTTCAGCCTTGGCCTGAGGCTGGGGTCACAGGTTCAAGTTCAAGTCAGCCATTTTGGCCTGCAATTTGCAAAGTACTTCTGTGCTGATGCCACTCAAGATTCGGGTTCACCTCCCTAACCCTGTCTTAAGGTCATGGGAATTAAATCCCCCAATTTTCTTACAATTTAGATTATGAATCATGAAAAGTCATTTCACTTTGTCAAATTTTGAAGCTTTTACCATAACTTCTTTCATATTTCTCTGTTGTCTAGGAGGATTCCATGTTCTCCACGTTTTTTATTTCCTTACCTTTCTCACTGATATAATTTTTATAATCATTTTATTGACATCCCTCCTCCTTTGTGTGCTATTGGAATCCTGTGTCATTTTGCATAGCTCCTGAATTGTTTAAATTCATTTATTTAATGAAAACGCACTGAGCCCCTCCTATGTTCCAGGCATTGTTCTAGGCTCTGGAAATACAATAGGAAACAAAACAGAAACAAACAAAGAAACAACCCTGCCCTCATGGAACTTCCTTTCTATTGAGACCACTACTTTCTGCTGCCCTGTGCTACCACTCTGAGTCAGGACTGACCATGTCAGACCCGACTGGTTCAGGCCCCAGCACAGAACAATAACACGGTACTAGCAAACACTTCTGAGAGCTTTGCTTGTGTGTCTCGTATAATCCTTGTAAAAGCCTAGTGTTGGCAGGTGACATTTTACAGATAAGAAAGCAGGCACCCTGATGTTCAGTCATTTGTTTATATCCCATAATTAGTAAGTAACAGGGCCCGGATTTTAAACCAGTCAGTTTTCTGGCTCGTATGTAATGGCTATGACACACTGACTCCTACAGTAGTGTGAAATAAATGTTCGGGGGAAAAAATCCATGAGAAATCCTTGAGTCCCAGATGGGCTGGTTACTGTGGTGTGTGTTAACAAACCATCCATCCATCTCCACCGCCTGCCCCACCTCGTCCTTTCTTCTGCTCTGTCTGACCCAAGTGGTTTGCTGGTGTTTAATTTATATATAATAAACTCAGTTTAAACCATCTGTACACCAGGTGTCCAAGTCAGATTCTATCAGGAAACTTGATCTACATTTGCAAGCAGGAAAATGGGATTAGAGGAAACCAAAAGGGAACAACTATGTGATGTCTTCGATTCATCTCTACCTACCCCTTCCGTGGCTGATCCTGTGCAGACCAGAGGTGACAGATGTCCTACTGGGAATGCCACAGGGATGGCTTGTTTATACATTTGCCCTCCCTTGGAAAAGTAGACAAATCAACTTTATTTGGATATCTAGTCCCTGAAGGACATGACCAAGGTCACTACATTAAATTTCAAATAAAGCCAAGTTCAAGGGTATGGGCTCCTCCTACAGCCCACATCTGTGCTTTCCCATGAGAGTGGCAAACAGGAAGCTCCCTGCAGGCCTGAGGGCAATGACAACGACTTCTAGCAGCCCCCAGAGGTTGGGCAATCTGAGTCAGACTCTGGCCAAGGCACTCTCTACACACAGTGGCACTAAACCTCAGTAAGTTGATGACAGGAACTTTGCAGATGAGGAAACTGAGGCTGAAAGCGGACTCTCCCTCTGCATACCATACCCACGCTTCTGGTGGAGCCCTCAGCATGCTGTGTTGTAACCATTTTGTTCCAGATGTTAAAGCGGGGCTTTGGCTGTGACATGATTCTGAAACTTGGAAACCTCACAAGTAGGAGTTGGAAAGTCTGCTATTCTGAAGCTGTGAATGGTTTCAGTCTTCTCCGAGACGGAGGTGTGACTTTGTCTTTGGAGCAGACTATCGCTTCGTTTTGGCAAAACTGCAGGTGTACCTTGTAGATGTAAGGCACCAGGATGTAAGCCAGGTGCCATCCATGGGTCGTAAGGGGGAGTGGTGAAGGCACCGCTCGTAGGTACTTTGGGCTGGGAAGCGAATGGCCCATTTTTGGTCACCACTAAGCAAAAGCCACAGCAAAAAAAAACCAGTCAGCAACCTTTCCATGTTTTTGTAATATTGCTTTAAAACAAAAATATAATTCTGTTTCTCACCCAACAGTTAAATCTCAATAAAGCCAAAATGATTTTAACAAGGACACAGGACAAATAAGTTGGTGGGGGCTTCAAGCCATGGTGATTTGGACACTGAAAAATACTGAGTGCTTTTTATACTCACATGCTGACAAATGTGAACATAGCAGTTCTTGACGGCTTGTCACCTGCCACCTATCCTAGGTGGGACTAGATTCAGATGTATGTGACAGAAGATCCCAAAATGCAGTGGCTTAGACAATGGAGATCATTGCAATAATGACCTTTCAGTGCAGCTATGCCCTTGGATGACCTGGGCAAACCAATGGGACACAAACCAAGGCTTGAAAGCACCTGCCTATTGGGACCTGCCTTCTCTCTCTCTCTTTTTTCTGGAATACTGAGACTGCCATGAGAAGAAGCTTCGGCTCACCTATGCAGGATAAACCAGATGGAGCAAAGACAGGCCATCCCAGCGGGGCCCCCTAGACCAACAGACAGTCAAGCCAGCCTAGCCCATCCAGCTGCGCCCAGTCCTCCAGCCACCCAGCTGACCCACAGAATCAGGAGCCAAATAAGGTGATTGAAGTTTGAAGTAGTTTGTTATGCAGCAAAAGCTAACAGCTATACATGGTATAGAAACTTGTTTTCTTTCTTTTATAAATGGCAACTCTGAAGCTCAGGGGTGGTACAGCATTCCGTTTTGTCAAGGACTACAGCTTCTTCCGTGTGTTCCTCCATCCTCGGTTGGTGGCATGTATTTCATGATCCAAGATGGTTGTCTAAGCTCCAGAAGGTGCTGTTTGATTTTTAGCCAGCAGGAAGTGGGATAGGAGAGGGAGGGAAGAAAAGTATGTTCCTTCTCCTTACAAATACTTCCTGGAAGTTTCACATACCCCACAAACTTACATGTCAGTGACCAGAACTGAGTCGAGTGGCCATGGCCAGTTACAAGAAAGATTGGGAAATGTAGTCATATTTCTCGGAGCCATTCGTCCAGCTAAAAATTTGAAATTTTCTTGTTCTCTTTTTACTAAAGAAAGGGGGGAAAGAATTTGGGGGGAAATTGGCAGCTTCTGTTTAACTTCTCTCTGCTGTGAAGTACTTCAGCACAGGGCTTTACTCATCTTTGAATCTTCAGCACTTGGCAGATAGTCAGTAATGTTTGTGGGATGTCGCTGAGTGAGTGGAGGAGGACGGTTCTTCCCTCAGACCACTGAACGGCACTCACAAGTTTAGGAAATATGCTCTACCTCCAGCAGATGGTTGGCATCACCCTCCTTTCAGCAACCAGATAATAGATCTTGTTAGAGAGGCCTCAGAATGTAGCAAGAACACTAGGAGCCTTACAGTCAGAAATCCTATCTCTGTCATTTATTTTCTTGGTGACATTGGGCAAAGGGACTGATTTTAAGTATCTTTTCTTAAATAGAAAATAAAAATGTCTATCTATTGGGGAGTGATTCCATACCCAGTGCAGAGTTTTGGTTTTGGGTGATGAAAAGTTTTGGAAATAGAGAGCAGTGGTGACTGCACAACATTGTGAATTAAATGACTGCCACTGAAATGCACACTTAAAAATGGATGAAAATGAGACTTCCGGCGAAGATGGAGGCATAGGTAGACACACTGTGCCTCCTCACACAACCAAAATAAGGACAACAAAAATTTAGAAACTAAGAAACAACCAGTACTGACAGAAAATTGAACTGTATGGAAGTCTGACAACCAAGGAGTTAAAATAGACATATTCATCCAGACTGGTAGGAGGGGCAGAGTTGGGTGGACGGGTGGAGAGGGATTGTGTAAAAAAAAGTGGACCCCGAGCATGCAGGTGGCGGCTGTCAGACCCTGGTGCAGGGTGCCAGCAGGCGGATCCAGAGAGGCCCGGGATTGTGGAGGAGCTCGGCGCACAATGCAGCTAGCAGATTGGGCAGTCCCACATTCATGCGCAGATAAATCAGGTGAAACTGGGGAGCGAGACAGACCGCAAGGCCCAGGGCTCCAGCATGGGGAGATAAAGCCTCAGGATACCAATTAAAAACACCTGTGCATGTTGAACAACTCCCAGCCTCACAGGAGAGTTCGTTGGAGAGATCCACAGGGTCCTAGAACATACAAAAGCCTGCCCACATGGAAATCAGCACCAGAAGGGCCCAGTTTGCTTAGGGGGAGCTGCAGAAGGGACTGAAATCTGACAAAGTGGAGCAAGTGCCATTGTTCCCTCTAGAATCCCTCCCCAACATACAGCATCACAACCCAGAGACTGGGTTGCCCTGCCCTGGTGAACACCTAAGGCTCTGCCCCTCACTACATAATAGGTGCATCAAGAAAAAAAAAAAAAAAAAGGCCCAAACAAAAGAACAAATCAAAGCTTCAGAACAAATACAACTAAGCGAACAAAGAGCTAGCCAGCCTATCAGATGCACAGTTCAAAGCCCTGGTGATCAGGATGCTCACAGAATTGGTTGATTTTGCTCACAGATTAGATGAAAAAATGCAGGCTACAATACATGAAATGAAGGAAGATGCATGGGCAACCAATAGAGATGGAAGGAAAACTGGGACTCAAATCAATGGAGTGGACCAGAAGGAAGAAAGATACAACCAAACAGAAAACAAGGAAGAAACAAGAATTTAAAAAAATGAGGAGAGGCTTAGGAACTTCCGGGACATCTTTAAATGTCCCAACGTCTGAATTATAGGGGTACCAGAAGGGGAAGAAGAAGAGCAACAAGTGGAAAACTTATTTGAACAAATAATGAAGGAGAACTTCCCCAATCTGGCAAAGGAAATAGACTTCCAGGAAGTCCAGGAAGCTCAGAGAGTCCCAAAGAAGCTGGACCCAAGGAGGAACACACCAAGGCACATTGTAATTACATTACCCAAGATTCAAATGAAGGAGAGAATCCTAGAAGCAGCAAGAGAAAAGGAGACAGTTACCTACAAAGGAGTTCCCATCAGACTGTCAGCTGATTTCTCAAAAGAGACCTTCCAGGCAAGAAGGGGCTGGCAAGAAGTATTCCAAGTCATGAAAGGCAAGGACCTATACCCAAGAGTGCTCTATCCAGCAAAGCTTTCATTTAGAATGGAAAGGCAGATAAAGTGCTTCCCAGATAAGGTCAAGTTCAAGGAGTTCATCATCATCAAGCCCTTATTATATGAACTGTTAAAGGGACTTATCTAAGAAAAAGAAGATAAAAAAACATGTACAGTAAAATGATAGCAAACTCACAATTATTAATAACCACACCTAAAACAAAAACAAAAGCAAACTAAGCAAACAATAGAACAGGAACAGAACCACAGAAATGGAGATCATATGGAGGGTTAGCAACAGGGGCGTGGGAGGAGGAGAGAGGGGGAAAAGGTACAGAGAATAAGTAGCATAGATGGTGGGTAGAAAATAGACAGGGGGAGGGCAAGAATAGTGTGGGAAATGTAGAAGCTAAAGTACTTATAAGTAAGACACATGGACATGAACTAAAGGGGGGGAATATGGGTAGGAGAGGGTGTGCAGGGTGGAGGGGAGTGAAGGGGGGAAAATGGGACAACTGTAATAGCATAATCAATAAAATATATTTTTTAAAAATTGGTGAAAAAATTTTCAACCTCACAGGCTTGCCATGTTTCTGAGTGTGTCTCATGTGAGTTTATGGAAGAACATGACAAGGGAGACTATAAAAAGACAAAACTAGAAAGAAATCACAAAAGGGTAGCCTGGGATGGTGCAAGGGGGTGAATGGCAATGGTTGGAGGAGAGTAATTACATTTTCCAAGGATACTTGAGTCTGGCAACCAGAGCCCTTTGTGGTCTCCTGGCAGCATGCAGACTGTACAGAGAACTGCCTAACCTGCAGATTTAGTGATGCAGTGGTTCTCTGGCGGTCTTCTGTGCAGAACTGATAGTGCTTATGTTTGCAAATCCTCGAAAGCTATATCAACTGAGCTAGGTGAGACAGAGTTCACCGAACCTGGTCAGACCTAGGCATTCAACTTCATTTTGACCAAGTCTTAACGAGCACCTATGTGTAGTCATTAGAGCTACTAATCAATATTCTGGTCCTTACCTCATGATATAAGGTCAAATTTCATTTCCCTACTCCTTTGCTTTATCAGAGGAAAGAAGAGCAGAAGTAGTGTGTGTTGTGCTGAGTGAAAGTACGTCCCTTCTCTTGTCCTGCCTCAGGATTCTGTCCTGATTACAGAAGTGTGGGACAAGATGAGGCCTCTGTGTCCCGTGTCTACGCATGACTACAATGAGCCATACTTGCCACCCTGCACTAAACAGGTAGCATGAGGGAGGAAACACTTTTGTGTGCAATGCCACTGAACTGTTAGAATTGTTCGTCACTACAGCATTACTTAGCCTAACCTGACCGATGCTGTGTGTCTCTCCCCCTTGGACTAAGTGAGTATTTTACCATAGAGATTACATTCTAGAGTTAAGGAGTGTGAGTTTCAGTCTGGGTTAGCTACTTCCCCACAGTGTGATCTTAGACGAATCAATGAACTTCGCTGTGCCTATTTTCTAGAAAATGAGGATGATGATGAAAACTACCTCACTGAGTTTTTATGAGGATTAAACTAGGTGAGCAACATAGCCCAGCACATAGCAAGTCCTCAAAAATGTTGGATGATGATGCTCTCGTTTAATTCTCACAACTCTGTAAAGTTTGCTGATGTATCAAGCCATTAAGTTTCGGCACTGTTACTGCAAGTAATAAGAGAAAGTTTTGAGATTAGAATTCAGTCCTGACCATCAATCCACCATGCAGGCACAGGTCTGTGTCCCTGGAAGCCGCCCAGCTCCAGTGTGCAGCCTTTCCTCCTTCTGTCCTTGTCCCCTCTAGAGGGTCCTGGGGCAGGGACTCAGAGCTACAGCCTCCAATCCTGGTCCCTCAGCCAGAGGCCAGGAATCAGACCCTTACACACGGGATCCATTTGATTCCCTTCTGCACCAGACTCCCCATTTGGTCTGCCAAAGCCAAATAATTTATTTAAACTATTTAAAACAGGATGCACAAAGTAAAAATAGCCAGAAGGTGTAAAAGTGTGTAGAGGGAGGTCTCTCTCCCATCCTGATCTCCACACTCCCAGTTCCCTTCCCCAGAGGCAACTATGCTGATCTGGTTCCTCAAAGTGGGATTTCAAATCAGTTCCTGTTTTTTCTCTGGCTGCACCATCAGGGGAATGTACTTCGGGGGCAAATACCCTTCCTGCCCTGTCGATGCCCCACTGCTCCCTCCCAGCAGCAGCAGCCCCCGTCTGGCCCCCTAATCCTGTCCCTCCTGTTCCATGTGTTCAAGCCACCTTCTTCAGGAAGAACTTTTTAGTACCCCCAGCTGTTTCTCACCACTCTTCTTTTTGACAACAGTACTATTTCTGTTACATATTTGGACATTTTGTCATATTCTGTTTATCAGGTGCTAGTTTCTAATTGCTTGGTGTAGGCTACCCTCCCTTCTGCAACCAGCCTGAAGGTCTATCCCCAGTGGCTTCTAGTACCACCCATGCCCTGATGACTCCCAAATCCACTCTCCTGAGTTTCCGATGGATTTCCAGTGGAAACTGGGCGTCTTTCTCTGTCCTTATGGGGATGTTCAAAACAGAATTCTTGCTTTTGCCCTCAAATTGCTTAACTTTCTGAACCTCCTCTCTGAACAAATGGCATTAACATTTACTTAGTCATCCAGACTTGAAACCTCAGTCACCTAACCTGACAGCCTTCTCTGCAGCCCCTGCCCACGCCTGGTCCCAGAGGACGCGTGCCTGGGACGGCAGGAGGAGGAGCCCTGCCAGGTGTGTGACAGAAAGGGCTGTCCCGGGGTCCCTTTCTCCACACTCCCACGAGCCCTGCCCTTGGTTGGGCTCCCACCGTCTCTTGTCTGGTTTACAGAAGTTGCTTCCAAATTGGTCATTCTTCTTGCCATCTCTCTTCCCCCTAACTCATTTTCTCATCCCCTGGCAGTGTCATCGTTCTCAAGGACAGTTGTAAATCATCCCACTTTCCTGATCAAGAATGTTTCAGGGCTTCCCTCTTGCCTACCAGCCCCTCCGGATTCCCCTCTTGTATTCCTCCTCACCATTCCCACCGCCACTCTCCCCCTCCACCCCTCAAATCTGGATGAAGTGACCACCTGCCATTCTCCAGACAGGCTGTTTTAAAATGCTCTCTTTTCCTTGATGATGGTGCTGATGTTTCCAAGCACTGCCTGCTGTTTCTAGGCCCAAGAAGGCTGTGATGTGTCTTATAGAGAAAATACATGTTTTAAAAATATGTTAGATAAGCTTCATTCACTCCAATAGTTATGGCTAGACATTGTAATGCTGTTGGCTCTGAGTGCAAAATTAATGAGTCAACAATGTATATTAAATTAGGCATCTTTAAGCAGAAGCATATGAAATAAAGCTAGGTATGGATCAGTTGATGAAAACATTGTGACCAGAGGCTCACAGAAATCTAGCCCTGTATTTCTTTTCCCAAGAACAATGGCTCAGTATCCGCTAATTCATGTTCCTGGTGACTTTAAACAGCATAACTACTGTGAATAACAAGAACCAACTCTATTTACCTCTGTGTTATATGACTCACAGCAAGAATGAAAACTGAGTGAGGGCAGAAATTTTGCCTATGTTGGAGCAATGCCGAGCACCTAGTAAGATTTTAATAAACGTTTGTCAAATGACAACGAATAAATGAGTTAGCATACACTTTGTCTGGACCTTGGAAGAAGGGAAAATGGCATCTTTATTTTTATTACTCTTGAACTGAAATAAAACAGTGTGTTCAATCATGTGGATAGGCAACAAATCACAGTAAAATTACCGGTATCTGCGACAGTCACAGTATAAGTCATTGGTGTTTTTAATTACAGCATAGTTGTTGTAGATACTTGAAATACAATTTCACACTCATCGATACTTCAAATTACAGTAGTACTTTACCCACTACCAAATATCATTATTTTTCATGTATTAATAATGAAACATTTTACACCACACATTTTAATAATTATACTTGAGAATAATTGTATTCCTTTGAAATGGTATAGTTTTTATTTTCTGCATTTAAAACACTGAAACAATCTGAGATGATCTCCATAAACCTCCCCAGATGATCAACTAGGTCGGTGGCACAAAAGAGTTTAAGAACCTTGGTCTAGCTTGAGGTCAATGCCACATTCAGGTTAACACATCCAGGGTCATGAAGCTACTTAAACAGCAGAATTAGTGTCCATACCCAAATCTGCCTGCAAGCACCACCAGAGTGAGTCTCCTCATTCTGTGGGCTCCTCTACGAAGACCCTCCTCTGTGCATCCCCTCAGACAGCTGAGAGAGCACTGGCAGAAAGTTTCCAGTGAATTCCATAGAGTGCATCAAGCACTGGCCACGTGCAGATCCTTCTCACGGGAGCTGGAGAACACCGCTCTTCCAGGTACGGCCTGAGAACTGTTATGGGCCAATGATGAGAAGAGTGCAGAAATTGAGAGCATGGGTTTAGAAACTGTTAGAGCCATTTGAATTGAGCAACAGCATAACTAAGGCTTATATGTGGTATGTCTTTGGTTTGTAAATTTCATTTTGTTTTACCAAATCATCAGTCTGCAGTGGATTGAAAATTTACAAAAACAAAAATTAGACAAAAAATACTGGTCTTTCTTCCATACAAAGTTTGAGAAACACCATCACGGGGGGACACAGTGGACAGAAGGTTTGAAAAGTGACATGGACACTGCTGGGCACGTGCTCTGAAAAACATGAATCCAATGCAGAACACAGAAGCACATCAGACAAGCAGAAGCAGGGAAGACACAGGGCTGAGGAGGCATCTGAGCTGTGTTTTGACCGATATCTGTAGGTGGAAGTGATGCCTTAGAGGGTGGTGCAGGCAATGAGGCTCAACAGGAGCTAAGGCAAGGAGTATAGCTTACAAGGCGCATGAGAGAAAGCTGTCATCAGGCACAACAGGGACAATGTCTATGGCGAGTGGGGGCAGGAGATGGTGGAAAGCAGCCTGGAAGGGCTAGTGGGAATGAACCTTGATGGCTTTGGAAACATGCTGAGGCTTCAGGTCTTTCTGAGTAGGCCACGAAGAACAGAGGGCCTATTTTGAGTAGGGAATGAAATGACCACTTTTGAGTTTTAAATGATAATAAATGTTAAGCCAAACTAAATTTTAAAAATTCTCAGGCACTGACTTTCAGAGGAAGAATTTCTCTCTTCCATCAGAATGTGCAAATACACAAAGATTGATTTCCATGCCTGGATGAGCATGTGCAAAGATGTGCATGAAGGGGGAATGCTCTGGAAAACCGAGGTGTCTCTCCTCTCCTCTCCTTTCCCTTCTTCTTTCCTCTTTTTTCTCTCTTAGTCTCTGTTACTTAGCACTTTCCAATACTACTTTCTGTGATGATGAGAATGGCTGGTGTTGGCACTGGTAACCACCAGCCTCATGTGGTTACTGAGCCTTTGAAACATGGCTTCTGTGGCTGAGAAACTGAATTTTAAAGTTTATTTAATTTTAATTAATTTAAATTTCAGTAGCCACATTTGGCCATTGGCTGCCATATTGGATGATACAGTGACTTTTTCTACAATGAAACAGAGAAGGAAAATGTAAATGCCAAGTAATCTGAAGAGAGGGAAGATGGAAATGAGCTCTTCTGATTTTAATCCAAATATCTGTTTTAACCTATTTGGGTCTAGTGGGCCTCTTAGAAAAAGGCCGGGGTGCCAGGAGCTTGGGGTTCTCACCTGATTTTGGTGTGTTACCTTAGACAGGTCCCTGCCAGGAGAAAGGCAAGGACTAATGCCCACTGAGCATTAGCAGAGAACCAGGCATGGCGGGGGGGCAGGGGAGGTAAGCACTTTTACAGATTACCACATTAGAATGTTCACTGCACATTGAAATAGCATTTGTATTCCGATGTCACAGATGAGGACAAGGAGGATTAGAGAGGTGAGCAATTTGTCTATGTCACCCAGCTAGTGAGAAGGTATTTAGATATTTAGAGCCAGTTCTAAGGTCAAAGCTCTTTCTACTGCACCTCTTTGCTTCCCTAAACTCTTCTCATCACCAACAGGACAGGACTATCGATCCTCCTGCTGTCCACCTTCTGAATGAAGGTTAAGAGGACCGGAAATGTTGACAAGACAAAGGTGCTCCGTGTGCTCAAGGGAGGGAGGGAGGTGATGTTTTCTGAGAGTGCAAGCAGGGCACAGGGTTCTGCGGTGGTTCTGCACTCTCGCTGCTATTGAACACACTTAAAATTTTCCATTTAGAAATGTCTGAGGCCAGGACCATTTCAATCACGTAAAAACCAGTATCAGTTTGGAAAGGTTATTGCAGCCTTTCCAATTCCAGTCAACATTAAAAATGCAAATGTTTGCTTTTTAAATATAGCCTTTGGCCACCAGCATTCAGGACGTAGGGTAAACCACAGCAGGCAGCCATTGCGCACCAAGGGCTTGCCAGGCTCAACGGGAAGGAAGAAGAGGTTGTGCAGAAGGTCCCAGTCATGCCAGGCTGATAGAGTCACTCCCAGCCCCGTGAAGGTCCAGGTCCTCAGAGCTTGTCCAGCATCGGTCACTGAATCAGACATCTTTTCCCTGGGGGCAGGGTTTTCTTTGTCCTTGTCTTCCCAGTGCCTAGCCCATTGCTGGCTTCATGGTAAGAGTTCAAGGGTATTTTTGAATAGGTAAATTAATTCATTCATCATATTTTTTTTAGATATCTTATCACATCCCAGCACTGTGCAAGGCTGGTAAATGGGTACAGAAACAGGCCATTTGGGGAAATCAACTCAAGAAATTTACTATCTGAGGATAATAAGACATGCAAATAAATGAAAATAACATAAAACAGTCCAAGTTAACCTTACCGTGAGTGTTAATGCTGGACTTGGCTAACAAAAGGTGTTTGAAGATGTGCCCGGGGAAGAATGCTTGTGTGGTTGGACAAGGGGCTTCTGGACGATCTCAGAGTAACTGGGCAGCGAGATCAGCAGTGGGAGCTTCTTGGAGGAGGTGCCAAGAACCACTCCTGGGGTGGGCTCATGTCCTAGGTAGTCCCCTCCACTCAGATTGCAGGCTTCCTGGCGGCTGGCCTGTATCTTGTTCAGCTCCGCACCCCAATACTTCACATGGGGCCTGACACATAGTAGGAAACAACATACGCTAAATAAATGAATGAATAAATGAACAAAAGTTAGGAATCCATGAGGAATCACAATAACAAGAAGCATTCATTGAGCATTTCATATGTAACAAACGTTTTATCATACATCTTTTAAAAATATTTATTTCTTTATTTTTAGAGAGAGTGGGAGGAACATTGATCGGTTGCCTTTCACAACCTGCAACTGGGGACCTGGCCCACAACCCAGGCATGTACCCTGACTGAGAATCGAACCAGCAACCTTTCCATCTGCAGGCCAGCTTTAGTCCACTGAGCCTCACCAACCAGAGCATACATCTTCTTAGTTAATTATAGTGGTCAGTATGCAGCCAGGAGGAAAATATCACATCAGGTACTTGAACAGAGAGAATTCAGTGCAAAAGACTGTTAACTAGGTATAAGGTTGTTAACTAGGAAGTGAAAGGGTAAAATGAGAGCTATAAGCTGAAAGAGAGATAGCAGTTGCAGAAAACAGCTATCACCCTAGGCATGAGGGACCACGGGGGGGGGGGGGCGGGAGTTAGAATTATTAAAATTTAGAGACTCAGTGGAGAGGCCCTGTGAGCTGAAACTCAGACCACTGAGGAGGGTGCACTGCTGGGCTGGTGCTAACGTCTCTGACTGGCTGTGATGAAGCTAATTCTGTGTTGAAAAACTGCAAACTGTCTTCAGCTATGCTATAGGGAGGCCTTGCTGCTGTCAACGTATAAGGCATTGCTGGGTGATGCTCATAGATAGGTACCTAACAAACTCTTCATCCTTCAAGACTCAGTTCAATGGTCATCTCCCCTGAGAAGCCTTCCTGATCTCTTCCTTCAGATAGGAAACCTACAGAAAAAAGCAAGTCTCACTTTTTTCCTCCAGTTCTGCGGCTTCCCCCAGTATCCCCAACAGCAGAACTTAAGAGGGAGTCGTCTGGCTGAGCAGAAATGTGATTTGCAGAAACCCAGCCCCATCATCATAGAGCAGAGTACAGAAGGGTTTTGGAGCTGAGACACCATGGTGTCCTAACTGGTATAGAAATCTTCTTGTTGATGCTGTGCTGCAGGTCCTACTCCCATCATAAAGGTGCAGGGGCCCAGGGTCTAGAGAAGTCAAGGTGACTTGCCTATAGACTGAAGCAGCAGTCCCCAGGTTTGAAGCCATGTCCACCTGCTTTTAATGGCAATACTATACCAAGTTCCCCTCACGTTTTTATGTTAAGAAGGTGTCAGGGAATAGAACAGATTTGAAGTCCCAGTGTTATTTGGCTGGCAGCTGAGGAGGAGATGGGGTGGAGGATTCAGGCATCCCCTGTAAGAGCAGGGAAGCAGGAGTGGGGCGGTCCTGACAAATGTCTCTCAATATGTCATTTTATTCTCTCACTTTATTGTCCTTTAAGAAAGTTGTGATCTTTATTCATTGATCCAAAATTAACTACCCAAAAATTCCTTTCCATCCTTCAAGACCCAGCTCAGATATCACCTCCCCTGAGAAACCTTTCTGATTGCTACAGAACCAGCCATGCCCCTCGGTGCTCCCACAGGACCTGGTGCAGACACCTGGGTGGAGTTTACTTGTCTATCTACCACACTAAACTGTGGGCTACTTGAAGGCAGGTCTGGGTCCACCTAGACTCTGCCTGGCACCCAATGTCTAGTGAAAATGATAAAGGCTTGTTTCTCCCAGAAGTGTGTTTCTGTGGGAGCACTGGCAACTTCAGGACCATGTGTTTGGACACATATTTGGTCCAAGTGGTGAAGATGTGGAAAATAAACCAAAAAGCCAACACCCCTATTTTGGCCCTTCATCTATCACCTTTTCCAACCCATTCTTCTCACTTCAGTAAGAGGCAAACATAACCATCTGAAGCCCCTTCCAAAGCCTTCCCAAGGTTTCCCATTGCTCTTGGGATAAAGACTAACTCCTCAACATTGTCACCTAGATCCTCTGACATCTACCCTCTGTCCCTCACCAGCCTTGAATCTCCCTACTCCCCACCCCCTTTCTGCCTCCTTCTACTCCACCCTCCAGCTACTGTACCTCTTCAATCTCTCAAACTCACCAAGCTCTTTGCATCTTGGTCTTTGCAGGTGGGCTTCCCTTACCCAGGACTCTCTTTTCTTGCTTTCTTCGTCCAAGTCACTCTGACTTATCTTTTCACTCTCAGCTGCTGAGTCACTCCCTCCAGGAGGTTATTGCCAGAGTAACTTGATGCTCCCAGAGCAGCCTGCTCCTGAATTGTAATGGCCTGCATTTGCTCAGGATGAGGAGCTCCCTGGCACATGTCAAGGGCTCTGTAAGACGGATCCTAATTAATTAATTAATTAATTAATTAATTAATAACTCAAAAACAACAACAAAAAAACTAGAAGTGTCTTCAGATGATTCTGGAAGTCAGGTGCTGCCCAAGATGTGGTGAAATAACTCTTTCCCAGTGTCCAGGGCCTTGTGAAAACAGGACCTCTGGAATGGGGTATGGGGCTCTGGACCCAGAGTCAGGAGATCAGGGTTGGAGCCTTGGTGATTTGGGGGTAAGCTCATTTGTCACTGTGTTAGGTTCTTCATCTCTGTAACAGGCATAATAGGGGAGGAAAACAGATTTTCCTCTACTCTCATAGCTTTTGCAGCTAGGGTCCAGGAAATCAAACTGACAGAAGACATATTAAAAAGAGAAAAAACAGTTATGAATGCATGCAGCAATGCCAGCACGCCAGAGAAACCCAGTGATGAGTTTCTCAAAGGAATGGTTAGAACTTGAGTTTTATATAGCATCTTAATGAAAAACAATAAATTCAAAAAATAAGGCTTAAGCTTCTAGGGACTGCAAACTGTGGGTAAATAAATATATGGGGAAACCAATAGAAGTTATTTTAGTAAGGTATGTTATGTAGATTTCTCTTGGTGTCATCTTTATTTTTTTAAGTCTATTTTATTGATTATGCTATTACAGTTTTCCCATTTTTTTCTCCCCTTTATTCCTCTCCACCCAGCACCCCACCTCCCACCAGTATTCCCCCTCCCTTTGTTCATATCCATGGGTTGTACATGTAAGTTCTTTGGCGTCTCCATTTCCTCTACTATTCTTAACCTCCCCCTGTCTATTTGGTACCTACCATTTACGTTTATTATTCCCTGTACCTTTCCCCCATTCTCCCCCCTCCCCATCCCTGCTGATAAGCCTCAATATGATCTCCATTTCTGTGATTCTGTTCTTGTTCTAGTTGTTTGCTTAGTTCATTTTTGTTTTTGTTTATATAGGTTCAGTTGTTGATAGTTGTGAGTTTGTTGTCATTTTACTGTTCATATTTTTTATCTTCTTTTTCTCAGATAAGTCTCTTTAATATTTCATATAATAAGGTCTTGGTGTTGATGAACTCCTTTAACTTGACCTTATCTGGGAAGCACTTTATCTGTCCTTCCATTCTAAATGATAGCTTTGCTGTGTAGAGCAATCTTGGATATAGGTTCTTGTCTTTCATGACTTGGAATACTTCTTTCCAGCCCCTTCTTGCCTGTAAGGTTTCTTTTGAGAAATCAGCTGATAGTCTAATGGGAACTCCTTGGTAGGTAACTGTCTCCTTTTCTCTTGCTGCTTTTAAGATTCTCTCCTTCACTTTAATCTTGGCTAATGGAATTATGATGTGCCTTGGTGTGTGACTCCTTGGGTCCAGCTTCTTTGGGACTCTCTGAGGTTTCTGGACTTCCTGGAAGTCTATTTCCTTTGCCAGATTGGGGAAGTTCTCCTTCATTATTTTTTCAAATAAGTTTTCAATTTCTTGATCTTCTTCTCTTTTTAACACCCTTATGAATTGAATGTTGGAATGTTTAAAGTTTTCCCAAGGTTTGTGAACCCCTCTTCATTTTTTTGAATTCTTGTTTCTTCATTCTGTTCTGGTTGAATGTTTATTTCTTCCTTTTGTTCCAAATTGTTGATTTAGATCCCAGTTTCCTTCCCTTCACTATTGGTATATTTTTCCTTATTTCATAGCCTTCACCTCTCCCTCTATTTTGTGTCTGTACTCAATCATTTCTATGATCATCTGATTACCAGTGTTTTGAACTCTGCGTACGATAGGTGGGCTATCTCCTTGTCATTTAGTTCTATTTTTGGAGTTTTGATCTGTTCTTTCATTTGAGTCATGTTTCTTTATCTCAATGCACTGTTACATTGTAAGGGGTGGAGCCTTAGGTACTTACCAGGACGGGGCAATCCACATCTCTGAGTTGTGGTGATGTCTGTTGGGGATAGGTCAGAGAGGGAACAATGCCATTTGCTCAGCTCTCTGCTGGCTTTTAGTCACTTCCCCTGCTACCCACAAGCAAATTGGGCCCTTCTGGTACTGATTCCCAGGTGGATGGGTTTGTATATATCCTAGGACCCTGTGGGTCTCCCCAGTGAACTCTCCTGTGAGCCCAGGAGTTTCTCCTGCATCCATGACCCCCACAGGTTTTTACAGCCAGAGGATTTGAGGCTTTATTTTCCCGTGCAGGAACCCTGGGTTACGTGGTCTGTCTTGCTCCCCCGTTGTTCCTCCTGGTTTATCCACACACGAATGTGGGACTTCCTTGTCTGCCAGCTGTCACCTCACTGCATGTCCCCTCCACCCCGGCTGCCCATCTCCACCCCTCCTACCAGTCTGGGTGAATGTTTCTTCTTTAACTCCTTCGTTGTCGGACTTCCATACAGTTTGATTTTCTGGCAGTTCTCGTTTTTTGTTTTTAAATTTGTTGTTGTCCTTCTTTTGGTTGTGTGAGGAGGCAAAATGTATCTACCTACACCTCTATCTTGGTCAGAAGTCTTGGTGCCATCTTTAGACTTATGATAAGAGTCTGGAGTTGTCTCCTGCAATTAAGAGCCTAAGAGTTGCCGTCCTGAGTCCTCCACTTCCTGGTACAGGAGAGAGTGGTATCTTTACAAATGGAAATTTACATTCTGATTTTGGGCAAATAGGGAACTAGGGCAGAGAGCTTTTGGGCCCGGGAGCCTAATGCATGTAGCTCAATTGTCTTCAGCTCAAAAGAATCCTTATGCCAAGGTGGAATATCTCTGGGTGGCATATTCTGATTGTCTACAGTCTTAAAATGCCTGTCCTTCCCAACACCCAGGGTTGCAATGTGATGGAACATGTAGAAACTCTGCACAAACTGTGAAGTGCTTTACAAATGCCAGGCATTCCCATTCCCATGACAATCAGCTCTATGAGAGAGCCCAGGCTGCATGCTTGAAAGCCTCATGTGCAGCAGACCAACCCAAATCTTAAGTCTTTCTTCTCCCCCAGGGCCAAGTTGAGGCTTTTCACAGAGAAGACACATCAAAGCCCCAGCTGAGGACTTTTATAGTTCAGTGTTGTACAAGCTTCCTTCTTGAGAGATAAAGAGTCTGGAGGAAACGTGGGAAAGCTAATCTAAACTTCCTGCTCCCCAGCCCCCAGCCCCCAGCCCCCACGCCTGCCTCTTTTACGAGGAAGCCTACAGGCTGCTCCTGACTGTTGTTTTCGTCATTCGTGATCCCCGTGACCACTGTTTCTCCCAGACACGTCTACTAATAAAAGGCCCAGTGCCCTCATCGTCCCAGGTTCCCAAGAGCAATAAATCAGAGGCCAGAGCTTATTAAACATTATCCAGCCACAGAGATAGGATGTTCCAAAAATGTAAAATCCTTCTGAAATTTGCTCTTTAAGGCAAGAGACATCCATGGAATAAACATTATTGCACCTACTATGCCAGGTATTTAACATGTTTTACGCCACTTAAAGCTTACATCAACTAGCCCTATTTCATGGATGAGTACATTGGAGCTCAGAAAGTTTTTAGCTGGCCGGCTGGCTGGCTGGATCAATAGGTCGGTGGGCGGGTGGATGGGTGAGTGGACGAGTGGATGGATGAAGAAGCTTCTTGTCAGGGTCAAGCAGCTTCTGGCCTTGCGTTTGTTCAGAAGGCAGAGCTGTCACACGTTTCCATATTGAGCTCCTCACAGAAAGGGCCGTGCCTGTCACTAGGCCAATGCGAAACCAGGCCGTGCTCCGGGAAAGCCGTTTCCTGGAGGTAAGAATACAGAGGGTCTTTCAAATTTTACTTGCAGCTTTGGAGTCAGAAGTGGCTGTCTTGGCTCCACCATGGACTTCCTGTGTGAACACCTCCGTGCTCAGCTCCTCCATCTGAAAAATGGAGAGCAGCCCAACCTCGCAGTGCCAGGAGGTTTAAGTAATATCATCAGACAGAAACACTTGTTAAATATTCGCAACAGTATTTGTGTTAAATACAAGTTACTTTTCTCTTTTCTCTCCCCCGGGCAGTGTGAAAATCATTGCAGGGGCAAGCTAAGAGTGGTGAGAGTCTCCCCTGAAGGCGGAAAGTCCAGCCGTGGCCCAGAGTCGCTCTGGAGCAGGCCTGGCTGTGCACCTCTGGAACTGAGAAAAAAATAGTCTCCGTTGAGGTAGCCAATACAAAAATGAATTTTTCCCTGTCATGGGAAAATCTCTCTTCTTTTGACTGAGAGAGGAACAGGTAGGGAGAATAGGTGGGGGACAGAAAGGAGGGAGGTTAAAGGCCCAAAGGAAAAAGTGCCCTTAGATTGCTTCAGGATGGGAGTGTGTGTGTGTGTGTAAACAGATACACACACTTGTGTGTGTGGGTATACAGGTGGGCTGTGCGTGAGCTGCTGTGCATGTTTGTGGTTGAAGGTGTGGAAGAAGGCTGGATGTGTGGGAGGGTGTGGGCAGGGGAGAGGGTATAGGCTGTGCAGATGTCGGTAGGTTCATGGGAAGGGAAGTGTGGGCTGTGGGTGTGTGTAGTCACGCTGACAGGATGGGCCTCAGTAAATGCATAAAATCACATGTGTCTCAGCACTAGCACTGTTAATAAGCTCTTCTTCACTGAAAATTCATAAATACATTTATTTTCCATTCACTCACTTATTTCTTTTTCCATCACCAACATGGACCTATGGTGAAAACACAAAAAATTAAAATCCCTGAGAACTCGAGATCTTGTTGGAGAAAGTAACACACAGATAAGTTTAATAACAATAATGAACAAGTTTGCTGCCTGCCAGGCGCTGCTCTGAGCACTTTCTGTGTATAGCAGTTGGCTAACAGCTCACAGAAACCTTCCACAATAGATCCCACTGCAACTCCCACTTAACAGGTGAGGAAACTGAGACTTGGAGTAACCAGTCCAAAGTCACACAGCTTGCGGGTGGAGCTGGGATTCCAATGACTGCTGCCTGGCTCCTGAAATGCGCTCTTGAGTGTCACCTCATTTGAATGCCGTCTGTTTCCGCTGACCTACAAGGGCCTGGCTTCTGTTCCTTATGAAGGACTGGCTGCCAGGGACCTGCTGCCCGAGTTCAGTCTCCTCCCCCGTGCCTCACCCTACATATCCTACTCTGTTTCTACTTCTCATGTCACACCAAGACTAGGCAGAGAGGGGTACAGAGAGACCAGTGTAAACTTAGGGGCCCATCTTCCTCCCTGCCCACCAGCTTCCCCACCAGACACAGGGCAGGAATACTAGTCCCACAGTATTCTTCACCCCAAACACCTTCCTCCTGCTGGTCCTGAGAGGCAATGCCCATGACAGCCACCGCACTGGGGATGCTGGGCTTTGGACACATGCAGGAGTCAGACTTTGGTCCTCAGGGTCATAATAACATCTCCATCCATAGATCTCTTTCCAGGGACCAGAACAGGCTCAGGCGCTTTACGTATGTTCTCTCTGTCAGTTTAATCCCCACAGCATCTGTGTGAGACAAGGACTATTAGCCCCCACTTGCAGGGCTCAGAGATGCCAAACGGCCGGTTCAAACAGTGGTGCTGAGAGGACAGGCTGTGCCCCATGCCAGCATGCTGCTCGGTCTTTCCCTCTTTGCACCGGGTTCCAAGTAGAGTGCGAAGTTGCTCCTGACTCTGCGCTGGCAGGTCTGGGAGCGCGGGTGGGTGGTTCTTCATTCCGGGCCACCTCTATCACTAAGCGTCAGTCTCAGGAGCAGCTAGGGCTATTAACCTGCGAGATCAAAGAGTTTCCCTGCACTAACTCACCCCAGGTAAGCAAACAGAGGAAGACCTGCTGCCTCTCCCGAACTTTGCCTCAGCCTGTCAATGCCCCTCACATGCCCTCGTGTCTGAGTCCTAGGGAGAGTGATTAAGTATTCAAACTGAACAAGCAGATTCATTCAAGCTTCCCCAAGCCATTGGAGCCTGGAGCATGGAGATCCGTTTTGATAACAGGTAACATGAACAGAGAAGAACTCTTCCCCCTTAAATCACCTGGGTGTTTGGGGGGGGGGGACCAGTAGAGGCAGCAGTGGGGCAGGAGGACACAGTAACAGCTGTAGAAATACCAGTGCCAGCGGTGGTGGGGCCAGCAGTGTGGTGGTGGGGCCTCTAGAGGAGGACAGGACACGGGTCACGTGGCAGCAGACGGGACCCACGGCTGACACAGGAATCTCTATGGGGTGCTCCCAGAGAAAGGCAGCATATTGGTTTGGGGAGCAGTTTAAAGGAGAACGGGGTTAGGCACCAGTGAGGGCTGGAGTGAGAGAGTGCCTATGGCAAGTTATCGCTCCAGCAGTTACAGCCCTATTTACGCAGGCTCCAAAAGGCCTCGTTGCTGCCTCCAGGCCAGTGGAGGTTCCAGAATTTCAGTACAAATGCTAGCCATTGTCTTTTCTAAAAGGAATAATTCAACCAATAGCCCTGGCTGCAAGGGGGAAGGGACATTCCTCAGCTGAGTGTTGTCCCACTCCTGGCTGTCCAGTAGAGCAGGGGAAGTCATCTGAGTCAACTCAGGCCAGCCAGCAACCTATGACCTGTGGCCCAGCACAAAAAGGGAGGCAGGCCAATCAGATTCCCATCTCAGGAATTTGAACCAAGAAATGCTGAGACATGCAGGCAGTCAGCAGTGGGGCTGGAGGCCGCTGGAATGCATTGAAAGGTTGTCTACAGTAGAGTCAAAGCTTCGAGGCCTGTGTGAGGAGGAGAGAGCCAGAGTAAGCAAGAACTGGTTAGTAGAACCTGTGTGGTGAGAAGTGAGGCTTTGGACTTTCCTGGACAGTTTGAGAAAGGCAGGGACAGGGTGGAAACCATGTGGCCCCTGGCACACAGAAGCACCCTGAGCACCTCCATTCCCTGCTCCAGCGCCGAATGCACCTCACTCCCTTTCTCCTGAGGTTTTGAGAATGAAGGTCTCTCTGTTCCTCGAAACCATAAAACCAGAGCCTCTGACGGAACAGGTGACCTCCCTGCAGGAGGATGGGGAGGTGCGGGGTTGCGGGAGACCCAATCTTCAGTCCGAGGTGGCTCTGCAGGTTGCAAGGACGGCGAAGGACTGGGTGAGCAAGGCAGAGAGTCTGGACGTGCTGATCAGCTGCCTCTCAACCACGTTTGAGACAACACAAGAGAAAGTGGACTTTGAAGGCGTCACACATCTGAGCTGTGCCTTGGGAAGGCAGGCAAAACTGTGGACTGGTTCCCCAGGCCCAGGGGCTAGACCGCCTCCATTCCCAGCTTCTCCTCCTGACTGTGGGAACCTGAGAGGGAAACTACTCTTCTAAGTCTCAGTTTCCGCCTCTCTGAAGTGGAAATGGAACTTCCTCCCTCGGGTTGCTGGGGATGTTATTGGGGATTGTGGTATGGGCGGAGGGGATGCCTGGAAAGCAAGATGCCTCTCAGGTAAACCCCTCTTTTTTAAGCAACTGAAATTATGTGTATAAACTCCTCCATGAGGGCCAAGAAAGGCACGAGGTTGAAGAGTCTCCCTGTAGACTTTTCTACCTGCAGTGACCAGCACAGACCTGTCCGGTGACAGGAGCACACCCCTTCTTTTTGTCACCTGCAGGGACTCTGTGGGGAAAGAGGCTTTCTGAGTCGCCCTGGCCACAGACAGGCCTGACTTAGCCAGACTTATTAATAGGACCATGTCTGTTTCTGCCTGAAAATAGCCTTAGAAAGTTATTTCAAATGAGCTTCCAGGTGGGTGGTCGGATCGCTTTTTATTGTCTTCCTCTCCAGAGAACTTAAGAACTCTCATATGTTCCTGTTTCATTTATAGCAAAACAGTCATAACAGGAAGATCCATTGCTCTGTGTCACTTCCTGAGTCAAGGATGCCAGGGCTGTCTGAGGGGTCTCACAGTCCAGCGCCACCCCACTCACCTCCTACCACCCCCCTTTACAGTGTCCTAAAACAAAACCTCCACCGCCTGCCTAATGGGCTTTTGCCTCTGTTTTGAATATTTTAATAGGGTCCCTGCCTACAGTAAGGACCTTGTAACAAAAAGTCCCTTTCTCAACCTCCAATCCCGCGTGCAGCCTGCCCCCACCATTTCTTTCCCTCCTTGTATTTCTTACTCATTCCAGTTCCAAACCGTATTTAGCCGTTTCCCCCTCTGCAACTCTCCACACATCAGGAGCAATCCAGATCCTCACAGAAGCCTCTCACCATCTTTTGTCTTGACAGAAGTCTTCGCTTCCTCTGTAGCCCTCAGTACAAAGTTGGTCACCCTCTTGGGCCCATACCCACATCTCCGAAATAGAGATGGCTGGATTGTGCTGGCTTTCTGCTGTCCCTTGCCTACCACCATTGGCCCGCACTCATATCTTTCTTTGAGCCTCGTGTCATCCAACTGCTCGCCTCAGCACTGAAACTGTCCCGTGTTGGTTCACTGAATCAGTCATGGCCCGGCTCTTGGTCTTCCCCTCCAGGTCTCGTCCTGCATCACCCCAAGAGATTTCAACGCCCAGGAAGGCAACTGATTGGGCTGTTACTTCTTGGATCTCCTTAACTCCACAGGACTTGTCCTCTACTCTACTCCACCCACCACTCCCAGACCCCACCCTGCACCTTGTCATGACCCAGGCTTGGGCCATCTAGATCCGCTAACTTTCTTTATGGTTACATTCTCCCATCCTTTGAGCCTTCTCATAACCTCATACCCGTGACACCTACAGGTTGACCTCCAAGAAACTCCAGCTATTTGGTCTTTTCATTCTCTCGAATCTATCAGTCCTCCTGGCTGAAGGTCCAGACCCTGTAGGTGATCGTATGAACTGCACTCACACCAGTACCGCCATCTCCCTTGCGCTGCTATCCTGCTATGCCTTCCTCTGCTAACAAATTCCACTTCTTCCTTTCCAGTCTCAATGGAGACCATTCAAGCCCAGCGCTTCCACCTGTGCCCTGCACCTCCCCTGCTGACTCCTCTGTTACAACCTCTGCTTGAACTCTCTCACTCTTTTATTTTCCTCTTGTTCTACAATCTGTCCAGTCTACTCCATCTGACAAGAGCCCTCCTAAGCCCTCTTCTGTCACCCTCCAATTTGACCCCCCCCCCAACTACAGTCTCTTCATGTGTCATGCCATTCCCTTCTTCACGGCCTACACATTCCTCAAACCTCTGCATTCTGGCCTCTCTCCTGACCACTCCATGCACTGTTCTCCCTAAGTCATTGTTTTAGGTACTTACTGTGGAAATAAACGTAAAATTACCCCCAAATTTAGTGGCATAAGATAGCCATTTTATTACGGTCACGCATTCTGAATGCCAGGAACTTAGACCGGCCACATAGCATACAGCTTGTCTCTGCTCCAGGATGTCTGCGGACCAGAGGCCTGGACATGGCCTTCCTACCTGGCTTGGTGTCCTCACATGGCAGCCATAGGGTGGTCTGGTTTCTTACATGGCATGCTCTAGTATTCCAGGAAACAGGATAGAAAAGGCATCGCCTTTTATGACTTAGAAGTCATTATGAGTTTTATAGATTCAGAAGCCCTGAGATAATTCATTAGTCAAAGTGATCACAAGCTCACCTGGAATCAAGGGCAAATTGTACAGATCCCATTTCTCAATGGGATGGTGGTGAGGTCACATTGTAGGAGAGCATGTGAGATGGGAAAATATTTCTGCAGTCATCTTTGAAAAACGCAATCTGCCACAGTCTTCAAATGATCTTCTGGTTACTGAATCCAACAGATGCTGCATTTGACAAATTTGACAAAAGAGAAGATAAAGAATTAGAGAGGTTATTTCCCAAGGTTAAAGAGCTATCATGTATTTATTTTTTCATGTGTTAATCATACACGTATTGAGTACAACTAAGTTCTAGGAACTGGAATGATGAAGCTTGTAAGACACGGTCCCTGGTCCCTTTCATGGGAGGGATAGGCGAGCACTCGGATTGCTATACGGTGTAATCAATGCTGTAATTATGGGGAACACTGGGTACAACAGGAGCAGCAAATCCACCCTGGGAAGGGAGGGGTGAAAAGGAGGGCTGTACTAGTTACCTGTTGCTTTGTAACAGATTACTCTAAATGTTAGCTACTTCAAGCACGAACACAGTAACACAGTTTCTGTGGGTCAGAAATCTGGGTACAGCTGAGTTGGCACCTCTGGCTCCAGACCGCACAAGGCTGCAACCCACGTGTCATCTCAGTAGGACTACAGTCATCTCAATGCTTAACTTGGGGTGTTTTCGCCCTGAAGCTCTCTCACCTGGCCATTGGCAGACCTCCGGTCCTCACTGGTTGTTGGCCACACACACGAGTTTCCTGCCACGTGGGCCTCTCCATAGGGCTACTCACAACAAGGCCCCTTTCTACGCTCGGAGCAAGGGTTCTGAGACAAAGAGGGTAGAAATAAGGGAAGAAGAGAAGGGGCCCAAGACGGAAGAAGCCAGCGTCTTTTGGTGACCTAATTGCAGGAGTGGCATCCCATCACTTCTGTCATATTTTGTTGGTTCGAAGTGAAGCACTAGGTCCAGCCCACAGTCCAAGGGAGAGCTTGCATGGGGCACAAACACCAGGAAGAGGGGGTCATGGGGGCCATCTCAGAGACTTTCTGTCACAGGAGTCAGGTGAAACCTGAACTGGAGTCAGGAGAAACCTGAACTGGAGTCAGGAGTTAGCTAGGTGAAGAGTTCTGTAAAACTGTCCTAGGCAGAGAATGAAACATGTGAAATAACCTGGAAGAGAGAGAGAGAGAGAGAGAGAGAGCGAGCGCGAGCGCGAGCGCCCAAGGCTGCAGGAATTGCATGTTCAGGGCAGTTAGCACGTACGCTGCCACTTATATAAAGATGAGAATGCAAGCTGCGGCTGAGATCTCTTTGACTACTAATTCTGTCGTCCAATGACTCGCCTGTGCCTCCCGACTTAATGTCAAGTTCTTTGTTTAATACACTATTGTCCTACACTATTGTACACTATTGTACTACAAAGTGTATTGTTTAATACACTATGTCTAATACACTCTGTAACTTAACCAAGTTATAAGTAGTTAATGAACATTGAATATTTCACATATACAACAAAGCTTCATAATATAAAAGAGACAAAGAAATTAAACTTACAATCTCTTTTCTCTGCAAAATCCCACAACACTCAGAATGATTTTCCAGTAGAGCATATTTATAAATCATTACAAATGTGAAAAGTATGGCTAGAATTTCCAGTTATCAGTGGGTGGAGATGACTTGACACTTTTGGAGTGAATTCAATTTTTAAATAAAATTTTACATTAAACTATAACACACACATTGCACAAATGAAGTACAATTATTGAATTTTCACAAAGCAACAGTCTTGTAAATATTAGCCAGGTTAAAAAAGCAGAATACTGTCATCTGTTCCCCAAGTCTCCTCCATGTCATCTCCTAGTCACTCTCTTCTTTCCAAAGAGAACCTCAGTCCTGATTTCTCTCATACCAGAGTAGTTTTTTCTGTGTTCGAACATTATTAAATAGAATACTACAGTCTATTTTGTGAAATCCACCCACGTCATTTCATGTGGCAATGGTTTGTTCATCTTCACAGCTGTATAGTATTACCTTATATGATAAACCACAGTTTATTTATTCATTCTACACTGGACATAAATTTAAATTGTTTCCAGTTTGGGGAAATTGTGAATAGCACTGATATAACAATTCATAATTATGCCCCGTGGTACATATGTGCACATTTTTATTGCACCTATGCCAAGAAATAGAGTTGCTGGGTCATGAGCATTTATATACACAGTCAACTTTAGTAGACACTGAGAGCTTTCTAAGCTGGCGTACCAACCTACACTCCAGGATCCATGTTTACAAGTTCCATTTGTTCTGCATCCTTGCCAACACTTTGTGTTACTAACAGTTTTGCTATGAGCTATTCTGAAGAGTGTGAAGTGATACCTTACTGAGGCTAAATTGCATTTCTTTAATAATGTTGAGAACTTTGTCATATGATTGACCTTTTAAATATCTTCTTTTATGAAGTGCTTGTTTCAACTTTTGCTCATTTCTCTATTGGATTGTTTTTTACTTACTGCTTTGCAGATATTCTTTATATATTGTATTACTTCCCTCAGAAAACCATAACAATGCACCACAAGTCATGTGGCTTACACAACAGAAGTGTATTGTTTCACAGTCCTGGAGGCTAGCAGTACAAGAAGATGGTGATGGTAGAGTGAGTTCCTTCTGAGGTCTACAAGAGAAAAACCCGTTCCACGCTTCTCTCCCAGCTTCAGGTGGTTTGTCCACAGTCTTTGGTGTCCCTGAGCTTGTAGATCTCTGCCTTTGTCTTCACAGGACATTCTCCCTGGGTGAATGTCTCTTTATCCAAATCTCCCCTTTTATAAGGACAGCAGTCATACTGGACTAGGGCCCGCTCTATTCCAGAATGACTTTATCTGCAATGACTATTTTCAAATGAAGTCACCTTCTAAGGTACTAGGTGTTAAGACTTCAACATATGAATTTGGGGGTGAGGCAGAGACACAATGCAACCAATAACACACGTTTTGAAAACTCTCCCAGTCTGTGGTTGGCTGTTTTACTCTTAGTGGTGTTGTGGTGTATTAAAGATGACCATACATTCTTTTTCACTCTCCTCTTTGAAATTTGGTTCTTATACTCTTTCCCCTTGAATCTAGACTTGCCCTGTGACTGCTTAAGCAATAAAACACATTCAAAGTGATGCCATACCAGTTCTGGACCAGTTCTCCCCTCTGACTAACCAGCCATGTGCAAGAGCCATCTTGGATGTTCTGGCCCAAATTAGCTTTAGGCCAGAACACTCAATGATCAGATGCCCCAACATCAGCCAGCATCGGTGCAGCAGCAGCCTGCCCAGCGGAGCCCAGTCAAATCCCAGAATCAACAGAGAGTAAAGTGGTTGTTGGCTGTGTCAATAAGTTCTGATGAACAGAAGTTCTTAATTTTTAATATCTTCCAAATTTATCAATGTTTTTCTTTAGGATTAGTATTTTTGGTGTTTTGTTTAAGAAACATTTGCTTCTAGAACATGCATATTCTCCTATGTTGTATTCTAGAAGCTTATTATCTTTCACATTTTAGTCTACTTTATCTAAATGATTTTTTTGTAGGTTATAATACAGTGGGGACATATTCTTTTTGAATTTAATAATAATAACTCTTTTAGATTTAGAGGTAAGTGTATAGTATAACACACCAAGATAGTAACTTAACATCACAAGTATGTAAAGGAAAACTTAAAACCTCTATAATTATTTTAGCTATCTGCTATCCCTCATTCCCAACAAACATCAGGACAATGGAGATTTAGCTGTTTATTCATTCATAAAACATTTATTGAGAACCTGGATTTACGTTTATATGTGCCAGGTTCTGAATTAGCTGCTGAAGTACATCAAATGAGACAGAGGCCTCTCTTCACATAATCACGATCTTGTGGGAGAAATAGGCAGTAACGCATAATTTAAATTGTGTTGAGTGTTACGAAAGAAAAACAGAGATGTTGTGGGAGCCGAGACTGGGAACTCCTACTTTAGTCTGGGGGTTAAGAGTCGACCAGAGAGATTCCTTACAGAACTGATGTTTAAGCCGAAACTCTTGGGATGAGTATTAATTATCTAAACAAAGAACTGGAGGGAGGAAAATTTCAGGCAGAAGAATACACAGCACGTGCAGACGGCTGCAGGCGGAGAAGAACCCAGTGTACTGGTGGGACTAAGAGGAGCCTCACGCGGCTAGAGGAGAAAGGACGCAGGAGGAGACTGGGAAGAGCTAGAATTGTAAGCCTTCTTAGAAGAATCAGGTTTCATTGGAGCACTAGGATGCTTTTGAGAAATTTTAGGCAGGAGAGTGGCATGATCTTATTTGTGTCTGTTTTTTTGTTTTTTTTTCTTTAAAGATTATTCAGGCTGCCTTGTGATTCACAGTAGAATATGATGCAGGCTTCAGAACGCCACAGTGCGCCCTGGCTGGTGTGGCTCAGTGGGTGGAGTACCGGCCTGGGAAGCGAAGCGCTGCTCAGGGCACAGGCCTGGGTTGCAATGCAGGCCAGATGCCCACTTGGGGGCATGTGAGAGGCAACCGATCCATGTACCTCTCGCACACTGGTGTTTCTCTCCCTATCTTCCCCACCCTTCCCAATAAATAAATAAATAAATAAATAAATAAATAAATAAAATCTTTTTAAAAATACCACAATGGTCCCAAGGCCAGAGAAATTCCATTGTCTAGGGCATCAAGAAGGCTTTCATGCAGGAGGTACAATTGGACAGGGGAAGACAGGTGTGTGGGGTGAGGGGAGACAGAAAAGAAAGAACACAGGTATAGACCACAGCCTGAGCTCAGTCACAAAGCTAGATAAGCACGGGATATGTGTTGGAGAACAGTAAACAGTGCAGTCTGGCTGGAGGGCAATAGGAGATAAATCTGGGAGGATGGGTTGTGCATGCGAAGGGCCCAGAAGGCACGCATGAATACATATATGTATAGCTGATCCTTATAATGCATGGATTCTGTGTTTGCAAATTCACCTGCAAATATTTCTTTGTAACCTCCAAATCAATACTCACAGCACTTTTGCAGTCACTCACAGACGTGTGCAGAGCAGTGAAATTTTTGAGTCACCTGACATGCACATTCCCAGCTGAGGCTGAGCAAGGTGACCTTCGGCCTTCTTGTTTCCACTCTCATGCTGTAAACATGTGTCCTTTCTGCAGTCTTTTTAGCAGTACCATTTTGTAGTTTTTGTACTTTTGGTAGGTGATTTCACTGTTTAAAGGAGCACTAAAGCATAGTGCTGAAGTGCTGAGTACAAGAAGGCTGTGGTGTGCCTTATGGGAAACTATGTGTGTTAGACAACATTTGCTCAGGTGTGAGTTATAGCACTGTTGGCCATTAGTGTAATGTTAACAAATCAACAATATATATTAAAAATACAATGTGTGTGTATATATATGTATCATCCTTAAACAAAAACATAAAACAGGGGCCCTGGCTGGTGTGGCTCAGTGAATTGAGTGCTGGCCTGTAAATCAAAGGGTCATTGGTTTGATTCCCAGTTGGGGCACATGTCTGGACTACAGGCCAGGTCCCCAGTAAAGGGCGCACAAGACGCAACCACACATTGATGTTTCTCTCCCTCTCTCTCTCCCACCCTTGCCCTCTGTCTAAAAATAAATGAATAAAATCTTTTTAAAAAATTTTCAAAGGATTGATCAGGCATTTCCCTAATTACTAATAAGGAAGAACATTTCTTCATGTTTCTTTATCTGTGAAATGCCTATTGTTTAAAAAAAGAAAAGAAAAAAAACATAAAACAGGGTTATATATTGATCACTGATGAAAAAGTGCCCAGAAACTTATAGGAACCTAACCCTGCATTTCCCCTGGGAACCATGGTTCAATATTAGCAATTTCAGTATTTGTAATCACTTTATAGAACTACCGTGAATAATGAGAATCAAATGTATTTATGCACACATTTCCTCCCCTGAGAGGCGGTTATTAAACATTACCCACACACCCTTGGCTGAGGCAGACCTTGCAGGAGCTCCCCACACTGTGGGGGTGTCAGCTAACCACACTGCTTACAGCTGAGTGGTCCTTTCTTGAAGCAGAATCTGAGTGACGTGTCTCCATGCTGGCCACAATTTCCGACCCTCAGTTAGAGAGGGTTTGGTCTTTGGAGTAACCAAGACCCAAATGTGAATCCCACGTCCCCCACTTACTAGTTGTGACTCCTTGGACACGTGATACTGTACCTCGTTATCCTTGGCAGGAGAATAACAATTTCAGTTTTCCTGTGAGTCCTGATAAGATTATGTGTGTAAAATGCTCGATTCCATGCCTGGCACATGCAGGGTACATGGTGAGTTCTTGTTAATCCTCCTATACCCCGCCCCAAACTCCATCAAAGGGTTGGAGAAAGGAGGCACTCCATTCTTCGCCTGCAGCTCAGTCCTCTGATTACAGAGCTTCGGGCTACAGCAGTGTCCTGCCCAGTCATTCTAAATCAGCTTTTCAGAATCACTCTGTCTGAAAGGCCCAAGCTGGTTCTGCAGTGGACATGCTCAAACCCGAGATTCTAGAGGACCTGCTGCCTGCAGAAGGTCCCCTATTTCTACAACCACACAAGACGTTAACTTTCTAGTTTATTTCTTGCTGACTTTCCTGTTATGAAAGGAAAAATAGGCAGTGCTCTTATCTAGCTGATGTCTCTGTGTCTGTGTCTTCTGGCTTATTTGGGAAGCGGGGAGGCTAGGAGCAGGCGTATTTGCTTAGTCCATTCTTCTTCTTATTTCATGATTCTCTACTCTGGGATTCCGAAGCCTGGGCTGCCCCAGTTCCAACCTTGCTTCCTCTGACTCAGCTTTACCCTCAAGACACAGCTTCATCTGAGTCATCAGACTGAGCTTTTGAGGACAGCAGCCTGGCACTCCAGCTCCATCTTCTCAGGAAAAGTGTTATGCCTCCATGCCCCAGAGCCACACCATGCCTAACTTGGCTCTCAACACCCTGAAAGCAAGAAGCAGCATCTTAATGAGACAAGAGAATGCAGAGGGGAGGCTTCAGGACCAGGAGTCAGCAGGCCTGGGTTTCGGTTCAAGCTCTGATTAGCTTGTGTGACCTCGAGTTAGTCATTGGAACCTCTGGAACTGGGGTTTCCTCTTTCAGAAAACGGAAATAGTCATATATGTTGTGTCCATTCCACAGGGGTGTTGTGAGGCCCAAATGAAATAGTGTCAAGTAGCCCAAACTCTGGGGCACAAACCCCTGCTTCACAAACTAGATCTGTTTATACATTCATTTCATTTGGTTTGAACAATGTTGACCTACTTATCAAGCATTTAGCATTTTTAAGTGAGTTATCAACAATTTGGGAGACTTCACTTACATATCTGAATTTGTGGCTTCTATTAAAAATGGGAAGATCTGACCTTAGTAACTCCTTGTCTCAAATGTCAGAAATTGACTAGAACTGAGTAGCTGCAGCCCCTTCACCTGGGCAGGAGCCTGGAGCTGCCCACAAACTCACCGCAGTCCCAGGTACTCCCCGTTATTCCCAATATTGGGGCCAAGTCTCTGTTGCCATTTGTTATGGCCCTGGGGCTATTGATTTGCTTCTAGAAAGCCCTAGTGGAAGCAAAATCTTTACAGTAACCATGTTTCCATCAAATTGGGAAAATGAAAATCCCAGAAGTGTCCCTTGTCCCAAATTCTCTCTCTGCTTCAGGGTATCAATGGCAAAAATGAAACCCCTTGTAAGTGGTGATAGATGGAGACTTGATTCGAGTGGGGAACACACAGTACAGCGTCCTGATGGTGTGTTGTAAAGTTGTGCACCTGGAACCTGTACAATTTTTTAACCAGCGTCACCCCCAATAAATTCAATAAGAAGGAAAAACAAAACAAAACAAACAAACAAAAAGAAACCCTCTGGTTAAGTTTTACCACGTGCCAATGGGCCCTTTGAAAGGTGTGTAGGGTGGGTCACAGTTGGGATCTGGGTCCCACAGGCTCTGTTCTACCTTCTCCTGTCTGCCCTCACCTGTAAAAATGGGGTAGCATCAGCTTTTTTGTTTCAGGGTTGTGTTATTGTGCACAACGTCTGGCACTTACAGAACTGATCACTCAAGGTTAGTGATTGCACTGAACATCTTTTGAACTGATAAAAAGAGTTCTGGGAAGTGGGAGTGTGAAGTGAAAGATTTAGGATTCCTGAGTGGGGCTAATGCCATGACTGGGAAGGAAAAAAGCAAATGGATAAAGACATGACTTAGGAGAAAGTTCCCTTCTTTCCACCCCCAACCCTCGCTCCTCCACCTCCTCAGTGAGACCGTCCCGCGGGCGGGCCATGCCCATCACCCCAGGGCACTCCGACGGCGTTACCAAGACTGGGTTCTAGCGCTGGCTTGGGTAAGTCACTACTTCGCCCCGATGGCGTCTCCACACCTATAAGGTGAGGATACAAATGCCCCACTTACTGTTGTGGCGAAAGCAAACTGAGATAAATGCATGTGAAAGCACTTTTGGAAAACTGAAAGGCACTATACATAGATTAGGAGTTTTCGGGTCTCTTTTCAAAAAGTTTTTCTTCCAAACTCTGTCCAAGGCCTTCTGGAGTTTATCAAAGCTAAGACCCTCCCCTCGGTTTCGTAGTGCTGCCCCTTCCGACACACCAAAGCCCGCGCCGCGTCAGGAGCCTTTTTTTTTTTCCGTGGCGAAGGCGGGGTCTCGGGTGGTGTTGGCAGCCGGCGACGCCAGGCGAGGCTTCGGCGGGCTGCGACTGGCCAGTCCCGCAGCGGCCGCGGTGGGTGTGACCCGCAGGGTGTGAGCCCCAGGCCCAGGCCGAACCCGCCGGCGAGAGGGCGCCCGAGGGTGTGCGCGCTCGGGACGCCGGGTGTGCGCCAGCCCCGGGGTGCGCGCCCGAGACGGGGACTGTGCACCGGAGACTGCGTGCACCCCGAAGCCGGGCTGTGCGCCGGCCCCTGGCACTGCCGGCCGCCCGCCTCGCACCGGACGCCCTCGGCTCGCCAAGGTAAGGCGCCCTGCGACCCCAGCCTGCAGAGTGCGTTGGTGGGGCAAGCCGGCGCCCAGCAGGGCTAACCCGGGTGTTCGCCCCCGCCACTCCCCCTGCATCTGCCGTCCGTCTCGTCCCCTCCTTGCGCCGCGCGTCCCTGGACCCCCTGAAAGCAGACGCTGCGGCAGCCTGGGCCGACCTGGAGTCCCCGCTTCAGGTCCGAGACAGCGCGGGAAGAGGGGCTGCCCAAGGACAGGAACCGCTCCCCTTCCATCCTGACTGGCTCCCCGCGCCCCGATGCTGGGTACGGAGGTGACCAGTGAGGAGTGGGAAGGCCGCGTTGTCCTTGCGGCTAGGTGGTGCAGCCCCCACCCAGAGCTTCTGAGCGGAGCGCTGTGGTCCGGGATGCAGCTTACGGGACTGGGGCGCCCTGCCGCTGGCTCCCAGGACTACCCGAAATCGAGCTCGTAGCCTCCCTTTTTATCGCAAAAGCCGGCCCCTAATTCCTACCCTGGTGGCCCTCGGCCCCTGGCTGAACTTCCCAGTGCTCCCGCTGGGCTACGACCTTGGGTGGAGGCAGTCGGGCTGCTCCGGTGCGCTGGCAGCCAAGGGCGCTTTTTGTGATCCTGTGTACCTCTTGGTACCTTTCCCTCTTGTGTACCTCTCCCTCTCATCTCCGTTTTACTGTCAAACTTTTGAGCCCAAGTACTTTGTCCCTGCAGCGTGACCAGTTACTTAGCCTGGGAATTGGAAAGTGGCACCCCATGGTCCCTACACCAGATCTGAATCTGATCTTGCCCTGGGGCATCTGCTGGGGCTGCAGAACCAGCAGTTTTAGTTCCCCAGAGCCTCGGAGTGCTGGAATGGAGGGAGAGGAAGAGACATTTTCCTGGAAAGGGATAAGGAGATCCCCCCCCTTCTGAGGATGCCACCTTGAAAGTTCTATTGACCAAGTAGTTCAGGGAATGGTCAGATGCAGCCAGTGACCAGATTGAGTCCTGGGAGAAAGCATATTGAATTAAATACAGTTCCCAAGGACCTGCTTGGGTGGGTAAACCAAATGCTGGTTCCTTAGAGCCTTTCAAGGTGTGACACAGTGAACACTTGGAATAGAAACAGAGTCCGCTCTGATATTGCCATGTCAAGTCCAGCCCTCTTGCCCTGTCCAAAACTCCTCACTGGACCATAATGTGAGTTATGGGGAATGTAAAAGGGCAGTGAGAATGGGGAATGGCTGAGGGTCCACACAAGACTTTGCATTCAATCAACAAATACTTGCTCTGAGCCAGACACGGGCAAGGTACTGGGATAGAAAAATGAACACTGGCAGTAGCTGGCCTCAAGGAGCTTGCAGTCCAGTGGCCAAGACCAATATGAAGCAAATCACTCAAATAAATATACGATCAGGAAGTGCTGAATTCTTTAAAAGAAAAGGATAAGGTACTATGAGAATCTGTGATAGGTACAGCATTCACTCAGAAGAAGTTAACTCCAATTATGGAATTAACTCGTTGAAGAGTGTGGGAAGAGCCTTCAAGGCAGAAGGAACAGCATGCGAGAGGGCCCTGACTTGAGTAGCAGAGTCAACTAGAGGAACTGAAAGACTGTTTCCTAAGTGACAAGCAGGGGTCCAACCAAATGGGCATGCCGTGTACTTCAGCATCCCATCACCTGGGCCAATCAGTACCTTCCTTTCTCAGCCATTATAATGGGCAGTTGGAGTCCCCCTGGCTGGGATAGAAAGAGGGAGAGACTGACAGTCAGGTGTCAGACTCACCCCCCAATACATAGCAGCACCTTGGTCAGATGGCCCATGCCCACGCAGGGTGCCAAGAAGCAGCAGGTCTTTCCTCTGATTGTTCCCTATTGCCAGCCATGGTTGCAACTGATCAAGGCCTTTCCACTCAACATTTAGGAAGGTTCATGCTGGGCATGGTGGCTCATCTTAGACTTTTGAAACTAGAATGAACTCATTGCCTGCCATGTAATTCCTAACATGGCATTTCCTAGCCTGGGCCTGCATACCTTTCCAGCCGCATTTCTATCACTCTGTCTCCTCCCTTCTCAATGAGCAGTGTCTGTTCTACTCACAGTTATACCCCAAGCAGTTCCTGGAACACACATTGCCTTTGCACATGCTGTCCTTTGTGTAAAATACCAGTGAATGCACACTCAGCTTTCAACTTCAACATTAAACTTAAGGTTTCCTTACCCCCCCACTAACCCCAGCCAAGGCCTTTCCTGACCAGAGTCAAATGCTCCACCTCTCTGTTTCCAGAGCTCCCTGGACATGCTTGTGTCGGTGAGCATCAGCTGCACCATGCAACTTAAAAGCAGGTCTCTTGTCATACTGTGTCCCGAGTACCTAGCACAGAAAAGGACATATCGAAGATGCTCAGTAAATGCTTGTTGGATGAAAACTCTCTAGTCTAGTATTTCTTAACATTTTTTAGTGGGGGGATTGTCACATATGTCTTTGAGATTTTATTGAAAACGAGGGATACTCTTCTCCAAATGTATACAACCTAAAATATCTTGCATGCAGTGTCACATGATTCACTCCCCTCCCCCGACTGACCCCATTTCCTGAACTCTGGGCTTTAATTTTACGGGAAACAGAGGCCAGTGAGGTGCAATGACTGCCCAAGCATCTGCAGCTGGTTAAGAACATGAACCTCCCTTCCTCCCCTCTGCCTCACATGCCACCCCCAGCTCCTGACTCCCAGTCCAGGGCTCCTTTCAGCTCTCTCTGCTTCTTTTAGCCAAGTAGCTTCCCTTTGTCCCTGGCACCTGGTGAATGCCATTGCACATGGCTGGAAGATGGATATCTTGGTTTTGCTTCAGTTCAGTATCAGCCTAAGGTGTGACAGAGAAAAATCTTATTATGGGCAGAGTTGACAATTAGGAAGACAGATGGGTCATCTCCCTGGCCTGTTCGCTGCCCCTTGCCAGCAGTGCTATTACATCTGTTTAGCTGGAGGAAGGTCACATGTGCTTCACAGTTATCCTCTGGGCCCTGGATTGAGCCATGTGGGCCAGATTTGGAAATGCTCTGAATAGGCCATCGAGATCAAGCACCCGGCTCTTGGTCTTATCAAAGGCTTCTTCCCCATAGAGCAGACCTAGGGAAATGAATGGAGAGACTGGGGTTCTTGCTTGTTGCCACTGGAGGTCTTGCCTGCTGGTCTGGCCTCCCTCCTGCTTTCTGCAACAAGACACCTACTTCAGGCTACTGGGCTAAGCAGTGCCTTCTTATCTGTAGATCAGGATCAGTAATTCACTCATTCATCAAAACTGCATTGAGTCTCTGCTCTGTACCAGGTACGGTGCTGATCCTAGTTTACAAAGAAGGATCACGAAGTGTGAGCCAGTGGTATGTGGTTCAGCTGTGTGTGGGAAGGGAAATGGCTGTGGATTTTACTTCTAATTCAACCCATCCCTTGGGAGGTATGGTAGGGAGGACAGTTAGAACTTCTGAATGCTGAGAATGTATTCACTTTTAAAACCCTGATCTCATGCAAGTTATGTCCTCTCTGGGGATGGGTGGGGGAACTGAATTTTCTATCTCTGGGCAGTTGTACAGACACAGTTATCACATTTTGGATGACATATCTGCTCACTTCTGTATGTGACATAGCGGCAGTACAGTATAATAAAGGGTACCCATGTATCAAACCCTGGCACGTTTAATCCTCAGAATAATCCTAGAGGTAGTTACAATCATAATCCCCAATATATAGATGAGGAAACTGAGGCTCAAAGAGGTTAAGTGACTTGCCCAGGGTTATGGAGCTAATAAATGATGATATTAGGATTCACTGAGCACTCTGTCCCTGGAGATCAGACCACTTAGTGCTATTTTATAGCAGAGTATGTGGAAAGAGACACAGGCTTGGAGCGGGGAGAATCCAGGAATTGGTGCCTAAATCTGTTGCTACCTAGCTATGTGACTTACAGCTGGACCCCTAACCTCTCTGTGCCTCAGAATACTAATCTCTCAGAATCAGAGTTTGGACAAAGAAGCTTCTAATAGATGTCTTTCTCTCAATAGTTTCCAGTCTACGTGGATAATATTTCAAAGTAGGATTAAGGGAAAGAAGAGGGGCCCTCTGGCTAACAGTAGGCCTGCAGCAGTTTCAGGATAAAATAAATGTTGCCCCAAGATTTCAAATAGCTGGTTAATGTGATATGCAGGCATTTATAGATTGGTGGTGTTTGAAGAAGTAGGCTGACTGTTCCTTCTCCAAGGGAAAGAAGTCTGTTTTCAAAAGAACGCCTCACTGTCTCACTGGGGCCTTAGGGCCTGGACCCTGCCCCTTACAGAATTTTCCGGGGACACAGACATTGTGGGAGAAAACAGAAATTCCCAATTCCCGCCCTCCTCCCTATTTTTTCTCCAAAAGTACATAAAACTTATTGACTGGATAAATATCTTTTTTAAATGTGGCTGTGGCTTTTTCCCCTTTGTGTGGAAGGATGCTTGGTGTCCGCAGTTTCCCTTGGTATGTCTAGTTTGTGGCTCTGATGTCAAGTGACAAGTGGGAAGAAATATGGCAGTGGGGAGAATTTGCACCATGCAAAGATAAAAGAGCAGAATTCTGTGCTGATTTCCCTCCACAGCCTGGTTTCTGCCCAGAAGCCAGAGATGCTGACTCTCAGTGAAATCGATTTTGATTTTCATAGCAGAGCACCAGGCAGCGGGGCTGAGTGTTTCCAGGTGCTGTGCTCATCGGCTGTTTGCGTATCACTCCCCACTCCCTTCCCCCTTGGGAAACATAGCCATCCTGCTCTTGGGGAACAGTTTAAATGACCAGGCATGTCAAGCTGGATGGTGGCTGAATATATCCCAGTATGGTCACATTTATTGGGTTCAATACTGTGTGTGTGTGTGTGTGTGTGTGTGTGTGTGTGTGTGTGGCTGGGGTGGGAGGGGACGTTTTATTAGTAATGTTTAAGTTTTTTAAGAAATGGTGCTCATGTATCATTTCGGTGATTTTAAATAAATAAATAATAAAGGCCATCATCCCTCTGCTCCTCAAAATAAGAAAGAGAAGAGAAGGGAAAAATTCTTCACCATTTTACTAGCCCTGGGAGCCCAAGCAAATGACTCAACTATTTTTTTTTTAAGATTTTATTTATTTATTTTTAGAGAAAGGGAAACGAGAAAGGGAGGGAGAGAAACATGGATAGGTTGCCTCTCACAGCTGGGGGCCTGGCCTGCCCCAACCAGCAACTGAACCTGCAGACTTCAATTCCCAGACCAGCACTCAATCCACTGAGCCACACCAGCCAGGGTGCAAGTGACTCAACTTTTCGACTTCCTCATTTGTAAAGCGCTGTTGATAATGTGGATTTAGGGCTCTTGTTATACAAACAACAGGAGCTCCCTTAAGCTGATTCCAATGAAGACGGTGAGGAGCTGTCACAGGCAGCACTGCTATCTAAGCACCCACCTGGAGGAGGTCAGGCACCCTTGAGGCAGGTGGAGAGGGTTCTGAGTTCAAGGTTATTCCACGAGGACAGCAGCCACTGGTCTGCACTTCGGATGCCTTTGGCTCAACTCAGCACTGCCCTCCTCACCCTCTCACCATACTATCACACTAACCTCTCTGCTGCTTAGTTCAGGTTCCAAAGAGGATCCTGTTGTGTGAGCTCGGTTCTCCGGAAGCTGAGGCTTTCTTCCCAGGCCATGTCTTGGCCAGTCTCCTGTCCGTCTGGGTATAGGATACTCCTGAGGCACAAGTCCTTGCTGGGCCAATGACACGGGAGGGGAAGACAGAGGCCAGTCAGAGGCACAGAACTTGACCTTCTGGAGCAGGACAGGGAGGTGGACGGAGACTCCTTGCGAAGGAAAGGTAGGTAAGCTGGAACTCAGGATTATGCTAATACAAATACTTACTGAGTTGTAAAGGGTTTTAACTCGGGGTTGACAGCGCATGTGTAGAATTCAGAGGAGTCTGTGAACTTGGGTGGTGAAAAACAATAACATCTTTATTTAGCATTTTCTTCAGTTATGAGTGTAGGCAACAAACACAACGTATTTTCAGTACCTGTGACATTATTACCAGTAGGAATCACGGATATTTTCACATCACATTTCTGCTGCTGCAGACATCTGGAACTGGTTTATGCCCATCGCAGCCCTGAGAGTAAAGCAGTTGTTACACCCGCTGCTAGAACGTGCTATCAATGTGTTAATAAAGACCATATACCGCTACATAACACATAGTGCATTACAAAGCATAACTCATTTTTTAAAATTTTAATAATTATATTTCAGTGTAATTGATTTCCTATGCATTTTATTTTGCATATTTTAGAACATTCTTAGAATGGGTCCGTAGGCTTTAGCAGCCTGCTGAAGGGATGTCTATGGCATGAAAGGGTAAAGACCCCCTGGCAGGAAGTCAGGAAGCTTTAGTTCCCAATTTCCTACCCCCCTCATCCTAATCTTTCATAGACCCGTCTATCTCTGTCTAATTAGTACAAGACATTCTTGAGCAGTTGTAAATTCCATTTAATAGTCTGGCAAATTTGTAAGAACACATAATTTGTGGTTTGGGTAGAGGGTTTTGATGTATATCCAGGGGTTAGTTTACAAATTGCAGGCACACATGGGCAACTGGTTAGGTAATTCCTACCAGCCCACAAACCCACCAGGCCCTGCACTGATGGCTTGGCAGACACCGTGTAAACCAGTCCCTTGAAACAACCACCGAGTGGACGATTTTGTTCCCGAGAGATTAAGGAGCTTGTGTAGGCGAATTGAGGAAATCATTTGATCAAACGAAAGCTAGCCTCCTAGGAAGGAGGAGAAGCCCTGGGAGGGGGAACTTGGAAGCGGGCTCTGAGACAGGGGACTGCGAAGGAGGCCGACAGAAGAAGGGCCAGGGTCTGTGAGGACGTGGGACACTGGCCAGATACTGATTTTCACGAGGAGCCTGGAGCTAGGAAAGCCCACTGGAGCAACATTAGGTGGATGGCTGTTTTGTTTTTTTGTGTGTGTGACCTTTTTATTGAACGCTTACCATGTACCAGACACTGTGCCAAGTCCTTGAAATATGGCAGTAATTTAATGTTTACCAGCTACTTAAGAAGATATGACTGTTATTATTTCCATTGTAATGGTGAGCAAAGTGAGTCTCTAACCTTAATACTGCTGCTCTAGGTCACAAATGTCTTAATTGGTGGAGCCAGGAGCTCAGCTCAGATCTGGCAGATTCCAGAATCTTATGCCTTTAAAAACTACAGGCAATCACAGAAGAGTCTGCTTGAAAAAACTATGGCTGCCATTTTGTTTCAGTACGAAAGTGCTTACTATCCATCAGAGTGTCTTCTCCACCCTTCTCTCCAGACTCTTGCCTGTGCTGTGGATGTGAGGATGGGATAAAAATGAAGAGCAAAAGCCGTGGGTCAGGCAGAACTGGGTTCTAACCCTGGCTCTGCCACCTGGCTGTCACCCGGCCGAGCCTCAGTTTTTATATCAGTGGCATGGAAATAATGGTTCCTCCTTCTGAAATTCAGGTATTCTGTTTCGGGTGCTTCAGTCCATTTTGGACAGTCTTTCCATTTGAGTGCCTCCACTCACCTAGTCCTCTGGGTGATTGTCCCCATCTTCTGCAGGTGTGGGCTCCCCTAGGAAGCTTCTCTGAACCCCTCCGACCTGGCCTGTGGGCAACAGGTACCTGTGCAGCTGTCCCCTTGGGGCAGAAGCCCCCTCTCCCATTGCAGTGTTTTTTAGTGTCACATTGGGCATCCTTCTGGCGACAACAGCAAGGGAAGGTGTCCTTTGATCCCCAGTTCAGGGCCCCATGGCTCATTCTTGACATCTGAGTTTCTTCACCTAGAGTTTGTCTCCAGGAAACCTTACCGGTTACTTAGACCATCCCTCTTGTCTTACAGTTGAGGACACTGAGGACCAGCGAGGGCAGGTGGCACAGCCCGGGTGGCACAGGGCGTGAGTGACTGAGCTGGAGTGAGAACCCAGGGCTCCTGCTCCAGCACACTGCGTGCATAGCCCGACACTAACGCTGAAAGTGTATCTTCCACACTGTTAAGCTTGGGGACACTCACAGAGCACCTAGAAACACATTCTTCTGCAGTTGCTGCTTGCCCCTCTTGCGCTTGCCTCCTGGCTGGCCTTCCCTGATCTAATCTCCCGTTCTACCCCCCGTGCCCTGGGCTTTGCCAGCTGCTGAAAGAGCCCTGTGTTAGCCAGGTCCGTGGGAGGCCGCCTTCGGGGGATGCCTGGTGCTGCCAAAAGGCTCTTGCCCTGAGAACTCTGCCCACTGTCCCAGCTGAGGCCTGAAATTCCCTGCATTAGAGTCATTCCTTTGGATTCCTTTCCGGAGAGCTATTGTTAAAATGCAAATATGCTATCCTGAAGGGGAACCTGTTAAACCACTACTGTGGACCCCAGTAAGAGTGGAACTTCAGACTTTAATAAGTCACACCACCTCCCTGTCCCTCAGTTTCTTATCTGTAACATGAGGGTGATAAGAGATTGCATTGTAGGGTCACCTCAAGGATGAAATAAGATAGTGCACAAAAAGCACTTTACATAATGAGTAGTCAATAAAATTAGCTCTTTTTTAGGTCTGTCTCTAAGGCAGTTGGATCATTTGGTCAGTTCTCTCACTGAAGTCCTGGTTCTTAGTAGGGGTTGTGTGTGTGTGTGTGTGTGTGCGTGTGTGTGCGTGTGTGTGTTGTTTATTTAAGTAATGTGGTCTTCTTTTAAGATTTATTTCCTTTGTAATTATACAATGTTTTTTTTTCTTAAATTTTTATTTATTTATCTTTAGAGGGGAAGGGTAGGAGAGAGGGAGAGGGAGAGAAATATCAATGTATGGTTGCCTCTCATGTGTCCCCTGCTGGGACCTGGCCTGCAACCCAGGCATGTGCCCTGACTGGGAATCGAACCACGATCCTTTGGTTCGCAGGCCCGCGCTCAATCCACTGAGCTACACCAGCCAGGGCTATACAATGGTTCTGAACTTCACTTTCTTTCCTTTAAAACAGGGTAAAAGACCCTACCTTACTGTTTGTTGGGGAGTTATGCACTGAAGTACCTGGGGCTACTCAGCCTGCCTGGGGCTACTCAGTGAAAACCTGTACTCTGACTTACCCTGGAGGTGGGATGGAAAGCCCCTGGAAATTTGGGGTAGTTTCTGGGGGGGTCACTGGGGAGGAAATGGAGGAAAAAGAGTGGGAAGAAAGGGGAAGTGAGGAGGAGCCTGCCCCTCTGCCCCAGCTGCTGGGATGTGGAGTCTGGGTGGGAGGGGACCTGGGAATCCTGCCTGGCTATGGGGGAGGGTAGACCCTGTGACCTTTTCCCAGATCTTCTGTCTTCTAGGCGAGTTCTCAGAGGTTCTGAATTCCCTGGAGAAATGGTATCTTTGGCCTCCCTCCCTGGCTTGATCTTGGTGGATTGAGGATGGGAGACGGGAGTTTTCCTTACCTCTGACCTCACAGTGGGTGTCAGTGGGCATTGTAAACTGCTCCCTATAGAGGGCAGTTGGGCTTTTGAGAACATCAACCGACACTAGGTTCTCTGCAGTTTCTCCTGAGACCAGGGTGGTTCTTTTTGTCCTGGGCCAGGACGAGGGTCCAGGCACAGGAGCAGCCTGGCCCCACCTCCCCCAGCCTGTGAGTGAGGAGGAGGTGGTGGGGTGGGGGCAATGCCACAGGAGTTTTCTAGCAGCTTGCAGAGCAGACTGCCTCCCTTCCAGGGTTCTCTGAAAGAGGACACCCTTCTCACCCCTTGTCTGCCCTGGGCAACAAGAATTGTTGTCTCCCTAGCACAAGGCCTGCTGTGAGCTTTTCCAGTTCACTTTTCTGCCAGCTTTCTTGGGAAAGCTCATCCTTACCACCATCCAGCATAACTGGAGTTATCTTTTCAAAGCACAGCCTGACCGATGCAAAACTCACTTTCCCCAGGGCCAAGGACCCAGAGAAAAGAGTGGAGGTGAATGCTGATTCCTGGGTCCCTGCAGCCAAGCAGCAGCCTGACCCCTGCCTGCCCCACCCTGGGGAGAGGGGTGAGTGTCAGCTGGAGTTTTCCAAGTACCTGCTTCTGGGCTGGAGCACAAAGGACCCAGCAGCAATTCCAGCCCCAAAGTAGGGCTGGGAGCCATGAGTTCATTGTATCTCACGTTTGTTGATAACCTGTGAGCTGTTACTCCCCTTTCTTCCCTCCTTCCCTCTTTCCTTTCTCCCTCTGTCATTCCCTCCCTTCCCCACTTCCTGCCATCTAGTAAATGCTGACTGATCACTTACTCTGGTCTAGGTACTGTTCTAGGCAAAGGGCTGACAGTCCAACAGAGGAGAAAAAGACTCGGATATCTAATCACAAGACAGTTTGATGAGTGCTCTGGCAGATGTTCTTATAGAGTGCTATTGGGGGAGGAGGGTCAATCTGTCTGGTATGTGGAGAAGGGGAAGGTGCTGGTAGGTAAAGCTGGCTTACGGGTTTAGTAGGAGTTACCAGATGGAGACCGAAGGAAGAGGATTCTGGGTATCAGGAGAAGAGAGCCTAGAAGACATGCAAAGTGATAGTATCCACAGAAAAGCTCAGGTTGGTCACTTATTCACTGAGTTTTGGTTTTCTTTCCTGTAAAATGAAGACAATAGTACCAAAGTCATAGCTGGCGCACACAAAAAACCTTCCTTCCTTTTTTGCAATTAATGACCTATCAGAAAAATTTAAACATGCCCAAACACTGGCAATGAGAGGAAGTATACGAGAAGTGCATGGGAAAGTTGTTGCTTTTTGAAGAGAGCCTTGGAGCGTGGGCAATATTAATTAAGATTAATATTTAGAATTAGGATGTATTGGTGCACTTTAAGCAGATTCTTAAAGGATGGGAACGACTTTGAGAGAGAAGACAAAGAAGGTGTCTTAACATGTTAGTAAGATGTGCGCAAAGGCACAGAGGTATTCAGGCACAGGGTGTGTTGTGGGCTGCATTTGTGAGGGGCAGAGGAGTTGGGGGTGAGGAGGGGAACGTGGGCTGAGACCACGTCAAGGCCTAACTGGGCCTTGGTGGGCAGCAACTGGTTTGCCTGTGGGTTTGTTTGTTTGTTTGTTTGACCTACATAGTGTTGTTGGTTTTGTTTTGTTTTTTAAGAAAAGCATTAAGTCAACGTTTAAAAATCAGATTTTACATAAATCCACATTCCTGGCTTCTTTTGACAAAAATAAAATCAGATCTGTCAGCACTAGCCTTGAATGACTTCCCACATGCAACACCTGGCCGGAAGGTGCACCGGGCATGTTCAGGTGATCTCTGCATCCGTAGTCGTAGTGGCAGAGTGCACCTCCCACTAGCGTGTTACGTGCCTGAAATCTCCACCATTCAAATCACTCTCGAGTTACATTGTGTTTAGAAAGCTCCTAATAAAATGCTGATGCATTACAAAGGAGGAAAAAGAAAGTTTTAAACCACTAACATTGTCATTTCTTTGCTACATCAGGGAGTGAATTTTACTACTCCTCAGAACATCTTAATTGTGGAGAAGCAGTGAGGTGGGGAAATGCTTGGTGTCTGATGGCTTGGGAAGGAGATGAGGAAGGGAAGGGAGGGAGCTGACACCAGAAAGGTGGAGATGTCAGGGTCCTGCAGTGAGTCATCCTACCCCCTCCTTTCAGCCACGGGCCACCACGCCTCTGTAGCTACGCTGGAGAAAGACACCAAAACACCTGTCTTTGGCAAAAACATATTGCATTGTAAGATGTTTGCCACCTTACTTTATTAATCTTGTTAAGCTTAAAAATTGAACTCTGGGAAGACTAAGAGAAATTTTGGGTTTTTTTTTTTTGTAAGAAAACTAAAGGAAAAGAGAAATTTTTCCATTTCTCAAATAATTTGTAGATAATGTGTGTATGGTTTTTACCATTTGAAAGGCTCAGTAAGCCTTTGGAAAATGTTTTAATGTTATTAAACATTAAAGGCTCAATAAGCCCTATTTGAAAATGTTTATTAAAAATTTATTTTAAAAATCATACCAGTTCTTCTGGTTCCAGGTGCTTGGAGAGCCACCGGCTTGGGTGCCGAGATGGCCAAGTCCAAGAACCATACCATGCACAACCAGTCCCCGAAATGGCACAGAAACATCACCAAAAAAGCCTGATCGCAAAGATACAAATCTCTTAAGGGGGTAGACCCTGAGTTCCCGAGGAATATGTGCTTTGACAAGAAGCACAACAAAAAGGGACTGAAGAAGATGCAGGCCAGCAACACCAAGGCCACAAGTGCACATGCTGAAGCTTTCAAGGCCCTGGTAAAGCCCAAGAAGGTCAGGCCCAAGATCCCAAAGGGCAGCAGCTGCAAGCTCAGTCAACTTGCTTACATCGCTCACCCCAAGCTTGGGAAACGAGCTTGTGCCTGCATTGCCAAGGGTCTCCATCTCTGCCAGCTAAAGGCCAAGGCCAAGGCTCAAACCAAGCCCCAGGCTGCAGCTGCAGCTCAGGCTCCAGCTCAGTATCCCAAAGGTGCCCAGACCCCTGCAAAGGCTCCACAGTAGAGGCCTCTGTCTACCCATGTGAGGACAGAAGGACTGGTGTGCCCCCTGGGCTGCTGTCTGCATGAGACTAGGGTCTTCCTGCGATGTTTGTGCAAATAAACTAGAGGCAGGATCTGTCCATTAGCCTGTGCCTATGATCCCAGGGCTGGGACTAGGGCTCGGGTGGGGGGTTGGTACGTCCATTTTATGTGGAAGAAGGGTTCGTCCCTCTCTCACTGGTAGGATGCATGTGGTTGGGCATAAGGGGAAGTACCATATATAATACATACCCACATTTTTGGCCCAAACTTTCAGGGAAAAATTTTCATTTTAATTTTCTAATTCAATTATTTATTTGTATATATTTAGAAATAAAACTGATTTTCGTATTCCAGGGTATTATTTTGCATATGGGTATCGTTATTGCTTTCTAGAGTTATACTTTTAACACATAAGCATAAGCAAAAGAATTAAAAACACTGGCTGGTGTGGCTCAGTGGATTGAGGGCCAGCCTGAGAACCAAAGGGTCGCTGATTGGATTCCCAGTCAGAGCACATGCCTGGGTTGCAGGCCAGGTCTGCAGTTGGTGGCGCATGAGAAGCAACCACACATGGATGTTTCTCTCCCTGGCTCCCTCCCTTCCCCTCTCTCTCTAAAAATAAATAAATAAAATCTTTTAAAAAATCATACCAGTTAGTAGCAAGTGTTTAAAATAATATAAAAACATATGAAGGCATGCACTGCAAACAGTCAAGAATTGGTGGCTGGGCATGTGCAACAGTTTGGATTGCATTATTCTGGGCCTGGTGCTATCTATATGAGATAGAACTATATCCTTACATACAGCTAGATATATACCCATTAATGTATCTGGATAGAACATTTTTAATAAGAATAAAGTTTTACATATGTTCTGCTCTGTTTTTCTCCTAATGCTCTACTCGAACATACGGGGTTATTCCGTCACTCCTAGGCCCATGTGGGGAGGGTCTGCGATGGAAAACACTGCAGGACAGAAAGAGCTAGCTGTGAATCACCGCAGCGCCCCCACCATGGAGCCTCAGTTCTCTCTCTCTACAATGAAGATGATAATTCCTTCCTTCAAAGGTTAGCGCGAGGGTTAAATAAAATGCGGATGTGCTCAGCACAGCCTGCTGGGTACTGGGTGACCAGAGCCCACTGTACCATCGGCACAAAGCAGGCCCTGCTTACATTTTCCATTCTTTGAATTCCTCATTCTCCACCCTTCACCATGTTGAGGGAGGAATAGAGGTGGGGTGTTGGCTGTGGGGAGAGAATCTGAGATGACTTATAATTTTTCACAATGGAATTTAAAATGCTCCTTTCAGTGCTGAGTAACATTAAAATCTTAAGCAGTTCATTAATAGGTGCATTCAGTTTTGTTTGGGACATTTTCTCCGGACTCTCTTTTATTTACTCAGCTGCAGAAAAATTCCTGAAGCCAGGTATGTGGATAGGAAGCCATATCTGATAGGAAGGCTGTGACCTGGGCCTGGCCTTTGACAGGGCACCCCCTCGCCTGTGGAGAAAGTCAGCTCCTCTCCGTAGAAGGGGGATTCACACCCTGTCTTTGCAAGTGACATCCCCTTCCTGCTACCTACTTTTACCTTTTCACTTCTCTCCTTCCTTTTCTGGCTCTAGATTACAATATTTCTCTTTCACTTTAAACAAAGGCCTCTTAGTTCTGTTATCTCATTAAACCCTCCAACAGGTCCATCGATTTTGGTATTATTATGTGACAAACGAAACAGCTGAGACCCAGAGAAGTTGTGATAGGACCAAACTCACACAGCAAAAATTGGACAAGTCTGGATTTCTTGGCTTGGAGCCATGAGAGTTCTGGTGTAGTATAGTCCCTCCTTTTCTCATTGTTGGCAGAAAGCTCCTGAAATGGGTGCTGCAGGAGGGGGCCCTAGTTCTGGCCAGTTGGGAATTATCTTTTAGAATGTGTGTGGCTGTTGGGCTTAGTGTTCTGAGAGAGTCTGGTGGGAGCAGATGAAGGGAAGGGGTTTGGAGGTCACCCCAGGGTCAGCGGAAGGGGCAGACGGGAGCTGGAGAGCTTGAGAACAGCCCGGTGAAGAACGGTCCTTGAGTTCCCAAATCCATTCACACGCCCTTGGCCTGTTCCTGCCTTACAAAGAAGGCGGAAGCGATGTACCTTGAACTCTCATTTCTGCCTCACCATTTCTCTCCATATTTGCTCCTGCTCCCTTGTCAGAGCCAAGCCTTAAAAACTTTCCCTTCCCATCTCCAGAAACACTCTCCTTCAAACTGGCCATGGACTCTGGAGCTGGAGTTTCTGGCCTCAAATACCAGTTTTGCCTGCTGCTAACTTGGGTAAGTTATTTCGCCTCTCTGGGGCTAGTTTCTCAACTGCAAAATGTTACTCATCAAATCACCAATGGTGATGATTAATTCAATTCTGCACGTTTCAGCACCGTGTCTGGAGTCAACATCGGCTCTTACGCCACCTTTTCCTTCTCACATCTCAGTCCACTTGCTTTTCCTGGTTTCTTCCCCGTGGCCTGCAAACATGCTCACCTCTCCCCTCCCTTGAGTGGCTGCCCATTTCGCTCCGGAATCCCACGGAAGTAGCAGAGTAGCCCCACCTGCTGCTTCTCCCATCTTGTCGACCCTTGGCAACATTCCCTGGAGCCAAGGAAGCTGAGCTTGGCCTCATCAGTTTTTTCGAGACCTACCCACTTTGGATCTCTGGCTTGTAAGCCACCCTGGTTCTTCTTCCACATACGTTCCCCATGTGTGACTTTTTTCAGTTTTCCTCACACGCCCCCTCTGCTCACTCTTGCTCCTCGCCCCCGCCTCGCCTCTGCAGTGCTGGCGCTGGCATGGATGGCCCTAGAATCAGCACCACTTGTCTTCAGGTTCCTCTCGTATCCCACGCCCACCTTTCAGCTGTCTGCTGGGCCACTCTCTCTGGATGACCCCCTTCCTGTGGGTGAACCCCTAGTCAGGCATGCCCAAGGACAAACTATCCATCTTCCTTCTCCCGAATCTCTTCTCTCCTTGTTTTTCTTACTCAGCAGGTGTCCCCATCCCTCTCTAATTACCCAGGTTAGAAACCCTGGAGTTCTTGACACCCCTCCTCTCCTCTCTGACCCAGTGCCTGAACTAAAGTAAGTGCCCAGGAACCAAAGGCTCCATTGGCTGCCGAATCCTGGTGTTTTCTTTCTTCCTAGTTCATCACCTTGTAATTTCCACTGCAGGGCCCATGATAAGCATTCAATATACTTCATCCCAATTAATTCGATATACTTCATCTATACAACCCTTGAGGAGGAAATTGTGTTTCTCCTGTTTGACATATGTGAACCCTGGGGCTGGGGGAGTTTAGGGAACTTGCTAAGTGGCAGAGTTGGGATTCAAACTCAGGCCCACCTTACTCCAAAGCCCACATATTCATGTTGTGCTTCCTCTAGCAGTTCTAGAACCCAGCTATGCTTTTCTCAGAGCTGAATAAGGATTGGAAGCTGAACACCATGTATGTACAGGAACCCATTCTTCTGCCCCTTTATTGTTGTATATTGTTGTTCTGTTACCCTGCTGCTCTCTGGGCTCACAGCCAGATGCCTTGACCTTTGGTGTTATCATTTGAAAGTCTTGACTGAGCCCAGGTCCCTGCTGTGAAATGCCAGAGTCTAAAGGTAGGAATGTGCACACGTCTTTGGATGGGGCATATGTTTTCCTTTCTCTGGGTCTCAGTCTCCACATCTGTAAAATGAGTGAGTTGGATCAGTTAAGTGCAAGAGCCTTTCTAGCTCTTATACTCCATGAATGTATTTCATGGTTCGGTTTACCTGGGATCTACTGTGTGCTTAACACATGATAGGTGCTGCTGGGCAATGCAGAGAGAGCACAAGACGCACTGCCCTGGGCCTCAAGGAGCTGACAAAATTATTCCGGAAGACAAAGTGAACATTCAGGAAACTGCCAACAGTATAAAACATTATGTAATTATGTCTGTAATCTCAGATTATATACATTTGTGATGGTTCCATAAAGGAGAAGAAAAGCTGCTGTTCTCTTAAAAGAAATAAAAAAAGACATAAAAGGAGCAGTTAGTAAAAGCATTAGGTCTGGCCAGACCTCTCATCAGACTTGCTACTCTCTTTTCCCTCTCAAAATCATTTGTTCATTTCTGAAATATTTATGATCTCCTAATGGGCCAGGCTCTGGGGATGCATCCCCCTCACTGCAGCCAGAGTTGTATCCAAGACCAACCCGGTCTTGGTCTTGTTTCTCCTCTGCTGAAGAGTCTTTGCTGGTTTCCTACTCTCTACAGAATAAGATGAGCTGACCTCCAGCCCCTGGACTGGGCCGCTGCCCTGCACTCTGAGCCTGGTTCACTAGTCATTCCTCAAACCCACCGTGCACGTTTGCATCTCTGAGCTGGAGCGCACTTCCCCATCTGCCTGGTGCACTTTTATTCATCCTTCAAAGCTCAGATCAGATGCCATGACTGTGATGCTCTCGTGGTCCTCCGTAATGCCTTCACCCACCTCTATGAAACCTGTGTCCTGATTTAGGTCTCTGCCTCCCATTTTGGACCGTGATTTTCTTAAAGGGTCTTTATTCCAGTCTTATTCCTCCATGAATTCACAGACCCTAGCCCTGTGCCTCAACAATAATTTCTGATGAATGGCTGTTTGAACGCCATCTGTAGAGGCTAATTTTTGAACAAAAAGGCTCCCCTTGCTCCCTTCAAGCTGCCTGGCTGTTTAACTTCATGCCTCGTGGCCTGTGAGGGTGACTGGATGATTGTCTCCAAATGGCAGTGGAGAGACCCAGCCACAAAGGCCTCACTTTGGCCCTGGAGGGGGCGCTTTCAGAAGCCGTGGCAGCTGAAAAACCACACGCAGCACAGGGCCGCGGTGAAGGAGGCATTTGTGTTTGGCTTGGCAGGCAGGGGGCTTTGTGCTCCCGAGCACAAGTGGGTAAGTATGTCAGGCAGGCTCCGGGCTGTACACACCCACCGAGGGGCTGGACCCCAAACGCCTTCTGCCCTGGGAAGAAAAGGAGGCATTGTGCTCGCTGGCTGTGCTCCAAGGGAAATATTCCTGTTATTCTTCTGTTTTTGAACTGCTCCCTTTTTAAAAAAGAACAGTCCAGATGTGAAAATCTCTCCACCACTTCAACACATCCTGCTCACCTACTCCAAATCAGTTGCTGCCTTCAAAATATTAATGAATCTATGAATCTATCAGTTATTTGTATACACACCAACTGTATCTTTGAGGAGCGCTGCTCTGGCTCAGCAGGGTGCCAGGTGCTAGGGCGATCCTCCTCTCCTCCCTTGTCCGTTTTAGGCTCTATCTCCTGATCAGTGGGTGTCCCAGTCCTGTGGAAAGGGCCCTGCTCCTTCTCTTGAGCCTGATGTCCCTCTGCAGCTCAGCATTCCCACCTCCGGGCCATTGTCTGCCCCTGCCTGTCCTCCGCCTCTATAGCTGGGTTCCGTGTCATACCACCTCCCACTCCCCTTCCCTCCACTCAGGCCTTCTTGACAGGTGTGGCCAGAACTGTGCCTCAGCCTGAGTTGTTAGAAGCTTAGGCAGGAAGACCAGAATTCAACCCTAGCTCTGCCTTTCACTGCCTTTGTGACTTGGACCAAATTACTAAACCTCTCTGGGCTTTGACTTCTTTGTTCTGGCTGCAGGACAACACATATCTGACTTCGCACACAGAGCCATTGGGAAGAGGAAATGATAATAGTGTGCTACTTGGCACAGTGCCTATCATACCATATGGCAACTTTCAATAGCTATTAATAATAAAAACAATGAACAACTATTGAGCACTTACTAGTTTCATCCTTCTCTGAGAAACAAGGGCAACCACAGCTTCTGTTTGAGCGTTTCCTACGTGCCAAGTGCTGGGTTAAGTACAGGCATGCTGCCACCTAAAAGTGCGTAGTCCTGTTTATACCCTTTCATAGCTGAGGAGTCTGGCTGGGAGAGGTAGAGAGATGTGGCCAAGGTCACACAGCTTGCAAGCGCTGGAGCTAGGAATTGTGCCGAGGTCTGTTGGACTCTTTCCCATCCCTTCCCAACCAGACAGCCCGATCACACCCCTGGCTTCTTGGTGCTGGGGCCGGTGGCATCAGCATCTCCTGAGAGCCTGTTGGAAATGCACATTCTCAGCTTCATCCCTCACCTGCTGAATCAGCATCTGCGTTTTAACAAGATCTTAGCAGATGTATCCACATAACAGTTTAAGAAGCACTGAACTATAGTTTACAAAACGCTTTTAAAATAGGTTAGAACAGGACTTCTCAAACTTCAGTGCACACGAAAATCACCTGGAGAGCTTGTTAAAGACCAGGAGACACAGACTCCTGCCCGAGAGGTTCAGATTTTGTCTCCATTGCTTGTTCCATTACAATCTATTGCTTTCACTTCATGGGGTCCTGAGTGTAGGTGTACTGGGTATGAGTGGGACACAGGCAAATTCCTGGTTCAAGTCTTGGCCCAGGGTGGCCCATGGTTTATATTTGCTGGAGCCATTAGGGGGGTGAGGGACCCAAGTCCAACCTCGATTTGCTCAGTGGAGTCATTGGCAGCAGCATCCCCCTGCTTTCGGGGAAACTGCCGCCTCTCCCTCCATGCACCCTTGAGTCAGCCTCTCCAGCCCCTCCCCCTGCCCTATCCTGCCCTGGTGAACAACAGAGAAACGAAATTAATTTGTAACCTAAAACCCTTGTATCTGGCCTGAAAATACATCTTTCTAATGGAAATTTTGACAGAGTGCTAGAGCTGCAAAGAGCATTTTCTCTAAAATTGATATCTGTGTAACTTGACTGCTGCTATCTGGTTAAATAGCAATTAAACGCCTTAAGACTCCTTGGAACTTTCAAAGGTTATTTATTTGAAGAGTAATTGTGTTGTATTGATTAAATAATTTTAAGCTAATTAGAAAGTCACTGCATTTCTTAGTCTATTCCTTTGCAAATAAATTTATCTTATTTATAGACCTACTGCATGTCCAGAAAATGTTTGTATTTTAATAATCATCTGGTTTTTAATGAGCATGGCTAGTGATAGAATTTTACACTAAGTCCTTCTAGCTGGTTCCTTCTCTTTCAGTGTAAACTCACTGACAACCTCACAGACAGTCACACAGGCAGAGTCTGAGGGAGAGCACGCCGTTAAGAGCTGGGTCTCGAGATTCCGACACACCTCAATTAGAATTTCAACCCTGCCATTCACTAGCTCTGTGCCCCGATCCTGTCTCGGTGAAAAGGCTTAATAATACCTGCCTACTATGGTCATTGTGAAATTAAGTAAGATACCATTTGTACAGTATCGGGCAGTGTCTGGATCATAATTATTATTATTATAACAATATAATTATTCACTCTTGTTATTATTCCTCAATTTTCTAATCTGTAAAATGGGTGTGGAGGGGAATAGAAACATAGACAGATGAATATTGAAAACTTTTTTTTGCCCTGACCCATGTGGCTCGGTTGGGCATCATCCCACGAAGCAAAAGGTTGCCGGTTCGACCCCAGGTCAGGGCACATGCCTGGGTTGCAGGTACCATTCCTGGTCGTGGTGCATATGAGAAGCATGCAGTTGGTTGTTTCTCTCTCACTTTGAAGTTTCTCTCCCTCTCTTTCTCCCTCCCTTCCCCTCTTTCTAAAAACAAATAAATGAAATCTTTAAAAAAAGAACAAAACTTTTTTTTTTCTTTTGCCTATGGAACTTTCATGTAATTCCCTTCTAAGAAAATTTCTGGTGTAGTTTGCTTGGCTGTTGCCCCTCAATTATGATGGAGCCTGGGGTCACCCAGTCATGAGAAAGAACTGGACAAATGGAGCCAATAGTGGGATTCTTGGTGATGAGGATGGAGACTGGGAGAGGATGGGCAAGTTGATGCTGGGGTGAGGGAGACGAGTGCGTAAAGAGTCAGGCAGAAGGAATGGTGGGGAGCTGGCCACACCGCTTCTGGAGCAGTTGCATTGCTGGAATAGCAGAGATAGGAAAGAAAAAATTTAAGACCTTTGCTCCGCGTTAAGAATGCACTTCCCCTTTGATGTTTTCTCTAGAGACTGCAGTGGATGTTTGGATTGCCTCCAGTTCATTTTTTTTCCTACTTAACTTCTGTTTCTTTGATCACACACTTAGCTGAGGCTGGGTCACCAAGCGGCCATCTTTATCGAGTTCACAGCCTAGTCGGGACAGTGCTATCCCAGCGCTGAGTGAGGATGGGTAAAGGACTCAGTACATACAGAGTGAGTGCTTCCTTTCCTACTGTGGTGCATCATACTGCCCTGCAACCAGAGGCTGCAGCAAAGGTCACCAACCAGAACGTGCATAGTCCTCTGGCTCTCCTGGACCACAATAACATCATTACTCCCTGTTTAAACTGGAGATGCCAGCCAGTGTTTTTTCTTAGAAAAACCAGCACTGGGGTGTCCTCCAATACCACACTGCAAAGCAGCGCCCTCAGCATGACGTTTCTAAAGGGAAGCATGGGATCAGGAGTCTGGAACTTAGAATCTGATCTTGGCCTTGATGTACCATATGGGCAAGTCATTGAGCCTCAGTCTCCCCATTAGTAAATGAAGATAATGTACAAGGTCCTGTTTTATATTCTTTGCTCCCAACATTAGAGAATCAGCAGGACTCATTGAGCACTTGCCACCTGCAAGGCACTGGGCTGGTGCCCTCAAGGTCACCCAGAAGCATGAAAAGAGGTGCCTTGACTTGAAAACCCTCCATAATCTGGCTGGGAGAAAAGATCTGAGTTTACTTACTTACTTACTTTTATTTATAGTTACCTAGTAAAAGTCATCTTTGCTATGCTCCAGGTGCCCAGTCACTTTGTGACACCTTTGAGCTGTGATAAGGTGATATACACATGGAATGTGAATTTCATAAACACCTTTCCTTAGTGACTTTACCCACATGAAACAAAACCACACCCAAACCAGAAGAGGATATGATCTCCCTTTGTTTTGCCAGGTGGTACCCTGACAACAAACCCCATCTCCTTCAAGGGAAAGGTGAAGTTGATAGAGGTTTCTAGAGCTCTCCTTCTCTCAGTGCCTCTCTCTTGTTTATCTCTGAGGATGACTCCAGCCTTCCTCCAGCCGCATATTGCTGAGGCTGAGGGCTCATCATCCTTGGTTGACCCACGTCACATATATGCTTGCTCCTCTTTAGACTGCTTGCTAGGGGGCCAGGTGGGACCATGTGAAATAGTAATAAAAGGTCTTTCAACTGGAAAAATCTGGAAACATCATTGGTTCCACCCAGGTGTCTGGAAATTACTTACCAAGCTCAGTTTGGTTTAACTGACTTGCCTGAATGTGCAGGCCGTGCCAAGAAAAATCTTCCTCCTGACCCAAAAGGCAGATGCCGCAGCCCACGCAAGCCCTAAAGTGTCTGCACCTGCAACTTGTGCTCTGAAGACAGGCTGATGCCTGTGAAGGCTTCTGCTGGAGTCTGACCAGGGACAATGAAGCTGGGAGTGGGGTTTGCCCAAAGAGGGTAGGGGAAGGAGGGTCCCACTGCGGGGGGGCATGTCTGTGCTTACCCTTGAGATGCTTTCACTGAAGTGACCCAGGAGGGAAGAAGTGAGGCTGAATTCCTGGGTTTACTCCAAGTTGTGGTTCCCAAACTATTTTGACCATGGCCCAGTTCCGCCAAGCAAAAGACCTTGTGGCCCACCAAGCCCACTCATTCCCACTTTCCAGTGGGAAAGAATATGGTAATAACAGAGGATGAAAGGGGAAGAGAAAAATAACCAAATGGTCATGCAGCATATAATCAGATCAAAACAATCAATGGGAACTCTGAAAAGTAATCCTACAAATAACATAAATTAATAGCATAGAAGCAATAAAAAAAAACCAAGCTAATATTGATGCTTCATTGTAGTAGTTAAGGGTCATAGTTATAAACAACAGGACACAGAAGGAGGTATTCACAGAAGAGACATTCAAAAGCATGTCAGGTCATTCTGCCACCCTCCCTCGAATCACTTGGCTGTAGCCCTTCCTTTTTCAGAGCACTTTCTTTCAATTTGAGGTCTGGCCTGGGTGCCTCTGCCTGCTGAGCTCAGAGTCATGACTGAGTCCTAGCCGTAAAGGAGGCTGGTACTGTAAATTCTCATTTCAACCCTGGAGAGGTGGGACTCCAAAGGAAGGAAATAAAGCAAGCACAGGGAGGGTGTTCACAATGTGCTGGGTGGCCAGGAAAAGCACAACAAACATCTTCTGCACTAACAGCAAATCATCCTTGCTGAGAGCTGCGGGGAAGTCCAGCCCTTGGCCTGTGTGCACACGCAGGAGTCTTGCCGTGCTGTTTACTGATGGAGGGAGGTCACACGTCTTTGTAGAACAGAGAATTAATGTTCTCAGTAAACTCTTGTGATGAACTATTTTTGTTATAAATGCAAAGGTTTACTAACTCTCAAAAGCTCACTTATTATGTTCCTAGTTCCTTTAATAAAAATGAAATTCTATATATGGGGTTTCTTTTGGGGATGATAAAAATGTCCTAAAATTTTGATTATGGTTTTTTCAGCAAATGGTACTGAGAAAACTGAGTGTTTATATGCAAAAGAATGAAGCTGGACCTTTATCTTAAGCCATATACAAAATGATCTCAAAATAGATCAATATGCTAAACTTAAGAGATGAAACTATAAAACTTCTAGAAGAAAACATTTATGATGTTGAATTTGGCAACATTTCATGAATGCAATACTAAAGCACAGGCAACAAAAGAAAATATAAATCAGTTGGACTTCATCAATATTAATAGCTTTTGTGCATCAAAGCACACTATCAAGAAAGCCAGAAGATATTCTACCGAATAGGGGAAAATACCCCCAGATCAAATATCTTATAAAGGGTAAATATTCAGAACATATAAAGAACTCTTACAACTCAACAACATTAAAAGCAAACATCCCAGCTCCAAACAGGCAAAAGACTTGAACAGACATTTCTCCAAAGACGGTATGCAAATGGCCAATGAACATATGAAAAAATGCTCAACAATCATTAGTCATCAGGAAAATGCAAATCAAAACCACAATGAGATAACTCTTCACTCCTACTACACTTATTAGAATGGCTATCATAATTTTTTGATGGGGAAAAATTGTTTAAGATATGGGGAAGTTGAAACCCTCATGCATTGCTTGTGGGAATGTAAAATGATGCAGCGGCTTTGGAAACAGTTCACTGGTTCTTCAAAAAGTTAAACAGAATAACCACATGGCACAGCCATTTCACTCCTAGGCATGTACCTAGAATAAATGAAAGCAGGAATTTGAATAGATTTTTGTACACCAATGTTCGTTTCAGCCTTATTCACAATTATTGGCCTTCAGCCAAAAAAATGGAAGAAACCCAAGTGTCAATTGATAGATGGATGGGTAAATGAAATTCGCTACATACATGTAATGGAATATTATTCACCCATAGAAAGAAATGAAAATGTATGTATACCACAATTTGACTGGATCTTGAAAACATGCTTAGTGAAATAAGCCAGACACAGAAGGACAAATAGTATGATTCCACTTACATGATGTACCTAGAATATGCAAATTCATACAAAAAGTAGAATAGATATTACCAGGGCTGGGGACAAGAAGGAATGGAGAGTTATTATCCAATGAGTTGCAGAATTTATGTTGGAGATGATGAAAAAGTTTTGGGTGTATATGATTGTGATGATTACATGACATTATTTTTTTTTAATTTTATTTATTTATCTTTAGAGGGGAAGGGAAGGAGAGATGGAGAGAAATATCAATGTATGGTTGCCTCTCTTGAGTCCCCTGCTGGGAACTGTCGCTGAGACCTGTCCTGCAACCCAGGCATGTGCCCTGACTGGGAATCGAACTGCGATCCTTTGGTTCGCAGGCCCACGCTCAATCCACTGAGCTACACCAGCCAGGGCAACATGACATTATTAATGTATTTAATGCCACTGACTTCTACATCTACAAGTGGTAAAAATGATAACTTTTATGTTGTGTGTATTTTAACACAATTTTTAAAATTAGGTTGTGGAAATGTTTGCACAAGTCTGAATATACTACCACTATGGAATTGTACAATTTATACGGGCAAATTGTATGGTATATGGGTTATATCTAAATAAAGATTTTTAAAAATATCCTTTCCAGCTATGATAGTCTCTATGATACATCTATTCGTTCATTTATTTATTCATCAATTCAACACGTTTTTGTTGAGTTCTGCCATGCCAACTGTTACAAATAGGGTGCTAGTAAACCAGCCATGATCCTGGCCCTTTCCTTGCTTAGAACACTGTGGGTATTAAAAAATAATCATAGCCAAGATTTACCACGTACTTCTTACAAACTGAGCATGGACACATGCATTTTACATCCCTTGTCTCCTGGGGTCCTCACACACATGTACGGGGTTGGCTTCTTCTTGAATAAGGAAATTTGTTCAAGGTCACAGAGGCAGGATTTGAACCTGGTCTGTCTTACCTCAGACCCTGTGCTCTTAACCATTCAACATCATTTGTGGCAGTTGAGTTCCAGCCACTTAGAATTGGGGCCTCCCTGGAGACCTGCCTTGAGGCCAGCCTGTCAGGCCGGCTGATCTGGTAGCATTGAAGGGAGACTTCAAATGAGGTGGAATGACCTCCAGGAGATAGTTGGTGGGTTTGGAAAATAAAGCCTAAGTCGGTAGAATCCTGCAGAGCCATTTATAGTAATAATTATAAAGTAAGTATAACTGTATTTTAAAATGGTTTTGTGATAGAATTTTAAATACTAAGTTGAATTCATAATTGACTGTATATTAATTATACTAATAGCGAATATATTTATTATAGATTAACACAGACCTTCTGTTCTAAGTGATGGACATGTATTATCACCTTATTTAATCGTCTTGACAGATCCATGATGTGCAGGGTACATTCCTATTCCTAGTTTACAGATTAAGCAGCTGAGGCACAGAGAGGTTAAGTAATTTGCCCAAGGTTACACAGCCAGTGGCAGGGCTGGGATTCCTTGGCTTGGAGCCCAGACGCTTAACCACCGTAGAACTTGCTTTTATCAATTGTGTTAAAATATGCAGACTAGGTGGACATGAAACTATTATCAGGGTGGGAGAATATTGGTAATTTCCCACCTTTTTCCCCAGAATAATTTATTTTTTATTTTCTAAGAATACATCAATTATAATAGGAATGACTTTTTTAGATTAAGAAAACACATGTGACCTTTTTCATCCCCTCGCTTCCCCACTGTATTCGGTTGTGTGTGATTTTGGCGTTGCACGTGCGCCTGCACAGACCGAGCCCGCGCCCTGGAGTGCGCAGGCGGTGACAAGTGTCGCGTGTGGCTCCGCTGTAGGCTGCAGCGGCCTCAACTGGCCACTGCAGTCTTCTGCGGAGGGTGTGTCCTATTCTCACCATACTCTTAGGGACACTGACGGTCTTTCTTTAATGAAAAAAAGTTTTTTAACTTGTAAGAGAGTCAGTCTGCCTTGTGCCATGGTTAAGAGCAGCACATTAACTGGATTCACATTGTAGTGCCAACGCCCTCTGTACCTGGGCAACGGCTCAAGCCTCAGCTTCATCCTTGGATGATAGAAATAACAGAACTGTTTTACAAGGTTATTGTGGGAATCCGACTGGACGGTGTTTGCAATGACCTAGGGTGGCTGGCACAGTGTAGGGTAAACCATGGCATGTTGATGTTTATGTAGCATCCGTTGGGTTATTAATTCATGGAGTTAAACACTTTTCCAATATTAACCACTGGTATTCTTTTCTGAATTGCCTGCTCTTGCCCCTTTTTCATTTGTCTGTTGGCATCTTGATATTAGTGTGTTTGAGTCAAAGACTAAGAGCCTTCTGGAAGGCTCTAACCGGAGGGAGGGATGATGCCTTTATTTTTATTCAAGGAGCATTTTGTGCAGGTTGAGTGCTGCTTTCTCTCCTCCTGCAATTGGCCCTGTTCCCTCCCTGAGAAATTTTCATCTGCTTTAAAGGGTCAATCGTTAGAATTGCCGATTTCCGCCTCCCGGGACTGCTGTAGCCACAGGTCTGACAGGCACGATTTCTCCTCTCCATTCTTTCCCGTTGCATTCTGTCAGAATGGCCGTGGCCATAACCTGTCTGCTCCGAGGGGCTCTGTTTCAGCAGCACCTGTACCTCACAAAGGGGCTTCTCCTCAGCCCTGTATAAGCACACAGACTACAAACTGCTGTTCCTGAGCAAAGGGCAAAAGCCTAAAGGACTGCTTGGATGGAAGGCACATTCTTAAGACAGTTCATCTCCTTTTCCCACTTGCCTGGCACCCATGTTGCCTGACTTGGACAGCCCACCTTTTTCCCATTGTAGCACAGAAGGGGCAGAAATGGAAGGTCTTTAAACTGCAGAAGGAATCAACCCTCTCAGGCAAGTGACTCCTGCCAGAAAGGTTCTTGTATGTATATGTTTGTTCCAGGGGATGCTTTAGATGGCTTGGCCATAACGTGCAGTTGGCTACTGGTGTTAAGACGTATGTCTAAGCGAGTCAGAGGGGTTGGGATATGGTGGTACACCAGACATGGCAAGGGCCAGAAGCCATGGAGGGGATCACCAAAGAGGCAGACTCCCCTAGAGAGAGTTGTTGGGGTTTCCCATGAAGGCCTTCCCTCCCTGTGAGGTCATTTTTGCTCGGATGACACCGGCGTTGAAGCTTACATTCTTTATTTGTGTGTCTCCTGTATTCACCTGCATGCCCAGGTCAGGCCGTGTGATGTAGAGGAGAGGGTATTAGACTGGGAGACAGAAAAATCTAGGTTTGCATTGAGGCTTTGCCTTTTTTTATCTTCATAACTTGGCAAACTTTGTTTTGTCATCTAGAAAATGTAGGATAATATTCCCTGTTCTGGCTACCTCCTTGCTTGACCATGGAGTTAAATCAGTGGACTGGACAAGTTAGAAAGACACAAAAGACAGGAGACTCTCTCCTCCTCTTAGAAACATGGGAGGTGAGCATGGTGTTCTTGTCCTGACGTCTCTGCAGGACCCGCAGAACTAAAACTGCCACTTCTCTCCAGAGAGAGGTCTGGAGGCGTTGGGGATTGTGTGCCTGTCTTCCAGAGGGTCTTCTGTCCCAGCATCTGAGTCAAGCTGGTCAGTGACCCTGCTAGGGGCCTGGTACCTTCTTCCCTCATCCTACCATCCTTTTTAATTGGATGAGAAGCCTGGGCGCTGGTGGAAAAGCAGAGGTGCTTCCTTGGTGCTGAAGGTCACCTGGGTTTAGAGGTGTCCAGACTGTGGATAAGTTCAGTTTCACAAACTTTGTGGCGCATCTTGCCCAGTGCTTGTCGGGCAGACAGACACAAAGGCGGGAATCAGGGTGATGCTGCTGCAGGAGAGGGCAGGTGGGGGCCGTGCCAGTGGGAAGGGTGGCCCCTGCACTTGGAGAGGTGCTGAGCGGAGCCTGGAGCACTGGTGGGAACTGACTGGCCAGGGTTTCCGGCGGCATGTTGGGTCTGGCAGGAAAGATGCAGCCCTGGAAGTAAGCCTCTCAGCTGTTTGTCCTGCACAGAGAAGACTGTATTCTGGGAGAGGGAAAGAGAACGCTTCTCTTCCTCACATAGTGGACCGGAGGGGAAGAGTGAGCAGCTGAAAAGCCACGGGGCCGGTTACACGGAGGGCTGCTTGTCACTCAGCCTCGGGTGAAAAGTCCTGTGCTTCCAGGCACTCTCTAGCCAGTTTGAGAGGATGGTCAGTGGTCATCTTAAATCTATCAGAGAGGTGTTTTGCTCTTCAGTATATATTTTTTCCTAGAACCTCAGAGTTTAAGACACATTTCAGATTTTTTTTTTATTCTGATGGTTTGGTCTGTGTACTCAGAAAATGGAAAAATACTCTTAGCGATTGAGAAGAGCGAACGTCCCTTGTTGGTCACCCCACCCCGTGCCCTTCAGTCAGTGTCTGAACCTCTCTCTTGAGCAAGAGGCTCTAGAACCTTTCAAGGAAAATGAGGACTGTGACCGGGTGTAGTAGGACCACACAGCGCCCTGCCCCAGAAATCTTCATATTCAGCCAGACTCGGCTGGGAAGTCCCTGAGACTGCCTGGATCTCACTTTCTTCTTCCCCTGTGTGATGGGGTACCATCCCCATCTAGCTGACGGAAGCTGGTATGAGGATAGCAGGAACCCAGCATGGAAAGTGCTTTCCAACTGGACTGGGCTGGATGCAGGCAGCATTTCAGGGTGACACTCCGCCTCTGGCAGCAATTTCAGTGTGGGTTAGACAGGAATCTGCCCTGGACTTTGCAAGCACATCTTGACTGGCAGTGTCTGTGAAGGTCAGAGCTGCTTCGACTATCCTAGTAATGGGGCTTTTTTTTCCCTAGGACAGCCTCTTTAGCTAGAGCCACAGAAGGGAAAGGGGGCAGGGTCTCTATACTCCTGTCCCTGCATTCGGGAGCTCAGAGGACCTCCTGGCCCGCCTTTGACAGCACCTGCACCCCATCCCCCCTATCTCCTTCAGGTCCAGGTTAGAGTGGTGCTGTGCCGTGCCTCTCACCTGCTTCTGCTCCAAAGAGCTGCGGCCGCAGCGGGCTGGCTGGGACTCTGCACGGAGCCTGCCTGGGACACCGAGACCTTCCTCCTTCGCAGCCGTCTTCTCCCTGGCTCCAGCATCTGCTTCTCTGAGATCTCTGGTCCGCCTTGCAGTTAAAAACTGTGTCTGGAGCTGGATCCTTATCCTTACAGTAGGTACTTTCTTGCTTCCCCCCCACCCCCGCCCCGTTGGAATTGGGTGCGTTTCAGTGCTCGGGGCAGCCCACTGGTAGAGCGGCAGGAAGCCGGCGCTGCCAGGGGAACTCGCGGGTCATTGTTTCTGTCTCCGGCTCTGCCCCACAGACTCCCAGACGCTGAACGATCAGGGCAGCAGGCGGTCTGAGGGTTGCTCGCAGAAGCTTGGCAGGGTTGTGGGACGGCAGGAGGCTGGTGGGGGAGGAAGTTTCTCAAGCAGAGCCAAGAAGAAGGAGATGCAAAACTGGAGGGTTTCAACTCCTAAGGAAGCTGTGTCCTCATTAGGAGCGATTTTGTTAACGAGCTACACCAGCTATGGGAAGGAAGGACAAAAGGCATAATTATTTCGGACCTCCCAGATCAGCACCTCAGGTAGATTGGGGGCGGTCAGGGGAAGAGGCATGTGCTGTTTTGGTGTCTTTAGATGTGGTCCTCCAAAGTGGCAGCAGCTCTGGGAACTAACTTTCAATTAATTGAAGGATCTGAGCTTTTTTCCTTTTTTAGCGAGATCCAGTATCAGCTCATTGAGCCTTGAATTCCCTCCTGACCCCACTCCCCTGTGGCCCGAGAGTGAAAAGGAAGTCAGTATTTGCTTTTCCATCAAGGTCACAGATCACCTGACCGAACCCTCGAACAGCTGGGGAGCCAACGCTACTGAGCTGAACTCACAAGCAGCAGCCCCAAACTCGCTCGAACCTTGCTGGAACCTCGCTTTCCATGAGGGGGCCACTCCTGCTCTAGGCTATGGTGGGGGGCAGGGGTTGGGGGGACAGGTATGCCAAGGGAAGGTAATGTGGTCCCAGCTTTCCTAGTGACAGTTTCCTCTTCTTCATGAAGCTCCGTATTCAGCTGCTGCAATGCAGGCAAAAGTGACAGACACTTGCAGAAAAATGTGGGAAGGGAGTTAATGAGATTGCATTCATATGTCGTTTATTGAGCGTGAGTTATCTCTTTGTTTCCTGGGTTGGTAGGAAGTGAGCTGGCTGGAGAACTCAGTTGGCAGAATCCTTTTCAGGAGTGCACTTCACCTCCCCAGGTGTCTGGGCTGCAGCACGGCCAGATGCCTCCTGCTTCTTAGCACAGGGGACATTGACCCTTGGAGTCAAGGGGTCCTGGAACAGGGAAGCTCTCATCATTTTGGCAAGACCGGCACGAGGTACAGGTAATCTTTTCTTTTTCGGAGAGTGCTTTGTCTTTGCAAGTGGTTGTGCGTGGATTGACAGGCTTACTGTCTGGGGCGCTACCTTGCTGAATATTTGACTTTGTAAGGTTGACTTCTCCAAGAATTCTCGTGGCAATAAGGCTGTGCTTTGAGCCAAGGTTTCTTTTCAAGGAAATCCAAGGTGCTATTTATTTTGGCATGTAGCCTGTTTTGGGAAGAAATACAGCATTTTTATTATTGCAGAATAAAGAGAGGTTTGATGAGAACAAAAGTACAGAACTGGGTTTCAGTTTTAGGACGAAGTAAAGGGAGGTTTCTTTGAATTTAGATTTGAGATTAGAAATGAGATTGAAACGGCATCATCAAAGAAATAAATGTGCTGAGTGTGTACTGCAGCACACGTTTCCTTGGGGCTGACCCCGAGGAAATCCATGCCCCTGGGCATGGACCCTGCTGGAACTGTGTCTAATGTGACCTGGTAGTTGCATATCAGGCCATCACTGCTGTCTGCCAGTGACTGCCTTTGGTGGCTTTTGCAAGGACAACCTAGTCCCCACCTCTTCACTGCCTGTTGGCTTTGAGAGGCAGTGTGGAGTGATGGAGTCACACAAGCTCTCTTGCCCCTAATTAACTTGGTAGCTTTGCACAGACCACATAGCCTCATTGTGTCTTTGTTTCCTCATATGTAACTTGGAGGTGATACCCTGGACCGAGGGTCAGACACCTGTGAGAACATGGGAGTTGGGGTGGGGTGGAAAGGGGGTACAGAAATGAGTCCTGCAGGAATTCTGACCTTCCCCCAGCTTACAGATTAGTAGGGGAGAAGAGCTGGAGAGAGATAAAGCTGTGCATACTCAAAACATCTAGAATACTGGGCTAATGAGAGAGGTTGGAACCTACCTGGGCATCCTTGCTCCTGGGATAGCTCGTAAACAAGTGAAAAGTTACATAACAACACCAGATAGTATGAGATTCCGAACACTGGGATAAAACTTAATAGAACAAGTAATAAATTGCTCTGTGTCAAAATTTTAAATGTTCCAGAAGATAGCAAAATTCCAATTCAAAGAGGAATTCTGCCCAACAAAGCTATTTTTCACATTCTGTTGTATTGCAAATGAAGCTGTATGTGTCGGTGTGCCAATTATTCCCCAATTCCACTCATTTAACCACATCAAATATCCACTCATTCAAGGAAACCCCCTTAGCTAAGTTCTAAGCTGTCCAGCACAAGGATCAGTGTCCACAGTAGAGAAGCCTGGGGTGGGTGGGGGCTGGAAGGGGCATGATTTGAGTGTGACATGTCCCTCTTTCCCTTCCTGTATTGTAGCCCTTTAGAGTAAAAGCTTGCTGAGCCCTCTTCATAGAGTTAGATGTCAGCTCCATTTCATTTCTGTAGCTTTGGAATGCTAATTTTACTAAAATGTAAGTCTAAGAGAACCATTAGTGGTCTCCATAGAGTACTTTTTTAAAAAGATTTTATTTATTTACTTTTAGAGAGAGGGGAAGGGAGGGAGAAAGAGAGGGAGAAAAACATCAATGTGCGAGAGATAACATGGATTCATTGCATCTTGCTCACCCTCAACTGGGGACCAGGCTGGCAACCCAGGCATGCGCCCTGACTGGGAATCAAACCTGCAACTTCTCTGTTCACAGGCTGGCACTCAGTCCACTGAGTCACACCAGCCAGGGCCATAGAGTATTTTTTTAGTGAAACTTGACCTAATGTGTGCTGCATAATTATCTGAAACTCTTTGATCCAATATATGAGGGTCTGAGCCCTAACTCTAGGGAAAGGCAGTAAGTGTGGTAGAACTGTCCAAGGTGATGGTGAGTTTGTGCAGCTACAGGACCATCTGCATCCAGGTGGCACCGCTCTTGCTCAGGTGGAGCCTTGTTGCTTGGTGTCCAGCCTTGGAGAAGCAGGTCACGCCTTTGGCCAGTAGCTTGACAAGAGAGCAGTTATCTTTCCCCGTGCCCAGAAAGCGTTTCATGTACACCTGTGGGAGAAGCAGAGAAGCGTGAGAGCCAGGAACACTTCCCCTAACACAGAGAGCTAAGAATCGCTCACAGCGTCAGGCTGGCTGATGGGGTGGACAAATGTTTGCAGATCACTCCTGTTCCCAGTGCAGGCTTGGAGTCAGCTAGGCTTGAGGGTAAATTCTGCTCTGATACTTGTTTGTTATGTGACTTTGGACAGGCCTGTAAACTCTCAGCTTCAGCCTCCCTATCAGAAAAGTAGGGACAATAGTAATCCTTTTGGGGTTAGGGTACAGATGGCATGAGATAATTTGATTATGTTAAGTACTCCAGGTTCTACCCGTTGCTCAGTAATTTTGGGGGGTGGGAGGAAGAGGGGAGCGGAAGAGGTAGGAGAAGCCGTGATGACAGAGAGACAGGCTGAGGGGCCGAGCTTAGGGTTTGCGCACTCGCCCTTTTCTTCCCCAGGCTTCACCTTGAAGCTGCCGAGCCTCTCCTGCCCGCCAACCTGCAGCTTTGAGATCGGTTGCAGTGTCCTCCGCCTGGGAACCTTCTCTTTCTTTTATTTTTTTTTTAATTAAAAAGTTATAGTTATCACGATAAAAAATAAAATTAAAGTTATAGTTATTTTTAAAATTGAGATATAATTGACAGAACACATTGTATTACTTTTAGGTGCATAACATGAATTTGATATATGTATCCATCGCATAATCATTACTTCAGTAAGTTTCGTTAACACCCATCACCACTCATGGTTACAACTTTTTTTTTCTCATGAGAACTGTAGGATCTACTGTCTTAGCAACTTTCAAATGTACAGAACAATATTACTAACTATGGCCACCATGCTGTAGATTACATTCCTACGACTTATTTACCTTATAACTGACAATTTGTACCTTTGACCCCTGTACCCATTTCACTGTCCCCTACCCCCTGGCAACCACCGAGCTGTTCTCTGTGTCTATGAGCTGAGTTTTTTGGATGCTGTTTTGTTTTGTTCTTTAGATTCCACATATAAATGAGATCATACAATATTTGTCTTCCTCTGTGTGATTATTTAATTTAGCATAATGCCCTCATGGTCCACCCATGTTGTCACAAGTGGCAAGATTTTCTTCTTTTTATGACTGAACAATATTCCATTTTGTGTGTGTGTGTGTGTGTGTGTGTGTGTGTATCTCACATTTTCTTTATCCATTCATCTGTTTACGAACACTTAGGCTTTTTCAGGACCTTTCCTTTTTAAAAAAGGTGACCCTCTCTCACCCCAGGTTTAAACCTCCTTATCCCCAAACTCCAGCTCTATGCTGCTCCCAAAATCAAGTACTCGTTGCTTCAAAGCTCAGTGAGGTGCTCAGTGTCAGCGTTCCTTCTGCAAGGAGTTCTCTGCCTATAGAAACCCTGCCTGCCCTTCTGGGCTCTGTCCCACCTGCTTAGGGAAAGGCCCTTCTGGCGGCTATGTGGAATGTGTTTTGGAGGAGCCAAGGCAGGAGCAAGGCGAAGACTTCGGAGGCAATGGCAGTGCTCACGGAAAGAGGACACACAAACCTTCCTGTCGCAGAGACTTCAGACTTCCTCTTATTTGGCAGGCCTGAAAAGTCCCAGTCCTCTTCTCCAGTCTACTGGTTTGTTCCCCTTTGTTTCATCCTGGGTCACCGGAAGCCACCCCTCATCCTTCTCTCACTCCCAGTTTCCCCCAGTCCTTCCCTCATCCCTGGGATGCATTTCTGGTCTGAGCGCATTGAAATTCCTAAAACAACCTCGTTTCCACTGCTGATGTGCCACAGATAATTCATTATGATGATGTGTGTGGAGTTACAATCACAAAAAATCCAATTTCTTGGGTGATTTATTGTAATGGGGACAGAAGGCAGGTTGTTTACCATTTGAAGACAAAGTCCTGGGAATGGATTAAAACTTTGGGGAAATTTATGACCAAACCTCAAGGCACCCTGATTCAGAGTCAGGACAGTATGCTGCTTGAATAGTTGTTGATGTCTTCTGGCCCCTCATTCTGCCCGTGGTTGGAAATCACCTCTAAGTATCAGCTCCTAGTCAGTACTTGCAATGATCTCATTTTTGTCTTGAATCTGATTGGGATGTCGTAGATTGTTCATAGGTATTTGATTCCAGCTTTTCCACAAAATGGATAATTCTTTTGCCATGATGGGGCAAATAGATTTCAGCTTATGCAAAGAACAATATGCTGGTTATCGGAGCCCTGGGTCCGGTCCCAGCTCCTTCATTAATACGCAGAGAGGTCTTGCATCAAGCAATTAACTTCCGAGCCTGTTTCCTCATCTGCCAAGTGAGTTTGGATGAAATGCTTCTTTTGATGTCAACCATTGCTAACGTCCCAGGAAGACACACCCAGGACTGGCCCCTAGGAGTGCATCCGGGCTTTTAATCTCCCTCTTTAGGGGGCTCTGAGCTCATGGGAACCTCTGGGAGAAAGGCAGTTATGGTTATACCTTGCTATGTTCCCTCCATACTTATTCTACCTCTAATGCGACTCTTCACTTTTCTTTCCTTTCTTTCAGAACCATCCAACACATCGCACAGACTGAGCGGATGAAGAGTGCCTAAGACACTGGTGGTCAGCATTCCCCAAGATGGAGAAGACAGATGGTAGGCAGGCTGCTTTGTATTCCTTGGTCTAATGTGAGCATTTGAGTTGGAGAGGCACTGTTACTATAAGTCCTGGAAATAGCCTAGGGGAAGCCTACAGGAGACATTCCCCAAGCAGGAGGCTGGAAGACCCAGGCCGTGTGTTTCAGGCATGAATAAGAGAAGGTGGTAGGGAATGGGAATGAAGCCTTATGTTTATATCCAACTTGTGTAATTTTCGGAGTGGTTTCTCATCTCTTCCAAACACTGAGGGGGGAGCAGGATGCCCTCATTCACTGCCCTCATTTTAGAGATGCGGAACTTGAAGTCTAAGAGAGAGGTGCAATATAGTAAAATTCATACCTGTGTGATTCTCCAGGTCATTTCATTTCTCTGAGCCTCATTCTCCATGTGTATCAGTTAGCTTTGCTGTATAATCAAACCACTCAAAAAGTGTATTGACTTAAAAATATTTATATTTCTTAAAAAGGTTCTGTAGGTTTGGCCGGGCCATTATACTGGTCTGGGCCAGCTTGGCCAAGCATGTGGCTGGGCTCACGTGGCTGTGGCCTTCTGGGTGGCCTGGCTGATGGTTTAGAATGGCCTCACTCCCATGCCTGCTAGTTGATATGACTCCATATCACCTAGTGCATTGGTGGTGATTTGGCCAAGTGTCTGTCTTTGTCCAGCAGGCTCCCTGGGGGTGTGGGGGCAGGGGCTGTTCACGGGGTAGCAGAACAGTTCCAAGCACAGCAAGAACAGATCCCAGTGTGCCGGTGATTTTCAAGTCTCTGCATATGTCACATTTCCTGTTGGCCTACTGGCCAAAGCAAATCACAAAGCTAAGCCCAGGGTTAGTGTAGAAAGGGAGTACCCAAGGCGGGTATATACTTGTAGCTATTTTTGTAAACAGTCTATTGTATCTGATCTACAAACGGGTATTAGTATCTACTGCACAGGGTTGGTAAAGAACTAAATGAGATAATGCATGTAAGGTTGTTGAGTAACACTATTTAGCACAACAAATGTTTTGGGTGGGGGGAGTGGTGGGGGATATATGCAGAAAACTGTACTTGAACAACAATAAAACAATTTTAAAAAATGTTTCAATGAATGTTCCCTTCCTCCCCTCCCCAGAAAACCAGCCAAGGGTCATAGACTAGATTCTGATGATCTGATTTCTAATGAAATGCTTTTCCCAGATCACGGAATGTCAGGAAACAGGGGAAGCCTATAATCCCCCATGAATCACATGGCCCTCCCCTGGCACAGGACTGGGGACCGGGCAGCAGCTCCAGCCCTGCTGCTTCCTTCCTTCCACGTGCAGTCGCCGTGTAATTCAAGAGTCTGCCTTTCTCCCCTGAGAGCTGCCTTTTCAGTGCATCCCTGGAAGGGGTCCCACAGAACACCAGCTAATTCCCTGAATGCCCTGGGGGCCTGTCATTTTTGCCTGCCTCATTTATCCCTGCTCAGCCCCCTCGAACTGCCGCTCTTCATGTGACCAACCACAGCTAGCTCAAGAAAGGCACCCCTCCCTTCAGGTACACATGTCTCACGAAAGAAAAGCAGAAGGGGAGACCTTCCCTCGCTGCCTGAGCCTTTTGAAGAGGCTCCTGTCATTCCCCTTCTTTCCAGCTCTATTTTTGGCCACTTTCTCTCTGGTTTCTGTTTTTCCCATTTTCTTCAGAAACGGAGATAGGCTTTTGGCCTTTTTTTTTTTCTCACTCTCAGTGCCTCTGATTGGTTTGCTCACACACCAAACTTCTCTTTGTCCCTCAAGGTAATGACTGTGGCACTTTGCTTCTTTCCTCGTCCCCTTCTAATGCCCTTTCTGGAGTTTGTGTGTGACTCAGGCCCAGGACTGTGTCGGCAGGTCCTTTCTGGGGGTCTAGTCGTCTGGTGTGCTTTCCGATGGAGACTCTGTAGGCATTCTAGGGAGCTCTGAGCTTCGTATATCTTACCTTTTTTCTTCTCCCCTGACTCCTTTTCCCAGTTTCTTCAGAATTATTTTCTTGGACTCTCATTGCCTCTTCAGGCTGTAGTCCTAACACAGAGTTAAGTATTCCAAGGAGAGAGCACATTTTTAATCAGCCCTCCCCTGCCCACCCTTGCCTTCTGGCCCCTTTGCAGAGTGCCTGCGCCACGGTCCCTACCAAATTAGTCCTCACAGTCACGACAACTCTGTGAGTTAGGCATTAGTATTGCCATGGTACAAATAGGGAAACTGAGGCATGGGGAAATTAAGTAATTTATCCCAAATTACAGAGAGAGGAGATGACAGAGCCAGGATTCAAATCCAGCCAGTTTGGCCGTGTGTTGGTATATTCGATCTGAAGTTCATTCTGAGCAGAGACAGTCTCCTAATTAATTCTTACCCTGGACACATGCCCAGAATTCTGAGCTCCTGCATACCTGTCACCAAGTAGAATTAAGAGGAGCAGAGCTTCGTGTGAGCATAGGTCTCCCAGCATATCAGATCAAGCTCCCTCATCCAAGGGCCGGCATTTCTCTTGTACTGGGAGAAAGAGGAGGGACACAGAGTGGCAGGTGGCAGGCACAGCAGCACAGTGGATCACTGGGGGTGCGTATGTCTGTGTGTCTGCATATGTGTGTCTTAGTGATGGACTGGAGTACTAGCTTAGGAAAGCACGTACTAAAACCAGCATCCTGGATAGCTGCTCAGACCCACAGACTCCTTCCGTTCCTTCACTCTCCTTTGTGGAAGATTTTGCCTTTTGGTCTCCTGTTTCTTATTTGATGCTATTATTGTGTTTGGGCTCTGGACCTGGTCCCAGAGGCCGCTGGGTAAATTACTGCATTTCTACTGAGTTGAGGCAAAAAAAAAAAAGATAAATAAATAATGCAGCCTCTCCTTTAGGACAGTTCTTTGCCTTCTGGGTCATAAATCCACTCTCCACTTAATTTTAGACAAATATCTCCTCTCTGATTTGGCCTGTTCTTGTAATCCAGGAGGCTGCTGAGTGGACCAGTAGGCCTAAGAATGTTGGAAAGTGCAGCTTGGAAAGCTAACAGAGAGCAATTGCTCTCATTTACTGAAACGACCAGTGCGCCTCTTTGGGGAAAATCAAGTCGGTTAAAAAAATGTGTTGGTAAATGTGAACTTATTTGGAGCTCTTTAGGTACTGGAATAGTGTTCCCTCCTTATCTGCCTGGAGACCAGATATCTACCAGAGACGCTCTAGAACCCAACGAGGACCATCCCGGGCACCAGCACCAGTGCTTGATTCTGTTCCCTGCGGTGGCTGCAATGTGATCACACACAGGCCCTGCAGTTTTACTAGCATTGAGACTGGTAGGCTCGATTGGACCAGTGTTCATCCGTGAGCCTTCATGTGTCTATTGGCTTTGTTTAGTTCTTCAGAGACAACAGTACTTCCCTAAGCATAGAGGGCCACCTGACAAGCATGTGACGCCTGCCAGAAGGAGAAATCAGACAATCAAGTGGGAAGAGCTCAGCCCTGACATGTTACCGCCCTTAGGGGAAAAGCAGCCCCAGATGTGCCCCAGGTAGCACCAGCATTTGCATCTTTTCTTTAACCTGCCCCCTTCCCTCCCTGGCCATTAGCTTCTCTCAGCTTCATGGGGTCAGCCATCTCCCAGCTGGTCTTCAGGCCTCTGCTTCATACTTCATCTCATCCTCTGTGAGAATGTTCTTGGTGAAGTCACATTTGACCAAGTCACTCCCTTGTGCAAAACCCTTCCATAACTCCCATTAGCCAGAGAGTAAATTCAAAGCTTGGCGGTGCCTGCTGATCTTTCCAGTTTTGTCTTCTTCTACTCCTCCCCACTCTCTACCACACTTCAGGTCATAACCCTATCAACCCTGAATTACTGTGGAATTTCACACCTCCATGCCTCTGTACATTCTCTGACATATGTGTAGAATCTGCCCTGGCTATCTATTGCTGCATAACAAACCACCTCCAAACTTAGTGGCTTAAAACAATCATGTATTATTAACACAGGCTCAGTTGAGTGGTTCTCACTTGGGTTCCCTCCTGTCATTGAAGTCAGATGATGGCTGAGGCTCAGTTGAGTGGTTCTCACTTGAGTTCCCTCCTGTCATTGAAGTCAGATGATGGCTGAGACCAGAGTCATCTGATAGCTCCTTTGTTCATGCCTGGCACCAGGGCCAGGACGGCTGGACCAGCACAGACTAGCCAGGTATCTCTCTCCCTCTCTCCATGTGATCTCTCTATGGGGCTACTTGGGCTTCCCCACAGCATGGCCATTTCAGGGAAGTTGGGTTCCTTATATGGCTTCCGGCTTTTCACGGAGAGTGCATTCTAAGAGACCTAGGCAGGACTTACAGGATTCTTATGACCTAGTCTTAAATTCTGTCAGCATCATTGCTGCCTTTCCTTCCTTCCTTCCTTCCTTCCTTCCTTCCTTCCTTCCTTCCTTCCTTCCTTCCTTCCTTCCTTCCTTCCTTCCTTCCTTCTTTGTCAAAGCAGTTACAGGCCAGCCCAGGTTCAAATGGGTGGAGAAATGGACCTCACCTCTCAATGTGAGATTCCCTGGCCTGTCTAGAAAGGATAGAAACTGATGGTGACCATGTCAGAGATACAGAGCTATAGTTTCTTTCACCCTCTTATTCTGGTAAACTATTTGTTCATTTAACTCCAGTCATATAAGATCTGGCACAAATAACACCCCTGTTTTTATTACAAAATCATAAGCATGTAATTCTGTAACATAACAATATCACATTCAAGCACACCATATGACATTTTAGGTGAAATGTTCAAATTGCTGTCCATCTCATGCGAGACAGTCACGTACACTACAAACCACACTCAATGGCATTACTTCTGCTGGACCCTGTATGTCACTTTTGTGAAGTCATCTTTTTTTCTACCAAAGCAGAATAAACTTAAACTCTAAGTTTAAGAAAATGACTCCAGATAACCTGGGGAAATAAATCAGGAGGGAAGACTGTTCCTTAAGCATGTATCTATTACTGTCCTTGTCACACTGCATTGCACGTGTTGGTGCTTCTAGCTACTCGGCCATACATTTTCTGAGGGCAAAGCCATACCTGATCCATCTCTGTGTCCTTAGGGTCCAGCTCAGCAACCAACACTAGGTGCTCAATGAACAGTAGTTGAAGTAAGGGAATGAACTATGGCTATTTTGTGATTTTGCCCCCAGGGCCTATTACTCTTAGAATTAAGCAGTCAGTCAGTCACAAAGAATTTGCAGAGATCTCTGTGGACCCAGCAAATCATCCTCCCTTGTAGGACTTCATTTCCCTATATCTGAGGTTTTCCATGAAGATAAATGTAATACTGAGCATGTATTGAATGTTTATTGTGTGCTAGGCATTGTTCTAAGCACTTCGTGTATATTAATTAATCAGTACTCACAATGAGCTCATTTACCTATTATTTCCAGCTGATAGATGATGAGACACAGGGAGGCTAAGTAATTTCCCCAAAGTCACAGAGCTGAATATAGTCCAGGCTCTAGACTACGTGTTCTTGGCCTCTATGCTCTCCATGAATATTTTCTCCCAAGCTCAGCATTTCAGAGCATGTGTAGAAGAATGTCACAGAGAGGAGGGCTGTCACATGGGGAACATCAAAGGGACAAAGACTATTTCACCGAAAGAAGAAACTACGTGGGGACAAGTCCCTATGGATTCAATACTTGAAAAACTGACTTGTTCTCAGTGACTTGTGCTAGAAATCAGTGCTTTGGTGTTATGGAAAAATTCCTGATGTCCCCTGATAGTTTGGGTCACCCTGAAAAGTCCTGAGTCCCCCATTTCTAGGAGGATGTGTGCCGATGTCCCTCCCCCAACACACCTTTTAAAATAGATTCTCTTGATTTTTAGAGAGAGGAGAAGGGAGGGAGAAAGAGGGAGAGAAACATCAATGAGAGAGAAAAACATTGATTAGTTAGGCCCTTGCAGGGGGCGAACCAGGCATGTGTCCTGACCTGGAATTGTACCAGTGACCTTTTGCTTTGTGGGATGATGCCTGACCAACTGAGCCACACCAGTTAGGGTGTGAATGTCCCTTTTGACATTAATCGTCCCTTTCCCCTCACCACTTTATTTCCAGGCTATGAAAGACACGGTATTTCCTTCCTTGGAATGAGTTTTTGAAAGTGAAATTCATGTTGGTTAAGTACTAAGATGTTTTTAGGTGACAAAGAGGATGGGCCGTGCATGATTATGAGTGTCTGTTCTCTCTGATCTTCACGTACCTCGAGGCTTAGGCACCTAAGGAAAATTGAAAACTGTACGAGGCATAACTCCTTGATGGCTCTGGCTTTACTAAGATTTACTAGTACCTGTTTGAATAATGCAAAGTTCTTTTTCAATGTTGAAACAGTTATATATCTCATCCTTTGAATTTTTCCATAGTCATAATTGCCAATTAGTACCCGGATTTGGCGAACTCCTGGCCACTTCAGTTCAGCAAGTACATGACTCAAACCCAGTAAAGCAGTGTAAGACTTTTATTTTGCTGGTCTGCAGGCAGATTCCACAGTAGTAACTGAGATGAGCTGCTGCAAACTGAAACTATTTCTTCTATTTCTTCACAGATTTTGGCTAAGTACACATTGATTTAATGACATGGTTCTTAGCACAGCCAAAAGACTATGAGCCTCTCAGCATAATTTAGAGGCTGGGACATTTAAGAGAAGTGAAAATCACAGATATTAGGCCTCACTGCCTATAATTCTTATTAACATTGTGGTTTTGTTTTTTTTTTACGTCTTATGTCTTCCAGCCAAAGACCAGTCTTCTCAGGCGGAGGAGGAGAAAGACTCTCCAAAGAGCCACCCCTACTCCGTGGAGACCCCATATGGCTTTCATTTGGACCTGGACTTCCTCAAGTATGTGGATGACATTGAGAAGGGAAACACCATCAAAAGGATTCCTATCCACAGAAGGGCCAAGCAGGCCAAGTTCAGCACTTTGCCCCGCAACTTCAGCCTTCCCAACAGCGGGGCTCGCTTGCATGCTGCTCTTCCCCACCCAAACTGGTCCCCACTGGTGTCCAGGAAGGTGTCGCTGGGGACAGAGGAGCGAGCCCAGGCCCTGCCGCTTGGTGATCACCCCCAAACCTCCGCACGTGGGAGCGAGGGGAGCTACCACAGGAGGGCCGTTCTGGCTGAGACCGCCAGACAGCTGGAGGCCGCCGCTCCCGGGGAGGCTGAGCTCGCCTCCGGGAGCGGGCGGCCCCAGCTTTTGAGAGCATGCAGCATGCCAGCCACACTGCTACAAAACAGGGCCTCAGAAGACTCTGGCCTCACCTCAGGTCCTCCCACGCCGCCCGCCCTCATTCCCCTTCCGGGAGAAGGCAGTGTCTATGGTGGCACCTTTGGCCCTGCGGAAGGATTTGCAGGTGTTCCCAACTCCACCACCCAAGCAGCTACCCAACCGAAAGTCAAAGAGCATGGAGACCTGGTGCCGGGAATTCCGGAGCTGGTCCGGGAGACGGCTGAGCACCCAGAGGGTGAAGAAGAGGCTCCACATCTGCTCCCTCCCCCAAGTCCTCCCTTCTTATCCCAGAATGCACTTGTAGTTTTAGAGGATGCAAAAGATGAACATAAAACCAGAGAAACAGAGGTGGTGTTCACCCCTGGCTCCCCAACACCAAGTCCCCCACCTCTACCCTCACCCATACCTGAGAATGAGCTGCCCCTTGAAGAAATTGAGCTCAACATCAGTGAGATCCCCCCACCGCCACCGGTGGAGGTGGACGTGAGAAGCATTGGCACCCGGGTCACAGAGGAAAGCCTGGGTCTTGCCCCCCTGGATCCTGGCAGCATCTCCACCCTGAAGCAGCAGCTCTTGGACCTTGAGGGAGCATTGTCTGGAAAAATTGAGGAACTGGTCCATGTGAGAGCTGCCCTCCTAGAGCAGGAGGAGGAAATCAAGGCTAAGGGGCAGAGGATCCAAGAGCTAGAGTGCACCATAGCTCAACTGGCAGGAAAGCTTAGCCACGGGAACACCAAAGGTGCTCAGGGCCAAACTGATGCCACGGTCAACACCGACCCTTTCCTCGGACTCTCGGCCAGGCAGTCATGTGACAAGAGCATTGGTGTCAACCTTCTGAGAAGCATGGAATCTGAAAGTTGGAGGGCCAGAGGAGAGGAGAATGACCTCCTCTGGGGGCAGGACGGTTACAAACAGGGGGATCAGAGCCCTGCAGAATTCGTGCCGCCATCTCAGCAGTCACTGCCAGAGGGCCCCGAGATGGTCCTCACCTCTGCTTTATGTAGCTGCCTCTCCACTGAGCTCAGGATCGAAGAAGGAGGCTCTGAGCAGGAGGGAGATTCTCAGGTGGGAACCAAGGGTCTGGTCAGGGGAGCAGGAGGCTCTTCACGGAGCAGTGACATAAAGGCTCCCCCAGCAGGGCAGCAGGCCAGTTCAGAACTCCCAGGGAAGGAGGGCACACGAAGTCCACCAAGCTCGCCCACAGATGCCAGCATTGGGCAATATGTTAAGAAGATCCAGGAGCTCCTGCAGGAACAGTGGAGCTGCCTGGAGCACGGGTACCCAGAGCTGGCCAGCGCCATCAAGCAGCCTGCCTCCAAACTCAGCAGCATCCAGCGCCAGCTCCTGAGCTCCCTCAACCTGCTGCTGTCTGCCTACTCAGCCCAGGCTCCACCCCAGAAGGAGTCCCCAGCCCCCTCCTCCTCCCCACCACCAATGGGTAAATACTGGTGCCTGAGACAAGGAACCATTTCTTCTTTATGGGATGAGCCAGAGGGGAAAAGGGGTTTTAATTACATGCATATGTTTTTAAAGATTTAAGCACCTCCAGGAACCCAGTGTAATAAAAACTAATCTATGTAACAAGAGAGGCCCTGTGCCCCTTCTCATGTCCTTGCTCTAAGGTTAGGATTGAGCGCAGGGCCATCGTGTATGGCTGTCCAGATATAGCACAAGGCACAGAGATGCCAGCCAGGGAGGGTACATTGGAGCTTAAATCCAGCCCACACCTTACCTCTTCAATTGCCACGCCTACAGCACTGTGTCCACCCAGAGGGGTGCCTATTTCCCGTTTGTATTGCACAAAGGCAAGTCAAGGTCTAGGGAGAGCAGTGGCCCTGGCTGTGTGTGCTCCAAACCTCAGCCTCCCTTCACTGCTTCCTGAGTTCTTGCATTCCTGAGGTCCTCTCTGATTCTTGCACACTGGAGATTTTCTCTAGCCTAGTTTTGAAGGAACATCATGTTGAGATCTGAAATATTTCAATGAACATTGTGTGGGGGGAGTGAGGAGGATTGAGTGATACTCACATGTGGAAGTCGGCCCTTTGGCTGAGCGGCACTTCCTCTCGTAACAGACCATACACTGTTGAGTAAAGTGGAACCATATTTTGCTTTGCTCGGTGAGCAGTGTGTGAGCCTGCTTCCTGCTGTAGATCACAAATTGCCCAATCTCTCATTATTTTGTGCTAGTTCTAATTTTGCCCATTAGGAAATGCATCCTGTACTTTTGAGCATAGCCAAAGACTTGTGCTCTTGCTCATGTGTCTCCTGTGCTTACCCCACATCACAATGGATCAACTGGCCCAGGTGGGGCCAGAGGTGGGACAGGAGTCCCGTGAACTAAGTTCTATGCTTAGAACTAACTACATCCTTCTCTGCCATTCACTGAGTGAGGCTGAACCTCAGATCTCCCAGCTGTAAGGGACAAGAATGGCACCTACAGCACATGGTTCTTCTGAAAGAGTGTTCCCACTGTCATCCACACAGAGAGGGGCTTTGTGATCAGGAACAGTTCGGCTGGCACTGACCAGAAGGCTAGGCCTCCTCGCAGACCCTCAAAGTATTTTTTTAAGATTTTTTATTTACTTTTTTTTAGAGAAAGAGAAGGGAAGAAAGGGAGGAGGAGAAGTAGAGTAACTTCAATGTGCGAGAGATACATCTATCAGTTGCCTCTTACAGTTCGCCCAACCGGGGACCTGGCCCGCAACCCAGGCATGTGGCCTGACAGAAAGTTTGCTGGCCAGTGCTCAGTCCACTGAGCCACACCAGCCAGGGTAACCTCAAAATATTTGATTGACATTCTCTAGTTCCCTGTCCCTTTCTACTTCTTCACACACCCTCAACCTGTATCCCTTTAAAGCAAGGGTCTTGGTTTTGCTGCATTCTGAGGCATCTCCAAGATCATTCTAACATGTGATGTTGTGTCTGCCTAGAAATCTCCCCGTCGACCAGCCTTAAATCCATAATGAAAAAGAAAGACTATGGCTTCCGTGCAGGAGGTAATGGGACCAAAAAGAACCTTCAGTTTGTTGGGGTTAACGGTGGGTAAGCATCGCTCGTGAAGCCCAGACTGCCCCCCACACTACCTATTCCTGTGTTGTCCTTAGCGCTCTCTTGTCCTAAGGGAAAGCATCTGGTTTTCATTCTTCTTCAAGGGAATTAATCTCAACGGCCCTATAAAACTCCATCTCGGGTTTGCATGTGTTTGGCTCCTTGCCAGCTGTGGTGGTCTATTGGATCCTGGGCTTTTAATATGTCTTAGCTTTGGTGTCCCCCAGGGCCAGGATCCCAGTGGCTTCTGGGAGTTTGGGAGGCACATGGGCCCCTTAAGGAAGACATGTAATCTGAACCACAACACTAAAACTAGGACAAACTCTTAATTTGTTGAACTTCAGATTTCACCCATTTACAGTTTTTCTTCTTTTTACTAACTTATTGCAAACCAAACCAGTATTTTTTAGGGTAAAGAAAAACAACCAGTGTCTACTGACTCAGAACAGGAACCAAGCCTTATATATTCTAGAAAATAAATCATCGGATTTAGAATAGTTTCTAAATCAGTCATTCAACAAACATGTATGAAGACCCAACACCGTCTTGCATGGGGGGGACAACAATGTCCAGTGAACCATGGTCCCTGCCTTTATCTCCCAGTTTGGACCTGGGCAGAGATAATGCAGGGAGTACACAAGTGCTATTATGATGAGATGAATTCTTATAGAAAGGAAGTGTGGAATGCTGTGGAAACTCAGAGGAGGGACACACGGTCCAGCCAATGGGGGCCCAGGAATCTGTCCAGAAGAGGTCGGAACCCTTGCTAATTTGGGTCAGACCAGAAGGAAAACAGCAGATTCAAGTAACAGTGACATCGCCATTGCACATTCTGTGAGGGAAATGTCAGAAATGATGAAACGAGGTCATAGGAGAGTTACTGTTTCCCCTCCTGCTAACGTCAGACACTGCGGCCTGAGGAGAATCCTCTTTGTGTTCATAGGAGAATCAGCTTTCACCAAGAAAATGAGGATCAACTTAATCTTAAAATGTAAAGCAGGTCCCCTACTGCTGGCTCCTGCCTTTCTTCTTTCAAGTGTGCTGAGTCAGGCCCATCTGGTGGTGGGGGGCGGGGGTGGTGGGTGGAGGGTGGAGGGAATGAGGGGCTTGGGGATTCACGGGGGTGCTTTGTATCTGCTGTCAACCCACCACCCCCAGCTTAAAGTGTTCCTTTCCCAGATATTCTTCAGTATTTGTCACTCTAGTGCAGTGGTTTTCAACCTTGGCTGCACCTTGGAAGTCCTAGGGGAACCTTAAAAAATAGCAATGCCTGGGTCCCCTCCCTGAAGACACCAGTTTAATTAGTCTGGAGTGTAGTACAGGTATTGGGAATTTTAAACACCCTCAAGTGATTCTAATGTGCAGCCAAGGTTACAAACTCCTGCTCTAATTAAAGTAGCCCCTCCCAGCACTCTGTCCCATGGTCCTTCATTGTTTTATTCAATGTTCAGGATTTACTATCTGATTATATCGTTTACATGTTTCTTTTCTGCCTCTTCCTATTAGAATATAAGCCCATTTAGGACAGGGACCTTGGTATAGTATTTAGAACAGTGCCTAGCACATAGTCGGTGCTCAGTAAATTTCTGTTGAATGAATGAAAGAACTTCCAGGTGAAGTTTTAAGGAAACAATTTTAAGACAAGAACTGCTTGGTGAATATGTTATATCCCCTACTCTCTCAGTCTCAAAAGCAGCAGGTTGTGCGAAGCACAAGAAAGGAAGAAATATCTTGGGTTTAAACAAGACAGAATGTGAGCATACCAAGAAACAGGCCAGGTTTACAAATGCAGTGAACATAGGGGCTCTCATTCGGAGAAAGGCCATGAGGGGGTTCAGTGGAAAACGTGGCCACTGGGTCCCCTGGTCTCTGCGACAGTGTCCAGTGGCCTACAGCCCAAAGTCTTTGTCCACTGGTGGTCTCCTGTTGATCAGCAGCAGCAGAATCAATGAATCTTCTAGGGCTTTCCCCCATGGTCTCTGGTCTGCCTCTTCATTAGAGTTGCATATAATTGAACATGAGGACTATAGCTGGAGAGGGAGGACCATGTGTGAAGTGGCAGCCCATGCCCTCGCTTTTGCTGTTCCCGGCAATAGTTGAAGCAGGCTGCAGATGAGAAAGGCAAATGCTGGGTTCAAGTATCCCAACTAGGAGTAGACAGAGATGGTTCCTTCTTTGCCAGGTGTGAGCTGGGCTAGAACAAGGGGCTAAAGGGAAGTCCCATGATCACCTGAAAACATGAAGATTTGTCAGGCAATTCAGAAAACTGAGGGTGGGGAATGGGAAACACTTACCTAGATGTGGGCTCTTTTCTGGAGGCATTAGGATTCCAGAAGCAAATGTTTTCATAAAAACTGTGGACTGCCTGTTGGGATCATCCGAACGCATTGGTCAATAGAGCATGTGCTGTTCGTGTATTTGCTACAAAGACCGCAGTTCCTTATCTCCTCCCCAAACGGCCTCTGGTGTTAGAGTCAGAGCTCTCATCTGCACTTTTCTCTGACATCATGGTTCCTGGGAGTTCCCTCGTCCAGGTCTGGAGGAATAGAGAGTGGAGTTAGCAAGCTGGGAAGTGTTATCTAAAGCTCACCTAAGTTTCATTCGTGTTGACATGGGCATTGGGCTGAAAGCACGGAACAAGTCACATCTGTCTCCTTTCCCAGCTACGAGACCACCTCAAGTGAGGAGACAAGTGGCGAGGACAGCTCCCCAGAAGACTTGTCTGACAGTGAGGCTGAGAAGAAATGTGATGGCCCAGAACATAGGCGGGACAGGGACGCCCACTCCAGCTGCAAGGTGGGGCAAGGCATCTCTGAAAGCACCTGCGACACAGGCCAGGAAAGGGGACCTGGCGAAGAACCCCTTCTTCCCAAGGCTGAGCGGTGAGTCAGATGGGTATAGAAGGGGACACCTGAACCTCTGAGAAAAGATAAGAGCATTTCTTCATTCTTTTATTCAGTCATTTATTCATTTGTTTATTCCTTCACCAGTATTTATTGAGTTTCTAAACTATGCTATGTACTGTGCACTGCTTGAACTAAACAGGTGTAGCTCCTGCTTCATGGGATATACTGTCATAGATTGAGCTCTACACATAAAGCTGACATTGACTTAGCACTGAAAATGTGAAGGACTTTACAGGTATTGTCTTATGTAGTTTTAAAAACAATTCTGCAAAGGTAGAAATGATTATAATCCCAACTTCACAGGTGTGGAAACAGAGGCTCAGAGCAGGCGAATGACAGAGCTAGCAGAGCGGGGATTGCAACCAGGTCTTTCCCGATTTCACCCACACCCTTTCCTGCCTCTCCCATTGGCTATGCTGATGTAAGTCTTTTAAAATGATGGGAGGTCATGTGGCATGATGAAAAGAGTACTTCAGAGCTGGGTGCACCTGGATTCAGATCCTCCATCTGCACAGCATTATTTTAGACAAGGTACTTAAGCTGTGGTCACTTCCGTTTCTTCATCTGTAAAATGTAGATGACAGCAACCTGATAGGTTTGATGTCAGGGCTGCATGAGAGAAACTATGTAAAATGCCAAAGTAGTAGGTTCTCAATGAATGGGAGAAAAAGCATAGTAAGTACCATTGTCATCATTATCATTCATCCCAGCCTGGCTGTCCAAGGAGTGATGAGCAGTCAATGCTGGCCGCTTGTCCCGCAGGTCCGCAGGGCTGCTCCAGCATGGCAGCACTGTAACGATGTGGTGAGTGAGTGGAGCTCCGCAGTGATCGATGCCACTGAGTCCCGATTCAGGCCTCTTGGCGCTAACTCTGCCCTTGTACTAACACAGGAAGAGTGTTTATCATCGCAAACACCCAGCTTAATTGGTTTCATTTTATTGACTACATTAGCACCTACAGTGTCTTTCATGGGAGAATAACCTGAAGAAATTTGCTGGTATAGATTATTGGATTCTTTGAAGTTTTCAAGGCGGTCAGGCAGAAAGTGTTTGGTCCAGCCCTGGCTGGTGTGGCTCAGCGGGTGGAGCGCCAGCCTACAGACTGAAGGTTGCTGGTTTGATTCCCGGTCAGGGTACAAGCCTGGGTTGCTGGCCAGGTCCCCAGTTGGGGGTGTGTGGGAGGTATCCGATCGATATTTCTCTCATACATCAATGCTTCTTTCTCTCTCTTTCTCCCTCTCCCCCCAAAAAAATAAATAAAATATTTTTTGAAAGAAAGAAAATGTCTGGTCCAAAGTCAAAAAGACTACCCTCCATTGCCAAGCATGACAGGAATTGCAGTTGGGCCCCCAGAATGCTTGGTGATTGCCCCCACCCCCTGAAAACAGCAGGATAAAGGGGCGATATGCTCGACTCTCTCTCTTCAGAAGAGCTCAGAAACTGGGCCTCATCATCAAGACACCGTATTCACCCCGCATTTCTGAAGAATGCCCCTTATCCTGGGAAGTTGCCCAGTTTGGGTGTTGAATTGCTGAGAATGGAAGTGAAGGTATAGAATAGCTTTTTTAAAAAAATCAACATGGAGACTGATACGTATATTTTTTCTTTAGATACAAGCCCTCTGAAGAATTTCTTAATGCATGCCGGGCACTGAGCCAGCATCTGCCAGAAACTGGGACCACCACCGACCAGCTCTTGGTACTCTGATTTTTCATTGTCACATAGACATTGCTGTACTGTTTATGCTGTTAGTTCCAACAAGGTGACTTTGGTTCCTTGCCTGAGGCAGCAGTGTGAGGGTGCGCACGGGAGCCCCTTTCCTCTGGGTGCTCTCTCATTTGCCCAAAGTCTCGCCTGTTGCCTAAGATGATGGATTATGCTGAGAAAGTGGAACTGGTGCATATGCATAAGAAAGCAGGCCCAGTGCTGGGAGGCTTTTACCAAGCGTCATTACCCATTGCATCCTGGATGTCTGTCATAAAATTATGCGTGGCTTAGGCTCAGAATTGCCGTGCAATTTGAGCGAACTGTGATTAGAGTGGAAAAGAGCATGTGGAACACCAACCATGGGTTCTATCCTCAGGAGCACCACGGATGAGATACTGGGCAAGCCAACTCAACACTCAGAGCCTCAGTTCCTCCATTAATAAAATGAGGGTAGTAGGCAGCATGTCTCCAGTTACCCTGAAGCCCTGGCATTTAATTTTGTAGTGTTTGCTCTTTTTCTTGAAGTGTACCTATGGGCCAAGAGGCCGAGAGACCAACTACATCTGTTTGCTCCCTAACACCTTTACGGCCCTCGGAGACTTAAACGTGTAGCAACTGGGTTCTACTTTTAATCAAGAGATACAGGTTATGGGAGCAGCTGATAAGACGCATTGTGTAACAACTTGAAAGTATTTTCAAAGCCCACTTTCTTCTCCTTTGCAGAAGAGCTGTAGAAGTAAAAACAATCAATTCAGCCCATTCCATTTTTGTTACTTTATCTTAGCTGATTTGACAATAACTGTCCCCAGATTGTTAAAGAACAAATATGTGATGTGGATATTGCTTAAAACTCCTGTTATGTATTTTTAAACGAATTACAAAGCTATTTCTTAGTTTAAAATCTCCATTTAAAATCTACCACTGTGTTCCTTAATATTAGAATTTCTTCAGATCCTCTTAAAGATTTGATGGCTAGCCCTGGCTGGTATGGCTTAGTGGATTGAATGCTAGCCTGCAAATCAAACGGTTGCCAGTTCGATTCCCAGTGAGGGCACATGCCTGGGTTGTGGGCCAGGTCCCCAGTAAATAACGCAGAAGAAACAACCACACATTGATGTTTCTCTCCCTCTCTTTCTCCCTCCTCTTCTCCTCTCTAAAAAATAAATAAATAAATATTTTTTTAAAAAAAGAGTCCATGACTAAAGGAGATATTATACAAAAAAGTGTTTTAGCCACAAAAGATTCCACTGACTCTGCCTAGAAAAGCAGTTAGAGGATGTGCCAACCCGACCCCGTACCCACGTTAGGATCAAAGCACAAGACCCCGCCGCCTGACCTTAAGACAAAGCAGGTTGTACAAGGGCCTCGCTCTGTAGAGCCGTGGGAGGTTAGGGAGCCAGCCCCCTTTACACCCCCATTTATTAGGTAGGACAAGTAAGGTTCAAAAGGCTGTATGACTTCCAAGGTCACATAGCTGAGCCAGGACTTACACCTGGCCACCTGGGCTCAGTGACTCCAAATCCAGTGCTCTTTCCAGAATGAGTGTGAAATCGTTTCTGATACTCACATCCCCATAGGTAAATAATCTAGACATGTTCGATTTTAAACACTGAGGTCATGTCACACGCAGAGTTGATATCATTTGCTCTGGACTCTCCTCATTCATGATTCCACAGAGCAGAACACTGTCAGGGGTGTCTAACCTGTGGCCCAGGATGGCTAGGAATGCGACCCAACACAAAATTGTAAATTTACTTAAAACCCTTTTTTTTACTCATCAGTTTTCTTTAGTGCTTATGTATTTAATATGTGGCCCAAGACAGCTCTTCTTCTTCCAGTGTGGCCCAGAGATGCCAAAAGGTTGGACACCCATGCTGGATGGTGGGGTCCTGCCATGGGTGGTTCAGCTGTTTTTCCTGAAGTCCCTAGCAAAGCTCAAAAGCCAAAAAGAATTCAAGCACAGCTGTTTGGGTTTTGTTTCCAGTGTAAGTTGGTCATGTTGCTTGTCTGAGCTTTCAGCATGCATTTTTCCCGTTAGTAAAATACTGTGAGTTTCCATCTATGTGTATTGAAAACACACACAAGAGTCTCAGCTACGGTCGCTAAAGGCTGGCTGTATGCACATGAAAGAGAAGGTCTTGGTTGGCGGTCGCCTAGACTTACAGCAGATGCAAACTGTCACCTGGTGAAGTGCCTTGGTGCTAGTTACTGCGTTGCACTCCCACTGCTCTCCACGTCATGTGGGGAAGGAGCAATCAATCACACAGGTTCAAAGTATGTCGCTGCATCTTCCACCAGCTAGAGCTGGAGGGAGCTAAAGGGATAGAGGTGGAAGCATCCGAAGCTGACTTTTCCTAGTAGAAATGAACACCCCCACTGGAGCATCCCAGGCCAGAGAACCTTCTGGAATTGAGATCTTTTGCTATTTCAGAAGCAAAGCTTGAACACCATCAGTCAAGAGTGGTTTCGCGTCTCTAGCCGGAAGTCGTCCAGTCCTGCTGTGGTGGCCGCCTACCTCCAGCCTCACTCCCCACACTTCCTAAAGCTGCTCGTCAACTTGGCTGATGGGAACGGGAACACAGCCCTGCATTACAGTGTGTCCCACTCCAACTTCTCCGTCGTCAAGCTGCTGCTGGAGACAGGTCGGAAATAGTTGCCGCTGTGCAGTTGGGGTCCCTCCTTGAAGGGCAATTCTTGTACTCACTTCTTTCTAGCTGAGGGATTCTTCTGTTCTGAGTCCCTTCTGTATTCTAGGAATGGGGGTAGACCATGTTCTTCTATCATGTCATTTATTTTTCACCACGCTCTTGTGATATGGGTGTTATTATTCTCATGTTGCAGTTGAGGAAACGGAGGCTCAGGAAAAGTAGCAAGGATATAAAGGCAAGAATACCATTCTTAATAACAATAGTAATAACAGTGAGCACTTACTGAGCATTTGCTGTGTGCTAGGTGTTGTTCTAAGTACTTTAAATACATAAATTCATTACATTTCACAACAACCCTATGAGGCACGGTTCTGTTATTATCCCCATCTTACAGAGGAAAGGCTGAGCAATTTGATCGCCTCAGACTGTTTTGTTGTTGCCCAAAAAGAGACACATAACCTTTTCAGATAATCAAAAGTACAGACAGATAACAGGCTGATAATCTACTGTCTCCTTTGGTGGAGAAGGATACGAATGCCTATTTCCAGGGTGAAAAAAGCAGAAATTCTTTTGAATTCTCATTTAATACTTCATCTTTAAAATAAGCCAGTTTTTTTCATTGTTATGAAATGTATATTCTTAATTGTTTTAACATAAAATATTGCAGAGTTTTCCCCCCTCTGTTCTCAAGTGGGATTCCTGTTCCTAAAGCTCTCCCGTGTTTACCCTGTGGCGTTTTTCATGCCCCCTGGTACATTGCACGGCATGCCCCTAGGCCTTGAAAAGGATGTCCAAACACAGCCACCAGCTTAAGAGTTACTCACAAACACAGAGTGAAACTTAGAATGCACAGCTGTGGGCAATATGTGGCCAGGTGTGTGACGAGCTGTAGAGCCAGATAGACCTGAGTCCTGGTCCCACTTCACCTTCACTTGGGCAGTTTATGTGGCTTCAGTGGCTTTCAGTGTCTTCATCTGCAAAATGGGAATAATGTCTGTGCACCACTTTAGGAGACAGAGTCATGGTCCTTGGCCTCTGTGGCCATCTGTAATTCCACTGTAGAACTTCCTTGCTGGGTAGCCTCAGAAAACATGTGAAAAAAAGTAGCCAGTTGTAAAGGCTGCTAAAAATATAAGACATTGATTCCACCCCGGGAAAGGATTATTTTCTCCCATTTTAACCAGCAGCATCCTGTTGAACAGGCTAAGGCAGCCTCGCCTCTGGCACCTCAGGAGCTGTTCCAGCAATCACTGCTTCTCTTGCAGGCGTCTGCAACGTGGATCATCAGAACAAAGCTGGCTACACTGCCGTGATGATCACTCCCTTGGCGTCTGCAGAGACTGATGAAGACATGGCTGTCGTCTGGAAGCTCTTAAGGGAAGGAAATGTGAACATCCAAGCTACGCAGGTAGGAGGTGTGAACCTGATCTCCACTTTAATAAATGCCAGAACCTCCTGGGTTTATTCTGCCAGTGGGGTGAGAAATTCCAAGTAAATCAATGTACAGTTTCTTAACCCAGGAAGGCTGGGGCTTCCAAATGGTGCCTGTCCAAAGGCTGATCATTTGGTTTCCTCAAAACTCCTGAGACCCAGACAGGCTGGGACAGAGGTCAGGACACTTGTAATCTGTGTCCCAGTCTGAAATTGGTCAAATGCCATCTGGATTCAACTTCTCAAAGTAAATATTCCCACAGTTCGCGCCTTCAGAAGCCATTTTGCTAGTTGGCTGCCCTCGGAAGCCCTTGCGAGTGATCCGTCTTAATCAGGGATCACAACACAGTTTAGTGTTGGGATGTCTCTGTTCAGCTTCTAGGCTCTTCTTCTTGAGAACAGAGTAAGTATGGTTCTCACCGAGCGGGGCTTTCAGTTAGACAAGGCCCCACTACCAACAGGCCACTTACCCGTCTTTGGCCAATACAAGAACAAGTAGTGCATTCAAGAGTCCGTTCCCCTCTACAATGATCATAGGCGCTAGACTAACCATCAAGAACTGTAGGGGGTTGAGATTTTACTTTACCTGAAAGCTAACAAATTATCATGTTACAGTGTCATGGATGCTGGCAGATACATGAGATGACATATGTCAGAGATAAAGAACAGAGTGTTACAGCAGTAGTATCAACGGCAGCATTGGTATTGACACCGGTTCCCCGAAACCCAATTCCCCATTCCCTCTGGGCAGCGTGAGGGGTGGCCAGGTTCCTGCGCACAGAACAGGTTGTGTTACTGGAGAGGAACTCCGAGTTCAGGGAACCGGAGCCTTTTATACTGGTCAGTAAGCCCGTCTGCCTCTGTTCGGGAGGAGACACTCTGTAGCTTCCAAAGCTGTTCACTGTGCAAACGCCCTTAAAAAGATAGACTAAAACAAAAGGGCAGGCAGTGCCTCACTCACCAGATGTGCATAAAGCCAGAGAATTCGTGGCACATTGTCTCCCAACAACATACTCAACTCCACTCCCCTGCAGCCACCAAAGTGATCACACACAGCAGCCTAACCTGACGGCGAAGTCGCTTTGCGGGCTTTACCTAACAGCAGTGCTATTGATGTCAAGGACAGACATTTGTGGATCACGTTCTGGTTTTCAAAGTGTTTTCACTCACCTACACTCCTACTCCATAGGACTCAAGCAGTTTTCATTTTAATATGTTTCCCATAAACAATATTTTTTTTTCTAAATTGTCCTTCTTGCAAGAGGGGGTGCTTACCTATGATCAAAATCAGCATTCCCTCCCCTTTTCTTTTAATTTACAGAGGAGAAACTGACAGTCTAGGAGGGTAAGGGACTCAGCCCAGGTCATCAAAGGAGGTCATCAAAGGATTCACAGCGGCAGCTGTTCCCTTCAGCTCCCCTTGGGGCCTTTATGTATGAGGAGAGATGCAGGGACCTGGTTAAATGGGAGAGAGCTGGGGGGCTGGGAGTCTCCTGGGATAAGCTACTTATTTCTCCTAGTACCTCCAGGGTCAGCGCAGCACCTGGCACATAGCATTGCTCTGTAAATGATCGTTACAGTCAGCGGTATTGAACTGGACCAGGAGGAAGGTGATAAAGGATGGGGCCCTGAGTCAGGCAGAGGGGCAGGTGTGACCACAATCTGCGTATGTCGTCTGGCTTTAATACCACTTGCAGAGAGGGGTCTGGGTGGAAACCTCATGGTCTGGTTAGTTCAGTAAACAGCCATCACCTCAGAGCTGAGTATGAGAAAACCAAAAAGCAAACAGACTTCTCTGGAAAGATCTATCTGGGTTCCAGAGAATGGAGAACTAGGACAGCTACTAATACATCCCCATGTCCTGAGCATTTGCATATAGTATCTCTAGCCCTCATAATGATGGTAATAGCCAACACTTACCAGGCATTTGCTATGCGTTCAGGTCTCACAACAACCCCGTGAGGCAGATGATATTGTTAATCATTTCCATATTACCAGGCCACAAGAAGTCACCGAGAAGTTAACATGTGCAGATTCACATAGGTAGTAAGTGGTAGAGGAGCCAGGATTTCTGTGATTGGCACCCCGCTCTCTTTCCTCTAAGCCCCAGCGCTCTGTGCAGGGGAAAGCATGATCCATCAGTGATGGCAGATCAGTGCTTTAATCAGTAAACACATCAGCAAACATGTCTTAGCACTTTTTACTTGTACGACACTGTGCTCAGAGCCATGGGGGATCTGATAGAAGAGAAAACAGTCCTTGCCTCCCTGCTGCAACCTCACAAAGTCTGGTGTTCTGTCTGAGGGACAAGCCCGGCCTACCTGGAGCCCAGGAGAACCATGAGGGCAAATAGAACCAAGCCTAGAAGAGGATTATGTGTGTACAGGTAAAACTATGAGAAATGATGGGCAATTTGCAATCAGAAAAATTACTACTACCTAATATTATATTTACAACCTTTATCTTATTTGATTCCTAAAAGATCCCTGTGAGGTACATAGGATAGATCATTGTTATAATAATTTTTAAGAAAAGAGAAGCCCTGGCTGGTGTGGCTCAGTGGATTGAGTGCCGGCCTGCTAACGGAAAGGTTGCTGGCTCGATTCCCAGTCAGGGCACATGCCTGGGTCATGGGCCAGGTCTCCAGTTGGGGGCATGCGAGAGGCGACCTATGTGTCTCTCCCTGTCTTTCTCCTTCCCTTCCCCTCTCTCTAAAGATAAATGCATTTTTAAAATCTTAAAAGAAGGAAGGAAGGAAGGAAGGAAGGAAGGAAGGAAGGAAAGAAAGAAAGAAAGAAAGAAAGAAAGAAAGAAAGAAAGAAAAGGAAGGAAGGAAGGAAGAAAGAAAGAAAGAAAAGAGAAACCAAGATTCAGGGCAGACACAGGAGATGGCAAAGAAAGAAAGGAAGGAAGGAAGGGAGGAAGGAAGGAAGGAAGGAAGGAAGGAAGGAAGGAAGGAAGGAAGGAAGGAAGAAAAGAGAAACCAAGATTCAGGGCAGACCCAGGAGGTGGCCGGGGTCATGCACCAGGAAACAGCAGACCAGAGCTTGGACTTACTCACTTTCTGACTCTAATTCATTGCCATATCTACTGATGATCATAAGGATGTAAAAAATTGTCAATAGGTATGGATTAGAAATGACCACAGGGCCATGCAAGATCTTGAGACAAGAGGGTTTTGGCATCATTAAACTGAAAGTCCCGGAGGCGTTCAGAGCAGACTGGTGCTTCCTGGAGGAGGTCAGGCTGGGGCAGGCAGTAGTAAGTCATGGTACTGAAACATTCAACCCTTCACTTATCCCATCATTTGACATGCATCAGCACATACTAGGTGGGGAGAAAGAGATGAAGTCCCTGCTATCAAAATTTTAGTCCTCAAGAAAGAGATTGAGAGGTTGTAACACCAAGTGCTGCGTTGTGAATCCCATACCTGGTTGTCAGACAGGGCTTTAGAGGGGATGTAGCATTAGACTAGTGTCTTAGAAAAGGAATAGAAGTTTACCAGGTGTTGAAGAATACATCCCCTACCAAAGGCAGAAGAAAATTCCAGCCATCAGTCATTTTCTGGAGAAGTTACTCCTGAGCATGCCCAGGCAGGAGAGGAGTCCTTCCCCATAGGCGGCAGCCTCACCCGCCCTGGGCTCTGTGTGCAGGGAGGCCAGACTGCACTGATGCTGGGAGTCAGCCACGACAGGGAGGACATGGTCCGAGCGCTGCTGAGCTGCCAGGCAGATGTCAACCTGCAGGACCACGATGGATCGTCCGCCCTCATGCTGGCCTGTCACCATGGGAACGCTGACATGGTGCAGCTGCTCCTGGCACACCCGGCCTGTGACAGCAGCCTGACAGACAAGGTGAGACTCATGGGCATTGACAAGAAGGTGTTTCCCTTCCTGGAAAGTGCCTTGCCAGCCAGCAGAACCCGAGGAACCACACGGCAGTAGCAACAGAATCAACCTCAGAATTGACCTGTTGTGGGATTTAAATGAGATAATCCATGGTAAATGCTTGGAGTCTTGGATTTGGGAAACCCCAAACCCTAGCCTTTCCCACCACCATGAGGGAATGTGTGCAGGCCTGGCCGAGGCCCGGAACCTCATCTGGTCCTGGCAGTAACAGCATGTGGGCCTTAAGGCTGCAGCTCAGATGGAGGACCTCTGCTGTTCATGGGGACTCCCAAAAGGCTGGAGGAAGTAACCAAATGTAAATTATGTCCACTCTCTGACAGCGATCCACCTTATAGAACAGCCTATTTCATCAAGCCAACCTGCTTGAAGTTGCAATGTCAGACACATGCTTCTTACGTAAACTTCTTTGAAAGGTTATGGCGACAATGATGATAATGACAGTGACGATGATAGTGACAATAATGATAATAGCTCACATGTATCAAGTGCTTTCTCTGTGCCAAGTACCATACTGAGCATTTACCACAGCCCATCTCATTTAAATCCTACCACTACCCTGTTATGATAACTCGTTCATTCCAATCATTTGCTCATAAGAAAATGAAGGCACAGAGTGGTTAAGTAACATCCCCAAGATCACACAGCGAGTGGAACCCTTCTCCATCAAGTTCCTAAACCCAAATTCTTAATGGCTGCATCATCATCTTTGTTGTCACCCTGTGGGTCCATGTCTCTGGTTCCCTGCTGAATCCCTGCACCTAGTAGAGTGTCTGCCACATATCAGATGAATGAATCAACAGCTGAATAGAATGAACCTCTAAACGTCAGAGGTAGGTTCTCAGGAAGTGATCCTGTGACTGATAAGAGCAGCAGGTAATATTTCTGGAGTACTCACAGGAACTAAATTCTTTCCATGCACTGATTTCCAATAATCCAGTGAGGCAGATAGTGCAGTCCTCATTTTTTTTTTTTTTTTTTTTTTTAATGTTAAGGAAACAGAGGCCTAGAGAGTTTGTGTAGCTATCATAAAGTCACAAGTTGCTGATTTTCAGAGCAGGGATTTAAGCCCTGGTTTGACTCCAGTGTTCTTAATGTTGGCACTACAATTTAATACTTTAAACAGACCTTTGTATACTTCTTAACATACACTTTCTACCCCTGTGGAGGGGTAGAAAGCCCTGTGTTTTTCCAGGGACAGAGCCTCTTACTAAATTACATCTGAACTACCCTAGATTGTTCCATCAGTGATTCAAGCTGCTAGGTCCCTGCCCAGGAAGCAGGATCTCCAGTTCAATGTCTTCAGGTCCCGTGAACCCCAGCCCCACCCTGAAGCTATTTCTGAGATAATTAGAAAACACAGACCCTCCTGAACTGCATGTAGGAACAGTGGTGGGCTGCTGGAAATAAGAGCCCCCTGTTCCCAACATGGCACATTCAGACAAAGGATCTGTGTCAGTGAGCTTCTTGCAGGGTCACAGGAGGAGGCCCAGGGCCCCTTAGAGGTGACCACTCCTGTTGCCTCGGGGAGGCCTGAGAGGGCAGGCCAGTGAGATGGGCGCATGAGTCCCTGGTTTGGGAGTCCCTGGTTAGCTGGGATAATCGGGCTGTGACCCTGAGGGCATCTCCTGGATGCCTCTGGAGATCTGCCCCAGATGAGAGAAAGGTAAGTGGCTGTGGCTGCCTTCAGGAGGTGGAGGAAGTGTCATGGAGGGAGGGCTCTGTTATACTTCAAACGACCGCAGTGACCATTAGAAGCGCAGACTGTAAACACTCATGGGTTTGAAACTGGGTTCAGTGATTGTGCTTTGGGGCCGTTCACCTAACCCCTCTAAGTGTCTGTGCACTCACCTGCAGAGAGAGATAGTAATATAGATAGATAGTAATATACGTTACCTAAATACAGTAATGTTTGTAAAGCCCACATCCTCCACCTAGGAGGGACTCTGGTGATGGTAACTGTAATTGTTATGGACACGTGGACAGTGAACTGAAACAAACAGCCACTAACTACATCAACAAGCAGGGTCCTGGGCATTTGTGGGCAGAGTCTGGGGGGAGCAGGGAGCAGGAGGGTCTGGACTTAGGTAGGGGAGCGCCTACCTAAGAGGAGACTGGCCCCCATGGGGAGAAGCCGCGTGGTCAACAAAGTGGGCTTAGTCCCGTGGTTCTCATCCCAGAGTGGTGGTGTGCTCCAGAGAGGTTTGGCGATGTCATTTTTAAAAAATACTTTTTAAATCCTCACCCGAGGTTATTATTATTTTTTTTATTGATTTTAGAGGGGGAGGGGGAGAGAGAGAAAGAAACATCGATGTGAGAGAGAAACATCGATCAGTTGCCTCCTGTATGCACCCTGAGTGGGGATCAAACCGGCAATTTAGGTTTGTGCCCTGACTGGGAATCGAACCTGCAACCTTTTGGTGCACAGAATGATGCTCCAACCAACTGAGCCACCTGGCTAGGACAGTAATGTTATTTTTATTTGTCCCAAGTGAGGGAGGAAGTATTCCTGGCGTCTAGTGAGTAGAGACCAGAGATGCTGCTAAACATCTACGATGCGTAGGAACAAGAAAAAATTACAAATTATCTGGCCCGACGTGTTAATAGCACCGCAGTTGAGAGACCCTGGTATAGGCGAGTGCTAAAATCCAGGAGGGATTAGACAACTACCTTGGTCAAGTGCCACATCAGGAAGAGCCAGGCCGGGGTTGAGGACAAGGCCAGCTGCCGCCCAGGGCAGGGCTGGAAGCCTGGAAGGAAGAACTGGACGGCTAAACAGGAGATGGCTGCAGCAGCCTGTCATAGCGGAAGTGGAGAGGCTTGAGGTGCCCAGCGAGCACCGGGGTGGCCCGGCCGTGAGGGTGGCAGCTCCACAGGGCACCCTAGGCCCCACCCACAGCCCAGTCCCCTGCTGCCTGCTCAGGTCAAGGTCACTGCAGGATTCACACCCAAAGTTCCCAAGGGTGATGTGGGTGAGAAATTTAAGTGTCAGGTGGGGACTGCTGACTGGGACCCCACCGAGCACCAAGCCCTGTGCCTCGAGCTTTGCATTGAAAGACAAACTCCAGCCCTCATCACGATCACCAAATCATTTCAATGTTCGCCCTTCCTATGGAGCTTGGATGCCGAGGTCATTTGGGAATTCCCTTGGAAACCTGAGAGAATTAATGTCCTGAAATTGGTTTCTCTCATCCTACCAACAGTTAATGGTCGATCTAAATGCAGACCTCCCAGAACAGCCAGCAAGGCATGTCCCCTAAATTTCAAAGGTAATTCAAGAAATTGGCCACCCAGCCTCCCCGGGGCTGCAAGAGTGATGAGTACCAGGAGGTGGTGGTGAAGACTGAGCCCCAGGACCCAGAGGCTCACCCATCAGATTGAAAGCAAAGACTCTGCCTTGTTCATCTTTGCCTGATACATAGTGGATTCTTGTCATATTGAAAGGCAACCCCCCCACCACACATGCACACACACACACACACACACACACACACACACACACACACGCAGGAGTGCTGGCTTCCCCAGCCCCTTTGTCTCCAAGTCGGCAGTGTCACTGAGCAGGGCTTGCTGCATCTAGCTCCCATGGCATGCCACGCCGTGGGCTTGTTCCCAGGGCTCAGGCTCAGGCAGAGGTGTTTGAGAGACACACCCTCCCCAGGTGGTCTCCCAGGCCACAGTTTTTGAGCCGAATGGGGTCCCTCACCCTCCATGTCTACAACTGAGGAACCCACAGATGCAGGCTGACATCTCCAGATGGGCCCTGTTCAAAGGTCTTTGGGGACTGGCCCAGTGGCTCTTTTCCATGACAAGAGTGATCACACCATCTTCATGGCTACAGAGAGCCTTGGGGTTGAGAGGGCACAGCGATGATGTCCAGACTGCAGGGGACAGGCCTAAAACCCAGGCTCCTGTCCGGTGGGGCTTTTACAAGACTCCTCTACTTAAAATCTTTGCTTCGTTCCTGACTTGCTCAATCTAAAATAATTCACCAGGACTTCAGTTGCTCAGGATCTTCATCACTTTGGAATGACTACAGTGGCTCTCTGATATCCAGCACCCTCTCTTTCAACAGTTCGTACTGAGAGCTGAGTCAAGGGCAGCCATGGGGACAGGCTCTGGGACGCTCACATTGGGCCAAGGAACAGGCTAGATGCAGTGCCCAGCCTCATGGAGACTGGGATTTACCAAATAACCCCACAAATACCACTTACAAAGGGTGGCCAAAGAAAGCTGCAAGGAGTCATGAGGCCTCTTCAGGGAATGAACTCCATCTGTTTGGTGAAGTCCCTGTGCCCCCCTTCGGGGTCCCGCTGCCCTCTGCACACACACAGCTGTTGTGCCTTCCTCTGAGCTCACTCTTCCCCTTCTGGCTCATGTGGCTGTGTGCTGTGCTGTATAGTTATTTATGTGTGTGGGGCCCTGATGGCAGCTGGACTCCATCCTGGTGCACAGAGGAAAGAATTTGAGGCTGAGTGTGAACACTTCCCACCTACTTCTGTAGAGTTTCGACATTTTAGGAAGTACCAGTAATTGTGCCCTGGCTGATGTGGCTCAGTGGATTGAGTGCCAGTCTGTGAACCAAAGGGTTGCTGGTTCAATTCCCAGTCAGGGCACATGCCTGGGTTGTGGGCCAGGTCCCCAGTTGTGAGTGTGCAAGAGGCAACCACACATTGATGTTTCTCTCCCTCTCTTTCTTCCCCCTTTTCCCATTCTCTGAAAATAAATCAATAAAATCTTAAAAAAAAAAGAAGAAGAAGAAGAAGAAGCAATTGCCCCCATATACAGTGAAGTAGAAAACAAACTAGCGAGGTCTTAGGTGCCCTCCATGTATCAAAGTCCTCCATATTTATGCAACAAATTGTAAAAATATTCACACTATTGGTGCTAAATAAGGATCATAGGTAGCTTCAGGTTTTATTTGCAAATGAGTTACCAAAATAGTGGGTTCTGGAGACACCTAGGTTTCAGAACTCTGGATACATAATCAAGCTCATTCACGAGACTGTGCTGCCCTCGCAGACGGTGTCCACTGGGTCATGTCGGCCTTTCCCCTGGTCTCTCCGGCCAGCACTGCCTGCGAGTGTCCCTCTGAAGGCAGCTTCTTCGGACAGTGGCCCCAGCAGCTTCCTGTGTTTCTGAAACAGTGGAAAAAGCACTAGGGTATCGTGTGTTGGGAGGTAAAATGTGTATGTCCTTCCACACTGTGAGCCCACTTCTAAGAGTTGGTCCTTAGAAAATAATCAGAAATGGGAAAACGCTTTTGGCACTAAGTTTAGGATGACGAAGGCTTGGATACCACTTGCATCTCCAACAGAAGGGATATAGTTCCATAAGTTATGGAATAGTATGTCCCCAATAAGAAAAAGTATATGTTCTGATGATTGTGTAAGAACAGGGGAAAATTGTGTAGCATACCTTCGTAAGTTCAAAATACAAGCAGGTTTAAAATTGATATACACTATCATTCGTCTGTTTAAAAACCAGTAACAGATTTGCATAGGAGAAAAGACCGGAGGGAGACATACCAAAATGCTAACTCTCACTTAGAGCTGCGTAATGGAATAATGAAAGAGCTCTTTTATTTTCTTCCTTCTGTTTTCCAATTTTTTAAAGTGCATTAAAAACCAAGTGACACTTTATTTCCGTTGACGTGAATCTCCCAGGAGTGAATGTTGTTTCTGTGGAAGGGGGCCCGTTTCTCATGATTCTCCTGCCACTTGAAGCTCCTCCTCTCCCAGGGTCTCTGGATGCTTGGAATAGACTTCTATGCCCATGTACACTCCCTACTCCCAATCCCCTCTTCCTTTCCAGGGTGGGAGGCAGACAGGATAAAATTTGTTTCTCCTTTTCTTTCTCCCCTGTAGGCTGGCCGAACAGCTTTGTCCATCGCTCTGAACCCGCCTGCCCATGTGGAAATTGCAGGGCTTCTGCAGGCCCACGCAGAGCGGGGCAGGTCCCTGGGGCCCTAGGGGCTGTGGAAGAACTGGCAGCCAGGAACAAAAGGCTCCTTCTCTGGACTCCTCCCTCGCCCTTGGAGAGGGCACGGGTCGCAGCCAGAGGGCCGCCCCTCAAGAGGAGAAACTATGTCAAATATGCACATACATTCCCGTTGTATCATTCTGCTCAGTAGGATGCTTTGTAGTTTTGCCTTAGGCCAAGCCCCTAGACAACTCAGGCTGCAGAGCAGGGTGCAAGGTGCAGGGCGCTTTGGTGTCATCTAAAATCCCAAATATCTTCAGCCTGGAGTTCTTTGTGACTCCACCCTTTGTAGCATTGCTTAGTGAGCTGACAGGCAGGAGCACATTAGAAAAACAATACTTTTTACATGGAATTTTAAAGTGCACCATCTTTTTGTTTTTTACCCAATTGTATATGAATATGTCCCCTTGACTATGCATGTCTAGAGAGGATGGGGGAGATTTAAACAGTCGTCCTGTCAATCATTCTCTAGAAGATCGGAGGAGAATCACCATGCAGACAGGTGACACCGAACAAACTCCATTTGGGGCCTTTGCTCACTTGGGGTGGACAGAGAAATCTAAAATTCAGTAAGGGAGAAAGAAGCACACTGGCGCCAGTGCCAGATCTACATCTAAACCACCTGTGAGTCATTGAGTGGCTCCAGTTTGCTCCACGGAAATTGAAATTAATCAGGAAATCCAATCCAGTGAAGCACACCACATGTATTTAGGCAGTCAGTTACATCAGCTATTCTGAAAAAACAAAAAAAAAACAAATGAATCGGAGTATCCTCCTGGGGATGGGTTCCTGTCATCCAGAAGTCCCACATTTCCTCCATAGCTGTATCCAGGGCCCTATGGTAATCCCAGCTCCTTCCAGCCCTGATGAGTGAACTATGAGCCCCCTGAGGCTCTGAGGTTTCTGCGGTCCCAGACTGCAGAATCTTCCAGCTTGGGCTACAGCAGGGGTGTGGGAGCCAGGGAGAACAGGCCTCCCCTGGGCTGACATCTCTCTCCCTTGGGCAGTTCTTTCTTAAACTCCCATAATTCCAGGGCTCATATGTACGTGGCTCATATTCAGTAACTCACACAGGGTTATCTACAAACTTGTTTTCTTAAAGTCTCTTTTGCACAAAATCACCTTAAGTGAAAAGAAAGACATCAGAGTTCAGTGAGCCTCACATTGAAAACACAAAATCTTGATATCTTATTTTGACTGAGATGCCAGTTTGCTTGGTGCCCCTTGGGTGAGTCACAAAACCTCCTTGGGCCTTAGTTTCATTGTCTTTAAAAATAAAAATTATACAACCTACCTCCTGGGGGTGTTGTGCAAGGCACAGATGATGGAAGTTTGGGAATCCACTTTCGACCCATGAAGACGGCATACGGAAGTTTGCCATTAGGATTCACAAGAGAGGCTCACAGTCCCAGAGCAGGACACTGGCATGTGATGGAGTTGCTCAGAGGTGGCAAGAATGGAGCAATTAATAAGCTAAAAATGCTATAAATGGGTTTGTTTTGACCTCAAAGCACACTTTAAGAGCAAAGCCCTACATTAATATGCTCTCAAACTCTGATATGCTTCTCAAACTCTGATATGCTCACAGATCTCCCAAACGTAGTAGGTCTGGGAGAGAAGGGGGCCTGAGATTCTGCATTTCTAACCAGCCCCCAGGGGAGGCCAATGCTGCTGGGCCACACCACACTTGGAGTAGCAAGGCTCTGGCCTTTGACTGTTTGTATATTAAAATGCTGCCCCTCAATCTTTCGTCTCAAAGTTTCTTTGCATTTCTCTGTTCTTGGTTCATGGGAATTTGCATTATGAGTCTTATTTGCTATTATAGTTCCGCAGTCAGCAGTAGGGGGTCCATGTCCTATGTTCATACTGTCGCTTCACCATCTACTTGAGAAAATAGAATGGTGAGGAGGAAGCCCAGAATAATACAGGGGAGTCAGTACGGGTACCAGAGCTAATCTGAGAAAATCAAGGGAGGCTTCCTGGAAGCAGAGGTTTCTGAACTGAAAACAAAGATTAGTGAATGTCACCCAGAGAAGGAAGAGGACTAAGAGGTGAGGTGAGAGTGTGCCAGACAGAGAGACAAGTGCTGCCAGGGATGGACGATGAGACAGCAGACATTTGGGGACCTTCATCAGTTTAATAGGACTGTCACATAGAGTTTGAGTGAAACACTGAGATAAGGGGTAGATTTGGAAGGAATGAGACTGATAAAACCTGTGGACAAGATCATAAAGTGCCCTAAAATTATGATAAAGCTTTGTTCTAAAGGCAATGGAAAGCTACTGAAAACCCAGTTCATGATGGAGAACTTCGTTCATCTAGCCCTCACTTAACACAGATTTGTCAGGTACCCACTCCCTTCTAAGTATTCACTATGTTTGGGGCTGGGGATATAGGATAGGCAAGGTAGACAGAGAACTTACAGTTTATCAGGGAAGGAAGACCACCATCATGGAACAATATGGTGCATGTAGTGACTAGGAATGGACAAGGCGCATGGCGATACATAGGTGGGACCCTCAGCCTAGTCTGAGGGTGGGGAGGGGCCCAGGGGGGCTTCTTAAGGAATATTTAAGCTATTTGAAGGATGAATGGACATCAGCCAAGGGAAAGAGGAGCAAAGCAGGAAGCATGCATAAAACCTGTAGACAAGAGAGAACACTGATTTGGGCATTAAAAGAACAGAGAAGAAAAAGGAAGGAAGGCGGGAAGGAAGGTTCCAAGATGGGGCCAGAGAGAAAGCCAGTGTGCCAAGTGTGGAACACAGGAAGCAACACTCAGATTTACATTTTAGAGAGAGTATTCCATTGCGGGGCGCAGGATGAGTGACATTTGTTTCAACAAGCGTTTGTGGACTATCTATTCTGGGTCCCAGACTCTAGGGTTCCTGGTCTGGTGGAGGAGGCAGATACAGGCTGGCAACAACTACGAACAGAATGAGTAATGCAAGTCTGAAGAGTGCTGCGGAGACGTTCCTGGACAGAGGGAGTCAAGAAAGCCTCACACGAGGTGGTTTTGAGCTAAGCCACAGGAGGCGGAGGGAGGAGTTTGCCAGGGCATTCTAGATGGAACAGCAAGGTACAAATATGTGAAGTGTGAGAGACCATGGGCTGACTGGCAATGGAGAGAATGTCAAAATGACCTCAGTTTAGGTTGCATGGGGCAAGTGACTGAAGAATAGATTTAAGAGGAATGTTAGTAGATATACCTGTAGGTTGAGATTAGGAATTTGGATTTAAGCCTATAACTTGAGGGGGAATCAGGGACCTCTTTGAGAACCTGAAGCTTTCTTTAGAAAAATGCACATAAATCTGCAAAATCTACATGTAATGTCAGGAATTCAGAAATCTGCAGTTAAAATCTCAATGCTATGGACAGTGGGGAGCCATTGAAGAATTTCTGTACAGTGGAGCCAGATCGGATTTGCACATTAGAATGCTCACAGAGGGGGGCTGGAGAGAGAGAGAGAGGGACTGAAGGTGAGCAGTCAGTTTGGAGGTGGTGCTGAGACACTGGGTACAGAGCAAACAGTAAGGGCCTGGTCCTCCGTGGCGTCGTGGGGGAAGAGAGGGCCCTATGGGAATGTGCCAGCATGTGATGACAAACTGGGTGGTGGAGAGGGTCAAAATGAGTGACAGGAAAATGGTGATGCCATTGCCCCCAATATCCACTCTTCCTTGGCTCCTTGGTGATAGAATCCCCAACTTTTATCTGGACATAAGACCACCCAGAATAGACTCCATTTCCCAGCTGCCCTTGAAGCTTGATGTGGCCACGTAACTAAGTTCTGGCTAATGAGATGTGAGTGAAGGGGTGTATGCAAACATTGACTCCTGTGTTCAAAAGAAAGGGAAGCGCACTTTTCCTCCCTACTGGCTGGAACGTGGTAACAACCCATCTTGGTCCATGGAGATGTGGCCCACACCCTAGGGATCATACAACAGCAAGTCAGAAAGAATTTAGGCCCCAATACCATAAACCCAAATCTTCTCTGGACGGCTTATTTCCCATTTGATGTGTAATCAAGACATAATCTTGCCCTTACAGGTGTGGCTTAGTTGGTTGGCCATCGTCCTGCAAGGCAAAAGGTTGCCTGTCTGATTCCCAGTCAGGACACATATCCTAGGTTGTGGGTTCAGTCCTTGGTTGGGGTGCATTTGAGAGGCAACTGATTGATGTTTCACTCCCTGTCTTTCTCCCTCCTTTCCCTTTTTCTAAAAGTAAATAAATAACTTTTTTTAAAGAAAGAATCTAACATTTAAACCATTGTGCATTTGGATCTCTGCTGCAGTAGGAGCTGGACAAATGCACTTGCCTCCCAAGGCAATTACAGGGGTCTAAGGCCACAGTTCTTGACTTCCAGGGTGGAAAAGTTTGGGAAGGCTTTCAGAAAGACCATCCTTTTATACCTCCTCACAGTGCCAACTCCTGTTCAATGCCCACAGTAAAATCGCCCAGCCCACCACTCTGCAAAGAATGCAGCCTTGTGTTGCCCTAGAAGATTTCTGAGTACAGGCTCTGTACCTCAGAAGAGCCAGTCCTTCCTTAAGCAAAACAGTGCCTATGAACTGGCCGGGTATGGAAACTTTGGCATTTGAACCCATTTCAATTAGCTGAGAAATCTGAATGAGGAAACGTGCAGAGTTTTAGGCAGTACCAGTGGGTTACAGACAGACAGTGAGAAGTCATGAGGTGGTGCAAGACGTGAAAAAAAAGATGTAAAATTTGCACACGTGAAGGTGAAGACAGGTTGAGAGTATGAGCAAGGAGCAGCTCTGCGTAAAGAAAAGGTGGAGAGAGAAGAATCCTATCGAGTAGACCCCTGGGGACTGTCCGCCAGGTCTTCCTTTCCCAGGAACGTCCCCCGCTCCACCACCCACATGTCTGCAGCGGAAGCTGCCACATTCCTACAAGAAAACTTGGACCCTGGTCATCAAAGGATGGGCCCTGGACATTACCTGGGCCTGGGCCAATCAGACCCTCCCCCAGGAATTTCGGAGCTGGGATTTAGGAGAGAGATTTGATCTCATTCTGAGTATCTAGGTTGCAACGTGGATCTCAGAAGCTACTTACTAGTGGCCGGTGGCAGCAAAAGGGACTCTTCAGGCAAAAAGACTGAAGCGGATTTCCTGGGTTCACCAGAGCAACCCTAGCTCCTTCCCTAAGGCCCAGTAGATACCCAGCCTTCAAGTCCATAACTACCCTACCTGCTTGCTTTCCCCAGTCTCCTCTCCGGGTTGTGTAGTACGGTTTCTGGAATTAGCTGTCTCAGGTGTTGAATACCATTTGGCCAATTGGGCTCTTGATCTGTAAATCAGGGTATAATAGTTCCTTTCTTCTGTTCTCGTGTGTGGTTAATCAATTAAGGTACCCACATAGTGCTTGGCCCCTGTGGCAGAGCTCAGTACAGAGTACCTCCCCTTTACTCTGGCCATTTGGTCCTTTTCCCTAGACCTGGCCACATGAAAATAGCAGCTTGCCTTCACTGGGTACTTAGAATGACCCAGACACCAGTCTTAAGGGCATGGCATGAAATAATTTACTCCTCACCATATCCTGGTGGGGTAGGTTAATATTATCCCTGTTCTACATATGAAGGAACTGAAGCACAGAGAGGGTAAATAACTTATTCAAGGCTGCACAACTAATGAACAGATCTGGGATTAGAAGTCAAGAATTCTGGCCCTGGGACTACACTCCTGCCACACATCCGGAGCTCTTGCTTCCTTGCCAGTGACTTAGGCTATCAAGGGGTGCCCAGCAGCAGGGGGTAAACGGTCCAAGGGAACAAAGCTCCTTCAGGGACTCAGCATTAAGTCAGTGGCTGACCTGCAGGTCCAGCTGGGTGGCCCCAGGACAGAGCAGACATATAAACAGAGTGTTTGGGATTGGAACAGCTGAGGAGTCGGGACCTTAGCATCCCTGGGGAAGAAAGCAGCTTTCTATCCAGGATACAGATGGTCTCAACCCCACATTGCCTCAATTGCCCCTTCAGAAGGGAATTCCCTGTAGTTCCAAATCGATTCCATCACCCCCTCTTCCTTCCTGAGTGATGGGCCTGGAACAGAGGGAAGGAATCCAGCCAGGGAAGGCGGTGGGGTTAGGAGGTCCAGCCTGCCTCCCTCTTCCTGCCATCCCCCCACCCACATCCTTCTGTGCTCCATGAAGGAAAGTTTCTGGGTCTTTGCTCTGAATCCAATGAAACCATTCTGTTGTTGATTGCAGGGTTGGGGGAGGACATTCTCCAATCCTCATGTTGCCTGAGAAGTGAGGAAATTGCTACTCTTCTCCCCAGAAGGGAAAACTGGGGAAGAAACTGTCATTAGACAACCCCCCACCCACCCAGCATCCCAGTAGGGAGATCAGAAGCAGGAACAGAGGAAAGCTCACGCCCTTTCTCTGTCCTGCCTGCTTGCGGAGAGGACATCCCCGGTCTGCTCTCCATTCCTGTCAGCTCAGGTCTGTGGGAGACTGAATTCTGACAATGATTCTAATGTGGGGGTGGGGTGACGTATTTCCAGCAATTCTCCAACACCAGCTCAATGTCCTACTATTCAACTCAGTTCTGACACTACCTGTATATAGCATCAGATCTCACAGATTAAAGGTTCAGTCCTATAAAACTGCCCCCACCCCACCCCCTTCAGACATCAATTGCAAGCCCAAGTTGACAGCTATGCTTCTGACCAACTGGCTATAAACTGGACCCCCTCCTTGGTTTGAGTAATTTGCTAGAGCGGCTCACAGAACTCAGGAAACATTTTACTTACGACATCACCAGTTCATTATACAATAAAAAGACATAACTCAGGAACAGCCAGTCGGAAGACATGCACAGGGCCAGGTATGGGGAAAGGACACGGAGCTTCCATGTCCATGACAAGAGCTCCATTCTCCCTGAACCTCCACATGTTCACCAGCCCAGAAACTCTCCAAACCGTCATTTTGGGTTTTTATGGAGGCTTCATGTCATAGGCGGGCTTGATCAAATCATTGGCCATTGATATAACCTCCAGCCCTTCCCCTCCCCAGAGGTGTGGGGAAGGGGAATGACGGAAAGTTTCAGTCCTCTCATCACGCGGTTGGCTCCCTTTGCAACCTGCACCCCCATCTTTAGGTGCTTTCCCATAACCACCTTTTGTTATGTTACTAACATAACAAAAACACCTTTACTGCACTCCCACTTGGGAAATTCCAAGGTTTTAGGAGCTCTGTGCCACAAAGACAAATATATCAACAGGCCAGAACAGGTGCCTGCGATCTGACTGGGCTGTCCTTTTCTCCCGGAGTCCACCATGGTTTGTGTGAGTGTTCGCGGGTGGGCAAGTCACAGATGATTGCCTTTTCCACCACTCCCCGGGTCTGTATGCAGCCTGGGAGTGGGCCTGTGCTGCGGTTCCAAAGCAATTACCCTGTTGCATAGATATCAGGCAAGATGAGCAGGCCTAGCGGCATGAATGGTGATGCATGTTGGAAAGGGGCTGGTGAGTGCACAGCTTCCGGTCGTGAGATACAGAAATGCATCCGGCCCCAGACCAAAGAGCTAATCTAATTTCTAAGCAGACAGAACTCCAGGCCTGATTTGCGTAGAAAATTGTAGAAGTGGGAGATGGGGGAATTACCAAAGTGTAGGGATGGCCTGCAAGGCATTTTTAACATATAATCTCATGGGAAAACTCAGCAAATCCACAATCTCTCTAAACCGAATAATATTTTCAATACCCTAGGAGAGACCTCTTTTTAAGGAAATTTGTAGTAAACCTCTGAAATGAAAGAAACATTCCCTGGCTTTTTTTCATCAAGCTGAGCGCTCTCCGAAAGAAGGCACCAGTCACTACTTTCCAACGAATACGTGCTACCCAGCCAGGTGGGGTGAAATTCGACCTCACAGTCCCAACAATTCTCCATTGTTTCATTTGTTATTGTTAATTTTTAAATTTAATTTGATTTTTTAAAACCAGTAACATTAATTTATAAATCTAAGTGCTGAATCACTGAGCAATATGTGTACCAGTAATTAGCCTTAAAGAAGAAATAAGGAGAAAGCACAAAAACTCAGAATTAGGATAAAGGGAAACATGCCCAGTATAGAGGAAATACAGATAGGCGAGAGACTATTATACTATACTACAATCTAATACATTCGAAAATCCAAATAAAATCGATAATCTTCTATACATATATATTACAAAACTGGATTGGAAAAAGATGAACCCAAACAGATTAATAAATTGGAAGAAATTAAGAAAATTCTCCACAAAAACTCTACTCCCAGATCATTTCACAGGTGAGCCTTTCAAATATTGAATGAACAGATATTTTGAAGGTGTTTAAACTATTTAGGAGCAAAGAAAAATAAAGGAAGTCCCTTAATCATCTGTCAATATTGACAAATCACTAATCTGAGAACCTAATAAAGACAAAATTACAGACCAATTTTACTTACAAATAGAGATGAAAAGAAAGTTATGAAATATACATGCAAGCCTCACGTAAGTTATAGGAGTACATATATATCAAACAAACCGGCAGTGCATTAGAAGACCGACACAGTAAGACCAAGTGAGGGTTACTTCAGGACTCCAGGATGGTTCCATACTGTATAGGGCAAAAGTAGATTTACTGTTGTTCGTATGGAAAATAATACAATCATTAATAAATAATAATACAAGAATAAACATTATGTTTTGCGTACTCAAAACTGTAAACCTATTTTTGCCTCCAGGTGGTATTAAGATATTTACAGTAATACAAATTAATTTTAAATAAGTCAAAAGAGAAAGCCATATGATTGTTTTTGTTAGTGTTGAAAATGCAGGAGAAGGGGACTCCAGAGCTGTCAGAATACATAGAGCAGTAGCTGAGGTTTTACAGCCTGTGGAAGGACCTGGGGCCAATACAGGATGTAGGGGCTGGGGATAAAATGCCTGCAGCCTTGGCATTTAGTAAGGAGTGGGATGGTGATACCAAACTGTATTACAAAGCCACTGTAATCAAAACAGCCTGGTACTGGCACAAGAACAGACACATGGACCAGTGGAACAGAACAGAGAGCCCAGAAATAAACCCAAGTCTCTACAGTCAATTAATATTCGACAAAAGGGGCAGCAACATAAAATGGAGCAAAAATAGCCTCTTCAACAAATGGTGTTGGGACAGCTGGACAACTACATGCAAAAAAATTAAACTCAATCACCAATTTACACCATACACAAAAATAAATTCAAGGTGGATAAAAGACTTAAATATAAGTCATGACACCATAAAAGTCCTAGAGGAGAACATAGGCAGGAAAATCTCAGATATTTCATGCAGCAATATTTTTACTGATATGTCCCCTAGAGCAAGGGACATAAAGGAAAGGATAAACAAATGGAATCTCATCAAAATAAAAAGCTTCTGCACAGCCAAGGAAAACAGTATCAAAATAAAAAGAGAACCAACTGTATGGGAAAACATATTTGACAATGATACCTCAGACAAGAGATTAATCTCCAAAATATATAAAGAACTTACGAGACTCTACTCTAAGAAGACAAGCAACCCAATTAAAAAATGGGCAAAGAATTTGAACAGACACTTCTCCAAGAAGGACATACAGAGGATCCAGAGACACATGAAAAGATGCTCGATATCTCTAGCTATCAGAGAGATGCAAATTAAAACTACAATGAGATACCACTTGACACCAGTCAGAATGACCTTCATAAACAAAGCAACAAACAGCAAGTGTTGGAGAGGTTGTGGAGAAAAGGGGACCCCAGTGCACTATTGGTGGGATTGCAGATTGGTACAACCACTATGGAAAACAGTATGGAATTTTCTAAGAAAACTAAAAATGGACATACCTTTTGACCCAGCAATTCCACTGCTTGGATTATATCCTAAGAACCCTGAAACACCAATCCAAAAGAACCTATGCACCCCTATGTTCATAGCAGTACAATTTACAATAGCCAAGTGCTGGAAGCAACCTAGGTGCCCATCAGTTAATGAATGGATCAAAAAACTGTGGTACATTTACACAATGGAATTCTATGCAGCAGAAAGAAAGAAGGAGCTCCTACCCTTTGCGACAGCATGGATGGAATTGGAGAGCATCGTGCTAATCGAAATAAGCCAGGCAGTGAAAGACAAATACCACATGATCTCACGTTTAACAGGAACCTAATCAACAAAATAAACAAACAAGCATAATATAAACAAAGACACTGAATTTGAGAACAGTCTGACAGTGACCGGAGGGGGAGGGGAGGGAATTTCAGGGGAAAAGGGGAACGGTTTAGAGCAACAAGTATAAAGGACACATGGACAAAAACTATGGGGGGTGGAAATGGGAGGAAGGTGGGGAGGGCTGGGGTGGTGGGCTGGGGGCGGGGTAAAAGACAGAAAACTGTACAATATCAACAATTAAAAAATACTGATAAAAAAATAAATTCTGTTCACTCAAAAAAAAAAAAAAAGGAGTGGGATGGCACCAGGGTCGAGCAGCCTGTCCACAGATGGAAATCTGAATGACCTTCCCCTAGCCCAAGTTCCCACCTAGAAAATAGACTTAGCCATGAAATTGGAATCCTAAGTCTGTACCCCATTGGGATCCTTGCATAGCAAGGCACCACAGTCCACCCCAACAGCCCCGCCTTAATATGAACCTTGAACTAAGGAGTGGAGGAGGGGCGTCATTCTAGTCCTACCTAGAAGATTCTCATTTCCTTAGGCTGCCCTGCCAGCTCCGCCCAGAACTCAGCATAGGTGAATACAAGGAAGGGGCAGCAGCCTTCTTTAAAATTTATTTATTTATTTATTTTTAGACACGGGGAGGGAGGGAGAAGGAGAGGGAGACAAACATTTATCGGTTGCAAGCCCCCAACTGGGGACTGGCCCACAACCCAGGCATGTGCCCTGACTGGGAATTGAACCAGTGACCTTTCCATTAGCAGGCCACTGAGCCACAGAAGCCAGGGCAGGGGCAGCAACCTTATGGAGACAGAAAGAAAGGTATGTCTCCCATTCCCCCAAGGCTGCCCAGTCCTTTTTATGTGGTGACTTGCTTCTGGATTTTTCTATTGTTGGTTTAAATTTTCAACTCTATACCCATTCCTTACATTTCCTATATAAATCCAAACATGACTCAGTATGCAGAATAATTTGTGTATGTGAGTATATTTGGTGTGGGTATACATTTCTGAGTACCAGGAACTAGGAAGGCATACACAATAAATCTATATAGCTGCAAAGCAGAGTCTGCCTTTCAAAATCAAGAATTAGGTATTATTACCCACTGGCTTGGGATGGCACAACGAACCAGCTGTGCGGAGTGGGCCCAAGTTATTGTGCCAAAGCCCTTTCCTGTCCCTTAGAAACTACGCCCAGGCAAAGCCCGCCTCCACCTCAGTTGTACCAAAATGGGTTCCTTCTGCTGGAAAATAGTCTCACTGCTTTCACCCAAGCCCAGAATGTCCAGCAGCCCCTGTCATGATGGGCGTGCGGCTGGGCCTTTCCAGCGGTCACCCCTGCCAGGCCTGCTGGTTTCCCTGACACGTGGTGAGTTTGGGAAAACTTACCAACACCCTCCCCTACAGCTGCTTTCTTTCCTCAGGCGCACTGGAAGTACAACAGGCTCTCTCTGCTGAGACACTTTATCAGCTAGTCTCATTTTAGTTTCTTGTTCTGGCTCCATGAGATGGAATTGGGGCTAAGCAGGGAGGTAAGGGAGAGGAGCCAAGAACACAATCTCACCAGTGAGGGACAGAGTCATCGCCCGAGAAAACTGAGCACTCCCCGAAAGACCTCATGTGTTTAGTTTTTATGTGGAAATTGGGGAAATCAGACTAGCAGTGTGGACTTTCAGTTTCCAGATTTGACTTTTTCATGTGCTTGTGTAGGTGATTGATAGCCTGTCACTATCACGCCCCCCTCAGCTGGCAGGCTTTTGGTGGGGCCAACAAACTTTCACGTGCCATCTCAGCAAATTGCCAGATTGGGGTTAATCCTGACCTCAGACAGCATTTAAGGAGCCTAGCCAAGTTACCCTGCTGACCATCAGAGACTGTTGATCTTCCAGTTCTTGCTAATGTTGCCTTTCAGTTACTGAGTACCTGCCTCCAACATGTGGTTTAAAAAGTGAAAAGGGCCCTGGCTGGTGTAGCTCATTGGATTGAGCGTGGGCCGCGAACCAGCGGGTTGCCGGTTCAATTCCCAGGGCACATGTCTGGGTTGCAGGCCAGGTCCCCAGTGGGGGGGTGAGTGAGAGGCAACCACACACTGATGTTTCTCTTTCTCCCTCCCTTCCCCTCTCTTAAAAAAAAAAAAAAAAGTTAAAAGGGCTGTGATCTTGGGCACCGACCTAGCCTTCAGCATCAGAAACAGCCTCCTGGGGGAGGCCAGGCTAACTACCACACAGAGGGGTTTCTGGTTGAGGACGGGGAAAGGTAGTGGGAACAGCCAAGGAGCAGGAAGAGGGAGAGAGCACCGTACACTCAGAGAACTGCTAGTCTGGGGAGGCTGGGCAGGGAAGCAGAAGGAGGGCAGGGAGAAACCAGGTAGAGTCTCTTTAAAATCTTCACTGTCTCGACTTAATTTTTCATTGCTTTGGTTACCTCTTGAGCAAATACAATTTTTTAAATTAAAATTTCCCTAATTAGAAGATAAATTCTTGGATGGCAGAGAATGCAACATATATATATCTCTCTTCCCAGCAGAGCCCCATGCCGGTCTGGAGAGACCTACTGCCGGGCAGCCATGCCCAAGTTTAGAATCACTGGAAACATGAGCAGAGGATGATCAGTTTCCTGAAAGACCTGTATGCTTTCCGCTCCCGGTACACCTGCGCTGTGCTGGGAACACAGAGGCTTCTGCTTCTGAGCCCCTGGCAGAGGTGAAAGGGGTTCGGTGCTAGGGGTGGCAGAACCACACCCCACTCCCTCCGGGTGACACAGCCAGGGTCTTGTTTTGAGATGCACACTGCTTGCATCAGGTCGTTACGATGTCAATTCTTGAAAATTTGCTAGCAGAATTCAGAATTTTTTAAACGATGGATCTGGGGGCAGTCCTGTGTTCTCAGGAAGAATTCAATTTTGTGTTTTAATTTGAAGAGGATGAGAAAAAACCTCAATATAAGCATCTTCTAGACTTTCTAGTTGGTTTGAAGAGAGAAGTGTCCTTGAAAATAAGGTGTCCTTGGAGAATGAGGTCTCCCAGAGACGTGACTTGGGGTGGTGAATGCACCATACAATATACAGATGATATCTTATAGAGGTATACCTGCAAACTATACAATTATATTAACCAATGTCACCCCAATAAATTCAATTAAAAGAAAAAGAGAGTAAGTTCTCCCAAAGATGGGCAGAATTCGAAAGAGCTTGCTCTGGAGTGGGCAGGACCATAATCATGCTGTGAGCAACTATTAAATTCCAGAAAAAACAACACTGTGAATATGATTATATTAATGTTTTTAATTTCATTGGCTTTGCGGTTTTGTTTGTAATTCAGTTGTAAGCCTGTTTCCATTTTATAGTTGCACAAGAGCTTTGAACACAAGGTGTTTAAATAGACACAAAGCTTGGCATAAGTAATTTTATAATAAAAAATTTTATAATACAATTTTTTTTGTCTTTCAGAGAAGTCAGGCAGCCCTGGCTGGTGTGGCTCAGTGAATTGAGTGCCGGCCTGCAAACTGAAAGGTCGCCAGTTCGATTCCCAGTCAGGGCACATGTCTGGGTTGTTGGCCAGGTCCCCAGTTGGGGGCATGCCACCATTAGATGTTTCCCTCCCTCTCTTCCTCCCTCCCTTGCCCTCTCTCTAAAAAACAAACATAAAACACAGAACAAAAACTTGTACCTACTAGACCATTAAATAAATAAATAAATAAAGTTTAAAAAAATAAAAGAAATCAGGCAGATCTACAAGGCCTTGGAGCAGGCAAGCATCCTGGTACTGGAACTCTGAGGCATCCAATTGGCTTCAGTGTACAAGTCCAAGTAGGTGCTTGACCTGGCACCTCACCTGTGCACCCCCTGGACTGGAGAGTCCGGCCCACTCACTTGTGCACCTGGAGACCACGGCTCCCAAGGCCTTTTTCCTTTGCAGCCTGTCCTGATGTGGCCAAGGTGGTGGGCTGCCAATGGTCATCCCATCAGAGGCAACTGAAAGTTTCATACTTGAAAACATTTGGCTGCTCTGGCTGGGCAAGTCAGTTAGTTAGAGCACCCTCCTGATATGCCAATGTTGTAGGTTTGATCCTCTGTGAAGACACTTACAAAAATCAACCAATGAATGCATAAATAAGTGAAACAACAAATCAATATTTCTTCTCTCTCTCTTCTTCCCCCCTCCTCTCTCTCTATAAAATCAATAAATACAAATAAATTAAAAAGTTGGCTGGCATCCCCATTGTCCAATGGAATAAGAAGCCCTGAGCTTAGGCTGGGTAGCTTAGTTGGTTAGAGCATCATCCAGATACATCATTCCAATACACAGGTTCAATCCCCAGTCAGGGCACGTACAAGAATTGACCAATAAATGCATAAATGAGTGGAACAAGAAATCGCGATGTTTCTTTTTCCCTCTCTTTAAAATCAATAGAATTTTAAAAAATTATATTTGAAAAAAGAAGACCTGAAAACTTTGCCTCTCTCTCAAAGAAATTTTGTTTGTATAGTGTGTTAGAGGGGACAGAAAACAGCTGCTGATCATGTTGATGGGGCAGGTCCACTTTACTGGATGAACTGTTCTTGCATAATTCAAACTTTTTAGAAAGTCATTCACTCATTGGAAGAAAACTGAAGAAATCAAGAATGAAGGCAAGAAATCTCACAGGAATGCATGGTTGCTATCTTTATAGTATCCACATGAATATTCAAAGTATAAACACATTCTAAAACTTGTGGAATAGATGAGTTGAGCTGCTTAATTAGATGTTGGTCTATTTGAAGTATTTCAGACGAACACTGAGGTTCATCTAGACTTCCTTAAAACTTCAAAGTTGTGCCTGTAAAAGTTACAATTCAGTTTTTCTTATTTCAAAAGTGCAATCGAGCACTCTCGCTTCTTTTATTCTTTAACCTTACAGTATGCCACAGCTATAAAATATTGATGATCTTAGTACTGAACAGAAAATTTCACAAAGGCATCCACTTCTGAATTATTTTGCTACCTCAAAAGCTTAAATAAGATGTTATTCATTGTTCTTCTAACTGTCCAGTATATTCCCTAGCAGCTTCCCCAGTGTGCTTAGGAAGAATTCCATTGACTTTCTGCAGGAATTAATTTAAGGGTGAATTAAGGAGTGAACAGTAGTGATAATAACTTTTTTTTGATGTGTGTCGTTAGATTTAATGATTAAAAAATAATAATTTTGTTTAAAACTAAAAGAAGAGAAACACCTGGCTGGTGTGGCTCAGCGGATTGAGTGCTGGCCTGCGAACCAAAGGGTCACCAGTTCAATTCCCAGTTAGAGCACATGCCTGGGTTTCAGGCCAGGTCCCCAGTAGGGGGCACACAGGATGTTTCTCTGCTTCTCTTTTTCCCTCCCTTCCTCTCTGTCTAAAAATAAAAAAAGTAAAAGGAAGAGAAACAAAGAGGAGGACATGCAGTACCTTAATGAGGTCTGAGAAACACTGGGGTAGGAACCCTATTTACCAGTTCAAGGTCCCAAGGTTTTTGTATTTCCTTTGAAGAACTAAAGCTGATACTTTCTGTGGCTTTGATATTGTGGACCAAAATGTTCTTTTATTCTTCTCTTTACCTTGGCAGGTACAGCAAATCTATATAGCTCAAGACTTCCCTGAATCTGGAAACCATCAGTTTGAGTTAAGAAGGTTGGTCTTTGCCTTCAAAGTGGAAATTGTGAAAAAAAAAAAAAAAAAAAGACTGCTTGAAGAATCCTGCCAGATGGAGAGACCTCCTCAAATGTCTTAAACTTGGGTGGTAGCTCTTTGGGCAGGAGACGGACTTGCTCAACACTTTGAAGAAGGCAGTGGGGAGTGGCCAGTAGACTGAGTCCATTCAACTGGCCTGTTAGGGGAATCTGTCTTACGTGAGACCCCAGAAATACTTGTTTGTCAAAGTCTCTTCAAGTACCTCAAAGTGCTAAAATAGAGCACGGGAAGTCACCCAATACGAGTGAAGTGGCCCCAGCAAAGTAGAGGCACGTCTAAATGGCAGTGTGGGCTCCTTGATGACATGCTCCTCATTATAAATGCACTGAAGACTACCTCTGCTCAGTTTCACTTCACACCCTGGAGAGAGTGTGAGCTATCTGTTTCGGTTTTTACATTTTGTTTTGAACTTTACATTCTCCCCAGGTTAGAGAAAGAACATTCTCCAAGGCCCAAGGATGAAAAATATCTCTAGGGGCTGATATGGGAAGTGTGTACCCATGTCGGTTCCCTCTAAAAGAGGTGACACAAGCCCTGGCTGGTGTGGCTTAGTGGGTTGAGTGCTGCCCTGCTAAACCAAAGGGTCGCTGGTTCGATTCCCAGTCAGGACACATGCCTGGGATGCAGGGCCAGGTCCCCAGTAGGGGGCATGAGAGGCAACCACACATTACTGTTTCTCTCCCTGTCTTTCTCCTTTCCTTCTCCTCTGAAAATAAATAAAATCTCTTTAAAAAAAAAATAAAAATAAGCCCTGGCTGGTGTAGCTCAGTGGATTGAGCATGGGCCTGCGAACCAGAGGATCGCGGTTCGATTCCCAGTCAGGGTACATGCCTGGGTTACAGGCCAGTTCCCAGCAGGGGACACACGAGAGGCAACCATACATTGATATTTCTCTCCCTCTCTCCTACCCTTCCCCTCTAAAGATAAATAAATAAAAAAAATCTTAAAAAAATAAAAATAAAAATAAAAGAGGTGACACAGGACATCCTCGGTTGGATGTCCCCAGATTTCAGTCTTTTTGAAGCTAAAACCCGGGAGAAGCAGAAACCAATCTCACAGAGGACAGCCCATACTTTGAACCTTTCAAACTCCATGGTGTTTTCTGTGAAATAGCTGATAACAACTTAGTTATAAGCAGCCTAACTTGGAGCAATGACAGATCACAGAGACCCTTGAAACTGGGTCCAATCTCCTCAGACTTGACTGTGGGAGAAAAGTCATTTTCTGCCACCTTTCATCTGCAGGCCAGCATTCAATCCAGAGCTGCAGCAGCCAGGGCAGCAAACTAGGTCTTAATCTTCCTAGGATATGTATAGAATCTTGTCTCCACGCCCTGCCCCACAAGAGTCAAGGCCTTTCTTCTGCTTCCAAAAGCAATACTGATGAGATGAACTCAAAATCTCACTAGCCTTTAGGATTTACTAGCAATACCTGCCTTTCCCAAAGCTACGCACTGCGACCTTCTTTATGCCAGCCTAAACCCTGTGGGGTCAGGTTACACAGTGGGTGGGGAAAGCTGGGTGGGGCAGTCGGTTGTGTTCCCGCAAATGAGGATGCCCCACGGTGCTTGTTACCTACACCTTGATGCATTCTGCTGTTCCCAATTCTCATTTCAAATCACCTTTTTGTCATATTAATCTTTCAACTTCTACCTTTGTTTTTGTTCTCTTTTTACCTCTAACTAAAGGTAAAAATAGTTTGCATTTTAATTAAAGGTGAATAGAATTTGTTTTGTTTTAAAGAAATCTTAGTCTTTCCCTTAAATTCGAACTACCTCCTTCATCATCTTGCCTGATGTCTTCTCACTTAATTCTATTTTTAAAAGATTTTATTTAACCCTGGCTGGTGTAGCTCAGTGGATTGAGCGCGGGCCTGCGAACCAGAAGATCGCGGTTCGATTCCCAGTCAGGGCACATGCCTGGGTTGCAGGCCAGTTCCCAGCATGGGACACATAAGAGGCAACCATACATTGATATTTCTCTCCTTCTCCCTCTCTCCTACCCTTCCCCTCTAAAGATAAATAAATAAATAAATAAATAAATATTTAAAAAAAAAAAAAAGATTTTATTTATTTTTAGAGAGGGGAAGGGAGGGAGATAGAAAGGGAGAGAAACATTACTGTGTGGTTGCCTCTCAAGCAACCCCTACTGAGGGCCTGGCCTGCAACCCAGGCATGTGCCCTGACTGGGAACTGAACCTGCAACCCTTTGTTTTGCAGGCCAGTACTCAATCCACTGAGCTACATGAGTCAGGGCAATCACTTAATTTTCTTTTTAAAAAATTCACCACCTAAGTCTGAGCTTTGATCATGACATTCCCCTGGACAACCTCCTTCAAAAGCTCCCCTGTCTCAGTAAATCCAAATGGTTCACCCCAAGTCTGGAGCAAGACTATAAATAGAGTTACATATCCCGTTAAATATCTAAAAATGACAAACTAAACCAAACTACTACAAATGCCTTCATGAGGGCACAGAACAGCAAACTCAAGTTCAGAATTCTCAGACCCCAGAGTTAAATACCAGAACAGGGGGACAGGAGAGGCATTGTTGGCCCACAGCCCAGCTCCTTCCTACCTCTACTCATTCTCAAATTTGGGGGGGGGGGGTTCTCATAATACACAGATAGATACCCAGACTCTCCACACCTTTGCCTGAATAACCAGAGTCAATCAGCCTTTGGCCCCCTTAGGGCCCAGGGATGCTCACTCTGTGTGTCCAGTCTGGGAAGATTAGGTAAGTAAAGTCTTGGGAGGCTGCAAGTGTTTGGCCAGGAAATTCTGGGAGCTTGGCTAGGAGAGGGAGAGGGGAGGCTCCCTGTACATCTCTTGAGGAAGGGAGTAGCAGTGAAGGCCCAAGGGTTGACGGTTTAAGATAAGGGCAGTGATGGTGTCTACCTTGTGTATGCCATCATTTCTTAGAAAAACACAAGTCCTTGGATCAGGGCTCGCCTTAACCCAGTTTTCACCTATTTTGCTTAATTACCTTTACAGATCCTATTTCCAAAGGTCACATTCTAAAAATCAAAGTGGATGTGAATTTTCAGGGACACTATTCAATTTAATAAGACTATCTACTCTCCCTTCAGCTGTGCAAAGGGGTGACTAGTAGAGTGTGGAGAGGGTCCTTGTCAACAATTCCATTCAGCGGTTAACGACATAATCTCCAATCCCAAACCCCTGCAGAAGGGGCTGAGCCACTTCGCCAGCTCCCATTGCACCTTTTGATCTCGCTTCTAGCTATTAGACATACAGTAAGTTGACTGGTGGTTTCCCGGTAAGTTCATTGACCCTCAACAAAAAGGCACCCCATTTCTACCATCTCTGTGGTAACTACTCCCACCAAGGCAAGTTGTAAAGTGCCAATGTCAGTTCATTAACCTAGTGTAGGGATGAGATGTTAGGTAGACCCCCTCAGTCTGTCTGCCAGCTCCGGTCCCCTTCGCCCTTGGTAGTTCCTACTGAAAGCTCAAATACCTTTGCCACACCTTTATCAAAAAATGCTGGGCACCCAGGGAAGACCAAAATGGTCCTCATGTCTTCCTGGGGTATGTTCATTGCCTGGGAGCTGAGGACAAGGGACTCTATGACTTCTAACAATTCAAATGTCAAAGACATAATAGCAAGTTTAAGCCACCTCAAAAGGTTACAGACTGTTTAATTCTGTTTATGTAGTATTTTTGAAATGACAGAATTACCGAAATGGAGAACTAGCACTTAGGGGCCAGGTACAAGCAGGTGGCACAGAGGCATGAGTTTCTTAGTGGTGATCAACAGTTCTCTATCTTGAGTGTGGTTACATAAATTACTCATGAGGTAAAACTGCAGAGAACCATATGTATAGATGAATGCATACTAATGTGTGGTGGAATCAGTGAGGCCTGTAGTCTCATGTGGGAGACTAAATAGCCCCCCAAAGATAACAGGTCCTACCTGCTGGAACATTTTTGCCTTATACATGGTGAAAATAACTTTGCATATATGACTTAAGGATCTCAAGGTGGGGAGATTATCCCAGATCATTTGCATGAACTCTAAATGCAGTAACAAGCACTTTTATAAGAGGCAGAGGAAGACCATAGGAAAGGTACACTGGAATGATGTAGCCAGAAAGCCAAGGAATGCAAGCAGCCCGCAGAAGCTAGAAAAGCAAGGAGATCCTCCTACTGAGCCTCTGGAGTGTTCTGTAGACACCTTGATTTCAGTCCAGTGGTAAGATTTTGGATAGCTGACATCCATTAACTATAAGGAAATATTTTCTAGGGCATCAAGTTTGTGGCCATGTAAACCTTAAAACATGATTAACGTAGCATCGACTTCCTGATTTTTGTATTGTACTGCAAAGCAATGCAGATAACGGAAGCGGTGATTGTCTCTAATTTTATGACCTACTCACATCCAATGCAAATGAAAACAGCCTTCCTTGGTTCTCACTCTGATGTCAACAGTGAAAAGGTTAACCAGCTTTGCTCTGCACTGGCAGGTCAGGAACTGAGGACTCATGTTGGGCACAAATCTCACCTCACAGAACCTTTACAAAAAGCCTGTAAGGAATTAACTCAGTTACAGAATAAAGAAATTGAGACTCAAGAGAAATTAAGAATTTCCCTGGCATCACAAAGAATTAGAGCTCAAAGTCAGGTCTACTGAGTCCAGGGCATTTAAAGGAACAATTATTTTGCAGAAGGTCCTCGAAGGCCAGAGTTAGGACTCTGAATTGAGAAAGGAGAGGCTGGTTTCAAATGCTGGACAAAGGATACATTTTTTGTTTTGGGTACATTGAATATACTTAATTAGCCCTTGTAATAAGTCATAAAACAGTTACACCATTCTATCCTTAATTCCTTCTTGGCTAAGTATACATTACAAATCAATTCATTTCATTTGTCAGTAATTAAAAATTAAGAAAAAACTAATGTCTAACATTAGGGAAGAAATTTAATCTCTCCATTGAATGGGTTCATGCAATAAATTGTAAAATATATCATAACAAAATTCTTTGAAGAAATGTAAAATAGAAAAATATTTAATAAGGAAATGCATATTCAAAGGAAAAAGTTTATTAAGATCCACATTATGATAAATGTAAAATTCAAACATCTTTCTCTTGAGAGTTCAACTTTTGTATTCTTTTCTCTTGAACTATCCTGACATTTTTTTCTAGGCTTTTTTATTACTCCCTCCCCACCCCTTTCCTATCTATGGTTACATTGACAGATTCACTCCCTCACGAGTTAGAACTACCACTAAAAATTCTAATACACCCTTCAACATTACCAACATGTAGATAATATTTGTAATCATTCCCCCCCAACCCCCAAGTATACTGTTAGTTGTCCATGTTTTGGGATAAAAATATAGCATTTTATTTTCCAGGTTACCTTGTTGGTTTTTGGTGCAGAAAGAAAATACATATTGATATATATTGTATGTGTTTACACTCATCCTAGGTTGCTAAAATATATCCTCCAGTAAATCTTTCAAAGGGGGTATACGAGAAATAAACTTTCTGAATTCTTCAGTATCAAAAACTGTTTTACCCTCAAAAGCAAATGCCAATTTGGCTAGATATAGAATTCTAGGGTTAAAGCCTTTTTGCCTGAAGAACGAACTCTTGACATTGCCCCACTGATTTCTACCATCCGGAGTATCCAATGATAAGTCTGCTGTCAATCTGACTCTTATTCCTCTAGGTTATCTTTTTTCTCCCTGGAAGCATTTAGAATTTTTTATCACTGCAATTCCCAAATCTCACAAAGATGTGTCCAGGGGCGAATTCCTTTTCATTAATTTTACTGGGTGTTTGATAGGCACTGAAAATCTCAAGACTTGAGTCTTCATTAGTGCTGCAAAAGTTTTCTTCAATTATTTCCTTAACAATTTCCTCCAATTCATTCTTAGTATATCTTTTTCTGGAATGCCTATTAAACAGACGTTTAAGCTTCTGGATCCATCTGCTAAGTCTCTTATTCTTTTTTGAATTACTATCTGTTTGGCAATTTGCATTATATCTTAAGAGAATTGATCCATTCGATCTTCTAGATTGTCCACTCTTTCTTCAAGCATGCCTATTCTGACCCTCAGAGTACCTACTCCAATTTTTGTTTTCGAGATTGATATTTTATTCCCAGAATGGGAATTTTTAATACTTCCAATTTCCTCTTGTATCTCTCCAAAGATACTAATTACACTTCTTCTAAAGTTTTCTTCTGTTTCTTGTATTAAGTCTGTTTCTTTAGATGTTAGCTTGTGTTTCACCAATGTTTTCTTCTCAGAATCTGAAGCCAAATAACTACAGGCAATTTTTTTAAGTGTATGTGAGTCCTCTTTTTTCTCAATCTGGGAGGTAGTCTCTAGTTTTTGTACTTCAAAGTCCTTTCCTTCCTCCCGTGGTAAGAACACTCCCAATTCCCACTCTGAGTCTTCTTCCTCCTCTTTCTCAGAGTCTTCTGCCTCTTTAGTTAAAATATTCTCCAACTCATCACTGGTTATTTCAACTCCATGCTTTGTATTTATCACCACGCTACAAGATTGAAAGGTTGAAGGCTGTTCCTTACCTAATACCATAGCTTCTTCTTTGTCCTCCAACTGAGGCTTAAGGCCCTTTCTCCATCATCCAACTCCGAAGCCTCTTCTCTTTCCTCCTCCAGCTCTGAGGTCTCTTCCTCCTCCAACTCTGAAGACTCCTCTTCCTCCATGAAGGCTTCTTTTTCCTTCCTCTCTGAAACTTCTTCCTTGTGAGTCTCTGAGCTTTTTACCTCTTCTGGCTCAGCAACCTTTACTTCTTTAATAAACAGAAAGCTCAAGCCATCACCCGTTATTCCCCCAGCTCCATGTTTTGAGGCTATTAGACTTTTATCCTGAAAGTTAAAAAAAGTCATGAAATTATGTGTCTTTTAAAAGAAAAAAAGCTTTCATTCTGTAAATGTAACACGGCTGCTATTTTGACAATAAGCAAATATCTAGAAAATTGTTTAAATGATTGTTCTCAAAGGCTTTTTGAGTCTTCAAACAAGTCAAGTTTCCCTATGATCATTCCATCACACCTGTAATTTCTTGTGTAGTACTTGCAACAGATTTCCTTGAGGTTACATATACTGTGTTCCTTCTGTATTCCCAACTCAGTGTTTTATGTACAACTGATCCTCAATAATAACTTGTATTAGTTAATCTCTGGTTATCATGTGCAGGGGTAGTAAAAAGACCTTGTTATCTAACTTTAGGAAGATTACAAAACAAAATGAACATACAAAATTAACCTTTCCACCAAAGACAAGAAAATTTAAAGTTTTCTAAAGATCCCTTGAACTAGGCAGTTCAAACTCTAGCCATTTTAATTAAAAAGAAAACATGTTTTGGTTAGCATGCAGGCTCAATTAAGTCTGATTTTTTCCAAACCCAGTTGCCACATTTGCCACTAGGACCTCAATTTTCCCCCTAAACAGGACATTATGATAGCACTACCTCATTTTGTTGTTAAGAGTTAAAAAAGGCAATCTAGGTACTGAGCCTAAGAAAATGTCTGCAATGTAAGTAAATGGTGAATCAATATTTCTTAAAACTTTCTCCTTGACCCTGAGTTTTTCACTTACTACTCCCTGTTAGGAAGGACTTTCCCGTTTGTGGCTGGTTGATCATTATTTGTTCAACATTCCAATCTCCAGAACAGGTTACATATCTGCTTAAATCTCAGGGGAACAATTAATTTCTGAGATCGAATGTTTATTCTTAAATACTGGATTAATAATATAGACCTCTGAAGGCACAAATAAATAGAAAGGTATTTGATGTTCTTAAATTGGAAGAGTATTATTAAAATATCCATACTAACCAGAGCAAGCTACAGATTCAATGCATTTTTTTCTTTTTTGATTTCATTTATTTATTTTTAGAGAGGAGAACGGAGGGAGAGAGGGAGAAACATCAATGTGTGGTTGCCTCTTGTTTACCCCCTACTGGGGACCTAGTTCGCAGCTCAGGCATGTGCCCCCACTGAGAATCGAACCAGTGATCCTTTGGTTCACAGGTTGGCATTCAATCCAATGAACCACACCAGCCAGGACACCCCTTTTAATGAAATTATTGTTCTAACTTTACCTTTAAATATTTAACATATTAATTCATTTTTCTATCAATGGCTAGAATATGTACAATCTCCCCTCAAGCAACTCTTAATCTTAACTTTTTCTTACTTCTCCCAAGCTTCCAACAGTACTCTTAAAAAACAAAAACAAAAACAAACTTTGTCCTGGTTGGCTCAGGTTACCAGTTCAGTTCCCAGTTAGGGCACATGCCTGGGCTGGGGGCCTTGTGAGAGAGGCAACCATCTCTCTCACACACTAATGTTTCTCTCCCTCATTCTCCCTTCCTTCCCCTCTCTCTAATAGTAAATAAATAAAAATTTTAAAAAGGGCTTTTTAATCATTACTTTTAATGTCATGCTTTTACTTTTAAGGATTTCTTAAAAACTGGTCTGAAGATCAACTATTACATATATTTTATACATAAACTCTACAGAGTTGTATGTTTACTACTTGTTTTGAATCCCACATCTTCTTCCTCCTTTCTTTACTTTTTCATTTTCTGGCAGTGCACCTTTCAGTAATTCTTTCATAAAAGATTCTTGGCTGATAAACTTGCTGAGGCTTTGCATATCTGAAAAAGTCCTGATTTTACCATCACAGTTAAATGCTAATTTTACTTGGCATAAAAGTTTAGTTTCAAAATTATTTTCCTTCAGAATGTTGAAGACATTACTCCATTGCTTACTAATGTCCAGTGTTGCTGATGAAAAGTCTGCTGTTAATGTAAGTATCTCTCCATCTTCTTTGGAAGCTTTTAGAATTTCCTCTTTATTTTTGAAGTTCTGAGGGATGTTTTCCTCTTTCATTTCTTTGATTAATACATCCTGTCCATGCTCTTGACCCTCTCCTGTACCTTCTATATGGATGCTGCATACCTGTGTCATCTATGTTACCTATGGCTTCTTCCTTATTTTCCATGACTTTGTGATTTTGTAACTCATTCTGGGACAATTCATTACACCTTGATTAGTATCAATATTCTTTGTCTTTGTCTAATTTGCTACTCCGTTTAATTATTTCTTTCATTTTAAATGTCAAATTTTCCATATCCTCAACATAGTTTTCTTCTTCTATTTTTTCTAGCAATCCTGTTTTTATTGAGGCTGTATCTTTTCTTTGTTGCCACTCATTTCTGGTAACGGAGTTCTTCAGATTTATCATTTCAGGCACTGTACTTTTTACTCCTAAAACTTCCTTTAGGTCATTTTTAAGAGATTCCCTTACTTCTTCAACCATTAAGTCCATATTTTCCACCAACACTTTAAACTTCTTCATAATAATTGTTGACATGTCTTTGTATTTTAAATCCAATAACTGAGCCACCTCAGCTTCTATCAACTGAATTATTTTTATGTGGAAACTATTTTCCTGTTTCTTTGCAAGTGTAGGGTTACTTGATTGTACACTGGACATGGTGAATGTTATCAAAACTGGATTGTTTTCTTTTCCTGAAGAATAACTTTTGTTTTTGCAGACCTTTCAAATTCAAAAATCTTTTTAAAAAATCATCTGCAATACAAAAAAAGTAATTGTTTACTGAAGCATTTTAATCTTGTGAAAGATAAGCTTGGTTATTAAGTAAACTGTGTAAGTGCACTCCATACCAATTTAATAAAGGGGCCAGTAACGAGACGGGCATATGCACACTAAAACAAAAGGAAACACATCAGAATTCAAAAATTCATACAACATGATTATTAAAACCCCATTTAGGTAAAGACTGAATGTAATATATCAATGAAACAGTAGATAAATAAGAGTGATGGAAACTGACTGGTTTCTCATACTTTGGTATGTTTTGTTAGCACGAAGTTGATTAATTTTAAGCAAATAAACATTTTTTAAAAAAGTGTTCCATACCAAATTTTGAAGGTCTAAGGTACCTTGGACAGACACTTACACAAAATGGAGAAACAGAAGTCCCCCTTTTAATTGCAGAGATTCACATTAAGAATTTTTTTTCAAAACTAGATGTTAAATCAATTTATAATATTATTTTCCAGAGTGCAAATGTTAAAACATATCCTGAAGGGAGTAGAAGAACTAAATTCCATGCTTCTTCCCACCTAACTTAGGTCCTATTTTGGTGTGAAGAGATGCATTTGGGTTGTTCTTTTATGTTTTTAATCATTTCACTATACTGCATAAGTGTCTAGCTTTCAAAGAGAGAGACCACCCCCATTCCTTCATTATTTAGGTATAACAGGGATGAGGAGTGAGAAAGCACAAAACACACTTTGGACAACAGTTGGGATGCCAGTTCCTCAATCTCCTCTGCAAAGCCTAGAAGGTAATCAAGTTTTACCAGTTGAGTTTACTGCTGAAGTACTAACAATTATACCACCTGCTGATTCATCATGACTGTCAAGACCCAAACTGCTGGAACTTGTAAGTTTAAAAAGAAAAATTACACTCCTTCATGGGGATTTATTGACTTATAGGAAGGAAACTAGGGTAAATAATCAAAGCTGTAGCTGTTATTAAAGCAGATCAATAAACAAGAAAGCAAAAGGAACTTGTGAGTACTAACAGCAGCTCTGAGGAACAGAACCAGAAAACCTCACAAACGGCTAATGGAAGGAGGATGAAGAACAAATGGCATGGTAACAGAGTCATCTGATGACAAAACTTATGAGATTTGGTACAAGGTTAATAAAATATATACATATATCCTGGTAACATTTCTGAATGTAGACATGAACCATACAAGTTCCCTGACATTTGTTCACATATATTAAGCTCAGACTATATGTAGTCACTGTACTAAATGCTAAAGAAAAAAAAAATGTTAAGCAAAAACAGACATGGAACTGGCCCTCAAGGGAGTTAACATCTAGGGAGAAAAAAATATCCAAATGCAAACGTGCCAACTTACAAAGTAAGGGTCAAGGGTCATGGGTGCTTATACTTCACATTGATGCATTCAAGGAGATCCAAGAAGGCTTTCCTGGGGGAGTGGTTCAAACCGGATCTTAAAAATGGGCAGCAGTTGTATAGCAAAGAATAGCAGCAAGGACATTCTAGGCAGAGGAAAGACTATATACAAGTCTAGAGCAAGCACCCGCTGAAAGACAAGACACAGAGGGAGGGAATGGGTGGACTTCCATATTTAGCTCCCCTACTCGACAGATGGTGATGCTTGCTATACACCGAAACAACCAAGACCAAGAAAGAACCAGGTTTTAATGGAAAAGCACAAATTTTGTTTGACATACTGAGTTGGAGGTGCTTTTGAGATAGGCAATGGGATAAATGGGCCTAAAGCTCAAGCTAGTTTCCGTTCTGCCAATACGTATTTGTGAATCATCTGTTCATGGGTGGTTAAGTGAGAAGACAAGCCACAGACTAGGAGAAAATATTTACAAAAGTCATATGCTAAAGAACTGCTATTAAAAATATACAAAGAGCCCAGGCTGGTGTGGCTCAGTGGATTGAGGGCCAGTCTGCAAACCAAAGGGTCACTGGTTTGATTCAGTCAGGGCACATTCCTGGGTTGTGGGCAAGGTTCCCAGTAGGGGGCGAGTGAGAGGCAACCATACATTGATGTTTCTTTATCTTTCTCCTTCCCTTCCCCTCTAAGTCTAAATAAATAAAATCCCTAAAAAATAAAAATTAAAAAAATATATATACACACACACACAAAGAACGCTTAAAACTCAGTAGTTAAGAAAATTAACAACCTGATTTTAAAAATGAGCCAAAGACCTGAATAGACCCCTCAGCACAGCAAGCATACGGAATGATGCTCCATAGCATACGCTATCAGGGAAATGCAAATCAAAACAATGAGATACCACTACACATCTATTAGAATGGCCAAAATCCAAACCACTCACAAAACCAGTTACTGGTGAGGATGTGGAGCAACAGGAACTCTCATTGCTGGTGGGAAGGAAAAAGGGGAGAGCCACTTTGCAAGACAGTTTGGCAGTTTCTTGCAAAACTGAACATATTCTTACACTACAAGCCAGCAATCATGCACCATGGTATTCATCCAAAAGAGCTGAAAACATACCCACCAAAACCAAAAAAAAAAAAACCTTCATACACTAATGTTTACAGCAGCTTTATTCATAATTGCCTGAACTTGGAAGCAACCAAGATATCCTTCAGTAGAGGAATGGATAAATATACTGTATTACAGCCAAAGGAATATTATTTAGCACTAACAAGACATGTGGTATTCAGCCTTGAAAGAACATGGAGGACCCTAAGGGAAAAAGACCTATCTGAAAAGGCTACATACTGTGTGATTTCAACTATATGACATTCTGGAAAAAAAAACAAACTATGGAGTCATTGCCCTTTCACAAGGATGGTGCCAAAAGCAGAGAAGGCAGCCCCTGCCCCTCTTATAGATGAAGGCAAAGAAGGTGGTGCTGAAAGGCATCCACAGACACACACAAAAGACTCACACATCACCCACCTTACGGCGGCCAAAGGCACTGTGGCTCCCAAGACAGCCTAAATAGTCTGGGAAGAGCACCCCAAGGAGAAACAAGCTTGACCACTATTCCATCATCGTGTTCCAGTGACTCCCGCCCGAGTCAGCCATGAAGAAGATAGAAAATGACACTTGTGTTGTTCACTGTGGGTGTCAAAGCTGACAAGCCCCAGACAAATAGGTGTGAAGAAGCTCTTACAGGGGGCCCACCTGCAGCCCGTGAGCCACATGCAGCCCAGGATGGCTGTGAATGCGGCCCAACACAAAATGGTAAATTTACTTTAAACATTATGATTTTTTTTGTGTGATTACGTATCACAATGTATCTAACGTGTGGCCCAAGACAACTCAACTCTTCTTCCAATGTGGCCCAGAGACACCAAAAACTCAAGACACCCCTGCGAGTCTAGGACATTGTTGTATGTAGCCAAGGTCAACAATGTCTGATGGAAGGGAGGCATTCTGTTCACCTGGCTCCAGGGTATGATGCTTTGGATGCTGACAACAAAATTGGGATCATCTAAATGGATTCAGCTGGCCAATTCTAAATATAAAAATTTTAAGCTGTAAAGAAATAAAACGAAAACAAACTATGAAGACATTAAAAAGGCCAGTTGTTCACAGGGGTAGGTAGGGAGTGATAAACAGAACACAGAACATTTTTAGGACAGTGAATTTATTCTGTGTGATGCAACAGTAATACACATGTCACATGTTCATCAAAACTCGTAGAAGATACAACACCAAGAATGAACCCTAATGTAAATTAGGGACTTGGGTGATAATGAAGTATCAGTGGAGGGTCATCGACTGGAACAAATGTACCACTCTGGTGTGAGCTGTTTGCTGATGAGGGAGTCTGTACACACGTGGGCATGTATGAGAACCCTTGTACTTTCCATGGAACGTACTGCACCCCTAAAACTTCTCTTAAAAACTAAGGTCATTAACTTAAAATAATTAGCATGAGATATCTTACCTATGACACCGAAGCCTAAAAGATACAATTTTGGAGTCTACTACAAAAAGACCGATGGAAGACTCATGAGCAGCTAATACATTGTTAATGTCAGGACGAAGGAAAGATGCACACTTACAATCAAGTTCAGAAGTCTCTCATTACATAACAAAAACTGAGCCAGGGGAAATTAAGGCAGCATAAAATTAAAAGATGGAAATTTCTGTTTGGCCGTTAACTACTAAAGGATAGTTATTTAAATTCTAAAAGAATTCACTAATTAAAAAATCCAAAGGAAACTTTAAAATATTGAATGTTAATAATTACTTGTGGTACACAGTGAAAGTGCTTTGAGGCAAATTTATAGACTTAAAATATTTAAAAAGTGGAAAGAATGAAAATTGAGTTAAATTGCTACAGAAAAGATAAAATGGACACCAAAGTTAAACCTTAAACCCCTGGTGCATTGGATAGAGCTATTGAAAAAAGGAACAAATAACACTGTGAACAGAAAAAACATACAAATACAGATGAAGTGTAGTTCAAAAACAGGAGTATTATTAAATCCTCACAACTGAATTTAAAAATTGAGAAGCAACTTTACTGTAATGTTACCCAGACTGTTCTACAGGTCCGCAAAAAGGAAGTATTCTAACAGATTCTAAGAGGCCAGGTTAACTTCATAACAACCCAGAGGATTTTGAGTTTTTTATCAAAATCATAACCATAGATGTAAAAATCTAAAATAAGTAGCAAATCAGACCCAGTACTATTTAAAAGGATACACCAAGATTAGGTTGGTTTATTCAAGAATGCAAGGAGAGTTGCTACAGAAAACAATAGGAGGTTCCTCAAATAATTACACAGAATTATCAAATGATCCAGTAGTTCCACTTCTGGGTATTTACCCAAAAGAATTACAAACAAGGACTAGATTATTCATATACCCACGCTCACAGCAGCATAATTCACAGTAGCACAAAAGGTCAAAGCAACCTAAGTGCCCTTCAAAGGATGAATGAAAAAACGTAATGTGGTACATACATACAATGGGTTTTTCTTAAAAAGGAAATTCTGCCATATGCTACAACATCTATGAACTTTGATGACATTACAGTAAGTAAAATGAAGCCAGTCACAAGATACAGTATTGAATGATTTAACTTATAAAGTACCCAAGATAGTCAAAATCACAGAGAAAGTAGAATAGTGTTACCAGTGGTTGTGGAGAGGTTGAATAGGAGGTGGTATTTAATGGATTGAGAGTTTCGGGTTAAAAAGATGAAAAGGCCCTGGCTGGTGTGCCTCAGTGAATTGAGCGCCGGCCTGCAAACTAAAGAGTTGCCAGTTCAATTCCCAGTCAGGGCACAGGCCTGGGATGCAGGCCAGGTACCCAGTAGGGGGCATGGAAGAGGCAAACACGCATTGATGTTTCTCTCCTCTTTCTCCTTCCCTTCCCCTCTAAAAATAAATAAATAAAATCTTTTTTAAAAAAAGAAAAATGCTTAAAAATATAAAGAAAATTGTCAAGGAAAACCACTGAGCTCTCCCAGCTGAAACACAGACTGCTCTGTATGTCCTACAACAGTTAGTTAGTTTTTGCCTTGGATGGTGTGGTTCAGCTGGTTGGAGCATAGTCTCTACACCAAAAGACTGGGGGTTCGATCCCTGGTCAGGGAGGCAACCATTGGATGTTTCTCTCTCACATCAATGTATCTCTCTGTCTTTCTCCCTTCCCCCCTAAAATCAACCAATACATTTTTTATTTTTTAAAAAAACATTTAAAAAAAGATTTTATTTTTAGAGAGAGGGAAAGGGAGGGAGAAAGAGAGGGAGACAAGCATCAATGTATGAGAAAATACACCAATTCGTGCTTCTTGCACACCCCCACTGGGGACCACAACCCAGGCATGTGCCCTGACTGGGAATTGAACCAGAAAGACCTTTTGGTTCACAGGCTGGCACTCAGTCCACTGAGCCACACCAGCCAGGGTTAAATATGTTTTTTTAAATGTTAAAAAAAGAAAATACTCTTAAAGCAAAATGCCAAAAAACAAAAACAAAACCCTGGAAACAGGAGCAAAATTGTATAGATACATGTAGACAATAAAAGCACAAAGGTCGAAAGTATGAGATAAAGCAAAGAAAAAGTTTCAGTTATGGTAATCTACATACACAAACATATCTTTGTGCACCGAACAATGTGGCTAAATCAAAATTTTAAAAAGGGAGAAAGATAAAAGCTGAGATAAAAGTAGAAATTTAAGAGAAAAATATAAAAAAATAAAGTAAAAACCCAAAGAAAAAAATTACAATGTGTGAAATTAAACATGTGAAAGGACTCAATACAAGGATTTTAAAAGTCTGCAAATGTATGTTAATTAAAAAAAAAAAAAAGCTAGTGGAAATAGATGTTACCCAAAATCTTTAAATAATCAAATATTGTTCCAAAAAATAAAAACACAAAACCCTCATCAGATCAGTATTACAAAGAAAAATCATGCCCTGGCTGGTGTGGCTCAGTGGACTGAGTGCCAGCCTGCTAACTAAAGGGTCGCCAGTTCAATTCCCAGTCAGGGCACATGGTTGGGTTGCAGGCCAGGACCCCAGTGGGACGTGTGCAAGAGGCAACCACACATTGATGTTCCCCTCTCTTCTCCCTCTCTAAAAATAAATAAAAATCTCTAAAAATAAAAAAAATTTAAAAAGAAAAGAAAAAGCAATAAAATGTTCAACATTTGAAAAGGTTCCATGTCTACAAGTTTCCGTTTAACTGTATAAACAGATAATTTCCATTATATAATTCAACATAAAAGCTAAAACAGATTAGTCCTCAGAGGAAATACAATTAAGTTCTGCAACAACCATCACAAAAATCTTTAGTTTCTTATAGAAAGAGTTTATATAAAGTGACAAGCGAAAAAAAACAAGAGAAAAAGAGAGACAGCAAAGCAATACCAAACATTAAAAGTGGCCCAACCCCTGGAGTTGCGGATATAATAGGGAAAAAATGCACCTTCTAACTGCTGGAGTGGTAAAAACCCATTCAGATCTGCTCTCGAGAAGCTATACCAGAATACAGCTGCCGGTACATGAACAAAGAGGTTGGCACTGGGTGTCACAAAACCCCAGGAAACCATGCCCTGTAATAACCAGGGAAGGTCCACGCACACTGTGTGGGTACGTGCAGCGATTACAGTGTTAGACACACACACATTGGTTAGGGGTGTCCCTGGGATAGGAAAGGAAAAAACAAGTCGCAGAAAAATGTATATAGTTTGGTCCCACTTTTGTAAGCATGCACACAAAAATCACAAAAACGAGAATGACGGTAAACTTAAATATATGCTTGATTTTATTAGTTACAGGAATGCAAACGAAAACAGACTTCAGTGTTTGAAAAAATTCATCACAGACCGTGCTGGGGCAAATCTGATGCCCCCTTCTACCTTGAAAAAGGCACACTGGTCATCGTTAGAACCTTGTGGAAAATTAAAATGTGAAAAGAATGTCATTAAAAATAAAAGGAAGTTGAAGTTAGTAGTTTCCTTTATTTGCCCCTAAAGCCAGAAAACGCCCAGGCACGTGTGCGGTAGTGCAGAGATGCTACAGAAACCCTGGGGGGGGGGGGGGTGCACGGAGAATGGGGCGGGTGGAGCGGGGGGGGGAGGTTAACTGTTCTTTCTCTGGCTATGTCCGCAACATAGCCAGCAAATTCAGGAAAACACACCAAGACTGGGCTGCCAACTTTATCCCCCTACCCCCAAGCTGCCTATTTTAAAGTTAATTTACATAGGAAATTCAAGCAGATAATAAACATTTGAAAAGACAGCCTGGGTCCCAAGCCAAGGAAATGCAAATTAAAACCAGCTTTTTTCCACACAGAAGATTAAGGGGAAATTTACTCCCACCCTCCAATGGCTTGGGTGTTTGAATTCCTAAATGTTTCTCAGCCTTCCTAACAGATCCCTGCCTGCAAAGTTTACCCTCCCACTGTATTTTTGTTAGAGCTATTTCCTTACAACAGAAATCAGAACTCATCACTGCACTGATTAAGGCCTCTGAAGCTTTCCTTTTCTAAATCGTATTTAATGGCTTTTAAGCCTGAACCAAAACTTGCAAACTTTGCTCTAGCCTAAGTGTTTAAACCTTGTTTTCTACCTGGATTAGAGATTCTCGACCCAACATGGATAAAACTTCAGGGTACCTAGGATCTTGGGCAAGAACTAGACCACATATTTGTTATCTCTGACTGGAATTTAGCATTTCAATGTAGTTGTTAAAATAAGTTTGACACGGAACCTGTGAGCTTCTTAACCTATTATTTAAAAAGATTGAGTGGTGGGTCTAAACTACTTTAGTTTTTAGAGTATAAAACTGTTCTAAGATACCTGGCAACTGTAACGTGGAATGAAAACACCCATGGTTTCTGGTGGTGATAAAGTTGTGCATCCTGCTAATAACACCTGACTGCCAGACTACCAAAGTGCAGAGTTAAGGATCCCCATGCCTAGACTATGCGCGGCAATACTCATTCCTGATCAGTGCAAAGGCCAATTCCCTGACTTGCTCTAAAATATCGATGCCGATCTAGCCTTGGCTAGTGGGGCTCAGTGGACTGAGCCCTGGCCTGTAAACCAAAAGGTCACCGCTTCTCAGGGCCTAGTTTTCCTGCACATCCCGTTGGTGTTGGCAGGGTGAGAGGCAATGGACTGCTGTAGATCAAAGTACTTCTCGCACATTCACGTTTCTCTTCCTCTCCCTCCCTTCCCGTCTCTAAAAACAAATGAAGTCTTGTAAAACAATGAAATGCCTAAACGGGTCCGCTCACTCTCCACTTTTTTCCAGCAAGATACGTATTATCACAGCAAAATGTTATATATCTCATATTTGAGTGATGATGTAGCAAACAGTAAAGTAAAATTAAAATTATGAAAACGAAACCCAAGAAATGCTAATTTAAAACAGAAAATACTGTGATCTTTAAAATTTCAAGTAACAATATGTGAAAGTCAAAGTAGCTACATTAAAGTGGTGGGGATTTCCATTTTATGGCACTAATTATCAGCCGTCTTCAGCAATAAGAAGTATAGAACCCAAGATTGATGAAAACTTACACTTAATTTTAATAATCACTAACCACGCTTTCTCCCCTTCAATTTGCCCTCCAACTACTTCACTTTTTAAAATAATTATTTAAAAATTTCAGGTAATCACGAAATTTGAAAAGCATTGCAGATACAATACAAAATACTTTAAATTTCTTGAGGCATTTGGGAATAAATTGCTAATCTAGTCTGTCTTCATTTAGAATATCTGTCACTTAGGGTGCATTTCCTACAAACAAGGACATTCTCTTTCACAACCAGGATAAAGTAGTCAAAATCAGGAAATTGACAGATACATCACTTCCCTCCAATCACCCCCCAACTTCCCCAGCTAGCAAGCCCCTGAGCTACCCAAACTTCAGCTGCTTACCCAGAGGGTCCCTGGCCTGGAAGGTGAGTCTCCTCAGAGCAGGACTTGGTCTCCTCACACCCGCTGTGTCTCAGTTCCTAAAATTCAAGCAAAGGTCGTGATACGTTAATTCAAAGTTTACTATGCAGTGGAGGAGATAGGATGAAAACTCGGATCTTCCTGACTCCAAAGCTCTTTGTCATTCCATTGTTGCCAAAACACTATGAAATTTTCCACCTCCCCACCTTTTATTTTTAAAAAGCTAGTGCAACTACTTCCCCGTTTCCCTGACTTCGTTTTCTCCTCCTGGCACACTATTTTAATATCCTTATTTTCTGGGAACAGGAAGGTTTAGGAAGGTGCTTTCCTCATTTACTGATGAAGAACAAAGCAAGTTGTAAAACTGCGGGGGTGGGGGTGGTTCCCAGGCCGCGCCCGAACCCCGCAGCCCCCAATTCGTCCAGCCTTACCTAAAGTAGGAATCGACCTGAGGCTGCAGTAAGAAGGAATAAGAACTATTAACTCACAACCTTTGGCTGGCTCCTCCCCTCCTCTGCTGACGGTGGAAAGCCCCTAGGCCAATCCCCTCCCAGCCTACACTCCCTTGTCCCCTCCTCAGGAACTCTCCTCCAACCCTGGGACCATGGGGGTCTGGCACTAGAGAGTCAACAACTCCCAGCTCCGATTCCACCTCGCCTGGGGCTGAACCTGCCCAACATCACCCAGGCCGGAGGGTCTCAACTCCAGGCCGGAGGAACCACCTCTTCTCAGGCTACAACCCCAGGGCTTACCCTTGATGCCTCTCTTTTCTGAAATTCCCACATTTCATCATTCCCAAGCCCTCCAGTTTGTCCCCTTATCTACTTCTCTGTGACTCCAGTCTAGTTTAAGCCCATCATGTCTCGTCTAAATCACTGAAATAACCAACTATTCTAGTCTCTCTTCTGGCCTCTCTGAAACCCTTTCCTCCATGTAATGCCTCTCAGTGGCTTCCATTTCGATTAAAAATTCTAACTCCTCATTCCATTCTGATGCCTCCTCTTCAACACTGTAAGTAGTTCTCCCTGTAATAGAAACAGTCTCCTTTCTGCTCCTCAGAAATACTGATATTCCTACCTCAGGGCCTTTGCACTAGCTGTTTCCTTGGAGAACTATTTTCCCAGATTTTTCATGGCTAACTGCTTTTCATTCTCAGATGTCAAGTGAAATGTTAATGCCTCTAAGAAGACTTCTAGGCCACCCTTTCTAAAGGAGCCACACACACCCCATCCCATTACCGAGTACATTTGAAGGACCCACTGGCTTTATTAAGTCATTCATCCATCAGCATCCCACTTAACAGTCTGAAGGGGGATCTGGTAAGTCGTACAAAATGGAAAGCTTTTATAAGCAAATAGTAGTAAGAAATTAAGAGTGAATTATTTCAAGCCAGGAATCCTAGCCTTAGGGAAAGGTATGGCATTTTATCAAGAAAATTACCTCACTAGTGTTGATTAGGAAATTCCAGACTGTTTGGTTTAAACTTTCACTCCTTGGAGAAGCCAAAACTGAAATTGGGTTAGTAAGCTTTGATTTGGCGACTTGGCTTAGCAAAAGTGGCTTTATTGTGGCTCTTTCTTTCTCTTTCTTTTTAACACTTTATCACAGCACCCTCTTTATTTGGTTCCCAGTTATCAGAATCTGTACTTATGCATTCAATTCTGTGCATCCTTATTGTGTTTCTCTTCCACTTCTCCACCAGAATATGGACTATAACCCCACAAGGACAAGAATTTTATCTTTCTTGTTCACTGATGTATCCCCTGTGCCTGAAATTATGACTAGTATGTAATAGACCCTCATGTTGAATAAAGGAATGAATGAGTGAGCAAAATTCGCTTGTCGAATCAGACCTGGTGGTACTGGTAAATATTTATCTAACTGTCTCCAGAATAAAAAAGGTGGGCCAGGCAGCTCAGCAAGCTGTGCTGAGATGGAGATTCTGGGGTTCCAGTTGTTTGGGTTTCCAGGCCCAGCTTGCAAGGGTTAAGTGGAGTAGATCTGATCACGGTTATGCAGTTAATGAGCAGTGAAGCCTTGATATCAACTAGGTGTCCAATCAGTGTATGTGGAATCAACAAATAATATATAGTCTTTTTTTTAAATCCCTCTACCTCTCAGTCATTATTAATAAAATCATGTAAATGAAATTAATTCAAGTTAAATGGCAGAATCAAGAGGCAGGAAAAAAATCAAACTTGATGTGAGTTTCAGGTTAGGGGAGATAGCTGAGCGGGAACAGCATGCTAAAAGACATGGTTGGGATGCAGGACATCCAGAGTGATGGAAACCGCACAGGACCAGTGGCCTTGTTTTTCGGGTTTTTTTTTTTTCCCCTAGGTTTTTTTTTTTTTTTTAAGATTTTTTTTTTCCCTTTTAGATTTTATTTATTTTATTTATCTTTAGAGGGGAAGGGAAGGAGAGAGGGAGAGAAACATCAATGTCCGGTTGCCTCTTGTATGTCCCCTGACGGGAACGGGCCTGGCAACCCAGGCATGTGCCCTGACTGGGAATCGAACCGCGATCCTTCGGTTCGCAGGCCCGCGCTCAATCCACTGAGCTACACCAGCCAGGGCTGTTTTTCGTTTTTGTTTGTTTGTTTGTTTGTTTTGTTTTTTTAATTTTATCTGTTGATTTGGAGAGCCAGAGAGAGAGAAATATGGATGTGTTGTTCCACTTATTTATGCATTTATCGGTTGATTCTTATATGTGCCCTGACCAGAGACTGAACCCACAACCTTACTGTATGGGAACAATGCTCTAACCCAATAAGCTCCCTGTCCAGGGCCCTTGTTTCTTTAATAAATAAAGATCAATATGGAAGGGAGGAAGGGCACATTTCAATCTTTTAATCAGTAAAAGAGACTAAGCCCCGACTGGTGTGGTTCTGTGGGTTAGGTGCCCTCCTGCAAACCGAAAGGTTACCAGTTTGATGCCCAGATTCCCAGTCAGGGTGCAGGCCTGGGTTGAGGGCCCAGTCCCCAGTTGGGAACGTGTTCAAGTGGCAACCAATCAATGTTTCTCTCCCCGCTTCTCCTTTCCTTCCCCTCCCTCTATATAATAAATAAATTAAATAGTTAAAAAAAAGACTTAAGTAACATCAATTATATGAATCGAATGCAGTGCGTGTGGAGCTTGTTTGGATCTTGATTCAAGCACAAAAGCACACATAAACAGGGAGACAAAAAAGGACAATCTGAACATGGACTGAATATTTGATGCTATTAACAGATCATCTTCCTTGCCTGGATTCCCAGTCAGGGCACAGGCCTGGGTTGCGGGCTAGGTCCCCAGTTGGGGGTGTGTGAGAGGCAACTGATCACTGTAACTCTCACAAGATTGATATTTCTCTCCCTCTCTTTCTCACTTTCTTCCCCTCTGTCTAAAAGTAAATAAATAACATCTTTAGAAAAAAAATAAAAAATTTTTAAAAAGATCATCTTCCTTTGGTTTTAAGTGTAATTAAGAGTACTGTGATTTTTATCAGTTGGAGCATTGTTCTGCAACCAAAATGTTGCTGGTTTGATTCCTGGACAGGGCACAGACCTAGGACTGGGGTTCAATCCCCGGTCCGAGTGTGTATGGGAGATAGGCAATTGATGTCTCTCTCTCTCCCTTCTTCCCTCTCTGGGAGCAATGAAAGAATGACCTTGGCGATTGTTCCAGGAACCGAAGGTGTGACCCACCCTGACTCCAGGAGACCACAAACAGTTCCACCTTTGTGCTCCAGGAGGACTGCAAGCAATCAAGATGGTATCTGAGCCATTGAGCTCCAGGGTGAGACGTGCACCACCCAGGGTACAGATAAAGAATCACTGGTCCACAGATGAAAGAATGTTGCAGCTTCTTATCTGATTAACCTTTTCCCTGAATTCCATACTGTAGACACTCTTTTCTTCTCTTTATAAAAAGGGTCGGTTTGAAATGGAACGCAAGGCAAGACGGTTTATTAGGGTACATAACCCACTATCTTCTCAGGTTGCTGGCCATCTGAATAAAGTGCCCCTAAAGGTTCAATTCCTGTTTCTTCCTATTGGTTCTGATAGGTGACAGGCAGCACAAATGCCAGGTTTTATGGTTTCACAAGGACCCTTTAAAAGAAGATATTGTGGGAAAAAACACATACTATAAAATTCACCCTCCCAACAGTTTCCAAGTACCTGTACGATGTTGTCAACCGTGCTCATGGTGAGCCCCAGGGCCCCCCATTCTGAACGACCACACTGTCCATCCATGGACAGCTAACTCCCTGCCTCCCATTCCCTCTAAAGAAAAAAAGGGTCCTCTGATTCTGTGTTTAAAAAGGTTAGCTTTCCCAGCACTCTGCATTACCAGGTTTTGGGGTGCAAAGATTTAAGCCCTTGGGCTCTGAATTTAATGGGCGATTCAAAGCCTATTTATTGTAAGAAGTGAAGTGGGCTGGTAGTTGCTGTGTACCGGGAGTGTCCGGGTCAACCTGCTGCCTCCAGGGCACTCGGAGACCTTAGGAGGGCCAGGGGGCCCGAATTAGTAGTTTTTTAAAAATGATAATTAATAATATTGTCTTTATTCTGTGCATTAATAACTAGTATTTGAGAACATTTATAATATTAATCTAAGAGAAGTTTAATTTACACTTGGTCTTACATATCAGTAAAAGAGACAGTCAAAATACTTATGGTCAGAATCAAAATGTCCAGAACTTACTAATGCTTAGTGATAGTACGTCAACATCCAGTTTTTGTTAAACGTTCCTCGGCTGTAAGAAAAAACGTTTGCTTTGCTCCACTAATAGGAGTAGCTCAATGCTGGGATGGCTCCTTCTCGGTCTTTCTTCTGTGGTTGTACCAGTGGAGTGGAGTGGAGAGGTACTCATCATCTTAATCCCAAGAAAAAGACTACGTAGCCTATTACTAGAGTTATCAGGAGGTACACAGGTGACGAAACTGCCCAATATTTTCGAGGCCAATAGGTTAGGCCTAAGGAGTTTGGCTAAGATTTGGGAACCATGGCCTACATGAGGTTTTGTATGACTCCAAAAGGGACAGAGTGTGTATGAATCCTTCTGTCAATGGCCATTGTGAATTTTCCATTTCTCCTGTGGCTTGGACGGTCTCGTTGCTGAGTCCTTTGCACCAGCACCCACCAGGGAGCTGTCAGGGTGAGAGAGAAGAAACTGGAGGAAAGGTTGTGGCATTACAGTCCCCTAACCCCCACTCCACTCCACGGCGACTGAAGAGTTTAAGGGACTCAGACTCGTTTTCCAGGGGCTCAGCTTCAGTGTGTGTCTGCTCTAATGCCCATCTGCCGAGAAGGTGTCTGAGGGACAAGGATTCTGCTTTCTTACTTTCCCCTGACTCTTAATCTTTATTCTCCCACTTTACACAGTGATCTGCCTGGTATGAAAATTGGGTTGAAAGTACCTGCTTCTGGGTAAAAATCCTTAGTATGTCCATGCCCAGCCTGTAAACTGCCATGAGAAATAATGAAAGAAGTATTTCATCTCTTCCAGGCAACAAGCTTCTCCATCCCCATCCATGCATCACCTCCTCATTCATCCATCTCCATCCATCCATCCACCCACCCACCCATCTACCCATTCACCCATCCACTTATCCACCCATCCATCCATCCACCCACCCATCCACTTATCCACCCATCCATCCATCCACCCACCCATCCATTCATACACCCACCCACCCATCCACTTATCCATCCATCCACACATTCACTTATCCATCCATTCATCCACCCACCCACCCATCTACCCATCCACTTATCCATCCATTCATCTGTCCACCCATCCACCCATCTAACCACCCACCCCTCACTCTCTTGGTCCTCTCTGTCCTTCTTCCTCCCTGTCTCTGCTGGATTGAGAATTAAAGTCCCTAGGATGTACCTTAACATGAGCATTTAAACTGAAATATAAAGTCCAACTTTTTCTGAAAGAAAGTATTTTTTCTGATAGGATTGGCTTTTGCCAATTAGATTCTATGGAGAACGCTTTACATTAAGTGGAGGAACTAAATCTGTTTTTGACCCAAACAAACAAACAAACAAACAAACAAAGAACACCAAGGTGTATTCAAACTATTTTTTAAAACACTAGAAAATACATATTTTGAAACTATTTAAATTTATGATTTAGATAGCAACCTAAAATGTGTTTCGTGAAAAAACATGAGCAGAAGTATTTAGACACCACTATCCCTTCTACATGGTCCAGAATGACCTTGGAAATAGAGGGCGGGCCATCCAGGAGGGTCAGGGAACAGGCTAAGCATGGTGCCGGCTCCTGGCCTGGTACCAGGTGATCTTTGAGTCTGCGCGGCTCTTCACACTTGTCTGGCTCGACAGAATAGAAGACTTGGCCCGGTTCCAGTTTGACTATCAAGTCGACACCCCTGATACCTGCCAGGACACTGCACAGCTGAAAGGGAGAGGCATTTGTCATCTTGTGGTAGCTGAAGAAAACCAGCTTGCAGCCCTGGCTGAGACGCACCCCTTACATGTGTTCTGCTTGGGATGCCCTTCCTCGCCCAAATTCTACCCTCTTTGCTAGGTCCGTCAACTCATTTGTCAATATTTGTTATATACTTACTATGTGCCAAGTACCGTTCTTGCAGAGTTCTACTTTGATGACACCCCCTCTAAAAAGAAGCCTCACTGGATCTCCAGCCTGCAGGCAGAGCTCTGCTGAGTCCCAGCATCACGACACCCCTGCTGTCACGGTACTCCGCTGTGTGCCGTCCTTGTTTTCTCGGAAAGCGGCGATGCCTACTCACAAGACAGCTGGCTCCAGATTCAGGGTGTTGGGTTGAGACCACTGTTTTACCAGCGGTGTGACCTTGAGTAAGTTAGTTAACCTCTCTGTCCTTTCATTTTTTAAATCTATAAAGTAGGCAAAATAGTATCTACTTCGTGGTGCAGGAGAACCTGAGATCATTAACGTGCGTTTCTCAGTGATTAGAGTTCAGTAATGCATGCACATGGCAACCAGTGTGTTAGCAGCAAGAAACTATAGAGAAGCAAATATTATGCCCAGCATTTTGAGGCATATTCTTTTAGACTTTTTCTTTTCCTTCACATTTTTTTCTATGTACACATGCACTTACATAAAATATGAATTTCTTACGTCAGTGAACTTTCCTTTCTTGGGAATTTTGATGAGATTTGAGTTACATATAAAAAAGCAGTTGAGACCTGGCTGGCGTAGCTCAGTGGATTGAGCACGGGCCTGCAAACCAACGGGTCACCAGTTCAATTCCCGGTCAGGGCACGTGCCAGGGTTGCAGGTCAGGTCCCCAGTTGGGGGCACGAGAAGGGCAACCACACACTAATGTTTCTCTCTCTCTCTTTCTCCTTCCCTTCCCTTCTCTCTAAAAAATAAATAAATAAAATCTTTAATTAAACAAACAGACAAACAAACAAACAGTGTTGGGGCCCTGGCTGATGGGGGCGTGCGAGAGGCATCCGGCAGGTGTTTCTCTCCCACATCAATGTATTTCTCCCTCCTCCTCTCTAAAAATAAACGAATAAAATCTATTTTTAAAAAAGCCATTGGGGAAGAATTAAAATTACTCAAGCTTTTCAGCAATGAAGATGAAATCTCATCAAGCAAGTTACTTAACCTCTTATACCTCTGTTTTCTACAAAATGGGAAATTCCAGGGCACCTACTTCGTAGATCATTAAGCGAAGTAAAACACGTAGAATGCTCAGAGCCGTGCCCAGGGCATGGTAGGCCTTCCATTAATATTTGCTATTCATGTTGTTAATACCATTTGTTTAAATGCTTGTTAATATTATTCCTGGGGAATAATTATTTTAATTGTTATTGTGAGTTTTTCTCCCTCCAGTCTATTGTTTATGTATAGGAAAGATGTAGCTGATGCTCTATGAAAGTAGCTCACAGCTCAGCATCTCTTAGGCAAGACAGCTCTGGTAAACAGATTCTGTTTTAATACATTTTAATAGAAAGATAAAGGTAAACGATGGGTTCTAGGAATGGCAGAGAAGGCCATTAGCCAAACTTGCAGGGTAGGTCTGGGAAGGTTTCTTGGAAGCTGTTAATAGGGCTGAGTCTTGAAGGACTGGGCATTTTGTGGATTTTGTGGGTGCTGTGCTCCCATAAGCACTCAGCTCTCTCTCAGTGGAGGTGCCCAGTTGGTGCATTCTGCCTCCAGCTCCCACTGATGTTAGGACTCATACTGTCACCGGAAAGGGGCCAACCAGGGTTGGTCTGCCTCGGGCCCGCTGGCAGTGTGTGCGTTCTTGACTCCATGCCGGAAAGATTTCGCAACAGAGTCCAGGTGATTTTGAGAGTATGTTTATTAAAGCTGGAGACAGTGCAACGAAGGAAGGGCTTAGGGCAGAAGCAGCAACAGGAGAGAGCCTAGGCGGTGCCCTGCTTAGTCTCCCTAGAAACATTATGGGAAAGGAGTGAGCTGAGGCGTGGCTGTTCTTAGCTCCCTGAAGTCAGAAGAGCACGGGTCTTGGAGACAGGTTTAGCGGGTTAGCCCAAGATGAGTTGTCGCTGTCCATTGCTCCCCTGTTTGCAAGCTTGCTGGGAACATAGAGTTTAGAAGAGAAAAGTAAAGGTGCATGCCTGGGAGGGAAGAAAGGCATGGGCGTGCTCCGGAAAGAGCCTGCTCTGGATCTTTGTCTTGAATTTTTTTAAATTGAATTTATTAGGGTGAAATCAGCAATAAAATTATATACGTTTCATCGGTATATTACTTTGTGTTCACCACCCCAAGTTTGAGGGTTCTTATCTGTTTTCTTAAAGGTGGGACTTTTAGGAGAGGACTTAGGGAGGATCTCAATAGAATATTCATCAGCTTTATGCTGACGAACCCAAATGAGGTGCATTCCCCTGGCTCCATTCCTCCTTGGGTGAGGTGGGCACAAATGGCACTAACTGGATTTGTTACCTAAACAAATGAGGGAGAAGTGTAAACCATTTACTCTTAACATCCTTGGTTAAGGAATATCGGATTTACTAGATGGCTATAAGCTGCTTAGCTGTATAACTGCTCTGTCTCAGGTTCCCTATTCCACCTGTCCTGGCTTCACTAACCTGTGTCAGTACTGGAAGTAAAGAAAGAGAACTAGCTAGGTGGCATCCACAGGCTAGGGAGCCCTGGGACTTGAGATCCTCTCCCTTTTTAATTTTAAGTTTAATCTTTATTACATTCTTTTCCATTACTGTCTCCCTTTCCTTTTCACTCCCATTATTACTAAATTCCACAGAGACCTACCCCTATGCTCACAGCTGGCCCTGACTTTGCAGCCACGATAAAACAAGTTGGTTAGAGCTTTCCTTTGGGTGTAGTACCATTCTAGCCCAAAGGACATACCCAAATCTAATCATCTTTTCTCTAGAAAAGAGTGGTTTCTATGGAGACAGGATGCCTGGTCCCATCCATTATCTAATATTCTAGTCACTATTGTAGGTTGGGGATGCTCTTCTGGATTTATATGATGAGATGAAGCGATTCATTTTGAACAAAATTTCAACAACTCATGAATCAGGTAAGTGGAGAACATGCGCCATCTTCTGGTCATGCATGTGAATAGCTTTTCCTTAAGACCCATTTTTCATTAATAGTAAACATAGGTTTTTCTCTTCTTTCCTAGTTGCTAAATCTGAGGCTCTGCGAGCTTCAGCATGTGTTCAGTGAAGACTCGCCAGGTTAATATGTGGATTCTGCTTCCTAAGTGCACGCCTGCTTGCACAAGATTCTGCTGTGAACTGTCAGGAACCACTCTGAGAAGCAGTAAAAATGACAGACATCCAAAATGTAAAGCAAATAATTGTGTTTTTTTCTCTTTTGCAAATAATTGGTTTTTAAAAATCGTTTTATGATTACAAAAGAAAACACTTTTTTCATTAAAGTGTAAATATTTGGGAAGTACAGAAACATTAAAGATGGAAATTAAATTCACATACAGTCCCAGAGAAAAACACCATTTTATAATCTGGTTTTTATGTCCTATGAGTTTTGTGTTCCCAGTACAACAATTTCTTTGAGAACATGGTTGGCAGTGGCTGCACCGTTTTCCCTGTGCAGCTCTGTGCCTGGTGGGATGCGAATGCTCCCATGGGGGTTACAGGAGGACCATGAGGCAGTTTTTCCATTATAAATACTAGATAGCGTGGTACTGGTGTGACCGTACACGTAGGTTAATCTTTGCTCGTGATTTTGATTATTGCCTAGGATATAATGGGAATGATAATGGTACCAATGGTTTGGTTCTTGATAATATTGCCAGCTTATTGTTTCTCGTTTTAATACATTAGCCACAATTTTCAAAACATGAAATTGTGTAGATGAAGAGTCAGTTCTTACACAAACATAATTGTCTCTAATTAGAATAATAAAGGCTGTACTTCCAACTGATTAATGGAGCATTACAACCCAAGCGATTATCCTCTCCAGGTATACTTTCTTACTGTGCTCTTTGTTTTCTTTTCTCCTGTTCCCTAAGTCTAAAAAAAAAAATTGGATTTTCATGATTTGCTACTGATTATTAGCCTAACTTTAATAAAGAGGGTAGACTAAAGGAAAGTATGGTGAGAAAAAAATAACACTAACACACAGTTTTCATAACTGAATGCTGTGTGGTATTCCAAGTTGAGTCCTGTTTATTGTGTGCTGACTTGGCCGAGCACTGGGTCTGCCCTGCAGACATGAAGTCAGCGAGGATCTGATTCGTGACCTAAAGGGAGGCACAGGTGTGCAAACAATTACAAAAAGAAGTGATCCATGCAGTAGTGAACCAGTGCAGAAGGAACAGATATAGTAATAGTAGCTACTTTCACTATGGATCAAGCACTGCTCTGTTTACATATAAATTAATTCATTTAATCATCCTATGTTGTGCTATCCTGTGAAGAGATATTACTCTTGTCATCATCATCTCCGTTTTTACAGAGGAGGATGTAAGACTAACTTGCTTAAAGTCCTGAGAGCCAGGATTTGAACCCAGGTGTCGCTCTTCCAGAGTCCCTGCACTTAACCACTAAATAAGAATGTCTCTGGGTGATACCAAGGTGAGAAAATTGGAACTCTGGAGGATCCAGAAGGATTTTTAAATGTCAGTATTTTACCTAATGCTGACCGAATGATGAAGGTGAAATAACAATCATGGTCCCTGCCTTTATTCTGCTTATGATCTGGTGAGGGAGCGACACAATCAACAAATAGAAACCCAAGGGAATCCATAATTACATACTGTCGTAAGTGTTCCAAAGGCCCCAAAACCGAATACTGATATAAAAACAGTAATAATAGGACGAGGAGGGGGTGTTAGATTTTGGTGGCATCATGGAAAGTGACATTCCGGTCTGGGGAATGAGTTGCAGAATGGGGAGGGGTAAGACAGGCACAAGAATGGGCAGGAGAACCTGAGAGCAGATCTTGGGGCAGGTGCTTGGGGCCAGAAGCAAAAGACAGGTTGTGACAGCTTAGTAAGCAAGGGAGATGGATAAAACAGACTCTGGGCCAGGTTACAGAGACTGGATATATTTATTCCAAGGTCAATGAAGGGTATGAAGCCGGCGTGGGGAGGAAGTTACAAGGACTTGTTAACATTTCAAGAAGAACATTTGGATTTCCAGTCAAGATAGCAGCATAGGCAGACGTGACTTGCCTCTTCACACAACCACATCAAAAATACAACTAAAATATAGAACAACCATCACTCAGAAATCAAATTGAATGGAAGTCTGACAACTACAGAATTAAAGAAACCACATCCATCTAGACAGGTAGGAGGGGTGCAGACATGGAACAGGCTGGTCTCTCACCCACGTGCTGTGGATAAAAACTCAGGAGGGATAGATATCTCAGGAGCGAGGAGCCCCAGCCCTACACCAGGCCCCCTAGCCCAGGGTTCCAGTGCCAGGGAGATAAGTCCCCACAACTTCTGGCTGCAAAAATCAGCAGGGATTGAGTTGGTGGAAGGAACTGCTGGATCCCCGAGCAGTTCCTCTTAAAGAACCCACACAGGGACTTATCTGTTCAATCTCACTCCCTCTGAGCTCCAGCAATGGGGCAGCAGTTTGAAAGGCACCAGCAGCATACAGGGAGAAACAGGGAAAGACTGAGTGTCTGGCATCAAGGTGAGCAGAGGCCATTGTCCCTTTTCTAAATCCTCCCCCCACAGAGCTGGCAGGTTGGTGCCATAGCCGAGACTCCATCAACTTGGTTTACACTGTTTGACCCACTGTGAAGATCCACAGACACTCCATTCCACCCAAGTTATGGGCCACCCAAGCTGCTGATCATATGAACCGCTATTCTTGGCTCACACTTCACAACTTCCTGAATTCTCTCAAACAAGCAACAGCTGGCCTCAGTGTGGCCCCAGGCCCGGCACTAATAGCAGCCAGCCTAGATTCACACCTTGATTTTGCCTAGAAATCTCTAAGTCCAACATAAGTAGCAGCCATCTCAGATTGCTTTATAGTTCAGGCATGGTGGTCCCAGGCAGAACACAGGTTGAGGCTGACATTGGCCTGCCCCACCTGGGAAACCCCGGAACCTGTGTACCTAGTGGACAGCTACAGACCATGTCGAAGCACCACTATTCCGCCCCCACACAGCTGATCCTCCACAGAGGATGGAGGATGGTGGTCAATGGACACAGCCAATGCTTACAGCTGACTGACCTGGCTAAATCCCTCCTACTGACCTGCCAACAGGAACCAAGGCTCAACTACAAGAAGAGTATACTCAGCCCATACGAAGGGTGCACCTTGAGTACCCAGTTTGGGTAATAGGGGAGCCTGTGCCACTGGCCCCTACAGGACACCTACTACATTAGGCCATGCTACCAAGACAGGGACTCATAGCAGTTCTATCTAATACATAGAAACAAACACAGGGAGGCTGCCAAAATGAGGAGACAAAGAAACATGGCCCAAATGAAAGAATAAATCAAAACTCCAGAAAAAGAGCTAAACAAAATGGAGATAAGCAATCTATCAGATGCAGAGTTCAAAACACTGTTTATAAAGATGCTCAAGGAACTTAGTGAGGACCTCAACAGCATAAACAGGATCCAGTCAGAAACAAATTATACACTAATTGAAATAAAGAACAATTTATAGGGAAACAACAGTAAAGTGGTTGAAGCCAAGAATCAAATCAATGACTTGGAACCTAAGGAAGCAAAAAACAACCAATCAAAACAAAAAGAAGAAGAAACAATCCAAATAAAAATGAGGATAGCATAAGCAGCCTCTGGGACAGCTTCAGGATGTCTAAAATTCACATCTTAGGGATGCCAGAAGAAGAGAAAGAGCAAGAAATTGGAAATCTATTTGAAAAAAATAATGAAAGAAAACTTCCCAAATTTGGTGAAGGAAATAGACATGCAAGTCCAGGAAGTACAGAGAGTCCCAAACAAGATGGATGCAAAGATTCCTAATCCAAGACACATCATAATTAAAATGCCAAAGGTTAAAGATAAAGAATCTTTTTTTTTTTTTTAAGATTTTATTTGTTTATTTTCAGAGAGTGGGGAAGGGAAGGAGAAAGAGAGGGAGAGAAACATCAATGTGTGGTTGCCTTTCAAGAGCCCCCTACTGGGGACCTGGCCTGCAACCCACGCATGTGCCCTGACTGGGAATCAAACCAGCAACCCTTTGGTTTGCAGGCCCATGCTCAATCCACTGAGCTACACCAGCCAGGGCAATAAAGAGAGAATCTTAAAAGCAGCGAGAGAAAACCACTTAGTTACCCACAAAGGAGTTCCCATAAGGCTCTCAGCTGATTTCTTAAAAGAAACTTTGCAGGCTAGAAGGGATTGGTAAGAAATATTCAAAATCATGAAAAGCAGGGACCTACAGCCAAGATTGCTCTACCCAGCAAAGCTATCATTTAGAATCAAAGGGCAGATAAAGTGCTTCCCAGACAAGAAACAACTAAAGGAGTTCATCATCACCAAACCATTATCATATGAAATGTTAAAAAGACTTATTTAAGAAAAAGATTAAATCTATTAACAATAAAATAGCAAAAATACGTATCTATCAAGAATTGAATCTAAAAAACAAACTAAGCAAACTAAGAGAACAGAGACAGAATCTTGGATACAGAGAGCATTTTGATGGTTGCCAGATGGGAGGGAGTTTGAGGGGAATGGGTGAAGAGGTGAGGGGATTAAGAGGTACAAATAGGTAGTTACAGAAGAGCCATGGGGATATAAAGTCCGGTATAGGAAATGGAGTAGCCAAGGAACTTATACACATGACCCATAGACATGAACACTGGTGTAGGGATTGCCTGAGGGAGTGGGGGGTGCTGCGTGGAGGAGACAAAGGAGGAAAAATCAGGACAACTATAATACCGTAATCAATAAAATATAATTTTAAAAAATCACTCTATTCTATGAAGTATGAATGAGGTTGAGAGAGTGAAAACTGGGAGAGCAGTTAGAAGTATTTCCAGGCATGAAATGAATGGTTGTCTGGACCAGGCTGGTAGCTCTGGAGATGGAGAAGAGTGGACACCCTGTTAACATGCATTAGGAATAGAACCAGCATCTCTGGTGGCTGGCTTAGATGCCAGGGGTGACTTCTGAGGCTTTGATTTGGTTAGCTAGGTGGATATGAAGCTGTTTATTGGGATGGTGAAGCGTGGGGGTGAACAGATTGAGAGGGCTCACAGAAAATCTATCAGAAATGAGATTCCCCAGAGTTCAACCAGCTCTAATCCCATTCCTTTTTCAGCATAATTCACACTCCCCTCCCACCTCATTCCCTCTTCTAGTTGACCATAAACGACCCCACTGTACCAAGCAATGCAGCCTGTTGTTTTGAGAAGTGGGAGGGGTGAGCTCTAACAGCAGACTCCTCGGGTTTCCCTGTTCTTTCCTTCCTTTGCAGGTGCCTGTGCTGTAACTGTGGAATATGAACTCTGAGAGGTCATAGATCTTATCGGGCTTGTTCGCCCATGTGTTCTTTTCTGAGGGACCTCTACGTTTTCTTTCTTTCTTTCTTTTTTTTTTTTTAATGTTTTCAATCTTATTCCCTGGTGAACTCCCAGCCAGCCAACCCCACTCACAGTGAGTATGTTTGTCACCTCCTCTGCCCCCATTTTGTTTGCAAACTGACCTCAAAGGGGAGTGTGGGAATCATTTGAACACTGGCGCAGGTATGTAAGATTTTCTAGCTCCCGCCACCCCCCACCCCCATCTGGTTCTTAATCCATTATTAGAGTGACGTCTTTAAAGGCAAAGTCTGGTCACAAAATGCCCCCAGATTAAGTGATCTCAGTGACTCCAGAATGCTGAAAGGATCCCTTCCAGGCTCTCTGCCGTGGCCTAGAAAGTAAGGTCTTTCTCGACTTGGACCCTGCCTGTCTGGCCAGTCACAGCTCTTCCCACCTCTCACATCTTTTGTCCCAGCCACACTCGACTGTTGGCGGTTTGCTGAACTCACCACTCTCACTTTGAAAATGCCATTGTCCTCCCTGGACACCATGCCATGCCACTCTATGTCACCCCTTCACCCTGCCACCTGGCTACCTCTCTGCTCTTGTAGCCTTTGCAGGCCGTTTCCCCAACCCTCAACCCCATGCTCGTGTTTCTGTAACGCCCTATGCTCCCTGCCATTATGGCATCGCCTCTCTCAGTTGCACAGATGTTCCTTATCTGCCTCCCACTTCAGACTAATGAAGCCAAAGGCAGGGAATAGGTCTTGTTCACTTCTTTTTAAAAAAATATTTTATTTATTTATTTTTAGAGAGAGGGGAAAGGAGGGAGAAAGGGAGAGATACATCAATGTGTGCTTGCCTCTCTGTGCCCCCAGCCGGGGACCTGACCCACACGTGCCCTGACTGGGAACCGAAGCAGCAACCCTTTGGTTCACAGGCTGGCACTCCACCCACTGAGCCACAGCAGCCAGGGCCTCCCTCCTGTATCTCCTGAACCTAACGTAGTCAGCTCTTTATAAATGTTACACGAGTAACTGAAAGTCCTATTGTACCTCATGTTTCTTTAAAAAAATCAATTTGAATCACTGCTAAATCTCCTGGCCCTTTCGAAGTATATCTTACAATAGCAGTTTTGTTTAAAGTACACAATAAAATGATAAATTCCGGCCATGAGACTCCGGGATGCAGGTCCAAGAAGGGGGAAGGAGGAGGAAAGTGGGGAGCATTTAGGTACTGACATCCATGCCCAATCCCTGAAATCTTCACGCCTCAATATTAAGGGCCAAACTGATACAATTTGGGTAATGGAAAAGCGGAGATTAGAAGGCAACCGAACCTGGTCATAGGACCAAACCATCAACAGCTACGAGGATGAGGTTCACTTTCTTGTACTGTTAACAACTTGAACAGCGCCAACATTGTGAGGTTTTGCCCTCATTGGAGGTCATACAAGCCTTGGCTCCCGTCGGGCCTCCTCTGCTATCCCTCACCTCCCCCTCTAGTTCTGAGAACTCAGCTAAGTGAACAGTTTATTCACTTGCTGCGCAGCCACCCATTGCAGACTTCAGGAACTCGCAGCATGTCGTGCGCCCCCGCGCGGTTGTCTGCGGCATCGCAGGCTGCAGCTGGATGCGGTTGGCTGCAGACACGCCTAGCGGGAAGGAAGCAAGTTTGGATGCACGTGATCCAGCGGCCGGATTTCATTTCTAGTCTCTGCAGGTGAAAGAGATCAAGCTGCCGGGGTACCTTGTTCCCTGTCCTCACCAATACGCTGTCAATCGGGCGTGTGGTAAAACCTCCCTGGTTGGAATCCCCACACATGACTAGAAAACCAGGGATCGAGGAATGGTTTGAAAGAGGGAGTAATTGTATTGCAATTGCGGACGTAAAACCCCGAAGCTGTGGGAGGGAAGTCACGGTGGGGTTTCGAACCAGTCCTTGATTTCCCCCACGCACTCCGTTCTGATCCTTAGCCGCATTTAATTGATGCATCTTTGTCTTGTCAAGCAACCAACCACATATAATGGCTTCATGAAGCCTGTGCTGTGGCTGCCAGTGCTTTCGGGAGTCAGGACGCTTCTGGAAGAGAGGGGAGGTGCTCCTCTGTCCCCTGAAGAGACAGCTACGTCCTGCTGGGGAGCGCCCATGCTCAGTCTGCTGCAACGGTCCTTCCCAGTCTTATTCAGGATTGGCACGGAGCTGGGCTGTTTGGCCGCGGGGTCTGCATTCCAGTTGGTGGATGGGAAGGTGGCTTCGCAGAGTCGCGTGAAATCTGCTTCTGCCGGGTGTGAGATACTGAGCAGGTTTCTCACTTACCTGATTTTTAATTTCCCCTTTGGTAAAAGGAGACGGTAATAAACCTAGCCTGAAGGATTGTTGCAGAGTCACTGAGTCCCGCCCGCCCCGCGCCCCCGCCCCCCAGTATTTTATTATGCAAAATTTCAAACGTAGAGCGAAGTTGAAAGTTTGAGAGAACTTCCACCAAGATTGTCATTAACATTTTACCGGACTTGTTTTATCTCACATCTGTCCATGCTCACATCCTTCTATCCACCCATAACTACATCTTTAAAAAATGCATTTCAAAGTCCATCGCAGAGAGAGATTTAAAAAATAATTGTATCTGGCACACTGGCCAGACAGATACTTCAATTCAACAAATATTGGCACGTTTATGTTGTGCCAGGCACTATGGTAGGTGCTGGGGATACAATAATGAGAAAGACACTGTTTCCATCCTTAAGGTATTCAGAATTTGGCATAAACAAGAGACAAGTTATCAGAGACCACCAACTCTCATACCATCTAGCTGACATGATTGGGGAAACCTTCCCTGAGGATGGGACATTTAAAGGAGGACTTTATGCCTTGACTGGTGTAGCTCAGTTGGTTGGGCATCATTCTGCAAAACAAAAGGTTGAGGGTTCAGTTCCTGGCCAGGGCACATGCCTGGGTTAATGGGTTGGTTCCCTGATCTGCACACAAACTAGAGGCAACCAACTAATGTTTCTTTCTTTCTCTCTCCTTTCCCCTCTCTCTGAAAAGAAATAAAGTCTTAAAAAAGACTTAATTATAGACTCTACAAATACTGTAACACATAGTGCAATGTGCATGTAAATTAGCTTTAATATACACCCCAGGGGCGGTGAGTTAATACTAGAGGTGTACCTCAATCAGGAATCTGTCTAAAGATGGATCATTTGAAATTGAAATCACCCCAATAAATTCAATAAAAAAGAAAGAAAGGAAGAAGGAGGGAAAGAAAGAAATTGAAAGACCATATACTTTTGGGATGACTTTGAACATCATCTAAAGCTACACTGGAGGTCGCATTAATTAAGGCTACAGTACTTTTGAAATTAGCGAACTCTAGCCCTGGCTGGTGGCTCAGTTGGTTGGAGTGTCTCTGAAAATGGAAAGGGTGCAGGGTTCCACCCCCAACTCAGGGCACATACCTAGGCTGTGGGCTCTATCACTGGTCGGGGTGCCAACAGGAGGCAACCCATCAATGTTTCTCTCTCACATCAATGTGTCTCTCCCTCTCTCTTTCCCTTGTTCTCCCTCTCAAAGCGATGAAAAAAAATAAAAAATATATCACATATATCACCGGGTGAGGAGAAAAATAAATAAAATTAGTGATCCCTAGTTGGTAGAAACATAAACAAGTTACCCCTTTCCCTTTGCTTAATTAAACAGGGGAGACTTCTAGGTCTGGAACTCTCAGTTTTGAATTCCCCTCCCTCCCACCTCCACCGACCTGCTCAGGAGGAGTTCCTTATCTGATGGGAAGGAAAGTCTGTGTGTTGTTGTAGTTGCTTGGAGCTGACACTTTTCAAACCAGGTGTTTGTGGGAGGACCCGAAACAATTGTTCTTAACTCTGGCTGCACATTAGCATCCCCTGGGGAGTGTAAAAAAAAAAACATAAACAAAAATCCCCCAAACTTGGATCTTACCCTTTCTTCTCCAGTTCCCTTTTAATTGGCTTGGGGTATACCCCAGGCATTGGGCACGTAAAATAGCTCCAGGTGATTTTAATGTAGATCCAGGGTTAAGAACAGTCGCTTAACAAGACAGAATGGGCAGCTCGCTGAGCTTTCTGGACAGGTGGAGGCTGTGTGTTGTGCTGCCTGCAAAGAAATGTTTACACAGGTGGCAGACTCATTGAGCCTGGCTCTCAAGGTCTCTCGGTGTAACATACCTCAGAGAGCAAGCAAGGCCTCAAGGGAGGAGGCCTGTATTCCTGGCTGCCTCTAGCCTTGGGAGGCCACTGGTATTTACCAGAAAGAACTTGGCCATTGTAAGTGACCATAGAGAGGAAGGAAAAAGGAGGAGGATACTCTAGCTTAGTGGTTTTCTAACTTTTGTATCAGAACCAAGCAGAGAGCCTGTTAAAGCACAGATTGCTGGGCTCTACCCTGTAGATGCAGGGCCCCACTCCAGAGATTCAGGGCAGAGCATACATTGGCATTTCTCCCAGGTGATGCTGTGGAAGTTGGTCTGTGCTTTTTATACCTTGGACAGCATGGCTCTCATTGCTGATGAACAGTGTGTCCTAAGGCCTAAGGGCTCTAGAGAGCTTGGCTTATCCTGGGAAGTATTCAGTGACACTAGAGTTAACACGACTGCCAGAGATTTAGACGGAAGCTAATTATGAAGTGCCTCAAAACATGCTGAGTTTGAACTTCACCCTGGATGCAGTGAGAAGCCACCCAATAATGCGGCAAAGGCAAGATCTCAGCTGTCTGCTCCGGGGCAATCTGGGGAGGTGGTAGGGGAGGGTGACTGCACCACTGCTCTGGACACCAAAGCGGGCAGGAAGGAAGCTGGACAAGGGTTGAGAACGAGGATGACCCTAAGTCAAGGCCATCCCTAGAGGAGTTTTGGTTCAAGGTCCCATGATGTCTGCGACAGTTACTGTTATGGGTCAACACTGAGGGTGTCTTTGGATGAGACCAACAGATCAGTAGACTTTGAGTTAGCAGACTGCCCTCCGTGTGTGGCTGGGCCTCACCCAGTCAGTCAGAGGCCTGAATAGAACAAGAAGACTGGCCTCCCTGAGCAAGAGGATTCCCTAGCCGACAGCTTTGGACTTCATCTGCCCCCTGACTCCCCTGGGCTGTGCGTCTGCCAGCCCATGCTGTGGATGTGGGACCTGCCAGCTTCTGTAATTGCACAAGTTAGTTCTTTGTAATAAATCCCTATGTATATACACACAGACGCTATTGCTTCAGTTTCTCTGGAGAAGCCTAATACAATGGCAGGCAGGACATTTCTGCTCCCAGTCTTTAAAAACAGATAAATCTTATCCTTCAGGATATGAGGGCCATTGGAGCCTGTTTTCTAACAGCCATTTTGAGGTTACAGGAAAAAATGATAAAATGTGGCCAGTGGAGAGTTGAATGGCTGGTACCCTTCAGTCCACCACCATTGCTTTTGTTCTCCCGGGAGAGAAAGGCTGGGCACACACCCAGCCAGCACATTAGGCCAGAGCAGCTGCTGACACTGCACCGGCCATGAACTTGGCGCCTTGAGAAGAATGCTGAAGCCAGGAGGGAGCCAGGGTGCTCAGCCTTGGGAGTTCTTCTTCGAATGTCGAGGGGTAGGGCGAGTCCGTAGTCCAAGGCTTCTTTATCACCATCCAAAAGATAGGTCGATTTTTTATTGTTCCCTAGCCTTTAAAATTTTTTTGTCTTGTAAGTGGCTTGTGTTACGGAGCCAAGTTAGGGAGAATTGAAATAAATCTTAAGAATTCAGGCTGATTTAGAAGCCATGCATGGCTGCTCTACCATAATTTGCTAAGTTGGTGAATTCCCTCAGGTTTATGGATGACTCTTCTGCCTGCAAATTAGCCAGGTGCCTGGGCAAGCCCTGTGCTCCCTCTGGCGCGTTTCTCCCCGGGGGAAATGGGAGCGGTGGTGGGCAGGCAGGACTGACTCCAATCACAAGGCTGCCACCATTTCTAAAATCTTCGTCAAACATTTATTTATTTTTAGAGTGAGAGGGAAGGGAGAGAGAAAAACATCGATTTGTCGGGAATCAAACCTATAGCCTTGGAGTACTGGGACAATGCTCTAACCAACTGAGCTACGCAGCCAGGGCTCTATAACCTGATTCTATAGAGAGGATCAGAAACATTTTTGCTCCTGTGTATCTTTGCCCAGCAAGGGTCCTGATACTTGACAGCAGTATCTCAGGGGCACAAGACCGAAGAGGCTGGCCTACTTGTTCCTCAGTGACCGGAAATAAAAGGGATGCTCAGAAGGGGTAGGGGTTAAAGTCTTACACAGTCGCACACACTGACACATTTTAGTTTATCTTGGTATCGTGCAGTGAAATGTTTCATTTTCCATCTTTACTTAAATATGGAGAATCTGAAGATTGAGTCAAGCTGTCAAAAACTTAACATTGGCACTATGATGTCATAGGCTGACATCAAACTGGAACTGTGACCTGAATTTAAAATTTTGTGTTCAAAAAAGTCTCACTATTCTAATTGACTTTACTATAAAAAAATCTAAGTATGAATAAAATATAACATGGTGGAGATTGGGGAAAAGTTTCAGTTGCTTATAAAAGTATGCAAACCAACTGTTAGAAAAGGCAGTGCCGCTTGATCTCCCAAGGTAAGATGGTGGTAGTTCTGATCCGAAGGAAGTGTGGTACTGAGAAAGGATGCTCTCTAGGTCACCCGGGCAGGTGTGGGTGAGGGTGGGGGAAGGGTCCCAAGGACTGAGCCAAATAAACGGTCAATTCCAGAAGCAGGGATAAACCAAAGGCCTTATTGGTTTAGTGCTTCTTTAAGTGAAAAATGCTTACAGAAAATTGAATCATATTGTGAGAAATTGATTTCCATTAGCATCTTAAATCCTTTTGACTAAGACTTTTGCTTTGGTTCATAAAGGATTAGGTGCTATGGGAATTGCCCTTCTTCTGTAGTGAACAATTAGAAAAATGGACATAAAATGAAAACAGCAGTTTTCAGACATAACAGGCAGCTCAGGATTTTGACCCACAAAAGAAGGGAAACAAGGTAAGGTCTACAATTGCTCTCATTTACTGTCGGGAGGCAGTATCCAGGCCAGTGCTCTGGACGAGGGAACCAAACGACTCCGTGTGTAGAGGAGAGAGATCAAAGCTCAGGGAGAGGTTCCCTAATGTCTTGGTTGGAATATTAATCTGCACATGCATGAGAGGTAACTCCTTAAGGGCAGTAAAGAACCACCTGGAGCTCAGACAGGGCTGTGAATAGTTTCTACCTGTCACACTAGGAAGACCTCATGATAAACAGGCATTGGGTAGAACTCTCAAAATAATGCCTTAAGAGTGGAAAAAATTAGCTCTAAACTAAAGGCTGCATTAGACCCACCCTGTTACTTGCTATCAGTTTGTCTTTTCAAGCAAGATATTTTTCAAACTGATTACAAGTAACTTAACTACATGCCCAAACAGTCTACTGCTATTTAAAGGAACATAACATCTCTGGCCAGGTAGCTCAGTTTGTTAGAGTTGTCTCCATATGCCAGGACTGCGAGTTTGATCCCCAGTCAGGGTGCGTGCGAGAATCAACTGGTGAATGCGTAAATAAGTGTAACAACAAATCAATGTTTCTCTCTCTCTTAAAAAAAAAAAAAAAAATTACAACAGAATCCGCCACCCAACAATGTAAATTTTACAGTGCCTGGCATCTAATAAAAAATTATCAAACATGCAAAGAAGCAGAAAAATAAGACATATCCATAATTAGAAAAGATAAACCAATACAAGCAGCCCCATCAATATCAAAGATTGAATACTAGAGCAGATATTAAACTACCATAAGCCTTAGTATATAAACCAGGGGCAGGATACACCCTGTGGGCCAAATTTGGCCCCTGCCTGTTTGTAAACAAAGTTTTATTGAAACACAGCCAAACTCATGCATTTATGTATTGCCTCTTGCTTCTCCCATGCTCCAATGGCAAAGCTGAGTAGTTGTGACAAAGATTGCAAAGGGCTGCAAAGCCTAAAATGTTTATTATCTTGTTCTTCACATCAAAACTTTGCTGATTCTGGATGTAAAGGAAAACATGAACACGGAAGGAGCTGGAGTATGTATAAAAAAAGACTCAAGTAAAAATTTTAAGGATGGGACATACAGTATTTGAAAATTTTACTGGATGGAATTAACATAAAGATGAATCTGACCTAATGTCTGTTTTCAAAAAAGCTTTGTCTGGTGGGAGGAGGCTGGCCTCTGACAACAAAGGGTGTGAAAAAGGGGAACCTGGCAGGAATTAGAAAGAAAAAAACACCCAGCAGTTTGCAATTCCAAATTCCTGGAATTAAGGTGCATACTAGGTTCAAGTTCCAGAGGGTTGATAGTATTGGGTTAGCCAAAAAGTTCATATAGTTTTTTCCATAAAAGATACATTTTTCATTTTCACCAATAATTTTATTGATTTGGATATTTTTGGTATGTCAGCTATCTCCCATGTGGTAGAACATTGATGGTTTTCAATTAATGTCTCGATTTGATCACTATCAACCTCAACTGGTCTACCCCACCATGGAGCATCATCCAGTGAGAAATCTCCAGTACAAAACTTTGCAAGCCACTTTTGACACATTTGATCAGTCACAGAACCTTCTCCATACGCTGCACAAATCTCTTTTTCCATTTCAGTTGCGTTTTTATATCTCTTGAAATAATAAAGAATAATATGCTAAAAATGTTGCATATTTTCTTCCATCTTCAACATTAAAATGGCTACACAAAAAGTCACTAATTTCAGTCTTTTTTAAATGAATGCTGATATGATAGCTGCTACACACAATCTAACAGAATTGTTCTGAATGAAGTTAAAGACAACTAAGGGCCACTAGAGCCACCTTATGGAAAAAAACAAAAAATCCAAATGAACTTTTTGGCCAGCCCAATGAAGTGCTTTGCCTGGTCCTGAAGGTGGGGCCTACGGAGCTGGAATTACCATCCTGCCCTGCCCACCTCCCGCCCCGCTGCACGCTGCACGGCTGATGAGGGAAGTGTCAGTTTCAGTTCAGCTGTGAGTCTTCGAAGCACAAGCTATAATTCCTCAACCCCACACCATTATAATCAGTTAACATGCTTTGCTCTCTCTGATTTGGGGGCAACAGTTCAGAGCTAAGCCACCTGCAAAAAAAATATTTTTTAAAGGTCATTACTGATTGAAACCACAAATCGCCAGCATAAATGTCTAATTTCAGGCCACTGCCATAAATGGGATAAGAAGTTTATTGCTAACGTTTATTTATGTAGTACTTACTATGAGCCAGACACTGTAGTAAAGGGTTCTACTTGGATTTTACTCATTATAGCGCTTAGAACAGCCCCCTACCCTGCCCCAATCCTTTCTAAGTGAGAAACTAAAGCAATGGGTACTTACATCACTTGAATAGGGTCACATGGCCAGTAAGTTAGGATTCAGACTTAGTCAGTGTGATGCCAAGACTCACCCTCTGACCTCCTGTACTGGCTCCTTTGTAAAGCATTTGTTCTGATGCCTGACATCATACCTGGCAATTAATAAATGAGACAGCGAGTAATGGATCTCCGATTTTAATAGGACACTGAAAACTCTGTGGAAAAGGTGGGATTCTTTTCCCCCCTATTAGGGAACAAAGTGGCTGAAGAAAAAAAAACAAAATCAGATATAGAAATTAAACTTTTTTTCATATATAACAAGACTCCATTCACTCCTTAGGCAAGTATATTTATTTAAAATCTTAACATTTTGTTCATACAAACATTCAGCAGTTTTATTTTTCCTGGTTTACTTCCCTCTCATGCTAACTCCAATTAGTGATATTATTACTGTATACAAATGGCCTGAATGATGAAGCCAAACAATGTATGTGGCCGTGAGAACAACTCTTTCACAAGTTCCCATCTTCACATCCTCTTAGCTTGACATAAGTTCTGACACAAAAAAGTGTTTTGGCAAGGCAGCTATTTATTAGTCATGCAAGCAGAGACAGAACCAGTTGTGAGAAGCACCAGTTTTGTCAATTTACTGCTGTGAGGAGTATAAAGCATCACAATTCCTTTATCAACAGGCCGTGAATAACATGACCTAGAAGGATAATGTGTAAAGACACACAACAACAATGTATTTTTTTCAAAATGTGTATTTAATGGCCATTCCATCAAAATCAAGCAGAATCACATTTCAAAAGTATATATATATATTATTTTAAGGTGCATTTTCAAGGTTTATTTGGGCTTCATTTTTTCTTGGATGCCTGAGGTGTTCTTGCAGATACGATTAACACAGATTGTTTGGAGGCTGATAGCTTCTCATGCACTGAAAGACAGGCTCCTAACAATATCGCATATCTTGGATGTCTTAGAAATTTCAAAAGCCATGTGTAATTTGATATCAATCACGAAGACATTTTCAACATAAAATTTAGGCACTCTATACTTTGGAATAGCCACAAAATATTCCAACAAGAGTTAATGCACTTTGTGATTATATCTACTCAAAGATAATTCTCAATTAAAATCTATACTTATTAAATAACATTTTAAACGAGAGTCCATTACATTTTAATAATTACTGTGAACGATTTGCAGCATTGTGTTTTAGTTAAATAATGCCACCTATTTCCAGTAATGACCCTGATTCTCATCCTCATGGTGTATTTTTTTTTAACAGAAGAAACTTAAAAGAGCCACTGATAAGCATCTCCCCCTTTTTTCCTTCTACTACCTGAATAAGAATGTCCCTCACCACCCTTAAAGGTATTCTTGCATTTTCTGCTGTAGTTGCTTTCTTAGCATGAACAACTATAGCAATGGGAGGCTCAGGAAACATTAGTCAAAAACTCATCATTGATTCTTAGACTCAGATTATTTGTTCAGTTACTTTGTGGCTAAATGCATTGTTCCATCTAGGTTCCTACAATCTAGGAACACAGATGTGCTGCTAGACTTGGCCAGTATGGGGCCAAGGCGGCGAAGGATACTCAAATTTGTCATTCCATGTTTCACAAGGCCAAGGCCACCTAGACCGAGTCTGACTTGAGGCAAAACTTGCTGATCTCTGCAGTGTGGTTCTGGGGGTTCCATCTCCTTGTCTGAAAACTAAGGGGTGGGCATGACACTTGCTTACTGAGATGCCATTAACTCCAGATGAACTTCCCAGACTTGAACATAATTTAGCATTTTTGGAATTCAGAACATGGATACTAATTGTTCCTGTTGAGAATAAGGTGCTTTTGCTAGGTGGTACGCATTTATGCAGCTAAGAAAATAACTGGAAAGCCTTTCAGAATTTTTAGACTATAGTCTGCAAATTGACTCATCATAATCACCGATGATTAACTTGTAAAGATCTATTCAGAGAAATGAATTTGAGACTTGTTTGACTGTAAGTCGTACAGAAGACAGCACACTAATTTCCCATAGGAGAATTTGGTATTTCATCATGGGGATCATTGGTAAATTAATTACACTGTTAATGTTTTCTGGTGTGTTTGAAGAGACAATTAGCATAAGTAAATCGTGAGTGAGATGACAGTTGCTTAACATTTGCTTCTGTTCATCAGACAAGATCTGAGGTTCTGTTAAGCCTCCATTTGAGTAGGGATGGGGAGAGAAGGGCATAAGGAAGGAGTGGTTGTTAACTTCAGTTTCAGCAAGTATAATCGGAACCAGTTACTAACAGTTGACAACATCGCTGTTAAATGCAAAGCGGGTAAAACTCATTCGACCTCACCGAGAGGTGACGGATGCCGGGAAACATGAGGGAGCTGGTTGTTGACGGGGGAAACTCATGTGAAACCTCGGCCGTCCCTCCTGAGCAGAGAGGATGAGAGACTAAGAGTGAAGGTGGATTTTAGTTGAGCTTGCTTTTCCTCCTCTCTCAGAGCTGCGTCTTCCTATGGATATTCTACAACATCTATCTCGTGATCAGGATCCGGGGCTCATGACAGCACAGTAAAGACTACAGTCCCTCTCTGGCGTTTTAGAATGGCCACAGCTTGCTCATGAGTAACACCTTCTAGAGACTCGCCATTAACAGCTAAAATTTGATCACCTCGCTTCAATCGGCCATCATCTGCAGCTGCTCCCTACAAACAAGAAACAGTCCAGTTCAATCCAGGGTAAAGCAATTAACATTCAAATAACATTAATATTATGGTGTGCACATATAAAGACTAACTTTAAAATCTACCGATTAAAGTTATGCTTTAGGTAATGCTTTTAGATAAAGAAAATTAAGAAAAATGTAAAATGTTATTGGAACAGTCATTGAATAGTAACTAAAACTATGCATTGTTTAAATAACTTACTAGTAGAAATGCAATAACATTAGTATTTCTTTTATTACAACTAGGACTTTATTTCAATATTCAGCGCTAAATGGAATTTCAATGTCATATTCATGACTATGTAATACACAAATGAAGGCAGAACTGAATCTGGTGTTAGTCTTATTGCTAATACCATCATCATATGTATAGGTTCCCACTGCATCATTAACCTATCAGCACTGTGGCGATCTGTCAAAAGTAAGTGTAGCCTCTAAATGGGTGAGTTACGTGGCATGGAATTACCTCTCAATAAAGCTGTTCTATATAGAAAGAAACAAAAGTGTGGCATCTCTAAAATGTTGTAATATCATATTCAAAATCTTCAACTTTATGTATCTTTGATCATCTAAATAGGTGTTTAGATGACTACTTTCATTATATACCCAGTCATGCACGCGGCTCCTCAAAACAGCACAAAGCAAGTGTAACTTGGGCTTTTTTCATCCTAAAACTGAGTATCTAAAAATGCCATGATATTTCGGGTGGGTAAGGGAGGAACAGACCTGGAAAATGTCTTACAGGAGGAGGCTTTCCCCATCTGTTGGGATAACTGTGAAAATCCCTGGAAAGGAAGTGCCGTAAGGTTCCTCTGAATGATGCTGACCTACTGGGGAAGTTAGTGAGGGCCCACAGGCACCTAGCACCTGAGGGACTCAGGCAGAAGCTGAGCTAAGAGACCTGTGCAGAGATCTGTGTCTATTAGTAGTGTGGAGGTCCTGAGGTGGTGGGTGAATTATCTAGAATTTCAAAACTGTGAAAAGGGTAGAATTTTTGAATAAAGCTGTAATAAAGAATACTCAAAACCAGGCCTGTACTGGGGGGGAAGTACCAAAATTAAACAACTTGTAACTTCAGTCAAATCTTTTGTGTGTGTGTGTGTGTCTTTTAAGAAAATGTGTTCACTAAAGACAGGATTAAACAAGTTACTCTAGGGAATAAAATCAGAGTTACTGGGCTCACTTGACTTTATTAAATTTTACATGCTGAGAGTTAAAGGCTTCAGCAAACCTCAGATAATTGCATAATTCATTTTTTCAAAGGAGTGTTAAGCTCTTCAAGCTTTCATTTTCAGCAATGTGAAAAAGGATGCTTTCTCAACTTTCTAGGATTTGTACACTATTTCAGGTATTGCTGGGCTTATCTCCTACATGACCAATGTGGCAGCTGTGGGTTAACCGGGGAAGAAAGAGACAAGAGGCTCACAGAGAGCCTCCATCTGGTTCGGAAATGTGGCTTTTCCCCACTTGCTGTGCCCCAGCTTGCTTACTCAGTCTGCCCTGCACTGTAAAATAGGCATCTACTCTCCACCTTTCACCTGTTCTAAGGATTAAATATATGGCCCATGGTATTTGCTCCATAAGGGCAGTAGTTTAATAAAATGAAACTCCAGTGATGATCAAACTCATGCTTTCCTGTTGCACAGACTCTGAAAAACTGCTCCCTAAATCTTCAGGGCTGTCGAAGTCTCTGGGTCCATGTCTGCTTGCTTATGGCAAGGTCTGGCTGCTGAAGGGACTAAGACCTAAAGTTGGCTTTGATTTGGAAGTTTCCAGCCAAACACCTGAAAGAAAATGGAAGGTCCCGAAGGCACTTGATCAGACTGACCAAGTCTTGCAAGCCCTATGTATTGGGTGCCTGTGATGCTTCATAGTTCCAGAGGGGAGAGGGATCCCGACGGGCCAGATCAGTTTCTTAGTTGTGTAAGAGAATTACTAAACGAGGCTGAGGGCACCAAAAAAGTCACGCTCTGTGGACAGCTAAGAGCCTAAAGAGACAAACATTTTTAAGAATACATGTTCAGTATTATAAAACTCCTTTGCCCATTTTTGGTTTATGATTCTTTTCAGGAAACTTTAAAATTTGTATATGTTGGTTCACTCAAATAAAAAAAAGAAAGAGAAAAATCATCAAATGAAATCTTATAGAAAACTCGATGGAACTATTTTAATAATAGTAATAATTACTTTCACTGGAATGTTCTTTTTCTGGGATGAAATGAACTAAGTAGGCCATTAGCTAGGGCTTTAGAACGCTTTTCTTTTTTTTAAATTCAGAGCTTTTCATTTTCAGGTGTGCTTCACTTTACAAAAAAAGGTCCACTCCTTAAAAAATAAAGCATACCAAGGGTATTCAATATTTACCACTATGTTATAAACTGCATAACTGCTTCCTAAATGAGCACTTGCAGTGAGGACCTTTGGAAAGGGCATTTTGTTTGAGCTTCATTCATTATTCATTCATTATTCCCACTACTCTTGTCCCACTCTGATTTGATGGTTATTTCTTTTCAAAAATTCGCCAGCAATGCATGGCCATTTCACTCTCAGCTGGAGGCTCTGGTGACCTGACAAAAGCTGCCTGACTCCGGCCCCGCCAGTCCATGGGCACGTGTAGGCAGGTGCAGCAGGTGCAGCCTGCTGAACTCTGGGTGGGGTCAAAAAACCTTAGGAGCTAACCAGTCCTCTCTCTGGACTGCAGCTGATCTATTTACAGTTACGAAGTGAGTTGGTGATTATAACATTTCTGGAGGGGCTTTTCAGAGGTGAAGGCTCGACTTGCTAAAAGGTGAGGGCTAACCTTGCAGCCTTTCCACTATCCTCATCTACATAGCTGGCACTCTTAAGAGCAAGGTACAAATGCCTCAAAAGAGGCATTATCATCACTACTACTTCTGGTGGTGTCTCAGGAAAGGAGGGCCTGTAGGTGGCTTATCCACCTTGGGAATGATCAGACTGGGGCAGCACTGTTATCTAGAATGTTTCTAATTTGCCTTCCCCTTTGCCCTTTGCCTGTCACCAAGTCAAGGGTGTTTAGGAACAACATGACTTTTTAACAGGCACCTTAGCAAGATGGAAACACGTGAGAACATCTGCGGGTGCCTAACGGGTCCCAAAGCAAATGTCAAATGACTTAAGGATTAGGTCAAGTCATGGTTAGGCCCAATGTACAGGTGATCAGATATGCTCGGGGAAAAGCGAACTTATCTTCAGTGTATAGTACAGCTTTCTAGAAAGAGCAATCATCTATCTTCTTTTGAACATCTTTATTTCTTTAGGAAAATAATGCTAAAGGAGGCAATCAGATTAATCAATAAACACATAACTATGATAAAACCAATGAAGAATAAAATTGTAATGTCAATCCTAAGTGCTTTTCAGAGATTTTAAAAATTTATAGTAAAATTAAATTCCTACTTAAAAAAATCCCAAAGAAGTTCAAAGGACCTTGTCTGCGAGCCGTCTGGAGGCATGTACACCACGACTGTGTGCTCAGCAGGACACACTGGAATGTTTAATTCCTGAGAAGGAGCGTTACCTAGTCTTAGTCTGACTTTTTGGGTGGATCCTGCAAGCACTCAGCAGCCTATTGTGAGAGAGAAACCACCTTAGGCTCAAGTGTCCTGAGGATTTCGGGGACAGGCAGCTGTTAATGTTGGGCTGATAAAGCTTCTGTGGCCCGCTCGTGTCTGCTACCTTTTCTTAAAGGAGAAAGCCAAGTCTTTATTCTAGCCCACAGCAATACTTCAAGGCCACCTTCCAAAGAGTGTGGCACTGCTCCTGATACTGTGTTGCTGAAATAGGACACTTTCTAAAATCTACTGGCATCTACTTTTGTAATAGGGTCCAAAGAAAATTGACTCCACTATTATAAAAGGACTTTTCTTTCACTCATCTGGTATGGGAATTTCCTATAAGATTCAAATAAAATAAGCATACATGTACATATCCAGGTATAGCCCAAAATAAACCAAAGCACTTTAAAAAAGTCTCACCTAGGTTCGATTAAAAAAAAGTAAAAAGTACAGTAAAAAAGGAAAAAATACCTTTGCAAATATAGTCTTGACATAAATTGGCAGGTCTCCATGGGGACTTCCATAACCCCCTACAATACTAAACCCCAATCCTTCAGAGCCTTTCTCCAAAGTAATAATCTTAGGTGGAGGTGTTCTGAAAACACAATGCATGCTGTTTAATTCCAGAATAGATATCGAGACGGAATTTCATTTTCATGGAAGAACACAGATTTGAGAGAGACTTTCATACTGCGAAGCTATTAAGGTCAGATCAAACTATCAGAGAGCAATCTAGAAACATTTTAGAATTTCCTGCGTTGTGCTGGAGTAATGACCAATGGACTTGATGTTTAGGGGTTTCTCTTTTATAAAACCCACAGTTTTTTATTTACAAATAAAGTCATGATGCTGAAATTGTCAAAACATCCTTCTATATGCTTAGTCTTAAACTCGTAAGTTGACCATTTAAATCTGAACGGAACTGTCTTTACATCCTGAAAGAATGCTCTTGGCAATAGGGAGGTGGGGCGTTAGCTTAGCTTAGTGTGGAGGCCAGCCTGCAGGCAGACCTGTGCCCTGAACAGGAGGCGGTGGCCCGGTAGCTCCGCAAACCTCTGCTCTTTTTCTGCTTGAACACCCTCCCACTCCTGCTCCACCACTCCCATCAGAGGCGGAGACTCAGGCTTCAAAAGCTGCCTCCACAGTGATGCCTCCGTGACTCCCCTGGGAGAGTTAGCCACATCTTCTCGGTGCTGCCTTTGCATGAGGCCCCAATGTCCATTATGGCCTCGTTATAGCGTATTGTGGTCACTACAGCATCTTTCTCCTCTACTGGACCATGAACTCCTTAAGCCTTAATTATCTGAGTACTCCTAGCACGAGGCTCAGTGCCACAAACTCAGGATCATGACTATGTAAATGAGAACTGAAATCCGGGAGAGAAGAGAGAACCCATGGTAAAGCAAAATGGGTAAAGACAATCTGTTTCAAGTGTGCCATTTAGATTTTCAAAGCTTCACTCAGTGTGGAAGTCGTCTCTCAGAAACAACATGGGTAAACATCAAATTACTTATGCAGGCTCAAGTAGGTAAATCTAAGCTTAACTAATACCAGCTTCTCATCCCAAAATGTGGCTGTCCCAAGGCCAAAGACCTGCAGGGACTTGGGTCTCCCGGACCCTGCCATTGCATTTGCAGCGGGAGGCTCACGCTGTGTGCCGGTGGCCTCGCCAGCTGAGCTGACGTGCATGTGATGTCAACCCAGCCATTCACAGATTTAGACAAATTTGTGAAACTGGGACATAAGTAACCTTTGAATATGCTGTTCTGTCTGGCGAGAATATTCTTCCCTCTCCTCCTCAATTTTTCCTGGCTCATTTTAGGCTTGATCTTCAGCTGGCTCGCACTGATACCAGCTCCTTGTTGGTGTACTTACTGGTTGCTTATAGCTGGCATCCATGGTAATTGCTCAATGTCAATGCCGTATGAATTGCTGACTGTTTTGAATGCCACTCCTGTTTTTCCCAATTACTTTAAAACTCAGCCTCAGTGTTATTGCCTCCAACCACACTCCCTGAGTGTGCCCCTCCTCCACGGTTCCCCAGGACCCTGGGCTGGCTTACCTCTCTCACTGAACTTAGCTCTCCTATACCTATCTACTCCTTTATAACCATAGATTTGGGTTTGTTTTTCCTGTTCTCTGGCAGTTCCATAAGGACTGGGGCAAGCCTTCACCTATGTTTCTAGGTTTGACTCCTTGGGACCCAGCCCTTGTGCAGTGTCTAGTCTTAGCAAGGCACTCGATGAATATCTGCTGAAATAATGATGAATTAACTCTATGGCTGAATGGTAATGATGTCACAAATAAGGCTCTACCTTTCATCACTTTGTGACCTTACAAGTTCTCTCAGTAATAACCCACTGGCTAGACGTGAACTTGATTTATGTTTCCTCTTTCAAAGGCCTCTATTCCCAAGGATATTGAAAGTCCCCTAGATGTCCAAAACCATTGTTTTAGAAATAGCCCCTAGAGCCACCAAATCACTAGAGACCTTCAAAATTGTGCCTATTAACAATTAGAGACCTCTTTTGGGGCAGGAGGTGCGCCCCCCGCCCCATGGAGGCGGAGGGTGGCAGTGAGGGAGGAACAGAGCCCCACTCCTCAGTGGGAAGCATCAGATGGAGTCTGTCTCCATTTATCTCATATTTTCAATTAGTTTTAATTTTTGTGTAGAGGAGAGTAAAAATAAAAACCCCCAAATGTAAACAAACAGTGGTCAGATTATAAGTGATTTAAATTATTTTAAGCTAATGGTTCTCAACTTCTCAGGAGCTGTACAGCTGTGGAATTATTTTAAAAAGTGGACACATCAAAAAATGCTAAATGTATACTACTCTTCCTATCAGGATCCTGATTTTTTTTTTTTGAAGGAAAGGGTCATTTTAATTTGGTAATGTTATACATTCATGTATTTGTCATATTTTAAAAGCATGCATTAATTACTTTCATAATAAGAAGATAGTAAAATAAGCTTAGTTTAATATGTTTCCTTCAAGAAAAATCCAGGAGCATCTAAGATCTTATTTCCAGGAATGTCATCAGTTTGGCTCAAATAAACTTTTATAAAAATTCAAAAAAAATGCAAAGATGTCATTTAAGTTGATGACATTCCAGGAAAAAGTTGGGAATGGCTCTGATCACCAGATCCTTCTAATAAACCATTCAGATCAGTCAACAAACATTTACTGAGCACCTACTAGTGACCAGGCACTGGTGGTGCTGAGAGGAATAACTTCCGGCAGAATTTCTCAAAGTATGAGTCCTCTGCCTGTAGGTAGCAAATGTTCCCTGGAGAATCCACTGTAGACCACCTACTCAGAATCTCTGAGACTGGGCCAGGGAAATTTAGCATTTTAAAATATGCTCTTTAGATTATTTTTATGTACATTCTAGTTTGAAAAACACTGCTTTAATGAGCAACTTTCACTGCAATGACTGGTTTTAATGAAGGACGCCAGCAAGTATTACAAGATTTTGCTTAGAAAACTGAGGAAACCTGGCTCCTTGCACACAAAAGCGGGACACACCTGGGCTGTAAAGCTGTGGTTTCGGAGGGGAGAAGGCATAGGCGCCGTGGCAAGGCCACCAGACGCAGGGTCTGTTAGCCCTGCCACAACAGTCGGTTCTGAACTTACACAGTGGAACAAAGCTTTGTGAAAAATAGGGAGACGGTGGTGCTTTGTTGGAGATTTTCTACAAATTAGAGAAGTAGTGTGCACTTTCCCCTCTTTTTTAGAGTATGTTATAGAGTCTGGAAAAGGTCTCACTGAGCTTTGTCCCCCCTTCCACCCGCCACAGGCACTCGGCATCTAGGACACTCACTCTGTGTCTTCTGGATGGTGTTCAGCAGTGGGTGAACCAAGGTGGTAGCCTGTAGACAAATTTTCAAGCTGAGTTGCTATGGCGCTTATATTGGTATCTGCTACAACCTGGGGGAAAAGTTAGAAGAAGACAACCCATTATAAGTCAGGGGAGAGTTAGAGAAATTATAGTGTACCCAATGGTCAGTTCTCAGTCCTCACCTCGTTCAACCTGTCTGCAGCATGTGACGCAATGGATTACTCTCGCCCTCTCAAAGTGTTTTCTTCATTTGATTTCCATGGCTCCACCCTAGTCAAGTTTCCTTTCTACCTTTGCTCATTCCTTCGTAAACCTCTATCAGAGTGCTGAAGGGCTCAGTCCTTGAGCTTCTTATCTTTTCCATCTAAACACATCTCCTTTGTCATCTCTTCTCAGCAGTTTCAATGCCCTCTGTGAATGGTACTTCCTGAGTCTGCATCTCTAGTACCACCACCTTTCATTAACTGCATGTATATACATTTCCACCAATCTGACGTTCCTAATAGGATGTTCAGCAGGTATCTCAAACCTAGCATGTCCCCACTGAGCCCCCACCTCCTCCACTTGTTCCCATAGCTTTCCTCATCTGAGGTAGCTACAACCTCATTCTTTCAGTTTCAGCAAACACCTTGGTGTCATCCTTGATTGCTCTTTCTTTCAAAACCTTTATGCAATCCTCATAAAATTCTATTGGCCCTCCTACAAAATTTCTATTGCCTGGAGTTTTACAGTAGCTTTCTCACTGGTCTCCAAGTGTATAGCAGATAGGATGGTCCTGTTAAAATACAGTAGATTGCCCTGCTGGTGTGGCTCAGAGGATTAAGCACAGGCCTGTGAACCAAAAGGTCCACAGTTTAATTCTTGGTCAGGGCACATGCCTGGGTTGTGGGCCAGGTCCCCAGCTGGGGGTGTGCAAGAGGCAACCCACCAATGTTTCTCTCACGGATCACTCGCTGAAGTTCTTCTGCCCAGTTACATCTCTGCCCTCATCTCTTAACAGTCTCCGTTGAGTTCCCCCCGGTCCAGCATTGCTGGCCTCCTTGCTGTTTCTCTAATACACCAGAGTCACTTCCATCTCAGTGCTTTGCAACCGCTGTGCCTTCTGCCTGGAGTGCTCTGCATCCGGTGTTAGTGTGGCTAGCTCCACTTCCTTCAGGCCTTTACCCTAAAGTCACCTTCCTTCCCTGAGCACTTGAACTAAAATCTTCACACCAACTTCATGGCCTAACATTTCCTATCTTCCTTCCCTGCTTTGCTTCCTTCTTACCACCATTACTATCTAGTGAGCTGGGTGTGTATTTTACCTTCTCTATCATCCATTGCTTCATATTAGAATGTGTGAGCAGGAAGTTTGTCTGTTTTGTTTACTACTGTATTGCCATCATGAAAACCAGTGTCCAGCATACATTGTATTAGGTGAATGAAAGAATAGCTCTAGGATTTGCCTTTTAGATGGTCCCAAAAGTACAGTAGGATAACATTTAAACATTCACTTTGTATTTCTATCCTGCAAAAATCATCCCAAAGCATTCAGAAGAAATATGGGGTAGCCCTGACAGCCCACACATAGCAGGACACAGAAAGGAGCTCTGGTGTTCAGTTTCTCCCACTTAAATGATGCCGAGTTTCGGCTTCCTCATCTGTCGAAAGGGAATCATAAAAGCATGTGTTATCTTCTAGGCCTGGAGTTGTTTTCCACCTCCATGAGTTGTCAGAGCATCCTTCTCAAGAGCTCTTGGGCTACCCCTGCTTCTGATCAACGGTTCTTTTTCTAGGTTACAATTCTCAGCGCACAGGTATGGAGTGAAGGGACTTAGCCTGACAGCAGTGCAAAGGAGCTTGATTTGCTTGCAGTTTCAGAATAAACCAACAGAGGGCACGGCTGCCTCAATCTGTAAGCTTGTTTGAATCTGTTAATATTTAGAAGGAAAGCGGGTGACAGGGCAGCCCTGGCCCAGGCTGGATCAGAATGCATTTTTGGGGAAACATCCTACTCTGGGGGAGAACACTGCTAAATGGGAGTTACAGGATCTTCTGGAAACACCATCATATAAAGACTGACTAAAAGAATTGTGGGAATATTTAGAATAAGAAACACAGAGGAAATGACAGCTTCTTCGTGATCACAAGAGCTCCTCCACTTTTCCCACAGCAAGTGTTTTGCAGTTGTCTTTGCATGCAACCTCTGTAATCTTACCTCCTCTTTAAAAAATAAAGATTTTATCTATTTTTTTAGAGAGAGGGGAAGGGAGGAAGGAAGAGAGGGAGAGAACCATCAGTGTGCAAGAGGAATACCTATCGGTTGCCTTGTGCATTCTCCCAACTGGGGACCTGACCTGCAACCCAGGTATAAGTCCTGGCTGGGAATCGAACCAGCAACATTTTGATTAGAGGGATGATGCCCAACGAACTGAGCTACACCGGTCAGGACAATCTTACTTACTCTTAAGCTACACCATTTTCATAAACCCACTCCATTCCAGCTTCTAGTCCCATCACCTGGCCCAGCCATCGATGGCCCACATTCTCTGCTTTGCCCAGTTTTCCAGTCTTTGCTGTTTTGACTAACCCCTTGTGGCTCAGTCCCAGGCCCCCTTCCCACTTGCATACTCAGGGTCTAGGTGACAGCATCCTCGTTCCCAGAGCTTTAAATGTCAACAACATGCTGACAGTTACCAGGCTAGTCATTATATCCAACTGCCAACTTAACATCAGCATTTTTAGTATCTCAAGGGCTTTTTAAAATTAATACAACTAAATCCAAATTCCATCCAACAACCGAATCCCTTCAATTCATTTTTTTGTCTAGTTTCCCACATTTTAGTAGATGGCATCTCTGGCTGACTAATTAGAAATCCACTAAGTATAATATTGAAAATACTTGACTGCTGGCTGGAGACTGTCCAACAGGAAAGGAAGCCAGGATGCTAACCATACAGGTGCTATTCTCTGAGCATCTCTCACCTGACATGTGTACTCTGCCACCAAGTCCTCTGCAGTCTCCCTCCAAAATACTTCTCACATCTGTTTCCTTTTCATCTCTAACTCAGGATGTGGTGACCATCCAAACTCAATTCATCATTATCAGCTGCCTTTTAATGGGGAATGCCCACTCATTCTCTTCCCATCTTTCATCCTTACAAGAGCCATTTATCTTTTTAAGCATAAAGTAGATAATGCCACTCCCCTGCTTAAAACGTTTCAGTGGTCTCTCTCAGTACTTGGAACAAAATTCACTCCCTAATTATATGCACGACGATCCTCCCCTTGCTTATATGGCTAATCCCATCTGTGTCCTTCCTTTCCATCCCTTCTTCCACAGTTCTGTCTGTCTGGAATCCACCCCCCAGCACACTCTGTCCCCCAAACCAGCTGGCCTGGTGTCAGCTTGAAAATTCCTTCTTTGGCTACCATGTTGAAGTCAGTTTCTCCTGTTTTTCTCTCTATAGCAATCTCGAAGTATTTCTCACAAATTGTGGTGCATACTTGTGTGACTGTCTTTCCACCCAATCACAGGATTCACGAAGGGCTGCTTCTCAATATTAATGTGCTCAGCACACACTTACCTAGAGTATCTGTGGAGTGAATGAATGAATCTAAAACTTTCCTAAGGAACAGGGATTATGACATTAATTTTTCTGAATTTTCACAGAACAGTGAGACTGAATTTTCACAGAACAGATAGAGGTTACAAGGAGACTGGTTTTGGGTCCTTTTAAGAAGGAATTATTAGATTATTAGATTAAGAATTATTAATCTAATAATTAAGGCAGTTACAGAATGCCACATTAGCACCCCACCAAAGCAAGTGCTCAAATAAAGTTCAAAAATCTATCAATTTGGGATGCGGTAAAGGGGATTCCTAGACTTGGTGGGAATTTGGACATGTACTCTCAGCTGACCAAGAAACACACCATCTATTATGGGGTTGAGAAAGGAAACAAGATACTGTTTCTTTCTTTCTAAGGTACCTTCAAAAGCCAAGGTCTGCTGGCAACTTGCTCATTTCTTGTTTATTCGATATGTAACAGCACCACTACTAAGCTGAACACTTTATGCTAAGCATTCTTCAGAGTGCCTAGAGAGGTAGGTACCATTATCCCCATATCACAGACACAGGAACCTGGAGCAGAGAGGCGAAGTAACTTTCCAACGTCAGTTAAGGAGTGAAGGCTGGATTTGGATCCATGCCATTTCACTCTGGAATCTTGTGCTCTTAATCATATGCAGTGTGAGGCAAATGGCCTGGAGTGAGGGCACAGGGTTTAGGGTCCGGACGTGGAGTCGGGGGAGGAAGAGTGGCAGAGAGGTAGTCCGACAGCAGATGCAAACAGAGCAGGAGATTGTCATAGTGTGTGCCCGGAAACAGGCAAAATCCACACTACAGGGAGAGGGCTTGGGTGTGGTAGACACACACCCCACAGAGGCTCCAAGAGGAGAGCTTTTTAACTTTTAGAAAGAGAATATATTTTCATGACTCCATGAAATCAGCCATATAAATTATGAAACCAAAGTCATAGTTCTATTTGGGTAAAAGTTGTTTTATCTTTAAAATCTAGTTAGAAAATATATAAACACTTCTACAACATCATCTTGCAGAAAAACTCACATCCCTCCAAAACATAAAGGCCTCTTTGCTTAGTCCAGAACCCTGAAATAAAAAAGGCCTCCCAACCACTGATAATATTAAATCCTAGAGATCCACCTAGGATCCTAGGAGCTACCTAACTAAGTCCATGCCTGTTTTGTAGGAGTGGAACCTAAGGGGCTGAGTGGGTACCATGAGGGATTTTCACTGACAGCTAGGTTCTGCAGGAAGATAAGGACAGCACACACCTGTCACCCCCAGATGATTTCCCAGCCCTGAGGCATTTGCACTTCCCAGGGACTGACTTGTGAGAGGGGATAAACTGATTCGAAAGGGTGTGCGAGTTCAAGGAGATGTGGTCTACGAACATTGACTCAGCCCTGTGTCTGAAGAGGGCTTGCTCTTGCCTCTCCACTGCCTGGGAATGAAGAGCTTGGAGGTAAGGCTAGGAGAGGTCTGCTTGTGCATTCTGAAGTAGGGGAAGGCAAACAGGCTGATGAAAATTTTCCTCATTTTGGGGGGTGGGGGTGGGAAAGGAAATCTTGAATTCCTGGATACAAACTTCTGTGGCAGGTTCTGAGGACAGAGATGGGAGCAGAGGAAACCAAGGGAAAGCCATCATGCTCCCTGCGCTCCACAGCCGCAGGCCTGCAGCGGACGTCAGCTAGCGCGGGAGGCGGATGCGAACACGTGCCGTGCAGAGTGGAGGGAGGACAGGGGAAGGACCGAGTTCCTGAGTAAGGCAAGGAGGCAGGTTCTGGGTCCTGAGACGAAGGAGAGTAGGTCTGTGCAACACGAGTGTGTGGTTCGACAGCCATGGTGTCCGGAGTCCTTGGACCTGGCTAGGGCCAGCTTCAACTCTTAAGATCAGTGGCCTACGGTCTGGCGTTTCACAGATCAGCAACCCGCTTTCCTTTCATCTGCCTCCCCGGGGACCTGGACGGGTGGGAGATGTCCTCCTTGCTTCCTATGCACCCTGCAAAGCCATCCAGTTCAAAATCTGTGGGTCTTTTAAGTTTATGTTCCTCCTATTGTTGCAGTTAGTGCTGCTATAGACATCTTGAAAGTGGTTCCTGAAGGTAGATCACAAGATAAGGAACTGCTGGGTGATGGGTGTGCTCATTCTGAACTGACTAGATCTTCCTAAATTGCCAAGTGGTTGGTCCAGTTCAAACTTTCACCAGGCATTTAATAAAAGTGATGGGGGACTTGAAAGTTGGAAAATTTTAGTTTAAGTAATAGCTAATAAGCTTAGTAATCAATGCACGTAAAAGCTATTGTTCCAGGAACTGAAGGTGTGACCCACCCTGAGTCCAGATGACCACAAGCAGTTCCACCTTTGTGCTCAGGAGGACTGCAAGCAATCAATATGGTATCTGAACCACTGTGCTCCAGGGTGAGATGCCCACCGCCCAGGACACAGCTAAAGACCACTACCCAGGGTGAGAATGCTGAAGTTGTTTTAATCTAATTAACTTCTCCCTGAATTCCAAACTCCTTACCTACACTTTGTTCTCCTAATAAAAAGGGCCATATAAAAATGGAATTTAAGATGGTCTGTTAGGGTGCAAACCCATCACCAACCATTTGAATAAAGTGCCCATAAAGATTCAATCTCTGTCTCTGCTTATTGGGTCTGGTAGGTGACAGGCAGCACAAATGCCAGCTTTTCCAGTTTCAAAAGTACTTTCTGCCCTGGCTGGTGTGGCTCAGCGGATTGAGCGTGGGCCTGCGAACCAAATGGTCGCTGGCTAGTTTCCCGGTTGGGGCACATGCCTGGGTTGTGGGCTGGGTTCCCATGGGGGGCGGTGAGGGGCAACTACACACTGGTGTTTCTCTCCCTCTTTTCCTCCTTCCTTTCCCCTCTCTAAAAATAAATAAGTAAAATCTTAAAAAAAAAAAAAAAGTACTTTCTTTCCTTACACCCTCCCCAAACTTACTATGATCAAACATGTAAGGGCTACCTAAGGAGAGGGAGGTGACAGACCTGAAGAGGAGGAGGAAATCCTTGTACCTGAGGAGAGGGTGACTTGTGAAACGAAAGACAAGGAGGAAATCTCTCCACGTGGGGAGGGGAAGACTTGTGAAATGAAAGATGGGGAGGAAGCCTTTTCTTTTCCTCTGAGCCTAAAGAACATGCAGAGACCTCTGAATTCGTGAAAGAGGAAGAAGCATTAAGTATGTAATTCCTCCTCGCTCTGCATTTCCCCCTCCAACTGCACCTGTCCCTCACTCTGCATTTCCCCCTCCAACTGCACCTGTCCCTCACTCTGCATTTCCCCCTCCAACTGCACCTGTCCCTCACTCTGCATTTCCCCCTCCAACTGCACCTGCCCCTCACTCTGCATTTCCCCCTCCAACTGCACCTGCCCCTCACTCTGCATTTCCCCCTCCAACTGCACCTGCCCCTCGCTCTGCATTTCCCCCTCCAACTGCACCTGCCCCTCGCTCTGCATTTCCCCCTCCAACTGCACCTGCCCCTCGCTCTGCATTTCCCCCTCCAACTGCACCTGCCCCTCGCTCTGCATTTCCCCCTCCAACTGCACCTGCCCCTCGCTCTGCATTTCCCCCTCCAACTGCACCTGCTCCTCACTCTACACTCCCCCACCTAAGAGGGTTTTCCCTTCAATATTCATTTCCTTCTTAAATTTTGTCTCCTCCTCAAATTGCTTTACTGGTAGGAAGGTATTTATTCTGATAATCATTCTCTCTTGTGCCTCGGCTCCTTGCAGCACTTGATAATTAGGTTATAAGCACAGCTAAACTCAATCAGGACTGTATGTTCTATATTAAAACAATGTATGTTTGATAGAACTTCTAACAGGGTAATACATACAGCACAGGTCTTTATTGCACAAACCACAGGATGGCTACCTTTCCTTAGAAACAGGTTTGGGGGATTATGTTTTAGAGAAGTGAGAAGTCAAAATATTTTCCAAGTAACTACAATATTATAATGCACAAAAGCTTGAGCTCTTTACTTTGAACTTTCCACAGCTGCTGATCGCATAAAGCAGGGGTGTCAAGCTCATTTTCACCAGGGGCCGCATCAGCCTCGTGGTTGCCTCCAAAAGGCCGAATGTAATTTTAGGACTGTATAAATGCAACTACTCCTTAACTGTTAAGGAGTTGAAATTACATTCGGCCCTTTGAAGGCAACTGCGAGGCTGATGTGGCCCCCGGTGCAAATAAGTTTGACACCCCTGCTATAAAGGAAGACGGTCAGCCTTTACATTTGTTGGGACTTAAATCTTCCAGTACAAAAATACAAACAGCACTCACACCCAGCCTGGATCCAGAGTACAGACATGCCGCAAAAAGACAGGAAGGCTGTCAAGTTAAGTGATTCCTGAGAAAGTGGGCATCTCAAGATGGGGCACATTACAGAATAACAATCAAGAAAAGCTTCCCTAGCCCTGGCTGGTGTGGCCCAGTGGATTGAGCATTGGCCTGTGAACCCGAAGTCCCCAGTTTGATTCCCAGTCAGGGCACATGCCTGGGTTGTGGGCCAGGTCCCCAGTTGGGGGTATGTGGGAGGCATCTGATTGGTACATCTCTCACACATTGATGATTCTCTCCTTTTCTTTCTCCCCTTCTTCTCCTCTCTCTAAAACTAAATACATAAAATCTTAAAAAAAGAAAAAAGAAAAAGAAAAGCTTGCCTGGTCCCATGCCTGGCATTTGGTATAATTTAATGAGGTAGAAGCACATTTGCTTAAAGTTTTTATTTAGAATCTAGTCACACTGATTCTAGTGACATTAGAATATATTGATTTTAATGTGTCTGTTTTAAAAATGTACTTGTCCCACTCTGGCTGGTGTGGTTCAATTGGTTGGAGCATCATCCTATAGTCTGAAGGGTCATGGGTTCACTTCCCAGTCAGGGCACATGCCTAGGGCGTAGGTTCAGTCCCTGGTCTGGGAAAGTACGAGAGGCAACTGATAGATATTTCTCCTTCATGTTGATGTTTCTCTTCCTCTCCCTCTTTCCCCCTCTCTCTAGAATCAACAAGCATGTCCTTGGGTGAAGATTAAAAAAATGAATAAATAAACATAAAACTAAACTTGTCTGGCCTTAGATGGGTAGCTCAGTTGGTTAGAGCATCACACCCATGCAGCAAGGCGGCGGGTTCCATCCCCAGTCAGGGCACGCAGAAGAAACAACCAACGAGTGCATCAGTGAGTGGAACGACAGATCGATGTTTCTCTCTCTCCCTCCCTCCCTCCCTCTCTCCCTGAAAAGATCAATAAAAAAAAAAAATCAATAAAAATACTGTATAGTGGTCTGAAGTGTCAAATGTGTTAAGTCAAATAAAAAGGGGCAAATCGCCATCTAGTGGCACACACCTCAGTTGTCACCTGGAAAACCAGCCCACTCCCAGGACTTCAGAAGCAGTTTTAGCATCCCCCTGACTTCAGATCTACGTGATTATAGTGCTGTTAATAAGATACCACTTACTTAGTGCTTACCATTTGCAGTACATTGTTTTTATAAATATTCCATCTCATTTGATCCTCACAGGAGCTATGACCCCTCCTTATAGGACGTAAGGCACAACTTCTGAATGCCTGCCTATCCTACAGAACTTCCACTAGGTCTTCATTTCAACTTTCAAATCTTTAGCTCTTTATCCTCTTCCTGGAGTCAATTACCCCCTTCCTGGCATCACTTAGCTTTTTATTCATTATGAACCTCATAGATCTTACCCCTGGTTACCTATTAGAATCACCTGGGAAGTTCTAAAATATCTCGATGTCCCTGTCACATCCCAGACCAATTAAATCACTGCGGTGAGATCCAGGAACCAGCCATGGAATCAATGATTTTGTTGTGTAACCAAGGTTAAAAACTACTCACAAACCACTCCTTTAATGATGCTTACCCGTGCCTTTATGTGCTCTTCCTACACACACTACCACACACCTTTACAATTCTCAGCCCAATTAATCCATCCTTCTCCTGTACTGGAATTTGTCTGCAGCCAATTGATAACTGTGCTGATTTGTTCTCTGTAAGTTCACGTCCTTCACCTTGGTCAGCACAGCTCAGCATCCTTGACCCAATGCAACCAATATGTACCAGGCAACTGCTCTGGGCACGGCCCCCTGCTGGAGGCAGACACTGTCTCCACTTTAGAGGAATCCATAGCCTTCAGGGGCACTCACACCCAGACTCCCCCTGTTTTTAGATGAGTTTCTAAACAAAAGCTTTCCCAAGATTCAAAAAGATGGGATAAGAGCCCTGACTGGTGTGACTCAGTGGGTTGGGCGTCGTCCCATGAATTCAAAGGGTTGCAGGTTCGATTCCTAGTCAAGGTACATGCCTGGGTTGCGGGCCAGGTCCCTCATTAGGGGGCATGAGAGGCAACTGATCTATGTTTCTCTCTCTCTCTTTCTCCTTCCCATCCCCTCTCCCTAAAAATAAATAAAATCTTTAAAAAGATGGGATGAGAAAAGAAAAAAAAAGAGAAGGAATGAGGGTGCAGTGAAATGGGTATTCCAGGCATAGAGAAATGTATGTGCAAATCTTTGCTCATCCTAAATAATGCACTACTCCAGTGGGCCTCAGGCTGGTCTCCAAACCAGCAGCATCAGCAATACCTGGGAGCTTATTATAAATGCGCATTCTTGGATCCCACCCCACTCCTATGGAATCAGAACCTCTGGGGGTGGGACCTAGCAACTGTGATTAACAAGCCACCAAGGTGATTCCAGAGCATGGTAAAGTCTGAGAAGCACTTCTCTCAAATACCACAATCTTTTCTTTACTCACTCTTAGAAAATGACATCCTAAGGAGAAGCCATCAGACTCAAATTCCCCTGTAAGATTTCCTTTTCAGGAGTAACATCAACCCTACCTTTTCTTCTATCTCTTTTTCTCCCAATTACTCCCTTGCTCTCTACTGACTTGCCACCAACTCTAAAAGAAGGAACTCAATTATTTTAAAGATTGCTGGTGATGTATCTCCAGTTGGAGCGACTTTTCTGAGGTTTTATTTACATTTGCCTCATTGGTTAGTATGCTATTCTTGAAATTCTTTTCTCCCTTAGTGTCCAGGAACTGTGTTTTCAACTCCTAGTTCTTTCTCTATTTTATTTTTCCAGGTTATTCCTTTTTGTATGTGCATGATAAAAAACTCAACACTCTTACTCCCTAGAGACAAACTGAACTTCTTTTTTTAACCCTAGAGGTATAATCTAAATAATATGCCAACAAGCCAATTTTGAAATGTATCATCTTGATGACATCGATTGACTCCCTATTCCAGGAGATGAAAATTTAATCTGCCAAACTTCCACTTAACTTTTATATTACTTTTAAGGTCTACTTGTTTTGTTTCTTTAAATATACTAAAATCACTATAGGTCTGACAATGTCCAGCAATGTTCTTTTTCATTTCAACTTAAACAATGAAATCTATTCATGTATAATTAAAAAAAAAATAGCCCTGACTGATGTGGCTTTGGGGGTTGGGCATTGTCCTGCAAACAGGAAGTTTGATGGTTTGACTCCCCGTCAGGGTGCATGCTTGGGCAGCAAGCAAGGTGCCCAGTTGGGGTGTGTGAGAGGCAACTGATCGATGTTGCTCTCCCTCTGCCTTTGTCTCCCTTCCCCTCTCTCCAAAAAGAAATAATAATAAATAAAAATAGAAATGATCATACAGTATTTAATGAAGTCCCCTTCTTCCCTAATTACTAATTGTCACTCCCTACAAATAATTATTGTTAACACTTTTAGCTGTTTCTTCCAGTAACTGTTTTCATATTTCTAAAAAATCGTGCTTTTACTTCTATTTCTTGATTTTTCAGCTTTAAACATTATCTGATCATATCCTATTATAGAAGATGAATATTTACCTCTTATATTTTCCTTTCCTACTACTACTATTTCATGCACTATGATGCTTGGTTGTATCGGTTTTATTACTATGAGTTGGAATGTTTACACAGACATTATTTATATGGAGCCAACTACTCAACTATGATTACAGTTCTTTTTCATACAAGTTTATTTTCCTGAAGGTTAATAATTATCTATTTTTGTTTAATTTTTAATATACTTATCACTAAGTCAGCCCCAAACTTTCCAACGGATCTCAAACTTCCCACTCAGTTAAACATGAGATAATCTGCTCCTCTGTTTTCCTCTTTAGTCCAGAGGCATCTCCCTCAGAGCCCTCTTCTCCTCCTGCTCCCATTTGGACAAGTTGTTGTCTCTGCCGGCTATGGAGCTGTCCTGGGACTTCGATGTTCTTTAGCATTGGATTCACTGGCTTTCCTCTTTCTTACTTTGCTCTTTTGTTGGAGAATATCCTAAACTAATGTCTCAGAGACACACTGCTGAAAAAAGCCAGGTGCTGTCTGAATCTCTTGTTCTTGTGTAAGTAGCATATACTTTTGTCCTGGAAAGTTTTGGAATGTTTATAGGTATCATTCTTGTTTTATTTATCCTGTTCACTGATTAAAAGACCTTAAGTTGAATTTATTTTCTTTGTCATTTTTCTGCTTTTCTTTTTTGTAACCCCTACTTGTTGGATATTGGACCTCCTGAATTAATCTTGTGTTTTATTTTTTTCTCTTTCATTTTCAACCTAGGGCTTACAGGAAAAGTCAATGTTTTCTGAATATTGTCCTATTAAGTAGGACATGTCTCTCTCTTCCAACCAGCAGCCAGGCCCTTTTACAGCAGCAGTTCTGTGCTTGTTTTTTGTGTGTTGGAGGATGCCTCCCACACTACTTTGCAGCCAGGCCCTTAATTAATGTCCCTGATCTCAGACTCTCTTTGGCTCTCCCTACTTGCTGCTGATTCCTAGCCTTTGTCCTCTGTCTTTGTCTCTACTCCCTTCATTCACTGAACCAGCGTCTAGGAAGTGTAATGTGGCAGCCAGTGGGGATGCTGACGTTAAAAAGCTGCAGATGGCTTAATTTACCCTCTCCGTTTCCAGCACCGAAGACCCCTGGCCATCGGGAGCACATTCCCTGTGCCTGCTGGACACCTCTCCACCTGGATGTCCCAAATGACAGTGTTCTCTTCTGTCCCAGCATACACCTCCTAAATTTCCTGGATTGGAAAACACTACCTCAATCCCCCCATCCTCCTATGCTCTAAAATGGAAAAGCTCTTAAGATTTTTTTATTTATTGATTGATTTTAGAGAGAGAAACAGAAACAACAAATCAGTTTGTTGTTCTACTTATTTATACATTCATTGGTTGATTCTTGTATGTGCCCTGACTAGGGATCAAACCTGCAAACTTAGGGTATCAAGAGGATGCTTTAAACAACTGAGCTGGTTGGTCAGGGCTGGAAAAACACTTATTGGACCCAGAGCAAGCCTCACAATTTCCTTTAGTTAAAAAAAAAAAAAAAATTTCCTTATACACTTTTTTATCCTCTATGTTCTCAAAAAAGTAATTATTTTTTAGCAGAGAGCCAGAGTTACCTGATTTTATCAAAAAAAGATTTTATAGTAACTAGAGACAAAATAACTCAACTGACAAATGATCAAACTACAGAAGCAAATATAACTGGAAACATGTAAAATGACCCCTCATAGCCAAATCAGTCTCTGCTGACTAATCCGTAACTGGAAATAAGAAACATCTGACTTTAAGAGAAAGAATATCTATCTTCTTATCACACTTAGAGACAGCAATTTAACTGTGGGGAGGGGTTTCCAGAAGTGCTGGTTGTCTCGTCCACACTCCTCCCCTTCTGCACCCTGAAGTCTGTTGACCCAGACCTTGATCTTCCCTGTGCAATCGGTAGCTGCTGACTTCTCTGCACAACCACTGACAGTTAAGTTTTTTTCACATTGTCAGACACAATGACTTGACCTTCCCTACTATTCTGTCAATGCGCTGGCTCACTTGATAACACAAATCACCTAGTGACACAACTGCTGTGATCACGGGATTGCTGGTGCTAATCCTGCACACTGTTTTAATGGAAGGAAATATGCCATGCAACTGAAAGGTGTCTGATGCAGGACGTGAGACTTTCCTGGGCTTCGTGTCTAAAGCCGTTGGCAGCACATACGCTGCACACCCACAACTGTGTACATTACAACTGTCAACATCCCAAAGGCGTCCCTTAAGCTTTTAATAACACATGTTAAAAAATAACACCAACTAATGTGTTTAACACGAGATCATTTGAAACCAAATGTCATTTTCTTCTTAAAATACAGAAATAAGGAAAACAAGGAACTCATTCAAAAGTATGTTCCTAGCAGCAGTTTGGCTGAATGAAGCGTTAACTCTGCATGGGAGAGCATGAGTTCCTTTTCATTTAAGGTACTTTTTATAGTTCATGTTACACTTTTACATTGTGTCTTCCCATCCCTTTGCGAAGAAGGTGGAGCTGAACAAATTATATTGGTGCACGCAAATAACGACTATACCAGGTTTTGCTGAGGGAAACACCTTTTTGTCTTGACATAGTCATCATTTGAAATGACTTCTTAAAATTGTGTAGCTAAGGGTCCTCAACTACAAGGTTGGAGAGTTGCGTGGGTAGGGCCTCTAGGGGTTAGGCTAATTTGAAGGGAAAGCAAGCGCAGCAAACGAGAAAAGATTCAGGCTGTGACAATGGCAGAGGGAGGAACGGCAGGTAACCTGGTAAGATTCCACTGAAAGTGCAGACGAGGAGGAGCGGGAGGCGACTCTACAGCCAGTCCACATACTCGGGGACCCAAACCACTGAATAAGCAGGTTGCTGATCACGTGAATTCCCCTGAAATACTGATGGTATTTTTATTATACCCTTTGTCCATGCTGAAAGCCATATACTTTTTTACATGTCTGTGTTGGCACTTTGGTCTTAGACCATTCAGATGTGAGAATTAAGCACCACAAACTGGTTCTCCCAGAAGTAATGGTTTTTCAATTCGAACTTTTACTTTAGGGCTTGAATGGTCTGAGGGGCTGGGTAGCCCCCTCTCTAAGGTACAAAATTGTGGGTTTTATTCTTTTTACCTATAAACCATTTAATACTAATTCTGCAGAGTATGGTGATTATAATCCTGCCTTTGGGGAAACTCTTAAGGAAACACACGGCCAGGATGCTGCCTCTCACTCACCACATGGTGTCAATCTCTGAGACACCTGAAGTGCTGAGAATGTAAGAAGAGGCGGTTAACAGCACGCCTCGTTTCCACTTCCTGGTGTATTTCCCTGTGCCTCTCTAGACAATACTCTTGGAGACCCCAGCTGATAAATACTTGTCTGCCTTAGTTGATGGCTACTGTGCAGTGAGAATTTAACAGTGTTGGCAATCACGCATGGTACAGGAAAAAGAGCATTGTATTTCTCCCTTCTTTTAATGTGAGCGGACGAAACAGCACTTGGGCAGTCCAGTAAGTTTTTGGGCAGAAGAAAAGAAATCATTTCCTATTCCTTGCGAACTCTGATTTACAAAAGAACACTGGAAGCTAAAAGCCTTGTTGATTTATCACGTGAAGCAAAGAGTCATTTTTCTCCCCTTGTTATGCTTTCATATAATCATGCTCACTGCCTGTATGGGTGGCATTAAAGAATTTCTGAATAAAAATAATAATTTCTTGCTTTCAACCTTCATAATTCACATCAGCGAGCACCCTGCTGGGCGGTGATGCCTACTGCCAGTGAAGCTCAATCTTTCCTGCACGCCACTTATCTGCCTCACGCAGCTGCATGTTCCATTGATGCAGTACCTGCAGGATAATGCGCCCGTAGGCGTTCTTCAGCAGATTAACCACATCCGCGTGAGACAGCCCATCCAAAGGTTGCCCATTGATGCTGACAATCCGATCTCCAACCTGGAAGCACAAAAGTGGTAGAAAATCACTATCATTAAGAAAAATTAAATTTGAGAAGAATGCTTAAAATTCTTTGGAAGTCATATTTCCCATTTGTGGCTATTGTGAAGATTCTGTGTTTCTACTGTGCGTGCCTGTTCCAGAAGCATGAGGAATTTTTATGGCTTTCCCCAAATACAGGCCAATCAGAGACACAAGAAGGGGGTCAGAGTTGATTATTAAAAGGCACGGCAGGCCACTTTTGTAGTTTGGTAATGGTGGTGTTTCATGCATCCATTCGCCAGTAATGGTGGGGTGTACGAATTAACTGTTCAATGCAGCTCTAGTGAGAAGGCCAAATATTTTCCGCTTTATTTTTCTACTTAAGTTAAAATTAATGGGCAATGGAAAAAATAATTATAAGAATGTTGATTCTTTTGGTTGAAGAAAGATTCTAAGGTCAAATCACCCTCAAGTGAAAATCAACTTTGGGTGGAAGCAGGTGCTGAAAGATGGTATGGGGGAGCTGCAAGTTCTTCTGTCATCGAGAAGCTTTGATACAAACAATAATATTTTTATATGCCTATGGACCTAATGAATTTCAGGTATAAACTTTGCCCAATGCATTTTGTCCTCAGCATAGGTCTCTGATGGCTGTTGGAATTCCAACTTTAAACAAAGTGCCCACGGCGGCAACTTCCTCTCCCACCCCACCACGTGCTGCTAGCACTTCCCCAGGCCCCATCTGTTTACTTTAAGCTTCTGTGTGCGTGCAGCCACTCCGTTGGCCTGAATCATGGCAATGAATATTGGGATGTCTCCTAAGGGGCTTCCTCTTCCGCCAGCAATACTGATTCCAAGGGCATCACTGAGCTCCTAAAAAAGAAGCAAAACACAGTACATATTTAATAAAGAGCCACAACCTGTCTGTCCTTGGTAGCTACCGAACAAAACACTCCATGATGCAGGAGGTCAGGGTAACACAGGAGCTAAGCGCAGGTCTTTTGGTGTCAGAGGAACCTGTCTGTTTGTTTCTTTCTTTCTTTCCTTCTTTCTTTCTCTTTTCTTTCTAGATTTTATTTATTTATTTTTAGACAGAGGGGACGTGAGGGAGGAGGAGAAGGAGAGAAACATTGATATGAGGGAGAAAAACATCGATCAGTTGCCTTTCATACACACCCCGACTGGGGACCAAACCCACAACCCAGGCATGTGCTCTGACTGGGAATCGAACCTGCAACTCTTTGCTTGGCAGGGTAACATTCAACCAACCAAGCCACACCAGTCAGGGCAGAAAAACCTGTGCTTCAACAGTAGCACTTCATTTGCTGGGGAGGCCTCAGGAAGCTTCTTAACCTTTTAGAGCTTCCATTTCTAGGCGCAAAACGGGAAGAATCCCACCTACTTCCCAGTGTTGGTTTGAGGGGTAAATGAGATGATATAGTGCAGTCCTGGACTACAAAAAAGGCTCAATAAAGAGGCAATAGTGGGAGTGAAAAACCAAACCAAACCCTATGCTACTGCTCACTTTGGTGGCCAATTTTGATGCAGACTTGGCAAGTAGGTTCTCATATGGTGTTTATAATCAAACTGCCACACATATCATGCTCTCGGGGGTGTGAACAAACATACTTGGCTCTGAAAGAGCTACATGACTGCTTAAAACAAAGGATGTTAGAAGACACTCCCTATAACAACGACGTAGTTTGGAGAGAGAAGTAAAATGTGATAGGAAATGTTCCCTAAGATTATTAGGTGAGGCAACATGGTTCCCTAGGACCCTGGTGAAGAGATCCTGGCTTTAGTCCAGGTTCTTCCCACATTCTATCAGAGGGTTAGCATTTTTTTTTTTTTTTTTTACGTTATTCCCTTATATATTTATTCATTTGCTTTACCTTACAAAATATATAAAAAAGTCAAAATTACGATTGTTACTGCTAACAATAACTATTATGTGAAGTTTAATAAATTTCTTTGCAGTATTTTCTTTTTAAAATCTTAAAACATGTGCTACCAAGAGTGTGCAAAGTAGTGGGTAGAAAAGTTACTTGAAATAATTATTTTCCCTATCTGTTTAAAAATCTCTAACAGAACAACGACAAGTTCCAGATTTAGCATAGTGTCATATGCACACTATAGTATATCTCTCCGGCTGAGGAAAATAAAGGATGTGTCAAAATACAAAAAACAACTACCTGAAGCTTCTGAAAAGTAAAGAAACTCAAAATGTGGTGGAAAGCCAAAACTTGGAGAAACGACAACAGGGATGACCGGCCTGGTTGTTGGACTGGCGGCGCTGTCCTCGGGGTGAGACACAGGCCAGGAGCTGGGAAGTGGGGCACACGGCTACCGTTCGGAGATGCTCCCCTCTTCCTGGTCAGAGGGACCAGGAAAAGGAGCGCCTGGTGGTGGGAGAATAAAGGAAGAAAACTAGAGTAAAGGGAGCTGGAGAAGGGATCCTCTAGCTCTGAGTGAACCCACAGAATTCTCAGGCTCAATTCTAAGCTGTGCATGCATAAAACAGACCAACCAGAGAACTGAACCACTGCTCCCGAATGGGGAGATGCAGCGCATAGTAGTCTCAGCTAACTGGGTGGCCGCATCCTGTCTACTCATGGGGTCCAGCATAAAATCCCACGCTGCTCATCTTATGAAAACCCAGGATACGGGGATCTTTTTTTTCTTTAGTTCTTGGAAATACGTAGCGCAGTTGAAAGCAAATATCACAACGTTACTTGGTGGGTTCTCAGATTACGTGAATGTTAGTATGCGCCAACTAGGGCAGAGATGCTAGCGCAGCAGGTGTGGTGAAGGGACCTGTGTGGTCACAGGGCTTCCACAGCTTTAATTAATCACTTAAAAACCTGCACGGCTTAGTGTGCTTCGGTCTGACCTCAGTAAAGTTGGGAAAGGGGGAAAAAACAAAAATGACAACAAAAACCATGTATGTAAGAACTTTAAAAACTCACGTCTCGTAAGTGTGAGGCATGATTCTTCACTATTAACAACATGACTAGTGCTGCCATGTCATGCCTACCATACAGAAGGAAGGCAACGCTGACCTCTTCAGCCACCGGCAGCCTGCAGCTTGCTTTCCAGAGCATGTATGTCTAGCTCACAGTTTCTGAGTGCATTGACAGTAACGTCCTGGGTGCCAAACGGCAAAAATGAGTGTCATGATGAAGTTTCCCCTAGACCATGTGTGGGAAAATAGGGCTGGTAGGACTAGGTCTTTTTATAAAAGCTTTTTAAAAACAAGTGGCTCTACTGACTGAGAAAACATAAAATGGCATTTTATAAATCTTGGAATAAGGAGAAATTCAGGCAATAATTTGCTTTTGTGCAAACCTGCCATGACGTTTCCTGAATTTATCCATAATGATGGACATGTTGGCACATCGAACCTCCCCATTGTAGGAACAGCTGAGTTGCCACTTGGGTGGAAGGACACTGGGATCACAGACGCAGATATAGTAAAGATTTCACCAATACTAATAGATGCCACTTCCTGGACATTCATGATGCACTAGGCACTATGAAAAATATACTATATGCATTACTTCATTTAATCCATACAACAATATTCACCTTGTAAGGTAAACAGTGTTTTCACCCCCATTCTACAGATAAGAAAGTGGAGGTTAAGTAACTTGCCAAAGATGATAGAGCTAATAAATAGTAGACTGCCTTCAAATACAACTATGATTGACTCCAGAGAACTAAGTGATGCTGGATATAACTTTACTGCAGTTAAATAATTACAAGGTCACACTTTTTTACACTTCTTGAACCCCAAATTTAAGGATCAAAGTGATCAAAATAGAAGTCCACTTTCTAATACTCCAGATTTTATGCTGGAGTTTGAAATTCAGGATTTGACAGATGCATGAACTAAAATGCATCTTATGCAATCTTCTTAAGAAGGCAATTTAGCAATATGTATAAAAGGCTTTAACAACAAGTGTGGCTTTTGACCCAACAATTTCATTTCTAGGAGTTAATCCTGAGAAAGTCACCCATGACATAGGCAAACCGCGCAACCCCCGAAGATACTTTGCTATACAAGGTAAAGAAAGTTTAGAAATATGCTAATTGTTTTAAAAGAGGAAGCTGGTTAAGCCCTGGCTGGTGTGGCTCAGTTGGTTGGCACATCATCCTGTAAACTGAAAGGTTGTGGGTTCAAATCCTGATTAGGGCACATGCAGGGTTCCGGGTTTGGATCCTGCTTGGGGTGTGTGCAAGAGGCAACCAATCGATATTCCTTGCTCACATAGATGTTTCTCTCCTTCTCCCTCTTGACCTTCCCTCTCTCATTCTCTAAAAATAATGGGGGTGGGGGGAACGTGGTTAAGCAAATCATAGCACATTCATATAATGGAATATTATGTAACCAATAAAAATCATGCTATATACTAGCTATTTTCAACCTTTTCCATCTCATGGCATATATAAACTAATTAATAAAATTCTGCAGCATACCAAAAAACGTATCTTTTGCAGATCTGACAAAAAAAAAAAAAAAAGGACTTCCGGTTAAGATGCCAGCTTAGGCAGACATGGCTCACCTCTTTGCACAACCACATCAAAATTACAACTAAAATATAGAATAATCATTACTAAGAACCACAAGAAATCAAGTTGAATGGAAGTCTGACAACTATGGACATAAAAAAACCACATTATCCAGACAAGTAGGAGGGGCGCAGATGCGAAACAGGCTGTTTCCACCACACACACCCGTGTGTGGTGGATAAAAATTCAGAAGCAATATCTTGGGAGTGAGGGGTCCCAGCTCCATACCACAACCACAGCCCAGGGTTCCAGTGCCAGGATATATATCCCCAAAACTTTTGGTTGCAAAAACCAGCAGAGATTGAGTTGGTGGAAGAAACTTCTGTTGCCCCAAGCAGTTCCTCATAAAGAACCCACACACAGACTCACCTACTCATATTCACTCTCTCTGAGCTCCAGCACCAAGGTGGCAGCTTGAAAGGTACCAGTGGCATACTGGGAGAAACTAAAATGTCTGGCTTGAAAGCAAGCAGAGGCCATTGTCCCTTTTCTAAACCACCCCCCAAGAGCCACAGAGCCACAAAGCCAGTAAGCTGGTACCATATCTGAGACTCCATCAACCTGGCTAACACTGTTTGACCTGCCTTGGAGATCTGCAGAGACTCTGTCCCACCTGACTAATGGGCCCACGTCCACCCAAGCTACTTCTCCATGTGAATGGCTGGTCATGGCTCATGCTGCACAACTTTCTAAATTCTCTCAAATCAGCAACAGCTGGCTTCAGTGAGCCTGAGGCCTGGCAGTAGCAGCAGCCAGCCTAGATTCATAGGTTGGCTTTACCTGGGAATCTCCAAACCTAGCACAACTAGCAGCCATCTCAGGTTGCTTTATAGCTCAGGCATGGTGGCTCCGAGCAAAAAACAGATGGGGCCTGACCTTGGCCTGCACCACCTGGGAAACCCCAGAGCCAGTGTACTCAGTAGACAGTTACAGAGCATGTGGGAGTACCACCACCCTGCCCCTGCACAGATGATTCTCTATGGAGGGTGGAGATTTGTGGTCACTGGTCATAGCCAATCCTTGCAGCTGACTGGTCTGGGTAAATCCCTCCCATTGATCTGCCAACAACAACCAAGGCTCAACTACAAGAGGAGGGTGTACTCAGCCCACACTAAGGGTGCACCTTGAGTATCCGGCTTGGGTGATAGGGAAGGCTGTGCTACTGGACCCTATAGGACACCTACTACATTAGGCCACACTACCAAGACATGGAGTCAAAGCAGCTCTACCTAATACATAGAAACAAACACAGGGAGGTTGTCAAAAGGTGGAGACAAAGCAACATGCCTCAAATGAAAGAACAGATTAAAACTCCAGAAAAAGAGCTAAATGAAATGGAGATAAGCAATCTATCAGATGCAGAGTTCAAAACACTGGTTATAAGAATACTCAAGGAACTTAGTGAAGACCTCAACAGCATAAAAAAGAACCAGTCAGAAACAAAGGACACATTAATTGAAATAAAGAACAATTTACAGGGAAACAAAAGTAGAGTGGATGAAGCTAAGAATCAAATCAATTATATGGCACATATGGAAGCAAAAAACAACCAATCAGAACAACAAAAAGAAAGAAGAACCCCCAAAATAAGAATAGTATAATCTGTCTATGGGACAATTTCAAGAGGTCCAACATTTGCATCATAGGGGTGCCAGAAGAGAAAGAGCAAGAAATTGGAAACATATTTTAAAAAATAGTGAAAGAAAACTTCCCTAATTTAGTGAAGGAAATAGACATGCAAGTTCAGGAAGCACAGAGAATCCCAAACAAGATGAATGCAAAGAGGCCCACTCCAAGATACATCATAATTAAAATGCCAAAGGTTAAAGATAAAGAGAGAATCTTGCCCTGGCTGGTGTAGCTCAGTGGATTGAGTGCCAGTCTGTGAACTGAAAGGTTAAGGTTTCAAGTTTGACTTCTGGTCAGGGCACATGCCTGGGTTGAGGGCCTGGTCCCCAGTTGGGGGCATGAGAGAGGCAACTGATAGATGTATCTCTCACACATTGACGTTTCTTTCCTTCTCTTTCTCCCTCCCTTCCCCCTCTCTAAAAATAAAATCTTTTTTTAAAAAAGAAACTAGAGTACAACTATATGTAAGAACGCCCCCCCCAAAAAAAAACTTTGAGGCTAAGTAGTAAATAGGAGAGAGAGAAAGATAGAATGAGAGTATCTTAAAAGCAGCGAGAGAAAAGTAGTTAGTTATCTACAGGGGAGTTCCCATAAGGCTCTCAGCTGATTTCTCAAAAGACACTTTGCAGGCTAGAAGGGATTGGCAAGAAATATTCAAAGTCATGAAAATCAGGGACCTACAGCCAAGATTGCTCTCCCCAGCAAAGCCTCATTTAGAAACGAAGGACAGATAAAGGGCTTCCCAGACAAGAAAAAACTAAAGGAGTTCACCATCACCAAACCATTAGCATATGAAATGTTAAAAAGACTTATTTAAGAAAAAGATTAAATCTATTAACAATAAAATGGCAAAAACACATATCCATCAAGAATTGAATCTAAAAAACAAACTAAGCAAACAAGAAGAGACAGAATCTTGGTTACAGAGAGTGTTTTGATGGTTGCTAGATGGGAGGGAGCGTGGGTGAATGGGTGCAGAGGTGAGGGGATTAAGAAGTACTAATAGGTAGTCACACAATAGCCATGGGGATGTAAAGTCCAGTACAGGAAATGGAGTAGCCAAAGAACTTACATGCATGACCCACGGACAAAGAAAATGGTGGAGGGATTACCTGAGGGAGTGGGGGGTGCTGGGTGAAGGGGGCAAAAGGAGGAAAGTCAGGACAACTGTAAGAGCATAATCGATAAAATGTAGTCTAAAAAATAGGAATAATTTTTATTCATTCACATTGGATGACTATTGTTGTGTCAGCTGTTGTCATTTTTTTATTTGATAAGAGGTCAGTGCCCCTGACTAAATAGTCATGTGTTGTATATTTTAAAAATTCTTGCAACACACTGGTCGAAAATTGCTGCTATATGCTGTCAAAAAATAGTTATTGGCATGGCTAAAAGTTCTTAAAGTAAAAAAAAGCTACAAGAGTATGCTGAATATGATACCATTTTTTGTTTTGTAAAATTTTAAGTACATGCACAAAATGTAGTAGATGGGATGTACCAAAAAATCGATGGTGGTCATCCATGTGTTTTCCTAAGTCTGTTTAGGTCACACAGACCACATATTTTTCCAGTAACTTAAAGGATTACACTAATTCCCCAACCAACTGTATTAAGGGGAAAATGTGCATTTTATGCAAATCCTACACAAACTAGAAAAATAGCAAAAAACTGACTTACCCTGATTATTTCAACAGTCCTTGGTTCTGTATCTGTGCCTATTGATAAAGAAGCAACACAATTAAATTTTAAAATTAAGAGATAATATATGTAGGATACAATATAATCTCCTGAAAGTGGTATCATTTTCTAGGCCTGTCAAGAGAGAATACTGAACCAAGTATAGACATTGCACCCATTCTCAACATCCACCCCAGCAGCCACTCATCAGCGGCGATGTCTTCCAGCTAAAGAAGTCCTTGCTGCTGTCTGGTGCAGACATGGCCATAACCACTTGGTCAGACAAAGGCTGATGGGCTGCAGCAGTAGCTGCCTGAACTATGGTGATTAAATGGCTCAGAAGGTGAGCCATTTACACTTTCCTGTACATTTTTCTGACTTAATCAAAGATAACCATCTACCCAAGGAAAGACTTAAAAAGACCCTTGTCCTGTCCCACCCTACTGGTCTAGGCACTTCTGACTCTCCTTGAGTGACCACTAATTTTTTAAATGATTTTACTTTAGGAAATGCTTTAGATTTCTGCTTTCCTACTTTTTAACTTTGGGGTAAAGTTAGAGGCACATTCCAAAAATGAATCTCTCTGGCTTTACTTTCTTTAGAACAGGACTTTCCCAACGCTTGGGGCCTATGTGGCCAAACACAAAGACTTAAAAATATTTTAATTAAAGGTGAAAAGATTGTTTTAAAAAAATATTAGCATTTAAAAAGGTGGGTGACAGGAGGGTTTTGTGGGAGGTATGTCCCAGGAATACCTGAATTTTTGGGGGAAGGATCTGAAGCTCTTTTAGTGCCCACGAGGTTCTGCAGGCTGCTGATGACAGGAACCAGGGAGGGATGCAAGCTGCTGGGGGCACCGTGCTGACTCCGCTGAAAGGAAACCCAGGGGTCAGCTGTGCTGAAACATGGGCTTGGTCTGAAAAATTCGCTGACTAAGTAGTATTTTAATTACTGATGTAACCATAACCACGTGATAGAAAGTTCTTAAGAGGCTAACTAGAAAACAAAAAACTATCCATACTCACTCTCTTACCACCCTAACACAATCCCATCTAACATTTTCTCCATTATATGTCCTTTAATATATGGTTTCAATCATCAAGGAAGAAGATATGCAATAATTTAAGCTTTTCTTGCTCAATATGAAATCAAAAACATTTTCCTAAGTTGTTGCGCAATATTTATATATGCTCAGTTAATGACACCGTGTGTCACTGGAGGCTAGGGACAACATTCACGTGTCACCCAAATTACACACTCTATTTTGCTAAAAAAAAAAAAAAAAAAAAAAAAAAAAAAAGAAAGAAAAAGAAAAAGAAGAAAGAAAAGAAAAAAAAAGCATAATAACTGATTTGAGATTTGATTTCCAGTCAGGGCACATGCCTAGGTTGCAGGCCAGGTCCCTAGTAGGGGGCGTGCAAGAGACAACCACACACTGATGTTTCTCTTTCTCTCTCCTTCCCTTCCCCTCTCTCTAAAAATAAATAAATAAAATCTTTTTTAAAAAGCATAATAAAACCTTGATTAACAGACATTTGACCAAATGGAACTCTCAATTATAGGAGAAAGCAGCAAATATCCTGGGAATATGTTGTTTTAGTAATATGTGTTTTTCTTTCTTACAGATTTTCCTAGAGTCAGGAATAACTCAGCTCAATTTCCTATACCTCCATTATTGCCCTTTTATCCACCTAACTATGTGAGTTCTACAATGTACAGTTAAATATGGCTAGTGGCTATATTAAAATCATATACATGGTGAAGGGCTTTTTCAATGTAGAATACAATGTCACCAATAACAAATAAAGAATTTTTTCTTCCAAATTATCCAGATTATGCCCAATTGCCTCAAATTTTTTAACTAAACCTAAGATCACAATTATTATCAGATGAGTTATAATTTAAACCACTTCCTTAATTCTACAATGCAAACCGTTTAATATTTTAACACTCTTTAAATATGAAAATTTTCAAATATAAAGTTAAAGGTAGACATATGTACACACAAAACCTAGATTCCACAATTAATATTTTGCTATGCCCTTTTCACATATCCGTTAATCTCATCACTCAATTTGTCTTTTTAAAAAAATCTTTTCAAAGTAAGTGATAAACATTATTAGTACACTTCACAATGGATGACTATAAAAAAGTATGTTTTATATTTCCCTGAAAGAATGCGATTTAACTCAATGGTGTTATAATAAATAATACTCCAACTGAGGAAGTACAACCTAAGTTCTGCCTAAAAACAGTCTCAAAACAGTGTGTTTGCCATGGCCTTTATGAGTATGGGCTTTGCCTGACAGTGTTCCTTCAGCTATCTGAGGAAAAGATTTCTCTTCTCCCTTACGCATTTTCTTTTTTAAACATTTTTTTTAACTTTATTTATTTTCCTTTTTAGATTTTATTTATTTATCTTTAGAGGGGAAGGGAAGGAGAGAGGGAGAGAAACATCAATGTGCGGTTGTCTCTTGTATGTCCCCTGACGGGAACTGGCCTGGCAACCCAGGCATGTGCCCTGACTGGGAATCGAACCGCGATCTTTCGGTTCGCAGGCCCGTGCTCAATCCACTGAGCTACACCAGCCAGGGCCCCTTACACATTTTCTTATGCAGAGTAGATATACTTTTCTGGTAGGTTGGAAAAGACATTTTACACTAACTCTAGTTGAGTTCTGATAATCCACTACCATCGGACCAGCCCGGAAAGACATTTTAAAAAAAAAGAGGCTTGCTGTTCCTGAGGCTAGAAGATCTCTCTTAATGAAGCCACTTTCTTGAGGCCAAGTTAACTGGTTACAATTCTCCTTGGCCTTCAACAGCCTCTATCTCCCTAGCTTATAATTGCCCAGAAAGAAATCTGTGTCCCTGAAAGGTCCTGGGTCTACAGATGAACATGCTTGGGAACGGGATTTTCTTTTTCTCCATCTGGGTCATGGGCTGGTCTTCAAGTCATGATGGAGGATACTTCCTTTTCTTAGCCAATGATAAGCCTTCTTCCAATCAGCCAATATCAGGGCAAACTCTCACATCATCTCAGCCATAATTTTAGGGACAAAGTAAGGATACAATATATTTATCATATTTCTTAAGACTGAATGAAACTTCTAGTCCTGGCTGGTGTAGCTCAATGGATTGAGTGCCAGCCTGCTAACCAAAGGGTTGCAGGTTGGATTCCCAGTCAGGGCACATGCCTGGGTTGCAGGCTTGGTCCCCAGTAGGGGGCGCACGAGAAGCAACCACACATTGCTATTTCTCTCCCTTTCTCTCTTTTTCCTCGTCTCTCTAAAAATAAAATAATAATAATAAAAAAAAAGACTGAATGAAACTTCTATCATTTGAAATGAAAATTCTGTGCAAGAAGATCAAAATGTTTGATACTTTGTGCCAGGTTTCCAAAATATGACAGTTCATATTTACATACCATATAAATGGTAATGGTGGTTTTGTTGACATTTAATGACAGAGCTTCTAAATGTGTTTGCTCTATTTTTAACCTGAGTGTGAACTTTATCAATCACTAAGACACACATATACATTCCTCAAGGACAGAAATCCAGTTCTACCAACCACCTCACCCACCAGTTCAAACTTTTGTTAAAACACTACAATTCCTTGTATCCATTTTACCTTTGCATGAACTACTCCTTCCATCTGGTCTGCCTTCTCCTTCTTTTCAACCTAAGAAACTCCTTTTGGAGTAAGACCCGATGGAACCTCTTCTGTGTAGCTCTTACATACACTCCAGAAAGAAATATTTCATCTCCAGTATTATTCCTTCTGCATCCTGACCTCCTATGTACAACGAGGCTTTAAGGAAATCACTCAACATATGAATCTTCCCTTAAGGAAAAGCTGAGGTGACTAATTTGCATCTCAAATTCCCACTGTAACCATTCACTCCTGGAATCCCACTGTAGCACTCTCTCTTATAGTACAGGTAATATTTACTGCCGATTCCCTAAGCCAGGAATGGAAAAAAAAAGTTCTAAACTTAACATGATGTTACTGGGTTTTTCTTATCTGAGGATTCTTTTAGACAAGCCAGCTAGTCTGGGATACTATCTGAACAATAGTCTTTTTCTTCATCCATTTTTTTAAAGATTTTATTTATTTATTTTTGGAAAGAGGAGAAGGAAGAAGGAAAGAGAGGGAGAGAAACATCAGTGTCGAGAGATACATCAGTTGGTTGTGTCTCATATGCCCCCAACTGGGGTCCTGGCCGGCAACCCAGGCATGTGTCCTGACTGGGAATCGAACCAGCAACCTTTTGGGTTGCAGGCTGGCACTCAATCTACTGAGCCACACCAGCCAGGGCTCTTCATCCATTTTCTAACACCACTGAGGCAGAGGAGACAGTAATAGCATTCCAGAAGCACTTGTGTGCTAACCATAAATTCCGGGAGTCTTCTGGACAAAAGCCTTCAACAGGCTTTAGGTCTAAGGCAATCAGGGAGGGGACTAAAAGTCATGTTTTTAACCTCAAAACAAAGGCCCATCTATAACCTGCAAAGGAGACTTGGGGGTAGCATGTAATTTCTATAGTTTTATTAAACACCAAATGAGACTTAAAAATATAGTCTACCATCTTGATGTTTTCAGCCATTACGATGAAAAAAAAAATAGTGAAATATACTTTGTTTAAAAAAAAGTGGCACTTACATCAGCCTTGCAAATAAACATAAGATGTTTGCTAACCCACAAAATGTCACCCATTAAGGCCTCCTTCCCACAGGAGAAACCCTCACATTTCGTTCTCCTAGGGATATACCATTAATTGCCCTCAGCATGTGTGAGTGGCTATTCACAAGTTAACTTTATAGCAATATTTAATTGAATGAATAGAACAATGTTGTGCTAATGAGGGTCAAATTGCCACCAGATGTTGCTTCTTCTTTTTCTTCTTCTTTTTAAATAAACACAGCTGTGTACATGCATGCATAGGCAATATAGAACTAATTGTGGGGAAGAAAAGTGGTCCTAAGAAAACATTGGCAGCCAATAAAGGAGATAAAAATCTAGGGATTAATGAATTTTCATCCCACCTTTCATTTTTATTTCAAACATGTTAGAAATACTGAACTCGGTACTGTGAATATGCTGTATATTGCACATTACTGTAATACTGTATATTATAGAGTATTTCTCCATTTACGAAATGGGGAACTTTCAGCAGGGACAGGTGAGTGAGTCAGTCTGCGGGGTCGCCATCGACAACCTGACTGTTCTGTGACGTCTTCCGCGAGGAGGTCCAGGAACAGGCTCGGAGTCTCCCAATCTCTAGCTGCACAAGCCCCTGTGCACACTTGGGAACACAAGAAAAGAACGGAAGTGAAAAACAGCAGTATTTATGTTGTAAATTATCACAGCAGAGCCTCCACTCATCTCTGCAGCCAAGAATTGTAAATGAGTGATGAAAGCCATAGGAAAAAAAGAAATTCAGTAAAACACACACACACACACACACCCACAATCACAAAAATTTATCAACTCAATGGTATTTTCATCTCATGACTTCATGACTTCTTTAAATGTGTTAAAAGGATTATATTTCAATTCACCTCTTTCCCCCTCCAATAAAGTATTTGAGAGCAGTGAAATAACTAAGAAAAAGTGGTGAGAAAGAAGACAAAAAAAAAAAGGTAGAAGTAATTTACATATACAAATCTTCTTGAGTAATAATTGACAGTTGACTATATTAGGAAATCAAGATTTAAAAATAAACAAAATTCCTTTGTCTTTGCAGAAGCTTCCACGGCTATTTGCAAATCAGAATAAAATACACTTGGTTATAGTTGAATGAAAATTTATAAGAATTTTTGTTAACCAGTTTCTTCCAAAGGAGGTAGGGTGCATGTGGCAGAGACACTAGGAAGTGAAGTGTGAGCTTTAGCATCTCCGCAACTGCAGGGAGAGACAGCTGGGGTGGTAGGAAAGGCAATCAGGCAGAGCACTGTGATCTTGGGCATGCCGTTCTACTTTTTTTTTTTTTTTTAAAGATTTTATTTATTTATTTTTTAGAAAGAGGGGAAGGGAAGGAGAAAGAGAGGAAGAGAAACACTGATGTGTGGTTGCCCCTCATGCGCCCCCAACTGGGGACCCGGCCTGCAACCTGGGCATGTGCCCTGATGGGGAATCGAACTGGCCACCCTTTGGTTCGCAGGCCCACGCTCAATCCACTGGAGGCACACCAGTCAGGGCCCATTCTACTTTTTAACGTCACTTGTGACATGGGAGAATTGGTCTAGACAGTCTTTAATGTTGCTTCAATGGATGAAAGCTGGATTTGATGAATTCATGGTAATATGCTCCCTGACGTAGCCCTAGAGGAAGGAAGGTGAATTCTGTGACTCCAGAAGAGCCCATTGCATCAAATGCATTTAGAAGACAATTGTGGAGACTTGGAATTCTCACAATTATGAAAATACAGCTTAACAATCCCAAAGTAGTGTTCTCTTCTCTCCTGCTAATCAATATAACAGCTTTCTTTTAAAGTTATTCCTGGTTGGTTAAAATAATCAGAGATTAGATTTCTAGTAAAAAGTAGAGTCAGCCTATATCATCTTGCCCATTTTATAAGCACGCTAGATTACAGCCGCTCCCCCTGGACTTCAGATGCGCAGGTAGGCAGAAAGTAGCCCAGGGACTCACCTTGAGGATTGTGGCCACTGTCTCCTGTGAAGCATTTCTTACATCCTCCCCATTTACAGATAAGATCTGATCACCCTGAATCAATCTCCCATCAAGGTCTGCAGCTCCACCTTTCACGATGTCAGAAATAAACACTCCATTTCCATTTCTGTGAATACCATAAAGTAGTGGGTATTATCACAACTTATATTTCATTATTAAAGTTGAGATTACTGACATTCTATATAAATTTGCAAAGTCCTAAAACTTGGAAGAACTACAAAGTCATCTTGTCCAATAATATCCACTAACTGCCCAAATGATAAATCTTAGAGTGCTCACTCTTTAAATAGTTTATGCTGCTTATTGTAATATTCACTTTTATTGTCCCAAGGGTCTAATTTCTGTGAGAGGATAATTTTAGTGAAATGAAATGGAAATTCACTTTAAAAAGTGGAGTTAAGTACTCTTAAAATGTACAGGTTATTACCTGAGAGATCAGTTCAATTATTAGCATCTGACCTATTTCTAGTCTCTTTCTCACATTCCCCTTTCTGGATGTTATTCCTTCAAAGTTTTAATTATAGTTATTTGATGAATAAATAATTGGATGTCTCAAAATTCAAGAAGTTAAAAAGGGTGGACCTTGAAGGTTCCCTCTGTTCTCTTGTCTCCAAGTTTCCTTCTCACAGGTAACCTATGTTACCCATTTCTTGGATATCTATCTGCAAGAGACATTCTGTGTATACACAAGCCAATGAATGTGTGTGAATGGATGTACATGCACATACATTCTTTTAACCCCCAGTTCTATTTTCTTTAACTTTGCTTTTGTCACTTAATACACCTTGGCAATTGGTCTTTATTGGCACTTGGGGTTTCCTCATTATTTTTTTTTTTTTATATGGCTGCATACTACTCTATGGATGGTCCCTAAATTTTCTTAGCAGTAAACTATGGATCTATACATAAATTAGCTCCATTCTTTAGCTATTGCTAACACAGTGCAATGAATAGCATAACTAGAAGCATATACTTAGGATAAATTCCTAGTTGTAGAATTGCTAGTCAAAGAATTGTGAATTTTGAGAGCTTACATATCTGATCCTTTACAATGGAACTTTTTGTGCTAAGAAACCTAAGTGCTCCATTAAAAACTCAATATGAAATACTGGTGTTGTATGGTGGTTATTTCATCAATTGACTATGGGACAATAGAGTAAAAGCCATGACTCTTAGTGGAATCTCCCAGGTACATGTGTGAGCCACAACAAGGGGGCAAACTTCAACATGGGCTCTGTCAGCTGCTTTGCACCCAGATGTGCACTGATACTATTTAAAAACATGAGTCTCAGCTTTTTTGTTTTGTAATGCATTTTCAGAGCAATTGTCTTTTGGTTCTGAATTGAAAAATGAGGTCATGACAGCACAGTACCTGACACAAAGCCAGTTCTCAAAAATATTAATTAATGTTTTTATTTTAATAACAGCTTGAACTGTTGGAAAAAAGCATGAGGTTAGTCATCAGAGGTCTATGAGGGCATGTGAAATAATATATATAAAATCAACTTGTATTCTTCCTAAGAAGATGACTGACACCATTTAAAGCCATACTGGCATGCCACCTGAAAATTCTATAGTCCTACTGGAATAAATACGCACTAGCTATCCAGCAGTAAATTTTGGAAGCTAAAATTGCAGTTTCAAGATATTACCTCTCACAGTTTATTACAAGAGAAATCTGCAAATAGTATCCAGAACGATTACTGTAATTCCCACCCCATGGGTAAGCAGCATGGACTTCAAAAGAAGATCCTGGCCATCAGGATCCACCCACATTTTTGGCATAAGGTATTAGTTTGGGGACATAGTTCTTAATAGAAAACTATTGCTATGAAAAATTTATGTGTCCCTCAACTATGTCTACTCAGCTCGTTTTAGTAATCCGCAACTAGTTTTAGTAACATAGTATGACATTAACATAGTATTCCAGGGCAGAGCAATTTTCTTAACCCAAGATTGCATCTCTCTCTCTCTTGATCTTAGCTCTTGCTCTAACTAACCCCTGCAAGCCTGAGATCTAAGTGACTCCAAAGTGAAAGGACCTTGCTGACTATTCTTACTCTAGTAGGGGGCGAACAGTCCCGTAAGAGTAAGTCCCAGAAAAGTAAGGTCTGAACAGTCTGGGTTGACTGGGTCTAGAGTTTTCTCCTGATATGACTTTTTTTGTGGGGGGTAAGAGCTTGCTCAGAAATATGACCTATGTCATTTAAATATTCATAAATACATTAATTTTATAAATGATATATTATGCTAGGCTTTATCTTTCAGTGCTTGTAGGCATTAGTCCCTAGAAATCTGAAGGAAAAAGCCAACCATTCTAACTTGCACAGCAATTTTTTTTTTACCGTTTTCCAACGATGCTTAGGCCCAATCCTCGGCCGACCTTCTTCTGCAGATCTATAGGGAAAATCTCCAAGTTCTCCTCGTCCCTGTAGTGCGTCTCATCTCTAAACACCACCAGTCGCACCTTCGCCGGGGTCTGTCTCAGGGCGGTGATGGCTTCTTCGTGGCTGGCGCACCTCAGGTCAACCCCATTAACCTGGAACAACAGGCGTCCCAGATGGGCTACTGATAGCAGAGGCCTCTCACCTGCTCTGTCTGGTGTCTTTTGTTCCTTGATCCAACCAGCGGAAAACCTCTAGAAATTCCCAGCCATTCTTAAAGCACACGGATAGTGACCACACGCAGTCGTAGCTACTTCAGATATAAAGGAGGTGACCTTTATACTCCCCAACCCAAAATAAGCATAATGGGTGGGTTAGTACACACGATAGCACAATTTTGCCTAGCTGTGAAATTTACTACAGAGTCAATATGAGAGAGAGAGAGCAGGGACTAACTGGCTCATTTAACTGAGGTCAGAAGGGAAATAAATATTAGTGTTTGGTCGGCATTTTTAGACTCATTTCATTTACCGAATATGACATCTTCACTTTTAATTGCAGACATCACAACTACTTCAGAACTGGCTGGAGGAAACGAGAAACCAGTATTTCCAAGACGGTCAAAGATGCCCTGAAGCACCGTCACTGCAGCCTGGGTCCGAGCGAGCACTGACAGGACCCTGCATGAGACAGCAAACTGTCCCGGCAACAGCACTGTGACAAGCCAGGGCTCTGCGTCTGGCAAGGCGCATGGCTCTGGGTGCGTCACGGAGCCTCCATCTCCTTGTCTGTCAAATGGAGATCATAGCCAGCTTACTGATTTTTGATGTAATAAATACTTGTGTAATGCTTGTGTACTAGTCCTTTGTAAATATTTACTGTTTTTAATCTTTATACTAACTTTCTGAAATAAATATTATCATACTACAGATGAGGAGACTAAGGGCATGGAAAGGCTAAGTGAGTTGACCAAGGTTGCAGAACGAGCAGGTGGAGCAGTCAAGATTTGAACTGGACTATCTCTCCAGACTATCTTTTTAGTTTCTTGACCACACTGCCTCAAAATTTACTTTTAGAATGGATTATTGGAGCCCCTGACACAGAAAAAGCCAAGGACTGATGAGGGTTAGTGAATCTGACACATGGGAGGAATTGAGGAGCAGAGAAGCCCAGGACTCAAAGGAAGGGAGTCACAGTCACTCCTTCAAGATCATAGCTAGGAAGAGGGGAACCCAGGGAAGGATGGACCCAGGTCATGTATGGCTAGGTGGATGGCAGAATGGGAGAATTCCCTTATGACGTTGGCTCCGGCCATGTTCTGGTCCGTCCCTGTGTGTCCTGAACAGGTCAGGCCTACCTCTGGACCTCCAGTCCTTCATTTGTACAGTGAGGGGCTGGTCTAAGGCTTTTCTAGTTCTAACATTTCAAAGACTAAGAACTCTTGTCATAAAAAATGGTGCCAAAGAAGAAAGAAAAAAGGAATTAGCCCCTTTTGGAGAAGGTGATTTTGAGCTGTTACTTAAAGCTGATTTTCACCCTGGCTGGTGTAGCTCAGTGGATTGAGCACAGGCTGCAAACCAAAGGATCGTTGGTTCTATTTCCAGTCAGGGAACATGCCTGGGTTGCAGGCCAGGTCCTCAGAGGGGGCCACATGGGAGGCAACCACACCCTAATGTTTCTCTCCCTCTCTTTCTCCCTCCCTTCCCCTCTCTCTAAAAATAAATAAATAAAATCTTTTTAAAAAAGCTGATTCTCTTGGCCAAGGTGATGCTTAAAAGCCTAATTTTGAAGTTAGTTTTTCTTTTCTGGTGTATCTGGTACTCAGATTAAGTACACCCAGAATAACAGTGGTTAAACATGGGTTTTAGATATAGATGGACTTCAATTTGAGTGCTGATTCCAATTTAGTCTGGGAAATCTTATGCACATCACTCAAGCTAAGTTTCAATTGTGTCATGTGTGAATTGGAGATGATAATGATGACCATATTTACGTAGTGTTGTGAGGATTAAATGAAATAAACCCTGTAGTGCATTTGGCATAGGGCTTCACACATGTTAAAAGTTCACATTTTACAAGGAACCGAGGTGACTGCAATCAGGGCTGTTCCCTCTCAGCCCCAGCATGCACTGCTACTTTGCGCCCACGCTGCATTCTCATTGTTGAGGCAAACCCACAGAACAAAGGGGAAAACAATGTCTCTAGGAAACATGGGCTGAGCTGATTATTTTCTTGTACTCCAATAGATGGCACACAAGACCACTTCTGTTACTCAGTTGAAAAAAAGTTACTTCCATGGATTGAAGGTGAATTCTCTAAGCCTCTAAATTACCTTTTGAAAGCCCTGACAATTACACTTTTAATTAAAGCATTCTCATTAAACTCTAATACTACAAAAGCAATTTATACTAAATTCCAGCATCAAGATGTCTGCTCAAATCAAAGTGATCTGTTCCAAATTCAGTTTTCATTTCCTCCTCTGCTTAACAAGAGACACCACTAAATGCACAATACTCATAAGACATACACTGCTATGAGGCTAGAATATTGTGGAGTGATGTATTACCTTAAGTGCCTTCCTTACATAAGCACTATATGCATTATTTAGAACACTGATTGTAGAGGGGTAGGGGTGATAATAGCAAGGAGCCCTATTTGAGAAGAAGGGCCATCGGAAACCCCGGCTGTCAATGAGAATATATCACATCCCATGGGTAGGATGGGCATGTGGGGAAGTGGGTGAACCACTGCTTTAGAAAGAAGGAATAACCAAACTAGGGAGGTGATTTCTCATTATTTTGTTCCACAGGGGAAACCAGGCGTTAGCTCTCTACTCTTTCTGCTTGCACATGCAACAATAGAAGGGAATTATGGAGGAAAAGGTAAAGCAAGAAGAGGAACTGACCCTAAAATGAGAACCAGAAAGAAGACAGTCCATGCTAATCATAGAATCATAAATCTTCCCATGCTAAAAAAATTATTTGACTATATCTTTGTAAGCAAAATCTGGCTTGTCCTAAGTTTAACATGAAGATAGTACTAAATCCACGGAAGGACAACTTGCACAAAGCAGAGGACCCTTGTGAACAGAAAGGCCACTGTTTAAGAAAAGCACCGAAGTACAGGTGCCTTGGTTCATGGGCTCAAAATATACAGCAGCAAAGCTGGCCTGTCTTCTTCCTGAGGGAAGCTGCAGCCTGCTGGCTGACAATGCATTGTTATGCCTCCGTACACAGCAACCGCAATTAGAACTAGTGCAAAAGTGGGGTCTAAAGCTGCGGAGAGAGGGAACATGTTACTTGACCAAACTGAGAGTTATTTTTAAAAAAACTAAACACACAGTATGTACTTGTGGACTAGATCCTGTCTGGGGTAAGAGAAGAGCCTGCCCTGGCCATCTTTAATGAGAAGTGTAGGCCATCCATCTCTATTGGGTACAATAACTCACCTAGATAAACCAGGAAATGGTTTATTTGACCTTTCAAACCCTCCGTCCCCTTAAAAATTTTTTGCTTTCTTCATGCTACCCTATCCTGAGAGTCCACTTGTATGTGAATGTATTGTATGGACGAGAGGAGCTACAGCTGAGGGTCTATTCAATACAACTAGATATAGTTAAAATTTTTTTACTGAGGTATAATTGTTATAAAATAAACTATCCATATTTCAAATGCACAATTTATAGTGTGGATTTATGTGAATTTATACCTGTGCAACCATTGCCACAGATTTAGTTTCAAGTAACCGTTTGTGGACTTACAAATCATGTATCAAAGCACGTAGGCATCTGTATTCTTTTGAATATTCAATCTATTCAATTTATACAGCCAATTATGATATGACCTGTTAATTAAAAAATCTACGGAGGAAAAAAACACTCTAAAACCTGACCATTAAAAACTGGTGCTGTATGCTAAAGCAGTCAAACTAATTCCCAAAGAGGCCTCGCTTATTTTTCTAACCTCATACACTTGTGCCTTAAATGAATGCACTGGGAATCCGTCCTAATCCAATGATAAAGCACAGTAAAGGCCTGCAGAGAAATCCTGTAAGTTGCCCTGAATTTAATTTGCAGTCAGCCTGGCCTCTCTTTTAACTCCTTCTTGCCTATATTTTCTGCCCTTAATTATATCTCTGATTTCATCTTGGGAGGCAGACTTGAAGCACCAAAGGGAAAAATAAAGTTCTATGATGTCATTCATAATGTGCCATATTAAAGTTGAAAAGCAAAAATGCACATGCCCACCATAAAATGTTAACTATTCAATTAAATTCATCCAATGAAAGAAATAATGTTGCCTAAAGGTTTCACACCATTGAAAAAGCTCTTTAGTTCCACCTACCAGAACGCCTGGCATTGACTTTCCATCCATCCGTTCCCCTTTTCAGACACTGCCTGCCTTGGCACTTTTTAAAAGGCTTTAACGCCTTTGCTAACTGAGAGTCCATTTGAAAGAGGCAAGTTAAGCATTTCAGTTTTTAATAAGTACCATATACCACCTAAAGGGAAAAAATTCTACATTTCCATCCACCAGAAAACAAAATTGGCAAGGCATGGACCTCCATTTGACTTGAAGATCTATTAGGAATAACAAAATAATACTTAAAGCTACAGAAAAGTCTTTAAAATGTCAGGTGTGCATGTTTGTGTATGTGCTTTTAGGGGGGAATTTAGTAAAGCATAATGGAGAGGCCAAAAAATCTAATTGTAACACTGCACAGTCTCATTTGGCATGAAGATTATAGAACCATAAATTGTACTTTTCTCTTGAATTAAAAAAAAATGTTTTCATAGACAGATTTATTTACTGGTACAAAATAAAATTCATAATCGTGTACCTCTAATATCTGGTCACCAGCCCACAGTCTTCCATCTCTGGCTGCTGCTCCTTCCTCATAGACTTCATGTATAACTATAGCATCCTATAAAAAAATTCTTATTAATTTTCAACAACCACAAATGCTTCCTTAAGCAAACCACCAAATCATAGGCAGCAACCCATAATTTTGCTATTTGCTAATAATGTGTATTTTATTTGACCTAAAGATAAACAAAATATACAGTTATGACATATTCAGAGGTATAATTAATTTTTCCTAAGTTTATTATTTCATTCCTTTAGGCCTGGCTTTGCCTAATATTTCCAGTTAAACTTCCCCCATGTGTTTTACTGTAAGCCATGTACATTGCTGCTGTGTATGAACTTGAGGTGAACTATGTGTCATTCTTACTTATATTTTATGGTATATTTTGAAACATGGTTTCAGGTATTTATTGGTATTCAAGGATTTGGCACAGATGTGTGGTCTGATGAAGGGGGTTTGTCAGGCCTCATTACTTGGGCAATTAAAGAAAAGAACTTAGTGGAACGAACTGGCCCTGGACAGAACACGGAGTAGGGGAAAGAGCAGTCACGTCCTATGTGGAAGACAGCTGAAGGCTCAAATCTGGACTCCGCCCTGGTGGAATCTGGGCAACTGAACTCCTGCGCTCAGAATGCATCCGAGCCATAAAATCAAGATAATATTTAAGGAGGCAAGCTCTGGTTGAGAAAAGTGTTTGATAGTTTATGAATTTAAAAAATAATTTCTATCTCTTCAAATTAATCATCTTCATTTTTTTAACATCAAAATAACATGTACCAATGTGAAGGACTCAAGCAATATCACAGAGCATAGTAAACACAGAAGGAGACAGCCTCCCACGCCAGGCCCTCAGTGACACTCCCCAGAGACGGCCCCCACAACAGCTTCACCAGGGTTCCTCCAGACAGTTTACATCCATACACCCAGATATTTATGTGTTTGGGGGAGACTATTTCAATGGAGTTGGTCCACACCAATTTTCTCCTTCTTGATAAGGTTTGAAATTTCCTGCCTCAGGGATTTACGTGGAGCTGAATGCTGAAGCATCCACGAGTCATCGTTTCATTCTGTTGTTGATAAAATTGAAAAAATATTGTTGAATGGATTATGCTAGGTGTGTTGGAGGGCTGCTGGGAGAAGGAAAGAGCTTTTGAGTGGAGACTAGAAACAGAGGTCTGTGGGTTCTGTGAGAAGAGAGGACTGGAGCCCTGCACTCCCAGTGTCTTCCCAGTCCCTGCTCCCCCTTTCCCCAGTGCCCACAGAGGCAATGGTCAAGGGGGGCAGGCTCCAGGTATAACGATCCACCTTGAAAGAAGTCCCCCCCACACACTGGGGTCTAGAGCAGCAGGACTTCTGGTCTTGCAGGGAGCAGGTCGGCTTGGGCATCTATGGGCTTGATGATTACTAGGGCGGGCTGATGACAATGGCCGCAGGGGCCTTTCCAGGTCTAGGAGCTTTGAAAAGAAATGGGGACCCTGCGAGTTAATGAGCCACCAAAATGACAGTGGTTGAATTACACCTTAGTCCAGAAGTGTGGAGCCTTGGAATTAGAATTAAATTAACATTAAGTAAGTAAAGAAATGAAATATTTCTTGTAAAAATATAACAAATAAGAGAAAAAAAATCCGAACCAAATCTACTCCCTTAAAAAATATAAAGGATGTATTATGGAACTGTATACCTGAAACCTGTATAATTTTATTAACTAATGTTGCACCAGTAAATTCAATTAAAAAAAAAAGGGTTTCTACACAAATTCTGGAATAGAGAAGAAACAAAAGGAAAAAAGTTCTATAACCATATGACCCATCTGGATTCCAAATATCTCTACAGTATTAAATACTTTCATTTCATCTCACCACACAGTTCTGAAAGCATTCTTTATTATAGCAATTAGAGAGGCAGCCCCCCAGAGCCAGGGACGGTTCCTTGATCCAGATAATTTACATTTCAGATTCCGTACCAGCAACAGATTTAGACCATTCTTTGTTGTAACTGACTTATGAAATTTCCAGACCCAGGGAGCATTTACACTGCCAAGAATTTGTTCCTCTGAACGGTTCCAGAGAAATGGTTTTGAGGAAACTTGCTGGGTCAGTGGCTTGAGGTGATCCCAGCAACACTGCCAAGATGACACCAAGGGACAGTTTTATGAAGGCGGTACAGGGAGAGATGAATGCAACTCCCGGTGATGCCCCATGTTACGCTGGTTTGTTTTCAGGTTGGTGGTCAGACACCCCGTCCACACTGGATGGGGAGAATCAGACGGAACTCGTACTAATACATGGCTTTTACAGAACTTAATTTTCAGTATAAACTCCTCTGATCTTGGAACGTTACAAAAGTCAAATGGGAAATTTCTCTTCATTCATACTCGAAAGGAAGGAAAAGACCTCATAAAGTTTTTATTCCATACAAGTAGCCTGAATTCTATATACTGTCTGGGTGCTCAATGAACTCATACATAAAATAAATATACTGTTAACAGTCTCAAATAAATGCCAAACTCACTGCCAGTGATCTGTTTTTAGTCCATGAGCCTTTATATTCGAAAAACTCTCCATTATTTCTTTACCTTTGCTTGAATGTGCTCTAAATTCTCTTAAAGTTATCAGGGAAAATACAAGAGAGCATGAGACACTCTGCCCTAACAGAAAAAGGCCATGTTTCTTACCACGTGCCCTTGTGTAGTTCTGGACAAGTGCATTAAACGGGGGTGACAGAGGTAAGAGGTGAGGACTAACAGTTAAATTGGAAATGTGGGCTGGTGAATGAAAAAGAAGAATGAATTTGATTTATTCCTCAAAAGTTATATATATAGTTCATAGGGTAGGACAGAATAGTAAAAAAGATACTACATTGGGTTATATTAAGTATCTATGTGACAAGGCTACATTAAAATTTTACTTCTGGCAATATACATAGTTATTATAATATTATTGACTATACTTTCTATGCTATACTTTACATCTCCACAACTATTTTGTAACTTCCAATCTGTACTTTTCAATCCCTTCGCCTTTTTCACCCAGTTTGCCTATGCCCCACCCCCCCCACCCTCTGGCAACCATCAGTCTGTTCTCTGTATCTGTGAGTCTCTCTTTGTCTGTTTATTTTGTTCTTTGGGTTATACATATGAGTGAAGTCATATGGTACTTGTCTTTCTCTTACTGACTTATTTCACTTAGCATAACATCCTCTAGGTTCATTGAATGTAAATGGTAATTGAAACATATTTTTAAAAATTTACTTCTTGCTTTTGAAAAAAAATGTGATTAGGTAAAACAATGGGTTATTAATATAAAACTGACTTTCATTGTTTTAAATAAAAAATTTGGAGTTCATGATACACATGATTCTAATCTTGTATCTCTTCCTAAATTCTAATGCTCTGAAGCTATTCACACGAAACTGCTTGTTGGAATGGCTCTGAGTGCCTTCTCCCCCACTATCCTCCCTATCTCTCCATATTTAATAACATCCCTTCACCCTAGAAAACTTCAGCAACTTTGTCTACCAACACCAATGACTTCTTCTAACACTCATCCATTCTAGAGGCAGTCTATCAGTCATTTGCCTGGGGGTGTGTTGCTGGCTTATGGCTGTAGAGACACATGATTATGAGGTAGGCCCCTGAAGTCAGACTTCTCGGTCCAAATCCTGGTCTTGCTATGTCTGGCCATGGGCCTTGGGAAGGCTATTAACCTCTCCAGAACTTAGCATCCTCATTTTTATATAGTTTTTAACAATATGATCTATACACAAAGCTTCTATACAGTGCCAGCACAGAGCCAGGAACCAATAATATGTCATTTATTTAACACCTATGTGCCAAAGATGCTACATACTTCCCATTTGTGCCATTTAATCCATGTAACGACCAAGCAAGTTTGTTATTATTAGCCTCATTTATAGTTGGAGAAACAGAGGCTCAGAAGGGTTCAGACTTGACCACATCTTTACAGCTTCCAAGTAGGAGAGATTAAGTTCAACTTGGGACTGTTTGATGCCAAAGCCTATGTTTCTACCACTACAGCAAGATTCTCATCTGTTTTGAATATTTTATTTTGTGCTTGTACAAAAGCTTAGTTGGGATTTTCCATATGGCATCAATTCTGTTGAAATACTGTCTCCTCAATTCTGCAGCAAAAACCTTGAGGGCATCATGAGTTGATCATTTTACAGAGTGAACAAAAAGACAACTTGTGGAAATGAAAAGCGAAGCCTCAATGAGGTGGGGTGATATGGATCTCACTCGCTTAAGTGTTGGTCCGTGATTAGGGATTCTACACAAAGCACATGGTTAGGCCCTTTCCCCACCCCCACACAGAATCTCTCTCTCAATTCCATTGCTATTCTTCTTTCCTTCCTTCCTTCCTTGCATCTTTTCAGTCTGTGCACTCCTATTCATTCACTGATTTTTTTTTCTACAGGAGCAGTTACAAAACATTAGATACAAGTGGTAAATTGATGTTTAAAATAAAACGTTGTTCAGTCCAAGAAAACAAATTTCTCCTGATTTATGGCATGTAGACTTGAGAATCATTTATAGATGACCAAATGCAACCAATACTAATTTCCTCTTGATAGTTGTGTGACTTCCACTGGGACCACAGAAATTTAAGGAAGATGGTCTGTTTACTTACTGCCCAAAACAAGACTAACAATTTGCTCTGGACACTCTAAATTACTTGTTTGACTCATCAGCTCCAAAGAGAGAAGAATTTGATCAGTGAGTTGGAGAATCACTCAAATATTGGGGTTTCTCTAATTAGAAGGGTCAGTAAGGATTTTAGAGATGTAGGAAAAGTCATCTGCTTACACACTTCACCCTCACCACTTTATGTTTGAAATATGTTTGAGAAAAATTCCTTTATTCCACAATTAGTGATAGCATAAAAAACAAAAACAAAAACAAAAACAGATACCCAGGAAGAAGCTGGCTAGCAAATTCATCATATTGTTTCAGGGACCACTGTTTTAATGTATCCATTCCCAAAAGAATAAGTTCTTATTTATTTTTAAATATAGATAATACATGTACATGGTACTAGACTCAAAATAGTGTACACTGAAAAGTTCCTCTCTGGCATCTGTTCCTCAGCCACCCAACTTCCCCAACTGGAAGCAAACAGAGTTACGTGTCCTGTGTGTTTTTACAGAGACACATTCTACATCTGTACTTGTAAAGCACAAAGGGCGTCAAATGCTTGAGGGTCAAGCTCTATTTGATCTGCTTTCCTTTGCTTGAGCCAGCCAAGTAACATCTATTCCATAAAACCTTCTTTGACTCTCTCCCACTGTGAAGTTGATCACCCCTTTCTGTGGGGCACTGCTATATCCCACAGCATCACAATAGCCTGTTCATGGCTCTAGGTTCTGTATCACCTCCCACCCTCAATGGAACCTTTCTGAACAAGGGGTGCTTCCAACTCCTGTTTGTAGCCCGCTGCTGAGCCAAGAGCAGATACTCAATGAATGTTTGCTAAATGATTATCAAAAATTTGGATGGAGATTGAAGAAAGGATCAAAATGACCCAGAAAGAGCAGGGTTAGTATGTCATAATCTTCATCTAACCCAACCAAGCTTCTTTTTTTAAAAATATATTTTATTGATTATGTTATTACAGCTGTCCCATTTCCCCCCATCATTCCCCTCCAACCAGCACACCCCTAACACCCACATTCCCCCCCTTTAGTTCATGTCCATGGGTCATAAGTTCTTTAGCTTCTACATTTCCCATGCTATTCTTGCCCTCCCCCTGTCTATTTTCTACCCACCATCTATGCTACTTATTCTCTGTACCTTTTCCCCCTCTCTCCTCCTCCCACTCCCCTGTTGCTAATCCTCCATATGATCTCCATTTCTGTGTTTCTGTTCCTGTTCTAGTTGTTTGTTTAGTTTGCTTTTGTTTTAGGTGTGGTTGTTAATAACCGTGAGTTTGCTGTCTTTTTACTGTTCATATTTTTATCTTCTTTTTCTTAGATAAGTCCCTTTAACATTTCACATAATAAGTGTTTGGTGCTGATGAACTCCTTGAACTTTACCTTATCTGAGAAGCACTTTATCTTCCCTTCTATTCTAAATGACAGCTTTGCTGGATAGAGCAATCTTGGATGTAGGTCCTTGCCTTTCAAGACTTCAAATACTTCTTTCCAGCCCCTTCTTGCCTGGAAGGTCTCTTTTGAGAAATCAGCCGACAGTCTGATGGGATATCCTTTGTAAGTGACCATCCCCTTATCTCTAGCTGCTTGTGGACTTCTCTCCTTCATTTTAATCTTGGCTAATGTAATTATGATGTGCCCTGGTGTGTTCCTCCTTGGATCCAAGTTCTTCGCGACTCTCTGAGCTTCCTGGACTTCCTGGAAGTCTATTTCCTTTGCCAGATTGGGGAAGTTCTCCTTTATTATTTGTTCAAATAACTTTTCCACTGGTTGTTCTTCCTCTTCCCCTTCTGGTACCCCTATAATTCGGATGTTGGAATGTTTAAAGATGTCCTGGAGGTTCCTAAGCCTCTCCTCATTTTTTTGAATTTTTGTTTCTTCATTCTTTTCTGTTTGGTTGTTTATTTCTTCCTTCTGGTCCATACCGTTGATTTGAGTCCCAGTTTTCTTCCCATCTCTATTGGTTCCCTGTGCATTTTCCTTCATTTCACTTAGTGAAGCCTTCATTTGTTCATCTAATTTTCAACCAAAATCAACCAATTCTGTGAGCATCCTGATCATCAGTGCTTTGAACTGTGCATCTGATAGGTTGGCTATCTCTTGGTTGCTTAAAAGTATTGGCTCTGGTGGTTTGACCTGTTCTTTTGTTTGAGACATTTTTTTCTTTTTCTTTTTGGTCTGGTCATGCCTGTTACGTAGGAGGGGTAGAGCGTTAGGTGTTCACCAGGGTGGGGCAGCCCAGTTGCAGAGTTGTGATGCTGTATGTGGGGGCAGGGTCAGGAAGGGAACAATGGCGCTTGCTCAGCTCTCTCTCGGATTTCAGTCTCCTCTGTGAGGCTGGGAGTCTCTTCCAGCACTTCAACCCCCACAAGTGTTCTCAGTTGGTGCTTTTAGGCTTTATTTCCCAGTGCTGGGGCCCTGGGTTGTGCAGTCTGTCTTGCTGTCAGTTTTTGCCTGGTTTATCTGCACGGGAGGGAATGTGTGACCGTGTTCAGCTGCCTTGTGTGCCTCGCTGGGTCTGCTTGTTGCCTCCCCTCTCCCGGTAACCACTGCCTGTGCGCCTGGGGTGTGCCAACTGCCGCCTGCATGTCCACGACCACTAGCCACTGCTTTTTCCTGCTGCGATCCCTCTCCACCAGCTGCTAGCTACGCCCCTCTTAACGGTCTGAGTGAATCCTTGTCGGACTTCAATTTTCTATCTGTTCTGGCTGTTTTTTTTTTGTTTCTAAATTTTTGTTGTCCTTAATTTTGGTTGTGAGAGGAGGCACAGTGTGTCCACCTATGCCTCCACCTTGGCCGGAAGTTCAACCAAGCTTCTGATGGTAATATACAACCATTCTACCTACCACACATGGATATTAAATCCATCTGAAATTCCAGAGGATTTACTTTAGTTCGTAGTGCAGTTTAAAGGAGCCAACTATGAGGGACTTAATTATCACTGAGCCCCACAAAAATCGCAAACTCCTCCAGGGGGATTTAAACTCTGAATTGCTACAAAGGAATTTCACAACACGGCAGTAATGTATCCTTAGGCAGGGTCAAAGTCATCAGACACTTCAGCCTATCAATCACCATTTTCTTTACTGTTCAAGCTGCCAACAAGTAGATAAAGTAACTCATAAACACACCAATCATTCAGCAAAAGGCAATTTTATTGTTGTCACAATAGGCCCATAACACTTAAAGAAGCCATGTGTTAGAAAAATTAACTAAGAGTCTCCTGTGGACTGAAGGGTATCAATGAGCACCCTATGTGGGTGAACTGCTTCCACAGAATGAGGTTTTATGGCTTACACTTCTAGATATTCAGTGAATTGTTTTAACAAGCATCTTAGAAGAAAATTTTGATCAAGAATTATATGGTAGATAGCATTATAAATTATTGGGTATACATGGCCTAATTTTACTGCTTGTAGGCCAGCTTTACTTAATTGGGATTACTCTGGAATTAAACACAATCTTTGCCACACTCATAAAAGGCCCTGCTCCTACTCCCCACAAAAAACATCCTAAGGGACATTTTAACTACAGAAAAGTTCCATATCAAATTTCACATTTAGGTGGAAAACTTATTTACCCATGATTCAAAAAGAGTGTTATGTCTTATTTTCCTGTTTTATGAGAAAAAGCTCTCCTAATAAGAAAGACCTCTGAGGATCAAAAAGTATTAAAATACTGTAAATAAAATGGGTATGTTTTCCCCTCTGGAAGAAACCATGGCTCACATCTGTGGCCTTAGAGGAGCAGCGCTATTTTTAAACATCGTTTAGTGCAGTTCCCCTCTACAGCCATCAGAGTTCTGAAGTCACACAAACATGTGTTCCATGCAGCAGATGATTTTCTTGGTCCAAGGCTGAACCAGTGAAGGGTGATGGTGTAGCGGGGTGGGGAAATGTCAGTCCGACGCTGTGCAAATCAAAACTATATTCAACTCTGTACTGAAAAACTCATGTAACTGTATTAAGTTACCGATTTGTGATGTCTACTGCAGTTAGAGTTAAAAAAAAAAGTGTTGGGTTAAAGCTGTGAAAGTGTTTCTCACTTTGAGCAAAGTTGCTACGCTCCAAACTGTATTTATATAAACAAAGGGACGAGAGTCTTAGAACATGATTCTTCTCTATCCCAAATCCTCATGACCAAATTCTCCAAAACCCCAAATTCCCTATTATATTTCTTATACAATATGATTTGAAAAGAAAAAAGAAAAAAAAAAGGGCAGTAAAGTGTGGAAGAAGGAACCCAGGAATGGGGTACAAGGAGTTAAATCTTCTGACAGCTTTGCAGGTAGCCAGTTTTGCAAACGGTTCTCCATGAACCGTGTTACTCATAATGCTTAATATCATTAGTAAAGCACAGAGGTGAATAGCATGACTTCTAAAGCCATGCCAGCTCTAAAATTCTAAACCACTATGAAATCATGTTGTGCAAAGTGAAGTAGAGAAAGCCATTGTGTTACGAGGATGTCCAGGCCCTGCCTAAGAAATAAGACTCTTTTTTAAAATGGCAAACCAAATTACTGACTTGATTCTCGGCTTCACCACTCTATTACTGTTTCCCTGTGAATTGCTCTTTACTTCAATTAGTGTATCCTTTGTTTCTGACTGGACCTTTTTTATGCTGTCAAGGTCTTCACTAAGTTCCTTAAACATCTATATAACCAGTGTTTTGAACTCTGATCTAAAGATTGCTTATCTTCAACTTGTTTAGCTGTTTTTCTGGAGTTTTGATCTGTTCTGTCATTTGGGCCATGTTCCTTTGTCTCCTTGTTTTGACAGCCTCCCTGTGTTTGTTTCTATGTATTAGGTAGAACTGCTATGACTCCATGTCCTGGTAGTGTGGCCTAATGTAGTAGGTGTCCTGAAGGGTTCAGTGGCACAGCCTCCCCTATCACCTAAGCTAGGTACTGGAGGCATGCCCTTTGTGTGGGCTGCTTACACTCTTTTCTTTGTAGTTGAGCCTTGGTTGCTGTTGACAGTTGACAGGCCAATGGGAGGGATTTACCCAGGCCAGTCAGCTGCAAAGACTGGCTGTAACCACTGACCACCAACCTCCACCCTCCATGGAGGATCAGCTGTGCAGGGGCAGGGTGGTGGTGCTCCAATGTGGTCTGTACCTGTCCACTGGGTGTGCAGGCTGTGGGGTTTCCCAGGTGGTGCAGGCCAAGGTCCTCCTGCACTTATGTTCTGCCCAGGGCCACCCTGCATGAGCTAAAGAGCAATCTGAGATGGCTGCTAGTTGTGCTGGGCTTGGAGATTCCCAGGCAAAGCCAAGCTATGAATCTAGTCTGGTTGCTGCTAGTGGGGGCCTGGGGCTCACTGAAGCCAGCTGTTGATTGTTTGATAGGATTTAGGAAGTTGTGCAGCATGAGCCAAAGCCAGCCATTCATATGGAAAAGTCATGGTTAACAGCTTTGGTGGGTCTGTAAATTGGATGGGACAGAGTCTTAAGAGATCTCCAGGGAGGGGCAAACAGTGTTAGCCAGGTTGATGGAGTCTCAAATACTGGCACCTTCCTGCTGGCTCTGTGGATCTGTGGGGGAAGGAGTCAGAAAAGGACAATGGCCTCTGTTTGACTTTCTATCTAGAAGAAAGCTGTCTCCCCACTCCTGCCTTGATGCCAGACATTTCGGTTCCTCCTTTTATGCCACTGGAGGCAAAAGAAACAACTAATCAGAACAAGAAGAAAAAAAGAACCCAGAGAAACTAGGACAGTATAAGCAGTCTCCAGGACAACTTCAAGCATTCCAACAATCACATCATAGGGGTGCCAGAAGGAGAAGAGAAAGAGCAAGAAATTGGAAATCTATTCCCCATGTGACAGGATGGATGGGCTGGGAGAAAATTATGCTAAGTGAATTAAGCCAGTCAGAGAAAGACATATATCATATGATTTCACTCATATGTGGAGTCTAATGAACAGACTGAACTAACAAGCAAAAGAGAGACAGACTCATGGAAAGCAGAATGACTGCTTGGTTGGGAGGTGGTGGGTAAAGGTTAGGGGGTGAAGGGATTAAGCAAAAAGGAAAAAGGATTTGTGGACATAAACAACAGCGTGGTGATTGTGGGTAGAGATAGGGTATATGGGGACTAAATGACAATGGAAAAAATACAAGAAAAAATAATAAAAAAATTAAAAACACCAAAAACATTTAAAAAAGCTTATTGGCTTAAATAAATTTAAAAAAAAACAAACCCAAAAACTAACCATTTGTTTGTTCCTAATTCTGCAGGTTGGCAATTAGGGCTGGGCTCAGCTGGGCAGTTCTTCTGCACCACGTTGTGCCACTTGTGCTCTCACATGACTGTGCAGTCAGGTTGGCTGGGGCCTTATGTGGGATATCTGGGCCCCTCTCGCTCCATGTGCTCTCTCTATATGGTGTATCATCCTCCAGGAGGCCTGCCCACACTTGTTTGCAAGGTGGTAGTACTTCCAGAGAACAAGAGCTAAGCTCTAGGTCAAGGTGTGAAAGTCACACAATTCCACCTTCACTACTATTGGCCAGCTCAACTTAAATGAATCCAGAAAGAGCATCATAGAATTTGTGGTCAATCTGAATCTACTACAGACTGTATCAAGTCTGTTAGATGAATTTCGCAGCCTGTAAACAATGTGTAACGGGAAGAGTCCTGGCTACGGCTACATAATCCTGTGTTTAGATTTTAGCTCTGCTACTTATCATAGCTTTCTGGTACTTCTATTAAGCTATTAACTTCTCTAAATCAATGTTTCTTTCTCTGTAAAGTGGAACTAATTAATCCTACCTTGTAGGGCTTCCATTTGAGGATGAAATTAAATTGTGTATATACTGTCAAGCAAAGTATCAGCCAAATAGATGTTAAATAGTTGCTAATGAGAGGTCGCAAAACAAATATATCTAAGGTTTAAGGGGCATATTCGGTACATAAAGGAATACATATACATCACAGTCGTCACAATTCATGATTCTAAGGATGAAGGATGCCAGTTGTGGTCCATATTTTGATTTCTAATTTTCCTGTTATCATGGTGATCGCAGAATATAGTGATTGCTTCGTTTTAAAAAAGACTATGCTACAAGGATATTTTAGATTATTCTTTCTCAAGACATGACTGTGCAGGGCTAAGTCCAAGGGACCACTGGAATGCCACAAGATCTGAGCCAGGCTATGAAAGTCCTGCTCCTAGATGTTTTGATTTTTCTGTTTTAGTTAAGTGCAATCTTTGTTGTTCGTGGTTTCTGTATTGGCGAATTTGCCTACACTCCCAAATTAATGCTCTTGGTGCTTCTGCTGTCATTTGCAGCCATGTTATGGAGTGTTGAAAATTCTGAGTAGCCAGAGTCACTCGTTTCCAGCTGAGGTAGAACAACGTGACACTTGGCTTCCTGTTTTAGCTCTCACGCTGTAAGCATCATTTGGTGCTTTCTAGTGCCAGGTGTTTTGTGTTTGGTGCTTTTTTGTTTGTGATTTTACTTTTTAAAATGGCCTCAATGACAGAGCTGAAGTGCTGTCTAATATTCCTAAAGGAAAGAAGGCTGTAATGTGCCTTGTAGAGAAAATTCATATGTTAGCTGACATTTGGTTATGAGTTACGGTGGTGTTGGCCATGAGTTCAATGGCATTGATCAACAATATATATTAAGCACTAACCAGTGTAGCTCAGTTGGTTGGAGCATCATCTCATAGACCAAAAGGTCATGGGTTCAATCTCTAGTTGGGGCATGTACGAGAAGGCACCCCATCGATGTTTCTCTCTCATATCAATGTTTTTCTCTGTTTTCCTTCCTCTCTCTCTAAAAGCAATGAAAAAATGTCTTCAGGTGAGGAGAGATATATATACACACATATATGTATGTATCTTTAAACAGAAACACACATAAAACAAGACTTATGTATTAACTGGCTGTTGAAAATATGATCAGAAGCTCAGAGGAATCTAAATCTGTATTTCTCCAAGAAGCAGTTTGTCAGTATTCACTAATTCAGTGCCTGCTGCAACTTTATGGAACATAATTGCTGTGGATTCTGAGAGTGGCTGTACTTCCTGCTGGTGCTTTTCACTGGTGATACTTCATTACAACAAAACTCAGAAGCCTAGTATGAGAGGAGATAAAGGTAGCAATGCAGACACGTGGTAGCTATAGCAGAGATGCAGGACTCCAGCCGACAACAGCAGTTCTCCGCTGTCCTCACCTCAGTGGGGCAGTGGGCGGAGTAACCCAAGGATGGAGAATTTAATGCACTTTTCTTATGCCATGGCCGATATTGTTAAGCTTACTCAGTGTATTTTGTGAATCTATACTTTTTGAACCAATTACTAAGGTAAAATAAAAAGATAATTTCAAGTTGCAAAGGCGCTAATCTTCCTCACCTTCAGACCAAAAACATATTCCTTCTTTAACTCGAAAAGTATCTGGCATTCCCTCACTGATCCACAAGGACCAGTGAGTAAGAGGTTACTTAGTTCCAGTGCCTCATAAGAACATGTAGAGTCTGAGGGAGAACATGGTCAATACATATACACACGATATTTCCTTTATCCTAGGATGATTTATTTCTCATTTTAATAATTTTATAATTTGGGTGAGTTGTAACATGTTGCTTTACCACTATGGATACAATAAAAGATTATTGGTTTAGAAGAAATACAATATTTGTCAAATGGATGTAGGTTTGTTTGCTAACATCATAGGTTAAATAGGTCATTGCTCCTGTTCAGAAAACCTGAGGGGGCTGTAGCAAGAGTCAAAGAAACTACTTAACTATTATACTCTACTTTGCTAACCAGTAAACTAGGGTTCGCCACACAGAAATCCCATGAATCTCATAACGTAGACAAGACTTCATTTAATCCTCATAAAACTGCTACAAAAGGAGAAAGAGATATTCTATATATCCTAATCTCAATATATTTATCTATTCTATATGCTTGGGGGTATAAGTTATGCACCTACCAAACCTTCAAAGAGAAGGAAAATGGATCACAATGTTTAGTACCTATTACTTTGTTATACTGAAATATTCTCAGATAGTAAACTACAGACAACATAAATAAGTATTACATCAGCAATAGATATAGTGGCTTGTTTGACATAAAAATAAGGATTAAATCAGCAGTTACACAGGAAGCAATAACCGCAGTCTGTGTGTGTATGTGTGTTTTGTTTTAAAGCAATGGACTGTGTAAGCCATCCTAAAACTCAAAAGCTGGGATTGTAAACTCTTACACACTGTTTACAGATAACTAAAATGTGAAATGAAAATCACAGCAATAAAATAGCTAATATAAGAACTGCTGTGAATATATAAAAAATGTTCCACATTTTAAGACTCTGAAAAGCTTTCTTTTGTCAAGCTCAAAAAGAGAAAAAAAAAACAAAAAACAAAACCCAACCTGTTTTATATTTACTTATAATGGAGTTCCCTTGCCAAGTCTGATTTAACAAAAAGTTGAGACTCATCAATATGAATATAATTTTCATACTGAAATATAGATTTATTTTAAGGAAATGGAATAATATTTGCCTTATACTTTATAAGTCCCTATAGTTCCATCTGGTCCTTATTTATCTACATTTTACTCAGCTTGCATAATATTTTTGCTTACAGTCATATTCTTTAAGATCAGAAATGTCCAAATCTGGAAATTCAGAGGTACTATTCGTTAACATTCTTTCAGTGTGATTCATAGACTTTTTGCAAACTCCACTTTGATTTTAAAATAAAACTAAGGTAATAAGATGTTTTGTGTAAAAATATATGACTTAAGCAATAATGATAAAAGGAGCCTGGCTTTGGGGGAATTACAAGCCAAAGCAAACCGCACTCCTTATGAAACAGACTGTGCAAAGTTCATTTGAAGGGGAATGGCAAAATAAAACACTTAATCAAATGTAAAATGGCTTTCTATTCTGCTTACTTTAAAAACTATCTAGTGGTTTAAATTGCTGCAGTTCTGCATTTAAGTAGTCACTAGAAGTACTAACTGAGTAAGAGCAGCCCACATCGTGAAGGGTTAAATGAGAACTGGCACATGGCTATAGCTAGAGGGCAGATACTCTTCACTTCAATTTCTAGGTGGATGAACTCCGCCACATAGTATCCATACAGGACAATCTGGCTACCTTGATGCTTCCTGCCATTGTATCTGCCCTACAGAAGTTCTGTTTAATAAGAATGAATTAAATTGGCACTTGATTCAGGTGACAAAAAATATACAGGTTTGAAACTCAAGAGAAATAACAACAGTGTGCATCTGACATTCCCAGGCCCTTTTGATATTAAGAATACCTAAATTTTAAAATCTATCTGGGGAATCCCATTTACAAAGGGATAGTAGCCAAGACTATTAGACAAATGTCCTAGTCTAATTGTTTGCCTCTTGCAAAGACCCATAAGAACAATAAAAGCATAGCAATGAGGGCTTCTATTTTTAAGCTCACCCTTCCAAGCATCCAGAAAACAAAACAAAAGTAATGATTAGGCATTATTTTTGTTTTGTTTTGTTTTGTTTTGTTTGACAGCCCTGACTGGTGTGGCTCAGTGGGTCGGGCATTGTTCTGCAGACCACAAGGTCTCCGGTTTGATTCCTGGTTGGGGCACATGCCTGGGTTGTGGGCCAGGTCCCAGCTCAGGGCATGTGAGAAGCAACTGATCGATGTTTCTCTCACACATTGATGTTTCTCACTTGCTCTCCTTTTCCCTTCCTTCCCCTCTCTCTAAAAATAAAAAAATAAATAAAAGATTTATGAGATGGGAATATAAAAAAAAGATTATGAATTTTCCTATATTATTATTTTGAAAAATAGTTATACATGTAAAGTTTCCTAATTAAAAAACAAAGCCTAATAATTAATAATATCCTTACAAAGTGGCTGCCTGCCTTTGTCAAAATATTCCCCAAGAGGGTGCACTCTTGTCTCCAGGCAGTTCACTCCCACTTTGGTCAGCTGATGTTCAGAAAGTTCTTCCTTATAATCATGTAAAACCTGTTCTTCAGCAAGCTGCCTTGCGAGTACCTGAAGTGATCTTGTCCTACATCCTTAAGAAGATAACCTTCCATGTGTGCAGAAGTCATCACTGTCTTTTTGGCCTTCCTTTTTTCCAGTCTGTTCTATTCTTTCTCCAATGATGTGGTTTCAACTATTTCTTTTTAACCACATACTCATGCCCAGAAATGACTAGGATACTCTCGCTATAGTTAAAACTGATCAGAGAACCACCCCATGGAGATCTAACAGCACGTGCAAAAGCCTTGCATTAGGTGGGGGCAAGATTCGTTAAGGAACTGAACAAGGCCAGCATGGCTGGAATCCACAGAGGCCGGACAGAGCGTCATACTTTTGGGTGTGTAATGCACTGTGTGGGGGTACTGAAGATACAGAATAAAATAAAACAGGTCTGTTCTCAAGGAGCTCAGGGTCCAGTGGGTGAGGTGGGTAACGACAGAAGGCTGATGACACACAGTGGTAGCATTAGAAAAGGGGCACAAATTGTGTGGCTTTGGAGTCAGACTGTCTGATTAAGCCCCTTCTGGACCAAATGCTAGTATTATGTCCTTGGAGAAGTCACCTAGCTTAATCTGTGCCTCAGTTTCCTCATCTGTAAAATGGGAACAGTGCTTTCCTGTAGGGTTGTTGTGGGAATAAAATGAAATGATACATATTAGTTACATATTAGGAACAGTGCTTGATGCACTTTATAAAATGTTCATGCTAAAAAAGAAATATCTGATTATCTAGAAACGAAGTCATGTTTCTCAGGATATAGGTAACATACCAAAGACACAGATGAAGGGAGCTGAGGATGCACGTTTTTTTAAAAGGCATTGAGTAGCTAGCTAGCTATTTATTTATTTATTTATTATCCTCAGGACAATTTTTCATTGCTTTTAGAGAGAGAGGAAGGGAGAGAAGAAGGGAGAGAGAAGCATGAACTGGTTGCCTCTCGCATGCATCCAGACTGGACATAGTAAGTGCCTGGACTGGGGATTAAACCTGCAACCTAGGTTTGGCCCTGACCAGAAATCAAAGCTGCAACTTTTAGGTTGTGGGATGATGCTCCAATAAGGGCTAAGGATTTATTTTAACATGACTGTTTAATAATAATAATAACTGAACTCAGTATAGATAGGCACTGGAAAAAGCCCTTTTTATTGTTTTTATTTATTTATTTTTAGAGAAGGGAAAGGAAGGAGAAAGAGAGGGAGAGAAACATCAATGTGTGGTTGCCTCTTTTGTGCCCCCTACTGGGGACCTGGCCCACAACCCAGGCATGTGCCCTACACTGGGAATCGAACTGGCAACCCTTTGGTTCATAGGCTGGCATGGAATCCACTGAGCCGCACCAGCTAGGGCTATATTCTTTTTTTTTTTTTTTTAATGTTTATTGATTTTAGAGAAAGAGGAAGGGAGAGAGAGGAACAACGATTGGTTGCCTTCCATATGTGCCCTGACTGGGGATTGAACCTGCAACCTAGGTTTGTACCCTGACCTGGAATCAAATGTACCATCTTTTATGTTTGGGACGATGCTCCAACCAACTGAGCCATACCGGCTAGGGCTCTTTATATTCTTTATTTTAATTAATCCATATATTGTACCAACCTCAAGAGGTGGATTTTCGTCATCATCACTATTTTACAAATGAAGCAGATTTAGAAGAGTTAAGTCTCTTGTCCAAGGCCTACAGTTAAAGATCAGGGATGCTGATGCCACAGAATCAGCATCATTACTCTGCTGTGCTGTCTGCTGGTTCAACAGAACACACTGTCTATAGTTTGGGACCTTTGGCTGTGGTGCCCAGAGAAAGCAAAATGCACAGAGTGAGGATCCTGGAGAACTTTTCCTAATTCTTTCTCCACTTTCTTTGTTCAATCCCAAGAATAGCTCAGGTCCGCTAAAACTCTAAGATAAAAGACTAATTTCTTAATTTTTTTTCTGTTCTCTAGAATCCCCAAGACTAAGAACAATCAAGATGTACTTCTAATCAGCAAGCAAAATGTCTGAGAAGAGGGTATTGAGGGCCTCAGGGAGGGGTTTAAGGAATATGGTACAACCATCGTAAGAGTTAAGAGTGCTTGGCCTTTCATTTGGCAGAATATGTGCCAAGTCCTCTGGGCTGCAAGGTTTCATGTAAATGACCACTTCAGGACCAAAAAAGGGGAGGGGAAGGCAGAGTTAAAGGATGGATGGACAGTTGGGTAGAAGAAAATAAAAAACATGAATTAATATACTACCTCTTCTATGCAATGTGCTTTATCTGGTTTCCTGGCTGCGTGTCCCCCTCAAATTCATAAGTTGAAATCCTAATGTTCAATGTAATGGTACTAGGAGGTGCGGCCTTTGAGAGATGGTTAGGTCATGAGAGCGGAGCCCTCATGAGTGGGATCTGGGCCCTTAAAAAGAGGACCCACAAGGCTTCCTCACTACTTTCACCATGTGAGGATATGTGAAGCCTGCAATCCAGAAGGCCCTCAGTCAACCATGCTGGCACCCTGATCTTGGACTTCAGCCTCCAGAACTATGAGAAATAAATTTCTGTTGTTTATAAACCACTCAGTCTGTGGCATTTTGTTACAACAGTCCGAATGGACTACCACACTGGCTTACAAGAAACATAAAAACTAGTCTACATTAATTAAATCTATAAAGTGCATACTAAGCCCTACTTCCCAGAGGAAGTCCCCATTTTAATAGTCCCTATTATGATTTTTCATTGGTTGACCCCCTATATTAGACCATAAACATTAAAGGCAATAGAATCAACTTGAATGAATGTGTGAGCTCTTTGAAGACAGGGTTTTTCACTCAATTTTGTATTCTTAGCGCTAAGCAAAGGGCAGCCTTTGAGCAAACATGTGCAACCTATCACAGAAGAGCCAAACCCACCAAAAGCAGACCTGGGAGCACATCATAAGATTGAAACAACAGAGGCAGAGCTCGTTGGTGAGGATTGGGTCCAGGTGTACTCATAAACCGTCCCAAGAGGCTCACCCTCATCATTATCTTGGTATTTTAAAAAGCCTAGTTAGATGACCTTCTGCAAGTACATTGGGATCCTAAATGAGATCTGCCTCTGTGATCTCAGAAACCATCTGTCTTGGCTCCAGAGACACTATTTATAGCAGATAGGACTGATGTGGTGTCAAGACCAAGTCCCAGAGGCTTAATTCCTCTCAAGACAGCAAAAATATCTGTTGGACATACAACAAAGAGGGCACAGAAATCCTAATTGGGAGGGTTGGAGCAGATGTGTAAGAAGGGTCACCAGCATGCAAAACGTGCTCTTTCTCAGCTCTGGAGCTGAAGTAAGGATGCAGCATATGATCAAATGTGCAAGGGCAAGTGCAAAGGTACTTTTGAGAGTGGATCACAACATTGTCCACAATTTCCGTTCATAGGCTCTCATTTCGGTTTGCTAACTTTCTGCTCTCCGGATGCCTCCCAGGACCCGACTGGATAGTGTGCACTGGAGTGTCAATTCAGCTGCCTGTCCCAGGTCAAAATTTGGAGGGGGAAAAAGAAAGATCTCCATCGTGACAAACAATGGTTTTATTTGTTAAAACACCTTCCATAGCTGTGCTATTGAGCTTCACCAAAACGGCATGCCTATATATCACTGTGAGTCTAATTTACAGCTTTTGATGAGGTACCTGAGGTTAGGAAGTAAAAGCTGTGTCCCATTTCTCATTTTTAAGTGCTGCTTATCCTTCCAAGGACAATGGGATTTACAACTTCAAAAGGCGGGACTATATATTATGAACTTCAAGATGCTCTTAAAGAAAACAACTGTTGGCTGCCTTATGGTGGCAAGAGAAGCAGAGCATAGTATTTAGCAAACAGCCTGACGCCCTGGGTGCAGGAGGTGACGTCGGGCAGTGGGAGCCCTCGGGCTGGCAGCCAGCGGCACAAGTGCAGGCAACAGGAAAGGCCCAGGAGCAGTGCAGGCCCACTCCTTCAGGTTTTGTAAGCAACTCACACAAAACAAAATCGAAGTAATAATAAGAAGAAAAAATCATCTATCTATCTATCTATCTATCTATCTATCTATCTATCTATCTATCTATCGGCTAACAAATTCATTCAGCTAGGCCAGACATGCTGACTGAAGTCTTCTGATTTCCTAGGGGAAATCTAGTTCTGCCTTATTTTAAGCAGTATAAAGAGACTTATATTTGCAATAAATAAATAATCACAGGGTTTCTTTTTGATTATGAGTCACTACAGAATTTTCTTTGATTTATTTCAAATGTGGTTTTACTTACACAAACTTAATTATTTAGCATTCAGAAACATCTCTTGAGGAAAACGAGAGAGAGCAGGCCTTGGAAGAGAGACACACCCAATGTTCAGGGTCAACCTGTAGTTTCTCAATACAACCCCAATGGCCTCAGTAATAGATATATCTATTACATACATAAAATTTTTTCTACTGTTTGTAAAGTCTCCAATCCTCACCACAACCCGCTGTGTGAGGACTGTTCAGCTTACTTAGTACATGTGGAAACTGAGGCTTGGAGAAGGTACATATCATGTGTAATTGCTTATAATGTACTAGGCATCAGGCTAAGCACTACATGCTGGTCATTGTTTCAATCCTCCTAGCAACTCTATATGGTATTAGCGTTTCCACTGATAGATCAGGAAATGCACTCAGAGAATAAGGAACTTGTCCCAGCTGGTAAACAAAAGAGAGAAAAATATTACTGAGAACTAAAAGAGGAATGAGCAGTCAGTCTGCTCAATCTTCTCAGAATCAGCAGAAAAGAGATCGCAGAAGCTGGAGAAGCTGGGCAAGACATTCTCCAGAAGGTAAAGAACGTTGAAGGGGGCAGGGGAGGAGGGAAGAGGGCAGGAAGAGAGCACTGTGGAGGGAGGGGTGCAGAGTCTGAGGGGCTGGGTTGCATATGCAGGTTTGGGGCACCATGGTCTGCTCTGGTGCTATGTTGATGGTATGTTACTTCCTGCCCATATTAGGAGCTGGCCAGAGGGCTGGCCAAGGTGTTTCTATGAACTGCTCAAAGACCAGATCGCATATAATTAGGAGGCATTACTAAAAATACAATTAAAAAAGATTAAATCACTTAAAGGGAAACTTAAGGAAGAGTTTACCCCTTTCCTCAACATCAAAAACTGAACAGAGAGCATTCCAAGTCAGACATGAAGAGTTCGGCAGCCTGAAGAAGGCAAAAACCCATGAAAGGGCTGGGAAATAAAATTGGCTGTGGAGCTAGTTAAATTCAGGTGAAAAAGCATCAGTGTACGCAGGAAGGCACACACAGCAGCTCCTGCCTGCAGAGGGAAAGGGAGAGTAACTCAGGAAATAAGTTATCCTGAACTCTGGAGAAAAGTTTTAATCAATCTTTCATCAATCTGAAGGATATGAAATCTTTTACTAAACAAACACCGGCCTCTGAGCACATTTAGCCTCAGGTGCTTCACTAGTAGGGTTGAGCACAACAGTCGGATTCTCCAGGTCAGGCCAGAGAGTCGGAGAGAGAAGGACCATGTCCAGGAAACATGTACAAGGCATCAAGACCCACGTTTTTGTAGCAAACACTGTGTTTGAGTTGCCTAGTGCTTTAGGGGTTAGTGTTTGTTACAGAAAAATAGAATAGGATCTTCCTACCCATCAATAGTACCAACACAGAAATATTATATTCCTGCCAAAAATGGATAGAACCATTTTATCGATAATACTATACTTATTTTATCTGTAAATTTGGCATATGTAATTTATTCCTTACCAAATAGGCAAAAGAAATACCAAAATATTCATTTAAAAACATATTCACTAATTACAGTGATTGTCTCTAGGGAGAGGCCCCGGTTAGAGTTGGGGGTGGGGATAGAGGGCAAATCTAGGGCAAAAGGATATTAATTTTTCACTTTATAATCTTTTGTGTCAATTTTACTTTGTATATTATGTATGCATTACTATTCAAATATGTATGCATTGATTAATCACATTTTGAGTAAATTAAAACTCATAAAGTTTTACATTTTAACAGCAATATTGATTAGTGACAATCAAAAGGTATTAAATAATCAAAGATCTATCATCCAAGCAAAAACTAATATTCTATACCAATTTTAAAAAAATTATGAGTAGACGGGACCATAGTCAGAATAAAGCAAAGCCTAAATTTCTGGGCTAGAATTGATGTATACTTTTTAAAAAAAGATTTTATTTATTTTTAGAGAGAGGGAAAGGGAGGAAGAGAGAAAGAGAAACATCAGTGTGTGGTTGCCTCTCACACGCCCTCAACCAGGGACCCGGTCCACAACCCAGGCATGTGCCCTGACTGGGAATTGAACTGGTGACTCTTTGGTTCACAGGCTGGCACTGAATCCACTGAGCCACAGCAGCCAGGGCAGAATTGATGTATACTTTTACGTAGCATTCCATTAAATAATAATGATGAAGATGATAATAACAATAGTTCATACTTATATTTACTCGTATATCCAGGCACCATCCTAAAAACTGCTATAATATTTCTAAATGCAGCTATGATGTTGTTGGTCTGATAAGCATTTATAAAAAATACTCAGCATTTTAGATGGAGAAAATCCTGGTGAATATTAAACACTGAGAAACATTTGAAAGCTGCCCAGAATGTGGATACATATCCATCTATGATTATACTTTTTTCCATACCATGAAAAAACCAACCCTGGCCATAATGAGGCCCAAAACAAACTTTGTGACAGTGGATACACTTCACATCTAGAAACTTACCAAGGGTGTGTCTTTTCCTCCCACAATGCTGAGACCAAGCCCTGAACGTCCCTTGGAGATTTCTATAATCATTTCCTGCCCGGGGACAATGGGACACGTGGCAGGGTCCACTGAGAGAGGAGCCTGGAAACCACCTGGAGAAGGATCGAACACGAATGACTGGCAAGTAGGGGATGAAGCTCAGCGCGCACACTAGGAGAGCGCACAGTGTGTATGTGTTTGTCATCATTTCACTCTTTTTCTGCCAAGCACCATGAAGGAAAAAGCTGGGTCACTACTGCCCATTCACCCAGGAATGGAACGTGATATTCCTATGACATCTTTGAGACTAAAACAGTAATTAACCCCACCTCCAAATCACCTATTTTAGTTTGAAATTTTTTCAACCTTAAAATACACCATAGAGTATGATGCAACTGAAAAAAAGCCCTAAAAATTATCCTAATTGTATACATAGTAAAGAAAGAGGTATTATAAACGTAACTCGAATTAATTGCTGCCTCCATAAATGAAAAACTGTTAAAAGTATTATTGCTATTTTATAAAGATTTGCTTTTTAAAACCATTGTTTTAGAAAAATGTAGAGGCTAAGAAAAGATTTTTAATAGTATCCACTTTTCTAGCATAAATTCTACATTATAGGCGTTTTGTCAGATGACTAAACCTAACCTGCTGAAAAATCAAAACTGTCAAAATACTATTTTCAAGAGAAACTTATACAAATAATAGTCTTCAGAGATGTATTTTTTCCCTTTTGTTTTTCAACAAAGATTCATCATCATGAGTATTGAGTCTTACATTGCAGTATCACTTAGTAAAGGGCTGATAATAGAGGGCCCCATCTGCTGGTCAGCTGCCGCTAATGCACTGAGGCCAAGCTGAGATCCACAAAGCTCACTCAACTATGGAGAAGCAAGGGCCAGCCAACTAACTAGATACGGTCTGAGGGCCAAGAATGGTTTTTTAGGGGGTAAGGGTGGGGGCTGGGTGGAGTTGGGCAAACAGGGGGAGAATAGGGACAACTGTCATAGTGTCAATAATAAAAATAAAGCAAAAAAGGAAAAAATCCTACAGTTTTTACATTTTCAGAGTGTTGGAGAAATAAAAAGAAAAATAGTATTTCAATACATGTGAAAATTATACAAAATTCAAATTTCAATGTCCGTAAATCACGCTGCATTGGAACACGGCCCTGCCAAGTCACTCACATCAGTCCACAGCTGCTGTCACACAGCCACGGCAGGTCGAGTGTCTGCAATGGAGACCATATGGCCCGCAAGCCTTCAATATTTACTACCTATCTGGCTCTCTGCAGACAAAGTTTGCCAATCCCCGTATAAAACGAAAGGAAATGGGTTCTTGGTGAGACTCTGGGGGTTCTGCTCTGACGAAGCAATAATCACGGTCTTTGTGACAATAGGGCACAGGTTTGAATTTGAGTTCCCAAGAAGGACATTAATAGGTGGGTGAAGCGAAGGCTCACTCCTCATCAGAAAAATGCTGTAACCGACATCTAACAGGATGTTAGAGGAATTAAATGTGTGTGAGGTACCTTTCCCAGGTCTGGCATATTGTAGTATTCATATAGTTGCTGTTCTTGACCACATGGAATTTATTAATGTAATGGCCTCTTGGTGAACAGTGGGAAATTGAGGGACACAACCCCATTTACAATAAAAATATGCTGTATTGGAAGTAGATTGTTATAAACCTGATTCGTCTCTAGATGCTTTTGCAGGACATGTATTTCATACTTCATTTCCTGTTTACTAACAATAAAAACAACGTACATCCATTTCATGGATGCTTTAAAAAGTTTATACTCCTTTTGTGAATGACTAGTTTAGTCTCTCGAGTGAGAAGAGAGCAAAAACACAGTAAGGCGCCGGAGACGGCACTTCCTTCCCCCTCCACTTCTGCTTCACCCCAGCAGCCAGTCTTGACTCCGTCTTGGTATTTATTCCTCTCACAGAACCCAGCCCAGAGCCTCATACCTACCCAGTCCCCAATAAATGCTTGATAAGTAGATGGCTGACTGAATAAATTTCCAGAGATTAAATTGTAGAAAGGGAAGGGCCATCAAGGAACACGTATAAAGGACCCATGGATTTACAAGGGGGGGTAGGATTGAATGTGGGAGGTGGAGTTGGGTAGGGCAGGGGAGAGAAATGGGGGAAAAATGGGGACAACGATAATTGAACAACAATAAAAAAAGAAAAGAGGAACAAAATTGTAGGGTGATTCATTTCCATTATCAAGGAATAACTGTGTGATATTTATGATCAAAGTTCAATCAGTCTGCAAACTTTTCCAGTGAAAGGCCAGGCAGGAAATGTTTTGGGCTTTATAGGACCCATGGTCCCTGCTGGAACCACTCAACTTTATCCTTACAGTGTGAAAGCAGCTGGAGATAATCTGTAAACAAGTGAGTACTTCAATACAACTTTTCTAAAAAGGTTTTATTTATTTTTAGAGAGGGGTGAATGAAGAGAGGGAGATAAGAAGCATTAATGTGTGGTTGCCTCTCATGCACCCCCCACTGGGGACCTGGCCTGCAGCCTGGGCATGTGCCCTGACAGGGAATCGAGCCGGCGATCCTTTGGTTCACAGGCCGGGACTCAATCCACTGAGCCACATTAGCCAGGTCTCAATAAAACTTTATTTATGGACACTGAAATGAGAATTTCACATAATTTTCATGAAGTATTCTTTAGATTTTGTTCAACTGTTAAAAAATGTGAAAACCAGTTTAGGCTTGCAGACCGTATAAAACAGAGGGCGAGCCAGATTTGACCCAGGGGTCATTTGCTGACCATATTGACCAGGTATTTTAGTAAAAATCCCATTCTTTAGAATACCACCTGGTTGGTAATTTTTTTATGAGTTAATATTTATGAAAAATATGTAAAAGACAAATACCATAAGGTGTCAGGCCTGCTAAGTTCATGCAGATTTATGCTTTGCCATTGGTGAACCTGGTGTTGTAAACAGTCCTCTTCTTTTCCCTTTTACTGACTTACATAGCATAAGAGCAAAATGGAAATACCCATTATTCATTGTGTCTCTCTCTTTTTTTTTCATTATTCATTTTGAAGTTCTATTTTTAACTGCCAGTCATCATAATTCAAGCCAGGAATTCAAAGAGACAGAGTGAATACCAATTTCTTTAAGTACTGAGAATTAACAGTCTTCAAATAGCTCACATCAACACATGCAAGGCTAACAATTTGGCTCAATATGATTTTTAAGAGATATTACTCATGAACTAAACATTCTTTTGGAGAGATTAGAGAGTAATCTGTAAGCTTCAGATTTAAACAGCATTTACTGAGGGCCTTTTTTGTTGCAGTACTTTTATATTCAATAAGCAACAGGCAATGCCAATGATAGAGATAAGGAAAATGGTGTAGAAAGTAAAAATGACCTGGCTAAGTCTCAAAGCTAAGGGAGTGGAGGAGGGGTACAAAGCCAAGTTTCCTGACTCAGTCTAGGGCTCTTTCTGGGACATCACGATCCCTTCCTTTTTTAAGGTATGATGAGTCAATTCAATTCTGCTCAGAGAAAGAAGCATACCATAGCCTGTGGGGTCTGCATCTGTTGAATGGTATGATGGAGTTGGTGTTAAAGGTATCTCTTGTGAACTGAAGGAGACTTTCGTCGAATATTTTTGTTGTTTCATCTGGCTGACAGCCTACAAAAGGAAGGACAATTTGATAAATGACAAAGAGGAGAAGACTTTAAAAAATGGGTGTATTGTTACAAAAACAATATCTTTTGAGAATTTAGGTTAGGAGAGGGGGCAAGAGGGGGTTAGGATGACACCTGTCCCATTCCCCATGCTTCCCTATTGAACTTTACATCTGAAATGCTTTGGTGAAGAATGGATCAAGGCAGGTGGGAGGATAAAAGGGGAAGGCACTCTATCATTGTGGTTTGTATATGAAACTGGGAAGCAAAACCAAATTTTTACATTTTCTCCTCATTCTGATGAAATCAACGTGAAGTCTGTAAATCTATGCTGTGCCCACTGAAAAATAATCTGTGCTGCAGGTGTTCTGAGCATATAACACCACCCGTCTCTTGTGGACACATTCAAAATAGTCATTGATGCACTAGGTAGGTTAATTGAGCAACAGGAGAGGAAGGAAGGGACTACAAACATCTACTGAAGGCCCACTAACTGCCAGGTACACCGATTACATTTAAAGCACCTAAAAGAACTGTACCTTATTCACCTTTGGTCCCCGGTGCTTGGAACATAGTAGGGCCTCCATAAATGTTTGATGAATGAATGCGTGAATAAATGCATACAGAAGTGCAAAATTGAAGACATGGAAACTCAGAGCAGGAAATGAATGTGCAATTCAATGAAGGTACAGAGACCTTTGCTAGGTGAGCTTTAGAAAATTAACTTGCAATTCTGGATTATTGTTGATGATACCACCAATGAATATTAGTGTTAGAAAACTAAGAAAAACCAAAAGGACTCCATGCTTGCTTAACAGGCAGTTAAGAAATATAGGTAGTGACCCGACCTGCCTTCTGGATCTGTAGTTAGCCAGGGAACCCATCCCCAGCTGGAAGATTCTGGTGGAGGCACTGAAGCACCAGGCTGGCCCTGGAGTCTAGAAATAGGATCAAGGTAACTGCTCCAGAACAATAACACCTGAAGATTCTGTCAGTGGAAGGCGGTGCCTCAATACAAGGCATTGTGCAGCATGGAACAACTAAAATGACACCATCCACTGCGTATCTGAATTGTGCTTTCCAGTTTTCAAAATCATTTTATGCCCATGAATTCACTTAATCATGAGAAAAAAACCTCAAGGGCTAAACTATATTACTCACTTTTCTAGGTAAAGAAACCAAGATTCAACTGTCAAGCGACATATCTGAGATCACACAGCTAATTAAAGAAAGAGGCAGGACTGAAGGTTGGGAGTTGAAGGATCTACCAGTTTAAAGTGTTTATCAAACGGCTGCTCGGCAATAATTGAACAGATGTTTACTTTGTTTCCTGTAGTTTTTCTATCACCATCATTTAATAATGCCTGTCTACTTATAAAAAGACTTATTCAAATACGTATTTTCAGTACTTTTAAAAAGAGGGAAGTGGAAGAAAGATGAATAAGGGGTTACTGCCAGAACACTGAATGACGGAACCACCTAGATGTTCGATACCGCTAAACACCACCTTTTCCACCTTCCCGACTCGAGATGCGTCCATGAAGGAAGTCCTGGTCAGGGAGATGTAAGTAGACATGAGCTACATAATTTTCAGATTGTTTTCTCAAAAAGGATCTCACCTTCCTCTTCTCCCCAGCTGGATAATGGAAGGAATGGCATTACCTGGAGTGGTCACCTTAGAACAAAAAAATCCCAGGTGTCGAGGACGACAGAGTAATCCGGTAAGACTGGTATGGCAATCATGTAAGAGGGGCCTGGGTACAGGACACCACAGCACCCTTCAACTGTTCACATCCCTACTGTTATTTAAAAGAGGAACTTCTTGCAGTGAAGGAGCCTAATCTTAACTGATACAGCACTTCTGTCCAACTTCAGTTTTGTATCATCTCACCGGAGGAACACTGATAACAAAGCTGATAAACAAATGAGCCCAGGTAGCTTGCTACCAGAAAAACAACCATGCGAATTTTAAAACGGGAAAGCACAAGAGACAGCAATCATTACAGTATGACTTTTATAAATAGCAGGGAATGTTTGTTTCTCACCCGTCTACACCAGTTCTATGTATCATTCCATTTCATTGTGCGTAATAGGTTTCCAATAGAAACTGGTAGACTTGAACTCAATTAAAAAAATAGGAAGTAGTCCACAGAAATCAAGGAAAACATCCAAGAAAGTATATTTAGAGGCAGTAGATGAACCATATGCTCCCGTGACTCACCCACTGACACAAAACCAAAGTACTAAGTATGAAAGGTAAGGAAGATTGGATTTGCTGTTGAATATTACTATATTCAGATACGAGTTGGAATGGACTTTATAAGTCATCCAACCTAAATAAACCAGTGGTTTTCAACCCTGTCTTCATAATAGGAACTGTTAGAGAGCTTCTAAAATTTATGGATATTGGAACCCCCATCCTGGACCAAATAATTTGGCACACAGAAGTGTGGAGCCCAAGCAGAACTCTTTTTTTTAAAAAATTAAGTTGAGAGACTTATTTCTTGAAATTGAACCATGGACTCTTAACCCAGAATACATGGCTTTCTAGGAGATACACAGAGGAAATTCTGGAAACCATAAAATCTCTGTGATTGTATCAAAATTATCAGTATTTTTCCGGGAAAGGGTCTGCACTTGATCAGGTCTTCATGATCAGGAAAAGAAGAAGATATAAATTGCTAAGTTTGCTGGTGGCCACAGGCAAGCCCCTTAACTCCCTACCCTAACACTTTCTCATCTGTAAACTGGTGGCAGTACCTCTATACTTTGCATGGTTATTGTGAAGATCAAAGAGGAAACTACATAAATAGACCTAACACTGTGCCAGGAACAACTTAGGAATTCAGTTAATAATAGCTATGAACGTCTTTATGTCCTTTGGTAACACGTTAATAAACGATCGGCCAGCTTCTGTTTGAAAACCTTCAGGGATGGAAAATTCCATTTCCACAAGGAAGCTCGTTCTGTCTTGGCGCAGCTTCAATGTTTGGCAAGTTCTTTGTAATGAGCTGACACAGCCTCACTGCAGATGCCGCCTACTGATCTCTGGGCCGGTTCTCTTCTGCAGCCACAGAAAAGGCTTATGATCACATCCCCAAAGGATAATGCTTTGAAAATGCTCATTTTTCAGCAGGAAAAAGAAAGTCCAGATGATGTTTATGACTTGCCCCAGCTCTACAATGCTAGAGTTGTAAAATTTTAGAGATGTTTGATCTACACCTTGAGACTGGTGGCAGACTATAAAGTATTATCGCATAAATAGTATCTGCAAATACATAAGGTAAAAAATGTGATTTTAAACTTTAAAAAATAATTGCTTACAGGTTTTCAGTCAAAAACCTGAATAACTGAATTTGGTTATTTTTAAGTTTCTTTCTATTTTTATTTGTCTTTATTTAGGTTTTTAGCATAAGATTGTGGAAGATTTTTTGAAGGTATTTTCTTTGGCATGGTTTGAAATATCATATATTTTCTGTAAGCTCTAGTAATCCAAAGTGCCATAAACATAAAAATAATCAGTACAGTAGTAATGTAAATTTTAGCAGCACAAAAGTATAAACTAGCAAATAGAAATGAGAATCAGGACTTAAAATACTCAATAGCAACAAAAGTATAAAAATTTGACAGAAGTTTATCATTTTTTAAGAGAAGTGAAACTCAAAATATAAGGAACACTAAAGTTTATAAAACTACAAGCTTTCCCATTTAATATGTTTATTTATGACATTATATAAAATATGGTGCTCTCAGATTTAAGTGCAAATGTGTTTTCATGCACACTCCACTTGAATTTATTTATTTTAATTTTTTTATCCTCACCTGAGGATATGTTCATTGATTTTAGAGAGAGAGGAAGTGAGGTGGGGCAGGGGGAGAGAGAGAGGGAGAGAAACATTAATGTGAGAGAAAAACATTGATTGGTTGCTTCCCACATGTGTCCCAACTGGGGACTGAACTCACAGCCCAGGCATGTGTCCTGACCAGGAATTGAACCCACGACCCTTCACCCTATGGGATGATGCTCCAACCAATTGATCTACACTGGCCAGGGCTATGCCTCACTTTTAAACACCTGTTTAGGATGTACCAGGAGACGTACAGAGGAAATTTCTACACATCTTGCACAGAATTGGTGACGATACAGTTGTAGGTTGACTTCAAGTTACAAGACATTCCATAGCCTCCTGCCAAGTAATAAAGGATCTAATTTTATTGCAATCACCTCCTTTTCTTCTGGAACTTGTCTATAATGCACACTGTCCCAGCAGAGCAGGACCTAAAGTATAAGTTACGTACGTTGTCAGTTGAGTACTCCAGTGCCTTCTGCTCATCGGCCACCACACCTTGACCAACCACGTGGGAGACATCTTCCTGAAATGGGAAAGATACAGCCAGTTAGCAGCATTGTAGGACTTGCGTGCACTTTATAATTTCGGTAGTCAAGTATGATTTAACAGGGCTTCAGTCTCGTACAAAAATGACCAACACACTGGGTGTAAAAGTTCTATTCATCCACCTGGACTAACTCTCAGAAATGAATGCAAGCTTGTCATTTCCAAATGCTTTTTTAACCCTTTCAGATCTGTCAGGTGTTAAGCCTATTAGATATCCTTGGTGGTTCGTTAGACCAGTTCTTTTCTTCTCCTATCACACCAGTAATCCCTATATTTGTATTTACACTCAATATTAAATCCTTTCAGGGTTCAAATTCTGATATTAGAATCCCCCTTAAGATATTCAATTAGAGGGAAAAATACATTCATTAAAGTCACTGGGAGATAAAAAGATACCTTAACCCTGAACCCCACAGAGAAGCACAGAGTCTAGACTTAGGAGAGAAGCAAACTACTAGAACCTATGGGAAAATACCCTGGCTGGTGTGGATTAGTTGGTTGGGTGTCATCCCTCAAATTAAACTGGTCCGATTCCCGGTCAAGGAACATGCCTGAGTTGTGGGTTCTCTCTCACACTGATGTTTCTCTCCCTCTCTTTCTCCCTCCCTTCCCCTCTCTCTAAAAACAAATATATACTACCCCCCCAAAAAAAAACCCACATGGGAAATCAATGCATAACTAAAGGAAAATCAATTCAAATAAATGATGACAGTGATAAATTGAGTGGACTGCTTATGCCTGCCTCCTACCATATCCTATATTTTTTTACAGGCAATTTACAGGGGATATTATCATGTGATAGTTTACTAAGACATGAAGTCCTGTTCTTGGTTTGGACAGTGCAGGGAACATGGAGAGAGACTGATCTGGATAGGGGAGGGGATGGGTTTATTCTGGCCCTTGGTAAATATCTAAGAGAAACCCAGGTGGCAGGTGTACACATAGATGGCAGGTAGGTGAGCTATCTGAAGATGAGAAGCATAACTTCTATAGAGAAGTATTAGGGATATCTGAGCTCTCAGAGCCTCAGTTTCCTCATTTGTAAAATGGGAAAAAATGAGATGCTGAAAAGGTTAAATGGAGCAAAACATGAAAAATACTTAGCATGGTACCTGGCAAATAACAAATATTTAATAAAGATATTAATGATGATAATAAATGGAGTCAACCTATAATAAACTCATGTTCATAACTACTATAGGGTTGGTGAAAACAGTTACCTGGACAGGACACTTCCTCCCTTGGGGAATGCTGGCATCCTGACACCCCTTGCCCCCACCCCACCTTCATCCTGGTTTCCCTTTGGGGGCATACTGACATTCTCTTTAACAGGCTCCTCTGAAATTTGTAACACTACAGTAGGTAAGAATCAGGTTATGCCCAGCCATTTCTTTTTACTAGACTAGGTGAGTATCTCATCCCATCTCATCAACTTCCTATTGGTTTACAACCTGAGAGATTTAGCCCCTGGACGAAATATCCTGAGACTGAAGCCTAGGACCCCTGGATGCCTGTGATGATCCTTAGCTGTTGACTTGTGACTTATTTTTTAGGACTAGAATTATGTCGCCATTAGATTCCTTCTTATTTCCCCCAAATAGGAGAAACAGCCTGGAACTCTTCTCCCTCACCCCTGGCCTTTTCATTTTACTTTTATAGAATGTTTCTCTTAAACAGATTATATAACATAAAATGAAATTGAAAAATTATCCCATAATCCTTCTCTGGACCCCTAAATGGTACCCTTCCACAGCATGACCAGTTTATTTTATCACTATTTTTGCAATATTTATATTACATTTTTTTAGTTTTTATGTGTCTATCTCCCATATACTAGTATGATTGACTTTTATTTTATTTGTTTGTCTAATCTGTTTCTTCAGCCTACAGCAGAATAGATTATGAACTTCATAAAGGACTCATGGGGAATGAATCAAAGTTTGGTGAACTTAAATTGTGAGTGCACATGAGTGGATTTCAGAGCTGGTCATGAAAGGAAGGACACATGGTGAAGGCGACCCTGTGGCCTCCACTTTAGAGGATCACAGTGGAAAAGAGAGGAGGAAGACTTGAGAAGGTTATTAAAGGGTGGTCACAGAAATTTTTAGAATAAAAGTTCTAAACTGCCTTATAAATGGAAATCACTGGTGTTGTTCCTTCCAGTGCGGATCAAAAGGCCTTCAGAAGCACGAAAATGGTACCCTGCGGCAGGTGTGCAAGCCCACCTTTGTTTATACCCAGATTAACTGGCAGCGGGGCAAAGGAGCTGACTTCCCAGTTAAAGACTCAAAAGTGCCATTTGCATATCACATAGAGATGCTACTAATTTGGTTTAATTTGTCCTTATCATTTGGCTTGTACATAAAAGGAAAGGGTGCTGGAATAGTAGCCAGAAAAATCTGGGTTCGGAGTGGTTCCACAACTAGTAGCAGTAGTTGTGCTTGGAAACCTTCATGTTTTGCAACAGTCGCCACCTGAGCAAGGGACTCAAGCAAAGCTAAATTCAACACATGTTTATTGCACATTCACTCTGCGCCAGGGTGAAAAAGGTGAACAGAGCCTAGCACTTAGGATATTTACATATCTGCTGAGGCAGATATTTGAGAAAAAATCATGGACACTTTGAAGTACAACTGTGAAGTTGTGTGGCAGAGAGCAGGCTCGTGAGAAATATGTTTCCTTCTTTTTCTCTTGTCCTCAAAGACATGAAAGAATGAGATGAGAAAATCGAAGCTCCGAAAAGCATCTGATCCAACACACTGTCCTATTTCTTACACTGATTACCCTTAAACCTCTGGGCCAACGGATGGAGCTGGTCCACGACAGTGAGAATAATAATGACAGCTGAGACGTACTGAGCACTGACCACGCCAGCTGCTGAGCTAGGTATGTTACACATTTTAGATGCGATGTCCAGCACAGACCTGTGTGTTAGGTGCTATTATCATCCTCATTTTAGAGTTGATGTAATTGAGACACAGAAAGGCTAAAGTATATTTGCCAAGCCAGAACTTCAACCAGACACATCTTCCCCCAGCGCTCCCCCCCAAACCAAGGAGTAAACCACATGGGAAAGGGAGAGTGCTGCTCACCTCCCCCTAAACACACGCAAGAGTCTCAGGACTCAGCCTCAACACAGTGGTTCCATTTTGGAGCCAACATTAGGTCAGAGCAAGTCATGCCTCCTTACTTGGAGCCTGCGCAGGAAAAAACTTCATGGCAATAGCCTCCGAGGTGACCTTGGGTGAGTCACTTTGCTTTGTGTTTAAACATAAATTTAGAATTTGTTAATCTCCCAACTACTGCACCAAGGGAGCTCTTAGGGTTTTTAAAGCTAAGGTCCTGGGACACCCTAAGGTGTTGACCTTTGTACAAGGGACCCCTAAATAAGAAGACTGAGGCAGCAGTGTGGAAAGATCATCCCATTTCACGAAAGAAACTGCTTGGCATGTTCTGTGTGCATTATGTTAGAGTCCTCAGCACAGCACGATGGGCTCCTGAAAGAAAATGTTCTTTGAGCCAGGCAAATTACTCTCATCAAGAGAAGCAGCTTCCAGTGGGTGGACATAAAAGGCAACACTGGGAATATTCTACATAATAGATAATAACAGGAGCAATGTCCAGCTTCTAATCACCAACGCTCGTAGCTTCTGTCCCAAAGCTGGGTAATCAAAATACCCTGTCTGTCTGGCCGCAGTAATTGGTCCAAGGGTGGACAGCTGAGCCACACAAGAACATCCTGTGGTTTTTCCAAAGTGGACCCTAGGGGAGTGAGTCAGCCCCTTTCTGGCAGACAGGCCTGGGAGCTTTTGGCAGCCATGCTCCCACCATGCTGAGGACACAAATCTGCAGCAGAAGAGAGTCAAACACACATGCAGAGATGTCTCCGGCAGCACCAGGCCTCTGGTTCCACCAGTCCCGGAGGTCGTCAACCCTGCTCTTCCCGCGGTTATGTAAAAAGAACCTGTCGCTAACAGTAAATTTCCTCTTTGGTCTATAAGGTCAAGTTGTGAGGTTACTACTTGCAACTAAGAGACTCCTGATTAAAATGAAAAGGATCCCAGAAAAGATTTATCAGGATAACAAACTCACAGAGGTCAGGCCTAAGGTAGCTAAGTATAAAGGCATGAAGTGAACTGAATATAAGACAACAAACTAGAGAGAGTGCTTGGCCTAAAGTATTCAAATTCAACAATTGTGCAAACACAGGCCTATCAGACAAACAACAAATACAAATGGTCAACTGTTGATTTTGGTCTTTGCACTTCTACTTTGCAGCCTCCAAATACACTAGAAAAAGACAACCTTTGCCTCGGTCAGTCCCAGCCTAATTTCTAAGCATTCACCTAACCACCTGGATTAGGTGCAAGTATATTAGTAAAAGTTTGCACAGCACCTTAACATCCCCTTCAATAGCTGTCATCAACACTAGGAATTATTTATCTAAAGTTGGATTTAAACCTTTATTACTTGAGTGTCTCTGTGCCTTGGTTTCCTTACCTATAAAGTAGGGTCAGTAATAGTCATCTAAAATATGAATTAATACATTAGAATGATACTGTTTGCAGTAAGTGCTGTAAAAGTATCAGCTGCCATTACTCTCAGCAGTTATGAAAACTCCCCCAAGGTAAGACCTGTGGGTCCTGTTCACTGGGATTTGACCCGTGGCCAGCACCACACCTGGGACATAACAGGCCTTCAATACAAACTTGCTCCCTTTGAAAGACAAAATAATCACCGTAGCTTTTAGATTATAGGGTCTTAAAATTATGTCAGCAAATAAGGCTTTCTCAGGAAAGCGAAAACTTCACAGACTCAAAGAACAGTGCCTGAGCAGCCCTGGATTCCCAAGAAGCTCTGGGATTCCCAGGACAGGGCGCTGGAGACCCACAGGTAACAAGTCTGAGTTCTGGGGTTGGAGCCGGCACGCCATTTTCCTTCTCTGGGCCCTCGGTGCAATTAATTATGGTTGTAAGATTACTTCCTCAATTTAGAAAAATCTGAGAAGCAACCGCTCCTCTTGGCAAGTTGAATTTTAAGTCAAATAACAGGTCTCTAGAGTGGACCAGTTCAAGAGGGTGGGTTTGAAAGGAAATTAGTGAACGTCAAAGGCGTTGATTTGTGTTAAAAATACGCATCTCTATTTCTGCTGTGTTTGAATTCATGAGATTATTTCACCTGCTCCGCTTTCTCTCCACGTTATCTTCATTTACAATGCAGAGGGGAGGAGAATGGAGGAAAAAGCCAAAAGCTTTTCTCTGGTGACTTGTGAAGGAAGTAGACTTGACTGTAAATCTACTGTCTTTTTTCATGACCAGGAAAGGGAAATTTATCATGTAGACAAATCTCAAGTGATTTTCAAAAATACAAGATATAAAGTACAATGAGCTGTGAAAAATACCACATATTTGAATGCACATGAACTCTGCCACTGGCAATTTGCATACGGATGCAAATGGGGGGCCAATGCTGACTCAGATACATTCTCCCCTGCTCCTTACGGGAATTTCCTGAACTCCTGCTATAAATGCGGTTTTCATGCTGGATGCGAAACAGGGAATAAGATTCACATAGTGACATCTGCTTCCAGAAATTCTCCAGTTCTTGATGCAGTGCAAATTGGGGGTAACAATGGATTTTGAGCACACAGCTCAGGACCTTGTTTATACCTGAGCATTTCAGCCTGGAAGATCTAACAAAAAGCCTATAATCATTAGAAATGCAGCATTTTAGACTATTTTTCCAAACTTGGATGCCGGCACTTTAAAAATACCTAGGAAGAATTTGTAAGCAAATCAATAGAGGAGAACCTGTATCAGAAATCACATGGCATGTTATTCCTTTAAAAGTTAAAATTCTGCACTGAGCTCATTATCTTCTTCCACAAATGTTTTTTCTCATGTTCTTTTTTAAATTAGTGACAATATCAAGCTTCCACTTATCAAGGTTTACAATAACAGTCAGCTTCCACTAATCTTTCTTCTTGTATGTCTTCAGCATATCATTTGCAAAGTATTCTTGTGTCTGGGGATACCACATGAAGCAAGCAGATTTTTCTCAGACCTTGGAATTTCACATACCAGACAATTTTCAAAATAACTTTGAGGACACAGAGTTACCTTTTCTTGCCAGGAAATTGAGACCAAAGAAATATTGGGTTGGAACATATGAATTTGCCATTTCGTAACTCAAAAAAATGGTCAAACATCAGTGATTTCAGAGGGTCCAACCCTTTGAAGTCCCCCCCCGCCCCATCTACTACCATATATTATTACCGTACTGTCATATAGGAAGACTCTTTCAACACTGAAAATTTGGGTAGGGCCCAGTCTTAAAGAGCAATCCTTTAAATTAAATTCCCGATGTGGTTAATGTTTGTCACATTTCCCACAGGGCAGTGAAAACGGTTATGGATCCCTATGGGCCAAATGAGTAAGCAGTCAGTATGATCTGAATAGAGGAGAAAGCCTGGAGGTTAGAGTCTCACAGTGGTTCACATCTTGGTTCTTCTACATATAAGTTATATGCTCTATGACAAATTAGACTTCGTTACAGGTCATTTTTTCTATGGTTTGATACCAATTATCTCTAGCAGAGATAGGGTGGCATGTGAGTCAAACTTATAAGGCTTCAAATCCTTACTGTGGCACTTACTGCCCCTAAACCTTTGGGCAAGTGAATTAACTTTTGCAATACTCAGGCCCCGCATCTGCAAAATGGAGATAATGACAATGCCTTATTATGAGGATGATGATGATAACACACTCTGTTCAGTTCTAAAAAATAAGTGCTCAATAAACAGTAGGATGATATTACTACTTCCACTACTGCTGCTGCTCTGTTTTTTGTCAGAATAAATGAGGTAATATTTTAAAGTGTCTACTACAGTGACAGGTACATCATGATTAGCCACTAAATAATACTGCAAACTGTTTTCCAAACTGGCTGTACCACTTTACATCCCTACTAGCAAGATATGAGAGCTCAAATTTCTCCACGTCCTTGTCAGCACCTGTTATTATTTGTCCTTTTTTTTAGAGCCATCCTAGTGGATGTGAGGTAGGATCTTATTATGGTTTTGATGTGCATGTCTCTAATGGGTAATGAAGTTGAGTATCTTTATGTGCTTATTGGCCATTTATATGTCTTTGGAGAATGCCTATTGAGATCTTCACCCAATTTTTAGTTGAGTTGTTCTTACTGACTCTTAGTATCCATAACAGCATAGAGAAAAAGATGAATAAGAACAAAGGAAACATAAAATGGCTTTACATTAAAGCAGAAAATTATGAAATTGGACAGGGTTAGAGATCCAGGTAGGTAGCTACTTATTTAAAAAAAAAAATCAAAGCAAAACCCAGCACTGTCCTGACTGGTGCGGCTCAGTTGGCTGGGCATCATCCCACAAAGCAAAAGGTTGCTGGTTTGATTCCTGGTCAGGGCACATGCCTGGATTGGGCAGTGGTTGGGGGGCGGGGCATGTACGAGAGGCAACCAATGGATGTGTCTCTCTCATATTGATGTTTTTTTCCTTCTCTTTCTCCCTCCCTTCCCCTCTTTCTAAAAATAAAAATCTTTTAAAAAGGGGGAAAAAAACCAGCACTATCTCTTCTCACTCCTTTCTTCCATCCTAACTATTGAGCTTCTAGAGGCAGCAAGTGGATGTAAACACTTGTCCTTCAACATCTCAAGCCCTTTAAGAAGCTCTGATAGTTTTGCTCATCACTGAATTCTCTGTGCACAGCATTATCTGACATACAAGAGGCCCTCAATGAATATTTGCTATTTGAACAAATAGATGACAGTGATATTTCTGATATTTCAAGCAAAGCAGTCTATGAGAACTACCTAGTGAAGAGAAGATGGGCTTCAGAGGCAAAGAAAACTGGGTTTGGGTTCCAGCCACACCACCTACCAGCTGTAACTATCTCTTAGTCTTAGCATCTTATTAGTAAAGTAGGGCTTATAATATGGGCATCACTGGGTTAAATCAGATAACCAGTTTGAAAATGCCTGGCACCGGTAAGCTTCTCAAAAAAATACTCACCGAAGTATTGTAAACAGGTAAGTTTCAGTATCTTTAACTATCTGTTTCTATGCCACAATGGTCTCTGCTGGAGTTCAAGATTTAGACGAAAGGGAATGAAAGTTGCCAAGTTCAGGTCCCAGTGTAATTTCTTGTTGTCCTTTGACTTTGGTTTTGTTCTCTGTATCTCTCTGAGAGGCAATAGTGCACCATGGTGTAAAGTGCAGCCTCCAGCCCAGAGTGCATGGACCTGGATCCAGGCTTCACTGGGCGACTGAAGCAATTTATTTAACATTTCAATGCCTCAGTTTCCTCACACCTTATATGAGAGTAACATTAGCACTAACCTCAGAGGACTGTTATGTAAATGAGCTTAGAATAATGCCTGGCCATAGGTATTCAATAGATGTTGTCTATTATTAGAAGCAACTGCATTTCGGGGATTGAAAAATTTGCTTTAATCATCCAAGTTACACTTCAGTGAGTCACTTAGAACAGCTATTGTCTATATGACTAACCCTTAATGCTTTAATCAGAATAACATCATCATCAATAACAGCAATTTACACTTTCACAGTGATTCAAATATGCTCTGGCATGGTTCTATCTGGTACTTTACAGGCATTAATTCCTTCTCACAATAACCCTTTGTTTCTTTCCCCCATTTTACAGATGCAAATTTTGAGCTCAGCACGGAGAGATTAAGTTATCTGTCTCCGGATATACTGCTAGTAAATGGTAGGGACAGGATTTTAATACAAGTTGTCTGGCTCCAATGTTTTCATTCCTTTAAAAAAATTTTTTTTGCATTAAAAAAAGATTTCATTTATTTATTTTTAGAGAGATGGGGAGGGAGAAAGAAATAAAGGAAGAGAAACATAGATGTGTGAGAGATACATTGACTGGCTGCCTCTCACATGTCCTCAACTGGGGACCTGGCCCACAATCCAGGCATGTGCCCTGACTGGGAATTGAACCAGCAACCTTTTGGTTCACAGGCCAGTGCTCAATCCACTGAGCTATACCAGTCAGGGCAGAAATATAGTTTCTTATACGCAGCACCTTGTGTGTGCATGTATCCATTTAGTTATAGAGACATTTATTGAACATGGAGCATACAAAGTTAAGTGAATAAATCTGTAATCCACAGCATACAGTCCCTTCAGCTCTGCAATTCTGCTGTTCAAATTCCATTGCCCATTGTTGCCCTACAAAAGCCCAACCCTTACTGGCTACTTCCCTAACGCACACTGTTTGATTCACTTGGTAAATGTCCTCTTCATGGCAACTTCAGCGGTCAATTGCCTTCTCATCTTTACAGGTTTAGCTTAAAGGCCATGATTCTAAGAAACCCTCCTTAATCCCTGAATGAGATGGTTTTCCTTCCATTTTTAAACGTCTGTAACATTGTGTGTGTTTCTCTCTCTCTCTCTCTAATACACTTCTGCCTGGTCTGATTTTCCAGACACAAATTCCGTTATCCTCACTGATGCTAGAGGGTAAGCTGCTTAGGAGTGAGGGCCGTGTCTTTCTCCTGGTCACCCCTCCAGAAGCCAGAGCAGTGCTTACTGAGTCATGTGCTCCCACAGAAAGCAAGCAAGCAACATTAGAGGGTTAGAGCTTACTGTTGCCAAATATCTCGACATAAACTAAAGTAAAAAGAGTCACAAGCTGCCCTCTGACCTGGTGCCTCCAGCAGCGTTCCTAGGGTGGGCACAGTGCAGGGGAGCTCGCACCGATCTTACAACAGAAGCAATCATATGATGCCTGGTAATGATAAACTTACTAATGCTTTATAATAAGGCAACACTCACGAATGTGTTAGCTGTGTGAAATTTCTACCTACAAAACAGCAATTTCATATAATTCAATCTAATATTTTGCTAATTTATGTAGTATCTATCTTCCTTCCCCCTGCCTATCCTGGAAGGAGTCCCCACAGAGGCAGGCATTATTGTACATTTTGTTCACTGTTGTATCTCCACTGCCTGGAGCATAGTGACATCAGGCAAATATTTGTTGAATGAATGAATGAACTTACTGAACACTATTTGCCTTATACTCTGCTATGTTGTTTCTTCATAACATCCTGATTACTGTTGTTTCTTTGTAGTATTCTGGTTAATGTTATTCTTCAGATGAGGACACTGAGGCTTGGTGAAGTGTCCTACTTTATACTAGGCCAACTATGTGTATGCTATAAAAGTTGCTCAAACTCAGGCTACCTTTTCTCAGTTGACTAGACCAAGCATAGGTTCTATTGGAAATGGTGAGAAAGAAACCACAGAATCCCACAAAGAGAGGGAGGTGGGAAGGGTAGGGTACTTTTATAATATAAAAGTTTATATTATATAAAATTTGTATAAAAATTTAAAAAAAGAAAATATAAAACAATAGGATACCTAAGAAGGAAGAGTTCTCTAAAGCTGCCTCTTTCCTAATATCCTAGCCCCTGGGTGAGATTAAGTATATTTTCCTGTGAATCAATGTAGTAAATTTAACATCTCTTTCTAAGCTTCTAGGATTAATTCAGCTTTGTCCTAGGCTTAAAGACACCCATTATTTAAAAAAGATTTATAAGAGAGATTGCTTCTTTAGTCCCAGACAGTACAACTCAAGTGTGAAGAAAGTGGGAGAATGTGCTATTCTTTGGAGTGAATGAGTCATACAGTATATGGAATGGCTCCCTGCCTCAGAGACTAAGATTCCTAGAGGAGAAAACACAACAATTGATCCTTTCCGAAGTGGCACGAAATATAAATAATACATCCCTAAAAAGAACACTGGATGGAAACCACCAGGATTCTCACCAATTTGGAGGTCTCACTGTCAGACAATTGTTTAGGACCAACTTCGAGGTTGCTGTCTTCCTCACTACTAACAGGTTCGGTGCCACTCTGATCCTAGAAGACATTAAAAAGAAAATAGGCAAAGATGTCATTCTTCACTCACAGCGACCTATACTGTACCCACAACCAATCATAGTTTGTTTTATTACTCTAGTGGATATTGCTTTCTCTGCAGAAGCTATTCCTACTTTCTTTCTTTCCAGTAGAAGGACATTTTTTTTTTTCTGGGTATCTACCTCTACTGCTCACAGATATGCCTCAGGAAAAGCTCATCCCCACTTCTGTTCCAAGAAGCCTGACTGCCTTAAGGTTAATGCCATTCTTTTTGCCAATGATTTTGTCAGGAATAGGTATATGATCCAGTTCTAGTCAATGGGACACCAAGAGAGGTTTGCTGAAGACTTCTGGGAAAGTCCTTTCTTGATCTTAAAAGAACTACAAGAAGTCCCCATGCATCCCAAATAAACAAGAAAGCATGAAGCTCAAAATGGCACAACTAGCCATCCCACAACCAAGAGGAAGCCAGTTTTGGGATGAGGCTGACATTGTAAAAGGTGACAAGGAGATGGAAGGGGCTGGTTCCCTGAGGGGAAGACCTGGACCACTGGATCCAGCAAACCCGAAGATCAGCCTTATCCTTGGCAGTGTGCTAAGGAGAGCTAGTAAGTTACTTACTGTTTTGCCCACTTACAGTTAGCTATTTGTTCCCTCCAGCCAAAACTTTTGAGATATTTGTTTATTTTCTGTATAATGCGGAATGGTTTGAGATAAGAGACTGTATTTATTGTGTTGATTTCTGAAACTCAAGTACCTAAGCACCCTGACTGGCACATGGAAACAGTTGACAAATACTGGTTGAACCAATAAATGAATTGAATGCTTGTTTTCTTGATGATTCTTTCTGCAGAATTTTAAAAGTATTTATTTAATATAAATGAGACACATGGTAATAATAAGACCCGTTACAATTCCAAAACACATAAGGTATCTCTTCAACTGAATTATGACATTAAATGTTCAAGTTAATTAACTAGAAGTTTCTTCACCTTCTAAGGGCACATAAGGGAGAATAAGGATAATAAATGAAGTTTCTTGTGTTTATCCAGATTTTTATTTTAAAACATCACCATTTTAGGATTATTACAAATTCTAGTGGGATTGTTTATAGAATGGGAGATTATATCTCCCCGAAATAGTTTTGATTTTGGGAGATCCTGCCTCACTTATAATATGAAAAGTGCGAATTAAAGCAGTTATAGCATTCTTTCATCTATCAAATGGACATGAGAATAGAAAGAGAATATTCAGTATTAATAGTATAGCAAAACAGGAATTTTTACATATCACTGAAAGACTGAAAAATCCAAGAAAGAAAGTAGCATGGACATTAGAATTGGTTGGATCTGGTTTCAAATTTTAACTTTGCTACTTAGAATTATAAGATTTTCTGCAGGTTACTTTCAAGTCTGAGCATTTGTTTTTAAAGTACAAAGAAAAATACCAAATTGAAAATACTACCCTATTAGGTTGCCTTGAAGATTAATGGATAAACGTGTAAAAATTCTATTAACACAACACCAGGTACAGCTGATGTTTCTTTTTTAGCTTTGTTGAGACAGGTTCCTAATTCATGATGTGGTCTCCCTAACAACCCTATATGAGTATGGGGAAGAAAGCATTTAAATAAATGAGAGGAATCTTTACTTTTTTATTTCTCAGCAATGTACTTTCTTGGCGTTAGAGAATGAATACTATAGTGGGGGAGAAAACAGCTGTCTGATGCTTCAACTTAGAAAACTTAAGAAAACATGGGCAAAGTAGTCTAGGTTGCAAATGCTCTATATATCCTTTAACATTTAAGTAAAAACAAAAGAGAATACCTTTTACATCTACAAAGCTGTATCTCATATGCTACTTATTCGATAAATCTTTTCCTTCCTAGCTGAAAACACTTCTTCCTCTAACTCACCTAATACTTTACCTGAACTTATGTCACGTGTCATTGTTTCATATTTACCTTAATTAACTGTGTACAGGATTGAACTCCTTGATGAGAATGAAAGATCCTGAACCCCAAATCTGCCTCATTCATTTCCTTTGTCTGATTCATTTTAAAATTTATCAGAGCTATCTTGTTTCAAAAAGTCAGTGTTCTCTTTAACTGCATCACGAGCCCTTTCTAAAGCTTTTCTTGTTTTTAGTTACCAGTTTAGTTTGGGATGGCTCCACAGGGGGTTTAAAGTCAAAATACAGATGGAGAGGAGAGTCAGGTAAAAAGGAAGCTGGTATTGAGAAGTTAGCAATGAAGCATTTAGTTTCCTAGGACAGCAAAAGTTTACAAAAGAGTTTTCAGGCTTTAATGAGGCACAGAACTAAACAATGAGGGTTCTGCTCAGAGAACAGAATGGCTCATATGGGTTAAGGAGCCTTCAAAATCCCCTGCTGACCATGAGCTTAGAAAACAGGAATCAGTCAGAGACAGGAAGGGGAAAATAGGTCAGCAAGCATGGTTTCCAAAGCACAGTTGTGTCATGGTGGTGTGAAGAACATCTGGCAGATGGATGGTGTCCCACTGAAACCCAAGATGATTAAGCTAATCCTTTTGGCTGTGCAATCCCTTCCTCTCTTGATGATCCTCAAACCACCTGTCCAATGCCGCCTCTTCAGCCTAGGCTACTCAAGGAGAATGACCTTTCCCCATGAAGACCACAGCCAGTAGATTCCAAGGTGAATTATGCTTTATAGATAAATGAAAAGAAAAGGCAAATTTCATGATTATATATTTAACACAGCCTTTACCACACACACACAAAAAGGCAAGATTGATGAATAATGCTATTCAATCCCATTGAGAAGTCTCTTAAAAATATTCAGGAAGTTCTAAACTTCCTCCCTTGGCTCCTTCAAAATCTTCTACGTTAAGTGATGATAAACTTTTATTTTGAGTACTACTTTATTTTTTCACACCCATTATTTGTCTATAGTTTTCTCCAGCTAGACAGTGAAAACCTTGACAGCAGGCATTTACATTTAACTTGAGAGTAGGCTATCAATAAAAGTTGAATTAGTTAAGGAAGTTTTTGTGGGTTTGGCAAATGCTTCTGATCAGATAAATGTTCCACAGTGTTGTTCCCTACCTTCTTCCTTCAGTTAACATGGCAAATAGTATATTATAATATACAACCGTTTTCCCTTTAATTTGATTTAAGATTTGACTAAGCAAAATAAATTATAAAAACAAAGAAACCGGAAAAACCCCAGCAACTATATATGCCTGCTACAAATGGAAAATTCTTAAAAAAAAAAAGAAAAGAAACAAATGTTGGTTTAAATTTTGTCACCCCCATATTTCCTAAATCGAATGCTCTCTTCAAGAAACCACAAAATGATTTATTAGTCTCATTGCCAGCCTAAATTCAGAAATATTTCTTTCTGCAAAGTCATGTTTACTAGATATGACAAACTGAATTTCTTTCTTCTACCCTCAATCAGAAGCATACCTTCTAGGCTACTCAGAATTCCAGAAAGGCAGTGCACAATTAAGATAAAATGAAAATTATGCTAACGACGCTTCCTGGATAATCAGCCTCTCCATTCCTTTTGAGGCTTGCTCCATCTCACTTAGCATTCATAAAAGCACAACTTCTGAGAAAAAGGAAAAACCCAGTTTTTTGCTTCTATAAAGACATTCTAAAAGATCCATCCAGCCTGTCTCATCAAAGAATGGAATAAATATCGTGCAATTCAAGTATACTTGAGTCCTCAGTACCTCTTATGAGACACCACAGCAGTGGCTTCCTAATTGGGTTTCCCTCTTCAAGACATCTCTGACGTTGCTATTAGACTAATCTACACGAAGCAGAGCTCTGATCAGGCCATTTCATTGTTCACATGCCTTCAACTGTTCCAAGTGCCCACCGCATGAAATTCAAACCTTCTGAGATTTAAATTCAAGCCTCTTTCATTTGACCTCAATTTATTTTTCTAATCCCAACTTCTGTTACTCCCTTCCACAAGCCCTTATACTCTTCTCTTATTCCACAACCTTATTTTTCTTAGTCTGTGTTTTTATTTGTGCTACTTCCACATTCTTATCCAACAATGTTCATATTTTAAAACTCAATTTATCAATCGGAAATTGCTCTTGTCCTACTAGGAAATACCATTCCTCCTGTGAACTCCTCTTAAAGCAGTATTCCTTAGGGCACCTTGTTTTAGTCATTACATATCATGTTTGCCCTATAAGGCTCCAATTTCTTTGAGGGTAGAGACTATCTGCTCTACAAAGTAGATATTTGGTAAATAGCAGCAGAATAAATTGAATTAATAAGAGGTATTCAACACTGATAGGAAACATCAAGGATGTAGCAAAAAAGCCTTAATATGGTTCCTGCCATTCAATTACCCCACAAATATTTATTAAGCAAGTACTATGTGCCAGGCACTGAGGATTTAATGATCAAGGAGACAAAAAGCCTAACCCTCCAAAAGCATACAGTTTAGTATGGTGCTTACAATCCTAAGTTCTTAAAACAGCAAGAAAATGATGGAAGTACAAGGAACAGAATCCTTGATATACCCATTTAGAAAGGGGTCTTTTTCTATAAGGCCCAGATGATATCACACAAAGGACAAAGGACAACTTTCACCTTTTAAAGGGATCCTGAGTATTTAACCATGAAGGGAGTAAAGACAACTGAAGGGAATGGTGTGGGATGAAGCTGGTCGTGTGAACAGCATCTCACATTTGAGCACATTTCAGGTGTTACGCTTATTACTCTCTACACATTATTTTACTTATTTTGAGTCATGGAAAACTTGGAGGAGGTGTCCAAAAAATCAATTCTTCAAGGAACCAGTGTTTGAGAGTTAATAAGGAAGAACTAGGAAGACAACCAGGTAGAAGCAACAGTGGAAACAAAGACAGAGGGGTGGGGAGGCCAGGTGTGTGGGGAAACCAGTTTCAATGAGAACAGACAGCTTATCAGTGGAAGTTGGGGAGGTAAACACAAAGCCTGATTCCAACCCGGAAATGAAGATTTGGTCTGATAGGCAAGAAGGAGACAGTAAAGGCATTTGAATAAGAGGACAAACACAGTAAATATGGTAAGAAGAAAGATCCTGTATTTTATGTAAGTTTTGAAAAAGGAAGCTCCTGCAGGCTGGGAGTTCTGTTAGAGGGCTGTAATAATGCCAGTATAATCACAGCGAATAGGAGTTCCTACTGTGTGCCAAGAATAATGCTAAAATTTTTTATAATCATTATTAAATTCTTCTAACAAATTCATTGAATTCATTATTATTAGTAAACTCCTTTTAAATGTGAGGAAATGCAAGCTTATGGAGCATAACTGGCTCAAGTTCATCTGTCCAACTTTCAAGCTTATGTTATCAATTACTATGTCATGCAGCTGTCCCGACAACATTACAATCACAAAAGTACATGACTAGGAAGGCCAATAACCCCTTATATATGTACATAGCTGCACGTGTTTTAAAACACTTTTACCTACATTTAGTACTTGATCCTTATAATTACCTGTTGACACAGGCAGGAAAAGCTATTAACCTGGCTTTACAGAAAAAAAGCAGACTTTGAGAGGTAATATAACTCTACCAAGGTCATATGCCCAACAGGTTACTGGTAGAGCTAAAACAAGAACCCACATCTCTAGCTGCCTTGTTCAATGTTCTATTAGCACTCTTGTTCACTGCACCAGCATGCAAATGCACACAGTGATTTCTTCTGCCACACCCTTGGTGTCTAGAACAGTGCCTGACACATCATAAGAGCTCAACAAATATTTGCTCAATAAACAAATGAATATAAGATCCCATCAATATTTAATAAAAGTGCTATTCAACTATGCTGAATTATTATTGGCAGGTCCAACCTAATTATGATATGGCTGTACTTTATCTACCTATTTATGATTTGGCTAGCTCTCAGTAATATGTCAGATATAAATTATGCTTAACTACTCACTAGAAAATGCTTCGAGGGAAAAAGCGTAATGAGAGGGGCCACACGGCTGAATGAGAAGGAATGAGGAAGTGGTCAGGGGACCAGAGTACACCTGCATGCTTCACATATCAGCCATAAAACACGTAACACTCATCTGTGGTGGCGGCTATTAGAGGGCAACTTCCAGAGGTTAAAAAAAAGCTCTCTTTATCCCATAACTCATTGTGATGTTGCAACAGAAGCATCACACGGTATATCCCTTTAGAGAAAAGGACTTCTGATTTATTTATACGTTAGGTGCCTAATGTGACTTATTTTTGAAAATGAAACACAAATAATGGCACACTCAAATTTGATTTAAATACTGTGATTAGCCTCTTAAAACTTAAGACTGGCATTATTTATACTTCATACATATTACTAGTCTTTTTCATTTAAAAGTAAAATCAGCCTTCTAAATTTTCAGAATACAATAAATTTATTGTGTATGACACCAAATTATTTTCCTGACTTATTACTGCTTCTGTTATGTGTAAGTAAAATTTCTGTGGTTAGCACAATTAAAAAAAACAAAAACAGAAGTTAATATTGTTTAATATACTTAAAAACAGTTAAATATACTTAAATATTTGAATAAATAGTTTACGTTTAATGAGCATTTACTTTGTGCCATGAGCTGTACTGAATGCTTTATATACATTACTTCCTTTACTCTTTATAAGTCTATAAAGGTTTGGCGGAAACAACTCCAGGTACAGATATGAAAGCTAATGCTGAATAACACACCTGCCTCTGGGCATATAGGTATGCTGTTTAGTCTCTCTACATCCCAGTCTCTTCTTCTGTAAAGTGGAAATAATTATACTGTCTCCAAGAGGTCTGGTTATAAGTGGGACATGGGACAACACATCTAAGATAGTGTTTGACACAGTGGACACTATATTCAGTCCTCCCTTTATAAGTTTCTGCCCTTTCAGCAAGAGGCAGCAGAAAGTACTTGGCTGGGTATTCACTAGAGAAGATATGCAGGTGACATCAGATGTCATTCCTGACAATTCCTGACACTTATTCAAGATGGAAGAGTAGGAAATAGGTAAACCTTGCTCACCTCCTCACACAACCACATCAGCTTACAACTAGACTATAGCACAACTGTTATTCAGAACCACCGGAAATAGAGCTGAATTGAAGTCCTACAACCACAGAATTAAAAAAGAAACCATATCAAGACTGGTAAGAGGGGCCGTGACGCAGAACAGCATGGTCCCACACCCACATGTGACAGATGAAAATTAGGAGGGATATCTCAGGAGTGAGAGGACCCAGCCTCACATCAGGTCCCCCAGAACAGGGATTGAGTGCCAGGAAAATATGTCCCCATAACTTCTGGCTGTAAAAATCAGTGGGGATTGAAGCTGTGGAAGACAGAAAGTTCTGGAGTTCCAGGAAGTTCCTCTTTAAGGACCTGCCCATGGACTTACTTGGACTCACTCCCTCTGAGCTCTAGGGCTGGGCTGAAAGGGAGAAACTGAAGTGTCTGGCATTAGGAGGAAGCTGGGAGCAGCTGGGGACAGTTTCTCCCAGACAAAAATGCTGGTAGAGACCATTGTTCCTTTTCTTAGCCCTCCCCACACAGAGCCAGCAGGCGGGCACCATATCTGCGACTCCATCAACCTGACTCAATACTGTGCCTCACCCTGGTGATTCCCTGAGGCTCTACCCTACCCAACTTTCAGGCCCACACAAGCTGTTTCCAATGGCTTTTCCATACTAATGGCTTGTCTTGGCTCATGCTTCAGATTTTCCTAAATTCTCTCAAACATGAAAACATCTTGCCTCAGTGAGCCCTGTACCTTTCACTAAGTGGCCCTAGGCCTGGCACTAGAAATAGCTGGCCTTGGTTCAGAGCCTGGCCTCACCTGGGAACCTCCTAAGCCTTGCACAAGTACCAAATATCTGAAGATCGCTTTTTAAAAAAGATTTATTTATTTTTAGAGTGAGGGCAAGGGAGAGAGAAAGAGAGGGAGAGAAACATCAATGTGTAGTTGCCTCTTGTGTGCCCCCTATTAGGGCCCTGACCTGCAACCCAGGCATGTGCCCTGACTGGGAATTGAACTGGCAACCCTTTGGTCTACAGGCCTGCACTCAATCCACTGAGCCACACCAGCCGGGGCTGAAGACCACTTTGTAGCTGATGTTTGGTGGCCCTGGATAGATCACAGACAATGGCTGACTGTGGCCTGTACCTCCCAGGAGGCCCCAGACTCTGCGCACTTAGTGGACAGCTACAGACAACATTGGAGCACCACCACACAACCACTTCCATAAGCAACACACTCAAGGAGCAGAATTGGTGGGTACCAGGGCCCTGCTGAAGTAAGTCCTGCTTTGTGAAGTCAGCTCCTACTAAGCTGATCCTTCACAGTGATTTGAGATTGGTGGTCAGTGATCACAGCCAGCCCTTGTGGCTGATCAGCCAGGGTGAATCCCTCCCACTGACCTGATGAAAGCAATCCAGGCTAAACTATAACAGGAGGGTATACATAGCCCACACAGTGGAGACACCTTGAATACCCAGGTTAGGTGATAGGGGAGGCCATACCACTGGGCCCTACAGGACACCTACTACATTAAGCCACTCCACGAAGCCAGGGAGTCATAGCAGCTCTACATAATACATACAAACATATACAGGGAAGCTGCCAAAGTGAGAGGACAAGAAACATGGTCCAAATGAAAGAAGAGAACCAAAACAGAAAAAGCACTAAACAAAATGAAGACAAACAATGTATTAGATGCAGAGTTCAAAACTGGTATAAGGATGCTCAATGAACTTAGGGAAAGAATAGATGAACTCAGAGCGAACTTCAACAGCACAAAAAAGGACATGGAAATGATACAAAAGAACCATTTAGAAATGAAGGATACACTAACTGAAATGAAGAACAATTTACAGGGAATCAACAGTAGAGTCGATGAAGCCAAGAATCAAATCAGAGATTTGGAATATAAGGTAGCAAAAACACCCAAACAGAACAGCAAGAAGAAAAAAGAATTAAAAAAAAAGTAGGATAGTGCAAGGAGCTTCTGACGCAACCTCGATGTGCAAAATTTGTATCATGGAAGTGCCAGCAGGAGAAGAAAGAAAGAAATTGGAAATCTATTTGAAAAAATAATTAAAGAAAACTCCCCTAACTTGGTGAAGGAAACAGATATACAAGTCCAGGGAGTGCAGAGAGTCCCAAGCAACAGGAACCCAAAGAGGCCCACACTAAGACATACCATAATTAACATGCCAAAGGTTGAAGACAAAGAGAGAATCTTAAAAACAGCAAGAGAAAAGCAGTTAGTTACCTACCAGGGAGCTCCCATAAGACTGTCAGTGGATTTATCAAAAGAAACTTTGCAGGCTGGGAGGGATTGGTAAGAAACATTCAAAGTGTTGAAAAGGAAGGACCTACGACCAAAATTCCCCTTCCCAGCAAAGCTATAATTTATAATTGAAGGACAGGTAAAGACCTTCCCAGACAAGAACAAGCTAAAGAAGTTGATCACCACCAAACCAGTATTACGTGAATATTAAAGGGTCTTCTTTAAGAAGAAGATCAAAAATATGAACAATAAAATGGCAATAAATACATATCTATCAATAATTGAATCTAAAAAACAAAATAAATGAACAAGCAGAACAGACACAGAATCATAGATACAGAGAATGTTTGATGGTTGCCTGATGGGGTGGGAGTTAAGGGGGCTGGAAAAAATGGTGAAGGGATTAGGAAGTACAAATTTGTTGTTACAAAATAGTTATGGGATATAAAGTACAGCATAGGGAGAAGACTATAGTACAGCAGTAGTGGAAGACTATATATGCATGACCCATGGATATGGACAACAGTGTGGGGATTGCCTGAGGGAGCTGGGGATTCTAGGTGGGGAAGGGCAAAGTGAGAAAAATTGGGACAACTGTAATAGCATAAACAATACCATATAATTTAAATGAAAAAGGAAGTCATTCCTAACAGAAAGAAAACAAAGGAAACAAAACAGAAACCAGAACACAGTACTCTCAAACTAAATGCTGACACCAACAGTACACATTGCCCACTCTAAGACACAAAAGCTGGATCTCACAGAAGCTTTACAATTTAATGAAAGGCTAGTTTTCTTGGTCATTATAAAGGTATTTTTTTTTTTACATGGAGAAAAAATATAGACAATGTCCTTATAAAGGTATAGACAAAGGTCATTATAAAGGTATATTTTTTTACATGGAGAAAAAATATAGACAATGAAAAATTCATTTCCAAGGGGATAATATTTTGATGGGAATATTCATAACTAATAATCCTATAGAAAAAACTTTCTATAATATTGACCCCTCACCTTCCAAATAATTTTATGTGACATTGTACAAACACAAAATACTTAGTAATTAAGTACTAACATTTATTGGGTAGCTACCATGCGCTGGCACAAGATACACATACATGCACGCACCTTATTTAATCTTAACCCTATGGAGGTAAGAACTTCATATTGTTATCTTCTTGCGAGTGAGGGTAGAAGGGGTTACTATGACTACCTAAGGTCACATATCTAGTGTATGCTTGTACTACAATTTGGATTGAAGTAGTATGGCTCTGGGATCCCTCATTTCCAGCATGAGAACTGCCTTCCTTAGTTCTTAATTAAAATGAAAATAGCCAGTACTGGCAAACTGTGGCTAAATTTCTATTGGTAGAGAGTCAATATCTATCATTATGATCTTTTCAGATAGTAATTGGTCAATACAGATTAAAATTTTGAATTTGTGTTGCTCTGAATCAGCAATTGTACATTGGGGAAATCCATGTTATAGTAATAAAAGCATAATATGACTGATACATGCATGTGTGTGCACCTTGTGCCAATGTTTATACTGGTATCGTTTACTGGCAAAACATTGGAATGTCATTGGAATATCTATCAGTTGGAAAAGGATTATAATAGAGCATATAGATATATGATCACTATAGTAAGCAAAAAAGCAAGTTTTCTCTTTTTAATGTACAGAATCTATTCCAGAAGGATGTATAATATGCACCTTAAACTTATCTAAAACAAACCTCTTACTTTTTGCTTTTCTTTTAAAGACCAGCATTCTTCATCAGACTGAAGTAAATGACACTATATCCATACATCTAGGTTTATCCATGATTCTCTATTTCCCCTCAGCTTCCACATTTAAACAAGCAAGACTGATCTGACATCCAAAACATCAAGAATCAGCTCACTTTTCTTTGCTTCCAATACCAAAACCTCATCCAATCACAACTGGGTCACACCAGGCTTCTGACTTCTGGCATAATACTTTTACCTTCCTATAGTCCGTTCTCTACGTAGTAGAATGTACATCAGCTTACTTCACTCCCCTGTTAAAAACCTTCCCGTGGCTTCTGCTGCACATATATGCTCCCAGACACATTCCTCAAACACATCCAGCTCATCATCAGTTGGGAGCTATTTTTGTCCCCTCTGCAGAGAAAGCCCTTCCCCCTTATTTTTGCATGTCTGGCTCCTCATCATTTTGATCTTGTTTAAGTTTCACCTTGTCTAAGAGGTCTTCCCTATGACCAATGAAAGTAGTCGCAAGCTACATCCCTTAATTTAATTATCTGCAAGGCACTGACTGCTACTGATAATTCTCTTAGTTTATTTATTTGTTAGTTAATTTTGTCACTAGAATGTAACTGAACCTGGCAGGGAGCCTTATCTGTTTTATTCGTACTTATTTCTTAATACCCAAAGTAGTGCCTGTACACAAAACATGTACTCACTGAATACTTGTTGAATAAAAAGAATGTGGATTATATAATTGAATATTTGCTAAGAGAGATACCATTCATATGTAATTGTTCATTTTTGGTATAGAAGCAAAGGAAAAAGTATGGAGAGATACTAAACAGTAAATATTAACTTTCTCAGGGAAGTGGGACAAGGAAAGTCAACTTTTTTCATAATAAATCTGCATCAGATTAATTATAATAAGTGTGCATTTATTTTTGAAATTAAAAAATAATTCAATAAATAAAATAATAAAGAGAATGTAATATTCCCTTGGCTGGGAAGACACACTGATTATAGAGCTATCTATATCTAGAAGCAGATCATTATGACAGCAATCTTGTTGTATTAGTAATTTCCCTATCAATAATTGAAAGTAATTATTTAAAGATAGGTGCAATCACAGGTATTAAATTGTTTTAAAACCTTAAAGAAAGAGGTACTATTCAGTTATTAAAAAAACAATTTTCTAATAAATTCTGAAATGCCCAATTAGGACAAGTTTTATGTCTAGAAAAAACCTTAAAGGCCTTTGAGGAAGGCGATACACACATGATTAAGTTCAAATGTGTTTGTTTAACATTGTTTTTATATTATTTTATAATCATACTTCAACTACTATTACTTTAATTAGGGAAATTCCCTAGTTAATAAATCTATGGGGTTGAAATATGAGATACTAAAAATCAAAAAGCTAGATTTGGAAAAAATAATGATGACGGATATGTCTAATATATTCACTAAAAGCTAACTAGGAGTCACCTTACCTCAATAAAAGATGGAGAACTTGATGGTAATGGAAAGGGAGTAACAGCCATCTGATTGACTGCATCTTCATTTCTGTGGATGTTAAAACAGGCAGAATCAGTACACAGTAAATGACAAGTTCTTGGCTCAAATTAGAATCATTTCCTCAGTTCTCAGTTGAAAATGCACACTCAGCTCTACGGAATTAAAAATACATATAGCATGCAAAATAGATGTATCACTCAAGGGATACTGAGATACAATTATTAGTGACAGAGTGATGATGCTAGGAGCTGGCCAAATCCTGCTTAGTAAGTCAGGTGCTGCAGAGGATAATTTTGGAAAGTCATCAACTCTTTCTGCACTGAGGAGTACAAATTTTTCAAAAGGGTGTGTGTAACCTGTAGGCCCCAGTAATGTCTAGAGCATTTTGTTCTTTGAACTGGAAAGATTTCCCGCCTCCTCACTTGGCTTTTAACTTTGTTCTGCCAAATGAAGGATGATGGGATGTATACCACAGTCCCCACATGGGTGGACACTGTGAGGAGGAGTGATGGATGGGGAAAGCAGAGATCTAGTCAGGCAATGCTTTGTGGATTAGGTTAACTCTACTCCTCATCATGCTAATGGGAACAGAAGAGGTGGGAACTGATTGATCATCACCAGCATGACAGGCACAGAACAAGTCTTGGAATACCAGTTCTGATTATTTGGGCTTATTTCCACTACGTTATTTATTAGCAAATGGTAGATGGTGGTTCTGTGGGCAATTTATCCTTTACTCTTCAATCCCAATGCACAACCAATATAATTATCTCAAGATTTATGTTAAGTCTGACTTTAAGCCTTGCAGGGGCATCCAACCTTTTGGCGTCTCTGGGCCACACTGGAAGAAAAAGAGCTGTCTTGGGCCACACATGAAATACACAAATGCTAACAAAAACTGATGAACAAAAAAAAAAGTTTTAAGTAAATTTACAATTTTGTTTTGGGCCACGTTCATAGCCATCCTGGGCCTCATGTGGCCCACAGGTTGTGGGTTGGACACCCCTGCTAAGATTTCACAATATAAACGAAGCACCAAAAAATGCTTCTTACTGGTATGTAAAGACAGTTCACAGATCTCTCAATATGACCAGGTTATATAGGATAACCACTACCTGACTTAGGAGCACACTCAAAATCCCACCCATATTATTTTTTATTTCTCACCAATTGGAAAAAGATCCATCGGGCCACATCATTCCTGCTTTGGGGCCTTTACCCAAAATGCCCTTCTTTATTTATGTCCCACCCATCCTTCTCCTCCAGTGTGAGTTTGATAATCTCAACCAGGCAAATTATTTCCTTAACTTCAAAGACTGTCTATGTATCGATGTCTTCCAAGTTTACATAGTTAGCCCAGATGTTTTTCTGAGCTCACAATCTGCATATCCCACTTTATGTCTCCACTAGCTGTCTTACAAGCATCTTAAATAAAATAGAGCTCTTTATCCCGCTCAGTCCCCCTAGGGTTCCAGAGTCAATTTCTTCTCCACCTGTGCAAATGTCAACAGCATCTACCCAGTTGTTCAGCCAAGAACCTGAGAGTCATTCTTGAAACCTTTCACACCTCAATTGTATAGCCAATCCATGCTATACAGGTGCAACGAATCCCTGTTAATAAAACCACGTAGATATAGACCTTTTACCCTTTGAAGTATTTGTGTTCCAACTTGTTGCCATTGATTTTTTTGGAAATGGTTTTAGAAATTTCCAAGTTGTCCTTGAATTGCCTAACTACGGACATTAGCAGTTGTCTCCTTTTTCTACCATGTAGAAAACTTTGACTTAATTTTCTTCCAGATATAGGGGGATACCTGCCTGTCTTTTCAAAGTGTATATTTACTGCTGCTACTATTTGATTAGAATGTATTAATATTAAATTTAAAAACCTGACTTCTAAAAAAAGAAACCTTGTTGATTCTACCTTCAGAACATATCTTGAATCTTTGCACTTCTTTCCCTCCTGTCCTCGTGCAAGCCATCAGCATGTCTCATCGGTATTAATGGAAGAGCATGCTAGCTGGCCTCCCCACTTAGGCTCTTCATCCTCTCTCTGATCTGTTCTTCGCCCAGCAAAGTTATTAGGGTTCCAAATCACAAATCTGATTAGATTTCTGTCCTCTGTTTTAAATCTTCCTATGACTTCTTAGTGCACTTAGGGTCAAGTCCAGAACTGTTGGGGAGGCTGTCCCGCCTTGAGCAGTCTGAGCACCCTCCTGTCCTCTCTTCTCCCTGCTTGCTGTGTTCCTCTCCTGCGACACTGGCTTTCTTTCCATGTCTCACCTGAGCCAAGCTGCACTCACCTCAGGGCGTTCTCTCATTCTCTTTTCTTCTTCTCTGCATGCTTGTTGCCCAAATCCTTTGTCTGATTTATTCTTATTTCTCCTTCATAGCTCACCATAAATGTCATTTTCTGAAACAAGCCTTCTAGGATCTCTATTATATGCATGTTTCTAACACCCTACTCAATGATCATAGATCTGTTTCTTTCATAATTTACCTAACTGATTTGTACGAATGCTTGCTTTAAATCCATGTTCCCCTCAGCAGGTAAGCACTCCAAGGACAAGATTCATGTCCTTCCTACTGTCTATTACATCATCCAGGGTAAACAGTGCTGGGCAAATGGTTTGTACTAAACATAGCTATTTTTTAAAATGTAATAACCTCTCACTTCAATAAGGAGACAGAGGTAGGGGTTTCGATTTTAGTACTACCACTAACTAGCTATAGGATTTTGGGGAAGTAACTTCTAAGAGAATCAGTTTCCTGATCTCTTAAGTAAGTAGGTTAAACTATATGAATCTTAAACTGACGTAAATTCTTATGAAATGAAGCAGAGCATAAATAAAGAGGTGAAGTCTAAGTGCTATTTCTTGCTCTAACCTTTTCAGATTCTTGGATTATCTAGCATACCAGCCAAATCAAAGCAGAAAAAAAAAAAAAAAACTAAAACTATGAATTGGTATAGAGCATGAAGAATATCTTTTTTTCTGACAGCATTATAGATGCCTTGGCATGCTTTATTATGTTAAGAGATAGCTATTGTTTCTCACAGAGTACAATCCATTCCCCAGCAGTTTGCTCATACATAGAAGTAGTCAGTTACCCCTGAGTAAGTAATAGCATTTCTTTCCTATTCAGTTTCCCCCACTGAATAATGCAATAAAGCTCAGCTCAAGCTTAAAGCCGAAAGTCAACAGGACATGTCTACTCAGGATTCAGAGCCCATGGGGCAGAGTGTTTTTGGCAGTAATTAAGCAGATGGCCTTTCTTATCTCTTTCAAAGGTTACCAGCATTAAAAATATGGCTGCACAGAAATTCTTATTGAGAAATCATGATTAGCTGGGCCAAGTTAGCTCAAATCAGCCAAGTTATCCTTTCACAATTTAATGATTTTCCCCAAATTAATATGACTTTCCTGGCCTTTAAAGTCCCTATTAATTTTTTAAAGCCTCACAGAAGAGAATTACTGTGAGGCTTAAAAATGGAGAGAAGAAAGCTGCTATCAGAAGTCACAGCTCATAATCCTCTATAATCCACTTACTAGTGAGTGTTCACATACCACCTCAGCATCCAGCCAGTGGGGACCTGACATGGCAGCAATTTTAAAGAGGTAGAATGAGGGAGACCAAAGGAGAGAAGCCATTTACACTTCAAACAAGCAGTTAACTTGAATGATTTCGGGGGACCTTCTGACACCTCATATTCTCTGATACTCACAAGGAATGAAATTTGTTTGCTTTATAATGAACTTTCCCTTTCCAATATGCTGAATAAGTGACTTAGGCCCTGGAGCCCCATACAAGACACAATCGGGAATTGTAATTGTTCGTTGGTGTTTTTATAATTGTCTTTAACAGCTGCTGAGAGAGAGATAATGGAGTTCTAGAATGGGAAACAGTGAGAACAATTTTTCTGGGTAAGGAACCCTGTAAGTGCATGTCCTTCCTTATCATTGTATTTGCCCTGTTCTATTAAAATTACTCACGCTGTTCTTTCTCCCTTGCTGAACACAGAGATGGGATCTGATTTCTTTATATCCCCAGCTTGTAGCTGACAGAGTAGGTGTACTAGAAATGTCTGTTGCATGAAAGTGATCTTAATGAGGCAGGGAAAAGGCAGAAAGCAGAACTACCGAAACTGTGCTCAGTGCTTTCGACGCAGCTTCAGCAAGGTAATGACAATGTGCTGCTTGCAGTCACCCAGTTGTCAGTGTTAACCACATTAATGGACATTTCTTGGGGTGCCTGCCCAGCCCACAGTGATACCCTGGATGGGCTACAGCGGCAATGTCTATATGTATAACACCGACAGCCTGTCTCAACCTCAGCGGGTGTAAGGGGCTGGTGCCTGCCTTGGTTTGGGCCAACAGATTGTTTCTCCCAGGAACTCAAAATTTAGAACACACACATACAGATCAGGAGTGTAGTATCTAGAACATACCAATGGACATGATTATACAGGGTCCAGCACAAGTAACACCCTTTTTTATTAGTATAAAATCTTTTATTACAAAATTATAAGCATGTAATTCTATAACATAATAATATCACACTCAAGCACACCAAATAACATTTTAGGTGAAATGTTCAAATTAAAACTATAAATTATTACACCCATATCATTACCCTACCAACCATGCTCAAACAGATGTTACTTCTGTTGGACCATGTATGTAGTGTAAAACAACGATGTGTTATTCTGAAAAGATATCTAGACCTAAGCAGACCTAGGCAAAAATACAGTTCTATCTATATTTTAGGAAGAAACAACTTCCTAAAATATTTGTTTCTTAATCTACAAAATTGGGATAGTCCCTTCTAACAGAATTGGTGTGAGAGAACATAAATGCCAGAGTACTAAGGCACAACATAGGGTTTTATGATGATCAGTCTCAGATGCTGAAATTTCCAGGTGCTAAGTTCTCAGTTACTCTTAATTCATTCAGCATCTACCCTTACATGTCCCCCCACCCCCCGAAATCACCAAATCTAATGATTTCTTTCTAAAGACTTCATCCTTTCTTGTCTTTTCGTCTAGTCCCATGTTTCCCATCCAAATTCATGTACTTTTCGTGTTGCCTGGACTATGATAACAATGTCCCTATTTATTTCCTTTTTCTGCTGAGTCTTGATAAATCTAAATCACGCCCTTTTCAACTTGAACCACTTGATTGCACTCCCATCAACCAAGCATGAAAATTAAAATCTCAATAACCCAATATCATAGAATTATCTCTACTGGTGCATATTTTGCCTGATGCATAGTTCCTTATTTGCATGTCTTAGAAGTTCTTGGAGGACTTATTAACTATGTGGTTTTATATAGCATCTGACAAATAGTAGGTACTCAATAAATGTTTGAATGCAGCCCATTCATGCAGTTAATTCTTTCCCATGTAAGTCTACCCAAGCAGCATTAAACTGGTTCTTGCTGCACCCACTTCTCCAACAGTAACCTTGCTCTCCTCTGAAATTCTACACTTACATGGCCTTTCTCAGCAACTTCATTTTACTCTTCTAAGAATACTTAACTGCGTTTTTGGAAGCACATATGTGTTCTAGAGAGGGAGCTGTAGATAACACCTATATGTTTATTCCTTATCCATCATAGTTGTAACCATAATTCAAGTTGTAATAAGATACTTTATTAACATGCTATTTGAAACATCAATTAAACAACCACTGACTGATTCCTTAGGATAAATATGGGATATTCTCCCCAATATAAACTCTGAAAGAATACTACAAATCATGGTCAAAAGAAAGATTTATGGGCTATGAGGAGAATATACTTATCCTTCAGGAAAGAACAATGAGTCCATGACAATTTGTGAAAGAGGGAAGAAAAAGGAATATGATATAATGGGTGGTGTGTATATTTATAAAATACCATAACTTTCATTTATGAGAGACTAAGTTATCTACAAGAAGCATTTCTACTTCTTTTAAAAGAGAAAGTGTGTTCCATCCTAAAATCCATGTAGAATCTCAAATAGCTCAAAGAATCTTGGGAAAAAACAAGTTGGAGGTTTCATCCTTCCTGATTTCAAAATTCATTACAGAATCATAGTAATCAAAACAATACAGTACTGGCATAAGGACAGACATAATGGACCAGTGGAACAGAATAGAGAGCCCCAAAATAAACCCTCATATATACATGGTCAAATGCTTTTCAACAAGGGTGTCAAGACTGTTCAATGGAGAAAAGGATAATCTTTTCAACAAATGATGCTGGGAAAACTGGATGTCCACATGCAAAAGAATGATGTTGAATCCTTCCCTTACACTACATGCAAAAATTAACTCAGGGTGGAACAGAGATCTAGATGTAGGAGCTAAAACTATAAAACTCTTCGAAGAAACTGTAGGAGAAAACTTTGTTGCAATGGATTTGGCGATGATTTCTTGGCTATAACATTAAAAGCACAAGTAACATCAACAAAAAATAGATAAATTGGTCTATGTCAAAATGAAAAACTTCTGTGCATCAAAGGACACAATCAACAGAACGAACAGGTAACCTATTAAATGGGAGAAAATATTTGCAAATCATTTTTCTGAGAAGGGGTTAATATCCAGAATTAAAGAATTCCTACAACTCAACAATAACAACAACAAAACAATCCACCTGGTTAAAAAATGGGCAAAAGACTTGGCTTGAAAAGACATTTCTCCAAAGAAGACATACAAATGGTCAATAAACACATGAAAAGATGCCAACATCACTGATCATCAGAGAAATGCAAATCAAAACAACAATGAAATACCACTTGTCACCCATTAGAATGGCTACTATTAAAAAAACAAACAGAATATAAGTGTTGGTGAGGTTTTGGAGAAACTGGGATCCTGGTCCCCTGTTGGTGATAATGATATGGTACAGCTGCTGGGGAAAACAGTACGATCATTTCTGAAAAAATTAAAAATAGAACTACCACATGATTCAGCAATTCCATTTCTGGGAATATATCCAAAAGAATCGAGAGTAGGAACTCACAGAGACATTTGTATACTCATGTTCATAGCAGCATTATTCACAACAGTCAAAAAGCAGAAGGAACCCCAAGTGTCCCCCGGCAGAAGAATGGATAAACAAATGTGGTATATAGTTAAGTGGAATATTATTCTGACACATGCTACAACAAGGATGAACCATGAAAACACATTAAGTGAAATAAGCCAGTAACAAAAGGACAACTACTGTAAGATTTCCACTTTTATAAAGTACCTAGTATATAATTCAGAGACAGAAAGTAGATGGTAGTTGCCAGGGGCTAGAGGAAGGGGAGAAAGGGGAATTATTTTTAATTATTTTAACAGCTTCAGCTTTGCAAAATGTGAAGAGTTCTGGAGATAGATGATGCTGATGGCTGTGCGCCAATGCGTCATGCTACTGAGTTGCACACTTTCAGTGGTTAAGATGGTAAATTTTATGCATATTTTACCACAATTAAAAAATATTAACTAAGCAAGACAAAAAAAAGTACAAGTGTGATGAGGACATGTTTGATTTATTTAGAAAATAACTGAAAATCATTTTTGTCTTCAAGACAGCTCTGGTCTTGCACTTCAAAATTTACTTTTTGAAACCCATAGGATCTTACTTTATGCCAACGGAATAGCATTTTATCAAAAGCAGAAGTTAAGGGCCTGAATTCAGCCTGGATTACTGAGTAGATTGATTTAATTTATCTGCAACCTATTCTAAAGTGATTATAATTACAATCTAGTCCCTAGCACAAGATTTAGGTATGCACACACGGAGAGGTTGAATAAATGAGGAACATGTTAACACAACTCAGTAGCTTATATGTTATTTTCTGATTGTAGTAAATACAGTGATGTTAGACATGTATGGAGAGAAAAAAAAATTGACTCTACATTTACTCTATTAATTGGAACATGGCAACAAATTAACATTCAACCAGGAAATCTCCATGTGAATGAACCAGAAGTAACATATAAAACAAGGCAAATCGTATCTCAGTGGGAGCAAAACTCCTTTCTGAAAAGATTCCAGAAGATATTTCTAACTATCTGAATAGACTGAATAGTTTTCCATTTGCAATAGAAAGAAACCAACAAAATGTCTGAATATGCTGAATTTGAAATAAATATCCAATGACATACAATTATGAACTCTATTTACTTGACATTCCAAACAATGTCAATCACTAATGAGCGCTGCTGGGAGAGACTTAGCATCCAGACCCACATTTTACAAAGGTGGCCCCAGGCAAGTTCTTACTAATTGCCAGTGGTGCAGAGGAAAAGGTGGCTCACCAAATATTTGGCAGTGCAGACTGGCAAGGGGGTTCATAAGGAAGCTTAGGACTAGGTAGGATAGATGACTTAGACTAAGAAGTTACTCAAAGAGATTTTTTTTTTTAAGGTAGTATAGTAGATACCCCATACCATTCCTCTCTTTATCCTGGCTAGCAAAATTCAAACATTGTTGAGGTATCCTGTCCTCACCATAAGGTAATGGGCTGGGAAAGGTGACACCCCCAGCTGCACCCCAGGTATAAATCCAAAATATTAGCTCCTGCTTGATTCCTCTGAGATAATCATGGTGATCTCTTTTCAAGAGGCAGTAAATGCTTTGGCAACAGAAACATGTCCTACTGGAGATCCTTACTAGAGACTTGTTCAGCAGTCTTGTGCTCTGCTAAATAAGTATGAAGGATAAACACTAAGAATCAAAGCTAAAAACCTAAATGGGACAAGAACATGTACAGAGGAAGCCAAATATCTCCTTCTGGTTGCTCATGATTTGTTAAGATAGCTCTACTTTTATCACCCTTCCCACTCATTCTTTGGCAGCAAGCAAATCAATAGAAATAAATTTGGGCCAACGTAAGCAGAGGGGAACATATTAGAGGGACACTAGGATCTCACAAAATACAGGTGGCCTATGTGATCAGATTTGGAACAGATAGGAACTAAGACACCTTCAGAGGACAAGGAAGCAGAAAGCACAAAGATATACAGTTGTCCCTTGTTATATCATGGTTCACTTATTGTGGCTTCACTGTATTGTGGGTTTAAAAAAAAAAATATATATATATATATATCTAATTCTGTATCACAGAGTTTTCGTTACATGGAGGGATTTTGCAGTATATAGGTATTTATATAATATTTATGATTTCAATTATTTTGCCTAAAAAACTTAAAACAATATAAAAATATAAAAATGTTAACTCAAACATATTAAAAGAATATTAAATCGAAATGAAATACAGAATGTATTTCATCAGCGGATGAGTACCCTACTGTACACCATGGAAATGCAGTATGCCAGTACCGGTTGCGCGAATTTGCCAACATGAGATTGTACACGGCACACTACTGGCTGATGGAATGGAAGGCGACCAACCCAGCACTGTGTTCTGTATCCTGGGCGCTGATTGGCTCAGTGACCGTAGCATCGTCTGTTTGCTCTCCCACACTGTGCCCATACATTCAGCATCTCTCCTGTCCACTTTGCATGGATGTCTGATTGCTGTGTGTAGTGTTGCTCTGTGGTGGTGTGTTTTTGTGAAATTTTCATAAAAGTTTGAACTTATTTTAAGCCTTATGATGCCACCCAAACGTTCTGCGCATTCTAAGGCTTCTGGCAGTGAACCCAAGTGCCAGAGGAATATGCTTACCATCAAAGAAAAGGTGGAACTTCTCGACATGTTAAAGGAAGGCAAAAGCTATGCGGCTGTAGGCCACCATTACAGGATCAATGAATCTACTGTTCACTACATGAAGAAAGACGAGAAGAATATTAGGTCTACGGCAACAATGACTTTTAACAAGACTGCAAAGAGGGTGGTCACTTCCTGCAGTAAGGCCAATGTGAGGATGGAGTCTGCATTGGCCCTGTGGATAAATGACTGCAGGAAGAAGAATAGTACCTCGCTGGATACTAACACCATCTAGATGAAGGCCAAGAAACTTTATGATAGTTTTGTGGAAAGCACAGACATTCACAATGGTGACAAGGATGACAGCACAGAAGCAGGACCACTGAGTGCTTCTCCCACCAGACCAACTCCATGCAGAGCCAGCAAGGGCTGGTTTGACAAATTTCAGAGATGCTTTGGACTCAAGAGTGTTTCTTTGCATGGAGAAGCTGTCTCTGCAGTAGCTAAGGCCTGAAGCCGGCAAAACTACTGGGAGGAGATGGCTTCAATGATATGACTCCTGATGATGTGAATGACCTGATCAATGTCCACTCACAACTGTTGATGGACAAAGACCTGATGGAGATGACGAAGTCAGCAAGTGAAGAAGAGGATGAGGAACAAGACGAACTATGGGTTGGCGAAGAGGAGGAGGTTGGCCTAACACTCACATGGTCTTGCAACCATGGTCAGAATGGCCAAAGAACTTCAGTGAGTGGCTGAAGGATGGGACCCCCAGATGCTTCATTCGTTGCACTTTATAAATACAATCGAGAGTGGCATGTCAGTTTATAAAAACCTTCTCACTCAGAAGAAAAAGCAGCACCAGCAGCTCCCCATAACTACGTTCATCACTTGGACGAAGAGATCAGTTACGCCTACACCTTTAGCAGAAATAGAAGTTACGGCCCATGGTGAAGATACTGCACCACCTGATGAAGCACCTGATGAAGCGGTACCTTCAGAAGAGCTGTAATGCTCTTCTTGGCTGTGCAGTACATTCATCTCATTGTCATCCCGTTCATCGCTATCAGTACTGCACAGCTACATAGTTCATGATCTTCATCAGTCAAGTTGTAGTACACTTCACTGGTGAAGACCCATATAGAATTTTATATGTTGTTAAAATTACGTAGGTTTAAGAGTATAGAAAGTGTTTAAGAGCGTACGAAGTGTTTATAAGAGTGTGGGAAAGGTTAATAAGAAAGTGGGAAAGGTTTATAGGAGTGTGGGAAGGGTTTATAAAGCCTTAAAATACATATAAATAATAAATATAACACTGCTACTTCGAGGATTCTCACCTATCACGGCGGTCTCTGGAATGTAACTCCCGCAATAGGTGAAGGATCACTGTATAGCAGGAACTTCTGATCAAGGTGCTGTGACTCCAGGAATAAATGTCATTCATATAAACTACTCATGTCATTTGCTTTCTATTCTAAACCTAAGGTATCATATTGCCCAAGCTTAGTTCATATGATCAGCCAATGGTCACACCTCAGCAATGAGAGGAAGATCTGGCTCCTTCAGCTTCCACAGAGGGAGACAGGCATCTAGATTTACAGTTCCACCACACTACATACATTGTGCGTGTGTGTGTGTGTGTGTGTGTGTGTGTGTGTGTGTGTTTGAAGGAGTGGAGTCTATCAAAGGAAATAGGCATTCCACAGGGAAAGGGGTATAGACATTGACCAGCAAAAACAAAACAAAACAAAACAAAACAAAACAAAACACACCATATCGCCCTGGCTGGTGTGGCTCAGTGGGCTGAGTGGTAGCCTGCGAGCCAAAGGGTCGCTGGTTCAATTCCCAGTCCAGGCACATGCTTGGGTTGTGGGCCAGGTCCCAGTGGGGGGCGTATGAGAGGCAATGACACATTGATGTTTCTCTCTCTTTCTCCCTTCCTTCTCCTCTGTGTAAAAGTAAATAAATTTAAAAAATAAAAGAATTACATTCCCACTGATTTAGTGGATATTAAAAAACAAAATAAAACAATAAATACCACATCATCCCTGTGACCATCACAACAACTAGGTGTTTCTGAGGTCCACAGAAGTGAAATGAATATAGTCATCATTTCCGCAAGCATGCACTATGTTAAGAAGTGGGAGTAGCAAAGAAAAAATTACCAATTCCATCCTTGAAATAATAAAATTGATTTTCAAAAATATTTTACAAAGTCATACTAGAAAGATCGGCTTGTTCTTTGATAGCAATACTTACCTAATTCACTGAATTCACCTAATTTGTGAAATGAAATTTTTGGTCAGTTAAGGCTACTTAACTATAAACACCCTCAAAGGAGAAAAATTAATGCATACTGTGGATACTCAAAAGAATATGCTATAGCCTTTCAAAATGTTTCTAGAAATGTATGATGCAATGGAATCAGAGTCAGATTTAATGGACAGCTTCCTGAGGTTACCACAGTACGTCAAAGGAAACAATGATTCTTATTTGGATGCATAAATTGCAATGTCTGACAGAAGAGCAACACAAAACACTTCAACTGTACCTTATTCTTTCACTAAAAGGCTTATAAATTCTACTTCCATATAAAGTAAATAATCAAAATTACTATTTAAAATGGATAGTACAGGAAACACGTACTGAAGACATTAAGCAAGAATCAGCACTTTAGACCACCTGAGAGACTTATATGGGTCTACCATATGGTCCCACTAAACAGAGAAACAGAGGAGCCTTGAAATTGCAGGAGTGTGCCTCTACTTCCTTTCTCCCTTCACCTCCCAATGACAGGCCTCTTCCTCAAACCTCCATGTCAGATGTCCCATGAATGATATTTTACTGTGCATGTGAAAAGGGGCACTGCATTCTTTAATGGTCCATGAGAGTCAGAAAGATGTTTTCTTACAGTATTCAAAACAAACGATATACACAGCTGTACTCATCTTATGGTACTTTCTTAGAGAAGGACTGATTTTCTCCTACAAGTAAATGTTGGGTGTAACATCAAAAACCTATGACTTTGCTTATACATCCTTCTGGTCTGAGCTTAAGCATCCTTCCCTGTGATACCTTCTCTTAGGCTTCCAAACTAGGGTAGGTTTGTCTCCTGTATGTCCCTATAGTATCATAGGCTTTCATCACTGCATGATGTATCCCATTGTTCACTCTCTGCCTCATTGCTTAGGGCAGAGACTGTGCCTCTGACTCCACAATACCAGCACAGGTAGGCACTCAGCACATACTTGTTGAATAAATGCAAGGATAGTTTTTTATGAAAGTAAAACTCATATTGTGCCCACCATCTTTCCTCCTCACATTTACCAAAACTAGGTAGGATAAGGAATCAGGAATACAATAAGGACTTTAAAAACAACTATTCAATTTGCTTCTTTGGATGGACTTCTCCTAGACAGGACCCTGACAGTCACATTAATTTCAAGTCAATACCATCTCTTAGGGAAATGGCCAGAGGATGACAGACCATACTGTATTTTTAATTACAAAAACAAGACATATGTTCAATTGCCATGGTAAGGTGATCCCGTGGTGAGTGCACTTGTACTCAGTAGGGCTTGACAGCTAGCACTAAATCCAAGGGGTTCGGTTTCATTTGGCCTCCTTACGCCCCAGGAGTTTTTGCACAGCACATGTTTTCCACATATAATTAAGTAATGGAGAGTGAGTTGTTATACATGACATTTAGAGCTGCAGGCAACACCATTAATCTCCTTGGATCCCCGCACTGCCAAATACAGCAATTCTTTCTCCATAGTGTTAATACAGCTCTCCCCCTGTACTTAAATAGGTTGAATAGGAAAACCCATAGAACCAAATGTGTGGTGCATAGTAAGAACCCAGATTGTAATGTACCTCTGGATGATCCAGAGCAGAAAAATTCAGAATATCAGAGTCCCTATGTGGCTTAGTGCACAATTACATAATTGAGGATTGTCCAAAATGTAATGATGTAGGAAAAAAAGAGGAGGGGGAGTGATTATGTAAGTCACATATACATAACAGCAACTTACTAATTTTTACTAATGACTCAAAGACCCTTTGTGATCAATTAGTATATGAATAAATATGCATTAAAAGAATATAACAAGAACTTGATCACATAAATGTACATCACTATAGACTAATGATGCTAGTAAATTAATATGTTGCCTGTAGCATATTTGAACAGCTTTCTGTGATTAGTTTACTGTTAATCAAACTCCTAATTTGTGGCCAGTTCCCATTTTTATCACAATTGTCAACAAATTTGAAAAAGTATTGTCAAGGTATAAAAAGCCAAAAATTTCTATATAATTGAAATACACAGAGAATCAATAATTCCAACTAAGGAAGAAAATATTGTCAAATAGAAGCACTAACTGTAGAGAAATACAATTTATAAAACTCAGGGTTTAAAGTAATAATATATATAACACAAGTTATGTAGCTCAAAAATATAATTGTATCTGTTGTGCCAAGATGATTTAAGTGGTAACTTCCTGAAAATTGATAGCGAGTCAATATTTAACCAATTTAGCCAAATCCTGCTCCAGGATTTGGTTCCAAAAAGGCAAAAGTGAAGTTCTTGCAACAGTAGAATGAAAGAGGTAAAATACAAGCAGAGGTTGAAAGATGTATCTGCATGAGTAATGAACTAGACAATCAGCCTGAAGGAGACAGGATGGTATGCTGGATGGCACCTAAAATGCACAGGTTACCACACGAGAAGAGGACTTGTCTCCATTATGCCACCTCCATCACTAAGGCACAGAGCTAACAAGCAATAAAATATTGGGTTGGTCAAAAAGTCTATTTAGTTTTTCCATAAAATAAAAAACACATCTTTTATTTTCACCAATAACTTTATTTATTTAAATATCTGGAGTATGTCAGCTCTTTCCCACATGTTAGAATGCTGACTTTCTCAATGTCTCCATTTGATCACTACCTACTTCAACTGGCCTACCTGACCGAGGGCATAGTCCAGCAAGAAATCTCCAGCACACAACTCCACAAACCACTTCTGACATGTCTGATCAGTCACAGCACCTTGTCCACACGCTGCCCAAATCTAGTTTTGCATTTCAGTTGTTTTTACCTTTCTTCAAATAACAAAGCATAATATACCAGAAATGTTGCTTATTTTCTTCCATCTTCAATATTAAAATGGCTACGCAAAAATTCACCAATTTCGATAAATTTTTAAAAAAATGCATGCTGATATGACAGCTGTCACAATACAATCTAACAAAATTGTTTTGAATGAAGTTAAAGACAACTAAGCACTATTAGAGCCATCTTACGGGAAAAACTGAACTTTCTGGCTGACCCAATATTTTCTTGATTTCCTTAACTGCTTTAAATTCTGACACTAAATTGATATTACTTATGTAAAATCTAATATATTTATTGACATGGGGATTAATTTATGTTAATTATATTTATCTCTATACATTCCTCAATTAAACAGTGTTCTGTACTTCCTACTAAACTATTGGGCCATCATGAAAAAACAGGAGGAGGAGCTGCAGGAGCAGCTGCAGCAGCCGCTGACAGAGAACTAAAGGAGATGCTTTAGGCAGGTTTGGCCCATGTCTCCAATTCTAACCTTTATCAGAAATGGTTTGACATAATGTCTGTAGCTGTCTCTTACAGTGGTTAATCATGATTGGTGTGGGGATGGAGTATGGACGTGGGGGCCAGCTGGGTGGAGGGGGGCAAAAGGAGGAAAATTGAAAAACTGTAATAGCATAAATAAAACATTAAAAAATATTCAAGATTCTGGAATTAGACAAAATACATAAGAAGGAGTAATTGTTTTTAGTCTTCCTCTTTCCTTCCTAAGACTTCATCTCCTTCCTCCCCCTCTTCCTACCTTTTCCTGCCATCAGCATCATCATCACCACCACCATAATCACTACAGCAGTGAACGTTGTTGGGCCCATGTTGCCAGATGATTTACACGTATTAAAATGTTAGATGATTTATGAGACAGCTATACCATCCCCATTTTACAGATCAGGAAACTGACCATGGTCACACAGCCCAAATATAAAACCCAGTTTCAAACTCAGTAAGGTGAATTTAGGATTTGTTCTTTTAATTACATTTAAAGCCTTATAGTTCAGTCTTGCTTTAGAAAAGAACTCATCACTTTAGTCAAGAGTTCTCAGGTAAATGAATAATTCCTTCTCTTATGGAAACTGAAGCATTAATTAATAAAATGTTGGCACACAAATTACAAGATCTATTGAATCAAACAAAAGGTTGTCAGCAGTGCATATATATCTCGAGTCCATTTAAGCTCATTTTCCTTAACAGTCTAAAAGTGGATATGACAATAGATTGTTTAGAATTACAACTGCATTTTTTTCTCTCTATAAAAATAGATATAGAAAATCTTTCTAACTTACATTATTTAGGAAAGCAGTGGAGAAAGGAACTAAAATATGAGTAATTATGTAAAATAATGAACACTATTTTTATTTTTTTCTATCTGTATTTTTAAATCCACAAAGTAAGTCAAACTAATTTACTGTGATTGTTGTCTTTGGAGAATAAATAATGTAGAATTGTTCCATAGGAACTGAAAAAAAAAAGGCATTCAACAGAGCTTTTCGAATGCCTACTATGTGCTAGGCATTGTAATTTAATGATCATGCAAGAAACATCTATAATTAGATTACATATTTTGAGTGTACACTGATACTCCTAAATTGCTTAAAATCACTTCCAGTAAATAAGTATTCAGCAGCATCTTCAATTCTGCTACATCATTAATTTACTGAATAAATTCTTTCCTTCACTCAGATCCCTTCTGAATAATCAAAATTGAAATAGTCAGACACTAAATTAATGGGGCTTTACTACCATTATAAAATTCTACTCAGCTTTGTCTTCTGTATTCTAAACAAATCAAGTCATTTAACCTTTCTTGGGAAGGAGGAGGATTCTATTTCTCAATACTTAATTGCATTAAATGATTTCCTTTGGATCCTATTCAATTTTCTTCTTGTGCTCTTTAAAACAGGATGGCCATTATGGGTAATAAAGGCCCCACAAATGTGGAATAGGTAACAGCAACATCAATAACAGCACTGTGCCACCATGTGCTGAGCACTTAAGTACAGACCCCATTGAGTGGAATATAAGTCTTCTCATGTAATCTCATAACTTTACACAAAGTTTTCACAGCTAAGTGGTTTGAACTCTTTACTTGTATGGACTTCTCTCAATGGACATCCTAAAATCTTTGTTTTTAACTTAAATTTTTTTTCTTTTTCTTCCTTTCTTTTTTTAGTAAAAGGCATTTTTTTATTATATATTTTGTATTACCATTTATTCCCTTTATACCCCTGTCCCCCTGCAACTATCAAACTGCTGTCCATGTCCATGAGTCCTTTTTCCTTTTTGCTTAGTCCCCCCACCGCCAACTGCCCCCCACAGCTGTGCTCTTTATTTTTCAATTAAAGTTCACCTTCAACATTACTTTGCGTTGGTCTCAGGTGTACAGCACAGTGGCTAGACAATCATACCCTTCACAAAGTGTTCCCCTCAATATTCCCATCATTCTACACTGTTGACTGGCTGACCTTTCCTCAAGTCCATTCATCTTTTCACCTTCTAAGTCTAATTTTGTAAGCTCTGGCAATGGGAGGGTAAAGCAACTCAAAAAGAAGATCTGTGACTACCAGAGTATGTCAAGGTGAGTAAGCCAGAGCAGGTCATCTTAACACACAAAGATGCGCAAGAAGAAGGAAGGTTTCTCCTTCTGGAAACAAGAGTTAAAAACTGGAAGGCCAGAAAATGCTAGCGAGTGGGAGAAAACGTCGCAACATAGGATTTCTTTAGGAGCAGAGCAGGCAGCAGGCTGAAGTGATGGTGTGGAAAGAAATTTTTCAATCATCTACATTTTATTTCCATACCTGGGAATAAAATTACCCCTATAATCCCAGAAATCCCCTGGGATTGGATAGGTTTTACTGACAGGTAAGAGAAGAGGAAGTATAATAATCACCAACATAAAATACTAGCTAACACTCTTCTAGCCTTTAGTTTGTGCTAGACACATTACCGAACAATACAAATTGTTGAAATACCACAATGAAGTAGGTGTTTTATTATTTCCATTTTACAAATAACTAAGGCCCCAAAGGAAAAGAAGCTGACCAAGAGTTAACATACAGGGTTATAATTAACCCTGTATGTCACCTAATAATAATAATTCAGAGTTACCGGTCATTTCAGTTCAATAACAGAATGAAAGCTCATTCCACTGCTGATGATGCAGTAGTGGCTACCACCACTCAGGATTTCCAGTTCTGATTCAGTTTTGCCAAAAGGGCTCAGTCAGCTAGCAGGTGAGCTGTAGGTACACAGCTCCAAGCCCTGCCTGAAGCCCAAGCCCACAGCGGGACTCTAGATCTCAGAGCTCACACCTCCTCCCCTCTGGATTTCTCACCAGCATTCTTAATGTGAAGCTCCTCGAGTTCTCCTGCCTATTCTTTGATGAAGACATAATGAGTCAGCACATATACGAAATGATGGTGACAGAAGGAGGAGCAGCCAGGAAGTGCTATTATATTTACAGAGAAGGTAATCGGATCCAGGAAGGGAAATTTTTGAAACAATCGAACGATGAATAATAGCCTCAACTACCAATACTATATCATGTGAAACATAAATAACAAGAAAGCCTCATACTCTAAACAGTCTATGCTTTTCTAACAGTTACAATTACAAAAAGAAAATGTATTTTTAGAATACAGTGATTTTTGTTAGATAAACCAAAGATAAAATATTCTTACATAAACAATAACATCTCCAGAGGAGATCCCAGATTTTATGACATATCTATCTTACCTGATGAAAACCAACTTGACCTTGGATGGGGCAGTCTTAATAATGGCAGATGCATTTTGGTGACTTCTTCCATACAGAATCTGATTATTTATCTATTTGGGGAAAATAAAATATACTTGTAAAAGTGCAACATGTATATTTTGTATAAAATATATATGTATATATAGTTATACATTATACAACAATATGTCTATATACTTGGAATTAAAAAATGAAGTCCATTTATTTTTAAGAGTCTACTTGGCACTATTCAGTGCCAAAAATCTTAATATTTTTTGTATTATGGATTCAAACACTAATTCTAAACAGTTATTAGAACCTCTTAAATTCAGTTTTGAATGCAGTTAATAGAACACACTGTCCTTGACTCTTTTGTCAAACTTGAAGAGTCAGTAGATGCAAAATATTTGTGATATGTATTTCATTTCCTACAGCTTTTCCAGATTCTTAAAAAATGTAGAAAACAGACCAAACTGTGATATTCACCAGCATTCTGGAGGGCCTGTTAAACATGATTCCATAAACATGTCAAGGTTATCACACAGCATACATTTTGTTACTCCAGAGGAGGTAAATATACCCCCATTTTAAGTCAAATTTTAGACCAATTGCAGAGAAACATTTTACTGTAAACAATCAATAAGCCATCTGCTTTTATCCAACCTGCAGTGGGATTTTGAACTTGAAGGAATTCACCCAAATACAATCTAAAAATATCTACATTCTAGATCTTCCCACTGATAAACTATGATGATAGCCATAATCAATTTTTGTATTTCATTCATTGATAATAGTCCATAGTTTTGGCTTTTTCCCTCCTGTCTTTAATAAGTGGTTAAGGATTTATACTATATTGTCCCCATCTAACTGAGATCATGACAATTTCTACTACTCAAAAGATGTATACGTAGTACATTATATAAGGGATAGTAAAAAGGTATTTAATGCTGTTTTTGTAATTAGCATCTAATTTGTCTGCCCTTGATATCTCTGAAACTTTGCATTTGAAGACAGAAGTGAAAAAGGTATCATTTTTGCCATAACAGCTATAATGAGAAAGTATATGGAAATGAACACTTCAAAGGATGAAATGAAAATATATTTTTAACTGTTTAAGTGAAGCTCATCCATCACTTTGAGGTCATAAAGCTGGGATTCATATCAAAGCCTGCTAGGAAGACTGAACTTGACAAGGACTAAAATTATTCCTTCTTAATATGTCTCTGATTCCATCAACTTTTGTTCTTCACCAAGACAATCAATGTCCCAGAAATCCACTGATCTGCACGCTGTCATTTCTCTGCACCTTAGTTTCCTCTTCTTTAAAAGAAACTGAAGCACCTACTCCATAAAACTGTTGAGAGAATTTAATATGGCAATGCCTGTAATTTTATTTATGGTAATCTTGATACCCAAAAGGTTTTAAATTTTTTATATATTCAAAACCACTCATCTTTTCTGTTCAAGTGTCTGCTTTTTTCATTTAATGTATTTAAAAACATGCTCACCCTCTCTACGATATTACAACGACAGACACGTTGCCATCATGCATTGCCCAAACCTCCAGAACGTACAAGGCCAAGAACGAGCCCTGATGAAAACTGGGGACTGTGGGTGATGAAGACAGGACAAGGCACTGCAGACCCCGCGGCTGTAACAAACGCCCTGCTCCGGAGGTCGGTGGTGAGAACGGGAGAAACTGTGAATGCGTGCAGATGGGGGTGTAGGGGAAATCTCTGTGACTTCTCAATTTTGTTTCTCTAAAAAAACCCTTTTTTTAAAAAAAAAGTGGCCACCCTCAGGACTATATATTATCTTCTACTTTCACATGGTTTTATTTTTTTCCTTTAAAATTTTTTTCTTCACAAAATGTGGCGAATGCAGGGGTGGGGTGGGGGTGGGGTGGAGGTGGGTGGAGGTGGAAGAGGATATGGGGAGAAAAATGGTGGTGAAAATAAAATAAAATAAAATAAAATTAAATTAAATTAAATTAAATTAAATTAAATTTTCTTGTATTTGTATCTTTTTACCTAACTTAGTTATAAGGGAAATGGTTAAATAAGTCATGTAGTCATTAAGAATAATGTGAAAAAGCATATTTAGTAACATAGAAAATGTTCAAAATGCCTCAAACAGCAAAACCTAGTTACAAAACAGTATGTCTTGTGCAATCACTTTTTCTGCTAACCATATTTTTCAATCTCTTTACAATAAGCTACAAAGAAGGATCTTTACATCACAATTTTAAAATGAGATGATGCATGGAATATGCCTGATCTGACGTCTGGCATTCAGGCAATTATTTGCAAATGTCTTCCTCACTGTGCCTGGCCTCTGCTTTTAGAAAGTCTTTCCTAAACTTTGATCTAGCAAACCTTCCAGTCTTTGAATTTCATGGTACTAAGTTTAAGGTAATTTTTTGTACTGCATGTACACCATGCCCAACCAGTCAGTCCTTGTTGGGCGGCAAGCATCAGTTAAGCACACAATTTTTACTACACTGCGCGAAACTCCTGAGGGCAGGAACCAGTGTCCTCCTCTTGCCCCGGCGGGTCACGCACAGCTTGCCCAGAGCGGCGCTCAGTGAGGACATACCGAATCACGCAGCCGTGAACGGAAGGGGCACTTCCGTTCATCAACTGCTGGCACACTTTCTCTGAGGTGGGCTCTAGCCTTCAAAGTGATTGAGGTTTACAAAAGATTTCTTTTTTGATTAGCTAAAACGTGAGCATATAAAAACTCGAGTTGTTTCATGTTTATGGATATGCCTGCTTTTTAGCTGTGACCCTCTATTTTGATAGAATAAAATACATGGCACTATTATTTTAAGAGGCAAACATTACAGCCCAAATGAAGAAAGCAGGTCATTAATTTTAATTTACCTAAAAGTAAATCTAAAGTTATGTCTTTCAGGATATGGTTTCTGAATATTCAGAGGCTCTGGCAATAGAAGGGGACAACAGTTTCTTGTATCTTGAAGATCTGGCAACAGCATCTTGCTTCCAGGCCAACAACCGTGGTGTTTACTGCTAAGGCAGCTGCTCCCTGCCAATGCTCACAGGCCTCTCAAGAAACTCTGCTGTTCAGTGGAAAACTGGGAACTGAACGAGAAACCCAGGGCAGAGAAAAGCCTGATTCAACTAGATTAATTTGGGAGAGAAAAAAAAGTGGATCGCTGGATTAAAAAATCCAAGACAAAGCCTCTTTACTGACCTCAGAAATGACACATTAGCAGCCTCAGCGAGGAAGAGCTCTTGTGTTTTCTTAGATCTTATTTAATATAAAACAATTTCACTATTTAAATAAAAAGAATATAGCTTCCAAGTACAAAAGCAGTTTTATAGTTCTTCATCACTAAAGGAAAAACACTCCAGAGAAAATTCAGTGAGTCATTAGAAAGAATATGATGCATTTTCTGAAAAATTAATTCGAGATTGTCAGTCTATTTCTGAGAAGTGGCTGTTCTCTGAGGGCATTATTCTTTAAATAACAGATGTAGGACACCTTCTAAGTATAGCCCAGGCAAAAAAGGAAAGCATTCTACACCTCCAGGAAGTCCTTCAGGTTAACTCTAATTAATAATAGCTACCATTTACTGAGTGCTTAGTCTGTGCCAAACACCAGCTAAACTCTTTATGCACAGTATCTCATTTAAAGCTCACAACAAGTGGGATATTACATACTTTTACTAGATAATGAAACTGGGACTCCAAGAGCTTGAGCAATTTGCCCAAAGTGCTTTAGCTATTAGTTTAAAAGCCTATAATCCTCAGGCACACTTAGAGTTCACAGCACTAAGCCCTCAGGACAATTAGGTTCTGGTCAGCAGCAAAGAATCTTAAGAACAAAGCCTTGTGTCTATCGACCACAAAGACAGAGTTTCAGTCAAACAAAAGACAACATTTAGGCCTCAGCTGTGTTTCAGCTTCAGTCCTGGAAGAGCAGAAGACCTCATGGAACACATCCTTGGGAAACCACAGTGATGCCAGGGCTGACATCAGGACTAGATGCACTGACCAACACCGTACTCCAGTGTTGACCAATCAGTAGAGAGCACAGCCCTAGTCATGACCAATCCTAACTTCCTTAGACACCGTAATTAATGATTTTTTCCCCCTATGTAACCCATCCCCTGGAAGCCACTGGGGAGCCATGTCTTTGAACACAAATTGACCTGTGTCTCCAGGTTTGGCATCATTTCCTTGAAAATGAACCTTTACTTTCTTGCCAGCAAACTCCTGTTCACATTTGATTGGGCTTTGAGGCATACAGGTGAACAAAACCCTTTAGTTCAGTAATACTAGTTTGGATGATAAATTATCTTTAGCCCACGTTCATCAAGCCATGATGATGGAAAGCATATTTTATGCTATTCATTCCCACTAAATCAGAAAGATCAGATGGAGGATCTTTGCCAGCATGCAATCACTTCTCTTTACAAGGGATGGTCCTTCAATCTTCCTATCATGAATACTAACTATTATGGTGGGCTATACAAGTTTGCCTGGCTTATCAGGACATTCCAGGCTGAAGATGGGTGACATATGACACAGGCTGGGATAATCAAGATCTCCCTTTGGTGGTGGTAGGGGAGTGGAACTTAAATTGGGGCTGAGACACAGGTAATGATCCTCTACATCTTCTCCGAGCTACTGTGAGATGACCACATTCTGCCACATGGATGAAGGGGCAGAAAAAGCTATCACTTCCTGAGACCCCATACATCCTGATCTTTAGATTCCAGGCGGGATACCCAGACCATTACAACATACTCTTCCTTTTTGGTTAAATTACTTTGAACTAATTTCTATTCTTTGTAAAAAAAAAAAAAAACTCCATGGATACAGTATCTACAGTCCCCTCTAATTCTAAATATTAATTTGTACATCTCCTAGTCTCATGCTCTTCAGACACTCAGTAATTTACCTTGGCATTCAAAAGGGAGGGGTGAAGAAGGAGGAGGAGAAGGAGAATGAGAAAGGAGAAAGGAGAAAAAAGGAAGAGGAAGAAGGAGGGGGAAGAGAGAAGGAGGAGGAGGGAGGAGGAGGAGGAGAAGGGAAGAGGAGGAGAAAAGGGAGAAGAAGAAGGAAGAAAAAAACTTTCTATTTGAAAGAGCTTTCTAGGTCCTTAACCCACAATTCTAGTTTTAGTATCTGTGGTTAGCTTCTTCTTCTGATTGCTGACACACAGGGCCTTCTGAGATCCTCTGCATGGTTATTAACTTTTACCTCAGCTGCATGACTCCTGGTGCCAGAAAGACAATTTCACCATGGCTAAGTTAGGTCATCTTTTCCTCAGTTCCAAATTTCCAGTGCAATCAAATGTCATTCAAGAGCAAATTATAGCACCTCTAGATACAGAAGACAACAGCCTCAAATGAAAAACATCTTATTTGTAAAATGTACATCATATTCTAATTGGCTTTCACTGTGATTCATTTTCCCCTCATGGGTTGGTTTTTGCTACAGTAGTAAAACAAGACAACAACAACAAAAACAAACAAAAAAAGCTCACACTGATTTGAGGTAAACACTTGGTACCAGAGATGAGATACTCAATTTCAATGTTTCATAGTTTATAGAAGAAGTAGAATTAATCCAGCAAAGATTCAACAAAAGTAAATGGATGTAAATCCTTTTGTTATACTACATAAACTTTTACTTTTGATGTCTTTTAATGAGATTTGTTTCATTAAAGTTAATTATTCAAAACTATCATGAAGAGATAGGCTTTCAACTACTCTTAATTTTCCATAGCTCAACTGAACATGAATATAAATTTATGCTGGAGAGCAGCTCAATTAAATTATTTGCAAACTTACCAAATTGGACGTAAATGTTAATTAACTTAAGCTCAGATTGAAAATATTATACATAAATTAAAAGTTACTTCAAGCAACAGATTTGCCTGGGGTTTGAATATCATGTTATATTATGTTCAACAACACCCCCTCTGCCCAGACTTTTATTAAGTAGAGGAATTTATTATGAACAGTAACAATAATTATTAAAGAACTGAGTTGGAATTCAGCAAACTGGAACTGCTGACATTGAAATCTGAGAGTACTCCTTCCTTCACTTTCAAATATATTTAAAAATTTACATTTCAAGACATTAAAATTCAGATTCCTTTTTTCTATAGTAAACTCTTTTATTATCATACATGCAGAAAAAAGAACAAATCATAAGTGTTTATACCTTGATGAATCATTTTATAGGTTAATTTTTAATTTAACAATTCCACTTCTAAGAACTTAACCTAAAATTTTTTTAAAAATTTAAAAACATATCTTTTGTGATTATACTTATAATAGAGAAAAAGTGAAAAACTGTACAGTCGTCAACCAAAAGCTTCATTACATTGGCCATCGTACATCAATAAATGGAAAACTGAGCCATGACAAGGAGGCGAAGGGGGACGATATAGATCTAGATTCACCGCCATAAGAAGATAACACTGTTGAGTGAGAAGTGAAAAGTATCGTGTGATCTGTTCCTCACATTATTTTCATTTATGTAAAAGTTTCTGTTGGAGTCTAAAGAAGCCTCTGTGAGCATCTCTACTGAATGACAACAATGATGGTATCTCTGGTGTAATCTAAAGTGATTTCCAATTTGTTTTTCTTTATTGATAATTTAGAATATCGTGTAATAAATGCTCACAACATACAAGGCACACACATTATTCATGCACATACACACATCTTAAGTACATTATTCCACTTAAGTCTCACACAAATCAGTAGAAAAATGCATTGTTACCTCATTATACAGATGGAGAAATTGAGGCTTACTGACTTCAAGGAATATGACTGATATAACATATTTAGAGCCAGTACTTATAGCCAAATCTGTTTGAGTTCAAAAGCCTTTCTTGCCAATAATTAAAACCAGTTCTAAGGGTATTATCTGGGATCAGGAAAAAAGCCATAGAATGAGTAACACATTTTTAATTTTATGCAATTTTAAATCCAATTAATTGAGCTTCAGAAAATACAATAGAAACCCCAGACCAAGAAACAGTCAATAAAAGTATACAGTTACGTGTTCTATCCATCCATTTATTCTCTTATTTAACAGCCTTTGTATAAGTGATGAGGATACAGGAATTTACATCAGCTTCATCACCACAGCTATCCTGTATTGAGCACTAGTATCTTTTAGATACCAGATTCTCTGAAAGTCACTTTGTAGGAATTACTTTATTCAGTCAGATACGGTCCCTGCCCTCAAGTTCTTGGTACTCTAATAAATGAACCAGACTTTGGAACAAATTATTGCACTGCCATATGAGGATGTAGGCATAAAGCAAGAAGTGATCTTCTTTTCTTTGAGATGTGCGGGTTGCTCTTGAGGAGGTGACAAGAGCTTAGCAGGCACAGGGGGAAGTAGGTAGCAGGAAGGGTACGAGGACTGAGGAAAAGCATATGCAAAGCAATGCAGGAATTATATGTAGTTATTATATTCTTTCTAGGAACTACAGTTACTTTCGTATAACATTTGTGGGGGGTGAGGGATAAACTAACAGAGAATAGAGGTAACCACTTCCTGTTCAAAGAAAACCTTGTGTACTTGCCGAATACTTTCCCTTTCCAAAAATCCTGGGCACCAGTCCTCACAAAGAATGATCCTCACTTTCCAAACTGCTGCTTCAGTTTTACAGGTGGGAAAACTGAAGGGAGGTAAGGGGCACCCAGGCCAGGGCTGAAAAAAGGGAAGATGACTAAAATTTACATGAAAACACCGATTCACTAGAATGAAAAATATTTCTGAATAAATTACCACATTAATTTTTTTTCTCAGAAAGACAAAATCATATACATCAAGCTCCAATATCTTAATACTCTGGGCAAAGGAGCAGGTTTTAAGAACCAAGTTTAATGGATACAGTACTGAAATGAGTTCCTCTGCAACTTCAGTTTAATCTATTTCTTGTGCAGTACAATGTTCCCAAAGGAATGCATTCATTTAAAAAGCTTAAGCATGAAAGATTTATTTTCTCTCAAGCAACACTAATTAAATTGAAATACCTTCTAAAGGCAAAGGAATAGTAATATGTAGCTCACACCTTTCTAAATTTGATATATTGGGAAAATATTAAGATATTCTTTTGACTCCTAAATGCTGATAATTTTGAAAAATACTGACTTCAAGGAAGTGAGCAGAGATAAACTGATTTATGTGTTGCTCTGATTTTTAGAGTTTTTTTGTGGACTTTGGTCCAATTGCTTTAGGTTGGTTCACTGACCAAATGAAGTAGGTGGTCGTAGATAATTTTCTATTATCTACAAGGCATAAGAAGGGGTAAGTAACTGGAGGTAGGAATATCTACCTCTTAACAGCTCTTTAATATCGCAGGGGAATCAGGTTTTCCTCGGAGGCTGAGGCATTACAGCTTAATTCTATTAATGGTATTGTTAGTCACATAAATACATAGAATTCAGGTGACCTGATCTAAAATTCTTTCTTCCAAAAATATCAGCACATGCTATGAGTTAAGACATTTGCCAAACTATAAGCCAGAAAGGTAGGTTAAAGATAACTTTTGAAGAACTTTGAATATTAATGATAAGGAGTTTTGACTATCCCAAAAGTCAGTGTCCTTTTGTGTTATATTTAAATTTCATTTTAAAATATATGGATAACCTAAATAGGCACAGAAAAATTATTTGACAAAACATAATGCCTAATTGTAATTTAAAAAATCTCATCAAATTAGAAATGAAAGGGAAGTTCCCAAGCTTGATAAAAGACATTTATGAAAATCCTACAGCTAAGATCTACGTGTATTTAATTATCTAACACTAAATGCCTTCCCTCTGAGATTGAGAGGGGAGGGAGGGCAAGAGAGAGGGCAAGAGTGAGAGCAAGAGAGAGTAGAGGAGGGGGAAGAAGAAGGAAGGGGAGGAGAAGGAGAAATAAGGTCATAAAGATTGAAAAGGAAAAAAATAAAACTCCCTATACATAGATGGAATTATTGCTTACCTATGAAAATCCTAAGGAATCGACAAAAAAACTATTACAACTAAAAAGGTGAGCATGAGTGTAGGATTATAGTACTATCCTTATAATTTTAGCATGAATACAGGGCAATATATAAATATGTGAAAATAAAAATTCTACTCCTAATATAATTGAAAAACATAAAATACACAGGAATGTACTTAACTGAAGATGCAAAATTCTACACTGAAAATTATGAAACACTACAGATAAATACTTAAATGGAGAGACATCACGTTCATAAATGGGAAGACTCAATATTGTTAAGACGTCTAGCCTCCTTTAATTAAACTATTCACTACAATATCAGTCACAATCCCAATAGGCATTCTTTAAAAAACAGAAATTTACAAGTGGGTTCTAAGAGTCATATGGAAATTCAAAGGACCTAGAATAGCCAAAACAATTTTGAAAAACAAGAATAAAATAACTTAGCACAACCTGAACTCAAGCCTTGCTCTAAAGCTTTGGTAATTGAGGCAGTATGATGATAGTGTAAATAATAAACAGATCAACATTAGAGAACTAAGAGTCCAAAAAGAGACACACTGTTACATGGTCCTTTAATATTCGAAAAAGGTGAAAGAAATTCAATAGGAAAGAAAAGTCTTTTCAACAAATGATGCTGGAACAACTGGATACGCACGTGTCAAAAATAACCCTCAACCCCTACCTCATACCACAAACATTAATTCAAGATGGATCATAGAAATAAACATAAAAGCTAAAGCTATAAAGTTTTTCAAAAAATATAGGACAATATTGTTGCAACCTGGAAGTAGGCAAAGATTCTCAGCTAGAATAATAACTACAAAAGAAAAAATAAATAAATAAGATTTCATCAAAGATAACTTCTATGCATAAAAAGATATCATTAAGAAAAAAACAGACAAGCCAGATTGAGAGGAAAGATCCATACATCATGTATCTGATAAAGAGCTAGTATCCAAAATATACAAATAACTGCTATATTCAATTCAATTATAAAAAGATGATCTAATTAAAATGGAGAAAAGACTTAAATAGACAAAAGGCTATATCTGAATGGCTGATAAACACAAGAAGAATATTCCACATAACCAGTCATTAGGTAAATGTAAATTAAAACTGCAAGGAACCACTACCCACGTACCAGCTGTGGATGCGGAACAACCAGAATGTTCACACACTGCTGCTGGGAATGCTTAACGTCTCGACCACTTAAGAAAAAGAGCCAGCTGATTCTTTGTAAGTTACACACGTAACTACCCCGTGTTCTAGTAGTTTACCATAAATAGCTACCCCAGAGAAAAGAAAATATTTGTCCTCAAAAAGACCTGTCACACAGATGTTCATAGCAGCTTTATTCATTATAATAAAAAACTTTGGAAAAAATTCAAATTTCCACCCATAGGTAAACTGATAAACGAATTGTGGTATAATTATGCAATGGAACACTATTCAGCAACAAAAAGGAACAAACCACTCACATGCAACAGCATAGATGAAACACAGACATGCTGAGAGAAAGAAGCTGGGCATAAATGAGTACATCCTGTATGATCCCATTTACATGAAGTTCTGGAACAGAAAAAACTAATTAAAGGTAAAAAAAAAAAAAATCAGTGCAGTGGCTGACTCCCAGGATGGGGGTGGGCGTTTCCTGTGGCAAAGATTCTGGGGAGATGGAGATGATAGATGTCAGGGTTATGTAAGTGTATCCACCTGTCAAAATTGTACAGATATCTGTGCATTTCATTTATGTACCTTTTACCACACACACAGACTATAAAAATAATAACAACTGAGTAGGGATGGGCATATGGAGATATATTGTAGGTGATACACAAATGGCAGAGTGTTTGTAATTGTTGAACTCTATGATGCCTATGTAAAACAATTTTATTATATTATCTGTTTACTTTGTAAGTGTTAAAAATATCATAATAAGAGTTTTATTTTTAAAGCAAGAAAAGAAATACTTCTCCAGGTAAGATTTTTCTGGTGGGACACCTTTTCATTTTCAATACTTAACCTCCATAGAATATACATATCCTCACAATACAGTATTTTTCAGTAAATGTTTATACACAAAAAATTTATATCTATATTCCCAATACAAAGTAAAACATTTTAAAGATACTGCTGTGGGGGAAAGCCCTGAGCTATAGTCCAAGTACAGAGTCACTGAAAGAACCACACACTCAGTATTCACGAGGAGAATGAGCAGCCTGGATGCTGGTGGAGCTAATGGAAACCACTGCGTACAAGCAACTGTGTGTTAGCAATCATAGTACTTGGCGATTCTGGAGTGATATGAGGCACTTTCATTCTGCCATAATTATGTGTTACCTATATACAATTACTTTAATTTACTTCAGTTATACTTTAGGAATTTGTGGGGGAGGGCTGGGGTTGGCACGTAATACATAATTTTCCTGACTTAAAATAATGAGAAAGAGCCCTGGATAGTGTAGTTCAGTGGACTGAGTGCCAGCCTGTGAACCAAAGGGTCAAGGGTTCAATCCCAAGTCAGGGCACATGTCTCAGTTGAGGGCCAGGTCCCCAGTAGGGGGTGCACGAGAGGCAAACACACATTGATGTTTCTTCCCCTATCTCCCTCCCCTCCCCTCTCTCTGAAAATAAATAAATAAAATCTTAAAAAATAATTTTATTAATAATTTTCTTTTATACTTTGTGCCCTGAGAATGAATGGTGACATAAGTGACTCTAACTTCCTCTTGTACAAATAAAGCAAAATATAGAAATAAATTATACATTGAAGCTGATATAAGGAAACCCTTCTCAATAATATAAGAGCATATCTTTCCAGAATGTATTTCAAGTATGGTCACAATAGCCTTGAGTAGAACTGGAAGGAGGGAATGGAGGCCAGAGAACCATCCCAATGTCAGTCACGTAAAACCCGAGGAAAAACTGCAGAAAAGAGACGGCAGTCTCCAGAGGCACCACTGAAATCTATTTATTCCTCCCAAATGGTCAGTTTCTTCCCCAGTACACACTCCTAACCCTATTTTTTATATTCTTTCCACAGTAATCTAAGTTTCTTCAATTATCCTCACTTTTACTCTCTGCTTTCAAGGCACTTTCTCTCTGTGATTTCAGATAATGTGGCTCACTGGAGAAATCTCACATAAAGCTTTTGTAGAGCAATAATGAGGACGGCTATAATAAAAATTAAATGATTGCTTTTCCTCCAAAGGATCAGTAAGAATATAGGTCTTTAGCTTAAATATTTCAGCAGCATGAATACAATGAAATGTGACTAAATAATTCAAAACTGTTCCCCCAACAAGCCAGAGAATGAAACAAAAATGGCAGAAACAGAGGTCAAAGACTTCACTGCTGGAAACCCAGAAAAGAATGAGGCCTCTCAATATAAGCTAGGTTTGACATGATATTTTCTGCAGCCTGAAAATACAACCTCAGGTCTATAACATATTGAGGGTGGGAAACTATTAAATTATGAAGTTCAGAGGAGCTCTTAAATTGGGCAAGAACAACCTCAAAAAAAGATTATTTTTCTTTTCTGGTTCTTGAGAGATAGGTATAATTTCACTGAATTCAAAGTGGCATTAAATTTTAAGAAGATAAAAAGAATAACATGGTATGACATTATGAGAAACTATTTTAGATATTTTAAACTAGCATTGGATTCACCACATTAATCTAGATTTGCCCAAACTACACAATGATGAGAAATTCACTTGCTAGCTTCTAGAATCACTATTAATCCAGAACTAAATAACTTAAGAACAAAGTCCTTACAGTTAAAAAAGCTAGTGTTCACAGATTGATTCTGCCCCTGGTGTCTCAGTTTTGTTTTTTGTAATGCTGGGATTAAAATAGCACCAATTTTCATTGGGTTGTTGTAAAAGTTAACAGAGGGAATGCATTTTAAAAAAATTACAGAGAATGAGTAGCATAGATAGTGGGTAGAAAATAGACAGGGGGAGGGTAAGAATAGTATGGGAAATGTAGAAGCTAAAGAACTTATGACACATGGACATGAACTAAAGAGGGGAATGTGGGTGGGAGAGGGTGTGTAGGGTGGAGAGGAATGATGGGGGAGAAATGGGACAACTGTAATAGCATAATCAATAAAATACATTAGTCCTGGCTGGTGTAGCTCAGTGGATTGAGCGCGGGCTGTGAACCAAAGAGTCGCAGGTTCGATTCCCAGTCAGGGCACATGCCTGGGTTGCAGGCCAGGCCCCTAGTGGGGGCCACATGAGAGGCAACCACACATTGATGTTTCTCTCCCTCTCTTTCTCCCTCCCTTACCCTCTCTAAAAAAAAAATAAATATATATAAAAAAAAATTTAAAAAAAATACATTAAAAATTAAAAAAAATTAGCACTACCTTGTAATTTATAATAAGTATGCAATGTTAGCTCAATCACCAACACAGCTCCCCCACTCCCAAACGTTCTCTTAGTGAGTACATTTTTTTATAACTCAAATGAGATACTACACAATGCACTACTCAGGGAAGATGACTTAGCAAGAAGCAGCTGCGGGTTATAACGCTGCAACGATGGGGCTGGGGGGACTGCTCTTCGAAGAAAGGAAGAATGCTGCACACGCAGCAGAGGTTTCCCACTGTTTTGTGCATGAGGCTGACCAGTCAGCCAGCACCACACTCTTCTGCTGGCTTTCCTGGTTGTGAATTAGGCTGTAGACAATTTTTAGGAGTCACAAAATAAGGTGACTCTAGCTTTGCATAGAGGACGATCATATTCAGGACCTGCTTACAGTATTTATTTTAGTCAGGTTTGATCAATTTTTTAATTGCTTTACTGAGCTGTCATAGACATGTAAATCACATGTTTAAAATGTAAATTTTGATATATTGTAACACCTGTTAAACCATTGCCACAAAAAACATTGGTTGATCAATTTATTTTTGCACTTTTAGCTAATATAACCCTATCTGTGTTAATAAAACTACAGGAAAAAGAAATTTTTTTGCAATTTTGAAATCCTTTCTCTACTTTCTGCTTCATAAACTAGTGTTTCTACAATGTGATATTTTATTACATGAAGTCTCTTAGGGCATAATTATTGCATTAAGAAGTACATTTCATAAAATTAAATCCATGTATGATAATTACCTAAAAGAGCTAATCTAAGAAGCTTTTGACTGTAAATTAGAATCTTATCTATGGATGCACAAAAACTAGTGGTTTACTTAACTACAGTACTATGTATGCTTCTAAACCACATCTAAGTCTTCCAAAAGGTTTCAAAAGTAATTCACTGGCAAGGAGCAGAGAGTGAAAGACCCACTGTTGGGACTGGTGTGGCGGTAGGGCCCGCAGGAGTTTTGTCAGAAAGCAGCTCCAGGTGCCTGGGTCTGTCATTTATTGCCCAGTTTTTTTCTTCTTTTATTAAATAAATACTACTAGACAAGATCTGGGTTTACCTGTAGTTGTATGTCTATCCCTGGGAAATATGGGAAATATTCATGCTTTTTATTTTTATATTCACATGCAAAATAATAAGATTTAGTTTTGGCTATCCTGCAGGTAAATGTTTCAAAGGGAACGTACTTCCTCTATCTCACAGGCGGCAAACCACAAGGCCCACAGGCCCAATCCAACTCTCCACCTTGTTTTATCCGGCCCAGCACCTTGTTTCTACCTGGCGGCAGCGCCAGCTCCTTGCCCCTAGTTAAGGAGTAATTACATTTATACAGTCCTAAAATTACATTCAGCCCTTTGAAGGCAACTGCAAGGCCGATGTGCACCCTGCTGTGAAAATGAATTTGACACCCCTGCTCTATCTTGAAGGCCTGCAGGGGTGGGGGAGGGGGGCAGACAAGACACAGCCCTACCTGCCAGCCCAGTTGATTGTGCACTTCCTGTGTCACCCACATGGTTCCTTCTGGCTGCTCCGTAACCTGACAAATCACTGTTTCCCGCACCTCACTATCAGCTCTCTCTTCCCACTCAAGTATTTTAGGGAAGAATATAAACAAATGCTACATTCATATGACAGCACCATGCCCAGGCCTGGGTGTTTTCTGGGACTAATTGCTTAGGGAAAGCCAATACTCCAGCCCAGCAGACCCCAGCCTTTTTGGCACCATGGACTGGCTTTGTGGAAGACCCAGGTGGGGGGTGGGGGGCTCAGGTGAGCTACACTGGTGCGCCTGCTATTGGCTCACTGGTTCCTGGCCAGGGGCTGGGGACCTCTGCTCTAGTGCAAGTCTAATTCCCAGTTATCCCCCCAACCCTATCTCCCACAACTAACATCGAAATAAACAGCAAAGAAGCTGAGATTTAATCACATCAGTCTTCTGGGGGCTTAACGTAAGATTTCTTTAATGCATGAACTGGGCCATCGACCGACAGAACTTGGAGGCTGTTCTTCCACTATAACAGTGCAGTCCCACAGCAACCAAACTGTGGTCAACTGATGGTGACCATCCTGCCAAAAATCAGTCACTGACAGGGCTATGGTAAGCAGCAGAGTGCCTGACCTCACAGAAGCCACAATGCACATTCAACCATTCTCTTCTCCCTCCTATAATTAGCCTCAGCTTAGGGCTTAAAACAGATCAACTATAAATAAAAAAGGCTGTGAGCAAAGTAACAATAAAACAGTAATGAGAAGTAATATGAGCAAATGGTGGAGCTGTAAAAATAATCAAGACAGGGAGAACTGTACCTCAGTCGAGGAGAGAAACCACAAAAATGTAAGGAGTGTGGGTGGATAAGCAAATACACAGATGTGCTCTGACCTGGGAATCCAGAAGTATTATCTGCAAACCCATAGTGCATGCCTCCTACGTAACACGGCGTCCATCTCCCATCTAACACACTGCAACAGCCGAAGAGCAGCTATGGCAACCCTGGCTTTACCTTTCCTGGCACTCATCATGGAATCAATTTCTCATTCTCAGTTCAAAAGCACAGTGGATTGAATACCATGCTATATACAAATTCCTGACATATCACAGAGAAATGACTGAAATTTTTTCTCAGCTATAAAAAGAAACCAGGGGAACATTCCCCCAGGAATTTTTTCCCCTGTCATCCCTGACCTAGAGCCAAAAGTCACATGAGAAGATGGGTTATAACTGCTTAAGAATCCAGGATGCACATGTTTTCATTCTCTCAGCTTTTCAAGATGCTGCAAGGAGCTACCGAGGAAAAGAAGGTGGTTTCCCTCTGGGACACCCTTCAGAGGTGAATGCATTCATATAAACAAGCTAAAAAGAACCTAATTACACAAATCTGTGCAAAATATTATTTTATGAATATCAGCTGAAATGTATTAAGGTATTATTACATGCCAGATACTGTGGCAACACTTGACTTTATCTTCTCTCATTAGTTCTCATCGCACCCCGAGGCTGCTGCTATGCGATCACTCGACCACAAGCTCTATGAGAACAGGTACCGTGGGCTTTGCTCACTGATGTAAAATCAGTACCTTGTTCACGTATTGCCTCGAAAGGGCAGATGCACAGTAAGATACTTGCTGTATGACTAAATAATTTCCATTTGATATAGAAGGTTTAGAGAAGATAAATAACTAGCCAATGGCATGTGATGCTAGAATGTGCTCCAACATAACTTTAGCTTTTTTTGTTAAACAAGAGAAATTGAGGGCAGTGGAGGGGGATTAATTCATTGACACGTTTAATCTTTTTTCACCTCTGAAGAATAAAGTTGCTGAACACAACAAAAGTGCCAAATTCAGAAAGTCACAGGAAGAAATAGGAGGGGTCCGATATGGCAATTTGTTAATATTCTTTTTTTACGCAGGAGAGCTCTTCCAGCCTCTAGCCCAGAAAACAGGTATCTGAAGTTTCTGTCTGTGAGGGAGGAAATACGACCCAATTAACAGTCAACTATGTGCCAGGTACTCAGTTAAACTCCTTCTAAAATGCAATGAATAGCTGAAAGGACTGATTTAAGTTAAAGCAGGTCTTCTATAGCCAGTACTCACGGCCCTTACACAGTGCTGACTTTTGTATCCAGCCTGTAAAATACTCTCATTACTCTGCAGACACAGCTCATTTGTTACGGGTATCTAATAAGGTGTCAGAGAAATAAAACACCAGTGCTCCTGTTGGTCTGGATCCATCCTCAGTCTCAGTAAGACAGAATAGAAGTAGAATCTTCGTGTTCCAAATTATAGCCTTTGGGACAATTCCACATACCATGCAAGACAGAAGACCTGTGTCTAGGTATCCATAACACACAAAGTGACAAATATATGTGATTTCCTAAAGAACAGAGCATCATGAATCAGAATTCTCATGCATATAAACACATGGGGTTTAGTTAAAGTGCCACAGGGAACATAGTATACTTCAAGCGGTTAGAGCACGGTCCTTAGAGTCTGGCAAGCCTGGGTGCTTACTGAAACTTAGTACTTGGTTCCGTAATATTAGGCAAGTTACTTATCCATTAGGCAGTCTTCTTATCCATAAAATTGGGATAATAACAGTACTTACCATATAGGGCTCTTAAAAATGCTGAACGCAAACGTGTGAGTGCATAGGTAGAATGCTAGCAATAACTCAGTAAATTAGCTTCTGCTTTCATTACTACCAGCACCATCACTCCAGTCTCATCTCTGAAGAGGTCCCTAAACATCAGCCAAAGGATATAAACTCGAAGCAATGAATTATATTAGTTAATACACACTGTCACCTGTGATTTTTATTTATTTAATGATCATGCTAGTCACTGTTACCCAATATGGGTTGTTTTCATGATGCTATATTACAAAAAAAGAAGAAAAAAAAGGTAATTCCAGAAGTGACATTTTTGTGGAAACAATGTAGATGGGAGAGACTATTGGGGATGGAAGAGAGAGGTGACACTCATGGTCTCACAGTTGTGTCTGCCCAGCTTTGGCTGTAGACATTATTAGGCAAGCCAAATTGTGGATGACTGAGAATTGTACTCTGAGTCAGAATCTGAAGAGGAAATCCTACAAATCAAAATCAGTAAGTCCTCATTTTAAATAAGCAGTCTGACACTCAGTGCCTCTGTGACTCCCCTTAATGTCCAAGTTTGGAGCAGTTTATCCACAGGGCCTAGAGCGCACTGGTTAACAAAGAGCTAAGAAGTCAAACCATGCGCCCGTAAAAGAGGTTGCTGCATCTGATACTGAGTACATATTAGCTATTGTCATTATTATCACATTTTTCATTTTGTAGTGCCATAATCTTGTCATGTCTGTTTCTTCCTAGACTGTGGGCTATCTGAATGAACTTGATGTACTCATCAATTTTTCTGTGTCCAGTTCTAAGAAACACTTAAAAAATATTAGCTGAATAAATAATTCAACAAGCAAATGAATATCCAATTAAGATAAACTCAGAACAAAAACCCTAACTTTAAGTTTAGGAGAATAAGAATAACCCTTCAGTTTTTGATGAAATCATCTAGAGAGTAATTAGTAGAGGATCAGTCATCTCCTTAGCTTCTTTTATCTCTATCCTGGTCTTACATAAGGAACTTATGTGGCCTTAACCCTCATGGTCAACTTCACAGATACTAACCATTCCCTGACAATCAGATCACATAGTTTCACTGGCTCTAACACCTTCCCAAAAAACTAAATGACAATGACAACAAATACAGTTAATTCAAAACTCAGAGAATGTTGATTAAACACGAACAATATTAAATTAAAACATAATCAAATTAGTTTTGAAATTTTTAAAATTAATATTAAAAATAAGCCTTGCCCTTTTAACATGTTTCCATGAGATTTTCCTTAATGGATCCTAAATTATTCTGAGGGATTAGTTTCTACTCAAGAGCAAAATAGTATTTGCAAGCAACAATATGATTTTTATTTTGCTTTGAAAAAGAATTTTAAATAGTTGAAGAAAATATAATGTCAACATTCTTCTCCTTCACCTCATTCTATTTTTAAAATATATTTATTTATTTATTTATTTATTTATTTATTTATTTTTAGAGAGAAGGAAAGGAGGGAGAGAGGAAGGGAGAGAAACATACGTGTGAGAGAGAAACACGGACTGGTTGCCTCTTGCACTTGCCCTGACTGGGGACCAAACCACAACCCAGGCATGCATGCTGACCAAAAATCGAACCAGCAGCCTTTTACCTTGTGGAACCATGCCCAACTGAGCCACACTGGTCAGGGCTCCCCCTCACCTCATTTTATTGTACACTATCACCCACACCCCCTCCCCTCAACGAAAGAAAAATTTGAAAATACACATATGTTCCTTACCTCTAACAGCTCATCTCCAATACGCATTCGTCCATCCTTGGCAGCGGGTCCTTCTGGGTTAATTCCCACCACAAATATGCTCATGCGTGACCTGTCTTTATTGCCAGCAAGGCTGAGTCCAAGTCCATTCTTATCCTTTTCAAGTTCGATAATGTGCAATTCTCCAGGCAAATCTGCATATCTTTGCCTGATTTTTTCTATTAAAAAATAAAAATAAAATTAAATAGAGCAGCTGAATTTGTACTACAGAGATGTTGCATTTTTCTGTCCATACTGTGATTCTTCTACAATGATTGATTGGTCCCTCTTTGAGAATGAAGTACTTCAGGTCGTTGATAGCCTTCTATATAGGTTACAGTTAAGAATTATTTTGTATCTATCTAAGAAGGTTAGCTTACCCATAAAACTTTCCCTGATTGTTCAAGTTCACACTAGCCTACACTTTCTATGTGTTATTTTCTCACATAACATAGTCAAAACAATGTGGTGGAAACCCTGGCCTCATTGTATCCACTCCAAAAAAAGAGGGGGTGGGGAGACAAAGACTATTTACTGAGCACCGGTTATGTGCCAAGCAAAGTGATTGGTCCTTGAGATATTCCAAACAAAACAGACATGGTTCCAGTTCTCATGAATCTGCAGCCCAGGAGAAAGAAAGCCAACAATTAATTCTAAATAATTACATTTTCAAAAATTATACAAAGGGTACAAAACAATATTAAGTGCTATGTGAGCAAAAATCAAGGGGAATTAAGAATGCTGGCTTAGCTGTCAGCTTGGAATTCATTCTGAAAATCTACCACTTACTCCATATCCAGTAACTAACACACTGTTTTATCTCTATGAAATTCATCTGGGAGATGAGCATTGGATTACTCACTGCATAAATGCTGAAAAAAATGAACTAAAACGCATGTTAAAGAACTCAATGGTTCATGGCTTCCAGGCATTCTGTAATTCTTTTATTCAATCTTCTGTCTCACCTTGCTATCTCTACTTTATGGTCTAAATTACCTATTTTATATTTTAGGATTTGGCTGGCTATGCTTTACTTGTGTTGGTCCTGTGCAACAAAATCACCTAGCAAATGCAAAAATACAAGGAGAAAAAAGAGCAAAGATAAGGGCATCTGTTAATGAAACAGAACCATCACCTCCAAACCAAATCAAACAAAAACATTACAAGAAAAAAAAAATCAATGAAAGTAAAATGTACTCCTTCGAAAACATTAATAAGACAGGCTCTGCAAAAATGATCAAGGAAAATCTAGATGATACAAATAAATTATAAGACAAGAAAGGAGAAATATCTGCAGACAGATTTTAAAATAATATTATTATGAATAATATACCAACAAAGAAAATGTTGACATACTTTAAAATATTGATAACAGATAAATTTCTTAAAAAATTTAAAATGCCATATTTAATACAAGACAAATGTAAAACTGCAGTAAACTAGTAAGTATTAAAGAAACTGAAACGATCATCAATACTTCCTTTAAAAAAATACCTTAGTCCCAGCACTTCCGGCCAAGATGGAGGCAAAGGTGGATACATTGTGCCTCTTTGAACAACCAAAATTAAGGACAACAAAGATTTAGAAACAACAAAAGAACCGGAACTGATAGAAAAATTGAACTGTACCAAAGTCCAGTAACCATTCATCCAGACTGATAAGAGGGATGGAGTCATGGCAGGAAAAAGTGGAGGTTGGTAGACCCGGGCACACAGGTAGCAGTGGCTGGTAGACCCCAGGTGTGCAGGCGGCGGGTAGCAGACCCCAGGCAGGGGATGGCAACTATGCAGAACCAGTAAGGCCATGCAAGGCGGCTGGCTGACCAGGCGGTCCCACATTTGTGTGCAAATAATCCAGGCAAAGGGGAAGTGGCGGAAGGGACTGGAATCCAAGAGAGATTCACTACCCAGCAACTGGGCTGCCCTGCCCTGGGGAACTCCTAAGGCTCCGCCCCTAACTACGAAACAGCTGCAACCAGACCAAACAAAAACAAAAACAAAAACAAAACCAAAACCAAACAAACCAAAACTGGCTCAAACTGGAGAACAGATCAAAGCCCCAGAGCCCATTCATCTAAGCGACCAAGAGATAGCCAACCTATCAGATGCACAGTTCAAAGCCCTGGTGATCAGGATGCTCACAGAATTGGTTGATTTCAGCTCACAAAGTAGATGAAAAAATGAAGGCTACAATAAGTGAAATGAAGAAAAACATACAGGAAACCAATAGAGATGGGAGGAAAACTGGGACTCAAATCAATGGAGTGGACCAGAAGGAAGACACTAACAACCAAACAGAAAAGAAGGAAGAAACAAGAATTCAAAAATATGAGGAGAGGCTTAGGCACCTCTGGGACATCGTTAAACATCCCAACATCCGAATTATAGGGGTACCAGAGCGGGTAGAGGAAGAGCAACAAGTGGAAAAGTTATTTGAACAAATAATAAAGGAGAACTTCCCCAATCTGGCAAAGGAAATAGACTTCCAGGAAGTCCAGGAAGCTCAGAGAGTCCCAAAGAAGTTAGACTCAAGGAGGAACACACCGAGGCACATCATAATTACATTAGCCAAGATTAAAATGGAGAGAATTCTAGAAGCAGCAAAGGATAAGGGCACAGTCACCTACAAAGGAATTTCCATCAGACTGTCAGCTAATTTCTCAAAAGAGACCTTCCAGGCAAGAAGGGGCTGGAAAGAAGTATTCCAAGTCATGAAAGTCAAGGACCTACATCCAAGATTGCTCTATCCAGCAAAGTTTTCATTTAGAATGGAAGGGCAGATAAAGTGCTTCTCAGATAAGGTCAGGTTCAAGGAGTTCATCATCACCAAGCCCTTATTATATGAAATGTTAAAGGGACTTATCTAAGAAAAAGAAGATAAAAAATAGGACAGTAAAAAGACAGCAAACTCACAGCTATTAACAACCACACCTAAAACAAAAGCAAAATAAGCAAACAAGTAGAACAGGAACAGAACCACAGAAATGGAGATCACAGGGAGGGTTAGCAACAGGGGAGTGGGAGGAGGAGAGGGGGGAAAAGGTACAGAGAATAAGTAGCATAGATGGTGGGTAGAAAATAGACAGGGGGAGGGCAAGAATAGTGTGGGAAATGTAGAAGCTAAAGAACTTATGACGCATGAACATGAACTAAAGGGGAAGAATGTGGGTGGGAGGGGGTGTGCAGGGTGGAGGGGAATGATGGGACAACTGTAATAGCATAATCAATAAAATATATTTTAAAAAATGATGAAAAAATACCTCAGTCCTAGATATTTTTACATTTGAATTGTATCAGATTTCAAGTTATATCAAATTTTTATCCTCTACCAGCTGTTCCAGAACATGGAAAATGTACAAAAACTTATCCACCTGATTTTTGGAGGCTAGTTTAATCCTGATTCTGATTCCAAAATAAAAACAAATCAAGAAAAGAAAATTATAGTCTTATTTATAATCATGGATATAATTTTTAAAAAGATAATTTAATTAAGAGTATATTAAAAATATTTAGTTTGACCTCTATGATATAGGCAATTACTTGACCATTTTGTGGCATAAGAAAAGCATCTTCATATGATTCAATATAACAATACATTATAAAGAAGGGTGTAGCCCAGGAATGCAAGGATGGTTAACCATCAGGGAATTTTTCTAGGAAAATCACATTTATAAACTAAACTAGAGCAACTGAAAGATCTTATTAATAGATGCAGAAAATTATTCTGAGAAGGTACAACATCTATTTAAGACTTTTCAAAAACACCAAACTGTCAGCAAATTGGAGCAGAAAGTACTTTCTGAATTTAAATTTACAAATAAAAATATACTGGAAAAGATATTTGCAGTATTTAAAACCAACAGGGGATTAATTAATATGCAAAGAACTTCTATAAATTAAGCAGAAAAATAGCAACTCCAGTAGAAATCTGGTCAAAATATGTAAAACTCAAAAGGCTAACTGACATGTGAAGAGACATTCAAATTCATTAGTAATTATGGAAATGCAAATTAAAATAAGATACCAGTTTATACTATTAGACTAGCAAACATCTAAAAACTGGATCATTAAGGCTTAGTGGAGATACGAGGACAGAAGAACCCTCACACACTGCGGGTGCAAGTGCGGAGTGGTAGCCATTCTGGAGAGTAGTCTGGTACTACTTAACCAAGTTAAGCATACACATACTCTATAAACCAACAATTACACTCTTGGGTATATAGACCCTAATGAATTCTTCCACAGGTCTCAAGGGGACAACTAGCTGATGTTCATTACAATGTTATTTGAGATAGCAGGGCTGGGTGTCTGTCATTGGGAGAGAGGGCAGGTGAAATGTGGTGAATGGGCATCACAGTGTACTAGCAGCAGTTAAAAACAATTCATTGTAAGTAGTAACAACAAACTTTAAAACAGAGCTAAATGAAAAGGAGGAAAAACAGAGTAGTGTCAATACCACTTATGCAAATAAAGATTAAAGCACAAAAACACGTAATATATATTTTATAAGCAAATATACAAAAACACAAGTATTTAACATATTAAAATGATTCATTTATAGTGGGTGAAAAAGTAGGAAGAGCAAGGTCCAAAGGGTCAGAACTCAGTTCAAATCCTTAGCTGATGCACTTAACACCACTGGTTCCTTGGACCAGTCACTGAACCTCTACAAACAGTACATTTCTTCTTTGTAAAATTAGGTTGTGACCTTAAATAAATGTTGCCTAAAAATGCCTGGGACATCGGGTCTAAATAATGTTAGGGGGAAAATACAACCATGATTTTTTCCCATGGCTTAGTTATGTTGAAGTTTTAAGTTAGTATTAAGTTAGTCTTAAGTTAGTGACAATGTGACTCTTCTATTTTACCTTTATCTGTCTTGAGGAAAACTGAGACTTGTGAAAGGGAGCAATGGTTCCCCATGACAGCATGAAGGAAGCAGAGTCCTCCCATGGGGACTGTCAGAGGAAGGGGCTGGTGTCATTCTCCCCTCAATTCTCTTCCCTGAGTTTCACACACTGAGGAGTCCCTGGGACAACCTCTGCAGATAGGGAGGAATCACACCACTGGATCAAGCACTTGTCCCATAGGACTTAGGCCATTGAGATGGGTTTAAAATTGTGTGCTAGTCAAGCGTGGAGTTAAAACCCTTTCTATGGTTTCAATTTGGGAAGATGAGAAAAATTTCTGCAGATAGATGGTGGCCATGATGTTTATGTACGTAATGCCACTGACCTATACACTTGAAAATGGTTAAAGTGGTAACTTTGTTGTGTATATTTTACCATACACGCAGAAAAACCTATCCATAGGCTTAACAGACTCTTCAATAATTGGTTCCCTTATCAATATCCCAATAAGGGACTAAGGTGTAGATTTAGTATCCTGAATTTTTACAACCAGCAACCCTATTTTTCTAGCCAATGTTTTGTTGAGACACTACTATAACTGCATTTATTCAATTAACAAGTATTAATTGAATCCAAGTTCACGTCAGGTTTGTGACACAAACGGCACACTATGGAATTTGTTTTTAAGGTCCTTAAAATCTATCATTGGAGACAAGCATACATATGACTAACTATAATTTAGAGAGATAAGAGCTGTAATAAAAATATCAGAGCTGAAGTCACCCATCTATTTTACTGAGTTGCTAGGAAAACTACTAATGCCTGCAAAATATACTGAGTATTATAGTCTAGCAAACTCTCACTATATTGGTCAGATAAACCTTTAATACATAATGTCAAAAACCTCATTTTATTTGACACTTCCAATAATCCAGCATCCAATCTCTTCCAACTTTGTTTAAATGCTAAAAAATGAGTTACTCAGCTTTCCTTGATGTCTATTATTATTATTTATGGGAGAAGCGCAATAGAATAAAGCTCAGCAAGAAGGCAAATCCTATTGCAAATAGTGATGCAATGAACATTTATAAAAACAGTCACAGGGATGTAAAGTACAGCATAGGAAATATAGTCAATTATATTGTAGTAACTGTGAGTGGTGTCAGATGGGTACTAGACTTAGGAGTTCAGCACTTTATAAGTTATATAAGTGTCTAGTCACTATGTTGTATACCTGAAACTAATATAATATTATATGTCCACTATAATTGAAAAATTTAGAATAAAAAAAAAAAAAAACCCAGAGACTTCCAGTCAAGATGGAGACATAGGCAGACATGGTTTGCCTTTCACACAACCACATCAAAATTACAACTAAAACAGAGAACAACCATCACCCAGAGCCATCAGTGTTATGAGGCTCCCTGTCCATACAGCTCATTGCTGTCTTCTGTACCTAAAACAGTGACTCACATATATTAGGTGGTTAATATGTGCAATAAATGCCTGTTGAAAGCATAAAAGAATGTTTCTAAGGTTCTCTTGTATTGCTGTGCCATATTATTGAACCAATGACCCCCAATAATGTGACGAAAAAGCAACTGAGACCTAAAAGCAGTGGACACAAAATTTTTTCAGACACAATGCATTCTTTCAGTTAAAAGAAGTAGAAGAATGGTTTCTTCTTTAGATTTGTATTGAAAAGTAACAAAATCCATTAGGACTATTAGAAAAAACAACAAATAACAAAGTCCACAATACCTTTTAAAACTGACTTTATTAAATGAAGAAACTTGAAGAGCAAAAAGCTTTATACTTTATCATTTTTTCAATGCATCAGAAAACAGGAAGACTAATAAGACAGTAAGAGTACCACATGCTTTGTAACACACATGCTCTTTATTTTTTAAAATACATTATTATTTATGTTATTACAGTTGTCCCAATTTTCCCTCTTTGCCCCTCTCCACACCGCCCACCCACCACTTCTATAGTAAACCCCACACCCTTGTCCATGTCCATGGGTCCTTCATGTATGTTCTTTGACTAATCCCTTCACCTTCTTTCAATCAGTCCTCACCTCCCCCCATCATATATATAGCTATCAGTCTGTTCCATGATTCTATGCCTCTGGTTCTGTCTCACTCATTAGTTTATTTCACTCATTAGATTCCTCTTATAAGTGAGATTATATGGTATTTGTCTTTCACCAACTGGCTTATTTCACTTAGCATAATAGTCTCCAGTTCCATCCATGCTTTTGCAAAAAGCAGGAATTCCCTTTTTCTTTCTGCGGCATATTATTCCACTGTGTAAATGTACAACACCTTTTTCGTCCACTAACCTACCGATGGGCACCTAGACTGCTTCCAAATTTTGGCTATCGTTAATAGCGCTGTCATGAACATGGGGGTGTATAAATTCTTTTGAATTGGTGTTTAGGGATTCTTTGGGCGTGAACCAGTAGAATCACTGGGTCAAAGGCAGTTCTATTTTAGTTTTTTGAGGAAAGCCCGTACTATTTTCTAAAGTGGCTGTTCCAGCCTACATTCCCACTAACAGTGCACTAGGGTACCCCTTTCTTCATATTCTCGTCAGCACTTGTTTGTTGATTGAGTAGTGATAACCATTTTGGCAGATATGAGGTGATATATCATTGTGGTTTTAATTTGCATCTCTCTGATGGCTAGTGATATTGAGCATTTTTTATGTCTCTGGCCCATGTGCATATCACTGTTGGAGAAGTGTCTACTCAGGTCCTTTGCCCATTTTTAAAATTGGATTGTTTGTCTTTCTGGTGTTGAGTCTTACAAGCTCTTTATATATTTTGGAGACTAAACCCTTGTCCAATGTATCATTGGCAAACATGTTCTCCCATACAGTTGGCTCCCTTTTCATTTTGATGGTTTCTTTAGCTGTGCAGAAGCTTCTTAATTTGATGTAGTCCCATTTGTTTATCTTTTCCCTATATTTCCCTTGCCCTAGGGGATATAGTGGCAACAATATTGCTATGTGAGATAGCTGAAATTTACTGCCTATGTTTTCCTCTAGGATTTTTATGGTATCACAACAAATATTTAAGTTTTTTAAATCCATTTTGAGTTTATTCTGGCATATGGTATAAGATGATGATCTAGTTTCACTTTTTTTTGCATGTACCAGTCCAGTTCTCCTAACACCATTTATTGAAGAGACTGTCCTTATTTCACTGTGTGCTCTTTCCTCTTTTGTTAAATATTAATTGACCATAGAGAAGTGGGTTTGTTTCTGAGCTCTTTATTCTGTTCCATTGAGAACTACTCAATCTGATAAAGGAATTCATCAAAGTAATGGGATACAAAATTAATATTCAGACATCAATGGCATTTTTACACACCAATTATGAATTATCAGAAAGTGAAATTAAGAAAACAACCCCATTCACTATTGCAACAAGCGAAATAAAGTACTTAGGAACAAATTTAACCAAGGAGGTAAAAGACCTGTACTGGGAAAACTTTAGGACACTGAACAGAGAAATTGAGGAAGACACAAATAAGTGGAAACACACTGTGTTCATGGACTGAAAGAATTAACATCATTAAAATGTTCCATACTACCCAAAGCAATCTATAGACTCAACACAATTCCTAAAAAGATCCCAATGGCATACTTCACAGAACTAGAACAAATATTCCAAAAATTCATATGGAACCAATAAAGATGCTGAATGGCCTCAGCAATCTTAAGAAAGAAGAAGTTTGGAGGGATCACATTACCTGATATCAAACTATACTACAAGGCCACTGTAATCAAAACAGTGTGGTATTGGCATAAGAACAGATACATATGCTCTTCAGTTTAATTTTTATTGTTAAGATTTTCAGGCCTCAGAATTTGAATTATCCTACATTTTTTTTTTATTTTGACTCATAACTAGAAGGAGCTTAAAGATGACAGGTCCAACTCTTATGCAAATTAAATACTATGTTTTCACCATATCATGGAATCAGAGACTTTTAATTCAAGCAAGATAAACCATAAAATCATGTAACACTACCATCTCTTAAAGTACCTCCCTACCTTGGACTCCATTTCATAAAGAAAGAAAGAAAGAAGACTGTAAAAATGAAGGTCCTGTATAAGGTTATAAAGCTAATTTATAGCTAGAAGCTAAAGTCTTATATAGTTCAATTCCTTCTCTACCAAATCATGTTAAATTTCTCCAATGACATTTTTAAAAATAAAAATGACTTTAAATTTCTCCCTTAGTTAAAGAAGCTAACTTTATAATCATCATTTTTGTAATACCTCCTTACATAGAAAAATTAATTCACAGTTCATCATGTCGTTGAATCCTGTTACACTTTTGCAAACACCTTCGTATACAGGTGAGTGAAACAATACTCAGAGAGAAGAGATGATTTGGCCAATGTATGGGTCCAAGTGCTGTGCTCTCTTCATTGCGACACAGCTATCATTTAGACTGGTAGAATTTTTTAATAATAAGAGGCTCCCTTAAGAGAGTTGAGGGGTGGTGGGCTGGGTCGGGAGTAAAAGACAGAAAACTACAAGAATAACAATTAAAAAAAGAGAGGGAGAATTGAAATAATGGTGCCCAGGTCTAGTCTCCTTATTTTCCAGGAAGGTGACCTAAAAATCACCCTAAAAGCCTGTAAAATAGAATCATAACTAAGCTCCACCAGTTGAGATTCTGAGCCAGTGAGTTTGGGGCAAGGTTTGGGAATGGAGTAAGTTTTTCTTTGTAATAAGATCCTTAGTGATTTCCATGGACAGCTGTTTCTGTAAATGACAGCTTAATTTCCCATGCAATGCAAAAATTTTTTTCTACAACAATCATGACAGTCAACCATAAAGTTCACAGATACCCAAAATTTACAGCAGGCTTTAAATATGCCCTCACATAATTAATCTAATGTGGAGACTATCTCTGGCTCCACAAACATGCTCACGATTAAATAAGAAATTTGTTCTGACTACACAGTACATTACTTTAGAATCTCAAGCTCAATCTTTCCCCCTATATCTCCTATCCTCCTGCAATATAGCTGCTTCCCTCTCTCTCAAATCTCAGTTTACTATAATTTCCATTACCAAGTACTTCTACTCTGTAGGAATAATAAAAGGTGAACTAGAATTTCAAAAGGCGAGAAGGAAAACAGTATGTTGGGGGAAAGCAGAACTGTAACTCTCATCTTTGAAAAATCAAGACACCACATGCCAGTTTGTTAACTCAGAATTTAAGGGAAAAAATCACAGTAGAGCTCCTCCTGCGCACAGCTGAGTCAGCAAAAACTGCTCTGCAGCATCAGGCATGTGGCTCCACCACAGGGGAACCCCACACTGCCTGGCATTTGCTCTAAGGGCTGCTGTGAGTCGTTTCCACGGCAACCAGTGGGTGGGGAAGAGGATATGTGGGAAGAAGATGTATAAAGAACGTGATTTCCTGAAAACATATCAATTTCACTAAAAGTACATTAAAGAGGTGAGATAAATAATGTTATTTTATTTGCAGCCAATGAGGTTCTCCTCTAAAGTTAAGAAAAATAAAATCCAAAGAGCCCATACTTTGTTTTCTGCGCGCGCGCGCGCGCGCGCACGCACACACACACTTATATAACTAGATTTTTTTTAGCAACAAAATATTAAAAGTGTTATAGTGATTCAAGATCTTACTATACCTATTACTGCTATTTCCAAGAAATATTTGTAATAAACACCTGATCCTTACACCGATTTTCATTGACTTTCACAATGTTTAATTAAGTTTGTATCCCAAACAATCTAGATGCTTTATCATTTCTAAATAAAATTCAGAGATCAGGAGCTAAGTAACATACTTCTTTTGGCACCAAGCTTTACTTAAGTCCCTGAAATGAACATCAGCCTAGAATAACTGGAGAGAAGAACAGTCTCTTGATTCAGCTGAATAGTCATGCTTGTTTAAGCATGCATTTTCTAGCCCCATAACAATGTTATCTGAAGAAAGGAATCCCAAATTGCTCATAATTCTGTATCAAAGCAACAATGTCTTTTTCTTGTCCAACAAAGCCACTAAGACTTCTCCAGAATTGTCTCGGTGTTTTCCTATCATCATAGGATATTAGGTGTTGCTAGGTAACAGAGTCTTTCTCCCAAGAAAGAAACTTAATTCAAGTCACTGCCCAGTATTTTAATAAAAAGTGTTCAACACACTGGAATAATGACCCGAAACAACTTCAGGAATATTTTGTTACCTGGTTGTTCCAAATAATAAAAGTAATAAATACAGAAAAATACTTAAGTATATTTTCTTATACATTAAATACAAGAATGCCACTTTTAAATAATCCGGTTATGATATGCATCTCAAAGTAACTTTCTTATGTAGTAACCACTTTTAATTCTCTGAGACTTAGTCAGTACATGCAAATTCGAGAAGCAAAAACATGAAAGAAAACCACAACTGATCCAAAGAAACAGCATGGGATCTCCCATAGTAAGGAGCAAATCTCAAGTGAAAACCCACAAATAGAGAAAACAATAAAAACCTGTCAGTGTAAACAGACTACATTTGGCATGACAACAAATAAGCAAACTTTCCTCTTACATGTAGAAGATATTTTTGTCACTTATCAACTTGATAATATCATATGGATCTCTAAGTAGAAATTAATATTAAAACACAACCACCTGAGAACTACCGATAAGTATAATAACAACCGCTAATGCTGTTCTAAGCACTCTAGTATTGTTTAACTCATTTAATCTTTATGAAAAGTGTATCTGATAGGTATTATTATCCCCAGTTTACAGGAGAGGAAACTAAGGCACAGAGAAGGTGGATAACATGTGCGATAACACAGCTAGTGAATAGTAAAGCTGGGATTTGAAACCAGAAAGTTTGGCTATGGAGTCCATGATCTTAGGTGAAAGTCAGGGCCAGCATTAAACAACAAAGTACTAATGCAGAACTTGGAAAAAACTGGGGAAGTTAAGTCATTTCCTTCCTTTCGTTCACAAAAATTCAATTCATATTAGATAAAAGAATAGAAAAGAAAATCAACCATAAATTGAAAGAGACAAAATTCAGGCAGTCATTAGAACAAAAATCATTACAATTATTTCCTTAAAAGACCATAGAGTAAGAAAAAAGAAAAGCCCCAACTAATAATGAAAATCTAAAATGTTCCAATTAGATGAATCAAAATTCCAGTGAGTCAATATGCAACGAGCAAACTTTAAACAAGGCACTGTATTAATATTAACTGAAATTTCACTTACACTATGCGGATCTCTTTGTATTTCAGTGTTATGAAATATAATCCTCAAGATGCCCATTTGCAGTAGAATGGATAAACAAGTGTGGCATGTTCATAAAATAGAACTTTATTCAACAATGAAAAACAATCACTGCTATAGGAAACATGTTTGAATATTAGAAATGTACTGTTGAGTGAAAGAAACCCAAATAGAAGAGTGTATATACCACATGATTCAATTCGTATCAACTTCAAAATCATTCAAAGCTAGTCTATGGTTTTAGACTTCAAGACAGAATTTACCTTTGAGGAAGAGGGAAGATACAATGAATCAGAAAAAGTGGCTTTTTCTGAGTGGTAGTAAAGTAAAGTTCTATTTTGTGTCCTGGGTAGTGGGTGGAAATTCATCAAACTTTAGTACAGTTTCCTGTTTGTATATATTTCAATAAATTTCTATTTAAAAAAGAATAAAGTAATGTAATATGAGGACCTTGTTTGAAATCTGACTTGAAGAAAACAACTGTGAAAAATACATTAATTATAGGTTATATATTAGATAAAACCCAAGAATTATCATGTTAGGTACATTAATGGTCTTATGGTTATATTTTTAGAGATGCACATATACAGATGAAATTACATGATGTCTGGAAATGGTTTAATAATATTTTAGTAAAGAAAAATAAGGGATAAGTCAAATAAGCACAGTAAAACCTTGGTAATTATTGAGTCTAGGAGAATAATATATGAATCCCCATATATTATTCTCCTAGATATAATATTCACACATGACTTCATATTCACAAATTTGAAAATTTTCACAACTAAAAGAAAAACAAAACTGTCCTACTAATCCTACCAGATTCATTGCCCAGTTGTACAGATGATGAATCTGAGGCTCATGGAAATTACAGGATTTGCCCAAACTCACATTTAGTCGTTGGTAGACCTGGGGTTCAAATTCAGGTCTGACCCACTCCAAACCCCATACATTTACCCACCATATGAGGAAGACCAAAAAGAAGCATGTCATGTTCACATCTGCCATGGGGCATATGGGAAGTCTAAAACCTGCCTTGGTCCTTTTGGCATTTACAGTTTAGGAGGACATGCACGGACAACCCACAGAGCCCAGCCTTTGGGAGTTTAATTCAGCAGCAGTACACACTGGATGACTTAAAGCAGGGAGGAGAGGAAACTTCAGGGCAACTATAAAAATACAATGGAGGGCGAAGAATGAGAGGCAAAGCTAGGATGTGGTGGTAGAAAATAATTGGATGGATAAAATCAATAAGGCTTGTACACAGTTTGGATATCTGAGGTAAAAGAAGGGAAAGGATAACAGGGAAATTGAGGTCTGACTCTTAGAGACAAGGAGTGAAGGACAGAAGGTGGCGATTGAGTTTGAGCAAGCTGGTTTACAGTATCTGTTGTTGATACTGCAAGGCTATCAAACTCTTGTCCGAGGTATCACTGGCAAATACATTCTCCCACATGGTTGGTTGCCTTTGCATTTTGCTGATGTTTTCTTTAGCTGTGCAGAAGCTTTTTAATTTGATGAAATCCCATTTGTTTATTCTTTCTTTTAAGTCTTTTTTCTAGGGGACAAATTGGTGAAAATATTGTTGCATGGAATACCTGAAAATTTCCTGCCTATGTACTCCTCTAGGACTTTTATGGTGTCATGACTTATATTTAAGTCTTTTACCCATCTTGATTTTATTTTTGTATATGGTGTAAGTTGGGGGTCAAGTTTCATTTTTTTGCATGTAGCTATCCAGATCTCCCAACACCATTTGCTGAAGAGGCTATTTTTACTCCATTTTATGCTCCTGCCCCCTTTGTCAAATATTAATTGACCATAGAGACATGGGTTTATAACTAGAGACATGGAAATAGAGAACAAACTGACAGTAACCACAGCGGGGAGGGAAGGGGGATAATGGGGCAAAGGAAGGGAAGGGTCATCAAGGAACGTTTGTAAAGGACCCATGGATAAAGACAAGGGAAGGAGGGGAGGACTGAATGTGGGAGGTGGGGATGGTTAGGGTGGGGCAGAGTAATGGGGGGAAAATGGAGACAACTGTAATTGCACAACAATAAAAGAATAAAAAATAATGAAAATAAGATTTAGTTCATCAACAGCTAACAGACCCCAAATATGTGAACGGAAGTTATTATGTAAGCATGAGTGGTGGCCAAAATTCTTTCCAAATATATATCATCAATCTGACCATTAAAAAAAATAACAGATGGCTGCTGGATTCGACTTGGAGCTCAAACCGAAGGAGAAGATAGGCCTGAAATGCTGCTAAGTGAGTGATGGATAACATCTGAACAGCGTTTGGCAATGAGTTAGCACTCAACTGTGGGGAGAATGGCTCAGAGGGGAATGGGGAACCAGACCATTCAGGAGGCCATTCCCATACACCTAAGAATGATAAGAAGTGGATATAATATGGGTCAAGGGGTCAACTGTAATGGAAAAAAGGAACTCAAGGATTCAGAAGAAAAGAGTAATAGCTAACTTCATTCCATTTATTCATTAAAAAGAAAAGTACTGAATGCCTGCTCTAAGCCAGGCATCATACTACTTGCTAAGGATATGAGGATGAATTAAAAGAGAAATAAAAGGTTGAATTAGGTCAAAAGCATAAGAAATTCCAAATATGATTGGGATCTTTCTTTCAGTCATGTAACAACAGACTAAGAAAGGTTCACTTCTGTAATCAGTATCTAAACTCATAAGAATCACACTGAGTTTGGAGAGGGAAAGAAATCAGCCCAGAGCTTTCACAGTCAAAGACACCAAGGACCCCAGAGGCTGCCACAGTCTAAAGGCAGTAGCAGAACAGAATTCAGAAGGAATGGAATCCAGAAGTCCTCGTTAACTAGGCAGTTTACCTCTTCTAGGTCTCAGCTATTGAGGCAGTTAGGCCTGGTCTACACTGAAGTTTGAGGCAGGCTATCTTCATCTATCCTTTTTATAAATCTCACTCCAATTCCTTATTTCATGCCACGAGGAAACTGATCACTCTGCTAAATCCCTCTGGTGCTGAGGGATGTGGGATAAGGCAACCATTCAGTGGGGGAGATGCAGTTGGCAAGTGATCTATTTACAAAGTACAAATTCATTTACCACCTACAGGCTGAAAACATAAATTTAAATTAAATACAGAGGAAAGCATATCCACCCTAACTAGTGAAGATAGTCACATCTACACCCTTGTTCAAACACATAGGCTCAAACGTTCAGTCTTGATGGATATGCCCTGTGAGGTCTGTAACGGCACCGTGACCCCCGAAGTGTGGTCCACAGATCACTAGAGGCACTTCCATGTAAAATGCAGTTCTTGGGGCTTCATGTCATGTCTACAAAATCTAAATCTTTGGATGTAGCCAAGGAATCAGCATGATTTTTTAAAAAAATATATCTCTATGTAATTCTTACACACATTAAAGAATACTGTTGAAAAACCTACAGTAAGTATCTGTCCAAGAGCAAAAACCTTAATGGCCCTTGGAGATGCCTGGAAAAAAAAAAAAAGACATAAAAGGGGGTTTGATTATTATGGACCTCAGAGTTTTACTAAGTCTTAAGAAAGACCTGTAAAAATGTTCTGATTTTGAAAACAGCAGTGAAAAAAGCCAAATGTAATTTAAGAAAACACTTTTCATAATCACTTGTACATTTTATATATCAGGAGAATAGAGAATATGGTTCTTTAATCACTATAAAAGCATTCAGTTGCAAGCTCCTCATGGTTATAGCATAGCAGAAATGTGCTAGAGTTGGGCTGACTTCGCTTTCTGGTCATGACCCAGTCACTCAATAATGCTCGACCAAAGGTCCACACTGGAGACAGATCACGGAGATCAGCAGTGGTGCTGACAGTGTGAAGGTGTTTAATTATGTCTTCTGCAGGGGAAATGTGGCAGTTTCCAGTAACTAAAGGGAATGGGAGTAGCATGTAGAAAAAGGAATATAATATGGTACTTGACAAGTTTACCTGGTCCCCTTAGTGACTGGTACTTTGGAAGCAAACTTCCCTCTGTATACCTGCTTCAGAAGCCATCTGGCTATGTTTGCCCAAGATCCTGCATATACACATTAGTTCCAGTAACCATCACAGCAAGGTTAAGGGAAGAAGTAGAATTCTAGCTGGCATTCAACAGCCTGTGTGTGTGTGTGTGTGTGTGTATGTGCATGCATGCGTGCAGTTGTCTTCAGTTGTTCATTGCTCATGTTCCCCACTACCATGAGAGAAGAATCTACCTGTTTTCTGTAGGCAGAGGTCCTGGCCCACAGTAGGTACAGCATAAATATATAAATAAACTACAAAAAAACAAACTTACAAAACTTTCATTACCCGAATTTATCAAGTAACAGGTTAAGTTAGGCAAAATTTCTAATTAATAGTTTTATTTCCCCTAAGAATTAAATTTTAATGAAAGACTCCAAGATTAGACCAAGAACATCTTTTCTGGGTAATTCAGATGTTTCATCATTATTGGAAACACTATCATTTAGGTATGTGAAATTAGACTCAATCAGAAAAAAAGTCCAGAGGCTTAGAGTCAGAAAGATCTTCATTAAATGTACATAATGAAGGAAAAAGAACTACTCTTCAAATTCTGTTGATGCCTCATTGTATCTGTTGACTTCCTGCAAGTTACCTAACCCACATTTCCATCTTTAAAATAAGAATAATCTTTCTTGTCTTAGGAACTTCAAGCAATAGAAATAAAAAATTTAAAGTGTTTAGCTTAATGCCTAGCCCACGGTAGCTTTAATACTTGAGGTTTATTCCTTAACCAGCCAAAACTTCCCTTTATTATCTATTGCAGTTGTAGAACTTAAAGTAACACATAAACCAGTTTTAATTATGTAGCATTCATATCCAGAATATTAAAGAATTCCTACAACCCAACAACAAAACAATCTGATTAAAAAATAGGCAGAGAACATGAAAAGACATTTCTCCAAAGAAGACATACAAATGGCCATAAAGACATGAAAAGTTGTCAACATCGCTAATCATCAGAGAAATGCAAATCGAAACCACAATGAGGTACCACTTTGCACCCATTAGGATGGCTACTATTGGGAAAAAAACAGGAAACAACAAGTGTTAACGAGGTTATGAAGAAACTGGAACGCTTGTCCACTATCGGTAGTAATGTAATACGGTGCAGCTGGTATGGCAAATAGTATGATGACGTCTCAAAAAATTAAAAATAGAATTATCATATGACTCACCAATTCCACCTCTGGGAATACATGCAAAAAAATTAAAAGGTCTTAAAGACACATTTGAACACCCATGTTCACAGCAACTGTTCATAATAGTTTTTACAACAATGAAGAAAGAAAGGAAGGAGGGAGGAAGAAAAGAAGAAGGAAGGAAGGAAGATAGAGTCTATTAAAAAAAAGTTAACCCTTTAAATTTTACTTAAGATTATGTTGTTAATTTAGATATGCATTTGCCAAAATGACAACTGAGTTAGGAAGAAAATCACATATATATTCTGTAGAGAAGCTGTGGCAGGAAGGAAGCATCTATCCCCTCAGAGTTAAGGAAGTCAACAGAAAAGATCATGTTCTAAAAAACTGGTAGCTAAGATGATTATAATGAAGATACAGAACAAACACCAACGACTGTCAAATAAACTGACCAGACTCATCGTTCATCTCCTTCCCACAGAGGAAGACATGCTTGTTGTCTCCTGGGGTCGGTATTTTTGTACCATTTAACGTCTTGGGCTTTAATATCCTTTTGGCTTTTTCTTAGGCACTGGAGATGATAACGTGAAAAAGGAACAGTCTTTTCTCATTTGTGTCTCATCTTTATATTGATCACACTCTGAAAGCAGCCAACAGTCAGAACCTGGACAGGATCTTGTACAATGGTGAACAATTGCTCTCACAAGATAAAAGGAAAGATAAATGAGAAGGGATGAGACTGGAATAAGCAAGCAAAATAGAAAGGCAAAGGAACAGCAGAGGAGGAAAGCAAGCAAGGGAACATCTGGGGAAGACTAATCTTCCACAGAAGTGCTCTCTTATGGGCACTTCTGAACTCAAGTTTCTGACAATAACAGATGCTGCCTTTGGAGTGATAGTTGCCTTCAAACAAATGATCTCATTTCATATTTCAATAGTGCTTTCTGGAAATAAGAAATACTGAGGCCAGGAAGAATTAAGTGAACCACCAAGAAAATTAGCTAGTAAAGGGCAGAATTGCTATTTTAACATAAATCACTGTCTCTTTTATAAATTGTAAGCCACACATGTCTTTAAAAGCCAATAGGGAATTGTATTTAGCACACCATCTTTTATCTAATAAATAGTCAAATCAATCCTATAAAGAGCAGTACTGGATACTTGTGAAAGGTATCTTTCCTTGAATGGAAATTTAAACTCAAAATGTAATTCAAGGTAAAATTAGGAAAACAAAAATATTTAGAAAAATATCAAGACTTTAAGAATAAAAGGAGAGTTCTTAAATTTAGTAAGCTAAATAAAAAATAAAGTGACCCCTTATATTTTTGATAACGTTGTAAGTCCATAATGGTCCTTGCTCTGTACAAGATGCATAAAAGCGATGAGTAAATGTTTCTTTTGTAGCTCCATTTTCTGACATGCTCTCTTGTATAACGCACTCTAGCCACATTATAATATTGTGACGCCTCTGTTTTTCTATGCCTTACTAACTTTGCACAATGCTCAAAGAGTTCCATGACTTCTTGGGCAGAATTCAAAGCCCTTTCCCTTATTCCAAAGCACCTCCAGAGCTTTCCTCTGTCAAGGCCCTTCCTCCACTGCAAAAGCTGACTGATTTATCTTCCTCGAAGGACTGGAGATCCTTGAGAACCAGACCTGGGTCTCGCTTATTCTGTATCCCCAACACCTATCACAGTATCTGGCACATAGTAGGCACTCAGTTAAATAACACTTGACTTATATCCACAAGAAGTTAAGGATGAGAGACTAAATATTTTTTTAGGTTTGTCTTTTCTGATAATTCACTTTGTTTAAGTTTTAATGTAATTTTATGATCCTAGCAGATTCCCATTCAAAAACAAGGATGAGGGGGCACTAGCATTAGAAGATCTAAGCTACCGGTACAAAGGGCACCCAAAGTCCACTTTAAATCCTACATAACAGATCCCTGAATGAATTCCCAGGTGAGTGTGCCAGGGGAGCCTGGATCTTCCCATCTCACTCTACTGATATGAGTCCCTTGTACTTGGACTATCTAAAACAATGTTAAATTGGCAATAAAATCTGGTGACTAAGAGCGTGGGCTCTGGAGTGAAACTGTAGGTGTTCAAATCCTACTTCTGCCACTTGCAGTTGGGAAACCTAGGACTGATGAACCCCCTTCTTTCCTCAGTTACCTCACGTATAAAGTGAAAATAATAACAGTAACTATGTGTTTGAGTAGTTTGGGGGTAACAGGTCAGGTAACCCAGAAGAAACATAGCACAACACCTGGTCCTACTTCCCACTTTTACTCTCCTTTCCTCACTTTGCAGAAGCCCAGAGCTCCACACACCTGCAATTCCTGCACATGGTAATTACCCCACGGCCCAGACTGCTGTGCCCCCTCTATTCCTCCCCATCTTCCTTTGTCACTGGTTTACTGTGTCCCTGGTCAGCTGAACTCCTTAACCTCCTGGCCCTTACTTCCACCCCATGAGGTCCAAGAACAGAAATAAAACATGCTCCTTTGATTGACATGTAGGGGAGTGGGAGGTGAGAGCTGCACTTTGAGAACCACTATGGTCACTAAAAAATTATGTCACTTTTATCTTATAGAAACCAAAAACAGTTATGAGATGAATGCAGATGATATTAAAGACAGTAATTATATTCAAATGCAAATAACGTCTACTGAGAATGAGTTTTATATTTGGCACTGCACCAAACTATTTCATATGCTTTTTAAAAAAATTTAATACTGAAACCAACATTCAAAGTAGCCATTACTGGGGCGGTGGAGTAAAAGACAGAAAACTGTACAATATCAACAATTTAAAAAATCCCGATTAAAAAAATATTAAAAAATTAAAAAAAAAAAGTAGCCAGTGGCTTGACTGAAATTGTAAAACTAGAAAGTGACAGAGAAAACTGAATACAGATCTTCTGACTCTACACACAAAGGCTCCACTAAAGGGTGGGTTGTTTTTGTTTTTTTTTTTTTAATTTCAAAGACAAGAGTTAAATTTATGTATATTTGTGTATTTTTTTTGATCAGGATCAGTAATGTCAAAGTGAACTTTGCTTAGCTCTCCAGCATGAATATAAAGGCTTAACATTATGCTTACTCATTCACTTCCTCAAAACAGTTTGCAGTGATACGTACGTATCAGGTGGCAAGCATGTTGCTAGAGGCTGATGGGCCGTGGAGACCTGGCCCTGGGAACTTACCACCTAGTGAAGACAGAATTAATCTAATAATCACAAAATGAACTCAGATAGGAGGTATAAAGAAAAGGCCTCACTGGAAGTGTGCAGAAAAAGTGTCTGTATTTGAACTGGACATCAAGGAGAACTTCCTCAAGGAGGTGAGGCTTGAGTGAAGAGAGCTGAAAGAGTAATATTAGGCAGGGGAAGCTCATGCAAAGCTCCGAGGCAAGGAGCAGGATGATGCGCTGGAGGAACTGCCCCTACAGACAGAACACAGAGGGTGAGGGGCACAACGCACACGGGAGGAGAGTGAACAGAGATCCTGGGCCAGACCCCGAGAACCCTTAGACAGTTATAATGGGAACTGGGGCCCAGACTGTCGGCAAAATAGAATGAATGACTTACCTACAAAGGTATCCAAATGAATACCATGTCATAAGTGAAAGCTAGAACTTTCTTAAAGATTATGTATAAAATCAAATTAAAATTTAAAACTACTACCATGTTAACTTCCAAAAAAACAGGTCAACATAGGTTTTGTAGCAGACAAAAACCCCCCAAAAAACAAAACAGCAACACAGCACATTTTGATACGTTAGGCATAGAGATAAAAGGCCCTTTTCATATATGTCACCACAGATCGGAGGGTTTTTGAAAAATTTGAATTATGAAATTAAAAATGAAAAAGGATATTGGAAAACTTAAACATATTCCAAGCACATATAACCAAATGATCAGGTAATATATTGTGTAAATATGTATTTGTACATGATTTGCTTTCAGAGGTAACTTACAAACTCTGTTGAGGGTAAATGCTGCCATATTTTCTTTACAAATTACAATTTAGGCAGAATTTAAATACCTTTTCTTTACATCAAAGAAATATCCTCTGAAAGCTTTCATCTGCCAACCCATTATAAGTTAAAGAGTTATGTGCAACGTTCCCACAGTAGCCTTCAAAGGAGGCAGGTGGCCCCTCTCTTTCCTTCAGGCAGTGGGAATGCAGCCTTGATGGCTGGAGGTGGCGTCCTCTGACTCTGAGGGGACGTGGGGAATGGAGGTGACACACTGAACAGCAACCGCTTTACAAAGGGTGTGGGTCCCAGACACCGTGCAGTGCCCGCTTCCAGACTCAGACCCGTGAGAAAATGGATCTCTGTCCTTTAGAATGACTATTATTTTAGAGTTTCTTCACTAACAGTTAACCCTACCTAATGTATCTTCCAAGTAGTTCTCTATATCACCCCCTTGTACTCTATCAGAACGTTACATTATAAAGAGAAGATTATTTCCTCCTTCTCTAATAGTTTTAACAGTCCTCTACTGACTAAACTAACACGTCTCTCCTCGTTCAAAACCCTGCATCATTACTCCACAAACCGTATCCAATTACTCTACACTTCTAGCTCGACTCGCCTCGTGTCTTCTGGTCAGTTATAAAACTGCTTCGTACAAATAATTCAAAACTGAACTCCACACGGGATATTTGGAAGAAATATTTCAAGAAGAAAAAATATATCAAGAAACAGAAGAACATAGTCAATGCCCAAACCTCTCCCACTGACATACCTTCCGTGTGTTTTTACATATCCCAGTATTCATCCATTCACTCATTTGTTTTATATTGAGTGTGTCCTCTGCACAAGCATTAACAAGATGTACTGAATTAAAAGCAGCCCATGAATGCTATTCTCATGACTCTAAAAACATAATGAATAACCCTATATCAATAAAAATATGGTGGCTTCCTTACATAGGCATGATCAATTATTAATTCCATTTTCATCCCTTCTACCCTCTCTGGAGGAGGGGAGAGGGGAAATTCTAAGCTTCTAATCATGGCTTGGTCTTTCTGGTGACCAGCCTCCATCCAGGAGCCCACCCAGAGTTGCCTCATTAGAACAAAAGATGCTCCTAGGGCAATAGTAACTTAAGAATTTACAAGGGTTTCAGGAGCCCTGTGCCAGGACCAGGGTCAAAGACAAATATTAAAACCAGAGGTGCTCCCAGTGTTATCACTTAGGAAATGACAATGGTTCTAGGGGATGTGTGCCAGGTCCTGGGGGGCAGAGACGAAATATGCATTTTTAACCTCTTGACAATATTTTATTGTTTTAAAGAATTTTTCTTTTTTTCTAAAGATTTTATTTATTTATTTTTGAGAAGGGGGAGGGAAGGAGAAAGAGAGGGACAGAAATGTCAATGTGTGGTTGCCTCTTGTGTGCCCCCTACTGGGGACCTGGCCCGTATCCCAGGCATGTGCCCTGACTGGGAATCAGACCAGCAACCCTTTGGTTCGCAGACCAGCACTCAGTCCACTGAGCCACTTCAGCCAGGGCACATGATGATATCCTATATTAAAGTATTGTGATGAGTAAAAAATTATTAAATTGATTCAATATTTTTTACCACCATTTGCCAGAAAAATTAGAATGATGTTTCAACTGTAGCTAACCTAGTTGACAAAATTTATGACATCAAAGTATGGAAAGTTAGAAATTATGAGTATATCACCAATTGTATCTATAAGATAAATACATAACAATAAACAAATAAAGTTAAAACTTTCAATCTTTTTTTTTTAAGATTTATTTATTTATTTATTTATTTATTTATTTATTTATTTATTTATTTATCTTTAGAGGGGAAGGGTAGGAAAGAGGGAGAAGGAGAGAAATATCTATGTACTGTTGCCTCTCGTGTGTCCCCTGCCGGGAACTGGCCTGCAACCCAGGCATGTGCCCTGACTGGGAATCGAACCGCGATTCTCTGGTTCGCAGGCCCGCGCTCAATCCACTGAGCTACACCAGCCAGGGCAAAACTTTCAATCTTGAACAGGGAAAATAATATACCAACTAACACATTTTTTTCGTATATAGCTAACTTTTTGTCGTGTTTACTATTTAAAAAATCAACCAATGAAATACTTTATATATTTCATGCCATATAATCACCTGGAAAAACTATGGCTGGTGGTATTATCTCCATTTAGAGGAAAATAAATAAAAAAACATACCATTTTGTAATAAGTAATTTGTGCAAGGCTACACAGGTAGCTAGCTGTAAGACAGGATTTGAACCCACACCTGATTCAAAGTTTTCACTTCTATGATATAACTCAGAGGTTGGCAAACTTTCTGATAAGAGCTAGGCAGTACATATTTTAGGCTTCATGGGCCATATGGTCTCTGTTGCAACCAATCAAGTCTGCTGTTTTTTTGTAGCTCAAAAGCACTAGAGACAATATGTACTGTATTTTTTGGACTATAAGACGTACTCCACACCCTTCCTCAAATTTGGGAGGATTAATGGTTGTTAATGCTGCTGTTGAGTTGTTTACATTTACGTTAGTGAAATATTATGTTATTTATGTTATTAAATATTTTACCACATTTTTTGCTTCAAAATTTTTTCCCCAATTTTCCTCCTCTAAAACCTAGGTATGTCTTATGGTCTGAAAAATACAGTAAATGAATGAGTGTGGCTATGTTCCAATAAAATTTTATTTACAGAAACATGCAGCAGGTCAAATCTGGCCCATAGGCTGTAGTTTGCTGAATCTTAGAATAATTTATTAATTTAAAATTAGCTCACCCTGCACCAAAGTTCTGCTGGTTACAAAATGAAACACTGCTACTTTCTCCTACCTGACCAAGAAACTATTTTGTTTACTAAACACATGCATGAATAAATCACATTACAGATTTCTTCAGAAAAAGCAAACAATGGATTGAGAGTAGGAAAACAAACTTGTCTGCCCATTATTCTACTGCCTACCCTCCCCAATTATATAAATTCCTCATAAGAACTCCTTTATGATTACTGAATTTTCTCCCCAAACCCCATTGTTCCAATGGGCGAATATGTCCTTTCCTTATCATTGCACATTGTAGCCCATAAAAAGAACTTCTTGAGTAATACATTTAGATGGTAGAATGATTTCATCTTCTTTTGTAAGCTACTGTTCCAAGAGAATGCCCAATTTATCAGTTGCATAGATTTGGCCATTTTCTCATAAATATTCATTAGGTTACATGGAGAAATGGCTTTTGCTACATCAGTTCGAAGAACACTTATTGAACATCTACAATGACCTAAGCTTTGAAGAGAGAGGAGACTAACACCTAAATGCTAATCTTAACACTGTAATCACATGGAAGGGGTGATGACTGAAGCACAAACTAAAAGAAATAAGAACACAGATATGTGATAAAAATTAGAGACTCCCCAGTGACCGAAAATAGGGAGCTGGTCTTTGTAGGTTCTGTGGTATGAAGACACAGATTGCATACTTGCCAAAGTGATCCTTCTTGAAGAACAATCAAAACAGGGGACTACAGCCCTGCCTGGGTGGCTCAGTTGGATGGAGCATTGTCCCTACACCAAAAGGTTGTGGGTTCAATACCTGATCGGGTACATACTTAAATTGTGGGTTTGAGCCCTGGTCATGGTGCATATGGGAGGCCACCGATTGATGTTTCTCTTTCTCTCAAATCAATGAATACATCATCAGGTGAGGATTAAAAAAATAAATGGGACTACACAACTTGAAAATTATTATACTGTATAAATGTGCCTTGGCAGTCATTCCTTTGAAGAACCAAAGCATCTTAACTCAATTTTGTACAGGAGTGGAGAGCTGTTTCAGAGATTTCACACAGCACAGATGAGCAGCCTTAACCAGTATAATTTTTTCATTGTTAGGCTATCACTATGTACACGTTTTATGCATGCAGGAATAATCCAAACATTCCCAAGAAATATCAGATGTGTTCAAGCAAACACTTAGATGGGAAGCCAGTAAGCTGTCCATTAGATATAAATTTTTTTAGCCTAGATCTTAAGCTTTATGAAGTCAAAAGGTGATACCTTCTCATTCCCAGCACCCTCTTGTATTGGCTTCTGAAATACTCAGATATTGAAAACCTGAAGCAGGTATGGGCAACACGAAACCAAGAACCCACACCGCATGCAAAACATTTATCCAAATGCTAATACCTTTCCATCTCATCTAGGATAAACATGAAAATTTTGAGTGATTCAAAATATAATTAAATTGAAAAATTCCATCTGAACATCTGCTTCGCCTTAGATGCTTACCCATTCCATTCTGGTTAACACCAGGAGACTTGCTATTTCTCCTCCAAATATAGAAGTTTTTCAGCAATGGAAGATAGATTTGTTTACACTGAGGAGCCTGGTCTGTGCAGTGCTGTGTGTGATGCCACCGGGAGAGATGCCACCCTCAAGACTGAGGGCACGCCTCCATCACTTTTTCCCAAGTCAGTTTCATTTGGCTTGTGACTTTTTGTTAAATTGGAACTTTTAATATTAAAATGTGGTTTGCAGAAAAATATAATTAATATTTTTCAGAATTCAGCATTTTAAAAAAAATTCTAATTACATGTCTAATTGCCCAATGACTGAAAAGGAGAACAGTATTCAATTTGTCTTTGCCAATGGAATGGATTATTTCAGAAGATCCTTGAAAATAAGGTTAAAACTTGTTAAAATTGCAGGCTTTGGAGTCATTTAGACTGTAAGAGACTTAAAAAAACTCATTATATGGATTGAAGAATATAATGTCATAAAGCATTTAGCACAGTGCCTAGAATATAAGTACTCCAAAAAAGTAAAGAAATGAAACTATAAATTTTATCTCAATATTCAAAAATGTCTCCAGAAATGGGTTAGGTACCACTATAATTACCATTTCAGAAAATAACAAATTCTTGAGCTTTAAGTTTAGAATCCTTGCTCCTCTAAAATCTGTCCTTACTTTGTCCATTTGCTTTTCTGCTAGTATCTTCCATGTTCCCCCTCTTGGTACAGAATGTCTTTGTCCTTTTCCTCCTCCACTCCCAGCTTGTAACATTTCTTTGCCTTTTAGTGGACTCCCAAGTCTGGAGCTGCCATATTCCTGCCAATCCTGCCAACTTTTCAAGCTCAACCTTTATTCTAGAAGGCCTTCCACTACATTTGTACCTGTATACACTTTCTCTTTTTAGGAAGATTACAAACTCCTTGAGGGCAGAGATCACATTAGTGTATTTCTCCTCTTAGGCTTAGGACGGTATTAGGCTTCGAACATTTTTAATGTTAGAGTACCATGGTCACTGAGGTATGTCATACTTCCACCAGCCCACAGGTCAGCCATCCTCAGCTTTCTGCAAAGAGAGTTTTACTATCTGTACTATAGGAATTATAAGACTAACTGACTTAGGACAGATATAATCATAATATACAATATGGATTCTTTATACTATTCAAGTCTGAGAGTCTTGGCTTATTATAAATGTAATAAAAACATATACATATATTTTTTAAAATACAGAACTATGTAAATAAGAAAATATAATGGAAATCTAGGAGTAATATTTCTTACCTCCCATTGTATTCACCAAAAAAGAGACAGTCTCTATAAGAAAATACCTTTAAACGCTACTTAATTTTTATACACTACCTCCCTAATTTAAATTGCAATACTCTCTTCATTCAAGCTGAATAAATTAAAATGAGTGTTTAACCTATTTCATATATACAAAGTTGAAATATTTTAAAGTGGCGTAATACCGCTGATATCAAAGCAGCATAAACCCATTTAAAATAACAAGTTTCTAGGCAGTACAAAAGAAAAAGTAAGTTATTTACAGACTGAGGCCTTATATTTTATTTATCATCCTATGTATAACTTTTTGTAAAATATGCCAGTAAGAGTTCTAACCTAAACATAATATTTTTGTCATTTCACACATATATAAAATGTATTCATTGAAGGTTAATTTTTGAGCAACCTTCAAATAAACTGCTTTAATGTGAAAAATATACATATATGCCAAAAAGAGACATGAACTAGAAAGATGCTATTAAAATTAACTGAATGCAGAGCAGTAGTTGTAATATAAACACTATTGCAAAGCATTAAAATACTTTAGAGTTAAATATGTGTGTATATATGTAAATAGAAACCCTTAATAAATGCTGTCTATATTTGTTATGAAAATCATGAACAATTAATCCTGACCAGAAATACTGAAAAAGTAACCTATATATAACATGTAAATAAATACATGTTCACTTAGGAGATACATTTATAGCTAGTAACTTACTTAAAATTCAACTTCATATATTTTTTTAATAAAATGCAAAAGAGACAGAAATTACTAAGGACTAGATATACCCTATTCAATTTCTAGAAAACCCACTGTGGGGACTCTGGAGGTCCTGCTGGGGTTTGTGAAGCCTGGCCAGTGGCAACTTCAAGATGGTGAGGCAGAGATTAAGGAAATTATCAGGGAGAGCAGGTTGCCCTAAGGAGACTGAAGAACACAGGTATTTTTAGTCTGGAAATTGATTTTAAAATCAAGAAACTTCCTAAAACAAAAGGAAAATAAACGGACTGCTCTAAGGAGTTTAAAGGAAAGCAGGCAGGGTTCACAAATACTCAGGACCTATTGTTGTCTTGTCAACACAAGTTTGAGCAGCCTTGGAAAGATGACAGACAAACGAAAGCAATTCCAACTACAGAATGGAAAGAAACACAATACAGACAGTTGTCACTACAGGGAAACTGTGACGCAACCAAGTAAGAGCAATACCATTTCCTCTACATCAAAATAACAAAACTGGATACTAGATAGCTCAGGACTCCAACACTAATATCCTTGGAAATTATACTTTACACAAAAGGAAAGTTCTTGCTCAATTATTTTGACAGCATAGGCAGGAGTAAATTTTGCTTGCTTAAATTGGAATGCAGCATATATCTTGTTGTTGCAGTAGAAATAACCTAATTTGCATGTGCACTGCTGGAAATGACAAGGAAGGCTATAATGCGATGTCTAACTCTTTGAGTTTACTCAGGCAAGCATTCTTAGGCAAGAAGACCCCTATTATGCCTAAATATTCTGTATCTTAGATTTTAAAAAAGCTCTGATATTAATAAATAAATTTTTTAGAAGTCAGGCAAAAGCACATACTAAAGAGAGTAATTTACTGCATGAAATTTTATTACCAATCTAGGAATGATTTTAAGAACTGTATGTTAACAAGGAAGTTCTCGATGATACTTTCAAGTGAGCTCCCACCCCTAATGAATTGGAATGTGTATGTTTAGATGAATGAGACTTCAATTACAATTAGCAAATAATATTTATGGTGCTATGTTGCAATTTAGAAAAAGCAGTCTTCTATTTACTACTATGATTCCTTAATGATAGTCTGCTTTCAACTACAACAAAATGCTGACTGGTCAGTATTTTTAAAATTAATCAGAATAACCTTGTTCTAATGTAAATCATCTTCCCTTCTGATTACAGTGGAGAACAAATAACAATAATAATAAATACCCAGGGGAGTGACTTCTCAATTACGATTCTGGAAGCAGAGGATCCTGCATGAACACAGTGTTAGGAATTTTGGCACTGCACCCACTAGTACATTCTTGACAGTCTGATAAACTACTCTACTTTTCACAAACATTATACAGATGATACCAGCTACAATACAGATGAATGGAAAATTTTAAAGGTTTGTCTCTAACATACAATTGCTTTGTACATGCATATGTACCCTTACTCTCTCACTTAAGATAAATGCCTTAGCTGATTATTGTTCAAATCTTTAAGACCACATTCTGCACCAATACTCATACAGCTTCAGATTGCATTCCAAAAACAACCACAGATCACAGAGGCACAGATATCTTACCTGGGAACCCCCCTTGGACCATTGCTGTTCCAGTGCTCCTTCCCTTCAGGGTATCTGCATTCCTGTTAAACAGTCAATGCTGGAAGCAGCTCAGATCCTCACCAGATTCTGCCCTCTCTCTTCTGTCGACCTTGGGCCTATTTTTTTTTTTTTTACCCCTCAGATTTTATTCTCTGTAAGCGCAAGTTGTCAGTCTATTTCTGTCCTGAGAAGCAATCAATTAAGCTAATTTCTAGCTGCCTCTCAAGCTACCAGTCACATCTGTCAGTAGGTAAAAGCTGCCTGGGAAAGTACGCCGGGAGAAGCAAAATCCCTGCTTCCCAACATCTGACCCTCAGATGCTTCGCGCTGCCGACTGTGGCATCCAGTTACCCTGCGAGCGTCAGGATGATAGCTCTATTCCAGAGCAGGAGGCAAGATAAACAAAACGGTTTATTTTGTGGCCAGCTTCAATTAATACCATTTTAATGACCCAATTTTCCTGCTGAGAAATACTTCATCACATTAATTGCGTCTTTCTAATGCAGATTAAAAGGAAGCAGCAGCTGATGTGAGCCTGTCCGAAGTGAGTGCCACCGTCATCAACTTACTCCCTCCTTAGTGCTCACAGCATTCAATCATTTTTACAACAAAGAAACCGGTGAACCACATTAAACACGCGGCGTCCCCTAGCCAGATTCATTTGTATCTCTCTAACATTCTGAACATGCAGTGAAGATTCTATTTAAGCTGTTAAGTCTTCAAGGTAGCTTTTGGGGGTGGGGAGCGGGGATTATGAACCAAAAAGCCCCAGAAACTTCAGAAAAATCACTAGAGGAAAAGTTGAGGTTTCTTAAATTCACTTAAAAAGCTCCATTGCATCTCCTACCCTGCCCCACACAAACAGACCTGAAAATATTCATATACTTGTCACCAACTGCAGCTTCTTCAGAATTACCTTTCTATTAACTACTACAGTAACTTCTGGCCTTTCTTTGTAAAATGTAGAAAAATTAGTCATCTATCTGATCACTGATCGTATATAAAAACGTAAAGAACATCTGAACATACTTTAAATGCTGCTCAAAAGATCGTAACAATACTTTGTTTATAGTTTGCAATAAATACCTTTCAAATTATGTCAGGGGATGAAGGTTTGGAAGTTGTCAAAATAAAAAACCCACTAAAATAAAATGATCACCTATCTCCAGTTATGCAAAAAAGAGAATTTTACATATTTTACTTAATTATAAAGATGAAAAAAGGATAATTAACTATAGGAAATGAGAAAAAAATTACATAAAATTTAAAACTTAAATGTTAGCCTTTATTTCTCAACATTTCCCCTATTTTGAGCAATCAACAACAAAAGGCGAGGGCAAATAAATTCATATGTTTAGTAAAATGAACATAGAAATACTGCTAGAAGCCACCAATGAATTCTTAGATGATGTGAACATTCTTAACATTTCTTAAATCTTAGCAATAATTGCTGTTGATTGTAGTGACATCTATTGGCAAGGTAGAGATAAACTACAGAGTCTACAATAAAAAAAAATTTAAACCAAATATACTAGTAGTTGCTCAATAAATCTTCATCAGACATGAGTCTAATATTTAAGTTGTTTATCCATTTTGAGTTTATTCTTGTGCATGGTGGAGTAAGATGACCTAGTTTCATTTTTTTGCACATATACGTCCAATAGTCCCAACACCATTTATTGAACAAACTATCTTTAGTGCATTGTATGTGTTGCATCCTTGGTCAAATATTAAATAATATAGGCCTGGGTTTATTTCTGGGCTCTCTATTCTATTCCAGTGATCCATACTCCTGTTTCTATGCCAGTATCAGGCTGTTTTCAATATTATGGCTTTTTGGTATAGTCTGATATCAGGTAGCATGACCCCCAATTTTGTTCTTCTTTCTCAAGACTGCCATTACTATTCAGGCTCTTTCATGGTTCCATATGAATTTTTGGAATATTTGTTCTAGTTCTGTGAAATACATCATTGGTATCTTGACAGGAATTGCATTAAATCTGTAGATTGCTTTTGGTAGTGTAGACATTTTAATGGTGCTAATTCTTCCTATCCATGAACACAGTATATGCTTCTATTTGTTTGTATCTTTTTTTACATTATATTTTATTGATTATGCTATTACAGTTGTCCCAATTTTACCCATTTGCCCCCCTCAACGCAGCACCCCTCAATCCTTTAGGCAATCCTCCCACCATTGTTCATGTCCATAGATGACGCATGTAAGTTCTTTGGCTACTGCATTTCCTGGACTGTACTTCACATCCCCATCGCTATTCTGTAATTACCTATTTGTGCTTCTTAATCCCCTCACCTTTGCACCTATTCTCCCAATTGTCCATCTATCAGCCATCAAAACCTCTCCGTATCCATGATTCTGTACTTCCTGTTTGTGTCTTAGGTTCAATTGTTGATAGACATGTATTTATTGCCATTTTATTGTTAATATCTTGATCTTCTTATATAAGTCCCTGTAGCATTTCATACAATAATGGTTTGGTGATGATGAACTCCTTTAGTTTTTTTCTTTTTTTTGTCTAGGCAGCTCTTTATTGCCCTGAGATTATAAACAATAGCCTCGCTGTGTACAACAATCTTGGCTGTAGGTCCCAGTTTTTCATGACTTTGAGTATGTCTTGCCAATCCCTTTTAGTCTGCAGTTTCTTTTGATAAATCAGCTGACAGTCTTATGGGAACTCCTCTATAGATGACTATGTTCTTTTCCCTTGCTGCTTTTAAGATTCTCTCTTCATCTTTAATCTTTGGCATTTTAATTATGACATGTCTTGGAGTGGGCTTCATTGTGTCTATCTTGATTGGGACTCTCTATGCCTCCTGGATTTACATATCTAGTTCCTTCACCAACTTAGGGAAGTTTTCGTTCATTATTTTTTTTCGAAAGGACTTCCAATTTCTTGCCCCTTCTCTTCTCCTTCTGGCACCCTTATGAGGTGAATGTTGGAATGCTGTAAGTTGTCGCAGAGGCTTCTTACACTATCCTTGTTTTTTTGGATTCTTTTTTTCTTCTTGTTGTTCTGATTGGTTGTTTTTGCTGCTTTATGTTCCAAATCATTGATTCAATTCTCAGCTTCATCTGCTCTTCAGTTGTTTCCCTATAAATTGTTCATTATTTCAATTAGTGTATCCTTCATTTCTGACTAGATCTTTTTTATGCTGTTGAAGTCCTAAGTTCCTTGAGCATTTTTATAAGGAGTGTTTTGAACTCTGCATCTGATAGACTACTTATCTCCATTTTGTTTAGTTCTTTCTCTGGAGTTTTGATCTGTTCTTTCATTTGGGCCATGTTTCTTTGTCTCCTCATTTTGACAGCCTTCCTGTGTTTGTTTCTATGTATTAGGTAGAGCTGCTATAAGTCTCTGTCTTGGTAGTGTGACCTAATGTGGTAGGTGTCCTGTAGGGTCCAGTGGCACAGTCTCCCTATCACCTAAGCTGGGTAGTCGAGGTGCACCCTTCGTGTGGGCTGAGTACACCCTCCTCTCGTAGTTGAGCCTTGGTTGCTGTTGGCAGGTCAATGGGAAGGATTTACCCAGACCAGTCAGCTGCAAGGACTGGCTGTGACCACTGACCATCAACCCCACCCTCCATGGAGGATCAGCTGTGTGGGAGCAGGTGGTGCCTCAACGTGGTCTGTAGCTGTCCACTGGGTGAGCAGGGTCTGGGGTGTCCTAGATGGTGCTGGCCAAGGTCAGCCCTCACCTGTTTTGCCTAGGACCACCCTGCCTGAACTACAAAGTAATCTGAAATGGCTGCTACTTGTGCTGGGCTTGGTGATTCCCAGGTAAAGCCAATATGTGAATCTAGGTTTGCTGTTGCTAGTGCCAGGCCTGGCGCCATTAGCAAGAGGTTTGGGGGTTGGGATCTCAGTGAGGCCAGCTATTGCTTGTTTGATAGGATTTAGGAAGCTGTGCAAGGCATGAGCCAAGACTAGCCATTCATATGGAAAAGCAGCTTGAGTAGGCCAGTAAGCTGGGTGGGACAGAATCTCTAGGGATCTCCTGCGAGGGGTAAGCAGTGTTAGCCAGGTTAATGGAGTCTCAGATATGGCACCAGCCTGCCAGTTCTATGGCTCTGTGCTGGGAAGGCTCAGAAGAGGGACAATGGCCTTTGCCCAACTTTTTATGTGGGAGAAAGTGGTCCCCCAGATCCCACCTTGATGACAGACACTTGAGTTTCTTCCTGTATGCCACTGGTGCATTTCATGCTGCTACCTTGGTGCTTGAGCTCAGAGGGAGTGAGTCTGAGTGTGTGTGTAGTTTAAGAGGAACTGCTTGGGACTCCAGAAGTCATTTTCAGTGACTCAATCCCTGCTAGGTTTTGCAGCCAGAAGTTATGGGGACTTATCCTCCTGGTACTGGTACCCTGAGCTGGGGGGCCTTGTGTGGGGTTAGGACCACTCACTCCCAAGTTACCCCTCCTGAAATATCCACAACACATGGAGGTGGGACCAGCATGCTCCCATCTCTCCACCTCACCTACCAGTCTGGATGGATATGGTTTCTTTAATTCTGTAATTGTCAGACTTTCATTCAGTTAGATTTCTGATGGTTCTGAGTGGTGGCTGTTCTATAGTTTAGTTAATTTTGATGTGCTTGTACGAAGAGATGAGCTGTGTTTACCTATACCTTTATCTTGTCTAGAAGTTCTTTTGGAATTGTTTTCTTAGTTTCTCTTCTGATAGTTCTTTTTATTTATTTATATATTTTTAAAATAGATTTTATTGATTATGCTATTACAGTTGTCCCATTTACTCCCCTCCACCCTGCACTCCCTCTCCCACCAGCATCCCCTTCCCCTTAGTTCATGTCCATGGGTCATACCTATAAGTTCTTTGGCTTCTCCATTTCCTATACTATTTTTACCCTCCCCCTGTCTATTTGGTACCTACCAGTTTTCCTTCTTATTCCTTGTACCTTTTCCCACACTCTCCTCCCTCCCCCTCCCCTTTGATAACCCTCTATGTGGTCTCCATTCTGTGATTCTGTTCTATTTGTTTGCTTAGTTTGATTTTGTTTTTTAGGTTCAGTGTTGATAGTTGTGAGTTTCTTGTCATTTTACTCTTTGATAGTTTGATCTTCTTTTTCTTAGGCAAGTCCCTTTAACATTTCATATAATAAGGGCTTGGTGATGATGAACTCCTTTAACTTGGCCTTATCTGGGAAGCACTTTATCTGCCCTTCCATTCTAAATGATAGCTTTGCTGGATAGAGTAATCTTGGATGGAGGTCCTTGCCTTTCACGGCTTCAAATGCTTCTTTCCAGTCCCTTCTTGCCTGCAAGGTTTCTTTTCAGAAATCACCTGATAATCTTCTGGGAACTCCTTGGTAGGTAACTGTCTCCTTTTCTCTTGCTGCTTTTAAGATTCTCTCCTTCTCTTTAATCTTGGGTAACATAAGTGTGATGTGCCTTGGCATGTACCTCTTTGGGTCCAATTTCTTTGGGACTCTCTGAGCTTCCTGGACTTCCTGGAAGTATATTTCCTTTGCCAGATGGGGGAGTTTTCCTTCATTATTTGTTCATACAAGTTCTCAGTTTCTTGCTGTTCCTTTTCTCCTTCTGGCACCTCTATGACCTTCTTTTGGTTGTGCCAGGAGGCAAAATATATCTACCTACGCCTCCATCTTTGCCAGAATTCTAGAGCTATTTTTTTTCTGATAGTTCTTTGATGTCATATAAAAATGCAACTGATTTCTGGATATTTATTTTGTATTCTGCTACTTTACTGAATTCATTCATCAGTTCTAGTAGTAACTGGTGGAATATTTGGGATTTTCTATGTACAATAGCATGTCTTCTGCAAATAATGACAATTTTATTTGTTCCTTTCCTATTGGGGTATCTTTTATATCTTCCTCTTGTCTGTTTGCTGTGGCTAGGACTTCCAGTACTATGTTGAATGAGATATCTCTGTCTTATTCCCAAGAGAAATGCTTGTAGTTTTTGCCCACTGAGTATGAGGTTAGCTGTGGGTTTGTTATATATGGCCTTTATTATGTTAAGGTATGTTACCTCTATGCCCATTTTGCTGAGAGTTTTTATTATAAATGGGTGCTAGATTTCATCAAGATGGTGGAAACAAGATGATGCTTATTTCTTGAGATAGGCCTGTAGTGTTATGAATTTCCCTCTTAGGACTGCTTTTGCTGTGTCCCACAGATATTGGTGTTTGTGTTCTCATTTTCATTTGTTTCAAGGTATCTTTAGGTTTTTCCCTTATCTCACTGTTACCCTATTCATTGTTTAGTAATATGTTATTTAGTTTCCATATCTTTGTGTATTTTTCAGAGTTTATTTTTGTCACTGATTTGTAGGTTATTAGGTTATTTGTAGGTTGTCACTGATATGTACATTATTGTCAGAGAATATGCTTGATATGATTTCAGTTTTCTTAAATTTATTGAGACTTGTTTTGTGTCCTAACATGTGGTTTATCCTAGAAAATGTTTCATGTGCACTTGAAAAGAATGTATATTCTGCTGCTTTGGTTTAAAATTCTTTGAAGATGTCAATTAAATCCATCTGGTCTAACGTGCCAGGTAGGGCCACTGTTTCCTTGTTGATTTTCTGTCTGGAAGATCTACCCATTGACGTCAATGGGGTGTGAAGATTCCCTACTGTGACTGTATTTCTGTTGCTCTCTACCTTTATGTCCATCGAGATTTGCTTTACATATTTAGGTGCTCCAATTTGGGTGCATAAATGTTTACAAAGGGTATGGCCTCTTGCTGGATTGCTCCCTTTATATTTATGTAATGTCCTTTGTCTCTTACCATAGCCTTCATTTTAAAGTCTGTTTTGTCAGATTAGTATTGCTACCCCAGGTTTTTTTTCATTTCCATTGCAGTAAAATATCTGTTTCCATTCCTTTACTTTTAGTCTGTGTATATCTTTTGATCTGAGGTGGGTCTCTTGTAGATAGGATATATATGGATCTTGTTTTCTTATCCATTTAGTTACCCTATGTCTTTTGATTGGAGCATTTAAGACATTTACATCTAAAGTGATTTGATAGGTATATAATTTTTGTCATTTTATTCTTTGTAATTATGTACCTCTGTTTTCTTTTTTTTCTCCTTCTCCTTCTTCTTCTAGAAGATCTTTAACATCTATTTTAATACTGGTTTAGTGATGATGAACTGGTTTAGTAATGATATATATATTTTTTGCCTAAGGAGCTTTTTATTTCTCTTACAATTTGAAATGATAGCCTTGCTGGGTAAAGTAGTCTTGGTCATAGGTCCTTGCTTTTTATCATTGAATATTTCATGCCAATCCCTTTTGGCTTGAAATGTTTCTGTTGAGAAATCAGCTGATAGTCTTTTTTAAAAATATATTTTATTGATTATGCTATTACAGTTGCCCCATTTCCCCCCTTTCATTCCCCCCTACCCTGCATACCCTCTCCCACCCACATTCAACCCCTTTAGTTCATGTCCATGTGTCATACTTATAAGTTCTTTAGTTTCTACATTTCCCATACTATTCTTACCCTCCCCCTGCTACCATCTATGCTACTTATTCTTGGTACCTTTTCCCCACTCTCTCCTCCTCCCACTCCCCTCTTGCTAACCCTCCATATGATCTCCATTTCTGTGTTTCTGTTCCTGTTCTAGCTGTTGGCTTAGTTTGCTTTTGTTTCTGTTTTAGGTATGGTTGTTAATAACTGTGAGTTTGCTGTCATTTTACTGTACATGTTTTTTTATCTTCCTTTTCTTAGATAAATCTTTTTAACATTTCATGTAATAAGGGCTTGGTGATGATGAACTCCTTTAACTTGACCTTATCTGAGAAGCACTTTCTCTGCCCTTCCATTCTAAATGAAAGCTTTGCTGGATAGAGCAATCTTGGATATAGGTCCTTACCTTTCATGAATTGGAATACTTCTTTACAGCCCCTTCTTGCCTGTAAGGTTTCTTTTGAGAAATTAGCTGACAGTCTGATGGGAACTCCTCTGTAGGTAACTGTCTCCTTATCTCTTGCTTCTTCTAGGATTCTCTCCTTCATTTTACTCTTGGCTAATTATGATGTGCATTGGTGTGTTCCTCCTTGGGTCCAACTTCTTTGGGACTCTCTGAGCTTCCTGGACTTCCTGGAAGTCTATTTCCTTTGCCAGATTGGGGAAGTTCTCCTTTATTATTTGTTCAAATAACTTTTCCACTTGTTGCTCTTCCTCTTCCCCTTCTGGTACCCCTATAATTCGGATGTTGGAACATTAAAAGATGTCCTGGAGGTTCCCAAGCCTCTCATTTTTTTTGAATTCTTGTTTCTTCCTTGTCTTCTGTTTGGTTGTTCCTTTCTTTTTTCTGGTCCACTCCATTGATGTGAGTTCCAGTTTCCTTCCCATCACTATTGGTTCCCTGTACATTTTCCTTTATTTCACTTAGTGTAGCCTTCATTTTTTCATCTGATTTGTGACCAAATTCAACCAATTCTGTGAGCATCCTGATCACCAGTCCTTTGAACCGTGCATCTGACATGTTGGCTATCTCTTTGTCGCTTAGTTGTATTTATTTTTTCTAGAGCTTTGATGTGTTCATTTGGGCCATTGTTTTTTGTCTTGACGTGCCTGATATGTAATGAGGGGCGGAGCCTTAGGTGTTCACCAGGACAGGTCAACCCAGTAGCTGGGTTGTGATGATGTATGTAGGGGAGGGGTCCAAGAGGGAACAATGGCACTTGCTCCACTCTCTGCTGGATTTCAGTCCCTTCTGCCACTTCCCCCAAGCAAACTGGGCCCTCCTGGTGCTGATTCCTGGGTGGGTGGGCTTGTGTATGTTCTAGGACCCTGTAGGACTCTCCGACAAACTCTCCTATGAGGCTGGGTGTCTCTCCTGGCACCTCAACCCCCACAGGTGTTTTCAATCAATCATTTGAGGCTTTATTTCCTTGTGTCTGGAGCCCTGGGTTGAGCAGTCTGTCTTACTCCCCAGTTTTGCCTGGTTTATCTGCACGTGAATATGGGATCTCTGGGTCAGCCAGCCACCTTGTGCGCCACACCCCTCCACAATCTGCCTCCTTGCTGGGTCCACCTGCTTCCACCTTGCACACCCAGGGTCCACCAGCCACTGCTTTTTTTGCCACAACCCTTCTCCACCTGGCTGCCCAACTCCACTCTTCCTACCGGTCTGGATGAATGTGTCTACTTTAACCCCTTGGTTGTTGGACTCCCATACAGTTCAATTTTCTGTAAGTACTGGTTGTTTGTTTCTAAATGTTTGTTGTCCTTATTTTGGTTGTGCGAGGAGGCACAGTGTGTCTACCTATGCCTCCATCTTGGCTGGAAGTTTCTCTCAGCTGACAGTCTTATAGGAGCACCCTTTCAGGTAATTGTCTTTATCTTGCTGCTTTTAAGATTCTCTCTTTGTTTTTAATCTTTGACATCTTAATTATAATGTGTCTTGGTGTGGGCCTCTTTGATTTCATCTTGTTTGGAATTCTGTGCTGCCTGGATTTGTGTGTCTTTTTCCTTCACCAGGTTAAAGAAGTTTTCAGCCATTACTTCTTCAAGTAAGTTTCTTTTGCTTTCTATCTGTTCCTTCTGATACCCCTATGATGTGGATGTTTTAGCACTTTATGATGTCCCAATGATCTTTTAAACTATCGTCATTTTTAAATCTTATTTTTCTTTTTTCTGCTCTGGTTGTTTTCTGCTGCCTTGTCTTCCACATCACTGATTTGATCTTTTGCTTCATCCAACCCACTGTTTATTCCTTCTAGTGTATTCTTCACTTTTGATATTGTAGTCTTAATTTCTGACTGACCTTTTTTAATGGTTTCTACATCCTTTTCCATGTTGTTGAAGTTCTCCCTAAGACCCCTGAGCATCGTTATAAGCATTTTATTTTTGAACTCCAAAAATTGGTAAATTGCTTGTCTCCATTTCATTTAGCTCTTTTTTTCTAGAGATTTCTTCTGTCCTTTCATTTGGGGCATGCTTCTTTGTCTCCTTATTTTGGATGTTTCTTTGTGTTTGTTTCTATGTATTATGTAGATCTGCTATGTCTGCCCTCTTGGTAGAGTGACCTTATGTAGTAGGTGTCCTGTGAGACTTAGTAGCACAGTATCAATGATGATCTGAGCTGGGTGCTCCAGAAATGTCCCTGTGAGGGTATTTTGTGCCTTCTGTTATAATTGAGTTTTGATTGCTATTGGCCCATTTGTGCATGGGGTTGACCCTCATGCACAACCCCAAACACAGTGTACAAGCTGCCGGGCAGGTCCTAAACACATGAGGCAGAATTTGCCTCAGCAGGGTCTGTTGCCTGCCGACATCTCCCTTTGGATATGCAACTTGTGAAGCTAACTGGATGCTGCTCTGATGTTGTCTGAAACTGACCACTGGGTGTGTTGGTTATGGTACCTCTTGGGAGGGACTCTGGTGCAGGTCAATGTCAGACTTTGCCTGTAGACTGGTCCTGGATAACCTGTTTGGAGCTACAGAGCAATCCACAGATAGTGGCTGCCTCTGCTGAGACTAGGTATGTGTAGGAAGGACCAAGCCGAGCACCTGGGCTGGCTTTTTACCAGCACTAAACCTGGTGGCAGGTCAGCAAAAGGCCTAAGGCATCCCAAGATCTGCCTCCACCTCTAGCTGCCTGTTAGGCGCAGTCACTGAAGGAGCCTCTGGTAGTACTTGAGTTATGTGAGGTATGTTCTTAGTGAGTTAAGGGCAAATGGTATTCACCAGGTTGATACAGGTTCAAACTCAGTGCCAAGGCTGGGTCTGAGGCCATTCAGTGAAAAGTCCCAGGGTACACCAAGGCCAGCTGCCATTCACCTTTGTGGTGGGGCAGGGTCTCAGGGAGTCATCAAGCTGAGGCCAACAGAGTTTTTCAGGCCCAAACAGACCCAGATTTGGCTGTGTGAAAGGAAGGCACTGCACCAGTTAGGCATGCAAGGGAAAAATGGCCCTCGTCCTAGAGCCACACAACTCAGTCTGTCCCAGATTCTGTAGGGAGCCCAAGCTCAGCAGGGTGGGGGTGCTAGGAGTCAGGTGGGACTAGTGGATCTCCTACCAGTATAAATCAGTGCCTTTCATGAATCCCACTAATTTTATGAATGTGTCTCTGCACACGTGCCAATACAAATGTACACATGATCTGGGAACTCTGGGGTGGGTGCTGTGCTCTGCCTATTTTATGGCATCAAAGTACTACTGACTTGATAACCTCCAACCACTTTGCACCTACTTCTGCCATAGTGATGCCTTTTAGGGAATGATTAGTGTTGATGATAGTACAGTCTTTGAAGTCAGAGTGCCTGGGTTTAATCTCCATTTGCCCTCCATTTACTAGCTGTGTGACGTTTGGATGTATTCCTTAATTTCTCTAAGTTTTGGTTTCTTTATTTGTAAAATTAGAGACCTCACAAAGTCAGTATGTTGACTGACCTAATAATAACGTATGTGAAGGCTTGGCATGTGGAGACCAGAGAGTTTACTAGTTATCACAATCCCTATACTAGGCTCTTTAAATGTTTTTTTTCCCTCTAATTCTCACCACAAACTTATGAGGCAAGTTATAGTAAAACACCCCTTCATCCCCTTAGGGAAAAGAAGAGTGTGATCCAGGAAAAGGTTAAGTAACTTCCCCATGAATTCACAATTAAGTTGTAGAACTAAGATTAGAATGTAGTCTTAGTCACATGCCCAAACAGGGTTTCCTAAGAACTATGCAAATATGGGCATTCTAGCCTCCCAGAAACTATGAATAATCAACAAACTCTCTCCACTCTGCTGCAGCTGTCCTAATATCTATATCCAAACATAGAATTATACTACACATGTACACACACATCAATTGTATCCATCTTATATAGTTCTCTGAAAGAGGTTGAAAACCAAGGCACTATAGTACATTTATCAAAATTTGTTCCCATGCATTTATATTCTCCTTTCCAGGCCTGTGACTCCACCAAGAAAAAGGGAGCGATGCTATTCATTTCATAGCAGACTCGCTCAGTTAATACTGTTAGTAAAAAGCAGTTGGCTTTCAACAAAGATTTGTTGAATAAAGAGAATAATGCATGAGAAAGGGCTCTGTGAAATTGCAAAGCACAAACCAAACCTTTATCACATCAACTAAATAATTATAAACTTACATTTTTATTTAAACATTTAGTATTATAGTTAAAAAAATATAAAGTTATAAAGCCAACTTAATAATAATTATTAACAATAATAAGAGCTATAATACTTGTTGGAGATTCACTGTATGGAAGGCTAAAGGTCTTAGCTTATTTTAATTTCACGACAACCCTGTGATGTAAGTCCCATTATTTTCATAGAAGAGGGCATGCTTAAGGTTACACACTAGAAGTACAACTCTTTCAATTTCTGTAACAAACTCCCTTTCTGTATATAAAAAAAATATTTTTAAAGAATTATACAGTATAGACCTGGCTGGTGTGGCTCAGTGGACTGGGTGCCAGCCTGCAAATTGAGGGGTCACTCGTTCAGTTCCCAGTCAAGGTGTGTGTGTGGGTTGCTGGCCAGGTCCCCAGTGGAGGGCATGAGAGAGGCAACCACGCAATGATGTTTCTCTCTCTCTTTCTCTCCCTCCCTTCTCCTCTCTTAAAAATAAATAAAATCTTAGAAAAAAGAATTATACAGTATATATGTATATATACATATATTTGTACACACACACACACACACACACACACACACATTCCACAAACCAAAAAATCATCCATTTAAACATATAGTCCTGTGGGGTTTTTTTTCCATATACAACAGCAATCAGATTTAACTACATATACTTCACATGCATAAAAGAAATACAAATTCTTTGAGATAAACTCTTGAATAAATATATGTATGGATGTATATTTGAAATAGCTAATGCAAAAGAAAATAATGAGAGGAATTCTAAAGGAGAAAAATGGCATTGGCAACATCACCACCTATTTGAGTAGGGTAAGTAATCAAGAACTGTCACCCAATTCCAGTTATTGTGGATCAAATGCAATTTCAAGGACTTCTTACCATTTTTGTATTCATAACCAAATAGTAAGGCCAGGATGGAATGTAGGTAAAACAGTGTTCAACCCAATTGCTTTGATATTCACTCTAATATTATATTAGTGTCAAAGAGAAATGCTGAGGAAAATAAAGTCACAAAAGTTAAGGAGAATGTAATTTTTCTCTTTTAGCATGATATAGTCACACACATTTTCTAAGAACACACACCACTGCATTTGATAATTTACAACAATCATTAAAGCACAATTTCATGAATTCTGCACCCACTTCAAACAACGTAAAGGAACTCACTGTTGGTAAATGCATATTCTTCTTCATTTCCATCACTGTCATCAAATGGAGCTTTGTAAGGAGGTGGCAGTCTCATCGGAGGTGGAGCAGTTCCTTGCCTCTGAAGATGCAAAATTTGAGAGAAGAGTAAATTGCTTTTATACAATCCTTTTCTTCAAAAACCAACAGGATAAAAAGATCATTTGTATCAAACTTCAGTTACATCACGAGGATTATATAAAACAAATGCAATTTATTTTCTTATGTTTATGTAAAAGTAACTCTGTGATGTAAACACACCAACACAGAAAACAGGAATGAAAGCATAGTTCTTAAGACTATAGACCTACCCAGAGGAATGCATTCCTTTCCCCGGTAAGAAAGTCATTATATTGAGTTCAGCTCAATTTTCTTTGCTACTAAGACAAGTAATTCAAATGCAAAACATTGCAAAATTAAATCTAAATGTAAAAACTGTACACTATATTAACTCTACTATTATTTAAACTTTTTTATTTAATTGTAGAAGATACAGATTTCATTCCCACAAACATACTCGAAATGAAATACCAAGATTTTCTAACTGAAAAGATATTCATTTATAAAATGTAAATAGTCAACACACATTTCAAAGTTTGTAAAAAGGAAGAAATCTTTATGATGAATACATTTTGCTTGTCTGTGTAAGTAATCTTTAAATTGACATGCCAAATGATACAACACATCAATATTTGGTTCAAACACTTAATTAAAGCAGAACAGAACTCTATGATCATGTTACCTTCATGGAATGTAGATGTTTTCTCGAATACTGGAAAAAATAAAACATGCCAGGCTTTACAGAGAGATCCAAGTTGCCCAAGAATAGGAGCAAATACACCCTAACACTCCACCAATTCCAAAACGATTAGATTAAGATTTGTTTTGCTACAGGATTTCAACAAAGCACATTCAATTATGATTCATACGACAACTCCACTAATGGCAGGATACACTTCGGTAAATGGGCAGTCACTGGCCATTACGGAAAGCAGCCTTGTGTAATAAGTTCCTCCAAAGGACAGCACTATGTGGGATCCATAAAGGAAAACACACACCCGAATCATTCAAAGTGTCTAACCAAAAACTGATAAAACTCAAGAAAGATGAAAGAAGAGAACATGCCAAAGATAAAATGCTTGTTAAGCAACAAAAGAATATAGAAATGGGCCACAGTATCTTTTTGATTCTGCCTGAAAAGAATTTAAGAGTTAAGTGAACAGTCAAAAAAGGCAAATGAATTCTTTTCAGGAAAACATTTTCCTCAGAACTGGATTATTCTAGGTCAAAGACATTACTCGGAACATGGACAGCCAGCTTTTCAAGTAAGGTTAAGAGATATAAAGTCTTTAGCAACACTTTTTTATGTTTAAGGGGAAACTGTTTACCCAACTGACTTATTTCATTAAGCCTATCAACACTCTTGAGAAGAATATAAGATACACATATCTTGGTCTCCCTCTAGTTTGAATGTGGGTTGCCAGGTACCTGGGGCATCTTCCTACTGCACATTTGGGAAGGGTGTAGGCAGGGTCGGCCTCTCCCCATTGCAATAAAGGCTGGAGCTAGGTATATACCAGGAGGCCAGGTGAACATAGTCTTCATGAGGCCAACGTAGACAGTGTGGTATCCTCAGCTCAGAGAATAATGCCTGGTGAAAAGTAGGCCTTCCTTAAATATGAGTCAATCACTAGTTCCCACTCATGCTGTTTAGGTTCCCTGACAATATTAACTTTTGGAAAAATGATAATGATGCAAATGGTTCCTATCCAATAGCATTGCATATTAATTTTGCCTGGTAGAAATGAAAATTATATTAGTCCTGTAGAAAGAATAACTCCAAAGGTTATAGTTTTATTGCTGTATAAGACATTAGCTAATTTTGTGTCTATATTTGAATCTTACTTAAAGGTTCTTTCTCTTAGCAACTACAAATACTTCCACTCCAATCTCTCTGAACCATCTTGTCAGTTCCTTTGTTAATGAGTTAAATAAATATCTGGCACCTGTACATTTTACATAATTTTATAGGTCATGTTTTTATTTCTTAAATTATATTTTGTCAGTTTTGGAGGTCCCAAGGAGATATTTAGGTATACTCATGTTCTAGAACCAATTAAATAGTGATGCCTGAGATATGCAATTCACTAGCTATTTAATAGCAGACAATGACTTCTTGGCTCCCACTGTAAATCCCCAGTGGTAATAGAACTTTTTTTTTTTGGACTCTGTTTCTCCATTTTTAAATTTCCAATTCTATGTTTTTATTACCAAAAGCATTCTGGTATATGAAACTGAGCAAAGCTCTTTCCTCTCATTGTGAGTGTGTGATATTTTCCTACCTATTAATAAATTAGGTGTAAGTCTCCTAAAGAAGCTCTGGTAGGTGTGTAGAGACTATCTAATATTCCCAGAGTTTTCCAGAAAACAGTGAAACTAAACTTATGTTACTTTAGATTTTCTAGCCTTTTAATTAAAAAAAAGAAACCTTTTTAAAAGAAACCTTTAACTCAAAAGCATTTTTATGTAAGAATCCAAATTCACAAAATCAAAGTGATTAGGTAATTGTCCTTTTGAAACAGGTGTACTTTCTCTCTGATCTCCTTATCTTATTGGTGTAGAGTATAAACAAAGATATATAAGACTATAAAAACATTTATGCTAATGTTGAATGATACCCACGTCTACATGCTGTGTGTGTGTAAAAGAATATTGCAAATTCTTATCCATTAAGCTGAGTATTATCAGCCAATTCTAAGGTCTAGCAGAATGTGCAATATCACTGATGGAACACTGTGTTATTTGTTGGAATAGCAAATAACCACTCTGTTAAGAATGGACACTGATGGAACACTCTGTTAAGAGTGATCTGAGAGCATACATCTGATAACACTAATGAGCCCTCATGAGTTCACAAGAGACCATTCTGATCTTTGTGAAACGCCTTCATGAGGTTCCCCTTAGTCCCAGAGTGTAGCAGGTGTCCAGATTTTTCACTTGAGATAGATGTGTCCTAACCTTATTGAGGTATAATTTACATATAACGAAATGTACTCATTTTAAGAACTCACCTGGAATAAGTACATTTTTATAATGCATTTCATCAATAGTCCCTAAAATATAGTTATATTAAACTTAGAGTTGAATACAAATATCCTTGCTATATATTGAAAATCAACTCATTTTAATGGAACAAGGCAAGTTGATAAGAATCATATATTTGTATTTTTCCTTCTTTGGACCTTATGTGCAATTTTCCTGAATCAAGTACATTACCTTATTTCCCTAAAGTAATTAAATTAGTAATCAGTTTATTCATCTACGTGTGTTTATTATCTGTGTCAGATCTCTTATCTGTTTCCTTTTTGATGATATGTCCCAATGGTTACACAGTACCTGGCACACTGTAAGTTTCAGTAAACAACCAATGAATGCTTGGACCTTAGAACTGACATTCTAAGCAATAAGCTAGACGAAGTACTCGGAGAAACTCGTTAACCACATAAAAATGACAAAGTTTCAAAAATGTGTTTTTGTAACATGTGACCAAGAAAAGAAATATCAATAAATTCCAAAGGGCAGGTGACAATCCCTGGTGGCCTGAAGCCAGTGATTTTGTTTTTTGTTTTGAGGAGTCTTTATTCAATCAACGAGCATGTATTGTGTGCCTGTTAGGGGTCCGGCAATGTCCTGGGGAATGGGTATTGTTCTGAGACAAGAGATTCCCCCTTAAGGAGCTTATATTCCGGCCCCTTCCAGATGCCAGGTTTTGTGGGTGTTCACGTCTTGTCCCCAGGTGCTTTAAAACAGCAGTCTCTGAATCCTAGACTGTTTGCGTTGCCCCACTCGTATGTAAGCTCCAGGAGGACAGCAGATCTTCGTTTGTCTTTAAAAGCTTTATTGTGGTATATTGAGGTATAATAAACATATAAAAAAACCATATACATTTCAAAATATACAATTTGAATCTATTACCATAATCAAGATAATGTGCATTACCATCACCCTTGAAAGTTTCCTCGTGCTTCTTTCTAACCCCTCCTGCCCACCCTTTATTCTGGCACCCCATTCTCCTGAACTACTAATCTCCTTTTGTGTCAATACTGGTTGTATTTTCTAGGTGTTTATGTAAATATAATCATATAGTTCCTGCTTATTTTTATGTAGTGAGTGCTAGCAATTTAATTAGCTCCACTTGAGGTCAAGTAAGGTGGGAGATAGAAGTAAAGATATCACCCTTCCAACCTCAATCCTCACAAACAAAGCCTATCATATCTCCAAAAGGTTGAGAAAGAATTCTGCAAGAAATCACCTGCAACCCATATGTTACTAACACTGCTACACCACAGTCTTCCAGAATCTACCTGTTATCTGTGTTTATTAATAGCTGCCCACAGAATCTTGCACCCACAGTATACGCTACTGCTAATCAGAATGTAATCTGAACTCAAAGAAGGTGGCCAACCAGGTTAAAACAGACAATCCTACAATTTGGTAAGCAACCTTATGTTACTTTTCCTTATCCTTTGGCAGAATAGTGTACCCTTCCCCCAAATCCTCAAGAAATCTTGATCAGCTCCAATGCTCATGTCTGTAAATAACATCCCAAGCGTTCAATTCAGTTATAGCTTTTCCTTCCTTTTAACAGGGAGAAATCTGCAATAAAGTTAAAAACAAACAAGGACTTCTGGCCAAGATGGAGGTACAGGTAGATATGCTTTGCTTTACAACCAAAAGAAAGACGACAAACAATTTAAAAATGAAAACAACCAGAACTTCCAGAAAACTGAACTGTATGGAAGGCTGACAACCAAGTAACTAAAGAAGAAACATTCATCCAGACCAGTAGGAGGGGTGGAGACAGGCACCCTTGTGGGCAGAGAGGATACATGGCAAGGCGGTAACTGGAGGACCAGGTGGTCGCATGCAGATAAACTGGGAGGAACAACTGGGAAGCGACACAGACCAAGCAACCCAGGATTCAAGGGTGGGAAACTAAAGCCACAAAAACTCTGGCTGTAAAATTCTGTGGTGGTTGTGGCAGTGGGAGAAACACCCAGCCTCACAGGAGAGTTTGTTGGAGAGATCCATGGGGTCCTGGACCATACACACACCTGGGAATCAGCACCAGAAGGGCCCAATTTGCTGGTGGGTAGTGGTGGAAGTGACTGAAAGCTGGCCGAGCAAGCAGCATTGTTCCCTCTTGGACCCTGCTCCCACTTACAGTGCCACAACACACCAAGTGGATTGCTTCGCCCTGGAGAATACCTAAGACTCTGTCCCTTACAAGGTAAAAGGCAAGGTGAGACAAAGAAATATGGCCCAAATGAAAGAACAGATCAAAGCTCCAAAAACAGAACAAAGTGATAAGGAGATAGAAAACCTATCTGATGCAGAGTTTGAAACACTGGTAACCAGAATGCTCACAGATATGATTGAGTATAAATATTTCTTTATTTTTTTTAAATTTCACTTTGGGAACCAACAGAGAAGGGAAGGAAACTGGGACTCAAATCAACAATTTGGAACAGAGGGAAGAAAGAAACATTCAACTGGAACTGAATGAAGAAACAAGAATTCAAAATAAAGAAGGAGAGGCTTAGGGAACTCTGGGACAACTTTAAACATTCCAACATCCTAATCATAGAGGTGCCAGAAGGAGAAAAGGAACAGCAAGAAATTAAGAACTTGTATGAACAAATAATGAAGGAAAACTCCCCCATCTGGCAAAGGAAATAGACTTCCAGGAAGTCCAGGAAGCTCAGAGAGTCCCAAAGAAATTGGACCCAAAGAGGTACATGCCAAGGCACATCACACTTATGTTACCCAAGATTAAAGAGAAGGAGAGAATCTTAAAAGCAGCAAGAGAAAAGGAGACAGTTACCTACCAAGGAGTTCCCAGAAGATTATCAGCTGATTTCTGAAAAGAAACCTTTCAGGCAAGAAGGGACTGGAAAGAAGCATTTGAAGCCATGAAAGGCAAGGACCTCCATATGCCAACAAATGTAAAAAGTTAGTGGTATATTTGTAGAAAAGAGTCAGTAACCAAAACTGATTCTAGAAGAAATAGAAAGTGTAAACAGTTCAATAATAATTAAAGAACTAAATCTATTATTTCAGATTTTTCCCACATAGAAAATACAGGCTTACAATGGCTTCATAGGCTAGTTAGACCAAACATTTAAGGAACAATTATCATTTTTACACAAACTCCCAGAGAACTAAAAAGGAAGGCTGGAAGGAATAAATATTCTTACTATTCATTTTAGTAGTCTCCTATAACCAACATCAGATAGAGTAGTACACAAATGGAAAATTTCAGGACAATTTCATTAATGACCACAGAGGCAAAACCCTAAAAGAAATATTACCAATGCACAAAACAGATCAGGATGAAATTAAGTTTAAGCCAAGAAGTGAAGATGTGTTCAACAGTGCAAAACTCATTAATGTGATTTACCAGTTTAAGGGACTCAGGAAAAAAAATTTATACATATACACAATTATTTCAGTAAATACAGATAATAACAATAAAATTCAATGCCAATGTTATTATAAAAATTCTTAGCAAAATAAGAATAAAAGCGAATACACCCTTAACTTCAAGAATTGTCTACAAAAATTTAAAGAACACATCATATTCAATTAAACATTAATTGAAACATTAAAATCATTTTCTTAAATATCAGGAGAATAAAAATGGCAAGAATGTTAACTATCATTACTTCTATTAAAAATAGTAGGGACCTTGGCAGACATATAAACAAGAAAAAGAAAGACTGGTAAAGGAAAAAGTAAACTGCTTTTATCCAAAGTGATTATTATTAGCTATATAGAAAAATCCAGAAATAAAAGTCAATACCCACAGTATTAAAATTTGAGAGTCACATTCTTATTAAAAGTACTTTTTATACACATATAAAGAACGTACCCAAAGACACTAGAAGGCTCTACATGAAATATTTAATACATTTTTCTTTAGGGAATAGGTTTACAAATGATTTTAATCTTTATATTTCAGCATTTTGGTTTTCCCATTGTTCTATACTAGGTCTCATTTTATAAAAGAATAAGAGAATAATGTTACAAGATGTCAAATAAGTATATAAAAATCAATTTTATGTCTATGCATTAGCAACAAACAGAAAATACAAGTTACGAATATTTAAAAGAAACACAAATAGATAAGGATATCTAGGATAAGACCAAAGATTACAATATCTTCTTGAAGAAAATTATAAAAATGGAAAGAAATAAAAGAAAAATTAATAAGTTCTAAGTTGGTATATATATGTATATATACACATATATTCCATATAAATATATGTATATACATATATTTATATATGTATATATAAATTTTATATATGTATATATAAAATATATGTATATAAATATATATGTATACATAAATTTATATGTGTATAGATGTGTATATGTATTTGTATATACATATATATTCCATATAAATATATATACATATTATATGTATATATACATATATATTCCATATAATCTCACTTATAAATGGACTGTAATGAACGAAATAAACTAATGAGCAAAATAGAATCAGAGGCATCAAAACATGGAGTAGACTGCCAGCTGTCAGAGGGGAGAGGGGAGGGAGGTACTAGTTGAAAGAAGGTGAAAGGATTAGTCAGAGAACATATGGGACGACCCATGGACACGCACAACAGTGTGGGGATTGACTATGGGAGTGGGGAGTGGGCTGGGGGTGGGGCAAAGGGGGAAAAACTGGGACAACTATAAGAGCATAAACAATAAAATATTTTTTAAAAAATAGAACGATATATAAAAGATATACCATGTTAATGGTTAAGAAGGTACAATATCATAAGGATCTAACTTCTTTTCAAATTAATCTATAGATTTGACACAATTCTAAATAAAATCCCCAAAGAGCTATTTTTGTGGAATTTAACAAGCCAATTCTAAAATTTGTCTGGAAAAGAAAAAGGACACAAATAGGTAAGATATTTTTAAAGAAGAAATATGTAAAGGAGGAAATCGTTGTCCTGGCAGACAAGATTTACTACTAGGCTTAATATTTAGGTAGTTAGTATGTAGTACTTGTCCTGGCAGAGATGAAGAGAAAGCTCAGAAACATACTTCTCCTGATAACCTGAGATATGACAAAGCTCTCGTTGCTAACCAGGAAGGCCTATTTTTAAAGAGTAGGATAATTAGTTATCCTTATAAAAAAATGAAAATTCATCCCTTACTGACACCATATCCTAAAACAAATTTTAGATAAACTAATTCTACTAGAATAGAGGTGGGAAAACAGGAATGAATGATTAATTTTGATTGATGTTAGGGAAAGTTTTCTCAGTAGAGGTGATCTTTGGCCTGCTCCTTAGAGGACAGAAAGGAAGAGCAATGTGGGAAATGGATTTCCAGGCTGAGAGAACACCAAGATCAAAGTCTCAGCAGCTGCCAGTGAGCAAGGCATTTTCCGGGAATGGACAACTGGTCCAGCTGGACAGAAAGGAGAGGTGAAGATGGCAGTGGCTGGCTGGCATTCTGTAACATTTTTATACTCGCACTTCCCTAGGTTTCTGGCCTTCATCCTGGACAGTGTGCTCACAGAAAGCAAATATTATAAATTCAGCACATCTACCCAAATACTCATCAAAATAACATTCTTATGAACTGTAGTTTAGATAAGCAAATAGAAACCAAAAACATTTTTTAGAAGCTTGAGAGATTCAAGTTACCTTTTCTTTTTTTTCTTGGTTGTCTTGGTCCTGGTTATTAGTGATTTTGTTGGCTTTGTTAGGCAGACTAGGAATGACCTGCCACCAAAACAAAAGAGAAAGAAAAAAGGAGGAGGGGGGAAGAAAACAGTGAAATCTCACAATCATTACATCTTTTAATGTAATTTAAAAAAAAAACAAAACAGTTAAAACTCTTCACTCTTTGATTGCATTTATAACATAAAGACATGAGAAATACAATTTAAGGCAAACAATACCAATTGGGAAAACTGACAAGCAATATAGCAAGCTGTGGGGTGTGTGTGAGTAATCAAGGAGTAATAAATGCACAGGCTTGTGTGCATAGACCCAGAAAGTGCAGATGAAGGAGACTGAAAAGGAAGTCGGGATCCTGACTGTTGTCCAAACATCTCATTTTGCAAAATACAGTGTAAGAGGTGGTCTAAGTTAATTCCTAGAACGTAGGAAGCCATTATTTACTTGATAGACTTACTTTATTCATCATTGAATGAATCATGTATGATGTATGATGTGTGATGAACATACATTCATCAAGTATGTTATCTACCATACTTGTGCACACTCAGTAAATATTTCATTATCACTGTTAGCATAAAGGTGAATTTCAAATTTACTTATATCACTGAATAAAAGCCCAATAAGAGCTGGAATTTAGTGTTATTTATCACCATAACCCTGGTGCTCAGAAAGAGACTAGTATATAACTGCACTCAATAAATGTTTCTACATGAAGGAAAGAGTGTAATTTTATAGAAATAATTTTAATCCTTTATGGTACCAACAGCATAGATTACTTTTTGTAAAACTATGTGTGAAACATCTTTGGAAAATACAAAATTATAGTGTTTTTTTTTTAAAAAAGTTCCTCAAATAGCTAACACAAAATAACCTTGACATAAAAATCTGATGACAAACACTAAAAGAAAAAGAAAACTCTCACAAATGTAAAGAAACTATCTTTCTAGGGATAATTTAAAAAACAAAGGCAAAAACAAAGTTTCTCTCTAAATGCAATTTAAGATTAATTTTTCTTCAATTTTAATAGAGCCTACAGAAATACATTTTGGGAATAAATAAAAAAGTCTCAGAAACGTTTCATTTAAGTAGAAAACAATAGTAATGACATATGACCCTATATTCAGTGCTTCCCATTTGGACAGACAGGGTGCTAGCACATAATACTTACTTCTCTGTTGAATGCACGCAACAATCAGAGTTCAAACCCTGCTCTGACTGTAAGCTTTGGGATGAGACAGAAGGTTAGGTGTCATTCATAAGGTTTACACTGTTTGTTTTTCAGATAGCAGAAAAATATATTTCTGGACACATATCATTGGCAAAATTTGGAATACAAAAGGCTTAGCAAGAGGACTATAGCTCTATGAAAAGTAAAAGACAACCTGTTCCTTATGAAAGCAAAAATATATTTATATATGATTAATATGCAAAATATGCATGTGTCAAAAAAATTTAGGCACCCATTTGAAACAATGGTATTAGGAGATACAAATAGAAGATAGGAAAAAAAGAAAATAACACATGGCCCTGGCTGGTGTAGCTCAGTGGATTGAGCGTGGGCCTGCGAACCAACGGATCGCAGTTCGATTCCTAGTCAGGGCACATGCCTGGGTTGCAGGCCAGTTCCCAGCAGGGGACACACGAGAGGCAACCATACATTGATATTTCTCTCCCTCTCCCTCTCTCCTACCCTCCCCTCTAAAGATAAATAAATAAAAATCTTTTTTTAAAAAAAAAAGAAAAGAAAATAACACATGAAAATAAATTTAATGAACCGAAGGCATGACTCTAATTTCAAAAGAGTTTATTTTTGAACATTGAAAAATATATGGTGCCACTGTTAAATGTATTTCTGTTATTAAGTGGGGAAAAATAACCTTGGCATAAAAGCTATTTATAGAGGAGTGCAGTATAAATATGGAGTCCACTCTCAAATAAGCGTTTGCCAAGTAAATCTAAATGGATACACACATTTCTTTCTAGTATGCTAAAAATACACTCGAGAAATTCAAGAGAAAAGGTTTAAAAAGGCAATATATTGTTGATACACCTAAAACATTTATTAGGAGCAAAAGTGTAAAAAAAATAAAATACGACTCAAAGAAAAAAATGGGTAAATCTTCAAACATCACTGCTCAGTTCATGGTGTTGATGAGAATTCCACGTGGAAAAGGCACAGGTGGACACAGAGCCTTTGATGAGCCCTGCATTAGAAAATGACTTCTCTGGGTGCTTTGAGGGAATGGTGCAGAGTGATAAAAACTGGTCAAAAATGACTAAGCATTTGGCTGTATTTCCTGTTTTTGTGATGATCAACACCATCTGCACAATAAGTGAGCTGAACAGAACACCGGTTTGTAAAAGTGTGAATCTTTATTTCTTTTATTGGTTCATTCAACATGAATCGCTTTGTGCTAAAAAGTGGAACAAGTCTTGGACTCAGTAACTAACACCATGCCCTGAATATGCTGCCTTTGCTAGAACCACTGAGAATTCAGGGCTCAAGGAATCACATTCACAGTGCGGTAGTCTGTTTGCTGCGTGGGGAATAAGCAACAGGAGCATGGCACAACGCTGAAGAGATTTTCTTTTTCTTTTTTGAAGAGTTGAAAGAAATGGCACTGTTTATGTCATCCAGGCAAAAATTTCCACCTCAGCTTACCAGCAAAGGCTGGGCTGAAAGCTTGACTTTTTGTTGTTGTTGTTGACTTTATAACCTGTTTTATTGAAGGCTTTCAGTATTTTTTGGCAGGGCATTCACAAATGGCCTCATAATTTGATTGGCTCATTCTAGTTCAAAACTGTTTCTTTGGAAGTATCATTTGGCGAGGAATAATCATGCCAAATTTTCCTATTGAAGTCAGTTTCCAGAAATAAAAGTGATGGTATAAACTACTATCTCAATATTACGGAAGTTTTAAAAGTAGATTCCAAAAAAAAAAAATCTTGAATTGTGGGAAAATGAGAAGGCTTTCATCAGTTCACCTCTCTCAGTGGGCCCTGATGGCACGTAAACGTGGTGCTAAGACTAAGAGGGACTGAACTGCAACGCAGAACATCACAGCAGAGCTGCCCAGTGGGGAGAGGCCGCAGCGCACTGCGTGCAGGCCGGTTACAAGGATGTCAAAACAGCATATTGATGCCCTGGCTGTAGGGGCATCTCTTTGCCCAATTTGACACACAATTAGTACTTTCTGTGTGCCTGGACATATAAAAGGTTGAAAAGTACAATACTGTATTGGAAAGCAAACATTAAAAATAGGCACACTTTTTCTAGTGTTCAGATGTGACTATACGTTGAACAGCTGTCTTCCTTTATAAAGTTTAAAAAAATAAACATTGCTTCCACTTACAGGGCTTAAGGGTGACATTTCTGCTACACACTGCAACGTAAATGTACACCCTGCCATGGACATCTACGCATCAGAGTTCTAATTCTTTACCAAGGGTCATTTATGATAGAGAAAAATTTTATGATTAAATACTATTTTTGAATTTGGAATCTCCAACAGAATATATAACAGCAGAACATGTTTGTGTTTTTACATGCTTGAATAAATATACAGAACATTTGATAGTATCTCTAGAATGGTTTCATACCTGACACTTTTTATGTTCAAAGTATTTTATAAACAAAGTAACTGGCTCAGAAAGTTAAGTAACTTGGCTCCAAGTTAGCAAACCTACTAAACAGGGAATTAGGAAATGCAAAAATGTTCTGTTTGATTCCATAGCCTGTGACTTACACCAACACACACTGGCATGACTCAGATTTAGTCAGAAGATCAAAAGTGGAGTAAGTAAAGAAAAACTGAAATTAATAACTAGATTTTTATGAAGTCAATGCTTTTTCTAGGTAATAGTAGAGTAAAAAAAGAAATATGTAGAAAAATACCTGGAGGCTAAAACTTAGTTTGCAGATACAGAGAATATTTTTAAACTCTTAAAAAGTATAAACTGAAGCTTACTCGTGGAGTGGATGACAAGCTCCGAACAACGAACACCGCAGGATTTCCTGCGTTCTTGATGGCCTCCACGGCTTCGCTGTGTGAGGCGTTCTGCAGATCTACTCCAGACACCTGCAACACACAAGCAATTTATTTCAATTAGGAAGACAGTAGATGCTGTGGATAAGTTGATTCCAAGTTCATGTGTATTACATAGTTATGAGAACTGCCAGAGTCTAATGAATTAGACCAAAGCCAGAATACAAATAAGACTGGCCCACCAAAAGCTTTGCTGTTTTCGGACACACTTAAGGAAGTAATGGTTTACCTTCAAGAACAGTAAGTAAGACAGATGTCTTAATAACAACAGTCCTGGTTAAATGTAATTATTCAAAATAGCAGCTCAGTCAGTAACAGCAACTTAAGCCTCTGAGTTTATAATGTTGCCCCTCCTCCTGACCCTGTAACTAAAATAGTACATAGTTCTGGGTGGGGGTAGTGGAGGGTGGGGGATCTCTCTGGACTCTTCTCTCAAACCGAGAAGAATGATCATTTTAAGCAAATTGCCCATTATCACAATTGAATAGTTGAACATTTCTTAAATTATGTTAAAAAAGAAGTAGGAAAACATCCAGTTACTTTTGCTAAAATTATAAATGGATCCTTATATAAATCTCAGAGAGCCTATTTTGAGAATATGTCAATAATCTCCAAGACATTTTGTACTTACCAAACATATTTAACAAAACCGATTTTTTAAACCAATAATGTAACAAAGCTTCCGTATTGTTAGGTAGATAGTGACAATGAATAGTGACAATGCACTGTAAGGGGACAAAAGAAATAGGAATGTGGGTGGAGAGAGATGTGGAATCAAAGTAGGTTTTTGGTTTTAGTATGGGGGATATTACCACAGAGCTGATGGAGTGGAGAGGAAAAATGAATGACAGAGAGAGAAGTGACACCGTAGAGGCAAAGCCTTGGACAGTGAAGAGGGAATGACATCTACTGCACAAGTTAGAGTGACTGGTTTTAGATAGAATCACAAATAGTTCATTTGTCATTACAGATACTGTTAGAGAAAAGATTTGGCATGCAGTGGGAGCAAGGGGAAGTTCCCTTTTGACTGCTTCTATTTTGTCAACAGAAAAAGAAACGAGAATCATAAAGTGAAATTAAATCTGAGAAAGAGGGACAGGGGGTTGGGAATAGTTACCCACAGAAGTAGGAGAATGAAACAACTGGGAAATATTATAGGATTACAGGGCAAACAAAGACCCACTTGAAGAGGTGGTCATGAATTTAAAATAAGACCAGACAGCATGGCAATTATTTTCTCTGGTGATAATAGAAACCTGAAATAAGCAAAAAGTTGCACAAGTTCAGTGAAAGGAGAGAAGATCCAAGGAGTTGGAAGTGTAGGCAAGGGAGTGATGGTGATCTATCACTGAATCTGAGCAGAGTAGGAAGAAAAGTGAGCACCCCAGAAGCTGAGGGAGAGAGAAGGGCTCTCGGGTAAGAGACAGAAGCCTGGTATATTAGGGGGATTGAAAGGCAAGTGAGTCCAAAAAATGGGGAAAGACGGGGAAGAAGAAAGGTGAGGTCAGGAAGGCAGCTGAAGCCACATCATGCAGGTCCAAAAGGCCATAATAAGAACGTGGCTTTTTATTCCACTAGACAACCATTGGAAGACTTTAATGCTCTATAAAAGCTCTCTTCTCACATGAATTGAGGAAGGATATGAATAATATTAAATGAATAAAATATAGATAAAAATTTTAAAGTGAAGCTTAAAAGCTGCCACAACAGTTTGATGAAGCTTTTATAAATAACCTAATCCTCCAAACATTCAACAATAAGAGGAGTAGAAGCCATGTCAGAACTACTTCATCTTCCAGTAGTAATCAGCTTTTGTTTCCCTTTTCCATAGTCCTAAATGGGAATCACTAAAGTTGGGAAGGTAGGGGGAAAATGGAATCCTGTCATATTACAACAGAAAAATATCTGCCCTAAATGCGTCCATTCACACAGATGAGGACCCATTTCTAAAAATTACACTAAATTCCAACTTCCTGGTATTAAAATTCTTTTTACATGAACTGAAATTGTTCATTCAATTGTTTTAGGACAGAAAGAAATAATTATTATGCTTTACTTAAACAGTGAAACAAGCAAGTAACCTTTCACAGAGAAACAGTAAACAAATGACTCATTATGCTTGACAAAATCCATATTAGAGTGTAACATTTAAAGTCTGCTGTGAGTTTGAAGAAATAGAAATTATTAAGTCTGAGACAAAACAGTACATTCTTATTACTATGTGTAAAAGTGATGATGGACAAGTGAGAGAATACTTTCTTTTCAAGAGACAGCCAGTTGAGATGAGAGGAAAAAAAAAAACCCCTAAAATTTAAAAAGATAAAATAATGAACAATCCAATTAGTAAGCAGAGAAAAGGCATGCACAAACATGTCAGTGAAGATATATACAGATGGCAATTAAGCAAATGAAAAGTTCTTAATATTAATCGTTAGTCATTAGGGAAACATGAATTAAAATAATGAAATATCACCACATCCCTATCAGAATGGCTAAAATGAAAAACAGTGACAATACCAATTTTGCTGAATCCCATACATTGTTGATGGAAATGTACAATGGCATGGCTGTTCTGGGAAAAAATTTGACAGCTCAACACTAAAAGTGAACTTACACTCAACAATTGCTCTCTTGGCTATTTATCCCAGAGAAACGAAGACTTATTTTCACTCAGGAACTTATACACAAATGTTTATAGGAGCAAACAAACAAACAAACAAAAAAAAACCAAAAAGCAAAAAACCACAAATGTTTATAGGAAAAGCTATTCAGAATAGCCAAGAACTGGAAACTACCCAATGTCTTTCAATAGATGAATGAATCACCTGTGGTACCTCTACACCATAGAATACTATTCAGCCATAAAAAGGAGAGTGAACCACTGGTGGACGCAGCAAATTGAATGAGCTTCAACATAATTATACTGAGTAAAAAAGCCAATTTCAAAAAATACATATAATGCATGGTTCATTTATGTGACAACAGTGAAACAACAAAATTACAGACATAGAGAAACAGGTCAAACTCTGGTCAAGATGGAGATGTAGTTAAACACGCCTCACTTCCACACACAACTACAATAAAAATTACAACTAGACTAGAAAAGATCACCCAGATTCATCAGAAAATAGAGCTGTGTGGAAGTCTGACAACCAACGATTTGAAGAAGCCACATTCATTCAGATTGGTAAAAGGGGCAGAGATATGGAGAGGCATGGAGACGTGGAGTGGCCTGGAGAGGCAGTGGAATGGGTGGACCCACACTCACATGTGGTAGATAAAAATTGGGAGGGATACCTCAGCAGCCAGCAATCCAAGCCCCACATCAGACCACCCAGCCCAGGGTTTCAGCACCAGCAGGATACGTCCCCATAACTTTTGGCTGTAACAACCTGTAGGAGTTGGAGTGGCAGAAGACACTACAGGATTCTCAAGAGACTCCTCTTACAAGGCCTGCAAGAGATTTAGGACTCACACAGACACATTCCCTCTGGGAATCAGCACCAGGGCAACAGATGGAAGGACACCAGTGGCACATAGGCAGAAAGTGAAGTACAAGTGCCAGGAGACAGCTTCCTCCCAGGCAATCTGAAGAGACCAGGCAGAGGCACTGTCTCTTCTCTGAGCTCTCCCTTACACAGAGCCACAAAGTGGTGAAACAGGTTTCCACAGCTGGACGATTACCTAAAGCTCTGCCCCACACAATTTGCAGGTGCCTTTTCTGCAACTGGCCATGCTACTAAGACACAGTTAAAGTAGCTCTACCTAATGCACAGAAAGAAACACATGGAGGCTGCCAAATTAAGGAGACAAAGAAATATGGGCCAAATGAAAGAATAGAATAAAACTCCAGGAAAAGAACTAAATGAAATGGAGATAACCAACCTCTCAGATGCACAGCTGAAAATACTGGTTATTAGGGTACTCAAAGAAATCACTTGGAAGATGTATTCCAAGTCATGAAAGGCAAGGACCTATATCCAAGATTACTCTACCAAGCAAAGCTATCATTTAGAATGAAAGGGCAGATAAAGTGCTTCCCAGACAAGGTAAAGCTAAAGGAGCTCATCATCACCAAGACTTTATTATATGAAATGTTAAAGGGAATTATATAAGAAAAAGAAAATCAAAATTATGAACATTAAAATGGTCACAAATTCACAGCTATCAACAACTAAATCTAAAAATCAAGCTAAGCAAACAACCAGAACAGGAATACAATCACAGGTACGGAGATCATTTGGAGGGTTATCAGCAGAGGGGAGAAAGAGGGGTAAAAGTGCAGGGATTAAGAAGTATAAATTGGTAGGTACAAAATACTGAGGGAGGATGTTAAGAACAGTATAGGAAATGGAGAAGCCAAAGAACTTCTTTGCATGACCCATGGACATGAATTAAGGGAGGGGACTGCTGGAGGGAATTGGGGTACTGGGTGGAGGAGGACAAAAGGGTATAAATTGGGACAACTTTAATAGTATAATCAACAAAATATACCTAATAAAAAAGAAACAGATTAGTGGTTGTCAGAGGTTAGGGATGGGGAGAGGAATGGCTCGAGGGGGGTAGCAACACAAGGGAGTCTTGTGGTAATGATGGAGTTGAGGTTTTCGATTGTGGTGGTGGTTATGCAAGGATACCCATGTGATTAAACTGTGTAGGGCTATCAACACACACCCACATAAGTACATGTATAACTGGTGAAATCTGAATAAGGTCAATGAACTGTGCCAATATCAGTATTTTGGTTTTGCTGTTGTAGCCCACTTGTGTATGATATTAACATTGGAGAAGGCTGAGGAAAAAGTACACAGAGCTCCCCTGAACATTTATTTGCAATTTTCTATGAATCTATAGTTATTTCAAAATAGAAAATTAAGGGAAGAAGAAAAACAAAATATAAAATATTTAAAAGTTAAGTTCGAATATATTAGTAATCAAAATAAAAAAAGAATGTCACTTATTTACTCAGATGAAGATTATCAATTTAGATTTTTTAAAAAGCAAAATCCAGTTATAGGTTGCTTACAAAACTACAACTATAATAAAATCACAAGTAAGGATGAAAAAGGAAAGAAAAAAATTGTACTATGCAAATGCTAAATAAAAGAAACCATACCTGCCCCAGAAACCTGCGTATCCTTTAACAAAAACCAACGAACTGTTTTTGCATCCATAATTCCCTCACAGTCTCACTGCATTCACAGTATTCGCACTTCAGTTTTCCCCTCCTGGAGACTTCTTCCCCCATAAATCCACATGGCTCACTCTCTTACTTCCTATTTTTGTCCTCATGTCTTCCATAATAAATCTATTCATTGAAACTATTGCCCTCACTACCTGTCACTACCTGTCATTCCTTATCCTCCTTCCTGTTATTTTTCTCCATAGTTACTCATTCCAATTTGTCATTCTACATATTATTTTGTGTACCATCTAGCTCCTCCACTACCATGTAAATGCCACAAATAAAGGGATTTTTGTCATTTCTTCACTATCATATCTCCAGTGTGTTTGAAGTATTTTAAAAATTTCACAAAACATATATAATGTAAAATTGGTAGATACAGAGAATTTTGATTTAATCCTCACAATGATACTAAGGGTTTTCAATTCTCATTTCCATTTTATTTGGAAACTGAGAATAAGGTGGGTTTAATAATTTGTCCAAGAGCAAACAGAAAATTAGCAGGACAATCTAGACTTCAAACCATGCCCTCCAGGACTCTTTCTACTCCATCAGAGCTAAATCACCAGAGCTGATGGTTAGCATCATAAAGCACACATCAACAACAAGCAGATAATGGGACTGAAGATATTCAATATGGTAACATCCAATAAATCCAATGCAAAGAAATGTTATCAGATTCATACCTCAGGACATTCTCAGTGCCTTCATGTGCCCTTAAAACTCTGCTCTGCAAAACCTACCACACATGAATGATGGATTCACCCTTCCACTGGCTTCCAGGGCCAAGTCAACTCTGGGAGGACAGGTATGGCTCATCCCACTGCCACATATTTATAAAATTTAGAGCATGTTAAAACCTGTGGGAGAAGCAAGACGCCTACCACCTGCTTCATTCTGTTAAGTTTTAAAACTGTTTGTCTCGTCAGCTGAGACTTTTCGTTTTATTGTTTTATATGCTACCACCCCAACTTTAGAATCTCATATAATTGTGCAAACAATGAACTAAGGTATCTAAACAAAATACAGCAACTGTAAACACATAAACCCCAACATATGAAGAAAGGACTTCTGGCTAAATGATTATTTTACTGTTTTATAGTACATTCAAACAAAAATGGAATTTTAACATCTTTTACCTCAAGTATTTTATCTCCAGTTTTAAGAGCGTTTGTTCTTCCTGCTGGACTGTCTTCTAAAACTTGTTTGATAAATATGCCTTTCAGCTCCTCTCCATTCTTCAGGCGTTTTATAACGGTTTGTCCACCAACAATACTGATACCAAGAGACACATCAGGTTCTCTAAAAATCTCAACACTGTAAAAAGAAAAAACAAAATTAAATTTGATTTTTAATTTAATTTGTTGGGTTGTCGCTGTAAGTGTTCAATTTGCACCATATCCTTGTGACTCATTTTAGATAAATATATTTCCTAAATGTATTTTTACAAATGTTACAGGTATTGTACCACATTCCAAAATTAAAAGATATTATCAGTAATTCATGGCATATGTGAACATTTAAATTCTGAAAAGCACGGGTATCTAAAACAATAGGTACAACTCACTATTAAGAGATTTAGCTAGGCCTTAATGTTCCATCTCCTACCACAATCTGTGCTCTGTGATTAGTCCTTTTCATCTACATCCATATTAGCAAAGAATGGATTGAGGAAATAACAAATGAGTGAAAAATCAAGAAAGTCACATATCATTTTGGCAAAAAGCAGAGACGTTTAGAATAAAATAAATTTGCCATCAAGAGGCTTGTTGCCCAGGCTGCTTTTCTCACTCAGTAGGTTTAACTTGTAGTTCTGTAAGTGGAGGACAATTTTTTAAAAATACTTGCCCAAGGATATGTTTATTGATTTTAGAGAAAGAGAGAAAAAGAGGATGGGCGGGGAAAGGGAGAGAAGGAGAGACAGAGAGAGTCAGAGAGAAACATTGGGATGAGAGAAACATTGATTGGCTGCCTCCCATACGCACCCCAACCACCCTGACCAGGCACTGAACCTGCAAACCTAGAGGTATGTGCCCTGACCAGGGATTGAACCCACAACCTTTTGATGTGTGGGATGATGCTCCAACCAGCTGAGCCACCCAGCCAGGGCAAGCAGAAGACACATTTTATCTGCTCTTAAGACAGGATGGTTTTCTTTTTCTCCTACCTCCACATCATTTTAAAAACATATGGAATAAAACTTTCCCCTCAAAATATTATGAATTTTGCCCAAATCGCACAGATGTGGCCAATAATTAATGCAAATAAAACAGTAGCTCAGAAAACTGTTTCTAAGAGTTCTTGAGACAAAAGTCAGAACTGTAAGAAAAAACAGACAGTTTTGATGGGCACAGTGAAATTAATAATGCATGAAGAATAGACAGAGCAGCTAAAGGGAGACTTTGATAATCCTAATAAAGTACAATCCTCGTGACTACATAAAATCACAGGGAATCTGAGAGAAGATGGGACCAACACATTCTGTTCGCTCATACAAGACACAAACTTGGATAATACAAGGGTTGGAGGGAAAGATAAATTGGTATATTATGTAGCCTCAACTACTACTGTTGTTTATATATAAAGAGGCTTTTCTGCATTCAAGGCAGCCAGATCTGCTCTGCTTAGTGAGGCAGTGATAAACTCTTCTTAGTCCATCAGTTACTATCATAGATGGACATTTGTAAATTGCTTTCTCTGAAAGAGTATGATAAGAATTTTCCTAATATTGGTTTATAGTCATTTTGCCTGGCTAAAAGTCTCTAAATAAAACAAAATGAAACTAAACTTTGGGCTAGTCTACATGTGAACAGCAATATCTCAATCATTAGAGAATGATTGAATGACAATATTAAGTTAAAGAAAAAGCGGCTGATTGTGTTGTCCTATTGAGAAAGCCAATAATGTCATCAACATACATTCTTGGTGGACCCCAGTGGCTGAAGTTTGGAGTTTCTTCTCCTTCACCTTCTTCTCTCTCAGGTAACTCACTGAAAAAAAGGAAAAAAAAACACACACACACACACATAATCTATAAGACATGAACTTGTTATTAAAGATTTTTGGAAAGTTTTGAAATTGCACAATTACATGTAGTTAAATAGTTCTTAATTTTTAAGCTTTACATCAATAGTCGACTGTCTATACAAAGCAAAAATATACTGCTTTAACATTCAAGTCAACAAACACCCACCCAGCACCAGAAAATCATAGATTATGAACACTGTTATTGATAATACTCTATTTGCTATTTTCAAAAAAATGCTTGATTTGTATAACTTCACATTTGTTCCTCTATCAATATATAAAATATTATAAAATATATTCCTTAAAACTTCATGTTGATTGACCAGCTAAGGACAGGCCAGTATAAACAACATATATGGCTAAATAGTCAGTAAACATGATCCCTCTTGCTAGATTTTTGTGTTGTTGTAAATAATTCCCATCATTTGTATCCCATGAATATTTTATATAGTTATACAGTGCTTTTCAGCTTACAGAGAGATTTACTTATGTTATCTAATTTGATCCTCCCACCTAGCATTACCATACTTTTGCCCATCAACATGCTAGTATGGAACTGCTTAATCAGGTAACAAAACGCTGAATTACAGAGTAATTATATAAGTGGTGCTGTAGTAGGGTACAGACACAGCCATATCTCATCTGGAAGAGGAGTCAGGAGTCCTAAGCTCCAGCGCAACCTGTGCCATGAAGTAAGTGTGTGACTTGGGACCACCGAGTGAAATAATATATCTGATATTGTAAATTGTGTTACTCTGTGCAAAACTGCGGGTACTACCACTCTCATTTCACAAGAACCCTGAGAGGTAGGCACAGCAGGTCATGTTATTTCATTTCCTACATGAGGAACTGAAGCTCAGAGAAGGTTCATTCTACATACAACCTCTTCACAGTATCCAAACCTTTCTTTCCACACTGTTTCAATGCTCCATTATTCTCTGAATTTTCAAGTAATTCTGTAAAAAGGTACCAAAACTCCACCTACTTGCCGCTGTACCAACTTTCTAAAATATAATGGCCTAAGGCTGAGTGTAAAGGAAAAAGCTGAAAGGATTCTAGACATTCCAAAAATCAGTTAAGAAAGTTGGATCGTTAAGGATCATTAACATTTCACGCACTACCAGATGGCCTTCTTGCCTTGGCCAATCTATTTTTTATGATTAAAAGCATCATAGCATTCAGGCAAAAACAGTTTGGCAGATATTTTTGGTTACTTATCTAACATCTTCTCTCCCATTCTCCCTCACCAACAGAACTCTTTTATTCCAGGTGGCACTATGCCCAGCTCAAACAAATATATTGCTGGACTTCCTTTCAGCTAATGGTAACTGTGTGCCATAGTTCTGATTAGTGACATGGAAACAAAAGTCCCTGGATGAGATTTCCAGGAAAAGTCCTTAAATGGAGGGAGAATCAGCTGGCAGGAGCCTTTTGCCCTATGCCCGTCCCCTTATTGGTAGTAAGGCATCTGTCTTAAAATCACGAAGAAACAGTGAGAAGTCATAAGGACAGCAGAGAAGAAAGGAGAAACTTGTTCAAGACTCCAACAGATCACTTTCTTCAGGACTTTATACATGAAAAGAAAGTAAGGCCCTGTTTGGTTAAGCCAATGCTAAGTGCAGGGTTTCCGTTAATGAGCCTTGGAATGCAATCCCTAAGCAATGCTCCCACAATTCCACCAACTTAAGTGAGGTGTTCACTTTGCCATATCACATGATTATTTTTTTAAGATTTTATTTATTTATTTTTTGGAGAGAGGGGAAGGGAGGGAGAAAGAGAGGAAGAGAAATATCAATGTGTGGTTGCCCCTCACATGCCCCCGACTGTAGATCTGGCCCGCAACCCAGGCATGTGCCCTGACTGGGAATCGAACCAGCAACCTTTTGGTTCACAGGCCCATGCTCAGTCAACTGAGCTATACTAGCCAGGGCACATTATTATTAATTGGACAATTGTAATCATCACAGGAACTTTCGTATTTTGATTATCCTATATAATAGTAAAAAGGATTAAATGAGATAAAACTGGCATTAATTGAAGTTCAACCAATATTTATATCCTTTGCAAATTTTTCACTTTTTGTATCAAAATTTCCCCACATATTATCATAATCTTCATAATTTTTTTATTTAATAGCATCTCAATAGTCTGTGGTATTGATATAATTTAATTTACCTGCTATCCTAAATATGAGGCAGTTAGACTATTTCCTGCTTTTTGGAATATGAAAATTACTGTAAGGGATATCTTCACGTTCTGCTATACTTTAGAATTCCATTTTATTTTATTTTTTAATATATTTTATTGATTATGCTATTACAGTTGTCCCATTTCTCCCCCATCATTCCCCCCACCCTACACACCCTCTCCCACCCACATTCACCCCTTTAGTTCATGTCCTTGTGTCATAAGTTCTTTAGCTTCTACATTTCCCATACTATTCTTGCCCTCCCCCTGTCTATTTTCTACCCACTATCTATGCTACTCATTCTCCGTACCTCCCCCCCCTCCTCCCACGCCGCTGTTGCTAACCCTCCATACGATCTCCATTTCTGTGGTTCTGTTCCTGTTCTAGCTGTTTGCTTAGTTTGCTTTTGTTTTAGGTGTGGTTCTTAAGAGCTGTGAGTTTGCTGTCTTTTCACTGTCATATTTTTTATCTTCTTTTTCTAAGTCCCTTTAACATTTCATATAATAAGAGCTTGGTGATGATGAACTCCTTGAACTCGACCTTATCTGAGAAGCGCTTTATCTGTCCTTCCATTCTAAATGACAGCTTTGCTGGAAAGAGCAATTTTGGATGTAGGTCCCTGCTTTTCAAGATTTCAAATATTTCTTTCCAGCCCCTTCTTGCCTGGAAGGTCTCTTTTGAGAAATCAGCTGACAGTCTGATGGGAACTCCTTTGTAGGTGACTGTCCCCTTATCCCTTGCTGCTTCTAGAATTCTCTCCTTCATTTTCATCTTGGCTAATGTAATTACGATGTGCCTTGATGTGCTCCTCCTTGGGTCCAACTTCTTTGGGACTCTCTGAGCTTCCTGGACGTCCTGGTAGTCTCTTTCCTTTGCCATATTGGGGAAGTTCTCCTTTATTATTTGTTGAAATAAGTTTTCTACTTGTTGCTCTTCTTCCCCTTCTGGGACCCCTATAATTCGGATGTTGGGACGTTTAACGATGTCCTGGAGGTTCCTAAGCCTCTCCTCATTTTTTTTAATTCTTGTTTCTTCCTCGTTTTCTGTTTGGTTGTTAATTTCTTCCTTCCGGTCCACTCCATTGATTTGAGTCCCAGTTTTCCTTCCATCTCTATCGGTTCCCCATGCGTCTTCCTTCATTTCACGTATTGTAGCCTGCATTTTTTCATCTAGTTTGTGAGCAAAATCAACCAATTCTGTGAGCATTTTGATGACCAGTGCTTTGAACTGTGCATCTGATAGGTTGGCTATCTCTTCACTGCTTAGAGGAATTGACTCCGGCGTTTTCATTTTTTCTCCGGTTTGAGCCATTTTTGGTGGGGTGTTTTGTTTTGTTTTGTTTTGGTTTTAGTCTGGTCGCAGCTATTATGTATGAGGGGTGGAGCCTTAGCAGCCCAGTCGCTGGGTTGTGACACTATAGGTGGGGGCGGGGTCCGAGAGGGAAGAATGGTGCCTGTTCCGCTCTCTTCTGGACTCCGGTCACTTCCGCCGCTTCCCCTTCACCTGGATTATCTGCGCATGCACGCGTGCTGTTACGTATGAGGGGTGGAGCCTCAGGCACTGCCCAGTGTGGGGCAGCCCAGTCGCTGGGTTGTGACGCTGTATGTGGGGGCGGGGCCTGAGAGGGAACAATGGCGCCTGCTCCGCTCTCTCCTGGATTCAGTCCCTTCCGCCACTTCCCCTCTGCCTGGATCGTCTGCGTGCGCGAATGTGGGACCCCCTGGTCAGCCAGCTGCCTTGTGCGTCCTCACTGGTTCTGCACAGTTGCCCCCCTGTGCCCGGGGTCCGCCAGCTGCCGCCTGTGTGCCCCAGGACCGCCAGCCACCGCCCGTGCACCTGGGAACTGCGAGTCGCTGCTACTTGCGTTCCTGGGTCCGCACCTCCACTTTTTCCTACCGAGACTCCGCCCCTCTTACCAGTCTGGATGAATGGTTGTTGGACTTCCGTACAGTTCAATTTTCTATAAATTTTGGTTGTTTTCTTGTTTCTAAATATTTGTTGTCCTTAATTTTGGTTGTGAGAGGAGGCACAGTGTGTCCGCCTACGCCTCCATCTTGGCCGGAAGTCCTAGAATTCCATTTTAAATCAATATCAAAGAAAGACTGAAAACTAAAAACCAAACCAACACTGAAACCTTCCTCTTCTCCATTTTCCACTTTCTTGTACCCCAAATTATGGCAGGTATGATAATAAGAAATAAATAGTTGGTGTTTGCCCTGGTTTCTGACATACAGCTTCTAAAATCCTCGGAATTTCCTGAGTGATATGGGTGATAGAAGCATCTTTTGTTTTTAATAGTAGGTTCCTTTCAACCATACCTATACCTGAGTTCATGCTAATAAGGTGATTCTTGGTAGGACCCTAAATAGTTTCAGGAAAGGTGCCGCTGCCACAGAAACAAACAGGTGATTAGAGTTAGACCGTTCAGCCACACCTCTGGGAAGGGGAGAAAGGTAAGAGATTGAGCTCATGCACCAATGGCCAATGATGTAAACAATCATGCCTATGTAATAGAATCTCCATTTAAAACAAACAAAAAAACAGAAACAACAACAAAAACACTCAAACCAATTGGGTTCAGAGAGCCTCCAGGCTGAAGAATACATCAAGATGCTGAGAAGGTGACGTGCCCTGAGATGTGGAAGCTCAGTGCCACCCCACACCTCCCCTGATATCTTGTCCTATCCCTCTTTTCCATTTGGCTACTCCTGAGTTGTATCCTTTACAATAAACCATAAATGCAAGTAAAGTGCTTTCTTGACTTCTGTGAGCCATCCTCACAAACCTGAGGAAGGGGTCACAGGAACATCCAATTTAAAGCTGGTATGTCAGAAGTACAGTTGGACACTGGCATCTGAAGTTAGGGCAGTTTGGCCGTATTAAACCTTTACAATGCAAAGTCTGCACCAACTCCAAGTAGTTACGTCCAAGAGAACTGGTTGTTGGCTGAAGGAAAAACTCATGTGTTTGGTGGCAGGAGTGTTGTGAACAAAAACAGTTCATAATAGGCATTAAGGAAGAAAAACCCACATACATGTTTTTATTATGGTACAAATATACTATCATTATAGGAATTCAATATGGAAAATTTTAGATAAAGTATGTAAAAAAAATTAATTTTTTGGAAGAGAATCATTGACTTTTTCAAAGCATATTATCTTTCTCCAGAAGTTGGTATGCACATATTTTAATCAGATTATTTCATACCTAACTAGAGATAAAACTTGTAAAAGTTTATCCAGATAGTGTGATTAGGTTTGGAAATACAGCCACAGGAGATGAGAAACTATACAAACTAATGTAGTCACTTTACACTGACAAATGCATATACCTTTTAACCCAAAATAAAATTTAACTGAGAAAGTACTTTTATTGCACATATTAAAATGTAAATTCTCATAAACATATTTAAAACTTTAACAAGGGATTTTTAACCTCAAAATTTATAATTTGTACTGTAATTAAACATGGTCAATAGTTCGATCAAGTTAAAGTCTCAAATCTTAAAATAACTGAAATTTACCTCTTACATTTAACCACTTTTTTCCCAAGGGAATTAACCATCCAATAAAAACAATACTTTTTTATAAATGCCCAAAGTTATCATTCTTTACAGATTTGGAGGAAAGATGGAGTAGCTCATTAGTGAACAGGTGGGTGTTAATAGTAAGACTTGATTATGATATACAATTCCTTTACAAATACAATCTCTAACATCATACAAAGTCAGATGGATCCAAATAGCCAAGGTGACCTTTCCTTTCCAATATACCTTCTCTTCACACAAAATTTTTACATACTAAGCCACGAGGGTCAAGTAAACTCAGCACTCTAAAGGATGTAAACAGAAAGAGCTCTGGTTGCAACTGAGCTATCTCAAGATTTTTTTTTTGCTTCTTTAAATATAGATTTTATATGGCTATTTGGTGCGACACCCCATAGGGAATATTGAGCATTTGGAGCCAGGGAGAATGGGCACTAGCATTTTTCAAACTAGTTTGATTACTTATACAGACGTTACACTGATTTTGAGAGTATGAAGCAAATTATTGTTTGATACTGGCATATGTAAAAACTTAGGCACTCCTCATGTTAAAGTTCAGAATGACACAGAAATGGTACTGAGTGAAAAGAAGTTGGATGCAAAAAAGTCCTACTGTATGATCACACTTATATAAGTTCTAGAACAGGAAAAACAATTTACACTGTAAGAAGTCATGTTAATGTTTGCCTGGGGCATGGCACAGCCAAGGGGCTGGGGACACTTTCTGGGGTGATGGACATGTTTGATATCTTGATTGGACTGTCGGTAATATGCCTCTACACATTTGTGAAAACTAAGAAAACTGTCCCTTTAAAATTTGTGCATTTTAATAATATGCAAAATTGTGTTTTATGGCTCAAGCCATAAAGGGTAAGTTGCTTCCTTAGGTCAACTTTATGTCTCTTTAGGCCTTCTGTACAGCCTGGATTAGTAATCAAAGGGCTAATTACAGTCTCAGCGACATTAGTGTGATATTCCTATGTACCTCTTGTCCTAATTCTTCACATTCACCTTCACTGCTGTGTGGACAACAGCTCCAACAGAATTGTGCTGAAACCTCCCCTTTCTCCTCTCAACTCAGACATTCTGGAGTAATCCCCCCTCAAATGCACCCATTTCTTTTCCCTCATATCCTCAGCCTCCTACCAATGTTCTGAACTTACACATAATTTTTGTCACTTTATCTCAAAGGCAAACCTATTAAACACCCGCCATTTATTTAGAAGGCACTAAATACCAGGCACCATTTTGGGGCTCAAACTATAACAACTCATTTAATCCTTTCCCCAACGGTGACACCCTGCTTCCTATTCTACCTCCCCATTCATAACAAAGTATTTAACATGTGAAAGTATTTCTTTTCATTTGTATCCTACTATACCTACAGCATGGTTTCTTGTCAATTTAAAATATGTCTTTCATCTCAAGTTCATCATCCTCCCAAGGCTTTACCCTCTGACACTTTGCTTTACTAACTATGAGTCAATCTTATTTTGTCATAAAAGAAACAGAGAAAAATCCTACAATCTCCTTGAGTATTTAAAAAACATTCAGCAAAAATGAATTGTGCCCCACATAAACTTCGAGGCCCATGAGTCTGTCATTGTCCTCTAGCATCACTGTCAACCTTTCATTATACATTTACTATGTTAAAGGCACTATATGAAACCCTTTATATGCACTTTCATTTAATCCGCAGAACTACTTACTTTATAAGTGAGGAAATACAGACTTCAGGGAATCTTTCTCAGGGCCATGTAGCTATAAATAACACAGGAAAAATCTGAACAGCACCCACAATATATCTATGCTGCAGATATGCTATTAGTCTGAGAAATGCACATGGCCCCCTTTATAGGCACCCATATGTCTTCAGGCAGCAGGTGATGACAAAGATGAGTTAGAAAAAGACTGAAGCCAGGTGAGTTCTGAGGACATGATCTCAAGTGACCTTAGGAAGAAAGGAGGATACTCGGAACAACATTACTCAGATTCCTTCCAGAGTCATCATTTCCTGCCCACCCACAGTTCTTTGTAAAGAACCCAACTTTTAAGGTGCGTCTGACCTCTTAATACTTGTCCTGCCTCCAAATATTAAGAAGTTGGCTTGATGGAAAAACACGGTGCATGTTAATAACTCTGCGATGCCCTACATAAAAATTAATGCAAAGAAGCAACTCTAAAGTACACTTGAGTACTTCACGACACCCTGATAACATGAAAGACTGTCTTCCAAAGAATCTATGCAGTACTCAGGAAGGCTGCTGAGTGGCAACAAATATTCACCTCTGACTCTAACTCCATGGGGCATTCTCTAAAAGATTAAAAGGGGTAATAGGGTTTAAAGGAACTCTTCTGGAACCTGCTGAGATTTAAATATATCCTGAATTTATGAGAGCAGGCCAAAAATACAACTTTCGAATTCAAGACTGATCTCCTAAGACAAAGTTAGGTTGGAGTCCCTAAATACCTATGCCTACATAAGAAATTGGCTTGTTGAAGTGTTCATTTTAGGAGAAAAAGCAATGGGATAGGAGTAAAGCATGTCTTCTTTCTCAGAAGCTGGGAGACTTGAGTAAAATACAACCGATGTTCCATTTTGTTTTCTGCGTGAGGAAGGAGGGCTGGGCTTGGGAACTTGTTTAGATTTTCTCCTATGCTATAGTCAACAATTTAGAGAAGCAGCCCCATTTCTGAATTCTTCAGCCAGCTTCAATGATTAACAGTAAGCACCATAAAAGACAAAGGTGTCTCATTTAAAAAGTAATTTGACCACATAGAAAGTCACAAAACATATTCCTAACCCTTCCAGTACTTCTACTCCCAGGCATCTCTCTTAAAGAAACAGCACTGTGCCCTGGCTGGTGTGGCTCAATAGACTGAGTGTCATCCTGAGAACCAAAGGGTTGCTGGTTCGATTCCTGGTTGAGGCACATGCCTGGGTTGTGGGCCAGGTCCCCAGTAGGGGAGCATGTGAGAAGCAACCACACATTGATGTTTCTCTCCCTCTCTTTCACCCTCCCTTCCTCTCTCTAAAAATAAATAAATAAAATATTTTAAAAAGGAAGAAAGAAACAACACTGCGCGTTCCTCTGGGAGCTGGACAGGACAGCAGGCCTGTTAGCACTGCGCCCTGCACGCTGGTCCAGTTCTGCTGAGTGAAAAGCCACCAGACTCTCCGAGTGGTGAGGCCCATCTGCCTTTCCTTTCCACTCACAGGTGAGCTGTGCAAAAGCACAATAAACAATGCTTTATGTAGTTTCTATCTACAACTCTAAGAGAGGGTCACAGGCTGCTGAACAAAGGCAGTATCATTTTGTGTTGATTGAAGATACCTAACCATTCTAGGGCTAAGGTTTTAATAGAAACGTTAGGGCCAATGAATCCTTCCCTATTGCGCAGCATCCCTGTTATGCTTTGCCAACACCCCAGCTCCTTTGTTTACTCCTCTCCTGTACTCATAGCACTTCGAGCTCTGGTTTCTCCTTCACGTATTGCTTTGGTTCCCATCCTCCACCCGAAAAGCCTGCCCAGTCAAACCACTTATCGCACTCTGTAGAATCTCTCTGAACTGTAAAGAAACTACCCCATGCCCTATCTTCCTCACCGAATGTTCTCTATACCTTCTCTGTTCTCTAAACAGCTGCTGATTCTCTGCCACGTTACCACACTCAAGTGGATAATGCTCATTCTCTTGCTCTGTGGCAAGCTGGAAAGTGGAGGCCAATATTTTTCTAAACTCCATTCCGCAACTAAGTCATTACTCCTCTATTCTTGCTCCAAAAGCTAATCTCTACCCTGATACCTTTTCTTTTAATATCCACTCTATTAGCACCCCATCATTCTCAGTAAATAGCTTTCCCCCTAAATGAGAGAGAAAAAAATCAAGGTCACTAGGCCAAAACAGTTTTGGATTCCTGCCCCCAAGGTACAAATAGTACCTGGACTTGTACTCTCCTTTCATTCCTGGCATCTGTCCCTGTGGAGAAGGTGAACTTCCTCATATCAAACTACCAAAGGTTAATAATCTCTAGGTATGCAATACCCTCCTCTCCCTTTACCTTCTTTAAGAACTATGCTTAATCACCCCCATCCTAGAATCTACATATTCTTTGTCTTGACCTTTTCCAGAAAGACAAAGACAGACAGATACATACACGTTATCTATCTATCTATCTATCTAATCATGAATTCTATTTGTTTTTTTCAGGATCAGGATTCTCAAAACACAGGTCTGTTCTTACTATGTCCAATTTCAAACCTTTTGTTCAATTCTCAATCCACTACTCTAATAAAACTGCCCCGTGCTTACCAAGGGCCATATGGCCAAGCCCCATGAAAACTTTTCCATCTTATTTACCTTGACCTCCCTGTAGCATGTGACCATAGTTTGTGATGATCTTTTTGTTAAAATGTTCTCTTCCCTTGGTTTCTAATGTCAACCTCTAGTTCATCAATTTCCTTCTACCTTTTGTTCATTCCACTTCACTATTTTCTTCCTCCATTCATGCCTTTAATATTACTGCTTTGAAGGATTCCCATTTTACCCCTACACTCTTCTTATTACTTAACCTTCCTCTGGATGACCATTCAAAATCAGGAATTTCACCTATGCTTGCTTGATCTGGTCCCCAATTATCCATGTCAGGTTAGATGTCAAGATTAATCCTGAGAATCGTGGAGCTAATTACTCCACTTCACTTTGCTGCCCTACAGACACCTAGACCCTCAACATGTCTCAAACTTAACTTGTTATTTTCCCTTCCTACTTGTTTATGCTCCTATAATCTTACGTCAAAGAACTAATGGTCCCACTATCCATTTGGTTTTCCATTCCAGAAACACAAGCCACCCTCAACTATTCCCTCTCACTTCCAACATGTTATTAGTCACCAATTCCTATATATTCTCTAACTCTTAAATCCATTCCCTCATCTGTCTTTGAGTACTTCTTGCTTGAGTTGTTAGAATAAACTCACAACCTCTCATTTTCTAAGCAAATACTCTATTTAATCCATTCTGCACACAACTGCAAGAATACAAAATTTTATATATGGTGCGATTTTATATATGTGAAATTCTCATAGTAATTGTCTAATATAGTGGATTTTATTCACAGTATTTTTCTATATTTTCCAAATGTTCTGCCATAATCATGCCCTTTTTATTATGGAAGCTAAGAAAACTATTTTATAATGTAAAAGCAAAAAGGAAATGAAATCATACTATGCATTGGTGGAGTATCTAGAAGATAACATCCCTGTGTATGCCGAGGTCTTGGAAATAACTCGGGCCCTGGGGAGTTGGTACAAGGGCAGCTCTTCTTGGTGCCTTCTTTGAGCTGCAGCAGGAAGTTCAGCAAGCAAGCCAGGACCTTGGATGTCATTCGGAATTATCATGCCTAAAGAGTAAACCAAGAGGATAGTGAACATGAGATGCTTTCTTTCATCCTTCATTCATTGAACAAATAGTTATAAGCATCTACTATGGGCAAGCCCTTTCCACATAGAAGACTTATTTATATTAAACTAAATAAGTAAAATATTTCATATGTCAGTTGGTGACAAGTACTACGGTGAAAAATGAAGCAAGGAAGGAGAAATAGGGATTGCTTAGTAGAAGAAAGTTACAATTTTGAGTGTGGCCTCACTGAAAAGTTGGTGATATTTTAGCAATGTAAACATTTTATCAAAAAAAATCCCCTTTATGATGGTATTCTAGCCTTACTACACATTTTCCTTTATTAACCTAGGCTGTCTCAATTACAGGCATTCCAACATTTCACTGATTTAAAAAAAATAATTCCACAGAATCACACATCACCATATAAAAACACATTTTTAAAAGGGCTTTGTTTATAAATTCCAGAATTCTTTTACATTTGTTAATTGTTTAATTCTCACTTCAAATAATGTGTTACAGAGAAATGATACTAGCAAATGTATTTTATAAATGGAGGAACTAATCTAAGGAATAGTGTTGGGGATTTTGCCAATTAGAATGTGTAGATTTACCTGACAAATCATCTCTGTCATTTTTTCATTTACTGAAAAAAAGAATAAGGCAGAACTGTGCCCAAAGCTCTATGGCACAGGCTTAGAGATTTGCACCATGCAGGCATAAGTTTGTTAATCACTCTTAGGTATGATACACCCTAGTATCCAGGATAGCCAATCTATTATAAATTTCCAGTCAATCTTTCTTCATCATGTTATACAAATATGATGAATTGTGCATCAAATGCCTCCCTTAAGTCCAGACATTGACAGTACATTTTGGAAATCTGCCTTATCAGAAAATGAGAAATGATTTTTGACTAAAAGACATAGATACTCTTCTAAAACTTTTCCTATAAGCATCACTTAAACTTTCCATTTCTTCATACTGAATAAATTTTCTAGGAAACTCACTATTACTTCTGCTTTTTACCTTGTCTAGAAGCTCTGGAATCAGGATCTAATCAGTTGATAATGCAACAGAATCTGATGAGGGAGTGACGTAAGTGTCATGCTTAGGTGGTGTGAAAAGAGGTCTCAGTTGCCTTTCTCCCAACCCCATGCACGCTCCATCACATCCACTGGGACTCACATTCCTGCAAAACGGTCATGCCTGTATCACTGTCTAACTGTTTCAGCTCTCCCTATGTCTGCCTCCTCCCCACTGAGAGGGACCAGGAGTGGGATCGAGATTCTGCAAACAATTGCCTAAAACCAGAGTCTTAAGAACAGAAAAAACAGCTCTATTTGCAGAGCTATTTCCCATCCACCTATGCTAGTAAAAGCGGCCTGTTAAATTATAGCATTGGGTTTCACAGGTTGCTGCAGTTTGTTTTAAACTTTGCAATACCTGCTCCACACAAAGAATGCTCATGCCCTTTGCCCCACTACTCCCCATGGACCCGTGGTGGTGCTTAGGCACACATTTTCATCTCTCACAGTGCTTGACACAGTTGCACTTTACAGGGCTGTTCACCAAGTGCCCCACAGTACCCAGGAGCCCATAAAACAAATCAAGTCCTTTAGGGCCTGCACAGTTGTCAGGTAATGGCTGTAATAGGAGCACAAAGGTTAGAAAAACAGGGAACTTAAAAAAATGTTCTGGGTAAGTGGAAGTTAATGCTTATAGGAGAGGAATGGGAAAAATTTTCAAAAGGTTTATACATGATGGGGTACAAGAATACATGATCAACAGCCCTGGCTGGTGGCTCAGTGAATTGAGTGTGGGCCTGAGAACCAAAGGGTTGCGGGTTCAATTCCCAGTCAAGGCACATGCCTGGGTTGCAAAACAGGTTCCCAGTAGGGGGTGGGCAAGAGGCAGCCATACATTGCTGTTTCTCTCCCTCTCTTCTTCCCTTCCCTCTTTCTAAAAATAAATAAATAAAATCTTAAAAAAAAAATACATGGCTAACAAAATAAAGGCAATAAGAATCCAAGTAGAGAGGAGACTGGGTACTGTACAACTTAGCAACTGGAAAAAGGGCGGGGGGGGGGGGTCATATGTTTATAAATAACCACATATGAGTGGCATGTCACTTTCTCATTCAACAAGTATTTCTTGAGCACCTACTCTGGTAACATAATCAGAGATAAGCCTTGTCCTCCAGAAGCTTAGTTTATAGTACAATACTGGCATGCAAATGAGTATGTATGCCTGACTCCTGGGTGCAGTGACAGAAATTCAGGCAGGATTCACTGGAGGTACACTCCCAGTAGGGGCGGTCAAAGATTAGGAAACAGAACTACTTTCTCTCTGAAATCTTGTAATACTAAATGTATTACGGATTTAAAATTTATCTTGTATGCTTTACGTTATTAATTATATTAATCTATAGGCTTGGTGTCACAGCCCATGAAGAGCGTAGGCTCTTGAAGGATACATAATTTTGGATAAAGTATGATTAAAGAGTCAAGAATAGCCCTATACATGTAGGTTCTCCAACATAATTTTTAAATTAATTGTTCACAGACAAATCGAAATTGTTACTAATAAAGTGGTCAAAGAGCTACAGATGTGAAAGAGGCTTCAGAGAACACTTCACCCAAATCCTTCATTTCACAGTTGAGGAAATGGAGAGGCTTGGAGAGGCCTGAAGGCCTGAAGTAGCTCAGCAGGTTAACTGCTTTATACTGAGGGTCCTGGGCCTAAAACAGTCTGCCATATGCTGGGCAGGGCTCTCGAGAGCAAAATGAAATTTGGAGTTGAATTAACTCAACATGTATGCTGCTGAAATCTGTATTGACTCTGCATCAGTAATTTCTTAGCCCACCCACAGTTGTCAGTAATTCAAACACTCATACCCACCACACAGCATTGCGGAGGCTCTCAAAAGTTTTTCTAAAAGTATGTGGTTATGAATGTTTTTCTAGTGAGGACAGATCTCAGACAGCTTCATTGCTAAAGCTATAATGTCTGAAAATAAATTATTTCCAGGGCCTTGCAAAATATTAGATTAAGGCAGTGTAGTGGGTTGAATGGTGAACCCCCCCCCCCCAAAAAAAAAGACATGTCCATGCCACGGACCTATGAATGTGACCTCATTTGATAGGGGTCGGGGGGTAGTCTTTGAGGCCTATAAGCACTTGAGATGAGACCATCCTGGATTACCTAAATGGGCCTAAATCTAATGGCAGATGTCCTTGTAGGAGACAGAAAAAAGAAGACATGGTAGGACGAAGGGAAGGCCATGAGAAGACGGAGGCAAAAGATGGAGTGACACAGCCACAAGCCAAAATACGCTGGAGACACCAGAAGCTGAACAAGCAAAGAAAAGGTTCTTTCCCATAGCCTTTGGAGGGCACCCAACACTTTGGTTTAGGACTTCTCTGGCCTCAAGAACACAGAGAGAATTCATTTCTACTGTTTTAAGCCACTAAGTTTGTGACAGTTTGCTACAACAGCCCTAGGAAACTCATATAGACAGCAGAAGGCAGTGGAACTAACTTGGGAGTCACCCAGATAATACACAGAGCAGGTCTCAGGGGGCCCCTGGACCCTGCCATGAAGAGAGCATCTCCTTCCCTATATTCTTCCCAGTCCCACTGTCCCTCCTCACAAATACCACACCTCCATTTACCTTGTCTGTTCCTTTCAATCCTGAAGGTATAAAACATAAATAGGTCCAAAGCAGGGGCAATTTTGCCTCCCAAGGGACATTGGGGACGTCTAGACACATTGTGATTTTGATCATCACTGGCATGGGGGTCCTACCGGCATGTAGGTTTAGGGGGCAGGGAAGCTGCTAAACATCCCGCAATGCATGGTTCAACCCACCAACTAAAAATTTTCTGGGCCACAATGATACCAAGATGGTTTTAAAGTATCAACGGTAATCACACATATATGGCTTATTAATTCTTTTATTTATTCATTGGTACTATAAACCTTCTCCAAGTATTTAATAATCTGAGGACTACAGAAATGGGGTGAGTTTTGGTGAAAAAAGTCCCTTTTTTTTTTTTTTAGTCACAATTAGTTATGCATCATGAAAAACTAGATAGACTCATCTAATTTTAGATATTCAACATTAACTCTGTTGACCCACAGGGAACAGACAACTGTTACCATCTTATAGGTGCCTTCAGTCTTTACCATTAAGAACCCTATTCTTTGGATTTTACTTAAGAGAATGCTGAATTCATATAACTGGTACATAATTTGCTATAGTTCTCTCTCCCCCCTTACAATGCATTGCCATACAACACAAGAACTGCCCACAGAGAAAGATGTTTCCTATCAGCAGAGCCATGACAGGTAAAGGGCAGCATAAATCCTGAACAATGGCTCTATAAATCCCAGTGCTAGGGAAGAATTTAACAGTCTCACCTAGGGATCCCAATATTATAACGACATTAGATATTTCAGTGTTGAATGAAAAAAGTTATGTTTTAAAGTCAATTTTTCAAAATTATTTAAGAATCAATATTGGGAGGAGGCAGGGAGAGGCACGATACTTTCAAGATTCTTTAATGGAAACTAAGTTATTAATGCACCAAAATTGACTGTAATATATGGCTATTAAAATGTTTCATAAATGTTTAAAATATGCCTCTCTTTATTAATATTTAACAACCCCATTCAATGAGCTAACAGTATCACTTAATAGCATCAGAGATTTTAATATATATTAGTAGAGACTTATTTCAGATTCAGCCTAAGGTACTAGTTTTAGCTTTAATCCATACTGATAATAAAAAAGCAAAATGAGGCAGAGAAAATGCAGCCCTCTCAGAAAACATGATCTGAAAATTCTAAGTTTAAATATGAACAATGTTATTCTTCCAGGTATCTTGAAGGAGATTAGTTAATAAACAGATTTAAATTTGAAACACCATAATGAATGAAAATGTGACAGTGAAATTTACCACATATAAACATAAAGCTGAAAGATTGCAAAATAATGTAATTTGTGTTTATGAGGAAAAACAAAATCACAAACCTAACTCCAGACTGCTTTTTGTTAATGAATTAAGATTTTCCAGATCGTCATATCTGCCTTGTTGACTGTTCCCTTCAGCTGAGGATATGGATGGGAGGGAATCGATGCCAAAATTCTCTTTCATCTTGAGAGGAAGAAAACCAGAAATGCATTAGTACTTTATGATAAAATGTGGAACACTATAATGTTGTTTAAACAGACAATAATGACAGTGGAAAACTGGCCCTGAAAACAGGCCTTTTCAAGTAACAGTTTATACTGTAGTGAGCAGTAACAAACAGTGGTAACTTAATATCTGCAAGTGTACAGGCTAGTAAAAGCTGTTTTATCCAAACATTGAATTTTTTAACAACGAATTTGTTTTTCTAAACATTAGCAAGTGGATTTAAATGAACCTTCACCAAGGTAGAGGAATAAAAGATCTATCTAGTCAAGCAAGGTCAGAGGTTAGCGTACTACCAGCTGATCATGCTGGATCACCATTTAACTAGCTGATCCCAAAACACCTGATGAATTTTCGCAGCTCTAAGCCTTTGCTTACACCCTCCCTAGCACTCTTATCTGCATGGTGAACACTCACACCTAAAACCAAAAATAAGTGCAGTCAATAACTTACTACACTTTCCTCTTGTCCTATTTTACAAAGGTCTTTGATGGTTTTGCAAAGTTATAATCCTGCAGAACACACCATTTTTATTGATATATTTTATTATGATATTTCAAAAAACTTTTTTTTTTTTTTAAGAGTTTTATTTATTTATCTTTAGAGGGGAATGGTAGGAGAAAGGGAGAGGGAGAGAAATATCAATGTAGGGTTGTCTCTTGTGTGTCCCCTGCTGGGAACTGGCCTGCAACCCAGGCATGTGCCCTGACTGGGAATCGAACCGCGATCCTCTGGTTCGCAGGCCCGCGCTCAATCCACTGAGCTACACCAGCCAGGGCATCAAAAAACTTTTATAGGCATAAAATTAAATGACATTAGGCCACCACAGGGATATGCCTTGACTCAATTGTGGTGAATAGCACTATGTTATTCTCTACTGTTGGAAATTTAGATTGTTTAAAACAAAAATATGAATTATACCTTTTGCAATAGTCCATTTTATAAGTCATATTGGTCAGAATTCAAGAGTAAGAGAAGAACTTCTCATAAACTGATGTACTAAATACTGCTAGATTTTTTCCCAGGTTATAAATATAGCTAAGTCTGTAAGTATATCGGATACCTAATGAAGCCTACAGAACAGAGACTTGAACTCAAATGTTAAATAGAGGTTAGAAAGGAGCTACAACTACTTGACTGCCTAGAATAAAATAAACACTAATTTCTTACAAAAGAAAATAAGGAGAAGATGGTGGGCACTGAGTACTTAAAAAGAAGAAATTTCATAGTGATTTTGGACCATCTGAACATTTCTTTAAAATGTTAATGGAAATTATGTGACAGAGGAATACGAAAATAGATAAACCTAAATCTGAGAGGTTAGATCTTTAGAAAACGAATTCAGGTTTTTTTCTAAATAGAGAATAAGAATATATAATCATTTTTAGGTAAATAATCCTGGCAAAAAAAAAAAAATATCAGATCTTTTAAAAACGGGCAAATGACTTGAATGGACATTTCTCCAAAGAAAATTTAAAGATAGCCAACAAAGACATGAAAATTTGCTCAACATCACTAACAAGTAGGGAAGTGCAAATCAAAACCATAATGAGATACCACTTCACACCTATTTTTTTTTAAAAAAGAAAATAACCAGAAAATATGTGTTCGTGAGCATGTGAAAAAATTGGAAAGCTTGTGCATTGCTGCTGGGAATGTAAAATGGCTCAGCTGCTGTGTAAACCGTGTGACGGTTCCTCAGAAATTTATAGAGAATTACCATATGACCTAGCAATTTCACTTCTAGCATACACCCACAAAATTTGGTTATTTGAACAAATATTTGTGTACCAATGCTCATAGCAGCATTATTCACAAGAGCTAAACACAGAAACAACCCAGGTGTCCATCAACCGATGAATGGGTAAACACAATGCAGTATATAAATACAATGGAATATTAATCAGCCTTAAAAAGGGAGAAATTCTGACACAGGCTTCAACATGTGAACCTTGAAGACAGCACACTAAGCAAAATAAGCCAGACACAAAAGTATTAATATTGTATGATTCCACTTATATAAGGTACCTAGAGGAGTCAAATTCTTAGAGACAGAAAGTAAAAGTTTGGTTCCTAGGAACTGAAGGAAGGGGAGAATGAGCAGCTCTTGTTTAGTGGGTACTGAGTTTCAATCTGGGAAAATAAGAGAAGTTCTGGAGGTGGATGGTGGTAATGGTTGCACAATAATTTAAGTATATTTAATGCAACTGGAACTGTAAACCTAAAAATGTTTCAAGTAGTCAGTTTTATGTAATGTATATTTTACCACAACTATAAATCCTGACAGTTTCACTCTTCAGCTAAAATGGAGTAAGTGGATGGTAGAGAAAAATTTTGAAGTAGTTGGGTAGTATTTGCCCTCCACAAACATAGCTATATCTGAACCCAAAATGGGACATCCTCTTCCCTCTGGAGATCACCCTACAAATAGAAGAATATTGGGATTGGGCATGTAATACAAGATAATAAATTATCGTCACAGGGGTCCGTCAGTAACAAGAGACAGGCAACTGAAGTCCCAAGCCCATTCTGATCATGCAGGTGTAACTGTTGTAGGCAGTCAGAATATTTGACCCAGAAATATGCCACTTTGGCACAAGGATTATTTTGAGCTGATGACAACTAAGAAAGCACAACTCGGCAAAGCTCTCTATCTACCCCTGATTCTCAATCACCAGAGATGATGACTAGACTTTTCAGCTCAGAGATTGCACTAAGAGAAATGTACAGAATAAACATTACCAAAACAATCCTTATCTCCCTTCAATTTCCCCTATACATTTACCTTCTCACAGTTTGCCAACCATAAAAGCCTAACCCCCCTTTCTTTGGACCATCATGTACAAATCTATTGGCCTTCATTAAGATGCTATACAAGCCCCAATTCTAGCCACCCCTTTGAGTTACTCAACACTGAGTTTCTCCTTTGTGTGTAGACATTGCACAGGTGTTAGTAAATTGTTTTTCTTTTGTTAACCTATCTTTTGTCAGTTTAATTCCAAGGTCCCAGTCATCTAGGAGAGTAGAGGAAAAGTTTTTTTCATCTCCTACACTGTGGGGAATGGGAAGAAAGGAACAGTGTAATGTCCAAAGCAAGAACATATAATTACTTAAAGAAAATAAAACATTGTTTGGGCAAGACTTATTAGGGCTGAAATAATCTTAATTCCAGTTTAGGAAGCCTATAGAGGTTACTTCACAGAATCAGAAAGCTAGAAAATTTAATACTGATTTAGTCATTAGGATGCATGTCCTTCAAATTGTGAGCATTCAATGTTGTCATAAACAAGTTTTTGAACAAGACTCTAACGAACAAGAGTAAGTGATTACATTTTGAAGATCAATATAAACTTATAAGAGGAATTTTTAAAAAACCTAATGTTATGCAAATCGGTATCTAAGGCCAAGATAAAATTTTGACTGACAGATAAAATATTTGATGGACTCAAATATTAATGGATCCCAAACAATGTAGATGGTAATGAAGATGGTATGTAGGAAAGCTGTATCAAAGACTCAAAAAGTGATTCTTGCAATGATGGAGATACTGACGTTAAATATACATCAAAAGAATTTTAATAAAATTATGTCATTAAATGTGAGAACAGGCAAAAAATTAACATTTTACTGGTTTTAAAACATAAATGTTTAATTAAAAATGTTGTGAATATACATGTGAATATTTCGTCTATATCCCTAAATGTATAGTAAAATGTACCTATATTTCAAGTTACCATATACTTGGGTAAATAGAAAGTATTCTTTTTATAGAAGGAAGACACACCAAGGGAGTATTTATAAATATTCACTAATCTGTGATTAGAATCTGTGCCATGAAATTGAATATTCTGTTTGGGGTCAAGCACTTACAGGTACAGGAGTGGGACTGGCAAAGACAGAAAGCACCAATGTCAATGGCAACGCATCAGATCATTCTGTGTCACCTATTCCCATATCACAGTATTCGCCACACATTCCCAAAACATCTGTTGTCTGGTAGACTGCCCAGAGTCCTCTATTATGAGGAATCCTCTGGGGTTCCATAAGTCACCTAGTGCAGTGCCTTGCATGGCAGAAGGTCCCACAAGCACTGGCAGAAGGGAAAAGGGGAGGCGAGGTCTAAGAGAGGCAAGAAACACCCTGGCTCTCTCCGCCTGTGAGAGAGCAAGCACAAACCCACTCTGCACATCGCTGCAGGAAGGTTGTTAACCTCAGTGAGGGGAGCACCACACTGCACCTGAACATACTGTCATGTATCACTGTACAATAAGTGTCTTTCCATTTGTCTGGAATTTAATTAGGGGCAGGAAATAAACAGACAAAAATTAAACGTTAAAAAATGTTCCTAATGAAAGATTCCAATTGGTGACCAGTTAACTCTAATTTTATAAGGAATAAAGTTTACTGGTGATTTAACAGCAAGGGCAAACCTATTAAAACATAATGCTTTCCTGCCAAGTTGTAAATAGGCAGCATCACAAATGTCGAGATAATTTTCTATAGTTCAGTGACTTTCTATTTAGTATCATATATTACAAAGAGAACACTGTGGATAAGGAAGATATAAACAACATTATCTCTTTAATAAATTGGCCTTGATTTTTCTTACAAATACCCTATGTGAGAACTACAGAGCTATATCTCCTTGAGGGAATAAAAAAAAGCGCAAATGGCAAGAGAGCTCTTCCTTGAAGTGGGTAATTAGAAGAAAAACATCACTAAAAAGGCAAAGCAAAAATAATAATAATAATAAAAGCACTATTAAGCAAGGCAATTTCAGTTAAATGACGTCAACTAAAAGTTGTATAATACAGAAAAGAGAGTTTTACTTACAGCAACACACTGTATGGTACATTTTAGAAAAAATGATTCATTATGAAATGATCCATTAAATTTTGTTTCTTTCAGTTACATGACAGAGACTGGGAGAGGAAGGGGAAGAGACAGGGAAGGTGCGGAAGATCTGTTCTGAAACATCCCTTACCATGTTTTCAGTGCCATAGCCATACTGCTGTGTCTCCTGGGAATATATACTCATCATGGATCTTGCTTCTTGAGCCTCAGGTGGTTCATTATCATGTAACCACTGTGTCCCAAAGTGAAGTTCCTTCATGGATGGAACAGGAGTGGCCTCTTGAATGTGCGAGGAGGGATACAAATCCATGGACTGCAAGCAATCTTGATATAGCTCATACTCTTCATCTACAAGCATTTCTCTTTCTTCACCCATTTCCTGCAACCCAGGAGTCAGAAATTCCTGCATTTCCCAGGCCTCCTTGGTGTTGTCTATCTCTTTTTGTTGGGACTGGAAAGACTTTCCCAAATTTAGAAATGGTTCATCCACAAGTTCTTCTTTAAAATAGGGTTCATCTCTAAATTCCTGTAAAAAGAAGTTGCAAAAAATTTTAAACTACACCTGTCTTCAAGCTGGAAAAGAAACCCCTTCTGTGGCTGCAATGACTTCATCACAGGTCAGTGCATGGTTAACATGAACACCTCTACATCACAAACGAGGAGAAATACAAGCTCACTACCACTCAGCCTTCAACCCAGGAGAGAGAAGAGCAATAAAATCGGAGGCAGAAATCTGCCCTTGGCAAGGTGAACAGCTATTCTAAAAGGTTCATTATACATTAACCACTTGAAAATTCTCAGTCAGAAAAAAGAATTTTGTTTGACTGCTACACTAAACATTTAACTCATGGATCTCATATAAAAAGTAGTACATAAATATAGATACACTTCATACTATTACTTACCAAAGCAAAGCCTTAAAAGGTCAGGATTTTCAAGTTTAGGTAACTCAGAAGAAATTAGGACTAGTTGAACCTTCAAGAAACATTCTATATAAACTAAAGGTATAAGGAGTATGTCCCAACATTCAAATGTTTCTTGAATTTGAGCATGATTCTAATAACATACCGTAAGTAGAAACAGATTTTTTCATCTGCACTGAAAATATATGACAAAAAGGAATAAATAAATACAGTATACTTTTAAATTAATTGATATTTTACTAATCAAAACAACAAGTACATACAACTGAAGCTACACAGTCCAAGATGAACAAGAACATTGTTGAGTTCCCAGGCAATGCTTGAGGATTACATGGGTCTGCTGAGCCTCTGACCTAACTCAGGGACATCAGCGTGCTGATCGCAATGACCTGATTCCTACTGAGGGATCAATGACAGTTCCTATCTATATTAAGTCCTATTTATTAAGTATTAGTACAGGTAAATTCCTGAAATGAATCTACTCTTTCCCATTGCTTCCTCACCTGCAGCTAAACATCACTGCGGTGAAACATGTTAATTAATACAGTATACCAGACACTGCAACCAAGTTATTTTTTTTAAGTTGTGTTTAGAGGGTATATTTGAATGTCATGTGGTTATGAAATTTTAACCAAAAAAGTCTGCACTAAAAAAATATAATGGATTACATATCAGCTTGAGACACTGTCAACTAATTATGAAAAGAATATCAAAAGACCATTGTTATCAAGGAAAGCAAAACCATACTCTAACTACAAAGAGCAAAATATGCAGAGTTTATTGTAAAAATAAAAAGGGAAAAACTAAAATGTACTTTCTAAAACTGAAGCAAAAAGTAAGGTTACACTAAACAACTAGAAAGGATTTAATAAGTTCTTTTTTATAGCTGTTTTCTACAACAATTTTAAATACAGATCTATTTTCAAAAATATGTTCTACTTGCAGAATTTTAAGAATACATTAATATTAAAGACAGCGTGTTTATTCTTCGAAAATGCCTTACACTGGCCAATGCCATTTATAGAGGCAATGTGATACAAGAGGAAAAAGATTTGTTTAAAAAATAATAGAGACCAAGAGGGGATTATTTAAATTGTATCTATTCAGCTAAGGCAATAGGAATAAGCTTTTGTCTTCTTTATAGAAACTTTAGCTCACAGCAAACCATTCAAATGGGAAATAAATTTACTAAATACCTTGGGTGCTTCAAGTATTAAAGATGAATTTATATCATGAATTGTTCCTGAAATTTCAGTCTTGTCTTCAATAGTGTTTGAATGTAAAATATAATGACTTTCTTCCTCTTTACCATCTTCCTGAAAATAGAGACATTTTTGTTTTATTTTTCACTTTTTTTCACAACTGAAGAAATATTTTTGTCAACCACAAAGCTATTATATATACACTGAGCTATAACTGATATATAATGTTATATTAGTTTTAGGCATATAAATAATGATTTTATATACATTATATATTTCATATGTGTTTATTTGGTAATCATTTTGCTATAACAACTTTCACGTACACAATGCAGTAATGTTGACTATAGTCTTCACGCCTTACGTTACATCCTCAGGACTTACTTATCTTATAACTGACAGTTTGTACCTCTGACCACCTCCACTCATTTCCCCACCTCCTCCCCTCTGGCAACCACAGAAACACTTATAATCAAGAAAATACCTTAGTTTCAAACTCTCTTCAGATTAATTCTTGTTTTTCCATTAAGTACAAGTACATGATAAAATTTATGCACACTGTTTCATTAGAACAAACTTTTCTTTAATAATTAAAAAGAAAGCTATATTCAGGTCAAAGCTTCTCAAACTTTGTATTCTTTTTAAATGTTACTTAAAGAAAAAAATCTTTAGTCACTCTCTGTCTGAAGATGTCACTCTCCGTCCAGAAGATGAAATATCAGAACAGCATCAGAAGTCACTCTCCACTCCAGTGCTTATCAGCTCACTATCAGTCCCAGGTAATAACATAGCCACCATTTATCAAGTCAGTGCTACATATGACAACCTATGCTAAATACTTGCATATGATTCATCTGAGCACAATCTTTCCAACAGTCCTATAAGGTCAGCATTTTATGTTGTATATCTACCTAAAAATAACAGCAAACATATATATCTCACTGGTATAGGTTTAAGCACTTTAAATAATTCATTTAGTGCATATATACTCTAAAAGTATGTGCTTTTATTTACCGCATTTTACAAATGAGTAAAAAGGACACAGTAATTTGCCCTAAGTTTCATAATTAGTCAGTTATATACCGAGAATATGAACTGGCCGTGTAGGTCTAGAACCTGTGAGCTCAACTACCATGCCAGGCAACCCCCATCTTGTAGGTGAGGAACGGGAGCTGGTGAGGTTAAGTAGGTGGCACACACGGCCTTGCAGATCACAGCACCAAGCAAAGACCATGGCTGCCTGCCTCAAAAACTCCACTGCCAGCTGTATTCTGTTCTGAAGACACAATGCAGTTTTTAAAGTCAGTTCGTTCATTTTTTGGATGCGGTCCATCTGAGGTGAGTTTGTAGAAAAGAGAAAGCAACTTGCATTTGATAGATAATATGTATCTATATATGATTATAATACCTAGTTATATAATATCTATAAATATGTAGATAAAACATATCTATATGATATAAGATAATAAAAAATCATTCCGTTCCTGCCAACCGGATTAGGCCTTTTTATTCAGACTCCACCCCCACTTCTGCTGAGGAATGAGTAAATGCTCAGTAAACATCCAGTGATTGGATAAGTGGCCACCAGGTAAACCATGAGAGAAAGAGAGACCTCAGAGAAGATCCACACATCACTATTTATAGCTCACAAGCAGAGAGTTTTGCTAAAAGAACTTAGATGTTAAAAAAAAAAGAATTACTTAGTGGTAATTCCACTACGAATTTTTAAAGTCTTGAAAGTGACCTTTCTCTCATCGCTTTGTTGGCCACCCACGCCCAAGTATCCTGACAGCCTTCTGGTCACTGAGGGAAGCCTGGACAAAGGTCCACCTCACAATTATTATGTTCTAAAACTCTCTAATGGTGAGGCTCCAAGGTCCTGCGGTTTCTGGGGCTCTACCCCTGCCAGAAACAGCACAGGAATCCACACCCCATTGGTATTAAGTTCCATTTTTTTATACTGCCTGAAACACTTCCTTAAACTACTTCCAAGTAAAGTCATGCTGTTTAAGTCTTATAGGCCATAAATAGTTTGTGATTTCCTCTAGCAGACCAAATAATCAGGCAAATAACCATCAGGGAAAATCTAGACAAAGTTCCTGCCACAATCCAAAATACCAAGAAGATGTGGTCCCCTTTTCTTAATTTGTCCAAAAATCAAACTGGGCATCTCATGGTATATATTAGCTATGGCAACACTCACACACCACATATACAGAAGAATTCAAGAACTTGACTTATCTATATGCTATAACTCATTTTGAAATATTTAAATTATCCGATAGGTATAATATACAGACATCTTTATGTGTAATACATGAAGAATAAAAAAGTAACCCATGAAGGTCTTATCGAGGTTCCCCAGTACAAAAATAATACACAATGCACAAATTTATCTTTGCTAAACATATATAGGAACATATCTATCTATATCTATCTATATGAACCCTTGTAGTATGTTAATATATTTCATGAGTTACTGAAGACCTTAGAAGTTCTCTAGGCTTGTTCATTCAGTCTTCTCAGAAATGGAAAAATATGCTGAGAGAAGAAAAGTAGTGTACCTATGATCAAATAACAAGGACAGTGTTTCTCAAAGTACAAAGTTCTGCATTAGAATTACATAGGTGACTCACTGAAGAGGCTGGTTCTTGAAGAGCAATCAGAATTTTTAAGTAAGAACTTCTGAGAGTAAAACCTGTGCAACTGTGTTTTAACCATCTCCTAGATGATTCTTACGTATATCACACGTCTTTGAGTTTGAACCCCCCTGGGTTAACTCATAGCAAAATTAGAAACACGTTCTAGATTCCTTGATATTCAGTCCAACACTCTTACTATACCTGTGCTATTTCAGACATGTTGCATGCAAACTGTACTAGTGACAACAAATTAAAACAGGAATATATGGCATTGTGGCTAAGAGCACAGGGTCTGAAGCCGCCCTGCTGAGTTTATATTCCAACTCCACTCCTTACTAGTTATATTCCTTTGGATAAGTTACTCAACTCTGTGTCTCGATTGACTCATCTAGGGTAATAGAACTACCACTTAAAGTTCTGTGAGGATTAAATTAGTTAAGTCATATTAATGGCTTAAAATATTGACTAAAAATAGGAAGCACTTAATAATACTTCAATGATGGTTGAAAATTATCATCAAGAGGACTTCCAGTCAAGATAGCAGTGTAGACAAACATAGTTTGCATCTTTGTATAACCACATCAAAATTATAACTAAAATTTAGAACAACCATCACTCAGAACCATCAAAAATTGAGTTGAATGGAAGTCTGACAACTGCAGAATTAAAGAAACCACATCCATTGAGACTGAACTGGCAAGCTGGTACCATATCTGAGACCCCATCAATCTGGCTAACACTGCTGGATCTGCCTTGGAGATCCCCTAAGACTCCACCCTGCCCAAATTATGGACCTGCCTGAGCTGCTTTTCCATAGGAATGGCTGGTTTTGGCTCATGCTGCACGACTTCCTAAATCCTCTCAGACAAGCAACAACTGTACAACAACTGTCAGCGAGCTCCAGACCCATACTAGCAGCAGCCAGCCTAGATTCAACCTGGCTAACACTATTTGCCCCACCCTGGAGATCCTGCCCCAATCAACATATGCCCACTCAAGCTGTTAACAGTGACTTTTCCATACAAATGGCTGGTCTTTGCTAATGCCCCAACATCTCCCTAAATCCTATCAAACAAGCAACAGCCAGCCTCAGTGAGCCCCCAGCGCCCTTACCTATTGCTAAGGGGCTCCAGGCCTGGCACTAGCAGCAGCCACCTTAGATTCACAGCTTGGCTTCCCCTGGGAATCTCCAAGCCCAGCATAAGTAGCAGCCATCTCAGACTGCTCTACAGTTCATGCAGCATGGCCCCAGGCAGAACACAGATAGGGGCTGATTTTGGCCGGCACCACCTGGGAAACCCCAGGGCCAGCACACCCAGTGGGCAGCTACAGATCACGTCAGAGCACCATCACCCTGCCCCTGCACAGCTGATCCTCCGCAGAGGGCTGAGGTAGGTGATAAGTGGTTACAGCCAGTCCTTGCAGCTGACTGGCCTGGGTAAATCCCTCCCATTGATCTCAACTACAAGAGGAGGGTGTACTCTCCCCATATGAAGGGTGCACCTCAAGTGCCCAGCTTGGGTGATAGGGGAGGCTGTGCCAGTGGACGCTACAGGACACCTACCACATTAGGCCACACTACCAAGACACAGAGTCAAAGTAGCTCTACCTACTACATAGAAACAAACACAAGAAGGCTGCCAAAACAAGGAGACAAAGAAACATGGCCCAAATGAAAGAATGGATCAAAACTCCAGAAAAAGAGCTAAATGAAATGGAGATAAGCAATCTATCAGATGCAGAGTTCAAAACAATGGTTATAAAGAGGCTCAAGGAACTTAGTGAGGACCTCAGCAGTATAACAAAGATTCAGTAAGACACAAAGGATATACTACTTGAATTAAAGAACAATTTACTGAGAAACAATGGGAGAGTGGATGAAGCTGAGAACTGAATCAATGATTTGGAACATAAGGAAGCAAAAAACAACCAATCAACAACAAGAAGAAAAAAGAATCCAAAAAAATGAGGAAAGTATAAGCAGCTTCTGGAACAACTTCAAGTATTCCAACATCTGCATCCTAGAGGTGCCAGAAGGAGAGGAATAAAGTAAGAAATTGGAAATCTATTTGAAAAAATAATAAAGAAAGCTTCCCTAATTTGGTAAAGGGAATAGATATATGCAAGTCCAGGAAGCACAGAGTCTCAAAGGAGATGGATGCAAAGAGACCCACTCCAAGACTCATCATAATTAAAATGCCAAAGGTTAAAGGTAAAGAGACAATCTTAAAAGTAGCAAGAGAAAACAAGTTAGTCACCTACAGGGAGTTCCATAAGACTGTCAGCTGATTTCTCAAAAGAAACTTTGCCAGCTAGAAGGAATTGGCAAGAAATATTCAAAATCATGAAAAGCAGAGACCTACAGCCAAGATTGCTCTACCTAGCAAAGCTATCATTTAGAATTGAAGGGCAAATAAAGAGCTTCCCAGACAAGAAAAAACTAAAGGAGTTCACCATCACCAAACCATTATTATATGAAATGGACTTATCTAAGAGAAGGAAGATCAAAACTATGAACAATAAAATGGCAATAAATATATAGCTATCAAGAATTGAATCTAAAAAGCAAACTAAACAAACAAGAAGAACAGAATCATGGATATGGAGAGGGTTTGATGGTTGCCAGATGGAAGGGGTTGTAGGGGAATGGATGAAGAGGTGAGAGGATTAAGAAGTACACGTAGGCAGTTACAGAATAGCCATGGGGATGTAAAGTACAGTATAGGAAATGGAGTAGCTAGAGAACTTACATGCATGACCCATGGACACGAACAATGGTGGGGAGACTGCCTGAGGGAGTGGTGGTGCTGGGAAGAAGGGGTAAGGGGGGGAAATTGGGACAACTATATTAGACAACCATATAATCAACTAAATATAATTAAAAAAAGAAAATTATCATCGAATATTTTTTTGCATTGGGGAACCTCAACAACACTATAAGAGTAAAGTGGCCTTCGGTCATAAACAGTAATCTGACCCAGTACATGAGATTAAGCAATAAGATGACTTTAAGATGGCTGGACCATATAGAAGTTTACACGGTATGGTCGCAAGGCACTTTAGGGTCAGAAAGCCTATTATAATCTCATTGCTACATGGTTAAAATGATATGGTTAAGTGGATTCGACTTACCATGCCATTCCAACATGAAAGTTAAAATGCATAAATAGACTTATTTTAATTTATACCATAACTAATGTGACGAGGTCTCAAAACAGCAATTTTCAACCTTTTTCATCTTATGGCACACACAAACTAATTAGTAAAATTCTGCAGCACACCAAAAAATATATTTTTGTTAATCTGAAAAAAAAAAAGTATAGTTTCAATTCATTCACACTGGACAGCTACTGTTGTATTGACTTGTCATTTTTTAGTTTGACAGTCTAAGGAAAATGTCAGGTATTGCATGTTTAAATAGTCAGGTATTGCATGTTTTGAAAATTCTTGGGGCACACCAGTGTGCCACAGCACATCGGTTGAAAACTGCTGCTTTAGAAGACTGTTCTAAAAGCATGGATATAAAAATAGTAGTAAATGTGGTATTTGTAGGACTACTAATGTTAGTAGCTAGCATTTATGTAATCATGTGCTAAGCATTTAATGACTATCATCTTTAATTCCCAAAGCCCTATGAGATAGTATTTTTTCTGATTCTGTGTAAGTCAAGGACAGAAGGATAAACATACAGTAAGCAGCAGAACAGGGATTCAAGGCCAGGTGCGTTTGTCTCCAAAATCCGTATTATCAACTATTACACTATCATCCCTTCTTAGAGCAACAAAATTCAACACTTACCCCCAAAGGTTTGCAGATGCCAAGACGTACAGTGCCCGGTGGTACAGCTTTCAACAGTTCCACAGCTTCAGCAAGTGAGGTGTTGTCCAAACAGTGCTGATTGACGGAGACCAGGCGGTCTCCAGGTAGCAGCTCTCCACTTCTCTCCGCAACACCCTCCGCCACCAGGGAACGAATCACAATCACTGACCGTGTGGAATCTAAGGGGTCCTAACGATCAAACAAGCAAGAAAGATGAGTCAGTTCCAGAAGCAACTATACAGCCTTAAGACAATTTATGTTTACTCATGAATCCCATTTAACTGTTTACTTCACGTGTCTGGCACTCTGGTGATATTCTTCCAAGGAGGACACAATCTATTGAACTATCACTACAAACACCCATAAACACAGATATCAGCTTGGATCAAAGTGAAGACATAACCATAACACAATTTCACAAGTTGCATGTCTGAGTATTCCATACACATAAATTTCTTTTTTAAACTTTTTGGGGACATATTTTTTTGAATAACCAGAAGTGCTGGGACAACTGAGCAAGATTCTCTGACATCCTTAAGCACAGTCATACTATGGATCAAAGACAAGCCCATCTATTACTGCTCTTGGATGATAAGTAGGCTTCAGGAGAAGTGGGCTATATGACACTCCATTCTTAGGCATTCCATCAGTACAGCATCCTCCTGCTAAATCACTTCAGTTAAAAAAAAAACATGGAAACCACGGCATATTTCACTGCATTTAAAAAGCAGGTTTAAGCCTTGGCTGGCGTAGCTCAGTGGTTTGAGCGCGGGCCTGCAAACCAAAGGGTTGCAGGTTCGATTTCCAGTCAGGGCACATGCTTGGGTTGCGGGCCAGGTCCCCATTGTGGGGTGTGCAGGAGGCAACCACACATTGATGTTTCTCTCCCACTCTTTCCCCTTCCCCTTTCTCTAAAAATAAATAAATAAATAAAATCTAAAAAAAAATTTAAATAAAAAAATAAAAAGCAGGTTTGAAAATAACATGATCTAAAATTATGAGATAGTACACCTATTCGCGTAGACATACAGAGGAAATGAGTATCAATTCATGAAAGAAACCCATGCGCAAACCTTTCTCATCCATATTTCTTTTCACTAAGCACTGAAGATAATGTTGACATGAATACCTTTGGCTAATAAAAATCAATTTATAACCCCACTATTATTTTGTATTTTATTCCACAAACACTGATACATAGCACTTACTATGTCAAGCTCTGTTCTCAGTGCTTGACAATCATTATTTCAACAACAAACTTTAGGATGTGGGTAGATTTATTATCTGTATTTTTTAGGAAACTGCAGGTCAGAAAGTTAAGGAAACTTGCTAAGATCTCTCAGCTGGCTCCTAAGTCCTCACTTTTGACCCCCATGCTCTGATACTTGCCCTGCACCAGAGTAACAGAAGAAATTGGAAACAGAGTTGTGAATGCAAAGACATATGCACATGGAAATCTTCCGGTTCAGTAGAATCTCTTAATTCGCCCTAATGGTGGAGACATGTGATTCTATCACTAAACCTCAAACTTAGCAAGGGCAAGGGAAAGGAAACCCCAGTAACAGCAGCACTGGCTCTGGCTTGTCTATTCTGCTCCGTCATGCCGTTGTGCGCCGACTGTTCCGCACAGCCAAGACGTGGTAACATGATCTTCTGCTGCTAGTTTCTATTAAACCCCTCCTCAGAAAGTAGAGAGGAACTGCCACATCTTGTGTTAGAACTGTAACCCTTTGGAATTGACAAAGTGGGAATCTGCCGAGTGCTAGGCTATGTCAGTTTGGAAGTGTCTGATGCTTCCTTTGAACTTTTCTGGTCCAGTTTCCTATACCTGTGTGTTTCAGATATCAAGGTTCATTTTCAAGCACTACATAGAATTCTAAACAAATACGTCATATTTGAATCAATGCCGGCTACACAGCTACTTCCTTGGAAAGTGCCTTCAAACAACTTATCTTACTTTCCTTAAGTAACCTTGCTTTTCCACTCTCAAGTCAAGGGATTCTTGGTAAATTTCTAACGAGCTCTGATCTATAACCCAAGATATTTATGAAGAGGTTTAAAAGTACAAACCATCATGGGAACACATTAATAAAGTACATAGTGTTAAACCATAATTACACCAATATTTTCAAGTAGAGGGAGCTATTGCATAGGAAGAGAATAGAAAAGAACCAAAAAGAAAAAAAAAATACAGTGGTGTATCAGCAGGCAATCAGCGCAGCAATATAAAAGAGCTGTCTATTTTGTCACTGGCAGCCATGAATCACAACACACTTTCCATTCTGAAATATGAAACCATTACATTTTAAGTTTGACACGCTAATAAATAAGCTGTACAATTATGTCCTTCATTTAGGATGTCAGTTTTTGATGGAAGGCTTTTTTATTGGGGGGGAAGGGAAACTATGTAATAGCTTATTCCTCTCGTGAAATGCATAGAAAGCAGCTAGCATTAGTTCATACTGATAATTACTCAACTTTCTTAGAGAAAACTGCAATAGTAAAATATACCAAAAGCAAATAAATGATTTTATTACATTAGTGTGAGTGATCATTAGAGTTTCATGTAACACCAGATCAAAACCTAGTATTTTTAACCTAATAAATAGGTGAATTGGTTTTCCAAATGCAACCAGCTGAAATGATAATCAGAAACAGTTCAAAGGAAGATGAACCAGGAAATAATGGGAGAGTCGTGGTGAGCACTTATTTCCACACAGTCCAGTCTTCTTTAGGCCTCCAACTAGTACCAGGTGGGCTTGCTTACTAAAATTTATTCAGGCTTCGTCCTCTAAAATTTAGTCCTGCCACCGCTTTTCCTGGAGAAGAGAACCCAATGGCAGCTTCTCTGTCATTTAAAAACAGAGAAACCATCCCCCCCTTCTGAAGATGCCCCATTATGTATAATCGCTGCTTCATTTTCTGTGACGACTTTCCGACTGTGTGATTCCCCACATAGCTGAGTGCGGTGCCTTTAACGAATGACCGTCGTTTCCTTTCACGGCCATCACACGAAGCAGCCACCCCATGTAAAAAGAGCAGCTGCTACTTCCTCCTGGGGTGGCTACTACTCTTGAGGCTTTGCTGCATTAAAAAAAAAATGCTTTTTAAAAAGGTAGATTCAGGTTGCGTCTCACCAGAAAAGCCTATTTTCTGAAAATGCAGTCCATCTATCATGCCTTTGTTATATCCGACAAAGTATTATAAAGATATTTCTCACAACCTCTACCCAACTCCTAGACCCTGTGTAGATTTTTAAGTCCCCATCAGTTTTTATTGTCTTGGCATAATTTTAAAATCTCTAACTTTTCTTGTTTTGGTAAATAACACTGCAAGGAACACTGTATTCAAAAAATCAAGCTGTTTTAGTCTAAACAGCCAACAGAGGGCACTAAAGACCAATCGCAAAACACAAGAAACATCTTTTACTACGTAAGCCATTCTCTTCTGAATGGTGTTTTCCCCCTCTTTATTCAAAAGCCTTCTGTCCTAAAAAAGACAGCAAACTCACAGATATTAACAACCACACCTAAAACAAAAGCGAACTAAGCAAACAGCTAGAATAGGAGCAGAACCACAGAAATGGAGATCATATGGAGGGTTAGCAACAGGGGAGTGGGAGGAGGAGAGAGGGGGAAAGGTACAGAGAATAAGTAGCATAGATGGTGGGTAGAAAATAGACAGGGGGAGGGCAAGAATAGTGTGGGAAATGTAGAAGATAAAGAACTTATGACACATGGACATGAACTAAAGGGGGGAATGTGGGTGGGAGGGGGTGTGCAGGGTGGAGGGGAATGATGGGGGAGAAATGGGATAACTGTAATAGCATAATCAATAAAATATATTTAAAAAAAGCCTTCTGTCATTATACATGTTCTAATAGTATCCCATATGATTGCTTCAACTCAATCATTGATGAAATGCAGCTCTTAAAAATATTATCAAACTGCTGCAATCAATTAAGAACAGTCAACTTTCTCATCTGAGTCCTCTTCACTACTGAGCTGTAAATTCCTAAGAGAACCATCTAACTGCCACCTCACAGTGAGTAAAACACCATACCTGTCTGAAGAAAAATGGATGCAAAGATTTTTGAGGTCTCCCAAAGTGTTGCTAATGTTTGACATTTGTTATAAATACAGGATGTGTCAATGTGGAGGGAATCCAAGTTGACAAACAGACCCCTCTTCTCCCTTCCTCCCTTGGTGGCATTATCATACATCCAAGCATTCATCTCTCCTCCACACCCTTCCACTGAGTTGCTGACTAAGGCATGTAAATTCGTTCTCTCTCTCCCATCGGATGCTATCTCTCCATTTCTCTGCCACTACCTGGATTCAGTTTCTTGTTATTTCTAGCCTGCTCAATCGCTAGTTTCCCAATAGGTCTACTGGTCTCCAATCTTACCTCCATCAGTCTATTTTCTAAAGAGATTTTTGAAAAAAGATCTTTCCAAATAAATGTAATCACAATTCCTCCTCTGACTGAAACACTTCAGTGATACAGCCTTCAGGATAAAGGTCCAACTTTTTGGCAGAGAAACGCCTTCAGATCTGCAGTTCAGTCTGGTCTCCTCTCGCTGTCCCCACATGTACCAGTGCCCACTCCCCTTTGCCCCCACACTGTCCCAACGGTGCAGAACTACTCAAATTTAGGGGTTGTGAAGGGCTTTGGCATCCTTCGTGACATCCCATCAACCGTGGCACCTGCCAGGCTTGTCCTCCCGGCCCCAAGGCCACTCATCAATAAGTCTGCTACAGGGCCAGCTTCAGTGTCTCCTCCAAGCTTTCCCTGGCTCCCCAAAGACTCGAGTTCTTCCTTACTGGGTGTGATCTCTAAGTCTAAAAAAGACCTTCCAGTGCCACATTTGTCATAATGTATTTTCCTTCCTGTCCCTGATCTCCTGTGGTAAGTTAGGGTGTCCTGCTAGATGTACTCACAGTGCCTTGCATTTACCTATTATAAAACTTTTGACATTTTACTGAAATTAGTTTAACCATCTTCCTACTAAAAATAAGCTTCATGAGACCAAGAATATATTTGCTTATTTGTTGCTTTACTCCCAGGGCCTACTATAAGTGCTGGCCACACAGAACGCACTGAATAATTGAAATGTCGAATGACAGTCTAGTTGGTTTCTCTGTCCTCAGTGGATTATACGCACACCAAAGGCATATCATCATATATGAGTAACAATGATAATAGCGACATCAACTGGGAACACTTCCTGAGCTCTTGCCACGCCTGGCATGTTCTAAGAATCTTATTTATTGGAACCTATTTAATCCTCAGACCTATATAAGATAGATACCATTATTATCCCTTCTCTCCAGATGAGAAAATTAAGGCAGAGGAAATTACATAACTTAACCAAAGCACACAGTTGATAAATGGCAGAACCAGAATTTAAACCAGTCAGTTACGTTCCAGAACTTATGCTCTTAGCCACTAAGTGATGTAGTTTCTCTGTCTCAAGGTAAGTATTTGCTAAATGAATGAAAGAATGTTGAAAGAAGGCAAACTGTTAGAAGATGCTCATTATCTTGCCCAAGTGTATAAAGCTAAGCCCCTTAAATACCACACTCGGCCACTAGCGGTTTCTATTTTAGTACCTAGCTGATGAAAACCTAGAGAGCCCAGCATGTGCAGTACGCCACATGTACAGGTAAAATACGCCTTTGTTTGCTGCGTTTTCATTGACATTTACTTTCTCAAGAATCCATTCATTTGGTGAGCCAAGAACACCTTTACATAAACAGATACAAACATGTGACAACCATTATACTCAAATGGATGGGATTCAAAGTGTCTGAAGGGTCTATAAAATGTATTATATGGATATTTGTGTACATTCCCACAGATCAAAGAGACCAGAGTACACATAAACTCAAGCAGAGTGCAGGGGGCCTCACCTGGGGCAGGGTGGTGGCTCGGGTGAAATGTGAGCTCTGTCAGAGACAGAGCAACCAGGAGAAGTGGGGAGCTCTGGCTATAAAGCCGCTCCCAGTACTAAAACTACAAATGCACACAAGTAAGTTTGGCAAGCTCAGAGCAAAGGCACAAAGCAGGGAATGTTACAGAAAGAGAACGCAATGAAAGGAACAAGAAAAGTGGTCACATTTAAGAAGTTGGCCAATGCATTTTAAGTAAGGCACTTTTGAAAATAAGAGGCCACAGGGGACATACACCAAGGACCGTGCTGACATTACACATTGACGAAAAACAAAAAAAATCACAGCGCAACAATGACAACTATGTGGATTGAAAATAAAGACTACCTTTGAATTGTTCGTTTAAAATCTATTCTGTATCCGACACCCGAACTTTTAAAAACATCAAGTAATGTAACTGGAATTTAAAGACAACAGCAGGAAGGTAAAGAGATAGGCCGTAGTTTATTTCAGGTAAAAATTTGTGTATAAGAAGCAAAATAGAGACAGACTCATAGATAGCGAGCAGGATGACAGCTATGGTGGCGGGTGAAGTTGGGGGGAAGGGACTGAGCAAACAGGAAAAAGGACTCATGGACATGAACAACAGTGCGGGGACTGTGGGGGGAGAAGGGTACCAGGGGGCTAAATGGTAATGGAAAAAATACAACAAAATTTTTTTTTTAATTTGTGTATAAACTACTTTACCTTTGATAATTTTGACACTTACTGTCAAGTTGGTATATTCAGATATAATTCTATGTCTAATTAAAGTTCTGTGCTGGTATATAGCTTACCTACGCCCAAAATGCATGCTCTCCTGTATTACACGAGTCCTTCTCCAAAATGAAACGAGTCCAAGGAATAACTAGAAAAACAGCTTGGAACAATGATGAAATACAAACTGCTCTACACAGGAACACATCTCCTAACCAGTCAGTTCAACTGCAGAACTGAATTCACTGTGGTGTACGCTATTGCAGAATTGGGCTACTGAACATCATTCCACAAATATTTATTCATATAAATAAGAGGAAGCATGTTTGAAAGATAATTTTATAGGATCTATATACTCATATATTAATTTGTGAATAATGTAAGGTCACTAGCTATGTAATATTCGATGAGAATTGCCCAAACTCAATTGTTGTCAACTAAGAGAAAACTATGAAAGCACTGCATATTTGATTCTTAAAGAGTATACTCTTAAATGTGGCCATTATTATTTGAACTAAAAAGTATTGAGTTAAAACCTAAATAAATTAACAGCAAAATAAATTTTCAAAATAATATATCAAGGAAGTTAGTAAAATGGAGAATGCAGAAAGAAACCGCTGAGTTTAAAAGGGAGACAGCTAACTCTTTCATCCTGGAGGTGGACACGAAAAGGAACTGGGTACGAAAAAAGGCAAAGGAAAGGTTTCTTTACACACACACAGAAATACATTCTAAGGAAAAAACAGTGATCTTTAGATGCTGTGCTGTATAGCGGGCATAAACTTAAATTCCCATTGTTAGCAATGTCCGTCATGAAATAAGAATCCAATTTTTTTAAAGGACAAAATATATGTAGAACAGACAGGAAGACAGCCAGTCGATCCACCAGCAGTAGGAGGGGTGGGGCACAGAAGTCACAGGAGGAGTTGGCTGTGCGCAGTTCACAGGTTCATTCTCTGAGTCAGTTTTCTCAATTGTAAAATGGGCATATGACAGTTATAATTCATCCCACCAACTCCAGAATCTTATAACTAAATTTGACAGAGTGTCTTGAGTCAAATTTGTCATTAATTTTTACGAAAACACTCAAAACCCCTATAGAAAGTAGGGAATAATAGAAGTTAACTCAAAACACAGCATCAGCAATGAAAAAGATATGGTTGCAAATATTGATATAATTTTAGTGGTATCTTTTAAGAACTCCTTAAAAGGCCACTGACTACACAAGATCTAACTTCCTGGGTATTCTGCCACGAAAAAAGATACGAAAAATATATATGACACATGCACCTTTTTTTTTTAATTGTCTTAAAACAACTTTTTTCTTCTTTTGCAATTTTTAGAGAGCAACAAAAGACACGTCAGAGACCATCAGTTGAATTAAAATCACTAGAATAGTTCTGGTTTAAGATAGTGGGATGTAAATAACTATACTGAAAGAGCTTCTGATTTGACCAACAAACTAAATATTTACTCCTAGGAGAAAGAAACAAATGTATTCATAGTGAATGCAAGGCAACAACTAGATGATTGTAATGAATAATGAGCAAGCTATCTTATCAGAATCTAACCCCATTTTAACTATTTTATAATATAGCCTAGTATTACACTAATCATACCAATAACCACAGCATCATCATGTTCAAAGTAAGTACCCACAAAATACATTCAGGGCACTCAAGACAGATTAAACTGATACGGCTCCTGGCTCCTTGTGTCTTACTACTTCCTAAATACTATTAGGCATTAAGAATAGATTTTTCCACTCATCACACATAGAACTAAATAGTCCCTGAGCAGCACAGTATGTAAGGCAATTAAAAGGGCATTGGAAGAGAAGTGGACAGAGAAGCTTACTAAAAGATCAGAATGTATTCTAAAAAGGAAAAAAATAGAAGCCTGCAGATAATTTTATTCTGTATAGCTTAGTACTTTAAAAATCTATTTTAAGCACCAAAATAATCAAAATGGTTCAAGCAGGAGTCCCATGAAAATTACTTCTTGAACACTATTGCTTTCTCTTATCCCCTGTTTCCTATTAGATATTTTTCTTGGACATTAAATAAGTTCCTTGGGTATTTAATTTCTTGAAAAACTTATGTCATTCTGTAATTGTTTACATGTTTGCCATTCACCCCTGGCCTAAGACTTTTGCTGGTTATAAGAAAATAAAACAAACCACACAACTGTCCTTTATCCAAAAGTCCTATCCTGGCTGAAATGGCTGGGATTCCACTGGGCAGACAGTAGTACTCAAGTACCAAGTCACACCCCCTCCTAAAATTACATCAGTTGAAATTTGAATATGCTTAACGCTATGGAACTATACACTTAAAAAGGGTTATGATGGTAAATTTTGTTACCTGTATTTTACCAAAAAATTTTAAAGTGGAAAATAAATTTATAAATAAGGAATATCCTAATATCTTCCAAAAAGGAAGCCAAGCTACATTAGTTGAAAGTTATGACGACGTAGAGAAGTATAGACACAAAACTTTTAAAAGCTTGTTTAACATTAGTTTTGGCATTCATTTTAATATTGCAAACAAGTCACTCTCAAGTTAACCTAAATACTGGATGAGTGCTACTACTGTTCAAGTTGTTTAATCTCTAAGACTCAGGGTTCTTCTTCGTCAGTGGAAATGACAACAGTACAGATTTTATAGAGCTACTAAAGCATTAAATGAGATAAGGCATGCAAAGAGCTTAGTAAGCTCACAGAAATCGCTTCATAAGTGCTGCTCCCTTTATTATCATGACTAGGAAGATGATGATGAAGCTAGTAGGATAAAAGGGCTTGAGGGGTTAGCATTTACCATCTCATTGGCTATCTTCTAAATTTAGCCGAGCGTGTGTGATATAGACCAGCAGTGCTATCTACTGCCATGCCATTGACAACGTTACACATTTAAGACATGAAAACAAAGGTTGACACTGTACTCCTGACGCACAGACCCCTGCACCGGAAGAGGGCTTCATTCTCCCTTAAGGCAGACAATGAAAGACAGGGGCTACCTCTGATGTCCAGTGCCACATTAAGGACACAGGATGCCCTTCATTCCTTAGAAAAGATTCTGCAATTTCTCCTTTTAATCCTTGAAAGGGCAACCCACCCTTGATATGTAGCACACAACATGCAGAATAAACTTTCACAACTTCAAAGTGTGCAGGAAAAAGGCCAAGGAGTCCTGTTGTGAAATCTAAGGTAGAACAGACGGTTTGTACTCTCTAGCAGTGAAAAAGCCATCAGGTCTGTAAAGGGTTTTGTCCAGGGGACAGCAGTAAAGGCAAGAGACCATAAGGATTCAGGAATACTCTGAAGTCAGTCTTTTGGAATTACAATAAGTATGTCTCTCTGGAAAGACAATAGAATACTTGTATCATCTTTCACTTGAGCCATAATTATAAAGAATCAGTGTTGTTTCTGGTCTGAAGATGTACTTTCATACTGCTTCACCACAGACTTAGGGGCCCAGTTCCACTTCTAACTGGGTGATCCTGAGTGAATTCTTTAACCCCTTGTCATCAGCTTCCTTAACCACCAAATGAGTATGATGGTTATAGTACCTACCTCATTGGGCTTGTAGAGATAATTAAATCACACCCCGCCCCCCCCCCCCCCACATACATACCCAGGCTCTCAACAATGCCTAACAGAGTAGACAGAACCTAATAACTGGCTATTATTACCATGTGAAATGGTAGTCATGCTTTCCAAAGAAAATATTAGAACACAAAGTTTCTCAAAGGATTCTTCATTAGAGGGAATAAAATGTAAAAGTTCAGATAGATACTAAACAGTTCACAGTTACTAAAGAAAACGAAGATATGAAATCAGGACACATTATCAATACCAGGAACTGCCGGTCCACAAAGCGCGCCTCAGTCCCCACAAACATCACAGGGTCTCTTAGTCTTACTCCCACCACTGCTAAAACCATAGCATATTACATAGAGTTGTTCCCGAGTATGCCCCCTTTATCCTGTCTTAACATTTATTTACCTGTATGCTGCGCCCAGTAAATCTCTCTATGCCCAGTAAAATTGAAACTCCACGAGGACACAGAGTCTGTTGGCTCTTTTGTTCACCGCTACCTCCCCCGCATCTGGAACAGGGCCTGACGCGGAATGTGCTCACTACACGCCTGTCCAATGAAGGGTCTCTAAAGGGGACATACCTTTTCAAATTTTATATCCTTCATAGCAGCTCATATTAAGTAAGCAATTTTTTCAAAGGAGAGAATGAACAACAGGTATAGCAAGTCTGTGCTCAGACTCTGTCTTTGAAAATCTCTATCATCATTTTTCCATCAATAGTAACATGTTATCTTATGCCTACGAAAGTATGGGTGTTTACGTACAACTTTTACTTTGTCTTCAGAACTTTATAAGCAAATATTATTTCTATTTTAGAGCTTATTATTTTAGTAAACTGAGAATAAGACTGACAACCTCGTTCAAAGTCCTGCTAGGGTGCTGGAGCCAGAATGCAAATCCTAGTCATTTCTGGTTTGAAAGCTGGGGCCCTTGACCATACTGTATGTTCACAGTGGCGTACTGGTGAATGCAGCATCGGATTCAGGTTGAATGCAGAGGGGACAGCTGAGAGGGGAGCTTGAGCCCTAGAAGATGGTGAGTGAGGATCAGGGAGCCAACCCCACTTCAGGAGCCATCACGAAATCAGGCCTGCGGTACCAGAAGGAGGCATCCCCAGTTCCTGGCCCTCACGGGGAAGAGCGTGGTTTCTCTGAATCACTGCCTGGCTCCAGTGACACCCACAAACAGGGCGGAGCAATACAAATCACCAAGCCACAGGGAAACGGACCCTTAATACCTGTTTGTGGATTCGATTCAATCTGTCTGCCTCACTCCAGGAAGGGCTATGATTTTCACCTACTAGCGTGGTTTTCAACACTGACATCCGAATCAAGTGGGAACTTCCAAAACGCACTCACACCTCAAGGGAGGGGAAGACTGGGGATGAAATACCTCTGGAGACTGAGTTTCTTCTTTAGACCAATTATTTAAAAAATATTGTTCTATTGTTCTACGTCTACATTTTAGCTCTCCGTGGTTGTTTTATAAACATTCATATGCACCATTTGGCCATTTCTGAAATATTCACTAAAGGGAGCACAACAGGTATGTCATTTTCACTATCTCCTCCTCCGCCTCAGCAATGTCTTCTCGTGTGAAGCAGAAACAGTCCAGAAGAAACATTGTTAAAAGGAGAGCTGCCCTACAAGAAAGCACCATCCAGCTGACAAGAATTTGCTGTCTGCCCTCGATTTTCTCTCTCCCCCATTAGACACAATGGGATTTTTTGCCAAATTCATATTCCAGAGGAGCCATGAAATTCCCGCAAAGTTCAACATCAGGCCTGACTTAAGATCTTTGAGGCCTCCTGCTAACTTCTTCCCCCTGCAGCTGCCTCGCTCAGGCAAGCTTTTGATCTGTGAGGTCTGGATTTCAAGCTGATACACACAGAGCCTCTTTGATCTCTTATTAAGTGGCTTCTGGTCTCCTGATGCCTTTAGTCTTGCTGCAGTGAAGGTTTTGGAAGTCAGTCGTCATCCTGAGCACACTACAAACTCCACACACCAGGAGTGGGCTCCCTTCCTTTACCCACTTTGCAGGCTTGAAAAGCAATCTTTAAGGCATGAGAGAACTTCCCCAGTAGCCATAATCAATCCACTCCATGAACGCATTACTAAGAATTATTTTTCAAATGAAGCAGCTTAAAATGATTTAAAGGATACAGAACTTTCCCATAAAGGGAAAGGAAGCAAATCCTCTGTGAAAAGATATCTTCAGCCCAGTTGGCACTGGGGCTTACAGTACTTTGATGTTAATAAAAATAAATGTGGATAGGAATCAGGGATGGGCAAAGAGTAGCCTTTATCAGTTCCCCTAAGTTCTGTTAAGCAAAAGTGACCTTTAAATGCAGCTGTGTGATTTGTTCAACAGTAAGCTATACATTTGCAAGACCATGGACACTACCATTAGTAACTGACTACATTTTGCTTAGTACCATTATCTTTTTTTTTAAGATTTTATTCATTTATTTTTAGAGAGAGGGAAAGGGAGGGAGAAAGAGAGGGAGAGAACATCCATGTGTGAGAGAAACAGCAATTGGTTGCCTCTTGCAAGACCCCAAATGGGGACCTGGCCCACAACCCAGGCATGTGCCCTGACTGGGAATTGAACCAGCAATCCTTCCGTTCACAGGCTGGCACTCAAGGCACTGAGCAATAGCGGCCAGGGCATGCTTAGTACCAATATCTTATGCTACATGGGTGAATTGGATTCAAAGAACTCCATTAAAAATAATAACAAACACAAAAACAACAACAAAAGGGAAAAAAGGATCCTGGTGGCCATGTTAGGAGATCCTCTGAGTATTAAATGGAACTTGCAATTCACTCCTATCTCCTATATGTTAGATTCTGGACATAGTATAGGTTTGTGCCTGACTTTTTGATAATACTAATATATGTACAATTGACTCTTAAATAACATGGGTTTGAGCTGTGTGGGTCCACTTATACATGGATTTTTTTTTTCAATAAATACCGTACATATATATACACTTCTTTGTGGTTTTCTTAGTAAAATTTTCTTTTCTCCAGCTTACTTTAGTCTAAGAATACAGTATAGACTACATTAACATACAAAATATATATTAATTGTCTATTTATGTAAAGGCTTTCAGTCAACAGTAGGCTATTAGTAGTTAAGTTCTGAGGGAGGCAAAAATTATATATGTATTTCAACTGTGGAGGATCGATGTACCTAACCCCCACACTATTCAAGGATCAGCAGTACTATATGTTAAAATTATATTAATACCTATTAGATTCTATATCTTGGATTCTATAAACTAACCAGCCAATATGAATGTAAAGACTGGGATTTTGCAAGTTACTGAATATACTATAATAGCATTTATGCAAATTCACCCCCAGTTCAACTCTGGAGGCGAAAATTAAAATCTTTGATTTCTTCCACTTTTATTTTTTAAATCCTCACATGTTTTCTTAAACTGACTTTGGAGAGGGAGGAAACGAGAGAGAGAGAGAGAGAGAGAGAAGAGAAAACCATCAATCAGTTGCCTTCTGTACATGCCTGATCAGGGATTGAACCTGCAGCCTCGGTATGTGCCCTGACAGGGCATCAAACCTGTAACCTTTTGGTGCACATGGCAATGTGTCAACCAACTGAGCCACCCAACCAGGGCTCTTCCACTTTTAAACTCAATTTTTTTGATAAACACAACTAAAACTGGTGGAAGAAATATGATTAGACTTCTGGACACTAATATCAAAGTCTGAGTATAAATAGTTTATGCCCTCTTAGCTATAAAGGTGACAAATTAATTACTGCCAATACAAAGTTGAAACAAAATTGATAGTTATAAATTGCTATCTCTTAATCTGTCTATATCATGGAAAACAATTAGCAAAATACATGTGAGTCTTACAAAGAGTTATGCTCAAGCAATTTGGTAAAAATATATCCAAACTTAAAAGATATATGCTTTTCCTGATGAGTTATTCCACTTCCAGGAATTTATTACAAGATTTATCCCCACCTGTTTACAAAAGAGAATGACAAGGGTACCCACTAGAGCCTCATTTGAAATACCCACTAACTGAGTACAGGAGATTGGTTAAGTGAATTCTTGAACATAGATAATGATATACTATGCAGTCATTAAAAAGAACTAGATAGCTTTATAAATACCAACATGAAAGAACATATAATTGATGAAAGAAGCAATGGGCTTAAAATGCTTGTGACACATTCCATTTATACGTAAAAAAACAGCAACAAAAAACTATTCCTTATCCAACCATGTATGTATAAAATATCCTGGAAGGATAGAGAAGAAAATCAGGAGTATTATCTGGGAGAAGTGAGGGATTGTGTGCAGAGACAGCGTTACTTCTCATGGCATATCTTCATGTACCTTAAATTTTTATGTCACATGTATGTATTACTTATTTTTAAAACATTCTAATGTGTTCAGAAAGTCATTCTCTTGAGCATGTAAGAAAAACATCAATTTAAAGATACATACATGAAATTTGTACAATCCCTTCCTACAACTTTTAAAAGTCTTTTTTTTTTAATACTCACCCAAGGATATGTTTATTGATTTGAGGGGGGTGGGAATATTGATGAAAGAGAGAAACACTGATCGGCTCCCGTACAGGCCCGACCAGGGATCAAACCCACAACCTAGGTATGTGCTCTGCCCTGGAATCAACCCCTCAATCTTTTGGTGTATGGGATGATGGTCCAACCAACTGAGCCACCTGGCCAGGGCCTGAAAGTCTCTTTAAAAGAGAATTCCATCTGATAGAATTAGTAGTCAGGCAAAAACTGTACGCTAAGTTTTTCTTGTCAATACTAAGGCATACCATATCCAAGACAAATACTCCTGGAGTTCAGTAACCCATTTCTTCTATTAAGAAAAACTAATCACTGTTAATTTCTATCAGGAGGAATACTTTCACTATTCTTTCTGATCAATCATTATTTGCCTGTGATCTTTCAAGCAACTTTTTAAAGCATCATTAACAATATTTACACATGAATCCTCTCTCAAAGGCTGTTGCTATTATACTTTCTATTTTTATCTCTCCCAGTATCTGAGGTAAACCCAAAGTCTTTCAAAAATATCTACTTTGACAAAAATTGAGTCTGTCCATACCAGAAGGGAAGAAAAATGAGGCATGGGATATGGGAGGAGGAACTGTTGGTTAATAAATTTTACCTTCTAAATCATTAAAATTCGAAAGTATCAAGAATGGCAATATCATGGCTAATGTTCAAAAATTGGCTAATGTCAAACATGCCTAGTGATTTATAATTATGAGGGGTTATTCAAAGTTCAACATAAATCAAAACACCAGAAAATATCCACTTGCCATGTTTAATTTATAAGGTCAACTGAAGGTAAAATCTACAAAGGTCTAAATTTATTTCAAGCTTTTTGGTAGACTGAAAAAATCAGATTCTCAGACTACCTAGTAATTGTTCCATTACTGAACATTAACTCACAACAAAATACTTGCAATAACTGAAGCTTCTTAAATTTGCAGTAATTTTTGTTTCAAGCAATAAGCACTAGTTCTTACACAATAAATATGAACATCCTATATTAATTTCAATACTTACTGAACTTTCATGTAAGTATTAAAAATGAGAATACTATCTAGCAGCTCGTCTTTAAGGCATGAAAATTTTTTGCAAGCTGAAAAAACAGAAAGATCTGCTGTGAGAATTTATCACAGGGATCCCCAGTAATAAAATGCACATGGAAGCAATTCTCACAAGAAATGAAGCGGTAGAGTATGGTGGTTAAAAGCAGAGACTTTGGGAGCCAACTGTTTGAGTTAAATTCTAGTCCTGCCACATACTAGCAGTGTTGAACTTGGACGAGTTACTTAACCTCTCCGTGCTTCAGGTTCCTCGGTTCTAAAATGAGGATAATAAACCTGACCGGTGAGGCTCCGTGGGTTGGATATGGTCCCACAAAGTAGAAGGTTGCTGGTTTGAGTCCCAGTCAGAGCACATGCCTGGGTTGAGAGTTCGGTCCCTGGATGGGGTGCGTGTGAGAGGCAGCTGATCAGTGTTTCTCTGTCACATCTTTGTTTCTCACCCTCTCTTCTCTCTCCCTTCCTCTCTTTCTAAAAGTAAATAAAACCTTCTAAAAAATAATAAATAAAATAAAATGAGGAGAATAATAGTATCTACTTCATATGGTTCTTGTGAGGAATACATAAAGCATTTAGAACAGTGCCTGGTAAATAGTAAACACTAAACAGATTGTCAGCTCTTACTGCTGAATATGTATTAATTTTATTTGTATAAATGTTAAGATTAATAGTAGTCTGAATATTAGTAATATTCCAAGGAATAAAACCATTTAATGTAAATATTAGGGAATCAAGACAAAGATAACTAGAACACAATATGTAAACCACACTTAGAAACTGGCAAGAAACCATACTACAAAACCTTATAACCAAAGTTCTGAAGGGTTCTATGTTGCTTAGAGTACACAGTTAGCCACAATGTTATTGCTCTTGACAAATTAAGCACATTGCTGTTTTCCATGATACAACCCTATAAGGCACGACGTTACAGTGAGCAATCAATGACTCTTCTAACATGGTACATACACAGAGCAGGATTTTAACTAGCCACCACAGGGAGGAGTCCCTAGGAATATTTGAGGTGAACAAATATTCTACCTTTTTTCAAATCAAAGTCAATAAAGTTACTATCACTTGACCCTAAAATCTAATAAGACTTACAACCTGAACCATATATACTATGTCTCCCCTGTTGCTTTCTCCTTTACCTTTGCTCCAATCTATTTTAAATGCCTTTCAAGAAAATGAATTTCTCCACTTTGCTCTTTGACTGAGCTATAGAACTGCTTAGTAGATTCAGCTCCTTTGTTTCAGGTATTAAAAATATACTTCTTTTCTCTGCTCAGCTACACAGCTTCCATCAATAGTTAACTACTGAATCACCTGTCCAGATAGCCACCCCATATTTCCATGGCCAACTTAAAATCCTTTATCAGCTCATTCATTTTTTCCCTAAGATTTGGCTTAATTTAACGTAAAAAGTAAATTTCTGACCAGTAATCCACAATTGGATAATAAAATATGGCTCATCAAGAGTTGGTAGCTTTTAGCCCTGGCTGGTGTGGCTCAGTGGCTTGAGCACCAACCTGTGAACCAAAGAGTCACTGGTTGGATTCCCAGTCAGGGCACATGCCTGGGTTGTGGGCCAGGTCCCCAGCGGCAGGTGCGTAAGAGGCAACCACACATTGAAGTTCCTTTCCCTCTCTTTCTCCCTCCCTTCCCCTCTCCCTAAAAATAAATAAATAAAACCTTAAAAAAAAAAAAGAGTTGGCGGCTTTTAGCCCTGACTGCTGTGGCTCAGTGTGTTGGGTGTCGTCCTGTAAACCGAAGGGTCCCCAGTTTAATTCCTAGGTATGGTTTGCAGGCCAGGTCCACAGTTGAGGTGTGGGTGTGTGGGATGCAACCGATCGATGTTTCTCTCCCTCTCCCCCCAACCCCTAAAAATAAATAAATAAAATATTTTTAAAAAAGAGTTCGCTGCTTTTTAAATGCAATTTTATCATTAAATTTAGACTTCTCCACACAAAGACATCTAACATTAATTTTCCTAATTTCACTAAATAGTTGAAAGTCAAAACAGTACAAACATGTTATAGTATGGCTCCATCTTTGAGGAAAACTATAAAAACTTTTTGACTTTATTTTTTAAGTTGGATTATTATTAATAATATTGACATTTGCATAATAATGTAACATTTCCACTTCTTCGCACATTAATTTACCTGGCCCACAACAATCCTTTGAGCTAGACATTATCATCCCCATTTTATAAATGAAGAAATTGCATAAGCATCCATGAATAGATGTCAAATATAATTTTGTTAGACTCTTGAGGAATTTCTTACAGAATAACCCATTAGTGAGAAAGTGGTTAACTGAAATTAACATTCCAAAGTAAATTTTCAATCTCAGTGCTGCTAATGCAGGTCCTTTACAACCAGGAAGCTCTCCCACTCTAGTAACACTTTCACCAACAGCTAAGGTGGCCAACATGTTTCCACTACACTTCTTATTCTACACATGCTAAGCCTGGGGGTGGGGGTGGGGACCTGCACTGGTCCTGTTCAGCCATCCAATAAATTCTTACAGGATGCATCAAATATGATGATAACCAGGAACACAGCCTTTAATGGCTTTTGCTAAACTGTCCCCTAGTCTTGCAAAAAATATTTGTAAACTTTAAAATTTACTACCTAAGTACAACAAAGAATGATGTAACCAATTAATTTAACTTGGCCAAAACCAAATTTAAACTGTGTTTACATGTCATCTAAATGTCATGGGGGAGGACATAGGCAGACATGGCTTATCTCTTCCCACAACCACATCAAAATTACAACTAAAATATAGAATCACCATTATTCAGGAACATCAGAAATCATGTTGAATGAAGTCTGACAACTATGGCATTGAAGAAACCACATCCATCCATCCAGGCTGGTAGGAGGGGTGTGGATGTGGAATGGGCTGGCTCCATACCCATGTAATAAAAATTTGGGAGGTATATCTTGGGAGCCAAGAGTTCCAGACCCACACCAGGTGCCCCAGCCCAGGATTCTAGTGCCAGGAAGATAAGTCCCCACAACCAGCAAGGACTGAGTCAGTAGAGGATGCTGCTGGAGCCCTAAGCAGTTCATCTTGGGGAACCCACACACAGACTCACCTGCTCAGACTAGCTCCCTTTGTGTTCCAGCACCAAGGCAGTATCTTGAAGGGCACCAGTGAGTGGTATACAGGGAGAGATTGAAATGTTTGGCATCGGGGCAAGCAGAGGCCATTGTCCCTTTGATGAGCCCTCCTCTCACAGAGCTAATAGGCTGGTGCCATATCTGAGACTCCATCAACCTGGCTAACACTGTGACCCACCCTGGAGATCCACAGAGACTCCACCCCACCCAACTTATGGGCCCACCCAAGATGCTTTTCCATAGAAATGCCTGGTCTTTGCTCCTAAATCCTATCAAAGAAGCAGCAGCTGCTTGAGTGATAGGGGAGGCTGTGCCACTAGACACTACAGGGCACCTACTACATTAGGCCACACTACCAAGACACGGAATCAAAGCAGTTCTACCTAATACATAGAAACAAACACAGGGAGGCTGCCAAAATGAGGAGATAAAGAAACATGGCAAAAAGAAAGAAACAAACAAACAAACAAACAAACATGGTCCAAATGAAAAAAACAGATCAAAACTCCAGGAAAAAAAGTCAAATGAAATGGAGATAAGCAATCTTTCAGATGCAGATTTCAAAACACTGTTGATATGAATGCTCAAGTAACTTCGTGAGGACCTCAGAATCACAAAAAAGACCCAGTCAGAAACAAAGGATACACTAATTGAAATAAAAAACAATTTACAGGGAAACAACAGTAGAATGGATGAAGCCAAGAATCAAACCAATGATTTGGAACATAAGGAAGCAAAAAAACAACCACACAGAACAAGAAGAAAATGGAATCCAAAAAAATGAGGATAGTATAAACAGTCTCTGGGACAACTTTAAGAGGTCCAACATTCTCCTTATAGGGGTGCCAGAAGGAAAAGATAAAGAGCAACAAATTGGAAATCCATCTGAAAAAATACTTCCCTTATCTGGTGAAGGAAATAAACCTGGAAGTCCAAGAAGCACAGAGAGTCCCAATTATGATGGATGCTAAGAGGCCCACTCCACGATATATCATTAAAAGGCCAAAAGTTAAAGATAAGGAGACTCTTAAAAGCAAGAGAAAGGAAGTTAGTTACTAGAAGATTTCCAGATGGGAAGGAGAAGGAAGAGAATGGGTGAGGAGGTGAGAAGCTTAAGAAGTACAAATAGGTAGTTACAGAATAGCCCTGGGGATGTAAAGTACTGTACAGGAAAGGGAGTAGCCAAAGAACTTATACATGTGACCCATGGACATGAACACTGATGTGGGGACTGCCTGAGGGAGTGGCAGTGCTTAGTGGAGTGGGGCAAAGGGGGAAAAATCAGGACAATTGTAATAACATAATCAATAAAATATAATTAAAAATAAATGTCATGGTGGAAAACAGTTCTATATTCCATTTGACAAATGGCGAAAACATGCTGTGTACAAATGTAAATGTACTCAAGACTGACTTAAGAAAAACATTCAGTTTAAGATTTTTTCAAAAGTTTAGATACAGAAGTAAATAAGCTGAGCCCTTTAACATAAATCAAAGAAGCATTTATAAAATATTCTCCTATTAGTTCTTTGAGAAGCACAAAGGCAAAAAGAATATCAAACTTTTCTTTTGCAGAAAAATTACTACATACAATTCATGCAGAAATGAATGTCAGTACTGCATGTGTAATAATGTGTAGTGAGGAAGATGAGGGGGGAAATCCTAGAATCTAATAAAAATTAAAAAAACAAAAGGTATGTTACAATACATTGCTATAGGAATGCAGTGAAAAAAAACCCACTGCATATTTAGAACACATATTTTTTAAAGTGTGAAGCTCAAAGCTCAAAGAAATGTTTTCATTAACTGGAGATTAACCTGTTAAGAACTATCAAGTTTTTTCCTACCTTTTACTGAAGTTTTTTTAGTGTCTAAAGCACTTGTCTGCTTTAAATGTATAATATTCAAAACCTAAAACTTGCAGATAATGACATTTAACAGGATAAAAGCAATCATGATGACATATTTATTATGTAAGATGTAAAATATATTTTCCAATGGTAATATATATTATATATATTTTCCTATATATGTGCGTGTGTATATACATACACATGTACATATGCATGTATATGTATAGGAATACATATATGTACACATATATGTGAATATATGTGTATATAAGTATATATATTCCAATGATAATGAAAATGTGGCTGAATCTCCAAGACCACATCTGAAAGGTATTTTCTAAACTAAATCCCGGTTATCAGGATGCTTAACAAGAAATCCCACTGAATGCGTTCATTTAGTCACAGTTAATTTTGGCTAACCTAAACTTTCTGCAGTCATTCTGCAAATATTTGTCAATCACCTACCATGTGCTAGGTAACAGAACTACCCTGGGGAAGAAAATAATGACATATACTGGCCATTTGTTTTATATGCTCTAATATTAACCAATGTATAAACTTTCAGAATCTTACAGTATTAATATTTTCTTCTATTTCCCAAAATGTATATTATTTGGTATCAACAACTCATAATTCAATAATATTCCAAAGAGAAGTCCTGATAACTAAGAAGGTTATCTGGCACAGAAATATGCCAGCAAGAAGGAAACAGATACAATCTATTTCAGTAATCTTAAATCACACTGCCAAAATACGAAATTTAATGTCTTACATAATGCCTAAAGTATTTTTCTTTTAATCTATTCCCGATTGCCTTATCATATTAAAAATAAAAGAATTGATTTTTATATCACTTGGCATTTTATCTGCTTTGATAGAATACATTTTGCTTTACTAAGCCACAATGTGTTTAGGCAGCACAAATGTATTAAAATATGCTTCTTAAAAGTGAAGATATTTCTTGCCAACAGTTCTAATTCCCATAATCATCGGAAGTTCTAAAAGTACTATGAACTGGTAAACTGGTAAGACGTATAGATGCCTTATTGTGACCTTTCACATCATCTGCCATCAGTAACTTTACCCTAGTCATATCTGGGGTACATATAAATATATAAATATCATGTGTCCCATTATTAAATATAAATATATAATTTCACCAAGTAGAAATTGCACATTTAGGTAAGCAAACCTATAAAATCCTCCATGTAAAGGTTAGGAATAGGAGGATAATTGGGAATGACTACTAATATGTACAGGGTTTCTTTTGGAGATGATGAAAATGTTCTAAAATTCGACTGTGGTGATGGCTGCATAACTCTGAATACTAACAGCAACCAAACTGTATGTTGTAAATGGGTGAATTTTACATATATAAAATATATCTCAATAAACCTAGGGGGTGGGACCTCTATATAAAAAAACTCATCAAGTCCCAATCTGTAAAAACATTCATGGGTATAAAACTATTGCTTCTTTTATTATATCATCCATCACTTTATTGACTAAGGGAGCTATCAATCGCCAAGTTAACAATGGAAACTATGACACCTCATCTTTGGACAATAGCACTATACATCAAATCGTTCAGTTCTGCCTAAGTCAATGGGTACATTGAACAGTTACCACTTCACATAAAGTTAATACAACTAATCACTCCAAAAAACTCTATGGAGGTCCTTATACCTGGTAATCCAAAATGCTGAATCCCAAGCCTTTATGATCTTTTACTAGTTCAACAATCTTGACTTCAGGAGACCATAGTGCTAATTCCCCATCATCATCTTCTTCCGTGTTGACATCTACATTGTGATCAGCCTGAAATACCAAAGAAAATAAATGCTTCACAACACTGTTCTTTGAATTCTGAAAAGAACATATCAATAATCTCATAGCTCCTTCTCAAACTGGGGACTCTCTTCGGCATGCGTAGTTTTTCTATCTAATCTTTTTAAAGGGACATGCACTGGAGCATATACACTCTAGTATAAGATTCTCATGAAAATTCAAGCACTTAAAAATGCAGATTGTTCACATTAGGGTTTTTAAAAAAATGTAAAGTATCCATTTCATTCAAAGTATTAACACTGACCTCTTATACTTCAATGAGTTCTGTCATCCCATTAGAAGCATAAAAGGAAAAATATGCAATTTAAGAAAAAATGAGAACATCATACAAAGTCAAAGCTTGTAAGACATTTAAGTAGCAATACCTGAATCCATAACTATAGTAGAGAGAGAGAGAATGCCAACACAGAGAGAGGCCAGGACAGGACACAGAGAAACCACTTCTGTTGTCTCCTAGAAGTTTTCAAGAAAAACTTCACAAGAAAAATAAGGCTGAAAAAAAAAAAAAAAACCCAAGTCTTTGGGAGTCATGTAAGTCTAAAAACAAATAAAAATCACTGACATGAAATAATGGCAATCTCATCTTGGAGGAAGTACATCAGCACAACTATCCAGCACACTGGTCCTGGGTTATTTCTCCTGACCTCACACCCCAAATCCTGCTATTCTAGGCCTCCCCTCCTCTCAGAGAAAAGAGTCACTGCCGTATGGAATTCTCGGAAGCTAAGTGATACAGGGTCAACGAGTTAACTATGCAGAACGAGAATAGCTGCTCCAGCCTTCTGCCTTTATACTATTAATAGCACTGTATTGTTGTTTTTTATATGATTTAACTTCCCCAAAATACTCTGAATTTCCATCTGAAGCTCAAGAATTATATTCTTTTTCCTTTGTAGCCCTAGCAACTAACAAAATGTCTGACTCATGGGGTAGGATGAGAACTCTGAGCAGGTGCCATAGAGTTTACCATGGTTATCCACTCAACCCACAGCAATGCCTGGCTCACCACAACCACTCAACAAATATTTGATCAAGATATATTAGTATTGATCAAATACAAATCATCCATCCTTCAGTGGGTTTTCCGTGCAACTCTTTTAAAATAAAGCTACAGACTAAGTAATGATTTTTAAAAGTAGACTTCTTAAAACTGTAGGTAATCCTGATAAATAAAATGAGAGTGTATTATTTCTACAATTATAATTTTGAGTGACCTGTATAAGAAAATCCACTTAATGGAATCAAAGTTAGGGGGGAAACCCCTCTAATATGGAAGAGTAAGTAAGGCACCATAGCTAATACAAAAACATGTTTTAATTAAGGTTGGTCCAAACCTCAAACTGTCCCTGCAGGACTTGGAAAGTCAATACGCAATTCATGGTGGATTCAATCTAAACATGGGAACAATTTCTTGGTTCTTGAATTACAAAACTTGAAATTAGTGGGAATGTTATGGATCAATAACCTCTGTATATATCAGCCTGATGTGAGGAAATGATATACTTAAAAAGAAAACCCTATACCTTCCAATAAAAAGTAAAGTTCCAATGGCTAATAAAATATGATTGATGTTTTACTAGGGTATTTAATACCCTCACTGATTAATGAGCATTAGAATTTTGGCTGAGCTACCTAACCAGATAGAGTTTAAAAACCTAAGATGGCACTGGGATAAATGAAAATAGAGACAGATGGAAAAGACAGCCAGCATTTAAAAAAACACACACATACAATTATAAAACCCAAGTTTATAGAAATGTCAAGGCATCTAAGGTACACAAGATATTATTTTCCAACCTGAAATATATCACTTTGATACAATCAATTCTGCATAACTCCTCTATTTACAGAATGGAAAGCAATCAACTAATGGGCAACAAGGCTGACATTTAGCATAATTCAGAGCTGTTGTTTACCCATTGTGGTAAAGTATGACAGATGGGAGGATAGAGTCAGCAAGCTGGGCCGGTAATTTACACACCCTATAAGATTAGATTAAAGGCATTTTTATCAACCTTTAAAGGTAAGCCATCACCCACATTGAATTTTAGTAAAGATAGTAAGAATCACAAAAGTGTGGCATTTGAGTCCCTTCTTTGAAGTATGTTTTACTAAAGATAAACATTTAAAAAGAGATTCTCCATCAATAATTTACCAAGCACTTTTTATATGCCCAGGACAGAATAAAAACACTATGAAATACAAAATTATTTTAAGATATGACCTCTGCCCACAGGAGCTGACAGCTTCTGGTAAAAACAAACTTAATCATAGGTGTCTGTGACTTATGATTAAAGTCACAGTATCTGTGACTTCCGATCTCCAAAAGGACAGTTCATGTCCTTTCGGAGATCAGAAAACCAACGCGGGTGAACAGGAGGAGTCAAGAATAGCTATCACCAACTTTTACTGAGCATGTTCCACATGCAAGGCATTGTGCCAGGAACTTTGCATACACTGCTTCATCTCTTCCTCACACAAACGGATGAGGCGGGTAAGTGCTCTAAGTATCCCCACTTTTCAGAAGAAGAATATGAACAAAAAGTCAAGTCATTTGCTCAAAGATTCACAATCACTGTGTGGCAGAACAGGATTAGAGTCCCTGTGTTTTGAAATTCAGACCACAGGAGGTAAAAGGAAAAGCCCCATGATCTAAACTTTTGTTAACAGAATTATAATCTAAAGAGTCTGGAAAGGTGGAAGCAGCATAACAGATAAGGTTACAAATGGCATAAGATGACAAAGCATGTGCCTAAAATAGTTTTCATAATTACAATGCTCTTTTAAGAAAAAGAGTTCCAAGAGCATAGAAAGTGTTATTTTATTCTCTGACCTTCTAGAGGATTTTACAGCAATTTTTAGAATTACTTTGAAATTGGTCATAGATCTTGATATTTTTAAGGCTCTGGAAAAGGGGAAGTCCATTAGATATTCAATACTCATCAACGTCTTAAACTTATTAAGATGAACTGAGTTAAACTGGGAGCCAAAAGTAATAAGCCCAAGCAAATACTAAAAAAAAGTTCTCTAAAATCAAAGTGCATGCACATTAATGTCCCCAATATTTCAAGGAGGAAAAATGTTTATGACATTAAGTGAAAAGTAATAATTTGAAAGCCATGCATTATTGCCACTGAAAGCTAATGTAGTCAAATAGAAGAAGGGGGTAATATTTTCCCCTGTCTTCATATTGTAATACACCCTCTGGGGCATCCTTGATGAACAGGGGTTCCTATGGGAACTGCATTACTCTAGTACCTCCATCTCAGGAAGAGAGGCTTCGGTGGTCCTTGGTTCATCTACAGAGGCTTCATCATCAAACAACCGTCGACAGCAAACCAACGTAAAGGGGGGTGGCACTTCTTTAAGAAAGGAGACTGCTTCTCGACGTGATTTTCCATACAGCTGCACACCATTGACCTACAAAGACAAAGGTAAGTCAGAATGAAGGAGGCTCCAGATGAAAAAAAAAATCTCTGGTTTACATCAACCTATCAAAATGAAAATAGGGTACTGTTTTACTTTCTTTGTATACAAAGGACCTAAACTTAACAGTATTTTAGTAGTAACTAACAACATCAGAAATCCTTAAAATTTATAAAAACTGAGGCTCAGCTTTCATCGAACTTGGGTGAATAAAGTATAAAATGTGTGCAGAGTATTTGGCTGGGTATGTGATCTGCCTAACTTTTCATACCTCCGTGGTTTTCTCTTTCTACATTCAAACGCTACACACTTCTACCTATCTCTCCTTAAACACATTAAATATCATTTACAGCCTTAAGACCATTTCCTCTTGCTTTTTCAATTTCTAAGGATATCACTGTAGATACTAACACTAATTTTAAGGCTGTTAATAGCTGTGGAACTTCCAATGTGTAGGTAACAAAATCCAGGCTACTAGGCTGTTAAAATTTAGCCTCAGTTCACAATTTTCTTTTACATCCCATAAGCTCTCAATATCAGATGGAGAGAAATCACTTCTTTTGAAAACTGCATAGAACTTTGTATCAGTTCTATTCTCACATGCTACGCTGACACAGTTATCAACTGTAGAAAGTGTGTCAGTTTTCAAACTATTTTTTATATCCTATATGTTTAAAAGAACAAAAAGGTAATCAACTATTTCTTAATAATGAGTAATGTTTATCATCCAAATTATCTAAATTTCATATTCTTTTTCATGTATAATAACATTTTGCACCAAAGATGATTTATAAAGATGTTTATTCTAACTTTCCATATATGTGACTTTAGATCAAGGACCTCTGCCAGTTCTGACTAAAAGCCCCAAAAAGCTAATCTATCTGGCTACTCCCAAAAGGCTGAGATATGAACACAAACCAAGCAACAAATAATCTTTTCATATCTAACTCTACCTTCCTGGGAGGGTTCAGCAACATTACTAGTTTTAAAGACATTTCTGGTCTGGTGTTTACTTCTGACAGGTGCAGCACTAATGTCCAGAGACCTGGTGGGGCTGCCTCTCCTGGGAGGAACTTTCCACAGAATCTGTCATTGTTCAGAGAATAAGAGCACAGTGGGTTGTTGGAAGCAGCCCATCAGCAGTGATCTGAGCCCTGAATCAACTGTCCCTGGGAACAACTCTCAGGCCTATAACATACCAAGTACTTAGCCATCAGGCCAGACAATCTCGCTGCCTCTTAATTATTTACAAAGAAATCACCACATAGTAAAGAGACCCGTATGTGCAGCAGGGAGCTAGCCCTAGTGGAAAAGCAAGTATCTCCCAAGACTTTGACAGATGAAAGGGCCCAGGAGACAGCAAGCTCAGCAGCAGATGAAGGTATTCCTTGGAAGAATTATAAGGTGGTCTACACCCTAAAATGGGCAGGGAGGTACCCATCACTGGTCACGCCATGCCCATGGTACCAACTGGGGCCACAGCACAGAAAGTTCTAAAACCAACCAAATGGGTAGTAACTTACCCTGAAAAATAAAGCAAGCACATACAATTAAAGCAGGAATTCTACCCATACACAGTATCGGTTTGTGTTTCACTCTACTTCAACAAATTAGAAAATCACTTTTCAGGTTTTTATCTTGGAGTACATTTAAATATTTATTTGGCTCATTATTTATTTATTTGAATTGTCTCCAATTATTATGGCAGTGCCTGGTAGTCCTCCTCACTGCACTCTGTCTCCAAAGGGACTGGTCACATTTCCCATTACCAGCTCCTATCTAAGGGGATTTATGGCTGCTGGAAATAGCTGCTCTGGGCTGAGACTTGGCACAATGTTCTAACCCCACAGCATATTTGTGTTTCTGGTTTTAAACTCTAAGGAGTACATTAAACACACACACACACACACACACACTCACTCTCTCTCTCTCTCTCTCTCTCTCTCTAAGTTCAGGAGTTTATTTGGCTAACTTTACAGAGATTTTTAAAAGTTATTATTTCTACATTTGGTTACTCAGAAGCAGCCAACTTGTACTTTATTTTTTTTTAATTTTTTTTATTTGTTGTTCGAGTACAGTTTTGTGTCTTTTACTCCCATCCCAGCCAACCCCTCCAGCCCTCCCCATCTCCCTCCCCCAACTTGTATTTTAGAGTTCACAGTATTTCTCTAGGTCTTTCAACTTGAGATCCTCGGAAGTGCTGTCAAGTCTCAACTGTTCAGACTGTGACTAGAAAGTGCAAACACACACACACGTGTACTCGTTTGCAGAATACATAATACCGTACAAGTATTGTGCCGCTACATTACCGCATTCAATCCTAACTCCGCCTATCACGTAAAGACTGCTTATGCCTTTCCAGAGTGATAATATTGTCAACATGTCACAGTGAGATAATGCTTTAGAGTTTTCATGGATGACACTCCATTAGATCCTCACAAACACATAACAAAGTAGGCATTTATTGATGAAGAAACTGATTCTCAAAAAGTTAAGTGACATGCCCAGGGACATGGTTATACTGTGGCAAATTTAGAACCAAAAGCAGCTCTTCTGACTTGCAAAGCTGTACTTCTTTCTGTATTCCAAGTTCTTTCACCAAAAATCTGCACTTACAAATGCGTGTTTTCATGCTACCTTATCACACCACATTCTATTACAAGGTTGAAGGCCTATGGAATTCTAGTCTTGGCTAAGGCACAGAGGACTGACTCAGTTGATGGCTGGGATCATTTATACTTGGTCTACTCAGATCCAGCTAACATTTCTTTATCACCTACCACATACTAGTAGTGAATTATACACCAAATTATACACTAAAAATGCTTAAAATGTAAATTACATGTTATGTATATTTTACCACAAAAAAGTGAACTACACTGATTTTGGCTTGTATTTCCACATCTCCCAAACTAATATATCTCATTTCTCCATATCTAACAACTACATATGAAACAGATGGCTTCCAAATGGTCTCCAATCTACAGATTGCCATGTGTGATAACCACAAAGCTATGCCATGTACCCAGCAAATTAGAAAGACATGATTCAGAACAAATAAAAAACCATAAGTGATACAGTAAAACCTAGAGCATTAATCTGCCAATAAGCGTCCCAATATCATTCCATCAACAGCTCTAAAATAACTAACTTACTACATTTTACAAGACTCCAATGTGCTGCCCTCCCAAACCTATGGCAGAATTTGACAGTTAGTCATAGCCCTTTTCCCTCTAACCTTAAAATCATACTCTTCCAGGTGGCTAGACACTGCTAAAAAAATGCATTTTCACTCAACAAAAAACCTATTTGAGAGCTTTGTCATTCCACTTTGAGAAAACAAATTTTAGAAAGAAATTTCTATAATCAAGGCTTGTGGGATTCTAATCTTGGCTAAGGCTATTAGGCTGATTCTGTTAAACCCAAACTAGGGCTTCTTGTGTTTCCTTAACTCTTGGGAAAAATAAATCTCTTCTATCCAGTCTTCTCTAAGTTTGACCATTCCCCACATCTTTTTTAGGAGTGTACAAGTAGTGTGATGTATTTAATAACAGTAAAAAAGGAGTTAGAAAACATGAACTAAAGTTATCATTCTACCAGTGTAAAAAGTTGGAGGAAATCAATGCCTTATTTTCTTATACGTAAAATTAGGGGTTTCAGTATTGATTGATTTGTTTATTGTATTTGTTATAGAACTTATAAATTTTACCTCAAGAAGTTCATCCTCGGGCTGAAGGAGATTCAGTGTATCAACAGGACCACCTGGAGCAATCGAAGAGATGTAATGGTGCCCATCAAAGGAATCCACTTCCATGCCAAGCCTCAGAGTGTGAATGGGCAGGAGCTGCAACAAAGTACAGGGTAGAAACATCAAACACCACAGTGACCTGTCTGGCTGTTAATTCTCCAACAAGCACTTGACAGAAAAGCCCCACCCCTTGAATCAGATCACCAAAATCCAAAAAGAGGACAATATGGGAAAAGTAGCCTCAAGTAAATTATGAAGTTGCTTATCTTCTTGTTCTGACTCCTTTTTTCCATTTTAGATTCCCTAAGAATAAAGAAGCAGACACACAAAGTCCTACCTTCAGTTCTAAGCCCGAGGCACTCCAAACTTCCCAGTACTGATTCTGTGTTTCACTTTTCTGCAGGGTTTCCCATCTCCCAGAACATCCTCATTCCTCTTTATTATCTAATTAACTTCCATGCACACTTCAGTACCAAAAGTGTCATTCCAGAAAGTACTTCCTGATATCTGAGTTAACCCACCTCCCTTGCGGGGTCCAGTCCGATCCTGGGCACATTGCCATCACAGCTTACTACATAACTGTGTTTAAAATGTCTGTTTTCTCGATTGTTCCCCCTGCCTGAGTGCAGAATCACATCTCCTCTCTCTATAACCTCAGGCCCTGAGACAGCACCAGGCACAAACATGGGCTCCTTCAATGTTATCTGACTCTAATAGAAAACATTTTTTTTATTTTTTAAAAAAGTGTTGTTTGAACTAATCCAGGATAGATGGCACCTCATTCAAGATGTCCTTCTCCAAACGACTTCTGATTTGTGGGGAGGTATGGGTGTGTAGTAAAGAGGTAATCATTCTAGGTTGGTGCCATTGACTTAAAAGAAATTACATAAGCTAAGAAATGAATCAAGAGCTAAGAAACTAGACAATGTCACAGGAAAGAGATGAGTGTCTTGGTGTTGTTGGCTGCAAAGTTCAATGGCATTCAAACTCCATTCCTTTGACTTTCAAAGACTGAGCTAATGATTTTCCGTTGTGACTACATAAACTCATATATGGTAAATGATACTAATTATGATTTATATTTCCTGTACCAATAGTCCATTTATCTAAGAACACCAGGCCTATCCCAACTGTATATTTGATAAGGAGAAAACCCTACACAAGTTGCAATGCAACCACAACATGGCTCTTTCCCTTTTATTCCCTATTCTCTGTGACCTCTGGGCTTGTCACCTCCCCTTAGTCATCTGCTCTGAATCCACAGAGTTCCACAGGCCTTGCCTCAGACACCACCTGGGGCTCATCTCCCTCCCACTACAGTCACACAGGCAAATTTGAAGTGGCAAGCAGTCTAGCTGACTAAGACCTCGATGACTTAAAATAGGCATAAATGACTTTTGGCCCTGGGCTAATTTCCTGAAAAGTAAGTTCTCTTGACCACCAAGCACCCCAAATCTACAACTACCTCTGGCAATAAGATGTTCCAACTCTCCAAATGAAAGATTTAGATTGTTTTTACTCTTACTCCCTCTCTGATTTCTTTATTTCCCACTGCTGCCACTTTATTCTCTCCTCTAGACATTGTACCAAATCTGTACACTGAGCTAGAAGAAGACATTACTGTTATTTTCTTTAACAGTGAAAGGTGAATAAAAACTCTCAGAGAAATGCCTCTGTGATAACAGTTTATTCACCCATCTCAGCCAACTCTCTTCCTTCCTTTGTTTAGGAGTCAAATACTCTGGCAGAGAGTGGTCAGTGGGTCTACCTGTACATCATCTGCAGTGGGGTACTGAAGCCTACCACTAAGAGCAGGTTGTTCAATTTTCAGGAATTTTGCAAACCAGTTGTTAAATAGCCAGTATTAAAAATTAGATTATATAAGGTTACAATTAAATAAATACTAAAAATAAATGTAGTAAGTTTTCAAAATCCATCACTTCCTAATTATTTTTAACATATTTTATCTGTGTTCTTGAAGTGACTTCTGTTATATATGTATGGTAAAAACACTACGAGTGAAGGGGTGACCAGCTGAAAGAGATATAAGGAATGATTTGGTTAGTTGCTGAATGCAGCGGATTGGGTAAAGAAACAGTCCTGCCCCCACAGAGAAACCTGCAACGATGAAGTGCTACTTGGAATCCTTTCCAACTTAGCCTTCAGTGATGTCATTTTGGTAGCTTGAAGCCTACCAAAATGTAGGACTGTTATATACCACACATATGTTACAAATTGGAACTGCTTCTTTTAAAATTTCTTTTTGAGAGTTAGATTGGACCAGCATAGTACTCATCTGCAGTCTAGGTTGCTACCTAGCATGTATTTACAGGATATAAACTATGTGCAGGGCTTTGAGCTATGAGCTACAATTATAGGGTAAACGAAAGAAACCGTCTCTACCCTCATGGAACCAACATCTAGTGTGGAGACGGACAATATATAAGCAAGAGAGAAAGCAGATACATGCAAACAAAAGATTCACCAGCAAACAAGTGAAAAATAAACAAATAATTATTTATTGTGATAAGTGCTATGAGGGAGCTAATATGGGTCAAGACATCAGACATAACTGGTGCAGGCCATTTTGGAAAGTTGGCCAAGAGCAGGTTTCAAGAACAGAGATGGGGACACATTTAAGTTGAGACTTGAAGGATTAGAATGAATCAGCCCTACAAAGACCTGCTAAGAGACTCCTTGTGGGGGGTAAGTGGAAAAGATTAATCTCTATATTTTTGGTTTGAGTAACTGAATAGACTGTGGTAGCAATTTCTGCATAGAAATGTGTCCAAATTAAAACAAAGACATTGCTGTACACACAGAGATATTTGCTGCTTATAAAACAATGTGCCCCCCATAAAAAAAAAAAAAAAAAAAAGAATTGAGGAGGAAACTGATTCCAATCTCCCATTCCAGCCCTTTATCAATCCTGCTCTATTCACATGGTTGAACCACAGCCCTTGCCTCAAGTCCAAGGAATAGCAGGCATCAAGAATAGGTTGAAGCACTGAGGAGCAGCAGAGGCTCACCCATGGAATCCCTTGCTCACCAGACACAAGGCTCTGCCCTTCTGGCCTATTCTAGCTCGTATCTATAAACACCACATTCTCCCTAGAAACTTAAACCACAAGCAAACACACATGCTCCATCTTTAATCATGCTGAGCAAATAAACCAGAAATGATGTTTACAAAGTCTGTCAATCTGAAAGAGGCCTACCTAATATTAGTTCTGAATATAAATCTGAGTGCAGCTGGGTTTCTGAGACTTCGCATTACAGTGCTGCGGGCCTCTCTGCAGGAGCAGGACTGTTTAATTACCTGTCTCAGGTTCATTTAGCAACCAAACAAATCAACCATTCCGCCTGTCTCTTTCAGTTGTCCAGCCCTTTGGTATTCTGAGTTCCTAGAGAACAGAAAGTGCTAAAATGACAGCAGCGGCTGCAACAGACAGATGACTGACATCTTCACACACATTGCCTGTAATGCTTTTTGATGCTTATTCAATGCACTTTGCAAGGGGTCCTATTGTAATGGACAAAGCTAATGAGCAGCAGGATTGTCATGATCCTAATATGAAGAGTAAAGGATGCAAGGAAATGTATCCAAGGAAAGTGTGGCCATGGTGTGATTTACCGTCAGTGCTAAAATGATAAAGATCAAAGGAGGCCTTTAACCCATGAGTTAGAGATATCTGTCATGAAACAAACCACAGCTCATTCATTTTGCTAAAAGCTCTCCTGTTAGGACCCTAAAACAAGATATCAAAATGCTCAAGTAGGAATATAAATGATGTTGCTCAGTAAGGGAAAAAACTTCTGGAAAGGAATATGTATGTCAGTGGGATGGTGAAGAATGCTTCCAAAAATGTTGAACTCAAAACGGAACAGAAAGAACCCCATAACTAGTTCTAATAACACACACACACAGAATATTAAATTTATGTTTAAAGATTAGGTGGAATGAGGTACTAAATGTACAAGTAAGAATCAAGCTTTCAAAGAACAGGCTACAACTTCTAAACTAAGGGCGAAACACAGCATGGCGACCTCCAGAGTTAGGTGTGTTCACTCAGGCAATGCAAGACAACTTGTCAGGGCTTGATTTATACATTAGTACTTCTCACCCATCTGAAAGCTTAATTCTGGATATTCAAGAAATAAACACTATGTGCTTTGTTGTACAGAAATACTTTGAAGGTTCTCTTCAGTTTCCTAACACCAAGGTCAAGTGTCAGCTATCACTTAACATTTGAGATATCATTTATACTAGTTACATGTCTGGCCCATGTGATATCTGAGCTTTTGACATCTGATTTAACACTTTATACTTAGGACTCTTTCTCTTCCTTTGCTCATGATATTTCCTCTGCCTGGGACAGTCTCTGTTCTTATTTTCGCAAAGCCATTTTTCAGAGTATAGTTGAAATATCATCCTTCCAAGAAACTTCCTTCATCTGTCTTGAAGAAGTAAGATCTCTTTCCTTGAATACACTTAAGGCATTTTAGCAATACCTGAGCAATAATTCTCAATGTAGTGAGGCAAGGAAGGAATCAGTTTGTTTTGTGGACCTCGCCCCAAACCTACAGGATCAGAATATTGGTTAGGAGAAAGAAATAGGGCATTGTATTTTGAACAAACTCCTCTGATTTTTCAGAGACATGGAAAGGGAGTGAGAAAGAGAGGGAGAGAAACACTGATCAGTTACCTCTTACATGTGCCCCACCCTGGGACTGAACCCAGGCATGTGCCCTGACTGGGAATCGAACTGGCTATGCTTCACTTACAATGCCCAACCAACTGAGCCACACTGGTCAGGGCTACTCTGATGTTTCTGATAGGCCATTTGCCCTAGTTGATGACCACTGTTACCACAGTTGTTTGAGTCCAGCAAAGTATACAATTACATGCTTGAGAATTGGTGACAGAGGTTGGTTGCCTCTGCAGGGGAGTACAAGGGAACTGGGATGGGAAGGAAACTTATTTTTTGCAGTACACACTTCAGTAACTTTTTAATTTTATGTCTTGTCCATATATTATCTACTCAAAAGGATAAAGAATGGCACAAACTTAGAAGTCAGGTAACCGTTGATTTGTTTCCTGATTTTGCCACTTACTAGCTACATAGGATTTTAGAAGTCACTTTATGCGCCTGCTACTCAGTTTCCACCTATTAAAAATGGAAAGGAGGAAATAGCTCCTGACCAATAGGGTAATTGTGAGAAACAAAAGAGATAATGTATTTAAAGCAAAGAACTAACTCTGGTAACCAAGTAGTAACACCCACTGCAACTCCTGGAGGTCCCAACCATCCCACTATCTTAAAAACTGTATTCACTCAGGTAGAGTGAGAAGGAAACTCACATTTTAATGCCCTTCCTAAATCACATTCTCTGAGCCAGAAAGAATTATGATTTAGGAGGGAAATAAAGTGAAATCTGTCAGTCTGCCTTGTCAAACCCAGGGAACAGGACTTGGTATTTTCATTCCCCACAACAGGGATATTACTAATGCTCATTCCGTATCATAACTGATGGCCAGCAGAAAGGTCACAGGGATGAGCCTAATGCTTCTTTCTCACAAGGCTGTGATTACCTTAATAGTAAACACCTGCCAAGAAAACAGCCCTAAAAGTGCAAGTTTCCCCAGATGTGGGGACACTATTCTTGTGTCACGATTAACAGCGTCCTAGAAGCAATACAACTAATGCTCAAGCCATGTAAACTGCTTTCACTTCCCTTTTCCTCCCACAACTCCATTGGCCCACAATATGTAAAGATGCTTCTTGAATCACAATCTCTTCTAGAGTGATGGCTATGGGGCAGTAACTGGAATGAGCATCTAAAGATAGCTATACTCTTACACGAATGATAGGCATGAAACATGACTTCACTAATCAGAAACCTGATGGGACAGAGGAACAACCTACAGCTTTGACCTCAGCTGCAGAGGGAGGGGCACATTAGAGAGAGACCGAGGAAGAGCCTTTCTAGATCAAGCTTAAAGGATACATGCTTAAATCCTTCCACTGGTGTTACCTGGCACTGAGAATAAAGCTCAGGCTTGCTACCATCGTGGATCTCAAGGCCCTGTAGCACCTGGTGTTCCTCACCTGCCTCATTTAAAAACACTATACTCTTCACTGAGTTTGACCTGGGCACTCTGAGACAACTTCCATTCCTCCCACGTGCTAGCCCTCTCCTGCTGACCTGTTTCCCAGATCACCAGTTCTTATCCTTTTTTTGCACTTGTGTGCATTTAATAAACTTCCCTCAGTGTGGCTTCAAGCTACTAGGACATAGGCCCCACCAACACATTTAGTCTTCTCCTCAGCTCTTCTGCTGAAGTATGTGCCCTTCACAATGACAGGCTGCTTTGGGAGATTCCCTTCCCTAGAACTCTGTAGAAGCCCAATCACACCATATCAATGATGGGAGTGGCTCCAGTCTTGTTTTTGGCACCATTTACCAGTGTCTGCTCACTGACCAAGGTCCACAGTTTATCAAGGTTGACAGCTGGGCAAAAGCTCCGGTTCCTCTTTAAGTGGTCATGCCTCATACCAACTTTCCCAAAGTAACCTGGGTGATATTTGTTCAAGTTGAGCCTGTGATGGTACAAACCACCAGCATTAGTTTAGCCTCCCAGGTGCTTCCTGTGCTTGCCGATGCAGCCGTAGCTGTGGCTCACGTGGCCCCAAAGTTATCAGGTCTTCCTCAATCTGGATGGCATTTAAGCCTGAGCTGGAAAGACTCCTCCTGGCTCTCTCTCAAAGTGTCCCACCTTAGGTATGCTCTAATCATCCAATTTGCTCCTTTATATCACTTCTTACAACCTACAACTATCTTACCAAGTTATTTTTTATTATTATGCCCCTACCCAAACCCAGGATCTAAGCTCTATGGAAACACCTTATCCATTTTGCTTCCCCCATTTGACAGCAGTGTGGCACACAGTAAGAGCTCAGTAACTTTCAGGAATGAATGAGTGAATGAATGAATGTGCCCTAAGCTGCAACCTGCCTGTGCTATTATCTAGCTGTATAATTTGAGGCAAACTTCAGTATTCTCATCTGTGAAATGGGTGTGGATGAGAATACATATTGTGAGGATAAGTGAGAAGCAAATGAATTAACTAGGGATTTAATGAATTAATTAAGGGGATTTTTAAAAATAATAACTCATCAAAATAAATAATCTGTGGATATTTATAATTAATCAATGTAATAAAGCAAATATGTATGATAATGTTATGAGAAAAAAGTGTACCTCCCTTCTCTCATACATATATTACACAAAAGGTTAGGTATACCAACTATAAATATGTAAATATATACAGGTAACAAGTGACTATGAAAAAAGTAGTGAAATTATGAGTGCCTTTTTCTTCCAAGACAAAAATTATTTTTAAAAAAACATTTTGCAACAACAAAATCTCAATAATTAATAACTAAATGTTTCATAATAGCTACAAAAATTGCTTTTAAAAAGGAGCCTTTAGGGGAGATAAATGGTGATAGAAAAATACAATAAAAAATAAATAAGTTTTTATAGAAAAGGAGACTTGGTCCTGGCTGGGTAGCTCGGTTGATTAGGGTGTTGTCCCACAGTTCAAGGCTGTGGGTTCGATCTCCAGTCAGGGCACATACAAGACTCAATCAATGAATGCATAAATAAGTGGGATAATAAATCCACGTTTCTCTCTTTTTCTCTCTCTCTCCCTCTACCCTGCTCTCTCTCTGTAAAATCAATAAATTAAAAAAAATTAAAGGAGCCTTAAAAAGGTCACAGACTAAAAGTACATGAAGCATACAATTAGGAAACAAAGCTACCATTTATTGAACGATTCTTATGTGTTGGCACTGAGCTACATTAAGTCATATATGAAATATATTTATATTTAATCATCTATGATATAGTGTTATGGTTCATACTCAGTAGAAAAAAAAAAAGTTAGGCTGCTATTTTACCTCCTAAAGTGTTTCCCCAAATGTCACCTTCTTAATGAGGCCTTCCCTCATCAACCAATCTCGAATTGCAAACTCACATTCTCCTGAACTCCTTCTCCGTCTTCCCTTCCTTAGTATTCTGCATGGCAAATATCACCCATACTATACAACATATTTCTTTTCTTTCATCCCCACTAAAATATAAGTTCAGTAGGGCAGGGATTTTTTTTCTGCTGTGTTCTCTTCTCTGCTTTGGGAAGAGAATCTCCCAAAGCAGCCTGTCATTGTGAAGGGGATATACTTCAGCAGAAGAGCTGAGGAGAAGATTAAATGTGTTGGTGGGGTTTGTGTCCTGGTAGCTTGAAGCCACACTGAGGGAAGTTTATTAAATGCTCACAAGTGCAAATCCAGCACCCAATAGAGGACCATAGAATAGATATTTAAAAACATTTGATAAATGTATGAATGAATGAATGAATGAAGAGTGAAGGAACAGCTGAATGTACTGGTGAGTTTCTATGGGTGGTACTGAAAGTCTGTTCAACTCAAAGCCCTTCCACACCTTTATACTAGAGTTGCTAAGTCATACACACACACACACACACACACACACACATATATGTATATTGCAATGTTGCATAAAGTTGATCTGGAAAAACGAAACTAGTGAGTGGCAAGGAACTAGGGAAGAAAGGTGAGAGGGACATCTTCTGCCTGGATAAAGAAAATGACATTCTTCAAGATGTACAAAAAGTATGGTTATGATCCTTTTTTACTTATTATAGATAATGAGGACAAAGGGTTGTACATGGGAGGACAGACAACTGAAGCTATACTGCATGACAGACTAAGCCTGAGCTCAGCCATGTTCTTCACCAAGGACATCTCTTGATTTCTAACGCTATATGGGAAGGGAGGCTAAAAAGCTAACCAGGAAACCACTGAAGAGGCAAAGCAAAGATTTCAGAGGCCCCAAATGGAGTTCAGTTCCTAGCAGGGAGAGGGACTGATAAACAGCCCCAGACTCATGTGGAGCACTTGGAAGGCTATGTCTTAGGAGCAAAGGCAAACCAAACATAGTCTGAACCTTACCAAAACTGTACTCCTACCTTGTCTCAGAGATGATCACCCACCCCCATTCGCGCTCTCTCTCTCCCCCTCCAACCCTCTCCCTCGTTCACACACACACACACACACACACACACACACACACACACACACAAAATCTCTATCCTTATTGGACAGAGATAACATTGCTGAAAGACTTGTAGTTGGCAAACACAATGTCAGGCATTCAATCCAATTAGAGCATGAGAGATACAACCAAATAACCATAATAAGAAAACATCAAACAGTAGAAACTCATCTAAACTTGATCCAGATAATAAAATTAATTACTTGAAGTCCCTATAAACTATGATTAATATGTTCAAGAAATAGAGAAAAATATGGCATATACAGATTTTTTTAATTGAATTGAGAATTCCATCAAAAGAATTATAATCAAAAAAGGAATAAAACAAATTTTAGAATAGAAAACTGTAACTAAAATTAAGGACTCGATAGATGGGCTTTAGTAGCATATCAGGCACAGGAAATTCAGTAAACTGGGAGATGCTTAAATAGAAAATATCCAATATCAAAAAATTTAGTATAAATTAAAGTACAATTTTAGGGGAAAAATCATTGACTTATATGAATGATAACTGCCAATAACAACCTACTATGTGCTTGCAACTATTCTAGGCACATTATAATTAATTCCTCTAGATCCCATGAGGTGGACATTAAACTATTACTATTTCCCTTTCATAGACAACAAAACTGTGAGACACACAGTTTGGGTAATCTCACAAGCTAAGTGAGTGGATAAGCCAGAATTTGAACTCAGGCAGTCTGGCTCCAGAGTCGGTGTAATCAGTAAACTATACTATAGTGATTACTAAGAAGTGAAGCTTGGTGAGGTACTTCTATTTCCTGGTCTCATTTTGAATTAAATTCTTCTAAATATATTTCGATGGAATTAGTAATTAGTGACAACTCTAACTGAATTTACAGATGACTTTGTCAATGATTTAAAAGTTGAAAAGCTAACTAGAAGTTGTGCCATATTGCTGTCACATTGCACATCTGAGAAAAGCTTGGTCAATTGGCCCACCCAGGGAGAGCAAGGAAGTAACTCAAAATGCAGGTTATCTTCAGAAGGAAATACTCTCCATAGCATCAGCCTTGAAAATCCAAGCCTAAAAAACTACAGCACATTTAATATAAAATTATGGAAGAGAAGTATTCATCACAAAGAAAGAAAGAAATAGTAGAACTATTTAAAGAAATAACTTCTTATAAAACCCACACGGAACACAGAAAACTCATTCTGAATACTGCATGTGAAAGCATGAAATAAATACATAATGAAGGAAAGAAATCACCAAGGGTAGATGGGATACCAACAGAATCACTTCAAGGAGCAGAGACTGAATCTGTAATAATCCTAACAAGGATATGTCAACAAATATGGAAAACAAAACAATGGCCTACAGACTGGAAATGTTGGATATACATCCCAATCTTCAAGCAAGGGGATGCCAAGGAGTGCAGTAACTCTAGGATCAGTGCTCTAACTGCCCATGCAAGTAAAATGATATTCAAGGTGATGCACTAAAGGCTTCCAGCTTATGCAGCGCAAGAAATGCCAGATGGTCACGCTGGATTTAGAAAAGGAAGAGGCACTCAACGCGTAATTGCAAGCGTTTTCTGGATACTGGAATGCTCCAGAGAACTTCAGAAGAAGGTCAGTTTAGGTTTTACAGATGGTTGTTGCTATCATGAAAAGCTATGGGTTGCTCTGAAAGAAATGGGTGTGCCAAGGCATTTATTGTCCCAGGGCTTAACCTGTATTGTGGCAGAAGACTATGAGGAGAAAGAATGGTTTCCTTTAGGTAGAGATGTCAGACAAGGGTGCATTTTATCTCCCTGCCTGTTTAATCTGTATACAGAAGATATTATATGAAAAACTGGGCTAGACTTAGAGTAAGGAGTGAAAATTGTTGGAAGAAATGGCAGTATGTTCAGATATGCAGCAGAAACATTTTCCTGGCCAGAGAGTAGCAATGTTCTGAATGACTCCTGATGAAAGTGAAAAAAGCAAGTGCCAAAACAGGACTGCATTTGAACATTATGAACACGGAAATAATGCACAACTTTTACACAGACAAGACTTTGAAATTGTTAAAGATTTTGCTAACTTGGGTTCACTCATCCATTCAAATAGAGCCTGCAGCCAAGAAATCAAGAAAAAGCTGAGACTCAAAAGGGCAGCAATGGAAGAATTAGGAAAGGTCACCAAGAACAAAGACGTGTCATTAGAGACTAGGGCAAAGATCATCCACACCCATGTTCCCCATTACTATGTACAGATGTGAAAGTTAGACAGTGAAGAAAGCTGACAGGGAAAAAAAATGATTCACTTGAAATATGGTATTGGAGAACAGCTCTACAGACATCCTGGACCCCCGGAAAAATGAACAAGAGAGTCCTACAGCTAATTAGGCCTAACGCAGAACTAGAGGCGAAAATAACAAAACTGAAGCCATCCTTCTTCAGGCACATCATGAAAAGGTGGGGTTCTTTAGAAAAGACAGTAATGTTGGGAAAAACAAAGGCAACAGGAAAAGAGGAGGACCAACTAGGAAACAGATTGACTCTATGAAAGAAGCTGAAAGCCTCGGGACACAGGAACTGAGCTGGGGCGCTGAGGACAGGACATTGTGGACATCCCTCATCCACAGAGTCACAAGGTGTTGGAGCCAACTCAACAGCTCGTAACATACACATATGACAGTCGAGTGTACGCTGAGCTCAGCTCCTATACCCCATGTGGGATTACGGTATAATTTTTTTAACTTTTTTAAAGTTTTATTTTATTTTAATTGTTGTTCAAGTACAGTTTTCTGCCTTTTACCCCCATCCCAGGCCATCTCCCTCCCGTTTCCACCCCCACTTTGTTATTGTCCATGAGTCCTTTATACTTGTTCCTGTAAACCCTTCCCCTTTTCCCCTGAAACTTCCTCCCCTCTCCCCTCTGGTGACTGTCAGCCGGGATTACAGCATAATTTTTGAAACTATTCTGATAAGAAAACATTACCTTTCTCATCGTTTGCTGAGAAAGCCACCTAGAAGGTTTCTCTAAGTTTCAATGCGCTGGCTGTTGATCATCCAGAACAGGACTATAAAATTAATTTGTAGTGAGAGGACACTAAAAATTGTAAAAGTTACCTTCTGGCATTTTGCCATTAGAAATAAAGCTCTCACTATAAAAATTTTAAATTCAAGAATAAGCATTGCTTATACTTGAAGATAAACCACTTTTCTGTCCTTAAACATCTGGCCCTGAAGGATTTTTTGAAGTCTGTATTTGTGGTCTTGATTTCCGGCAACATTGGCAAGGCCTTCACATCATGAGAAGCTCCCACACAGTGTGCACAGTGTTGCTCCGTGGACCACCTTTACAGTGGGCACAGCAGTCAAACCTGAGTTTTTGGCTTCTGGGAAGTGGTACCAGGGGCCCCAAATGCTTCTCAGGTTTCTCACCATCACCTTTCATAAGTGGAGAACTCACCACATTTCCAGAAAATGTCTAAGATGAAATTCTGGAAACCTTAGGTTTAAAGCACTAATTTATTTTCTTTGATAAAAACTTAGAGAAAACTCTTCCAACAACAAAATAACTTTTTTAAAAATAATGCTTACCTTTGAATATTTCTGTAACTCAGCATCATCGGCAATTTGTGTGTCCAAAGTAGCAACCTACATTTACAAAAAAATGTATATATATATCCAATATTTGTAAAAGCATACCTTTATTTTTTCCTATATTTCCTGAAAAAAAGCTGTTAAACCTATATATTCCATCTGATCTGCATTCTAATCTCTTTTCTATATTTCTTAACTCTACAACACATAATAAATGTTAGAGACTATTTGCTTTTCTGTTGTTGTTCTCCACAAAAATCTTTTTTCTTGAGTTATTCAAAAGTTGAATCAAGAGATGCGAAAATATATTTACAAATACTATTTTTAAAACTCCATGACCCCTAAAATTTTAATATAATTCCCCATTATATTGAATCCATAAAAATTTCACTCTTTTGACAAAACCAAGAGTATGGTCATTCTTATTTTTAAATTGCAGGTTTATAACAAAGCTTGCAAGGTCAGTGAAGCCAGACAAGTGTGGGAAAATGACGCGTCTGACTTTCCACAGCAAGCTCAAGCCGTTTCCTGAGGAGAACCAGCTGGCAAGCACACAGAGGAAGACCTGGACTGGTGGGAAGCTCGTGGAATACCTAAGCTTTTAATCCTGGCCTCAAACTATTTTTCAGAGCTCCAATGGTGGACATGCACAGAAATGAATGGCTCACAAGCAAAATACTTCACTGATGATTTGCATCTGTAAGTTGTTAATGAAATATGGTGCATCTGGAAGGAGGAGATAAATTAAACAAGGAGCCAACTAAAGCTTTTGAAAGTACTGCAGATAAGTAGGTTCTGGAAGAAAATAAAATGAAAAACACTGGAGTACACGCAAGCATGACTCCGATTCATCTTGCCTGGCCTCTACTTTGTGTGCCTCACTCCTCAAAACACATTACAACCCTAAGGAATAACTGCCACTTTAAATTCCCAACTTTGAATTCCGCCTCCTCTTTCTAGCCCCTCTGTTATAACCTCTCCGTGTAAGAAATGATATTTGGAAGAGTAGTTCTAAGGAGGATAAAATTTTAACAAAAAAGAGCCCATCACAAAACTGGCCATTTATAAATACTGATATACCAAATTATTTCTATAACCTACTGACAAAATAGCATTCAAAATCTATGCGGTAAAGAAGCAGTAGTTCCTGAGGACTGACAGGCAAGTACAAAATTAGCAAGAAGAGAAAGAATGGGCTGTTCTGACTCATCTTAATGACACTGGAAAATTTCTGACAATAGACAGTGGCTATATATTCTGGAGCAAGAAGAGAAAAAAAGATCTCCAAAGAGCCAACAAGTGCTGATGATAAACATATGTAAGAAAATGTGAATGACAATAGAAATTTAATAGAATATTTTATTACTAATGAGTTTAGTGAACACTGTAGAGGATTTTCTAAGCATAGCTTTCTGCTTTCATGTGGATTCATATGAGGAAATGTAATCAATCCCTTACTCAATGAATCTAATAACAGGTGAAAGGAAGTCTAATGGACCACTGGCACTATAAACTCATACCTAACCTAAATTACTTCCTATTCTCCCAAATACATTTGATAATCATTCTTTCATTTTTCTCATAAAACTGTAAGATTCTTTGTGAAACATAGAACTAATATCCACAGCCCTTTCAGTGTACAATAAAACAAACAGATCATAAAAGCAATCATAAAAATGCCAGCAATTTTAAGCAGCTGAGACAGGTTTTAAATTTAAAGGCAAGACCTCTCTCTCCTAACATTTTTCTGCCTATTGTTGACTTAAACAGTTTTAACGTGAACAGAGGGTCTGCTAATTGTGACTGAAACTTGTGTGCAGTCCTTAGTTGTTGTAATAGCTTAAAATGCTAAAAACCAAATCAATTGACAGGGAAAAAAAACAGGAGGTACAGATAAGGGCAGGCTGGCTACTCTTTGACTCCCCAGTTTCTTTAAATTGTAGTGTTAAGGGCTGGACATAAAATGAGACATGAGTGATTTTATCTGAAGATTTTTAACATACCATTACTTCAAAATCAGGGCCCAGCAGGTTTTCCCATCTGGATTTCAGCTCATTTTCTGGAAAGTCAGGGGCTCTTTCTGCATTAAAAATAAAAACAAAAACAAAGAAACAAAACAAACAAACCACCATAAGAATGTTAAAGCTACTGTGAGCCAAACACACTTAACTTAATTCTTCAATAACAGAAGTTTCAGTAAGTAAAATAGAAATAAACAAAATAAAAATGCGTTAACTTAGGTTTACTGGGTAAAGCAAATCAGAGGTATCCTATGAGACCAATGTAAAAACCAGCATGACCAAATTATGAAGGGGCTTTCATTGTTACAGAAAACCGTAAAGGGAAGAGGAAATAATGAGTTATAAATAAAATTTGAATTATATACAGTTTATAGGTAAACACCCTATAGTTTACAAGTAAAATGCATCTGGCTTTGCTTTATAACATGTTAGGACGAACAGAATTTAATGTAAATGTTAATTACTTCAAAGTAGTACCTTCCACTCACCCACAAGAAAAGTAAGAACTTACCAAACTATCTTTGCTATCAACTAGGCACATCAACACGATCCATTCAGACTTTTCACTTGGGTGAATGTCAAGGCATGACTAGCTTTAATTTGACCATTGAGTGCATGAGATTTAATATAATAAAAACTTCTATTTTACTTTCATCTTTGTGGCTTCATGATATCTTTAAGATTTCCTTACTTGCTATTAATATTGCCTTTTGTGCACAGGTAAGAGAGATTTAAGGACCCATGACAGATGTTGTATCTTGCCTGTCTTCCATATGACCTTAGCCAGAAGCTCAGTACACAGCTTGTAGTCTGAGTAATGTCTACTGGGCAAAAGTCAAAGTACTAAAACTATAGTTTCATCTTATATCTATAGTAGTGACAGATAATAAACAAACCTCCACCTTTTTTCTGTAAGTTGAAGAAAAACTCTCCCAATTTTTGCCATAAGATCAGACAAGTCACCAAACACATCACAACCAATACAACCCTATATCTAAAATCAAACATAACTTGCAGATATCAGTTCTTGTAGTCTTCAGCATGGACAGCTCATCTTGGATGCATATGATGTTTAAATTATACAATATATAATAACTTAATAAACATATTAGGTTTTAATACATAAAAATTACATAGTAAGTAAAGCAGGCTAAGCTCAGACATCAGAGACTCAGACCACTAAACACTAAAGAACTTCAATTACTAGATTTACCAAAGAATATCCATGAAATAACTATATGCTAGATAACATTTCAGGGATAACTAACCAAAGACTCCATTAAAAACCAAATACCATTCGTGTGGGCTCTGCCTCTTTCTGCCTACTTCTGCTAACATTTCCCTAAGAAATCACATTAAGAGTTCTATCATCCTGCCTGTTAAACCTCTTCCAGACAGCAGTTTCTTATTTGGTAAGCTAAGCTGAACAAAATTTGCAAGGTCTTGGTTGGGATGTAAGCTTCAAAATACAGTATTTAAAGATGGTATTTCACGCGCATGTATAAAATAATGTTGCCACTTCCCTTTCAATTATTTTGGCTGTACTTTACCTCTCAGTCATACAATGAAAGCACAGACAGTTGTGAGTTTTAAAGCACAGCAGAAAATCTAGGTAACAGAGGAAAGGGATTAATTTGTTTTCAGCAGCTCAATAATAAATCCTGGACTACACAAAATGATCAAAAAATAGCAGGATGATCTGAAATTATCACTTCAATGACAACGAAGGGGAGCAGAGTATACCACCCCAAAATATGCCACTTTGGCATGCAAGTTGTTTTGAGCTGAAGGTAATCAAGACCCCACAAACTAAAAAAAAAAAGTGCCTTACCTTTCCCTTAACTACCTAAAAGAATTTAGAGAGGAGGCCTGACTCTGAAGAACTATTATCAGAGATAACTTTTTTTTTTAATCTAAAAGACCTATCTGCATGGCAAGACAAGCTTCTAATCACTTAACATCTGTTCTTCTTATGGTCCTGTGAATGATCGCCTCCCCTTCTTAGCTCAGAATGGCATAAAGCCTCAAGTGCCCAATCTCCCCTTGGGTCTTGTATTTTTATGGGATTTCCCCACATATGAAATTTTCTCCTGTTAATCTCTCTTATGTCAATTTAATGATTAAACCAGCTAAACAATCTAGAAGAGAAGAAAGGGAAAGAACTAACTTCATAGCTATTAGAGTATTCTGGTCTTCCTCTTGAGTTGAAGTTATACATTCTCATGAAGAAAAATGTAGTAAGAAGGATCCACAAAGAGAAGATAAAATGTTTCTAAAAGTATTTCTAACTTCGGAATGTATTTGATTTTCACCTGAAAGCTCACGGCAAGTCTCTCTGGGTTCACTTGAATCTAAGCAGTGCAGACTAACTACAATCTGCTTGGGTCCAAAAGAACATGGTCAATTTCCAAATCGTAGGAAAAATCTTAACCTGAATGAGGGGTTACTCCTTCCTTCAGGCCATCCTTTCCTGAGAGAAGACAATGAAAGCCAAAAGTGAAAATTTCTGCAGAACACAAATGGTGTTAAGTATTCCATTTCATTCAACAGGCAAGGCTTTCCCGAGCACTCTGCTGGAAACTGTGGGAGACTGTTACTCTGTATGTTTGCCTGACGGAGTCAACTACAGCAGCTGAGGTATCAGAGTACAAAGTAAAAGAACAAAGTTGCATACCAGTTAAAAAGAAAAGTAAAAGACAAATACCTATGGCTCCCCAGTGATTTGATGAAACATAAAAAAATGCATACATTATTAATTTTTATGATGAAAAGGAAATACTGCCCATGCATATTATAGAGAGCTATATATCTGTAGCTATATCAATAATATGCAAGCTAATGTATGCAGTAATTAAAAATGCTGACAAGATTAAAAAATAGCCATCACATACTACTAAAAATGCATTCAAAATAAATATAATCAAAGATTAAACAACAATATACTTGGTTCCCCAATGCCACAAGTGTTAAGATTTTGACTTTAAGAATGCCCTATTTTATATCACCAAAATGCCTCTAAAACTCCTCACATTATATTAACTATAATAGAGAGAAAATGGTTAACAAATGATACAGTGATTTGATGAAAAGCCAAGCCACACGCTTGGCTTTGAATTGAATGCTTTGTGCCTACCCAGTTTTCCTGAGGCTTGCGTGTTCTCATCTTTTGGATTATCCATTTTTTCTTCCATTTCTTCATCTTCACCACCCACATTACTTTCTACTTCCACTGTTCCAGCTGGCAAGAGGGCTGGTGTTTGGGGTGGTTCTACAGCAGCTCCTACAATAAGAATGGCACACTTGAATCACCAGCAGCTAAAGACCACATTTAAGTGAGCTTATTCCGCTCCTGTTCTGGTTCATAACCTCATTACAAACACCTCAGGTAACTTACATATATGACTCCCTTCTTTAAAATCTCAAGTGTAACAAATAACCAATGAATTCCTTTAAAAAATAAATATGTTGCTCTGGCCAGTATGGCTCAGTTGGTTGGAGAATCATCCCATAAACTTAAAGGCCATGGGTTTCATTCCCGGTTGGGGTGCATGCCAAGGTTGTGGGTTTTGTCCCCATTCAGGGCACATAAGAGAAGGCAACCAGTCAATGTTTCTCTCTCGCATCAATGTTTCTCTCCCTCTCTTTCTCCCTCCCTTCCATGCTCTAAATAGACATGTCCTTAGATGAGGATAATACATACAAACATACATATATACATACATACATAACTACCTTGGTAATACTGAAAAGAATAAGGAACTAGGCAGTGGGAAGAGAAAAGCAAGGTAAAGTCAATGACAAGGCAGGAGTAGATGCTTTGGAGAAGAACAAGAGCACTGGTGACTTAGGCTCTGCTGTTGTGGTGGGTAGGGAACAAGATCTGCAGAATAAGCTGGTCCCTGCCCTGGGCTCTCTGAGAGCCTGGCATGACATCATCATGAATATAACAATGTGCACAGGCAAACTGGAAAGCACTTGGAGAGCGTTGCCCTGATTGCAGAGATTCCTCCCTCAGCTAAGTACCATAACAGAATACCCAAAGCTTTTGGTCTCAAACATTCAAGCCACGATGTATCTCAAACATACACAAAAAAGATGAAACAAGAGTTGTTTCAGATTGCTTTTAAAGAATTACATACCACTCATGAAAAGTATTCTTACAAATAATATTTAACCTGAATGTAAGTAAAGCTTTACATTTATCTTCTAGGAAACAGTGTGCAGAGAAACAAGTTAAATGGTACCACAAAGAAACTATCAAATTCAGAATGCAGCATTCCAGGGCCAAAGAAACTACTCTGTTCTAAAGTCTATGCCTGGGGGTCGGGGTGGGGGATACTTTTTAATTAAGAAACCAAAGAAACATAACATGTGCGGTAAGTGCAATGCATTACTGGATCTTGATTTTACGGGGCTGAGGTGGAGGGTGGGAAGGGCGCAAGAAGAAAAGCTACCAAAGACATTTAGGAGCAATTTAAGTATATGTTGGGTAATTGACATTAGGGAATTACTATTAATTTTCTTTGGTAGGATAATGACACTATGTTTATCTAAGAAAATATCCTTCACTTTAAAGCTGTATACTGAAGTATGTAGGACCAAGGTGTCATGATGTCTACTATTTGCTCTAAAATGGCTCAGGAAAGAAAAACATAAATAGAGGAAGTAAATATAGCAAAATGAAAGCTGCTGAATCTAAATCAAGGGTATTTGGTATATTATTTTTCATTTTTTGTATGTTTGAAATTTTTTATAATAAATGATTGGAAAGGATAACCAGTTAAAAGTTCCTTCTGATATTCACATGAGATTTTAAACTATGCATAGGATTTTTAGATCATTGATCCACCAATATACACTAAACATACAGCCCAGTGCTAGCAAAAGAAATGCCAGTCATGGGGAATAATAGTTATATGCCCAAATTTACAGTACAAGCAGGGCAATGATGTGATTGTGGGCTACAAAACAAAGTAGGTTAAATTACCAGCCATCCTTATCTAAAAGATAAATCATAAGTAAGGATATGAAAAAATAATAATAATAGGAAGGTGTTGTGCAAGAGCTAGAAGCTGTACAGTTTGTTTCAGTAAGACAGACTGAAACGCCATGTGGGAGGCATGCAGAGGTGTGTTACGTGGGCCAGGGGGCAGAGGCATACCCACACAGCCTTATATGGTGGCCGCACAAAAGCGAGCAATCACAATGGGGGGTGACAGATGCTACAGCAGAGTGCTCTTCAAAGGGTGCTAGTGAAACACACAGGAAGGTCGCCCAGACCTTGGAGGAAGAGGTACAGCTTCAGAGTCAAAACTTATCCCAGTACAAATTTAAAATGTAGGCATGCCCAGTAAAGAACTGCTAATTTGCAGATGACATACCTCATTTGATATAACAGACCAAAGCTAAATGCTCTATCAGAGCTATTAAAACCATTATACTGATATAAATATTTATGTAAACCTTTTAAGGGCAATATAGCATTTGTACAATTTGTACTATTTAGGCAATTTTAAATTTCATAGGAACAATGCAGTTGATAGGGCATCTGTCTCTCCGCACCAAAATTTCCACCATCCCATAAAACTTTAAAAGTTCCAATTTAACACAAACCAATAGCAGTTGAAAGCAAAGGCTTCCAAGCTTATTACATTTTCAGAGGAAAGGGAAAAAAAGTATTCATCTTCTGATAAATTCTAATGGAATTATTTCTTACTCACTAGTTTTATAACTAGTCATTCATTTTAAATTGAGTATGTGTCCCCATGATTGTCGAATTTTGATCTATACATTTATAAGTTGATAATTAAGTGGAACCTAAGCAACAAAACAAATGAGCAAAACAGAACCAGAGATGTAGAAATCAAGAACAAACTGACAGTGACCAGAGGGTAGTTGGGGGTGGGGGGGTGATAGGGGAAAGGAGGGGAAGGCGCAAGCCAAGGAACATGAACAGAGGACTCATGGGCATGGACAATGCAGCGGGGGATTGATTGACTATGGGAGTTGGGGGGGACGGGGCACGGGACAGCAATGGGGAAAAAGGCAGGACAACTGTAACTGAACAACAATTAAAATTTAAATAAAAACAAAAATAAAAAATATATATAAGTTGATAATTAAAAAGTGACATGCATACACTAATGTTTTTGCTCCATAATGAAAATTTACTATTCATATAATCAAAATAACAACATATATTATTCTACAAATAAAAAATGTTCCTTGGGGCAGTGGGCCGGGATGGGAGCAAAAGACAGAAAACTGTACAAGAACAACAATTAAGGAAAAAAATGAATTTCAAATTTACAAAAGGCTATATGCAAATATTCTTATTTATATAAAGTATATATAAAATAAGAAAAAAATGTTCTTGATGGAAATTCAAGTTCTATTTTCTCTTGCTATACTTCAAAAGGTAAATCAAGAGACATTAGAATCAAATATATCACTGAAAGTAAATGAAACCTGAAGTCTGCAAAATGTCAAAACATTAGACAAATGAGAGCTCCTGAACTAAAGGTGTCAAAGCTTTATTATTCAAATGTAAGTAATAAATGAAATTTGGAAGCTTTCTGGGAAAATGATTTCCATAACCATTTAGAGAAGCTCTCTGAGCTCGATGCGAGTCAGGGTTCATGTTCTAACATTTGGACTGGCACATTAGAGTAGGCAAAGGAAGTTCTTCTTCAGTGCACGGATGAGCCGATTCATTTCTGCGTCATTGCATGACACAAGGCAGGCAGTTTTTCCTTCCCAGACTCACAGAGTAACTTCCATCAATTAGCTACTCTTCCAAATCCAGCCTACATGGTGGGCAGAGGGACAGTGGAATCTGTTACCTCCATCTGAGGGCTGTTCCACAGGTGGAGGCTGTTCCACAGGTGGGGGCTGTTCCACAGGTGGGGGCTGTTCCACAGGTGGGGGCTGTTCCACAGGTGAGGAAGCTGGTGAGGGTGTCCTCCTTCGAACTAGGGTTAAGTGCACCACTTGCCCTGCATTGCGTAATACTTCAACAACGTCCTGGTTGGCAAAGCCTTGAATATTCACACCATCAACCTAGAACATATTAAACAGGTCTCAAGTCAGCTACTATTTGAAATTCTGCCAAGGCAGAATCAAATTAGGCAATTCATTTTATCCTGAAAATAATTTGTACTAGGCCTAAGGAAGTATTTGAACAATGCAAAATTAGTAGTAAAACACGTGGACAAACTTCCTGAGACACTAGAAAGCAAATTCAAACATGTACTCCTAAGTCGCACATTTTAACTTACAGCCTAAGAGGTAAAGGGTCTAATATTCTGATGCTCTTCAAAATTCCAGATGGATAATCAGTTGTCACACAAAGTTCTCAAGATGTATTAATAGAAGCCATTATTATCAAAATTGAAGGGGTCATGCAATACTTCATTCCTCTACCATGTCAATATGTGATATTTTCCTAAAGAGATACACTGATCTCTCTCCATTAGGTCTTTTTTTTTTACATATTTTTAAAATTTATTTATTTGAGAGAGAGAGCGAGAGAGAGAGAAACATTAATTTGTTCAACTTATTCATGTATTCGTTGGTTGATTCATGTATGTGCCCCACAACCTTGGCATATAGGGACAATGCTCTACCCAACGAGCTATCTGGCCAGGGTCTTCCATTAAGTCTTCTCTAGTGTTCTGAAAAAGTGTGTGCAAGAAAGATATTTAGTAATCTAAGTCAAGCCAAATTCTACATTTCTGAAGTCCTTCGGGACAAAAAGACCTCCTCTCTCAATCCTCTTCAAGCTAGGCGCATCACTGCATTTGCTTTCCCCATTAAGTTATTTTCTCCAGTGTCCGCTGTTATTGCTGCTCTCCAAACTCTGCAAATCGCAAGACAATTCCTAAACCCAGTGATGTAAAAGCCAAGAGTCATGAAAGGTGCTCTCTGAGATGGTCTTGAAAGACAAAGACTCAGCCCTGGCTGGTGTGACTCAGTGGATTGAGTACCAGCTGGCCTGTGAACCAAAGGGTCACTGATTCGATTCCCAGTCGGGGAATCTTAAAAAAAAGGAAAGACAAAGTCTCAAATTACACAAACAAAATTCTATTTCCATGTAAACCACTAAATTAAATGTGTGTATATTTGTGTTTGTATGCTTCAAAATTATTATTAAAATAAACTGTAAATTTAATTTTCTACTAATCGGAGGAAAAATCATCTGAATTGATAAAAGGTAATTATTATATTATCAAATATATATAACATCTCAATTTTGTATACAGTCAAAGGACTGTTAGAAAAACTACTTTCGCAAAGAAAAAGTGGGTGGGCTGGGATGGGAGTAAAAGACAGAAAACTGTACTTGAACAACAATTAAAATAAAATTTAAAAAAACAAAAACAAAATAAAAAAAGAAATAAAAAGATCTAGTAAGTGCCCTATTCATTTTATAAATGAGTGAGTTTAAAAAACACAAAGAGGTGCCTGAAAGGTGTTTTCTAGAAGAATGCTAGAGTACCTTTCAAATATATATGTATGTATATTAAAATATAGTTGTAGATATTATTTTTTCCTACGAAAATGTTAGTGATCCCTTTCTTCACAGACAGTAAAAAAAGCAGATTAAATTTAGAACCATAAAAGTCCAAATTAATGAGATTTCAGTGTACTAACAAATTTAATTTTTTAAAATATTATGAGGCTGTATTAAGCCATTCCCCTCCCAGGCATAGTAAAGATAACTTTTTTCCCCTAACTTGCTTCAACTCTAAAGCCGAAGGCAGTTACTTACAGCAATTATTTGGTCATTGACTTGAATCTGTCCACTGTGGTAGGCAGCACTGCCAGGTATCACACTTTTCACATAAATCCCTGACGCTTCTCCTAAGGGGCACAGAACATGGAAAAAGAAAGCTCTAATTACGCCTTGATTGCAAAATTCATATTAAGAGGTTAATTAGCTAAAGGGGCTGACTGGAGGCTTGATAAATACTATTTTGAACACAAGCAGAGAAACTGATGGATTATTTCAAACTGTCACTGGCATAAGTGACCTGCATTTGAAATGATTTGACTGATGACTCTTTCTGGGAAAATAATAGCAACAGGAGCTTGATGAAATGCACTCCGATACAAGCTGGATTTCAAAGAGCCCAGACTGAGTCTTACCCTCTTCCCTTGGTCTGTCACACTTCTCACCACTGACTCGGCATAGCTGTCAGCATTTTTCACCGGTACTACGAGAAGAGTCTCCTAACAGGCCTTCCTGACTCTATGCAACTCACTGCTCATGCTAGCTTCCCCAAGAACAGAAAAAAGAGAGGTACACACCCTTAAAAAACTAGAATAATCTCAGCAACATGAAATGATCCTTGTATTATAAAAGCAAACATTTAAACAGAAAAATGGCTATATACAAATTACAACTATATAAAAAAATATGCATGCCTATAGGCAAAAGGAAAATTGAAAAATGAAAAACCATACTTCTGGATGACTTTATATTTTTATTTTTTAATATCAGATAAATTTAAAATATTGTCTGCAGAAGAAAAGTAAACACAATTCATCACCTATATAACAAAAAGTAAATTTCATAAAATCACATTCAAGGACCTCCATAATCTTCCCCAAACTAATCCTTTCTAAAAAAAAATTTTTACTTCATTCCTCCAACAAGACAAAACCCCAGACATGCAAGGCTCTTGATACTCCACCAAAACAAGCATTTTCTTGATTTCAGACCTTTTCTCATTTCATTTTTTTTCTTCCTGCCAACTTCACCCCGGTATCAAATCCTTTTCCTTGTCCATGCCCAGGACAAATAAATGCCTTTCTTTGTAAATCCTCCATTGCCCTCTGTCAAAATGACTTTTATCCACCATGATAGTTTGCTTACATCTCTGCTGAGACACGTATTTCCTTTATCATTGAACAATTGAGTTGTTTACATGTTTCTCTCCCTGAAATATTCATTATTCTACCTCCTCCAAAACTAAGCAAAGTAACTGCTCAAAAGTTCCAATGAATGGAATAAAGAGGATTATTTTGAAAGAGTATGTATTAAAAACATTATTGAGTTTTAAAATGTTCCAGTTTTTGGATTCACCATTGCCGACAGCCCTCCCAACCCCAAAAACTTCTTTTGAGGGTAAAGAAGTAAAATGATTTTTTTTCTTTATTCAGTAACATAAGCATTAAATTTTATCAACTTTCTATCTTCCACTTTCGTTTTACTCTGCATGTATATTGTGAGTTTTAAAAGGGTACCTTGAAAACTCATATAATAAAGGTTCATAAGTCAATAAATTTAGGAACTAAGCCATGATTTCTCTAACCAGACAGCATATTAAGAGCAACTGATATAATTTTTTTGCAACATTATTATACAAGCCATAGTTAGCTCTCTTGGAACTCATTTAAATTCTGAACCTAAAAAAGGTGGCACTTAGAAAAAGCTAGTTTTGAAAATAGTTACTTCATTAGGCTAAAATAGTACAAGGTGGTCTGACATGAATTTCATTCAGGACTTTGAATACATTAACACTTTTAATCTCTCCACCTGCTCTAAGTAGTCAAAATAATATTTTTTTAAAATTAACTCTCTAATGTTGCTATTTTCTAAAAACACTAGAACATTTCATAACTCTGAATTTTCATGTTATTAGCAAATATCTATGATAGGTTTATTTTTCCTTACTCTGATGATTTTCTTATAATAACAGAGTACCTCTTACAGTGAAAGTTATGAAAGCTTTACATGGAGGAGTTGAGGGAGAATTATCATTCAGAGACACCTGAGCCATGTACTTATTCTTACAAGGTATGCCCTTTATGAAAGGAAAATAACTCTAATTAAAGTATTTGTTTCATCTTTTGTTTTGGTAATTAAATATAATAGTAATACTTTTTGACATTCATAATATGAAATCTATGCAAGGATCCTTTTAATTACATGTAAAATATCGTAATATGTAAAAGTCACACTATTCAAAATATATCTATCTTAGAAATAAGAGGATATACAATTCAAATGTTACACACTGAATCAGATAATTAAATTCTGTTGTTAATGACTATCAAGGCAGCTATTGAGATAAAACTGTGTGATATTGTGCTATAAGATATTTGGTCTTTATCCACAGTTCGTGGCTCATAGGTCGGTCCCAAAACCCTTGGAATTTCCTAAGTGTTGAGAGTGGTAAGTCTTTTTGTTATCTTAAGGAGGTGACTTTTGGAAAGCACCTACAGATGGGGGCTGGTTGCCAGAGGAACCAACCCTGTGATTAGAGGCTTGGAACTTTCAGTCCCAAGCTAAAAGGGGAAAGGGACTTTTAAGGGAAAAGGGCAAAGATAAGTTTAATTGCCAATGGCCAGTGACTTGGTCAATCCTGGCAATGTGGTGAGGCCTCCATAAAAACCAGGAGGACGGCTCTGCTAGTTCTTTTTCAGGGAGTTTTCCCACTGGGGAAACTGAACCCTTCCAGGCGCAATCATGCCAGACCCCAAGCTCCACGCGGACTGGAGTGCCTTCTCTCAGAACCTCGCCTTGTGTATTTTTTAATCTGGCTTTTGATCGTGTACTTTAATATTCTTGGTAACAAATCAATCATCTAGTGAGTAAACAGGTTTTCTTTAGTTCTGTGAGCCATTCTAGCTAACTAATTAAACCCAAAGAGGGGGTCATGGGCGCATTTGATTTATAGCCAGTCAGTCAGAAGTACATGTAAAAGCATATGTTTGCAACTGACATCTGAAGTAGAGTGTGGTTTATTGGGACCGAGCCCTTTACCTGTGGAATCTGATTCTATCTCTGGGTAGAGAATGCCAGACGGAGTTGAATTCTCAGGCATCCCTAATGGCATTTGAGAATTGCTTATTGAAAGTGAGTCTTGGAACCTTTTTTAAACTATGTTCTTCTCATTACTTAAAATTAACTGGTTGCTACTGTAGATTCATGGTTTTATTATTCGATGTTTATATTAAAATCTGCAGGTATTTAATTTCACTGTCTAGAAACCTTAATATCCTTTACAACTATTTCCAAATGTAAAATAGAAATGGTTCATTTACCTGTATGAGCAGTTCCAACATAGCCAACAATTCTAATCCCAAGACTCTGTCCATCTTTTTTAATGAGTTCAACATTGTAAGTTTCATAAAGACTAGAACTGTCCTAAGAAGAAAAATAATTTTAATTATACATAATGTTTAGTTACATAATTGTGTATACATAGTAAATTTGTGCATGTTTTGTCAAGTATATTCTTAGCACCTATGGTAGGCAGAACTTTAATATGGTCCCCATGACTTATAATCCCTAATGCTATTCCTATATTTGTCATATTACATAGCAAAAGGGAGGGTATCCAGGTGAGCCTAATATAATCAAGCACCCTTTAAAAGCAGAGTTTTCACCTGTTGGTGGCAGAAAGAGGAGTGAAAAAGATTTGATGTATAAGACTTGGGGCTTGAAGATGAAGTGGGTCATGTGAGAAGGAATACAGTGTCCCTTAAGGAGCTGCAAGATGTCCTTAGCTGCTGACAGCCAGCAAAGACAGACTTCAGTCTTGCAACGGCAAAGAACTATATTGTGTTAGGGTTCTAAAAGAATCTGGAAATAGATTGTCCCAGAGCATCCAGATTCGGAGCCAGCGCGGCCACACCTTGATTTTGGCCTTGTAAGAATCTAAGGAAACAGCCAGGCCAAGCCCACCCAGACGTCTGAACTACAGAACTGTGAACTAACGAAGGGTATTGTTTCAAGCCACTAAGTTTGAGGTAATTTGTTACACAACAATAGAAAACCAATTACAGCCACTTGGAAAAAACTCAGAATTAATTTCTATCTGAAAGAACTAAATATAAAGAAAAACGTAGAAACAAATGATAAGATTAATTATTGTAATAATCACTGTAAGCAAAAAATATTGACCTAAAATTATTTTCATTTCTTGTCTTTTAGTGTAAGATATTTCTATAAAAGAGGTATCTAAAACCGTAACTCGTTGCTTTCAGTTCAAAGCAGTAACAGCTGAAAGTGAACAGTGATTGCATCAAATTCTCACTTAAGGCATAGCTACTCTGGTCCCTCACTACACAGGCAAAAACAACTTTACAGAAAACACCAAATGGCCCTGCAAAGGAAAGGTGGCTTCACACGTAAGTAAGGAAAGGTGGCTTCACACGTGCTTCTCACCAACCACTCCTGTTTTCTTTTCCCTCCTCCTAGCCCCTCCTTTAAAAAAAAAAAAAAACATTTCTTTCCTTTTACCTTATCGTCTCTTGATTCCAAATCTACGTGACAGTTGGACAGTGCTTGGAATGAACCAGGTAGAGAATGAACAATGCCAATCCCAGCTCTGCCATCTACTCTTTATATGACTTTTAACAAGTTACTTGGACTTCAGTTTCCTCATCTTTGAATGGATGTTATGACCTATCTTTTACAATCCTTGGGAGGAATTCAGACAACCTGAGCAATTCCAGGTGCTTGATAAGAATTAATAATAATGATTATTATAACTATAATGTTACATGGTTATACTATTATAGTTACACTATTATATAACTGTATTAACCATAACAAGTATTATTATTAATGTCTCTTCCCTTTGGCTAATTTGCTCCTATCAGTGACAACTCTCATACATTGATCAGTTTTTACAGTTTCTGCTCCATCATCTGGATGTCTCCTTACCAATCTTCTCCCACCTCCCCTCTGGTTACTGTCAGATTGTTCTTAATTTCAGTGTCTCTGGTTATATTTTGCTTACTTGTTTGTTTTGTTGATTCGGTTCCACTTAAAAGTGAGATCATATGGTATTTGTCCCTCACCACCTGGCTTACTTCACTTAGCATAATGCTCTCCAGTTCTATCCATGCTGTTGTAAAAGGCAGGGGCTCCTTCTTTTTTTCAGGTGCATAGTATTCCACTGAGTAAATGTACCATAGGTTTTTGATCCATTCATTTACTGATGGGCACTTAGGTTGTTTCCAGCACTTTGCTATTGTAAACTGTGCTGCTATGAACACTGGGGTGCGTAGGTTCTTTTGGTGTTTCAGGGTTCTTAGGATATAATCCCAACAGTGGAATTGCCAGGTCAAAAGGAGGGAGTGGTAGAGGGTAAATGCAGACAACTGTACTTGAATGACAATAAAATTATTTAAAAAAAAATAAATGGCAAGAATTATTATTCTCCAATTTACAGATGAGTAACTGAGGTTCAGAGAGGTGGAATGACTTAATCCTGAGAAACATCGGAAAATAAAATCAAACTTGTCTAATGTTTTCAAATTAGGTTCTTCTGCTGCTTCACTGCTGGATGCTGAGATACTACTCATACCCATATGGCATTCCAAGTTGAAGAGGTTTCTAATCTTATGGTGTATGGCACCCAATACTTGATTTAAGATGAAAGGACAATTTGTGTACTCACGGAACTAGGGCTCCTGCTAGGCACAGCAGGCAGGGCAACAGGTAAGGCCGTAGGGGTTGGAGGGGTAACAGATATTTCACCAATTGGGTCTCTTGCAACTAGCATCCTGACTGAATTCCCGCAGTTCCTCAGCACTTGTGCAACTTGCTCACTGGTCATTCCCTGTACATTTGTGCCACCAATCTTCAAGATGTGGTCCCCTGTCTGGAGTCTTCCATCCTTAAATACAAGAAAAAAAAATTATTCTGAGAAATCAATGATGTAACTTCACTAGAAAATAACAATTCATCAGACTTTGAGTTGTGGCAAACTGGCTGGCAAAGAAGCCATCTAAAAATGTAATATTTTTAAATGATGGTTGAATTGGCAACAAATAAAGGAAGTCCTTGCCAAAAAAAAAAAAAAAAGAGTGGGGATATGGGGTGGAGGAGAGTTCAAGAGGAGAAGAGTAACCAGAATTCTAAAACAGGCATTTGCTTGAGGATACCACTTCATACCTAATGGCCAATATCCAGGGTGTTAATAGCCACATATACAAGGAAGCAATGAGAAAGCCCTTGGCATCAAGAAGGAAAGGAGGTCAGATCAGGAGCCTCCAGCATAAAGCCAGAAACTCTGAAGCCCAACAAGCTCAGTGGCCCATTTGAGGAAAAGCAAGATGTCAGTGTGGGTGGAAGAGAATGAGCAAAGAGGACAGTAGTCAAGGAAGAGATGAGAGCATTAATGGGGTCAGCAGTGTAGACCCTCTGCTCCACGTGAGTGGAAAAGGAGGTCACTGGAGTGTTTTGAGCAGAGGACTGACATTATATGACTTAGTTTTAGCAAGATCACTCAAGCCTCTGTGCTGAAAATAAAACTATAGGAGGAAGCAACAAAAATAGAGATACCAGTTGCAAAGCAATAGTCTAGAAAGAGATAACAAGAGCTTGGCCTAAGTTAGCAGTTGAGGTGTTGAGAAGTGAGATTCTAGATGTATTTTTAATGAATTGTCAACAGGCTCTCCTGAGCGTATAGTGAGGTGTGAGGGGAGAAAAGGCATCAAAACTCTGAAGTTTTTAGCCCAAGCACTGAAAAGATAGAGTTGTTATTAGTTGAGATAAAGAGCCCCACAGAAGAAAGGATGGGTGGGAATAGAAATTAGTTCAGTTTTAGAGATGTCCAGTGTGACATGCCTATCAGACATATGATATCAGACATGCAGCTGGATATACAAATCTGGAGTTCCAGAGAGATATGGAAATTATATATTCCAATTGGGGAGCATCAGTACATAGAAGGTACTTAAAGTTATGATTCTGGGTGAGTTTAAAGAAAAGATATGTAATGTTCTATTTCCTAAGCTGGTAATATGTATATGGGTGATTATTACAATTATTATTATTATATTTAAAATGTTCTATTAAACTGAGTGATATGTACATTGTGACTATTATTTAAAATGTGCACAGACATTACACATACTTTTATATGTATGTATATTTCACACACAGAAAAGCTTAAAACATAATTTATCAAAAAGTGTATCAGTTCCAAATGTTTATCATTTCCATTCTACCTTCATTTGTGAAAACTTTGGAACAGCTTATCATATCTGCATCTTTGCTAAATTTGTTTCATCAGAAATTCTAAATTCTCTTTACTTATCCCTTTACAATATATTAAAGATACCACAATGCAAACATAGCAGATTACAAAACTTTACACCTGCGGAGCTTTTACAGGTTAGAAGTCACTTTTCATACATCATCCCATTCAGGGTAGGACAACTTTAAAATGAGAAAACCGAGATTCAGTTGACGGACTTGATCAAGGTCACAAAACTAAGAGGGGGCAGAACCAAAGAGCAACCCGAGTTGTCCCACTGAATACCTGCCCTCATTCAGTCATTTGCCTTCTACTTTGATATCTCCAGGGTAACGTTAGTTGCTATTAGTTTTCCTATTCTCCAAGAAATTGCCTATCACTGTCAAACAGCTTAAATAAAATGAAGATGAAAAAATACATATTTTGCAGCTGAGAGAGGAGGACAGCCTGAAAACAGAACAATAATCGCTGGGCTAATACAGCTCAACGCTTCCTATTCCTGGCTCCAGGAGGCACCATCTGTAAGTTGTAGATGAAATTCAGGGAAAAAAGTTTTTAAAAAAATGTCTACTTCCCATCCTCCCTTTCTCCAATTCTGCAGAAGTCTGAATGAAGAAAGAAAGGTGTTAGAGCAAAATAATGAACAGAGAGCTATGTTGTGAACTCTGCTGAAGGAGCTAGATGCAACTGGAAGTGGAAAGGAGCGGGCAACAGAAATTTAATGCAGTTCAGAAACATTTGGAAAGTCGTAGAGGAAAGAAACAGATGCAAGGAGGAAATTATTATGGAAAAAGGAATAAATATTTGCTGGAATTCTACTTTACACACCGATAATATGATATTCTATTATTACCAATACAACAAACTTGAAATAAAACTACTTTAAAAAAAGTCAGTGGTCATAATGAAAAATAAGGGTAAAACTGATTCTGCGAATTGAACCATCCTTGAACAGAATCATAGCCTGACCAAAGAGTAAATAGTATGCCAAATAATTCTTTTCATACTTGGCTTGGCCAAAGAAGAGCATTTCATCATAAGTACATATTTAGTCAGTTCCTAGACACTATTTTTTTCCTATTTAACTCAACTCAATTTAAAATGGTGTACATAATTTGCATCTGTCACTGAAAGTCAAACATTTTCTTCTTCCAGAAAAACAGGTGTACTAGGGGATTTGTAAATGTGAAAACAAACATTAGTCAGATTGATAGGAAAGACACCAACATGACAGCTACCTTGTTTATGTCCAGCAGCCCCAAACATTGCATTCTATTGATATTTGCTAATCAACATTCTCCTTTCATACCTGTCTATTGTGCAAGGAAACTAAAAAGCATTAGAGTTCTTTTTGTTTTTTTTAATAGAAGTTATAAATCAAGATAACCAATAAATTGCTATGCCAAGATTCAAAGACAGTGTGTCCTACTCAAACATCCAACAATAAAATTTATTAACCCATAGATTTATTTTTCAAAAGAGAAAAAAACACTATGTATATATGCATAGATAGTATGGAAGGTGGAAAAATTAAAACAGCTGATGCGACAGGGTACCACACTATTACAGTGAAGGCACTACAGTCTCACTTACTGGTTGTTTTTTTTTTTTTAACTGATTGATTGATTTTAGAGACAGGAAGGGGGGGAAGAGAGAGAGAGAGAGAGAGAAACATCAATTTGTTGTTCCACATGCAATTATTGGTTGATTCTTATACCCTGACCAGGGATCAAATCCACAACCTCAGCATATTGGGGTGATGCTCTAACAAACTGAGCTGCCACGCCAGGGCCCACTTACAGTTTTGTGTTTAAAGATAAAATACTTTAATACAAATTAGCAGTTACTGGCCAAAAATATATGTATATATTATTTGCATTTGAAGTTCTCTGATCAGCTAATATTACGGATAATTTCAATTCAAAAATATTTGAAAACCTACAGGAACGCAAGCCTGAGTTACAAAATAAATAAAGATCAAATTTGTTTCTTCAAAACTAAAAAATAGCACCAAATACTCCCACAACTCAGAAAATAAAATCATTACTACTTTTGACTCAAGGCCATGTCTATCATTGGTCTTTAATCAAAAGGAAAAAAATAAGTGACATATCATTGACAGAAAGTAGTGACTTTATAAAACAAAATAAACATTCTCTCTCCCAAGGAATTAAAAGAAGTTACTAAATCTAAGCATCTTTCTTTTCCTAGTCAAATTCCCTGAGCCTTCATCAGCTGACTTTTAAGGATAAGGAAATAGGTGTCTATAGACTCACTCGAAGCAAAATTGCTTGGGAATAACCAGCTGTTTTAATGGCCTCACGCTGGCCTTTGCTCATTCAAGACTGAAAATTCCTCACAGTACACATCCACCTCCAAATCCTTGCTGGCTTCCATTCCTTCCTAGTATTAAAGGTTACTGGATAGTTATTATGACTCATATTATAATTGCCTCAGACTAAAGAGTCAATAATTCATGATGACTTTTAAATAGGCTGAGTTGTAAAAGTCCCCTTCTAGAGACAATGGGGTAACTCAGCGTCCCTGATTTGCCTAGAATTACTCCAGACCACATGGAACAGTTTTCTGCAAAACAAAGCTGTTTTATACTGCCCATTACCTTTTTTTTAAAAAAAAAAAAAAAAAAGAAAACATCTAGCTGCTGAAATTTTTTTCAATTTTTGCCATCACTGAACAGAATTCTCAAAAGATGTATGCTTCAGGTCCTATGAATTTCTGAGAGTATTTGAGGATTACAGGTAGTTGTTAGGTCTCTCAGCTCCTCTTACATGATGCCATTTAATTTCCTCATTCATGGAATTGGCCCTTATTATTGGTACATTTATTCATTGGTCATGTTGGTTAGATCCCAATAAATGTTTCTAAAAAGTTCATATGAATCAGCATTTTTCCATTCCATTTACTTTATAATATTTGAGGCAGCAGAAAGAAGGCCAGGGCAGGGCGTGGGAGTCAGACACACCCAAATTCCACCCTGGCTCCGCTATCAGCAAGCTGTCTGGTCGAAGGTCAATTACTTATCACACCTAAATCCCCCTCTTAAACACACTTTCAGCTCCCTCTAAAACAAAATGGGAATGCATCCTTTCTCACTGAGTTGTGAGTGATAAACTCAATATTGTATGTAAGATCTTCAGCTTAGTACCTTGCTTACAGCAAAGCAAGAACTCAAGTGCATCCATTTCTCTTTTTTAAAATTTCACTTACAAATATTTTAACACATATCACTATGCCATCAGTCCTAATTAAGAATCAGCATACTTCCTTAATAACATTATATATTTAGTCTATTTTCAAATTTCTCCAATAATCTTATTAATATTTTTTAAATTGTTGTTCAGTCACAGTAGTTCCGCCTTTTTCCCAGTTTCTGTCCCCTGCCCCGACCAGACCCCACTCCCACAATCAATCCTCCCATTCTCGTCCGTGTCCACGAGTCCTCTCTTCCTCATTTCTGATGCCTCTTTACGCTGCAGTTACCTCAGTTAAAGTGTTCTTTGCTGCACCTCCTCAGTTCGACCCCATCTTTTAACTATACACATCGACTTACCTGTACACAAAAGGAAATATAGGGCACTATTTTATGCAACCCTTTTAAATAAGAAATACTGACTTCTTTATTGCGGGGGACCCTGTCCTGGGTGCCAGATGTGGGGGGGCTCCACCCGCAGAGCCCCATCCCTCCGTCACGGATGAAAATAAAAACTACCAAGACATCTTCTGCTTGGGGAGGAAAGGAGTCAAACTCTCAGAGGAGAATGACCTAGAGCCCCCTCCTCACTAGGTTTTTATTGGGCTCAAATACACCGGAATACAGGTATGTCAGGAGACAAGGATCAAACAATGGTTAACATTTCAAAGCAATCTGAGGGCTTAATCCGGGCCAATGTTTGTCAGGAAGAGGGGTTGCCAGACTTTGGAAGACATGCTCATTTCCTCCTGGGACACTTGTCACCTCAGGAAGAGCACTCTTAGCAAAGCAGGTTTCACAGGACTTTAGGAATAGGACTTTAGGAATTCTTTCTTATGTCCGGATCACCCAGGGAGCCATCCTGGCCAGCACAGGGCTGCACCGCTCACCCCCACAGTTTCAGGCTTTAAGGCAATTAGGAAGCAGGAGACATCTCCCAGATGGAAATGAGGACTCGGGCTATGTCAGAATAGCTGGGGGGCGAGGGTCCATCACATCCTCTTTTGCTGCAGCCCCCCCCCCCTCCGAGTCCTTCCATGAGGCCTCCCAAGTGGTCGAGTCTGGCTTAGGTTGCCCCTCCCATGAGGAGTCTTACCTGTCATTGACTACCAACCAAGCACTGGGGCCAGAGATGGATGAGGCAGAAGCAGTGCTCCTGCCAGGGAGATAAACTTTGTCTCCTTCGTAGGTCACATCCTTGTGACAGAACAGACCCAGATGAAGTGGGTCCCTTGGGCTCTTACACAGCCCACCATGGGGTGAGGGTTACAACTCCTGAAACCAGGCTGAACGGTCCGCAACACTTTATCTAACTTTCTGTTATACAGTTTTATATTCTTTGAAGAAAGCAGTTATTCACTGACCCCTTCAGCAGAATATAGGTATCACTTTAAGATCAATTTTGATCACATCTGAACTAATGACCTAAGACATCCATATTCCCTTACCGTAAAGGTTGCCATAGTCAACAGTGAGCACTAATATTCAAAACATGCATACATTTTAATTAAAAGCAATATTCCCTTCAATCTTTTTAAAGCTGTGATCAGGCTACATGAGCAACAACTTGCAAAGACTTAGTAACACTGCATCAGCTGAAAAGATTTTCCCTGCCATTAGCTGAGATGAGCGGAAGAGCGAAGTGAATACTGCTTCGTGTGGGCCTCACCACACTCCCTACAGCAGGGGTATCAAACTCATTTTCACCGGGGGCCACATCATCCTTGTGGTTGCCTTCAAAGGGCCGAATGTAATTTTGGGACTGTATAAATGTAACTACTCCTTAACTAGGGCAGGGAGCTCAGTGCTGCTGCCGGGTAGAGACAAGGTGCCAGGCCAGATAAAACAAGTTGGAGGGCCGGATTCGGCCTGCGGGCCTTGTGTTTGCCACCTGTGCCCTACAGGAAAGAGACGATAGCTCTGTTGCTCCTAGAGCTGGCTGTATTTCCTCGTGATAGGTTTGACCAACTCTGGACAGGTGCACATCAGGAAAAAAACACATTAGGGCCAACGCTGAATAAATAGATTTCAGAAGAAAAGCACAGGCTTTGGAGTCAAACAGTGGTGGGCTCAATCCTGACTCTGTCATTTCCTAGTTATGTGGCCTTGGGCAATGTCTTAAGTTTCCATATCTACAAATTGGGAATAATATTGATGACTGTTTTAAGAATTGTATGAGCATACTCTATATTAGGCAGATAATGTTTGGCGTCAATACTTGCATCTCCATTATGACTCTGATGGTACACCCCTACCCTCTCCTTGATGACCTGAAATGGGGACAATCCCTTCCAGTAAGGGTGCAAAATCAGACCTGGGCTTTTCCTAACAATATCTCAAAGGGATTAATTTGGGAAACACTGCACGTTATATTCTCTTTGTGAAAATTCATGATGCACATTAGGATATTAAATGCTCAGAAAATTCTTACAGTAAGGAAATCTATTTGATTTTGTTTAACTTGGTGTTTTCTAAATTTATTTGACCCTTTGTTTTTCACAATAACTACTACACTTTGCACCTTCAAATATGCTAGTCCAGCAATCAAGCCTATTAAAATTGTGATGGGGGAGTGGAGGAAAAGGCGTCGAAATAATCCACCATTTCTCATCCTTTCCAGGTTAACCAAAATTTCAAAAAAAATCCTCGATTACTATTAGTTTTGTGCCACAGATGTGTTTTAAAGGCTCATAAAATGACTAATCTCAACCTTTTTTGGCCTCAAAATCCCTTTATATTGTTAAAAACTATTGAGGGTGGAAGAACAGAGATTACAGAGAAGCACAGGAAACTTCTGTGGCTGATGGCTGTGTTCATTAGGTTGACTGCAGTGACAGTATGATGGTTCAATTTTATGAGTCACCTTGCCTATGTTATGGTGCCCAACTCTTTGGTCAAACACTAGTCTGGATGTTACTGTAAAAGTATTTCGTAGATGTGATTAACATCTACAACAAACATATTAATATATACTAAGTGCGTTCCATCCACTGAGTTGAACATTTTAAGAGCCAAAACTGAGGTTTCCTGGAAAAGAAATTCTGCCTTAAAACTGTAACAGAAATCCTGCTAACCTCCCCTACATATTTCAAAGTTCAGACTGCAACATCAAATCGTGCCCAAGTTTCCAGCATCCTAGCCTGACTTAACAGATTCCAGACTTGCCAGTATACATATGTCAAAATTTATTCAATTATATCCTTTATACATCGATTATATCTAAAATTTAACCCAGAAACACAAAGAGTTTTTTGATATCTGTTGATATCTACTGAATTAGAAAATAGCACTGTGAAATTCTTAAAATATTTAATATATTAATATCTATTTATGATATTGATGTGTATTTTTTATTTTTTTAAATATTTTATTTCTTTATTTTTAGAGAGAGGGAAGGAAGGGGAAAGAGAGGGAGAGAAACATTAATGTGTGGTTGCCTCCCACATGCCCTGTACTGGGGACCTAGCCTGCAACCCAGGCATGTGCCCTGACTGGGAATCGAACCGTGACCCTTCGGTTCATAACCCACACTCAATCCAGTGAGCCACATCAGCCAGGGCATATTTTTTATTCTTTAAAGAACTATATAAAAAGTAGTGAGAAGAGTGGTATTTTAAATTATTTTTGCAAATCTCTTTAATGTCTGGCTTAAAAGAAAACAGCTGAATTTTCATATTCACTTCAGCATTCAATATGTTGTTTTGGTTTAAGTATATACAAAAAATCTAGCTTCAATCAGATATATAGTTGGAAAATTGAGAAGCATTTTAATAGCCTTTCCAGTCCATTCTTCTTTGATAACACACTAGGACTTGACAAGAGGTGGTTTCTGAAAGAATAGTTGCAATGCAGAATCAGAAAATGCATCCAACAAACTTTCAGACACAGTTTCACTGAAATTTATTGATCTATCTCGAATGGATCTTTTACCCATATATAATTTCGCCATGCCACACATTGGTCTTCAGAAAATATTGCTTCACAGAGCTATGAAATTCTTCCAAATAGTGACATATGTTATCACATAATATCAAAAAGTATTAATATCACCAACAATCTAACCAGAAGTCTTTACTGAAAAAATCAAGCTGATAAAAAGCGCAAATTTTCCAAAATTCTAATTCCTGTTTGAAAGTTCAAATTTTATCATCAACAAATGCTATCAGTTATTTTCCTTGAAATAACAGGCTCGCTTCACTCATTCATCTTCAAGAAAATGTCTGCTGAATACTCAAGTCTGAATAATCATAATTTTTCTATCAGATAGTCTTTCAAAAATAAAAATGCTGATCCAGGCTGGTTCCCAGAGCCAGGAGGTCGGAGTGGATAAAATGGGTGAAGGCGATGCAAAGGCGTAAATTTCCAGCTACAAAATAAGTCATGTAAATGTAATATATAGCATGGCGACTATAGTTAATAGTACTACACTGTATATTTGAAAATTGCTAAGAGAGTAGACTTTAAAAGTTCTCATCACAAGAAAAAGAATATAACTACGTGTGAAATGGATAACTACATTTATTGTGATGATTACTTCACAATAAATACAAATACTGAATCATGACGTTGTACTTGAAACTAGATAGTGGCGAATGTCAGGTATCGCAAAATTTTTTTAATAAATGCAAAAATTTTAAAATAAAACAAAGTAAAAAATTAAAAGGCTGTTTGATATTTAAAAAGTGAATACTTCACCTTACAAATGTGTTTAACTCAAGACAACAATCATAATTCAGGATATGGCAGAAGTGCTATATGGTACTTCCCATTTTGTCACACGATGGTAAAAATACATGCACTTAAAGGTCAGAATGTACCAAAATTAATTGTAACTGCACTTTCTTAAGTGAAACTGTCCACTTTTTCTTCTCTTTTTGTTGCAAGCACATGGTGGAGCGAAGAACGCAATGGCTACTGGTCCAGCCTGATGCCACTGCCCTGTTTCACACTGAGGCACCGGCAGTTCCAGTCTGCCACTGATTTCGCACCATCAGTGCGAACTTCAACACTGTGAAGAAGCTGGTAACATCTTAGTACCATTATTACGAAAGTTGCTTGATCTCATTGACCCCCAGCGGGACACTCTGTGATGCCCACAGGCCTCTGCTCTAAATAAATACACTTCGATACAAGGATGATAGGAATATTTGTAGTTTCGCCGCAATCTGTACAACATGGAGTAATCTTGCTTAGAAATAGGGAACTGATGGACTTGCTTCAAAGCTACATTTATATGTTTTACTTATATATGTTTATTCGAAGGGATAAATGTTTATGTAACTGTGCATTAATCAGCAAAATTTACATATTCTGATTATGTTTGGCATTCTATATAATATAGGCTCATTATTAAGGGGCTTCATAACCAAATTTCTAATTTCTAAAAAACTAAATGTAATACTTAATACTTTCTTCAATATAAAACTAAGAAGACACAGTTGATAGATTTTTAAAAGGTTCACTTTCAGTATAAACATGGCTAAATAATAAAGTGTAGTCATTTGACTGGTAATGGCAAAATTTTTTAAATCACGTGAAATTTACCTTGTAAATTGAGACAACTGTTTATAAACACTGTACCTTCTGATTGCAGCCCACATTATAAAATTATATTTGAAGCCATACAATTTAAATTGTATAAAACCAAAATAAAAACACAAAAGGTCAACTTACTCGATCTGCTAATCCTCCAGGAACTATAGTCCTCACAACCACACCACTTGACTTCCCTCCAACTATTCCAAAACCTAATCCGGAGCCATCATTAATGAGCTCAACATCTTCAATATGACCCCAGCGAACCTACAAATTAATGGCAAGAGCCAAAGTGTTAGTAAAACACACAGATTCTTAGCTTCCCAATACAGTAATTACTAATGTAACATGTATACAAGAAATTAAGCTAGAACAAGAAATGTAAAAGTAACCAGGAATATTGGAAATATTTAATAAATTCATATTATACAATTCAACTTCCTAGAAGCTAGGAAATATGTAAAGATAATCATATTGTCCCTGCCCTTAAGGATTTTTTTATTCCAATAGAGAGCTAAACTAAAACATAAATAATTACTACCCAAGACAGAATATTAGATCACAAGACAATGCAGCTCTAAGAGGACTGAAACATGTCTCATTCCCTAGTCTATGCCAAGATCTAATACAGTGCTCAGCACACAGTAGTACTGGGGGTTGGGGGTGGCACAGACAAGAAGTCACGCCCAATCAAGAAGTATGGAAAGCTTTAAGGAAAGATGTCATTTTAATTGCATTACAGAGGAAAAAAGACACTTGAGCAAGAGGGAAATGTAAGAGCAAAACCGCACTTGGATGAGTGAGTGGGAATAACTTAACTTTTTAGAAGAGGAAATGACAAGAACAAAGCAGTGGTTTAAGGAAGATTAATCTGGCAACAATCTGAAGTGTGAAATGATGAGGAGGACACAGGCACTAAGATTAATTTAGTAGACTCTTATGAGGGAGAGGAAAGACAGCCTCAACTGAAGATGTCAGCAATAGGATTATACAAATCAGACTAAGAGACATGACATTTTTCCTCTAACTAGCAGAGATCCATCAGAAATGTGCGTTAAATTCACACAATCCAACTACAGAATAAAATTCCCCCTCTCAAGATCCTTAGGGCATACTTACACTTAGTTTTTCTATTATACTAAAGTGGAAAGTTACTCTGCAATGTAAAAGTAACCAGGAACATTGGAAATATTTAATAAATTCATATTTGAAACAATAGCTAGTATCTGGGAAGGAACATTTCCTAAAATGTACCTGAATTCATAGCAGCTAGTATTCATAAAGTCTATACTCTGCACCAGGCACTGTGCTGAATTAACTCTTCACATGCATTCTCATTTAATTCTCCCAACACCTCTGTGAGGTAGACCCTGTAATTAGTTCCACGTAACAGATGAAGAAACTGAGGTGTGGAGAGGTCAATAAATCTACCCAGTATGACACAGCCAGGAAGGGGAGAACTGGACATGAACCCACTCTAGCCTGACTCAGAACACTTGTTCTTAACCACTATGCTAAACAATTTCCCAATTTGTTCATTCTGTTTATTATGTAAATTGTTCTGTATAAGTCTTACTGATTATAACAGGGAAAATGTCTATACATTAATTTGTGTTGTGACCTTGCACTGTACCCAGTCTATTTTTTCTTTTGTCCCAATGAATGAAAATTAAATAAATCGACTAGCACTTAGTGTTATAAGAAAGCAAGATTTATTCGCTTACATTCTGAAGATGCAGGCCAAAATCTGTAAAATGTTATTAAACAAGTTTAAAGATTTCCAAAAGAGACATATGCCTTAATTCTTTTGAACTGTTTTCATCCTTACATGAAAAAAAAAAAAGAAAAACTTCTACAATGGTGCAGTTATGAGTAATCTAGTCATATTATCCAATATAATTTATAAAAAATGTTTTTGAAATAACCAAATCTTAAGATACCCAGCAATAAATCTCTAATAAAAACTCTCAGCTTAATTGGTATCACCAAGGAACATAAGACTCCATCACCAAATAAATTATACCCACTACTACAATTTATCCTCTGTATTAAATAATCATCTTAAATAAGAGAGTCAGAGGGCATTGAAAACAAAACAAAAGCCCTCCATGGAATATCTTGGTAATGCTGGACTTGCAAATATGATCATCCTAAACTATGGCAAGTCAAATGACACCTTCTAAATATCTTAAAATCAATGGCATAATTCAAAATTAAGTATCTTCCCAAATTTGCAACTCACTGTTTCAGGAAGAACTGTATCGGTGAGGCTGGCAGAAGTGCTGCTTTTTGTATGGACTGGCTCCCTGGCCACAACCAGGCTCAAACACCCAGTGGTTTGTTGTAGCAATGCAATTGCTTGCTGGTGGGAAATGTTCCGACCCAGGGGTGTATGATTAATCGCCAATATTTGGTCATTTTCCTTTAACCTTTGATCCCTGGGTGAAATAAAAGAATTTTGTTTTAGGTGATATAATAGCCTGATTTTTTAAAACCTATTATTCAAGTTAAACAGTTTTTTTAAATGGTACTACTTCACTTAGTACATATATTCAAATTATTCAATTACGTAACAGAGCTTTTCGGACTGCTTTACATCAAAGCATTTATTAGCTTATTAACCCATTTAGTAACACATCTTGACACACACATGTACATTTTAAAAGCTATTTGGTTAGAAAAATAAGCAAAAACAACGTATAGGGCCCCACTGCCAAGGTTTTGTAAGTGTGGACACTGACCGCCTTGATTGCATGAACCCTGTACTCCTGAACCCAGTACTCTGGAACCCATTCCAATGTGACTTCAACACATACCATAGCAGGGTAACTAAATTCTCAATTTCATCAATAATTTCTTCTCTAGCAGATTCACCCTAGCCTCACTATATTGTACTTCAACTTTGCCAACATGTCTATAGAGGTCAACCCCCTCCTTGAAAATCCACAGAGATTACTTACTTCCCAATCTATTTCTAAGCCCTTCTCTCTCCTCTAAGTGCCCATCTCCCAACTGCTAACCAAGATAAAAGAGATTATTTTTTTAAAAAAATTAGCAAAATCTTTTAAGTAAAAAAAAAAAAAAAAAAAAGTATTATAGTCAACATTTACTGAGCACTTATTATGAGCCAGGTACTGTGCTAAATGCTTTACATCTATTATATCATCTAATCCTCTTAATCACCTTTCAGATTACTTAAATTTTACAAGCCAGAAATTGAAGCATAGAACAAGCTCAGCATCTTATCTAAGCAGCCTGACTCTGAAGCACGCTCTTCATAACTTAAGTTACAGGGCATCCTAAGACCATCCTAGGATTTACTCTGTCCTGGTTTACTGCATTTGACCTTATTATCTCCCACTCACCACTCCTCCTCTCTTGGTTTCTCGGCTACCACTTAAAGCTTCCTTATCACTGCTTATCTCTCTTCCATCTACCCATCTCCATCTTTCTTTCCCAACGTCAACCCTCCATTGGAGATCCTTATCTGATACCTAAAACCTAACTTGCAAAATTCCTCAAAGTTTATTCTTCTAAGCTCTCCTGTGCTTGTCTTTGCCAACTCAGAAATATGTGATAATTATCTATGTTTATTGACCAATAAAAAGAGAGTCAAAGGAAAGAAACTCTTGTCATGATTACCTGATAAAAGAACATTTTTACCATTCAACATATAAAATCTCCCAGAGAAAAGATTTAACCCAAAACAGAGTATTCTAATTCACAAATCTGAATTCTGAAAATTCCATTATATCGCCCTTATTTTTTCTCAGGTCACACCAGATTCAGCAAAACTTTGTCAAGGAGCACAATTTGATAACTTCTGACCTCTAGGACACAGGGTAAACTTGGTTAGTATTCAAAGTCCTCTATATTTGGTCCTAAAGAACTCTTCCTAGTAGCTTCCTCCCTATATAAACACCTTAAAAAAAAACACAAAACAAAAAAAACTATTCTGATCTCTTTCCCTCTCAACTCTTGGTTTCCTCCATCTCTCACACCCTTCTACTCTGCTCAGCCAGATTCAATCCACCCTCCACAATCCAGCTAAGGGTGTGTCTCTCCTTCTGCCTTTTCCTCTCCCCATCCTCTTCCTCTCCCACCCAACTTACCACTTCATCGGGGTGTTCTGAACCACTCATTTATCACTCCCTGAATATTCATTTATACTATGTTTGCTGTCAACAGACCTTGCTAAGTCCTTCTTTATTAGATTTAAACTTCTTGAGGACAGGGACCAATAGGTTTTAGATTCTCCTTTGCAACTAGCAAGCTGGATATTTGCATTTTTGATGCTGAAATTGTGGCTGGTTCTCACAAGAGATCATGTACCATTAAAAATATTGCTTATACATCCTTTTATTAATATTGGGAAAGGTTTATGTTATATTAAAAAAAGAACAAAATGTAAAATTGTATATACTCTATGATCTGTCTTTATGAAAAGAAAACATTCTAATATTTTCCTAGTCGTCTCAGGGTGGTCAAAATCCAACAGGTTTTTTGGGAGGAGGGTGAGGGAACTTGATTATTTTATTTTTATATTTTATATTTTTCTAATATATGCATGTAAAACTTTCATAATGATTTTAATAATTCTGAAATATATATTTTTAAAATTGAGAATGTTGCTTGTAAACTATTCCCTAGTCCTAAAGAAATATTTATTTTGAAGTGTGACCACTATAGGACGATATGCAGGAATCACTTCCACTTTCCCATCTCCAATGACCTCTTTCCTCTAACCTCTTCACAGCTTGTTCATTAAAGCAAATCTCTTACTTAATCCCAAATGAATGAATTACTCTTGAGTCTTTTCAACCCTGATGTAACTCATTTGACATAAATTGGTCTTTAATTTACTCATTTTCAGGTTTTCTAGTTTCTGGAAATCGATCTATTTTCATCTACCTTTCCCAGACTCTCAGGACACTCCATTTTTTTCCAGTTAGTTCTTTTCAAGGAATATAAATTCAAACCAAGATAAATAAGCAGCAGAGAGGACTCCTGGAAAATATGATCTTGATGCATTCGAAAGTTGAATAAAATTAGTTTTATGGCTATTTTTTTCCTTTAAAAAACCTTTTTAAATTTTGTAATTACAGTTGACATTCAATATATATTAGGTTTAGGTGTACAGAATGAAGTAATTTCCCCCCCGCCATAAGTCTTGTACCCACCTGGCACCATATATAGTTATTACAATATTATTGCCTATGTTCTTTATACTGTACTTTACATGCCCAGACACTATTATTTATCATTTCACTCTCCATTATATGTATATAAAATTGAATTCACACTTTCCATTCAAGGGGAGCCTAATTCTTATCTCTCCATTACAACATTCAGAAATAACGGACTTCCATGACCTTGCGAGTCAATAGGTCTCAGGAAAGCTCCTTAAATAACAGTTCTATGTGGACAGTCCTGAGCAAAAAGGAAAAACTGATCATAAAGACAATTTAACATAAACTTAGAAGGGTGTCCAACATTTTGGGGTCTCTGGGCCACACTGGAAGAAGAGTTGTCTTGGGCCACACATTAAATACACAGAAACTAACAAAAACTGATGAGCAAATAAAAGGTTTTAAGTGAACTTACAATTTTATATTGGGCCACATTCATAGCCATTGTGGGCCACACGTGGCCCATGGGCCGCAGGTTGGACACCCCTGGTCCAGCATGCCTTATGGCTACCTGTCTTCCAGCTTTTTCTCACATGATCTTGCACCAAGCTCCCACACAAGTACTGGCCACATTCCAAAGATAGAAGATATGTTCCCTCTTTCCATAGGGCTACTTGTCAAGAGAGTGTCTTCATTCCTCTCCCAACACATTCTGCTCTCTGAAGACCCCCCAGTCTCCTCTCAAAATTCCCTGCAAGCACCACTGCCTCTGGGAAGCCACCTGACTCCCTAGCCTTGGTCAAGTTTCCTAACGCACCCAAATATTAAACTCCTCTTTTTGGAAGTGCTCACCCTGACTCGTAATTATAGACCGTTTTGTAGAGAGTAACTGAGACACACAGGATGACTACAAAATGGTTATGCCACATGAAAAACACACCAAGGACTACTGAACTGCACACTTTAAAATGGTTACATTTGGCCCTGGCTGGTGTAGCTCATTGGATTAAGTGCCAGCCTGAGAACCAAAGGGTCGCAGGTTTTATTCCCAGTCAGGGCACATGCCTGGGTTGCAGGCCAGATCGGGTCCCCAGCAGGAGGTGTGCCTTAGAGGCAACCACACATTGATGTTTCTCTCCCTCTCTTTCTCCTTCCCTTCCCTTCTCTCTAAAAATAAATATTTAAAAAAATGGTAATATTTGTTATTAAATCATATCCCAATAATAGTTTTTAATTTTTTTAATTTTTCAATTACAGTTGATATTCAATATTATATTAGTTTCAAGTATACAGCATAGTTGTTAGGCATTTATGTAAATTACAAAGTGATCCCCTTGATAAATCTAGTACTTACCTGGCATCATGCACACTTATTAGAATATTAACTATCCTCCCTATGCTGTACTTTACATCCTGTGACTATTTTGTAACTACCAATCTGTACTTCTCAATCCCTTCACCTTGTTCACCCAGTTCCCCAATCCCCCTTCCATCTGGCAACCATTAGTTTGCCCAATAATAATTTTTTAATTTAAAAATTTTATTTTATTGATTTCAAAGAGAAAGAGGGAGAGAGGGTGTGAGGACACACAGAGAGAGAGAGAGAGATTAATTTGTTGTTCCACTTCTTTATGCATTCATTGGTTGCTTCTTGTATGTGCCCCGACCAGAGATCGAACCTGCAACCTTGGCATATTGGGACAGTGCTCTAACCAACTGAGCTAGGAGGCCAGCGCAATAATAATTTTTTAAGTTAAAAAAAATTCTTTCAAAGTTGGGCCAATCAAGTTAAATAAGCTTATTGTCAAGGAACTTCATAGCCTCAAGTAAGCTAATGATAAGTGGCCCTCAGTCCAGGTTTACCCTGGACTCTCTGGACTTGCCAGAACAGTCCTAGTTTGTGCCTGCTGCATCCATGTCATTGCTAATAGCACACCCTCTCCCAAAACAAGCCCAACTTGGATAAGAAACTATATGATTACCATAACTATATGTACCCGATCTCCAAGGACAGGACAGAATATCCCAAAGATATATGACCCCTGCTATGTTTCCTCAAAATACACTTGAGGAAATGCTGCATTAGATGGCAGAGTAAAGACACAAAGTCGTGGAAATCCATTCTTTTCAAGAGACTAGAATTAATCCCCCATGAATGGAGAATGTGAATTCAAAACTATTATTATTAACTGAAAATCTTTCTGTAATAGTACTTTCTAGTGTTGCTATCATTCTAACAGGTGGCAGTGATGTCATGAATAGAGTGCTTGTTAAATGAATAATAAAGTAAAAATCTGAAATCAAAGACAATATATAAGTAAAATAATAGCATGATATGAATGCCAAAAATGTTAAGTTTAATAAACAATATGGTATGCAGAATATGAATTTGAATATTCCAATCTTACTCATAAGACCTTAGCTAAACTATCATATCAATTGTGAGAGAGTGTGGTGGAGTAAAAAGAATACTACCTTTGTAGTCAGACAGGCTTAGAATTACATCATGGTTCCAGCATTAATATCTCTGAACCTCTCTGAAACCCAGCTCTCTCATCTGTAACATGGAGTACTACACCGGAAGCCAGACGGCTACCACAAGTATGTGTGGGAATATCTGCATAAGGCCTGACAAATGGAAGAGGGAAAGTTAAGTGTTCGCTGCCATTGTTACTGTTTTTATTACTAGTTTCCTATTCTCTCTCTCAGAATTGTCAGAAAAAAGGTTAACAAAACACAAAATGACAATTTTCCTCACCTGTCTGCTATACTCCCTGGCTGTACTTCCTTCACAAAGATAGCAACTTCCAGATTTTGACTTCTAAGGGCCACCACGCTGAATCCAAGTCCTCCAGTTGAAGGCCGTTCTATATCTATATATTCAATTTGCCGGCCCTAAAAAAAAAAAGAGGATTTTTTAAAAGTCAATGAAGTACATTTAATAAAAAACTGAAATTGCCATTCTGTGAACAACAGCACAAAAAACAGCTTCTCCTAAGTCATCTCTATAAAATCAGATAAACTCAGTATTTCAGTAATAAATTACTTCTGAAAATCCTCACTTGATTACTTTCAGTAGAACAAAAGAGGGAAGGTGCAGTATTCTACAACTTCAGGGAACAGAAGAGGTGCTTTCATATTTCATTCACATCATGACATGAATCCCAAGCTGGATAAAAAGTCCAAGCTCTGGCTGGTGCGGCTCAGTGGACTGAGTACTGGCCTGTGAACCAAAGGGTCACTGGTTTGATTCCCAGTCAGAGCACATGCCTGGGCTTCAGGCCAGGTCCCCAGCAGGGGGCGTGTGAGAGGCAACCACACACTGATGTTTCTCTCCCTCTCTGTCTCCCTTCCTTCCCCTTCTCTAAATATAAATAAGTAAATAAAATCTTTTTTAAAAAAAAAGTCCAATGTCCTTTCCCACAGTATATTCTAAATGACTTTTTACACTGAATTTCTCTAAATTCTCTTGATGCAAAATGTTTTTAAACGAGGAAAGAAAATTAGATGTATCCAAAAAATGCTAGTGTTCAGCCTAAGTCAGAACCAGATGCATTATTTACTGTTTTTAACTCAATTGTGCTGAATTAATATTCTATTTTAATAGTTTAATTCAAAAGATTATCAAGTATTTTATTGCTTTAATAATTGCATTTATACCATGAGAACTTCATAAATGTCATCAACTTATAAAAGCATCACACAGAAATAATTACTAGTCAAAATAATTATTTCATTAAGAGGACAAGGCTATAAAGTCAAAAAGGAATCAGGTATAAAACATGATTTAACTATCATAACTTAAACAGATTCTTTTTAGCTTTCAAACTCAATTTTCATTTTTTAAGACATATCAAAAGATGAGGTGAAAAACACAAAACATATCCTAAACTATTATTTGATATTTAATAGATATTAGAAATAAAACTAGATTACTCTTTTAAATGTTACCCTAGATTTTCCTAATTGTGTTAGTTCTAACTCCCATTAATTCTGTTTTGATATGAAATTAAAAATAGTTTCAAGAATTTCATCACCTGTATACACATTAATTTTCCTCCTATGATCAAAACCATAAAAATCTCTTTCCTTATGAGTGTACAAATATGTCAATTAGAATAATTACGTAAAATCTCTCCTTACCACAATGGATATTTCCTTATATAATTTTAAGCCAATGAATTTTCAACAGGTTAGAAAATATTATCAATTCCTTCTAATAATGTGAAAACATAAGCAAACAACACACATAATACATTTTAAAGCAAAAACAGTGAGTATACTTTTTTAAATCTCTAACAGAAAAAATAAGCATAATATTCCCATGGGAAGATATAAATTTACCTGTGCCATCTGTTGAATGATTGAGTTAAAGTCTTCATTTCCTGACTTAGGGGTCCAAGGAAATAACCCAGATACAGTCAAGTTATTAGTGGATCGCTGGGCATTCCCATTAGTAATGGCACCATCCGTGAACACTAATAAACCTTGCCTTGAAAAATCAAAGTTGGCTGAACAATCTGAAGGTATATGACTGAGCTGTTGGAGAGAAAGACAAAAGAGAATCAACAGCAACCTGGAAAAAACAAATTATTTCTATTTATTAAATATTATATCTTACCCATCATAAGAATTTTCATGTTAAATATATACATGTGAAAGAAAAAAGTATAGATACATCTGTGTATTTATAAAGCTATAAATTTTTAGTGTTACACAAATGTTTAACAGCTGAAAATGTGTTCTTGCTTCCTGCTTTCTATCATTTCCTCAAGTTAGCAGCATGTACCACAGTTCATTACACTTCACATACACAGATACATATAAACACGCATGTAAGACACTAAGTCCTTTGGAATTTATCTGTATATTTCCATGTGGGGAACCACAAAACATCTGCAGGTAGTATGTAATAGAAATAACAATAACAGTATTTACTGAGCGCTTGCTTTGACCAAAATACTATACCAAAACTCTTACATATTACCTCAACCTCATTTAATCCTTACAGCTGCCCTGAGATACTATTCCATTTTGTGAACTTGAAAACTGAAGCACGTAGGGTTTAAGTAACTTTCCCAAAAGTAGTAGCAAATGAGTTGCAGAGCTACTCACACATTAGTACAAAAAAGTAGAGAATCCTATAATTACGGGAAACAGAAAAACAGAAGTTTATTTTAAAAATATCATTGGCTGAACCCCGGCTGATGTGGCTCAGTGGATCGAGCACCAGCTTGCAAAACAAAAGGTTGCTGGTTCAATTCCCAGTCAGAGCACATGCCTGGGTTGCAGGATGTGCCCCAGTTGGGGGCATGCAAGAGGCAACCAATTGATGCTTCTCTCACACACATTGGTGTTTCTCTCTCTCTCTTATTCCTTCCCCTGCCCCTCTATCTGAAAATAAATAAATAACTAAAGTTTTTAAGAAAAACATAAAAATATCATTGGTTGATATGAGTGCCAACGTAGTGGAATAAAGGTAATATCAAGAACAAATGTAAATAAGCCCTAGCTAGGCAGCTCAGTTAGTTGGAACATAATCCCAATACACCAAGGTTGCAGGTTTGATTCCCAGACAGGGCACATACAAGACTCGAATAACGAATGCATCATAAGTGGAATAGCAAATTGATGTTTCTCTCCCTTCTCTCTTTCTCTAAAATAAATCAATAAAAAAAATTTTTTTAAAGCTGGCATAGCAATACTTATATCAGACAAAATAGACTTCGAAACAAAGGCCACAACAAGAGACAAAAAGGTCAGTACATAATACTTAAGGGAGTTGTAGAGCAAGAGGATACAACCATTGTAAACATATATGCGCCCAACATAGGAGCACCTAAATATATAAGGAAAATCTTAGAGGACTTTAAGAAGGAGATCAACAGCAATATGGGCACCATAGGGGATTGCAATACTCCACTGTCAATGATGAACAGATCATACAATCAAAAAATCAACAAGGATATGGTGGCATTGAATGACACAATAGATCAAATGGACTTAATTGATATTTACAGAGCATTTCATCCTGAGGAAGCAAAATATACTTTTTTTTCAAATGCACATGGATTATTTTCAAAGACAGACCACATGATAGGACCCAAAACAAGCCTCAAAAAATTCAAGAAAATTGAAATCATCAAACCTCTTCATGAATCACAATGACTTGAAAATAGAAACCAACCTCAAGGAAAAAGACTCAAAAACATTCAAATACATGGAAACTGAATAACATGTCATTAAAGAATTAACGGGTTAACAATGAGATGAGAAAAGAAATAAAAAAGTTTCTGGAAACATGAAAATGAACAGACAACAACTCAAGACCTACGGGACACAATGAAGGCCATCCTGAGAGGGAAGTTCATAGCAATCTAGGTCCATCTAAAGAAGACAAAAAACCTCAGCTAAACAACCTAAACCTATATCTAAAAGAACCAGAAGAACAATGACAAAGCCCAGAGGAAATAGAAGGAAGGAAATAATCAAAATCACAGCAGAATTAAATGACATAAAGACTAAAAAAGCAATTCAAAGGCTCAACGAATCCGGGTGTTGGTTCTTTGAAAAGATAAACAAAATTGGCACACCTTTAACCAGACTTATCAAGAGAAAAAGAGAGGGAACCCCAAAAATTAAAATCAGAAATGAAAAAGAAGTAACAACTGATACCAAAGAAATACAAAGGATTGTAAGAAATTACTATGAACAATTATATGTCAAAAATTGGACAACCTAGGTAAAATGGATAAATATCTAGAAACATATAATCTTCCAAAACTGATTAAGAAGAAGCAGAAAGCCTGAACAGACTGATACCTAGTGAAATTGAAGCAGTATTCAAAAAACTCTCAGCACACAAAAGACCTAGACTGGATGGCTTCACAAGCAAATTTTACCAAATATTCAGGGAAGAACTAACTCATATTTCTTCTCAAATTATTCCAAAAAATTCAAGAACAGGAAAGACTCCTTAATTCTTTTTATGAAGCCAATGTTATCCTAATTCCAAAGCCAAGTAAAGTCACAACAAAGAAAATTACAGGCCAATATCTCTAATGAACATAGATGCTAAAATCCTCAACAAATATTGGCAATCTGGATGCAGTCATACATTAAAAAGATCATACACATGATCAAGTGGAATTTATCCCAGGGATGGAAGAATGACACAATATTCACAAATCCAAAAACGCAACACATCACATAAACAAAATGAAGAATAAAAACTACATGATCACATCAATAGATACTGAAAAAGCATTTGATAAAACCCAGCACCCATTTATGATAAAAACCTCAGCAAAGTAGGAATAGAGGGAGCATTCCTCAACATAATAAAGGCCATATACAAGAAGCCTACTGCCAACATCATACTCAATAGGCAAAAACTGAAAGATTTCCCTTAAGACCAGGGCTCCTGCTTACACCACTCTTATTCAACATAGTACTGGAAATTCTAGCCACAGTAATTAAGACAGGAAAAAAAAAAAAAGGCATCAAAATTATAAAGGAGGAAATAAAACTATCATTATTTGCAGATGGCATGAGAGTGTACACAGGAAACCCTATAGTCTCCACAAAAAAACTACTTGACCTAATAAGAGAATTCGGCAAAGTAGTAGGACAAAATCAATATTCAGAAATTGCTGGCATTTTTGTTCACCAACAATGAACCATCAGAAAGAGAACCTAGGGAAAAAAATCCCATTTCCTAAGCAACAAGAAAAATAAAGTACCTAGGAATAAATCTAGCCAAGGAGGTAAAACTAGGAAAACTACAGAATACTGATGAAAGAAACTGAGGAAGATACAAATAAATGGAAGCATATACTGTGTTAATGGATTGGAAGAATTAACATTAAAATGTCATACTACCCAAAGCAATCTATAGATTTAATGCAATTCTGCCCTGGCTGGTGTGGCTTACTGGATTGAGTACTGGCCTGCGAACAGGAAGGTCACAGGTTCAATTCCCAGTTGTAGCACATGCCTGGGTTCCAGGTCAGGTCCCTAGTTTGGGGCATGCGAGAGGCAACTAGTCGATGTATCTCTGATGCGTGCACCAATGTTTCTCTCCCTTTTTCTCCCTCTCTTCCCCTCTCTCTAACAATAAATAAATAAAATCTTTTTAAAAAAGATTCAATGCAATTCCTATTAAAATACCAATGGCATATTTCATTGATCTGGAACAAATACTCCAAAAAATTATATAAAACCAAAAAAGGCCCTGAAAAGCCTCAAAACTCTTGAGAAAGAAGAATAAAGTTGGATGGATCATGATACCTGATATAAAACTATACTACATGGCAACAGTAATCAAAAGGGTCTGGCACTAGCACAAAAACAGACTCAGATCAATGGAACAGAATAGAGAGCCCAGAAATAAACCCTGTGTCTCCATGGTCTATTAATATTTGACAAAGAGGGCATGAGCATAAAATGGAGTAAAAATAGTCTCTTCAATAAATGGTGTTGGGAACACTGGACTGGGACATGCAAAAAAAAAAATGGAACTAGACCACAAACTTATCCCATACAACAGAATAAGCTCAAAGTAGATAAAATACTTAAATATAAGTCATGATACCATAAAAGTGCTACAGAAAAGCATAGGCAGTAAAATTTCAGATATCCACCATAGCGATATTGTTCCCATATATCTCCTAGGGCAAGGGAAAGAAAGGAAAAAAATAAACAAATGGGACTACATCAAATTCAGAAGCTTCTGCATGGATAAAGCAACCATCGTCAAAATGAAAGGGGAACCAACTGTATGGGAGAACATATTTTGTAATGACACATCAGGGTTTAATCTACAAAATATATAGAGAACTCATACAACTCAATACCAGGAAGACAACAATCCAATTAAAAAATGGGCAAAGGACCTGAACAGACATTTTTCCAGAGAAGAAATACAGATGGCCCATAGACACATGAAAAATGGTCAACATCATTAGCCATCAGAAAGATGCAAATTAAAAAACACAATAAGATATCACCTTACACTTGTCAGAATGGCCATCATTAACAAATAAGTGCTGGTGAGGATGCGGAGAAAAGGGAACTCTAGTGGACTGTTGGTAGGAATGCAGACTGGTGCAGCTGCTGTGGAAAACAGTATGGAATTTCCTCAGAAAACTAAAAATGGAACTGCCTCTTGACCCAGCGATTCCACTACTGGGAATATACCCTAAGAATCCACAAACACCAATTCAAAAGAATTTAAGCACTCCTATGTTCATAGCTGCACTATTTACAATAGTCAAGTAAGTGCTGGAAACAGCCTAAGTGCCCATTAGCAGGTAAGTGGATCAAAAATCCATGGTACATATACACAATCTGTGTGGAATACTACACAGCAAGAAGAAGAAAAAAGAAGAAAGAAGAAAAAGAAAGAACTCCTACCTTTGAGACAGCATGGATGGATCTGGAGAATATTATGCTAAGTGAAATAAGCCAGTCAGTAAGAGACAAATACTGTATAATTTCACCATAAAAGGACTCTAATGAACAAAATAAACTAATGAGCAAAACAGAACCAGAGACATGGGAACATGTAACGGAATGACAGCGGTCAGAGGGGATAATGGTGGAAAGCAGCAGAAGGGATGAGTCATGTATGAATGACCCATGGACATGGACAATGGTGTGGAGACTAACTGTGGGAGTGGAGAGTGGCTTGGGTGGAGGGGGGCAAAGGGGGAAAAATTAGAACAACTATAATAGAATAGCATTAAATAAAGAACAAATATAATCAGGACCTCATAGAAAAAAATCAACTATAAAAGAAACTCTATAAAAACATTCATAGGAAAATAATCACGGGAATTTTAGAACTGAATGAACAAAATATGATTATGTGTATTAAAAACTGCAAACTGTATAAATATAAAAGATTGTTATGATGGAGTAGTTAGTTAAGTCCACTTTTAGTCTAGTAAGAGTGATATTGTAGTGATCTTTCCCAATCTCTATTGTACTAATAGCATTTACTTTATGACATAAAGTTCATGCCAGGACCAGGGACACAGAAACCTAACCTTCATTACTGGGAGTGCTAAAATTATTAATGAATTTTTTAAAAGATTTTATTTATTTATTTTTAGAAAATGGGAGGGAGAATGAGAGGAAGAAAAACAACAATGTGTGGTTGCATCTTGTGTGCCCCCTACTGGGGACCTGGCCCACAAACCAGGCATGTGCCCTGACTGGGAATTGAACCAGCGGCCCTTTGGTTCACAGGCTGGCACTCAATCCACTGAGCCACACCAGCCAGGGCAAAATTATGTATGAGTTCTGATTTTGAGAAAGAAACTCAAAGAAAGACATATGTGCATCATTTAATAATTAATTAGTTATTTAAAAATCACTTGGTAAATATTTTGGGGACAGCACTTTGGTTTATCAGCAGGAAATGATTTTTTCCAAAGTTTTGTTAATTTTCACTTAACTCTGCTTCATTATCTCCAATTACATTTAAAAATCATCCCCAAATTTAATTTATAGGATAGCTATGATTAAGCTTAGCTAAATGATTTTAAATCAATTTCCTATCTCTGATGACAAAACATAGCAAACAAGAGAAAAATTAAAACTTTGAATTTACATCACTTATAGTAGAGGTATTATGTGTCCTATAATTCAACAATTATATATTTAGAACCTGCAACAGTTCAGGTACTATACTATAGGGAACATATAAATGTAAAAGTATCATGTATACTGAATCCAAGGATTTTCCAATCAGACTATCTATGACATTTGATATTTATTTGATAATTATTAAGAAGTATAAGGGCACTAATCATATCTTGCTAGGAAAAATGTATCATGGAGAAGATACATTTAACAGGACTTCTGGTAAAGATGGAGGTATAGGTAAATATGGTTCACCTCCTTGCACAACTACATCAAACTTACAACTAAAACATAAAACAACCATCACTGAAAACCATCAGAAATCAAGTTGAATGGAAGTCTGACAACTATGAAATTAAAGAAACCACATCCATCCAGACTGGTAGGAGAGACACAGATGTGGAAGAGACTGATCCCACATCCACGTGCGATGGATAAAAATTTGGGAGGGATATCTCCAGAGTGAGGAATCCCAGGCCTACAACAGGCCTCCAGCACAGGGTTCCAGTGCCAGGGAGATAAGTCCCCATAACTTCTGGTGGCAAATCAGTGGAGATTGTGTTGGTGGAAGAAACTTCTAGAGTCTCAAGCAGTTGCTCTTAACGAACCCACACATGGACTTAGACTCACTCACTCTGAGCTCCAGTACCAAGCTTGAAAGGCACCAGTGGCATGTGGAGAGGTACTAAAGTGTCTGGTATTAAGATGGGAGTTGGGGAATAGCTTTCTCCCAGACAGAAAGGGCAACAGGGACCATTGTTCCTTTTCTGAACATTGCCCACAGAGCCACAGAGTCAGCAAGTGGGTGCCATACCTGAGACTCCATCAACCTGGCTTACACTGCTTGTCCTGCCCTGGAGTACCCCTGGGACCTCCGTCCCACCCAACTTACACCCACCTAAGCTGTTAACAGTGATTTTTCTATATGAATGGCTGGTCTTTGCTCATGCTCCAACATCTCCCTAAATCCTATCAAACAAGCAACAGCCAGCCTCAGTGAACCCCCAGTCCCCCATACTTCTTGCAAAGGAGCCCCAGGTCTGGCACTAGCAGCAGCCAGCTTAGATTCACAATTTGGCTTTGCCTGGGAATCTCCAAGCCAAGCACAAGTGGCAGCCATCACAGATTGCTTTATAGCTCATGCAGGATGGCCCTGAGCAGAACACAGGTTGGGACTGACCTTGGCCTACACCACCTGGGAAAACCCAGAGCCTTCAACAGACCACATTGGAGCACCACCAACCAGCCCCTGCATAGTGGTTCCTCGGCAGAGGGCATTGGTCAATGGTCACAGTGAGTCCTTGCAGCCTGGATAAATGCCCCCGCATTGACCTGCCAACAGCAATCAAGGCTCAACTGCAAGAGGAGGGTGTTCTCAGCACACACAAAGCACGCACCTTGAATACCCAACTTGGGTGATAGGGAAGGCTGTACCACCAGACCCTATAGGACACCTGCTACCAAGACAGGGGGTCATAACAGCTCTACCTAATACACAGAAACAAACACAGGGAGGCTGTCCAAATGAGGAGACAAAGAAACATGGCACAAATGAAAGAACAGATCAAAACTCCAGAAAAAGAGCTAAATGAAATGGAGATAAGCAGATTTCAGATGCAGATTTCAAACCAGTGGTTTTAAGAATGCTCAAGGAACTTAGGATTTCAACAACATAAAAACAATCCAGTCAGAAACAAAGGATACACTAGTTAAAATAAAGAACAATTTACAGGGAAACAAGAAGAGAGTGGATGAAGCCGAAACTATTCATGCATACCATACCCACCAGATTACAAGTCCTAATGCAATCTCTTTGCTGAATTGAGTATTTAGAAACACGTTTTCTCTGTCTTTATCTCCTTCTATCTTTTTTTGATGGATTGAATATATGAACATGTAAAACCATGATGGGTAACTTACCTGTACCTTGAGTTGCTTGATGGACTGCTGGAGTGTGAGTATCTGGTTGAAGAGAGGACTCTTTAGTGTCTCATAAAACATAGATAACTTCTCATTCTGTGATGTGTCACCCTTCTCCTGCAATTTCATTTTCAGCCGATCGAGAACTTGCAGGACCTGCAGTTTATCTTATTTGAAGAAAGATAATCAAAGTACAAGTTAAATCCCATCCTATATTTTGATTTTGAATCATTAATTTAGTGGTAAAAATATATATGTAGTATACCTGTAGCAGGATTTTCAGGCATTTTGAATTATTGTCTTCAATAACTTTAAAGAAACCTAAGGAAAAAAATTTTAAATACAAGAGATGATTTTCCATTAGTGTCTATAGTCCTCTGTAAAAGTTAAAACCTCAAGAACATTCTTAATCGAAAGCTTTCACTCAGGAAATTCAAATTAAAACCACAATGAGGTGCTGCTATACGTTACTATGATGACTAAGTAGAAAGCAAAACAAGAGACAATACTAAGTGCTGACAAAGTTGAAGCAACTGGAACTCTCAGATGCTGCTAATAGGAAAGTAAAATGGCACACTTTTGTTTGGCAGTTTCTTATGAAGTTAAATACACACTTAACATAAGACCCAGCACTTCCACTCCTACATAGTTACTCAAGAGAAATAAAAATATATGCCCACAAAAGATCTGTATATGAATGTTCTTAGCATTTTTATTTATAAAAGCCCCAAACTAGAAAACCCCAAATGTCTAATAACAGATGAATGGATAAACAAATTATGGTATATAAACACAATACTCAAAAGGAAAAAGGGAAAAAAAACTTTGATACATATAATATGGGTGTATCTCAAAAATAGTATGTTGAGGGATAGAAACCAGACAAAAAGAATATAAATGGCATATATGATTCAGATGAAGTTCAACCTATAATTACAGATTAATTTGCCTGAGTAGATGGAAAGGAGTTGACTGGGAAGGAATTTGAGGAAAGTTTTTTGGGTGATGGAAATGCTCTGTTTTGAATGGGGTACTGGTTACACAGATGTATATGTTTCCCAAAAATTATTGAACTACATATTGTAAATCGATACATTTTATTTTAAGTAAATAATACTTTAAGAAAGTTGATTTTTTTTTTTTAAATAATTTGGGGTTGGAAAAGAACACCCAAATTAAGGCATCAAAAAGATTTTAGAGATTTGAAAAAAAACAATTTTTTTTCAAGATGCAGAAATGATCCCAGACTCTTACTGGCATCTGAGAGAGTCTCCAGAAGGTAACCACTCAAAATGGCATTTTCTATGAACAATGCTTTTTAAATCCAGTGATTAGTGCAAGCTAGCCTAAAATGTAATACAACTGAAACTCAAAAAGCTAGCAAACCCTTTGCTATGACCAAAATGGCACTTTGAAAGTGGTCATTTCTACTAGTTGTACACTATTGTAACGAGCCACCAAAAAAAAATTAGTATGATACAGTCAAAATTTTCTTACATCAATACCCTTTGCTGAGTGAGATCTTTACCTTCTAATTCAAGGTCATTAAGAAAGAAAGTATACTAAAAAACAATAAAGGACACCAGTGGCATTGATAAAAGGCCTGTGTATTCCATCCAAATGTTCACTGGATTCAACGAGAACTACCAAAAGAACTGCTGAGGAGAGCATCACAGAAAACACTCCTAATGTGCTCAGCATCTCAATCGTGCAACCCTTACAACTGCCCATTGACAGGTAACTGAATAAGAGAAGGCCAGTCACAATGGCACTGTCTTTTTCTATAGCAGCACACAACCCAAAAGGATTGACAGGAGCAGCTTTGTGGTCATTAATATATCAACCTAAGTCAAAGAATTAGAGCCAAAAATATGAGATGCTACTTTTTACTGTCAAGATTGGCATTTTTTAAAAAAAACTAGTAATAGCCTGTACTCTAGATGTCATGGAAAAACAGGTGGGAATAGAAATTTACACAACTCTTTAGGAGCACGACACAATACCCACCAATATATTAAATTTATATTTTTTTACCCAGAATATCTTCTTCTGAATGTCTCTCCTATAGAAATACTTGCAAAAGAGCACACAGATGTGTGTACGAGGATATTTACTGCATTGTTTTTAAAAACAAAACTCCTAGAAAAATGGAAATATCAACAGCAATCAGTCATTCAAATAATAAAGTAGGTCTGAATGTATTGAAACGGGAACAGGACTGAAGCAGTTAACAGAAAGCCTGTGGCTCACTGCTTCAGCTAAGGATTCCCAGCTAGATACCAGACCTCCAAGCAAACATGCTAAAGATCGTTAATAAACAAAAGGTTCCCTGGTTTTAAAAATGTCAGGAAATACCTAGTGTGTCTTAATTGCTTTTTGTAAACGCTTTGAGAATGTATGGACTTTTAAGGCATGCCTGGCTGTAAAATGAGAGATAATCACAAAGACATTTTCTGTTTGTATAACTAACAGAGTATAAAACTTGGGATTCCCCAAATGGAAAATGTTTCATTATTGATCATAACTCGTCTGGTAAGAAGCCCTCCCCTGCCCCCTAAAAGAAGTGTCTTAAGGTTGAATTTTACTCTTTCAAACAAATTAAAGATAACAGTAAAAGTTTGTTAGAAATACATTTATAAATGACTTCATATTAATCTGTACGTAACTAGGTATTGTGGATGAAAAGGGGCACATACTGAGTTTGACAAGCTCAGAGGAGGCCTGCATGGTGGGCCTTAGAAACTCAGAGACCAAAAAGAACCACATAGGATGGTCTGCAATGAAAACTTTGAGTCATGGCAGGTAGTCAGTCATGTCCTAGGCTGGCATCTTCCCTGACGAAGGTCAATCTTTACCTTAACTGAGGCTATTCATTTTCCTTTTGCATCTATGATAACATACCTTTGGAATGCCAGGGTAATTTCCTTTTATCTGGACCCTTAACTGCACCACAGCAGAGACCACAAAAACCCTCATTGTTATTGTTATCATGTTAATTGCTAACTGCTAACTATCCTACACCCACAAACATAAAAGAGGTATGCGTCTATTAGTTTTACATTTTATCCTATCCCAGAGATTCCCCCACTTGGCTTTCTCCCACCTCCCCAAACTATGATGAATAGATTTCGTGGAACCCCTTACACCTCCTCCTTTGATCCTAATGTATACAATAAGGTGCAAAACTGCCATTCTCTGGAGCATTTTCTCCATCGGGATTTTGCTTCCCAGCAATTGTTGTCAGTTTGGCTCAAATAAACTCATAAAAATTCTGTACAAGTTTAAACATTTCTTACTTTCTTAGGTTTAACAGTTTTATGTTGATGATATGGCCTAATGTGGAAGAAAGTGACATTCTTTGGATGCTGTACCTACTGGCTGGGGACTCTTCTAGAAGGAATGTCTGTGCCTGGTTCCTGCGTCAGCCTCCCATCTATAACCTCCGAATCAGGAGTAAGGTTTGGTGTCCACTAAGATCTCTCATTCACATGCATATGCTTTGACAATTCAACCTTCTGTATTAGCAAATGACGTGATTTAATACACACAACTTAATAGGGGAAACAGCAAGTTTTAAGATATATGCATTATTTTCTCCTTTTCATAAAAAATACGTATTTGTGTGTGTAGGTTTTTAGACTTACAAATGTAGTCAATTTAATAATAGAGATTACTTCTGGAAAGTTGAAGTGGGGATGAGGAGATTAAAATTACACTTTTACTTTACAGACTTTAGTGCTGTTTGAACTTCATTTTAAAAGCATCTATTAATTTTATAGCTTAAAAAATAAAAGGGACAAAAACATAATGTGACTAAGATGGCCTAATGAGAGAGTAAGACGGATCGTAGCAAGATAATAACAACACAATAAGGTAATGATATTATAAGGTATATACCTACAATAGCAGAGGTTTGTACGAGGTCTGTTCAGAAAAAGGCCAGCCATTGTTAATATAGTGAGAACAGCTTGTGTTACATCGATGTAAACTGGCAGCCAAGGACCATGGACTGGAATGTGCATGTGCAAACACTGATGATTTCACTGTACTAGCCAGTGGGGGTGGTAGATGCTGTTGAATGAGCATGTGTACTGTGTGGCTGTTGCATTCAAAATTACTTAGTGAGTAGAGCAACAAATCTGCATCAAACTTTGCATTAAGCTTGAACATTCCTCCACAGAAACTATTTGGATGATTCAGAAGGCCACAGCTATGGGCGACTGGTGATTGGCAGCTTCATCATGGCAATGCACCTGTTCATACATCATGTCTAGTGCAGAGTTTTTTGGTGAAACATCAAATCACCCAGGTGACTCAGCCCCATACAGCCCAGATTTGGCGCTCTGCAACTTCTGCCTTTTCCCAAAACTAAAATCACCTTTGAAAGAGGAGAGACTTCAGACCACTGATGAGATTCAGGAAAATACGATGAGGGAGCTGATGGTGATTGGGAGAACTGTGTGAGGTGCCAAGGTGCCTACTTTAAGGGACAGAGGCGTCATTGTCCTCTGTACCATAGTCTTCTATCTTGGATCTTCTTCAATTAAAATTTCTATTTTTCATATTACATGGCTGGATACCTTCTGGACAGGCTTCATATGTACCACATGCTGAGAGAAATCATTAAGGGAGAGTGACTAACCCTGCCTCAGGAAGTTTGGGAATGCTGAAATGAGAATACATTAGAAACCTCTCTTAAAAGAAAAAGAGTGGGGTATAAAAGTAAAGATCATTTGTCCTCTTTTGCCTAAGATCATCTCAGATTACCCAACATCATTATTAACAGTGCCTCATTTCACTCTCAAAGTGTCCTGATTTGAATGCTGTACCAAACTTCTCCAAGTCAGTGGTTCTCAAATTTTAGTACGCATCAGACTCACCTGGAGGGCTTGTTAAAGCCCACACTGCTGGGGCTCACCCCTAGTCAGTGTTTTCGACTCTGTGGGTCTGAGGTGAGGCTGAAGAATTTGCATTTCTAACCCAGTTTCCATGTGATTCTCATGCTGCCAGACTAGAGACCACAATGTGAAAACTACTGCATACAGGTATAAAAGTGCATGACTTTCCGTGAGAATGTTAACTAGCTCTAAGTGACCTGGTATGTGGTCTCTAAAAGCAGCAGAGAGGGCAAAAAAATAGTTTACACCAGTTATACTGCAAAAATGGACAGCAAATTCATGCCTGGCCACAAACAGGTAAGTACCAAAACTGGGAATAAGCACTTAGAAACCATGTAATGTAGCAGACTAATTTATATCTATTAAATTTAGTAATTAAAAAAAAAAAACTCAACTTACCTTGTAGTTTTTTATTTCGCTTTATTTTTCTAATAATTTACTTTACAAAAATATCAGTCCTTGAAAGACTGGGTGGGAAAACCCTGATCTTTCACCACCGACAGTTTGAGAAGCACTGGTTTAAATAAGACTGCTTTGAGAGGAGCCATGTAAATAATGCAAAGTAGACTAGTCTTTATCCTGTAAGCAGCAGGAAGTAATTAAAGGCTTTTAAGTAGGGAAGTATTGAGTCCAGATTTCTATTTAAAAAGGTAATTATGGTAACAGATAGATTAGTGGTCTTCAAACTTTTTTAAAAAGATTTTATTTATGTATTTTTAGATAGAAGGGAAGGGGAGGAGAAAAAGAGGGAAAGAAGCATCAATGTGTGGTTGCCTCTCAAGCACCCTCTACTGGGGGACCTGGCCTACAACCCAGGCACATGCCCTGACTGGGAATCGAACCAGGGTCCCTTGGGTTTGCAGGCCAGCCAGCACGCAATCCACTGAGCCACCTCAGCCAGAGTACCAAACCTTACTAATGATTCAGAAGTTATAGATGGGAAGCTGGTGCAGGAACCAGCCACAGACATTCAAACTTTTTTACACACATTTCAAACACACATTCCCATCAGTAAAAATATGTTGACCACTCACCTTAATTTATTTTTTATAATTATAAACATACACTACATTTACAAGTCATGTGTTTTAAACATATAAAATAGAAACGTCCTAAGAGTAAGGTAAAAACTAAAAAGAAAGGTTTTATTGTCACCTTCCTACCCTCCCCATGGATCATCCTGCAAAGTTTAGAAACCATAATGGTAAAGTATCCCTCAGTAAAGGTAAAGGGTAAAAACTGTTTGGCCTTCCAATCCTCTGACTCATAGTTAATAAAGGCTAAACTATGTCCACAAAGCAGGCCTGGAAAATTACTACAACTCCGTGGTGTTAAATCTAAGGAAGGGGGCTAAAACCTTAAGAGTATATAAGGACAGAAGGAAGAAATGTTAACTCTACAGCTGAACATCTAGCAGGCAGCACACAGGCTGAATGGAACCTCTGTCTCACTCCATTATAGTCCTAGGAAATCTTCAGCCAAACAACTTTGACCTATTTGGCTGGGCCAAGAGACCAACAGTGCTTACAGCAAGGAATTTCAAGTTTGTTTAAACATGGCAAAGCTGAGTCTAACTTGTCATAGACAGGCTACCTACAACAGGTCATAATCTAAACATTAAAATGCCACAGTGTGCCGCTGTCCTCATAGTTGGACAGCCTCTGGAGAGCAAGTAGTTTATTATGCTCAGCAGCTTCTACTCCACCATTGATCAAGAGAGTTTATACCATGAATTTTTCATGTCTGGTTCACTGCAGGCTTTGACTGAAGGAAATTATTATAATGTTGTGGCTTTAAAAAAAAATCCAGGTCCTTAGCCATCACCAATTAATGGAATATTGGAGGGAAAAAGCTGATACCTAGATACAATTTAATTTGATTTAAATTTCTAAGTGGAGGAAACTATTGAAAAGATTTATTAACTTCCTCAGGTCAAGAATTTAAGCGAGTTAAGAACACTGCAAACACTGTTCAGACTCCCCAAAGCAAACAAGAATGTAATGCCTCAAGATTTTTTATACTTCTCTCTAGAACTTAACAAAACATCTTATGCTTTTACCTTGAAATTTTGGGAGAAAAAGATAGCCAGCTATCTGTTTGAGAAAGTACAGGTATTCAGCCTCTGACTGCAGGTGTGAATTGGGCCAATCCAACTGACTACATGTAACTCTGCAATGGGTATTTCCCAGAGCTCAAGGGGATCAGGGATTCTAAACAAACTAAAAGCTATTAAATGTAAAAGAAGTCATTATTTCAGAAGTTATTCAAAAATTGAAGTTCATGAACAACTTTTAGTTTCCATTCTTCCTTTGATGTACAAAATTCGGTTATGTCCAATCATCATGCCACTGTCCTCAAAGCCTAACATTAAATGGCAAACAAACTCTCCTAGCCAAAGAACAATGGTGATGCTTCACTTTAAACACAATACACACAACTGCTGCTAAGCTAGTGCAGATTCAAGACAGATGCCCTAGACTTGTGTCCCTTCTAAAAGATAAGGCCTTTTCCAAACCTCTTGGATTAAAAAAAAAAAAAAAAAAAGTATCTATTTGGCTGCTGCCAAAACACTATACTGTATTCCTGGACTTTCAGAAACACATATAAATTCCAGAATGATACTGATATTTTGGAATTGCCTATTTGGAACTGCTTAAGCCATAGGCAATATTTAAGTCCACTTAATGATGGGCATTCAGGACAACTTGAAATTGAATAAAAAAGATACCATGTTAAATTCAGAGTCAGAACTGAAAATTGAGTCAGTTCTTCAGAAGAGTTCTGTTGGCTAAATACTAATTTTCTCATTGAACTATTCAAAGTTAATCAATGCATATCAATATTCTGCCTGGCACTTGTCTACTTTGTAGGAACAAAGTTAAACTGTTTTATGGTGTCATTTTCTGTTCCTTTTGGTGGCAGTTTTCTCCAATGACTGACAACAACAACAACAAAGTTCTGGGCAATTTTCACATACACAGATCTTTGATCGTGTAGCCAGTACCTCACTGAAAAGACCAACAAGTCTTGGCCAGGTCGTTCAGTTGGTCAGAGCTTGGTCCCAGTACACCAAGGTTGCAGGTTCCATCTGGTCAGGGCACATATAAGAATTAACACAGATGGGCAGAGCAATAGATGGATGTTTCTCTCTCTCTCTAATCAATAAATTTTTAAAAATGGGTAAGTGGACCCAATTTTATGTTACTAAACTCCACAAGTTGCACAGCTATACAAACAAAAAATAAGCTGGCTCTAGTCTTCAGCACAGATCTACCCCATCACTAAAGAGAGGGTAAGGACAGGCTCTAAATTTCTCTCCATTTGCTCTAGATAAAATCAGAGCTTTAAAAAGGCATTCAAATCCAAACAAAAAACATGTGAGTATGAAAAAAAGCAAAAATAGTCAAGCCATCTGAAATGTTAAGGTGGAATATTCCTGTTTCTCAAAAAATTTACTCTACTACCAAGGTGGACAAAGTCCTAAGTAAACAAATACCATTTTGGCTTCCCCAACCTCCTGTGTTTCTGGTAAACTTTAACAAAGCAAGTGAATTCAGACTGCTTGGTTGTTTAGCTTAAGGACAGTTATTAAATGCTTTTAAGTAAAAATACAACTACAAGGGTTATTGAATGCTAAACCCCTGTCTCAGCATCACAGTGTTCTAAAAGTGAACTCGCTATGGGAAAATTCCAGATTGTTTTTTAAGAGTACTAACTGAAGGTAATAGACCATAATTTTATTAGTGGTTATTTTCAATGGTAGGTGGGGTGTGTGTGTCCTTTTAGTTCCTTTTCTGAAAATTCTCTCCAATATTTCTACCAAAAAACCTATATTAATACATGACTTGAACTGATTAAGGCATCTTTAAACACAAGGGCTTAAAACAATCTCTTTTCAACTTTGAACAGTGCTGTTATTCTGATGTCAAGCTTATCTTACTTGACCTTTATAGGATCTCAGTTTACAAGGGCAAATTCCTTCAGAACTCAGTTTACAAATTCTACCCATAAAGTACCTTCCAGCTCCCATATTAACTTTCTAATTATTTTAACTTTTTTGATAATGGCCTTTATAAAGGCCAGATTGTGACTTTCAGCTGAAACGAGCCTCCTTTAGAAAGGCCATTAGGGCCTAGAAACAGGAGGCTCGTTTCAGCTGAAAGTCACAATCTGGCCTTTTTCTGATGCTGCAAAGTGAATGCATTTGAGCTTTTAGCCAACTCTCCCCTTGATTTCCTTAAAAAAAAAAAAGTGTGCAAATGAATTGGCAGCCAATAAATAGCTCAGCCTAGAATGTGCTATTACCATCCTCGAGATTAACTGATTGTTTTTTTCTTCTAGCTCTCCAGAAGCCTTCTTCACTCAAGAAACACTTGTTGGCTGCACACCTATTAATGGTCAGATTCCAAATGCAGCTGAGAAGCACCCTAATGAAATAAGGACCTCAAAAGCGCACCCTTTCAATCTGGGAGACAAACGAGTAAACAACTAATTCCAATCCCAAGCGACCACCTGGAGACAGGACAAAGTGCCAAGTGAACACTCCAGAGGGAGGTTAATCGACCTGGTAGGTGTGCCAGGACAGCTAGGGAGCTTTGGAGTGGGCAGGGAAGGATCTGAAAATGTTTTCCCTTAGCCTGACTTAAAGCAGGAATCCAGCAATCTCCCCAAAGACTGGAGGCCAAAGCACTTTCCGCCGGGTCCTCACCACCTATAAAGTGAGGCTAGCAGAGCCCAGGCCTGATTGCCGGCTTGGGAATTCGGCTACGTGACGACTAAGCGTCCAGATGGGGCTGGGGCCAAGTCGCCCCCTCGCTAGGGTGTGATCCCACCCTCCTTCTCCGGGCCCCCAAGGCAGGCCACCACCTGTTCACTTTCACCGTCACTCGTGGAGGAAAGGCTCCGCCCAGCTCTGGGGTCGAAGCGCAGGCACCGATCTGGGAGCAAAATTTGATCCCTGCCACTCCTGGAACAGAAGTGGGCCGAGATTTGCCGGCCGCCAGGCCAGCCGACGCGGGGCGGGTCCGCGGCGGGCAGCCTTCCGCAAGCCCTACCCCGAGGAGCAGGGGCCGCGATGGGGTCACCCGGGTCGACGCCGGAGGAGCGCCCCGCACCCTCCGCAGGCCAAGCCGAGCGCCCGGCAGCGCCGTAGTCTCCAGTGCCACCTTCTCCCGGAGGACGGGCGGAGATCGCGCCGGGCGCTAGCTCCGGGGAGCTGTCCCCGGCCGGCCTCGAGGAGCAGGGGCCCCGCTCGCAGCGCGCACCCACACAACCAGGACCCCTGCTTTACCTGGTCCAGCAGAGATGAGGGTGGGATCCAGAGCAGGCGGACCGGCGGGAAGGCGCGGCATCCGCCCTCCCACACCTGGGCGGAAGTGAGAGGCCCAGGGTGACCGCGCCTCACCTGGCAGGCCCTCCCCTAGCACCGGCCTCCCCGCCCGGGGCGGGGCCCCAGGGTGGCGCTGGCTGGGGAGCTGGGGCTGCGGGAGGCCGACTGGTGGGGGGGCAGTAGCGGGGAGCACGGGGTCTCTTGGCTCTACTTTCTGCAGGTGAAGCTCAGCTGGGCTGGGGAGGGTTAAAGAGCCTGGGAAATGTGGGGTCTGGGGGCCGAGTAGGCAGAAGAAACGCCACGTGCTGGGGGGCAGTAGGCACTAATGGGGTGGGGAGGTCGCCGGACTGGTGTCGTAGGACGGGTGAGCCGAGAGGGAGACCCAAGATCAAGGAAATTGAAGGAGGGCAAGAAGGAAAGGATTTGGTCAAATGTGCTTAGTCTCTCGTTGTCCTTTTCCTTTTGCGTGCTATCATCCTTCCCTTGTGTTTTCCGTATCCACTGACCCAATATAAAATTCTAAGAAGTAAAACTGGGGGGTTATTTTTTCTCCTCATTTATTTGAGAAAAGGAAATAAGTGAATCTAGCAATATGCATGGCGGTAGTTCCACTACCTCACTTACTCTATGAAGAAACTGCGCACCTGACAGATAAAGTGATTTGCCCCAAGTTTAACACTCAGAGGGGATCTTCTGACTCTAAGTCCGGTGTTGCCTTAATTATTTATTGTAATATTTTTATTCTTGGTATCACAACTCGACTTTGAGGAAGATTTAGCTAAAACTTACAATGGCATTATTCCATTCTCTTTAATGCAACTAAGTTGAGAATTTTGATGCTAGACCTTGTTAAATGAAAAGAATTGATGTTAAGGTATGTATTCATTGAATAAATGCGGTATTGGTTAAGCACTGTGTTTGACTCTGTAAAATGTTGAAAATGGGACACCTGTCCTAAAGGACATAGGCATATATGGAAAACAATTGCAACAGAGGGTCATCTGTTGGTAAGATCATGCATTTGGCACTTTATAGTGTAATTGTTAGTTTGCTGGTTTTAAAGAAAATATCACTTGTTAGACCCAGTAAAAATATACACAGTTTAAGCAAGGCCCCTACTTCTTGGGAACTAACAAACTATTGAGGGAAATAAATATATACAATAACTTAAATTACCAAATAGAATGAGGGTAGAACTTTCAGAGAATAAAGAGATCAATTATGCTTTGTTGAAAGCATCTGTTAGGACTTAAACAGGCCTAACAGGTGTTTGGGATTTGCTTAAGGTAAAATAGAAAAGGAAATTCTTCCCAAGTCGGTGGGGGTGAAGGGGCAGGATACAGGTGGAGACCAATTATCTCAAAGGATCATTTGCAAACATGTGAGTCTCATCTAGCTCTAACATTTGGTGATGGTTATAAACACTCCCTTCCCCCCAAAATAATGTGACTTTGGATTGGCTGTGAAACAAAGCTCAAACTCCCTTTCTGAGTATCCAAGACTATTTAAAGTTTCTTAAAGTTTATTGTCCTGGGGGTGGGGGTTCAATGTGTTGTTCCACCCATTGATGCATTCATTGGCTGCTTCTTGTATGTGCCCTGAACAGAGATCGACCCCGAAACAGTGGCATACTTGGACAACACTCTAACCAACTGAGCTACCCAGCCAGGGCTTCCAAGTCTATCTTAAGCTCTCCCCTTCTTGCTGATTTTTCAGCCTAATCTCCCACTTCACCTCTCCAAGGTCTTACTCTGGCCAAACAGGTCTGCTCCATGTCTTTTCTGTTCTTTCTTATCCCCTTTCCCATTCCTGGAAGCCCTGCCTCAAGTCTCACCTTTTATGAGAAGCTGCCCCTACAGCCACCCCAGAAAACACCCATATCCACTACATTTCATCTAATTTTTCCAAATTTTTGTGATATGAGCTTTCCTTTGGCTCTTCCCTGAAACTGAAAAAGTTTTAAATTTACTCAATACATATTTTCGAGGTGATCATTCTGTGGTAAACATTTTCTGGCACAGGAGTGTTTTTGATTTTTTTACCTCTAAGAACCCTCGAGAGGGTGATCTTATTCATAAAATAAAGAAGATACACAAAATATTTAAGAACACACTTCTGAAGTCAAAAGATCTGAGCTTGAATCCTGACTCCATCATTTTCCCCCCTTTTTAAAAAAGATTTTATTTATTTTTAGAGAGAGCTGAAGGGAGGGAGAAAAAGGGGGAGAGAAACATCAATTTGTGGTTGCCTCTTGGGGGGTCCCTCACCAGGGACCTGGCCTGCAACCCAGGCATGCGCCCTGACTGGGAATCAAACCAGCGATGCTTTGGCTCTGCGCTCAGTCCACTGAGCCACAAGAGCCAGGTTACACCATTTTCTAAACTATGTGACTTTGGCAAGTTACTTCACCTTTCTAATTCTCATCAGTGAAATTATGAAAACAATGCTTACTTTATATGGTAGTTTGTTTTGAAGGCTAAATGAAGGAATACATGTATTGCATATACCTGGCACATAAAAAGTACTCAATAAATGAGGCCACACGTATAGATGGGAGTGAGCATGGCAGACACAGTGAGAGTAAGGGGGCAGCCAAGAGTAGGAAGAAAGTGAGGCCCATGATGGAGGACGGGAAAGTACTGCAGAGAGCTTCAGGTTGTAAGACTTGACTTTATCCTTCATCTCTAAGATGTTCAAGAACCACTAAACATTATTGAATAGGATTTTTTTAATGATTATTTGTTATTTTAAAAGATTTTAGAGCAGTTTTAGGGGCAGAGCAAAACTGAAGGGAAGGTATGGAGATTTTCCATGTATCCTTTGCCCCCACACATTCATGGTCTCCCCCTTTATCAACATCTGCCACCAGATGGTACATCTGTTAAAATCAAAGCTACACTGACACATCATAATCACTGAAAGTCCATAGTTTATGGTCCACGCTTGGTGGTGTATATTCTATGGGTTTGGACAAATACATAATGACATGTATTCACTGCTCTAAAAATCCTCTTTACTCAGTCTATTCATAACCCCCACCCTAACTCCTGGTAACCACTGATGTTTTTACTGTTTTCATAATTTTACCTTTTCCAGAATGTCAGATATTTGGAATCACACAGTACATAGCCTATTAAGATTGCTTGTTTATTACATGCATTTAAGGTTCTCCATGTCTTCTCATGGCTTGCCAGCTCTAGCGTTTTAGCACTGAATAATAGTCCATTATCTGTGCACCACAATTTATGTATCTGCTCAGGTACTGAGGGCATCTTAGTTGCTTCTAAGCTTAAGCAACTATGAATAAAGCTGCTATAAACATATGTGTGCAGGTTTTTGTGTAGACATAAGTTTTCAACTCCTTTTAATAAATACCAAGGAGCTTAAATGGGATTTTGAATATGAAAAGTTTTTTTTTAATGAAAGATTAATCTGGAAGAAGTTTGAAAAAATGGATTGACAACATTGAGGAAAGAGCCTAGATTCGAAAAGAGGAAAGAAGGAATTATAGCAAGGTACACGGAAAATAAGTTACAGCTAAAATAAGGTGAAAATATAGGGTAAAAAAATGAACACTTAAAAATATCAGTTGCTTACTGATTAGATAAAGGGATTAAAGAAGAACGAGGAGAAAATTGAAGTACAAGGATGATTCTAAGTATTTAACCTGATAAAAGGGATAGTGGTGGTAAAACTTATAAAAGCCAATTTATTGTTTTTTTTTCTTTTTAAGAAGCAGGATAAAGTCAGTTTAGATCCTGTATTTTGATATTCAAGATGAAATATACTTGGCATAGAGTAGGACTTCTTAAGTGATGAGTGCATTTAATTAGAGAGTAGGCAGCACCAGATCGGTGCACCAGAGAGGACAATAAAAAACACTTGAGGAACAACAGCATTAATGTAGTAGAATTCAAAATATACAGACAACTATAACACAGATCTATGAGAGTCCTGATATTATGAATTTATTACCAGAGGTGGGGGGAGGGGAATGCCCATCAAAGTCAGATTTTAAAAAAAAGCAAAAACCCAGGAGAGTAAACAATCTTTTTATCTCTTAATGTTTCTGTCCTAACCATGGAAAAATCAGGTTCGTTTCCTCAGAAAGTTAAGGGCAAAGCCTATCTGTTAACAACATCAGGTATATGCTAGAATCTTAGGAATGGAAAGATCCCGGATGCAGACCCTTGAATTCCAGAGGAAGCTTTGCTTCAGGCTTCACTGGTAATCCTCTTTCCTATTGTTTCCACACAGCAATTTCCATATTGGGCTGTGCTACTCACGTCCTTTGATTTCTATAGAATTTACATTGGACTTCATAGAATTTTTATGTGACAAATTAAGCATTGTAAAACATGCCTAGACTTGAGATTTAAGAACTTTCTTACTAAAATTGGACAATGGAGTAATCATATGATCAGAGACTATGCTTGTAAATAAATATATTTAACTGAGCCCTGAGAAAATAGGTTAAGAGGCAGCAAGAAGAGAAAGTTAATTTTTTAATATGCCATCAGTTCGGGAGTCAACGTTTTGCATTGTTTGTTTACTTTCATGGGGAGTCTCCTTTGTTCTTTTCAGTTTATATATTATTAGAACCATAAAAATAGATTTTGTAGTGAGATTAATCAAAGCTTAAACATTTTCAAATAGTTAATTGTTCAAAGTCTATATGAAAATTGACACAAATACAAAGATTAGCAATATTCCTACAGTGAACAAAAAATACAGTAAATCTTCACTTAACATATATAGGTTCTTGGAACTGCACTGAAATGATATATAATGTATTAACCTAGAAATAAAAAGGCCAAAGTGAAAGGCAACAAGCATTTATTCGAGTTTCAAAAGAATAACTATTTTGGAAGCACTGATTGAGGCAGAGTCCCAAATAGTGTCACAATTAGGAAGTGAAGGCAAGGAGTATTTATGAGAAAAGAAAGAGGAACCATTATGTCAATAGAAGGAAAAATTTTTATAGGTGAAGATAAGCTAACAAAGTGCTGTTATTCTAAAGAATGTTTTGAATTGCAGTCCCGTAGTCATAGTATCTGCTTTCTTATCTTTACAAACAGTGTTTTGGGATAGAATGCTGCTTTAGGCTCAGTCCAAAGGTTATTTTGCCCAGTTTTAACATTCCAGAGGTTTGAGGAGTAAGACATACTGTTCCTCTGGATGGCAACTCTGACTCCATTTTAAAGTGGCTTCCTTTATATTATGTTTTATATTTCCCCCTTTTGATTGAGATCTTTCCTTGAATGCATCATTGATCAATCACTGGAAAGTAATACCAGTCAGTTATTAAAAGCATCATTAGTTCTCCATTGTCAGGAAGGCTCACTTTTGGTACATCAAGTCATTGCTAATCCCTCATCAACAGGAAGGCTCATTCCTGGTATGTCTGTTCCACCTAGAAGCAAAAGTGGTTTTTTAGATGTCTTAGGTCACATTTGAGCAATAAGAGCACCAGAACAGAGGAAGCCTTTGCAGGGGTGTCAAACTCATTTTCACCAGGGGGGGTCACATCAGCCTCGTGATTGCCTTCAAAGGGCCAAAATAATTTTAGGATTGTATAAATGTTACTACTTAACTGTTAAGGAGTTGAAATTACATTCGGCCCTTTGAAGGTGAACTCAAGGCTGATGTGGCACCCGGTGAAAATGCATTTGACACCCCTGCTTTAAGGGCAAACATTTTTTGTATTTTCTTGAGGCTTCTCATATGAAGTCATATAAGCCTTAGTGATCATCTCAAAATGTTGAGCAACAATTATCAGAGTGGTATCTTTATAACAGAGCTATGTAAAATAAACAAAGTTTTATATAACAGTAAAAATTTCTATAATAACAAACCAAATGTTAAGTCCAGTTTGAATAATAGATCTGAACCAGGAGGAGGTAATACCTGAGGGCAGCCAGTCAAAGATACTAGAGAACCGTGAGATGTCAGTGGGCACTGTATTAAATCATTTGACTTGTGCCCAGATTTTATCTAGTTCCACCTCTATTTTATCAGAGGAGTTTTATCCAGGTACAAGAGGTATTAACAACACAGCAAAACTCACCTTGTTTAGCTAGGATGTGGTCAAGAGCAATTTTATTGTCTAATATAACTTGCACAAGGGAATTTGAGGATTTTTCCTGGTTTTATTGTGTGGGCGGTAGCTCCAGCAATTTTCTCTTAGGTTTTTGTTAAGTTTTTAATCATGTATTTATTCATTGCAAGACCTGCTTAAGGAAAAAGTATTTTTTCAAATCTGGGTAACTTTACTGGGGTTGGCATCACTAGACATGGGACATCCTTAACCATGTGGGCAAGCAGTTGCACATTTTGACCCGTGAAGCAGGTTTAAAAGGATTGCACCTAATGTTGAGTTACCTTTCCAGGCAGAAATTAAGGGAAAAAAAGAAAACAATAACTGTTATAGTGTGTGTTTGGCCTAGAAGAGATGGAGGGGGATAAAACCCTCCAACTTTTCTGCTTTTACTTTGTCTAATTACAACCTGCTCCAGTGAAAAGCCAAAGATCAATGCCTATCTTCAAATCATTGAATGTGTCTGCATAAGCAATAACTCATCTGCAAGAAAAGGAATTACATTAGAAAACTGGTTCCCCTATCTTGAATTACAGATCAGAATCTCTAGGGATGAGGCCCAAGAATTTACATTTTTAACGGCACCCTGGTGAATCACATGCTCACTTAGCTTTTGGAACCATTAGCTTAGAGAAAACAGTGATACCTAAATATACTTGTTACCAATTATGCACATTTATTTAAGAAAACAACTGTAATCCAGTTCTAATCTCTTATGGATCTCTAAAAGCATAATAATTCTACTTTTGTTCTGAAGAATCTTCTCTAAGAGTGAATGGACAGAGCCATGTTGTTGAAAACGTGATTTCAACGGAACTGCTGGGTAGTTGTTTGAAAGTAACATATAAACATCATAAATTAAAGCAATGATAAACAAAATAGCTTTTAAAAAATACAGTGGTTATTTAACACAGCCTTTAGAATTAAGACAAAATCTTTCTAAAATTAAAAAAAAAAAAAACAACCCTTCAACTTTTCACTTAGTGTAGTCCTAAACTCTTTGGTCTCCTGTTATAGGCCCTTTCCTTTACCTAAACTTACACTATGAAACAGAAAGGTGTAATGCCCATCTTTGCGCTAGAGTCCTTAAATACGGTTCGCAGAAGCCTTCCACAAATTCTCTAGGATAACAAGGAGACCATTATATTACAACACTAATAGCACAGATTCTGAAATCGGACAAACGTTACTTTTATTCCAACTCAGTAATAAGATCAACATGCTTATTAGGCATCTTTGAGCCAGGTTCGTTTTCTGCAAACCCAAATCCTACCACGACTAAAGGAGATAATGTTTGTAAAGCTTTTATCAAATCATCGGGCGCCGCTGGCACTTTTGCAGACAGAAAAGTCAGAGCAGGGCTGGCTCGGGAGTGAACAGTGGGATGGATGGAGGGCAGCTGATTCTTGAAGAGAGTCTTTTTTTCTGGTCTGGAAAACCAGCCAAGGCTCTCCTAGCCTGTTAAGCTGGCCGTCAGTGTCAACAACCTGCGTGCAGCCGTTGCAAGGTCCCTTTAAGAGCCTGCCTTCCTCCGCTCGTCTCCCCGCCGCGCCCAGGCGAAGGCGGAACCGGAAGTCATGGGGGACGTGCCGGTCCCCAGCATGGCGGCCGCCTGGCCATTAGGTCAGGCTGCTCCTGAAACAGTGGCCATCCAGCTTCTGGGTTTCTTGTGGTTCGCGTCAGTCACCACGGCACCCTGGGGAGCTGCCGCCGCCGGGGGCGAGGAGACGCTTAAGTGCGAGGACCTCAAAGTGGGACAATATCCTCTGTGAGGCGCTTCCCCTCGGGGGCGAGGTAGATTTGGGGTCGCGAGTGGGTTGTGGCCCTTTACGCGGGCTAGGGTTGTACTGAAAGAAACGGTGGCCTCTAATGGTCAAGGGACCCTGGGAGGTGGGGAGAGATTAGGGATGTTAAATACAGGCCACCCTTTAGAATTTCCTTGGAATTTTACGATGGCTTGCGCTTCCTCTTCTGATCCACTTTTTTTTTTTTTTTTTAAGTGGGGGTTTATTTGTTCACCAAACACATAGATCCTGAAGTATACAAGGTCCTGATCTAGCACTAGTAATAAAAAGATTGACGGCTCTACCCTGGAAGTTTGCTGACTTGTGAGACAAACAGTAGTTGATAGCCGTAAAGCCAGTGTAGGTTGTCCATTTATCATTAACTTTACACGTATTACTGTATATCGTTTTCAAACGCCGTGAGATGCCAGACCGTCGGGGCAAATTCCCGTTACATTTTGTAACGATGGGCAAATTATTTGAACTTTGTTTTGTCATGATTAAAAATATAGAGAACAACGGAACCAACTTAAAGGTCTGTTGTGATAAATTAGTACTTCAGGTGAATCACTTAGGATAATGCTTAGCACAAAGTAGGGACTATACGTGTTAGCTGTTTATTTACAGAAGAGAAAACTAAGGCTAAAGGGTTTGAGCGGATCTGTTCATTTTATCAGTCTGATAGACTGGGGGACAATATGAAATGCGATTTCATTCAAATTAAAATAGACAACTTTATACGAAGTTAGATCATTTTATACAAATTGTATAACAGAAAAAATTATAATGTAAGCCAGAGATACAAGAAAGATTCTGTGAGGGAAAAAAAATCTTAAAATTAAGAAAATTCTATAGTATTTTTATGTAAGTTGAAATTCTATAGTATTTTTATGTAACAAAACAGCGTTTTGTTTTGTTTTCCAGAATAGCTCTAATTTGTTGAATACCATTTTGCTTGGAGTTTGATTTTTCACTCATCTAGTAAGGCGAGTTTTCTTGGCAAAAATGTCAGAGTGGTTCTCTCCAAGACAGTGGGCAGTGTGAATCCCAGAGAGAGGTGGCTGAGCATACAGGACTCTGAGGCAATGATAACTGGAAAACAGCTGTTACATCTTAAACAGGTGCCGGGCTCTATCTTCCCAGGCATCTGTAAATACCTTACTTATCTCATTATAGTGTCAATAAAATATTTAGGAAGCAGAAAAACTCTCAAGTGTTTTGAACATTTATAAGAAGATAATTATTTCCTGTGTTTCCAAAAGCTTAAAACCCTGTTGGGGAGACTATGTAGACCCACCTAAAACACCATCTTGCCTGCAGTCTGATGGGCAGTGCCCTAGGCTTGGAATCAGGAAACCTGACTTTACAACCTATCACTTATATCACTTTGGATAAGTCACTCAAACCTTGAGCCTCAGTTTGTGCTTCTGTAATGTGGGAGGAATAGTATCTACCTCACAGGGTTATTCATGTTACATGAAATTATGTATATGGCAATACTTGGGGCCCCAAAAATTAGTTCAGTGAAATCTCGAAACTGATTTTTTTGAACCCTAAAGCTCTCTCACAATAATTTGATAAAGTTTTTTTATTTTCATTTTTCTGTTGTGCTTAAACTCTCACTGATATTCTTTAAGGATGGCATTCTTTGCTAGAGTTAATATACTTCTCCTGTAATAAATTAAGGTTCGGGTATTATTTAGTGACACTGACAGTTTGTGCTTGTGTTTTTTTGACCTGGACAAGTTAACAGCCTCTCTTTACATGTGAATATAAACAAGAGTATATAGGAGATATTAAACAAATGGTGTGTTTCATGTTGCAATAGAGTTCATGTTTCCTTAACTTTTCTTAAATATATTTGTAAAGATCCAAAAATAAATGATGCTACACAAGAACCAGTTAACTGTACAAACTACACAGCTCATGGTAAGAATTCCAAAAATGTGTCTTTAAAAATAATTTTTTAAATATTATTTCATAGATCAGTGTGTGATCACTAAAAAGTAATTAATTAATGCGTTTTTCTTGAATTATAACATTATTATTCAATTTCCAGAACAACTTAAAATTGGAGAACTGGCTAGGGGATTTAAAAACCTTATTCTCTTTAATTATATAAACTGGGGAGTTTTATGTTGTTGTTTTTTTTTAACTTTTGGAATCAATTTATATAACTGTCTTGATGCCCTTGTTTACCAACCTATGTTATGCAAAGGTGCTTCTTTAGTTAGATTTTTAATTACTTGTAAAAAACTTGAAATGAGACTGTTAGTCCAATAAGGTACAGTGAACAGCTACATCACCCACGTTATGCACTTGTGAAATATACTTAGGTACATCTTAAGTACGAAAACAGTATGGTAAGGATTTTAAGTATGCATCAGGATTTTATTTTATTTATTTATTTTGTATCAGTATTTTCTTAGAGGTATTTTGATAGTAGATGGCAAACCCTCAGCCTAATGATTTGGGGGTGCTTCTGTGGTTCTAAAATATGTGAAATGTCAGATAAAAATTAATAATTTTTTATTTAGTCTTTTCTTCTAAAAGACTGTATGCCCTGACTGGTGTGGCTCAGTTGTTTGGGCATCGTCCTGAAAAGTGAAAGGGAGGCAGGTAGATTTGTATTGGAGCTATTTGACTTTCTTATTGGCATGATACATAATGTTGGTAATTACATAGTATTGTTTTGAGAAAAGAGCACCTATTGAATATATACTGATTTTTTAATATATTAGACATGAAATAAGCTAATAATTTTTATTTTTTGTAAATGAAAGCTGTAAAACATGAATACTAAATGAGATTAAATGAATTATTTTTGTTCAAAACAGATCTTTTTATCTTGTTATATTTTTATATTTTGTCACACTGTTAGCCTGATTCTAGTCAGCAGAGATATTTGAAAGTAAGTTGTGTTAAATTTTTATAATTGATGTTTTGTTGTATGTCATAGGTTATATACATATATGATTTATATAGTATCTATTGCTTAACATGTATACATTTATTTAATTTAGATGTATAAATTTAAAGGAACGTTGCAAGGAATCACCTACTCTTTAAGTTAATTTATAATACACTCTGATTTACCTGTTTTATATATTTGCCTGTTACCTATTACCTATATTGTGCTTTTGGAATACAGAGAATAAAGTTAACTCTCATGAAGAAGAATCAGCTTTCAAATATTCAACCATTGATATAAAAGATGTTGGAAATCTGTGAATACTTTTTTCATTCAGGTATCTAACTTTAAGCTAGGAAGCAGGCAGTCAGCTATCTCAAAAAAGCATTTTCTATCCTACAGAGTTCTTTGCAGGTATTAGAATTGTTAAGGAAATTATATAATAACAAGAGTAGCTTGTGCCCCAGAAGAGCTGCGCTCTCCAGTTAAGTGTCTGTTGTAGATTAATAAGTAAGTGGCTTTATATCATTATCATAATTTTAGAAAGAAAAAGTTTCCGGGACAAGTATGCATTGCAGGACTTCTGCATGTGGACATACAATTTGTGCATGATACAAAGGAGTCCAGCCAAAAGCTGGGATAGGTTCTACCATCTCAACCCAACATTCATGAAGCTATGTCCACAGGAAGTCTTTTTTAATTGCTCTTAAAACACCCAAAGGCTAGTGGAATGGCCATGGTGAGTCACTTCTAAGTCCTGAGCAGAGAGGACATCAAAATGACCTGTGAAACATGAAGTTTCATTTTTTAAATTATATTTAATTGATTATGCTATTACAGTTGTCCTGATTTTTCCTCCTTTGCCCCCCTCTACTCCATGCTCCCTACTCCCCCCAGGCAATCCCCCTACCGTTGTTCATGTCCATGGGTCATGCATATAAGTTCTTTGGCTGCTCCATTTCCTATACTGTACTTGACATCCCCATGGCTATTCTATAACTACCTATTTGTACTTCTTAATTCCCTCACCTCTTCACCTATTCTCCCTTTCCCCCTTCCATCTGGCAATCATCTGGTACCTATCTTCTTTTCTCTTGCTACTTTCAAGAGTCTCTCTTAATCACATTTGGCCTTTTAATTATGATGTGTCTTGGAGTGGGCCTCCTTGCTTCCATCATAATTGGGACTCTGTGTTCCTGGACTTGCATGTCTATTTCCTTGACCAAATTAGGGAAGTTTTCTTTTACTGTTTTTTCAGATAGGTTTCCAATTTCTTGCTGTCTCTCCTTCTGGCACCCCTATGATGTGAACGTTGTACCTCTTGAAGTTGCCCCAGGGGCTGTTGATACTATCTTTATTATTATTATTATTTTTTTTGGATGCTTTTTCTTCTCACTGTTCTGTATGGTTGTTTTTTGATTCTTTATGTTCCAAATCATTGATTTGATTCTTGGCTTCATCCACGGGACTGTTGTTTCTGTGTAAATTGTTTGTTATTTCAATTAGTGTATCCTTCATTTCTGACTGGGTCTTTTTTATGCTGCTGAGGTCTTCACTAAGTTCCTTGATCATCCTTATAAACAGTGTTTTGAACTCTGCATCTGATAGATTGCTTATCTCCATTTCATTTAGCTCTTTTTCTGGAGTTTTGATATTTCATTGGGGCCATGTTTCTTTGTCTCCTTGTTTGGCAGCCTCCCTGTGTTTGTTTCTATGTATTATGTAGAACTGCTATGACTCCCAGTCTTGGTGGCCTAACATAGGTGTCCTGTGGGATCCAGTGGCACAGCCTCCCCTATCCCTCAAGCTGGGTACTCACGGTGTGCTCTTTGTGTGAGTTGAGTTCACCCACTTCTAGCTGAGCCTTGGTTGCTGTTGGCAGATCAATGGGGATGATTTACCCAGGCCAGTCAGCTGCAAGGACTGGTTGTGACCACTGACCATCAACCTTGGCTGTCTGTGGAGGATCAGCTGTGCAGGGACAGAATGGTTGTACTCCAGTGTGGTCTGTAGCTGTCCACTGGTTGCATTGACCCTGGGGTTTCTCGTGTGGTGCAGGCCAAGGTTATTCCCACCTGTGTTTTGTCAGGGGCACCCTGCCTGAGTTATAAAGCAATCAGAAATGGAATCTAATCTGGCTGCAGTTAGAGCTCACTGAAGCCAGCTGTTGCTTGATAGGATTTAAGAGCCAAGATGAGCCTTTGTTATGGAAAAGCAGCTTGGGTGGGCCGGGTTCATTGGGTGGGTCAAACAGTGTTATCCAGGTTGGTGGAGTCTCAGATAAGGCACCAGCTTACCTGCTCTATGGGTGGAAGGTTTAGCAAAGTGATAATGGCCTCTGCTCCCCTTGATGCCAGACACTTCAGTCTCTTCTTTCTCCGGGTATACCACTGGTACCTTTCAAGCTGCTACCTCGTTGCTGGACCTCAGAGGGAGTGAGACTGAGTAGGTGAGTCCGTGTGTGGGTTCTGTAAGAGGAACTGCTTGGGGATCCAGCAGTTCCTTCCACCAACTCAATCCCTGCTGATTTTTGCAGCCAGAAGTTGTGGGGACTTATCTTCCTGGCATTGGAATCCTGGTCTGAGGGGCCTGGTGTGGGTCTGGGACTCCTCGCTCCCGAGATATCCCTCCCAAATTTTTATGCCTGTGGGTGTGGGAGCAGCGAATTTCACGTCTGTGCCCCTCCTACCAAACTGGATGGATGTGGTTTCTTTAATTCTGTAGTTTGTCATTTACCTTCAGCTTGATATCTGTCATTCCTGAGAAGTGGTTGTTCTGTACTTTAGTTGTAATTTTAAGGTGGTTCTGTGAAGAAGCAAGCCATGTCTGCCTATGCTGCCATCTTGACTAGAAGTGAACCGGAGTTTCATTTCCTTCCTTCCTTCCTTCCTTCCTTCCTTCCTTCCTTCCTTCCTTCCTTTCTTTCTTTTTAATATATTTTATTGATTATGCTATTACAGTTGTCCCATTTCTCCCCCATTATCACCCTCCACCCTGCACACCCCCCCACCCACATTCCTCCCCCTTAGTTCATGTCCATGGGTCATAAGTTCTTTAGCTTCTCCATTTCCCACCCTATTCTTACCCTCCCCCTGTCTATTTTCTACCCACCGTCTATGCTACTTATTCTTTGTACCTTTCCCCCTTTCTCCTCCTCCCACTCCCCTGTTGCTAACCCTCCCTATGATCTTCATTTCTGTGGTAGTTTCTGTGTAGGAATGAGTGGGAGGAATGTTTTACAAAGAGGAAAGTTTGGGAGTAGAGAGGAGGAATTGGGACCTAAGTCAAAGGAAATTCAACTATGACTGTAAATTGATGTTATCTTAAAATGGTTCCCTGTTAGCCCGATGCCATATTTATTTATTAAGAAATTATTGGTAATAAATAATTTAATCAAATTGATTAAATAATCCAAATAATTAAGAAAATTAATTTATATATTATAAAATGTATTAAGGCATCATTTAATTTATTATTGAGAAATGATTACATGGCAGGCTTCTGCTACATGGTATAGATGATATATGGCAGAAGACAAATCTCTGCCCTCAAGGAATGTTCTGCCTAGATTTATGTATTTACATATGAGGGAGGGACCCCCCCCCAAAACTGGAATTTATAAAAATTGTGTATTTATTCTTACTAGTTTAAACTTCAGTCACCTTCAAGTTACTCTCCATTTGATGTAATGCACCTATTGAGACTTTTTTCACTGCTCAAAATAGTTTTTGAACTTGTCGTTTTTGATTCCTTTTAGTACTTCCACCATTTTTTGTTCCACCTCTTCCACATTGGCAAAATGTTTCCCTTTGAGGACTTTTTTCATCTTGGGAAATAATAAAAAAGTCACTAGGGGTGAGATCAGGTGAATATGGAGGGTGGGACACAGGGGTCATGACATTTTTGGTCAAAAACTGCTGAATACTCAGCCTGGTGTGGGCAGTTGTGCTTATAAATTACCCATCATGAAACAGGCAAACCCTCTGAAAGAGTCCTCAAAAAAAATTTCACTGAAGCTGAATGCAGTCTCTCACAACAATGCAGGCTGGCACACTGATATAGATGGGTTCCTAGAACACTTTCCTAGCTGGGAAACCTGTACTACAAGTGGTCTGCCCTCCAGGAGATAATTCCGGGGTGTTTTTGAGTCCCCACTCATATATACGTGTACATGCATATACATATATGCAAGTGTCTTTAATTTATTGATCAAAGAAATACAAAAGTATTTAGACTCCATCTCCCAAAATTTCGCTCACTCCTTTGGCAGAAGGTGTTTTTTTAATTAAGTTTTTATTGAAATCTATTTACAGAAAAGTACACAGAAGTGTAACTCAAATGAATTTTTCAAAAACCGAACGTGTATGTGAATGCATCCTAAACAAGAAACACCATTGTCAACATGCCAAAAGCTCCCCTTATGCTCCCTTAAGTCACTCTCCTGCCTTACTGGGTGCCATTATCCTAACTTCTGAGAGCATAAATTTGTCACATGAAGAGCGTGTTGTTTTTAAACTTTTTATTTGGAGGTAATTTCAGGCTGCAGAAAAGTTGCAGGAATAAGAGTAGTACAAATACCCTTCACCCAGATCCACCAATAGTTAACACATTCTTTTTCTTTATCATTATGTACTCATGCAATCTCTGAATTTGTGTATATGTATGGTATATATGTACATATACATATTTTCCCTAAATACATTTGTGTTTTTCGTAAGAATGGAGATATTCTCCTAACCACAGTTCAGTTGTAAATTTCAGTAAGTTTTATATTAATATCCTTACTTTACTATCCATACTCTAATTTTAACAAATGGCCCAAGTAATGCCTTTGTAACATTTCCCCCAGTATAGGATTCCAGTATAAGATCAGGTTTTGCCTTTAGTCATCTTTAAGCTGGAACATTTATATAGCTTTGTCTTTAATGATACACATGTTTAAAGACTACAGTCTCTTTTATTTTAATAGAATGTTCCTCATTTGGGATTGCCTAATATTTCATTATGATTAGATTTAGGGTATGCATTTCAGGCTGGAAAATTATGTAAGTGATGGTGTGTCCTAAGCATCTCATGTCTGAGACACATGATATCCATCTGCCTCTCATTAGTGAATGTTAATTGTTAAATGTTTGTCACTCAGATTTTCCCACTGTATAGTTAATATTTTCTTCTTTTGCAATGAATACACAGTCTTTGAGGAGCCTCATTATGACCATGCAAATATTCTGTTCCTCATCAAAATTTTCCCCTGGACTTAGCATCCATGATAATTCTGGCCTGAACTATTTTTTAATATGATAGTTGCAAAATGATGATTTTCCACCTCCAGCACTTCCAAAGGATAGCTATCTTTTAATGCTGGAAATACGAAGATAGTATTGGCTTTTACTACTGTTATTGTTTGCTTTCACTCATATTCTAGATTGACACATTTAATTACCTGGTCGATATGCAGTATAACCTGTTACACAGATCATACCAACTCTTACTTTACTTGACGGATCATAACTTCTGTTCAGAAGCATGATGTAAACTGGAGTAGGATCTCAAACTACCTACTTACTCCCTTAGTCAGCCCTTTTTACTGTTATGAAACTTCATTACTTTATTTCTACATTAGGGTTTTTCTTTTTGCATTTAAAAAAACAGTGCTGCTTTAAAAAAATTTTTAAAATTCATTGGGGGGGAGAAACATCAATTTGTTGTTCCCTTAATCTATGCATTCGTTGGTTGATTCTTGTACATCGTGCCCTGTCTGGGTATCGAACCTGAAACCTTAGTGTATCAGGATGACAGTGCTCCAATCAACTGACCCCCACCCAGCCAGGGACAGTGCTGCTTTTTATAATTGAAAAATACTGTGTACTTATTGGCTTCAATTGATGCCATTTAAATTCCTGACATTGGTCAGAGCCAAATTTTTTGCAAGAAAACTGAAAATTGAATAGTTTTCAGGCTTATATAACATGTTGCTTAATTTTGTCTGTTAATATTTATTGGTAACTTGCTTCTTTAATCTCATCATATTGATTTATTTTTGCTGCTCCTGAAATCATTGTAAGCATGGAATTCTGGTATGATGGAAAGAGTATAGATTAAGAATAATGAATGTTAATCTAGAACTTGTAAATATCATCTACTTATGAGACTTGATCAACTCTAAGAAATGATCTTAGAACCTCCTCTGTTTTCCTGTTTTTAAAAGGAAAAAAAGGAACATATTAATTGTTCTGCCTATTTCACAGGGTTTTTTTTTAAAACAAGGGTCAAATGAAATTATTATAAAGTATATAAAAATGGATAAACTAGGGTTGTTGAACTTTGTTGAGTTGATTAATTTCATTTCACAAAAATCTTCCATTAATGTTATGGCCACTCACAATGTTAGATTTATTTCTCATGTCAGGGTCATTCTCTTATTTTTCTTAATGTTGAAGTTCTCTAATTTCCTAGAGTGAAGAACCTAACACTTGTTGAACACTTTCTCTAATCAGGCGCCATGCTTTACACACCATACATGCCTGTTAGCATTATAAGGGTATTATCCTCATTTTCCTGATTACAAAACAAGCTTAAGAGTTTTTGTAACTTGCCCAAGGATGCATACGTACTAGTTGAGTGACATTGTTTGGACTTAAACCCAGATTTGTCCACTTCTAAGGTTCTGCTTTTTGGAGTTCTCTATCGAGTTAAACAAATGTGATCAGCCTCAGTGGTTCTTTTGTCATATTTTCATGTCATTTCTCTATATATTTGGAGTAGCAGCTCATCCTAACTCTCTAAAGTACCTAATTTTCATCCCTTGAAATAGTTAGCTTATACTTCTATCAAATTTGTCTGGAATTATGGTATCAGTGTGGTTTCCCCTTCACTCAGATACCTCTTTCTACTATTTGTATCTTTCTGAGCCTTGGGCACTTTTCTCTTTCATAATCTGATATTAAATACAAAGTGTCTCATACTGAATACAAATAATATCCTGTAGTAGAATTGATAAAATATATAATTGAAAACTAAAATTTGTCAACATATGAAAGTTTTGATAATAGTATTGAAAAATAAAGGTTTAATTTCTTAGTTTTTAATATCTTTATAGTGCATTTCTACAATTCACTAGCAAACATTTGATTTTTAAAAATTTTGTACAGAAATTTTGTCATTATCAAAAAACAATGCACTTCTGTTAGGCAAAGTGTATTGGACAATAACCTTCACTGGAATCATAATTACAGTATTTTGTATTGCAACTATTTAAGATCTGATTTTAGATTGTGTGCAAAAAGATCTAACAAGGCTATAAGAAAGCGACAACTTCAAACTGAGCAAGTGCAAGGTAATACAAATAGAAGAAAATTATCAAAAATTTAGTAATAGAATTGTTTTCTGGCACAGTTCTTCAATCCAGGACTTACTTAAGGATTTGAAAAAATTTAAAGTTGTTTTTTGAGGAAAAACTTGTTTATGTATAGATATTCTTGCAGGTCACTTCTTTGTGGAGGTGGAATGGTTTTCATCAAGGCAGAAAAACAAAAACAAACAAAACAAACAAACAAAAAACCCTTTTGAACCAGATATCTCTTTTACTCCCTTACATGCCTAGTACCTTACCTCAGTCTTCAAACTGGAGTACATGTACTCTTTGGGGTAACCAGAGTTTTCCAAGAGGTAAACAGGGATAGATTTGAGTTAGTTTCTTAAGGCTGTCACAACAGAGTGTTACAAACTGGCTGGCCTACAGCAACAGCCATTTACTGTCTCAGTTCTGGAGTCTACAAGTCTGAACTCAAGGTGTTGACAGGGGCAATTCACTCCTAAAATGGGTAGAATTTTCCCTTTCCTCTTCTGAGCTGTTGGTAGTGGCCAGCAGTCCGTGGCTTTCCTGGCTTGCAGCCACATCAGATCAGTCTCTTGTCTTCACCTGGCATTCTCCCTGTAACTCTTCACACCACCACCTTCCTGTGTGTGTGGCCAGTTTCCCGTTTGGGGTTTTTGGTGGTGGTGGTGGTGGTTTTATAAGAATATCAATCTTAATGGATTAGGGCCCACCCTAACCACCTCTTCTTAACTTGGTTACATTGTTAAAGATCCTATTTTCAAGTAAGCTCATTCTCAGGTACTGAGGGTTAGGACTTAAGTTTAACTTTTTGAGGGGACGCAGTCCAGCCCATACAAGGTGTCTTTAAAGGATTCAATTTCCAGGTTCTCAGCTTTTGAATGTGTACCTTTTCTTAAAAGTGATGTAAAATTTTTGAATTTTAAAGAAGAGCTCTTTCATAGCTATTCCCTTGGATCATGATGGCTGTCAAGTTGCTGTGGTATTTAGATTCCATTTTAAATAGTGCTGTAACACTTAAATTTTAATGGCAGTATTTATAATATACTGGAAATTATATATTTCCAGTCATTTAAATCTATAATAAAAAATTTAGGTGTCAAAAATGTGTGAAGGAGTACTTAGTTTTTTAAACAAAATTATTTTAGGGAGTGTGTGAGCAAAATTCTTAGAAGACCACTGCTCTGGAGTGGGGTTTCTTAGCCTCTCAACCTCAATATTGCTGTTTTAGACTAGGTAATTTTCTTTGTGAGGAGGGTGTTCTGTGCCTTGTAGTATGTTTAGGAGCATTTCTGGCCTCTACCCACTAGATGTTGGTAGCAGTTCCCCAGTTCTGACAATCAAAAATGTCTTCGGATATTGTCAAATACCCCTGGGGAGTAAAAGTGCCCCCAGTCATTGAAATGGAGCATACTGATTTCCTTTCAGTCAGTAATGCAGAATATATATTAGCATTTCAGATATTAGCTAATCTCAGTTTTGAGTTTTTTACTATATAGCTTTAGTCAAAACTATGACCTAAAATGACAGATTTTCAAGAGATAAAACCTAAGGGACAAGGTAATTCACTAAAAAAAGTCAGTAAATTTATCTCTATATTAAAAGTGGCCTGCCCTGGCTGGTGTAGCTCAGTGGATTGAGCGCGGGCCTGCGAACCAGAGGATCGTGGTTCGATTCCCAGTCAGGGCACATGCCTGGGTTGCAGGCCAGTTCCCAGCAGGGGACACACAAGAGGCAACCGTACATTGATATTTCTCTCCCTCTCCCTCTCCCCTACCCCTCTAAAGACAAATTAAAAAAATCTAAAAAAAAAAAAAAAAAAAAAAAAGTGGCCAAATAGCTACATCTAGAGTTAAGTAACAAATACATTTAGAGTAAGAAAAAGAATATTTAGAATAGATAAAAACAATCTTAGTTTATGGCAAGAGTTGATGTAAACTGAAAATATGAAATCAGATTATGTTAAATTTAATGAATCATCCAATTATCCAATGTGTTACCAACAAAAATTCTAGAAGTGTTTTTTATCTTAGAAATGAAGTAAGGGTGTAACATTTTGTGTTTCTTCCTTTGCTGCCTTTGTCAGAGGCAGGAGATGGAACTAGATCAGTCAGGCATCCAGACCACTGTGGCAGTTCTTCTGTTTTTGCGTTGACACCAATATATCATATTATCTGTATCTTGTACATGAATGTATATGTGTATATCTGTCTATTGATAATGTAGCTTTTCTTGTCTAAATTAAAATCTCATTTCAGATGTTATATTGGGAGATGGTTTATTATATGTTACATTTTCTTGTGTGCTTTGCTAGTCTTAAAAAAATTACCTTCTTTACAGGAAAAAAATTGTTTCTTGCCTTTTTTTGCCTTTAGTTCCATGTTTTCCAGCACCTAACATAACTTGTAAGGATTTCGGTGGCAATGAAACACATTTCACTGGAAACGAAGTTGGTTTTCTCAAGCCCATATCTTGCCGAAATGTGTAAGTACGTTACTGAAGCTAAATTTTCAGATTACCTTCCTACATTGTGTCTTGATTACATGGAGTGAAGAGATAAATTTGATTTATGGGGAAAATTCTGCACTAATATCACTTTAACTTTTTGCTTGAACCAGAAAACCTCTACATTAAATGTGCATTGTTTTTTAATAAATGCAATTTACCAGCCAAGTAAAGCTGTATAGTTCATTATTTGGGATAAATAAAGACTGACTTGTTTCATGCCATGTCAGTTTAGGCATTTAGACTACCCAAATGAGTTACGGAAAAAAGTCTGTTTTCAAAGTTTGAGGGATTTCTAGAGTTCAAATAAAGGATTGTGTGCCTGTAGTTTTAAAAGAATGGTAACTATTAAATTATTTGCATATTAGGCATTTTGAAACTTGGTTTCATTTTTTTTTGTAATAGGTATGATGAATGGTAATGTAAAACAGAATTCAAAAATTAGTTTGAAATACTAAGACAAGTGACTTTTATTTTGTTAGGTATGTTCTTTGTTTAAAGAACTTTTAAGTTTGCTTTTAATTTTGCTACAGTAAAGCTAACATTTAATTCTTATAATTCTGCTTTGTACTAAAAACTTAATTTAGTTTTACCCACTTTCATTAATTGCTGGCATTATATTTTAACCTTTTTACTGTACATTGTTGCATTTATTTGATTATACCTATTTGAAGTTATGTTAAGAATTAACTATTGTTTGGCTGTTTCTACAAGTTTTATTAGAATTCCTAGAAATTACCATGAGAGTCCTTTTTGAGGGGCTTTAGGTTCTATCTTGCTGTGTAATCTTAAATCAATTGTTTAGGATTCTTGAGTTCTAAGATATCTCATTAGTAAGGTAAAAGTTCTTAAAAGGAATTATTTCCAAAGTATTTAGATATGGTTTAGTTAATTCTGAAATTTGCAGATTGATATTTCTACCTTAAACATTTCAAATGATAATTTATTAAGTTCTAGTCTAAGATATCGTAGCCTATAAATACAGTAACTAAGAATATCATCTGTTGAGGACAGCTGCTTACTCAGGTTGGACCCTACAGGTTCAAATTACCTGTAATGGTAACACAACAATGATCTGTTAATTAATTTCCAAGTCAACTCTGATTTTTTTTTCCCCAGTGCCTTTGGGTAGATCAGGCTTTGACTGAGCTGCACTAAGCTCACAAGACACTCATATCAATTATGATAAGAATTATAACTGTCAAGGAAACCAGATACTTCAGGTCTCCTAGCCAACTTATTCCCCTCTGTAGTAAATGCTACAGTTCCAAAATAGAGTTTGCTTGATAAGCATTGAATCAAAACAAGGGAGTTAGATAGATGGATAATTATAATAAGTCATAAAACTAGGATAGCCCAATGTATCATTTTCCTTTATCAGGATATCCAGTTACATACCTATCAAAGAGCAAGCTACTGTCCGGCTACTGACAAATTCTCCTTCTTTGAGTGTACCTTTTCCAGTTTACATGTTTTTCTTGTGTGTATAATATTGATACTTGATTAAAATTCCATCTTAATATTGCAGATATAGCCATTACATTATGTATTCCCCAGCTGCTGAAGTCTGGTAACCATGTTTGATTGATTACTAAGCCACACACTTATTTATATTAGTTGGAACAGAATAACTGCTGTAACAAATGTCTTTAGAGTTTCAGAGCCTAACACAGTAAAAGTTATTTCTCACTCACATTGCTGTCCAATTTGTGTTGGCTTGGAGGTCTGGGTGAGGAGGAAGTGATGGTTGTTCCATGTGGTCATGCAGGGGCCTTGCTCCTTTCATCTTGTGGCTTCCTCTGTCTAGTCCTTAGGGTTCTTTCCATTCAGCCAGCAGCTAGGAAAGAGGAAAGGGTACCCCTTGTAGGAGTGTTTTATGGACCAGACCTGGAAATGGTATATATCATTTCTGTCCATAATTGAGTTTCGTTGAACAAAACTCAGTTATGCCTGCACTTAACTGTAAGATGGGCTAGATTATGTAGTTTAGCCGTGTGTCCCTGAGAAGAGAAATGGTTTGGGGAATAGACAGTCTCTTCTATACCACCAGTTTTCAGATTATTCGTTATGATGATTTATTTATATAGATAATTGCTTTTCTAATTGTATTTTCCTTCTTAGCCAAGCTTTTTTAAAGGCTTGTTTCTCTTTTCTCTTTTATGAATTTTTCTGTTTAATGCAGCATGGCTTTTGGCCATGCTGAAATTTATCAGCGATCTTTATTGTATATCAAATGTGTATTTGTAGTCCATTCTTAATCTTTCTACAGCATTTGGCACTCCCTTCTTTTAAAATACTTTCTTTCCTTAACTTCTAATATAAAACATTCTTTTGTTTCCTTTGATTCCTTTTCTCCTTCCTAAAATCCTGATAATTTCCCAGATTATATCCATGGTCCTTTACTCATTTAATTCATCTAACCTTTTGACTTTTTTTTTTACCATCTTTCTATACATTAAGATCCCAAACTGAATCTATCATTTTTTCCTTCAGTTTCTCTTTTGAATGGCACCTGTGCTACCCAGTTTTTTAACTATAAATTTTGGAATCATTCTCTACTTCTCTTTTCTCCTCACTCCCCACATTTAGTTTGGTTGTTTCTGCCTTCTTAATGTTTTCCAATTTTGTTCACTTTTCTCTTCCACTGCTACTGTCCAGTAGGTTATAGCTTGAGTTTCTACAAAGCCCCCTAATTTATTTCTCTATTTGTACTCTAGTACCCCGTTCTAATGTCGATGGGGCACCATTGCCCTCAGCATAGAATCTGACATCCTTGTAATAGTGGATGCCTAAACAGGAGCTCTAGGCCATTTACCATCTCCCCAACTCCACGAAAATGTCCTAATTGTGAGTGCAATGCAAAAAACAGGATTGTAAGCAGGAGATTGACATCAAATTTGACTTTTAACTTCAGCTACATTTCTATGTCCTTTTTTTTTTTTTTAAAGGATTTTATGTTTTTAGAAAGAGGTGAAGGAGGGACAAAGAGAGAGAGAAACATCAATGTGTGATTGTCTCTTGAGCATCCCCAACTGGGGACCTGGCCTGCAACCCAGGCATGTGCCCTGACTGGGAATCGAACTGGCAATCCTTTGGTTCACAGGCCAGTGCTCAATCCACTGAGCCATGCAGGCCAGGGCTACCTTTTTATTTCTTTACTACCCTTTGCAGCAAAACTCCTAGAAAGAGTTGTCTGATATGTCTTTTCTTTAACTTTTTTCCTTCCAATCTTTCTTAAGCCTGCTCTATTCTGTCTTTTGCCCTCATTTTGTCACCAAAATTGCCCTTGCTGAGGTCACTGATGATCTCCTCTTCATTAAATTTAGTGGCAAATTCTCAACCATTATCTTACGTGATCCATCAGTCACAATGACACAGTTGATCACTCTTAATACACTGCCTTCATTTGACTTCCATGATACCATGCTCTTGTAGTTACACTTCTTCCTCACTGCTCCTTTTCAGTCTCCTGCTTTCTCTCTCTCTCTCCTTTTTTTTTTTTTAATCTCAATATTAGAGTACCTTACGGCTCAGTCTGTGAATCTCTTTTATCTATCTGTACTCATGGCAATTTTATGGCTTTCAATACTTCCTATATGCTTGTAACTCTAATTTATATCTCTAGCCCAGATTTCTCTCCCTAACCACAGACTTGTAAATCCAGCTATCTTTTGGACAACTGTACTTGAATGTCTGATAAACATGTCAAACTCACATGTCCAAAACTTAAATCCTGACCATCCTTCCAAGGTCTAGTCCATCCTCAGCTTTCCTCAACTCAGTTAATGCTAGCTTCATCCCTCTAGTTGCTCAGGATAAAATTCTTAGCATTATCTTTACTGTTGTTTTTTTTTTTTTCATATCCTAAATTTAATACATCAGGAAATCCATTTGGCTGTACTTCAGAATATGTCTGAATCTGGTCACTTCTATTTCCTTTACTATTACTCCAAGTCAAGACACTATCAATTCTCATGTAGATTATTGTAATAGTCTTCAAACTCATTTTGTCCCTGTGGTATTTTGAATTTGTTCAGCAAATTCATCCCTCTCGGTCCCTCTTAATTGGGTAGTGTATACTTTCCATTCCATTGATTTTTGGGCTTGACCATGTGATTTGATTTGGTCTGTATAATTTTAGCAGGTATGAAATAAATAGAAGTTTAAATATGCTAGTGAGGTTTAGCTTTCCTCTTGTACTTCAGTGCTATATCCTGGAAGGAACTTGCCCCAAGAAATGCAGCACCTTCAGGCTGTGCCCTAGGAAAACTTAAGTGGAACTGATTTGAACTGAATCTGCAGCCTAGATACAGACTCAGCCAAACTTCAACCTAAAGCATCATCTCCCAGATGAACCCAACCTAGCTGAGCTGAACCACAGTCAATTGCAGCCTGCAAGTGTGAGCATAATTATTTATTTTTGTAAGCCACTGAGTTTGGGGGTGGTTTGCTATATGATGTTATTATAACAAATTCTCCCCTGCAGTCTATTTTCAGGACAGCAGTTAGTGATTATTTTAAAATCTAAATCAGATCATATCATACCTCTGCTTAAAATCTTGCAGTTTATTAATTTCATCCCAGTAGATGCAATTAAAAAAAAAAATCCAGCAGTAGTTTCCCATTATTTCTCAGAGTAAAAGGCGGAGTTTTTACAGTGGTATTTAAGGTCCTGCATGAGCTACCCTCTATGCCCTGTTACCTCTGACCTTGTCTCTTACCCTTCTTCCTTTCTCTCCCTCCACTCCTGCCACACTGGCCTCCTTAAAAGGCCTCAAACACGTGCTCCTTTGTAACAGCTCCTTGTTGCGTCGTCTGGGACACTCTTCCCTCACACATGACATGGCTGACTCACCTTGCAAAGGTCTTTACTCACATGTCACCTTCTCAGTGAGTCCTCTTATCACGCCATTTAAATGGCTCCTGTTTGTATCCCCAACCTTCTGGATTCCCTACACACCCTGTTCCACTTCTTTTTTTCATAGCATTTATGGCTTTCTTATTATAATATATGATTTACTTTTTAAATGTTTTATTGCTTGCTACCATGAAATTGTAAGCTTTTTAGGGGCAGGGATCTTTGTCTTTTATTCATTAAAACATTCCGATAGCTTAGAATAGTGCCTGACATGCAGTAGCTGCCCAAAAGGTGTTAATTGAATGAGTGAACAGATGAATGCACCAATTAACAAATAAATAATAATGAACAGTTTTGTTTTCTGAAGTGTAACATGTTGGAAACATATGAAGGTGACACTCAGGTTCTAATTTTGTGCAGAAATGGCTATTCGTATAAAGTGGCTGTTGCACTGTCTCTTTTTCTTGGATGGTTGGGAGCAGATCGATTTTACCTTGGATACCCTGCCTTGGGTGAGTATGTTTCATTGAAAAAAATCCTGGTGAAACTTCGTGTTGCTTAACACAAAGTACCTTTGTGTTGTTTGTGTTACCTATATGAATAGGTCAATGTACTTATTCTTACTGATTAAATCTTTGAGTACTATTAATAGTTACAAGTTCCATATTCTTAGGGTGGAATAGTTAATGTTCTTCTGTGAGTATAGAGCTAGCAGTTAGCTACACACTTCAGCTTGGGTAAGAAATACTGACTTTTTCTGTGTTTTCATCTTTATGAGAACACATACTCAGATAATGTAGTCACTAAGGACAGTGGACCTGAGCTGTCATTGCTAATGCTGGACACACAGTGGATGCTCAATAAATATTTTATGGATAAATGCATATTTCTCCTTATCTCTTCAAAAAACATTCTATCTGAACTTCTCTTAGAGTTGGCTTGGGAATTGAAACAACTTCTTTCATGGGAAATTGGAGTTAGAATTACAGCAGCCAGCCTAAGCTGATGTGGAGCCCTACTTTTATTACCCTTAGCGTCCCTCCCTGTACCTTCCTCCTAGCTGTAATCTTCACATTTACCATAGCTATTTACTAAAGCTTACGACAACTATCCACATTTGACAATAGCTTTTTAAGCAGTGCATTCACATGCCCTTATTTAAGCCTTACAACTCCCTGAGTTTATCATCATCTTTAAATCTTCTTTAACAGGTAGGGAAATTGTCACCAGAGAGGTTAAGGGATTTACTGGCTCTAGAGGCCTTGCTTTATTCTGTGATGTATTTGTTGCTATCATTCTTATTTTATGGATGAGGAAATTGTCATGAGATTAAGAGATTTACCCAAGGACATTCAGTTTAGTGACCTGAATTTGAACCCCAATTTTCTGGCTCAAGAGATCATGCTTTATTTACTGTGTAGTACTCTGCTTCTATATTAGCCCTTCACTGAGCAAATGTAAAGTTTCTGAATGTTCTGCTTTCCAGCCAGCAAAGCTAATCTTCTTCTTTTCATGTTGCTACCCACTAGAGATCAAAGGGTAGTCTTCACTGTGGGGCTGGTGGGAAGTAGGTTTCTCACATCCTTTCCTGGAGCTCATTGTTACAATGTCATAAATAGAAGTCACAGTTTAAAAATATTATATACATGAATTTATTCAGCTAACAAACATTTATTCAATGTTTACTGCCTATTACGTAAGTAAGTGGTCTGGAAATAATGATGATCACAGGTCATATTAGTTAAAAGAAAATAAATATGTTGGTAGGCCAATTTATGATATAGTACTATTACAGAACTGTAACAAAGTTCTGTGAGAGCACAGAAAGGGGACTGGTTCCGTTGTCCTTGGAGTATGAAGGATAAATACGTTACGGAGATTTAGGGCATTATAGGGAATAGCATGTCAAAGGCAACAGCGTATGAAGGAGCACATGTGCATGTTGAAAGCGTGGTGAGTACTGTAGCCTATGGTATAGAAAGGACAGTGATGGCAGGAGGTGAAAAGTGACTGCAGAGGTAGCTGGTAGATTACAGAAGGCTTTGAGTTGTTCTTAGGGACTTTGGACTTTACCCTCTAATATCAGAAGCCCTAAAAGTTGTTGTTGTTGTTGTTGTCGTTTAAGATTTTATTTATTTATGTTTAGAGAGAGGAGGAAGGGAGGGAGAAAGGGGGAGAGAAACATTGATGTGTGAAACACGGATCGGTTTCCTCTCATTCACACCCTGACCAGGGACCAAACCTGCAACCCAGGTATGTGCTCTGACCAGCAGTTGAACTGGTGACCTTTCACTTTGTGGGACAATGTCCAACCGACTGAGTTGCACCAGTCAGGGCAGAAGCCCTAAAAGTTTTGTGGGTTTTTTTTTTTAAGATTTTATTTATTTATTTTTAGAGAAGAAGGGAGGGAGAATAAGAGGGAGAGAAACATCGATGTGAGCAGAGAAACATGGATTGGTTGGCTCTCTTGCGTGCCCCCAACTGAGGATCCAGCTATGTGCCCTGACCAGGAATCGAAATGGAGACCTTTCGCTTTGTGGGATAATGCTCAATGAACTGAGCCACACCAGTCAGGGCCCCCTTAAAGTTTGTAAGCAGAGTAGTATCATGGTCAGATGTATGATTCAGGAAGATGGTACTGGAGGAATTGTGGGAGATGGCTTAGACAGAGAAGGACTGGTGGAGGAAGCTGATTGGAGACCGATGCAGTAGTCCTGGCCTGATGATGGTGTAAGTTCATGCCATTTGTAATAGCAACCATACCTTTCTCTAATTTATAATGTGCACAGAGGCCTCTGAGTTGTCAGAATCAATACTTTTTAGTCTAATACTCTTTAGATGATGGATGGATGGATGGAAGGGCACGTGATCAGATGGAGAAAGTAGGTTTGTAACGAGAAAGAAAAGTGACATGGTGATGTCACATGGTTAGAATACAACCAAAGCCTTCTGCTTTTGTCCTTGGATTTTTTTTTTAAAGATTTTATTTATTTATGTCTAGAGAAGGGAAGGGAAGGGGAAAGAGGGAGAGAAACATCAATGTGTGGTTGCCTCTCGAGTGACCCCTACTGAGTACCTGGCCAGCATTCCAGGCATGGACCCTGATTGGGAATTGAACCGGTGATCCTTTGGTTCTCAGGCCAGCACTCAATTCACTGAGCCACACCAGCCAGGGCCTTGCATTTTACTTTTATGTTCTCTTTAAGAGGACACAATCGTATATATATGAAACATTTCTAACTTTAAAGAAGTCTTTAAAAGTTTAGGAGGGAAGGAGAAAACACTGTTCTTCAGAATAGCTTATTCTATGATGATTTTAAATTTTAAATATTTTTAAAATCTTTGGCTTACTAACTGACTTTTTAGTATCTTATGAGGTATGTCCAGTGAGCTCTCATGTCCTATAGTGTAAGTTAATGTTTTTGATCTAATGCAGCGCATAGGAATATGTTGGTAAGTACATTGTGAAATTTTTTTCCTGCAAAATCAAACTCCAGGTATAAAGCTCTGTATAAAATTCTGTGTATCAGCTTTGGTTAGTGAATGTTAATATCCTGCCAGAAGTTGCCTTTCTTTGGTCATTGTTACTCCAGTCAATTATTAGCTTCATTAAAGAGAACCTTTCAGTTTGAGTCTGAGATTCTATAAACTGGCCAATATAATTTTTAACATTTAACTTTATGCCTCAGTATAAAGTTTTTTTTTTAATTTTTTTAAAAATTTATTTATTTTTATTTTTATAGACAGGGGAAGGGAAGGAGAGAAGGAGAGAAACATCAATGTGTGGTTGTGTCTTGCACATCCCCTACTGGGGACCTGGCCCACAACCTGGGCATGTGCCCTGACTGGGAATCGAACCAGCAACCCTTTGGTTCGCAAGCCTGTGCTCAATCAACTGAGCTATACCAGCCAGGGCTTTTTAAAAATTTTTTAAATAATTAACTTTATTATCACAACCTTCGGATGTTCATTAATTCAACAAGCATGTTGACTGTTGGCTTAGGATACAACTTTCTCAAGATTAGGTCTGTTTTATAGTTCCTGAAACTTTGTTGCTGTTGTCTTCTCTTCCATTACCTTTATTCTGTTGGATTGGTGACTTTAAAAATCCCTTTACCATTATTTTAGTAGGATTTTGGAGTGAGAGTTGCTAAGTGGATAAGTCAAATTTATTATCTTTAACTGAAAATCCTCTCATCTCTTTAAGCATTCAAATACTTTTATCTGTATCTTACTTGCATTTAAGCATCTTAATGTTAAGGATTTTGATGTGTTTTATCAACTAATCTAATAAGTCAGATTACAATTTTGTAAATTAAAAAAATTTAAATGTTTTTAATTATTTAAATTTTAGTTTTTACTACAAATCCAAGATTAAAGAATTTTGGTATTTTCAATTTAAGTGATTAACTTTCATTTAAAAAAAATCTTAACTTGATGAAACAGTGTTGACTGGTATATAATCTTATTTAATTATAATCTTATTTAATCTTTATGGTTGCAAAACGCAGTGGTTGTACTTATAGATAGCTTTGAAAAATACTAATTTAATACCCTTTATGATCATCGGAGTTTTATAAGGATAGAATAAATCATGAACATCATGCAGATATGGAACTTGCTTTTTTTAAGGTAACTTAGTACTGAATATGATATTTCACTATATAAATTTTATTTCAGGATTAAGCAAGGAAATTTCTTGAGTGAGATTGAATAAAATTTGATAAGATCTAAAAATTCCTTTAAGAACAATTTTTTTCTAGATATTTTGAATTTCTTTTTAGCCCACAGCTATGACTTTATGTTGTTAAAGAATAAAAATTTAACTGAGAAAATTTGAAGATCTTGTTTCTTTTATTATCTTTTTAATTAAAACCATTTCAATTACAGTTTACATTCAGGATTATGTTGTACTAGTTGCAGGTGTACAGCATAGTAGTTAGTCATACACTTTACAAAGTATTCCTCCTCCCCACCCCACCCAATATTCCCAGTACCCACCTGGCACCGTACATAGTTCTTACATGAATACTTTACATCCCTAGCTTTACTTCTTTTAATTGACTTATTCCTTAGTACCAGTGCTGCTTTAGCTAGGAGCCTTTTTTTCCTTCACCACAAAGCCTTATTTTTCTAATAATATTCTGTCTTTTTGTTTTTAACTGTGGTAACAGCTGTGACTTCTTTATATGCAAGAAGTAGCATATTTTGTTTTGCCTATCTGTAGCTTTACAAAATTATGGATTCTCAAAGGTAATAGCTCTTTTGGAGCAATTAATAGGAGAGATGCTGTTTGCATAGTGGTATTTATTTTAAAATGTAAATACTTTCCTATGAGAATAACAAAGTTGTATGTTTTTAAGCCTGTATCTTAAAAATCTTTGGTTATATTATTTGTTTTTTTCTTTAAGTTTGAAGTTACCAGTTTGGACTAGTATGTGATATCTACATATTGTAGGACAAATAAAGGATTCGTAGGTTAAACTTAGTTCTAAGATTTGAAGGCTTTCCTTTATAGGTACAGACACACACACACACACACACACACACACACACACACACACAAATAACCAACTCATTACAGAACACTTGCAGTTTGGCAACAGCAACTTCAATATGAAGTAATCTTTGTTCTCTAAAACAGTTATGCAGACAGAAGAATATTTGCAAGACTCAACCTATAATAAAATAAAAAAATACCAAGTTTTTTAAATGCCTGAAATTAGTCTCTGTTCTTTTTATTTTATATCCACATAAAACCTTTTATTGAGTTTGTGTTTTTAAAATGTAAGGTTTTAATTTACTAAAATATAAATAAAGTAGACTCAAAACATGAGCTTTATTAATGTCATTTGGTAGCATAATCTTTTTGAAAGACTATCTACAGTAGTAATGGTTCAGGATAAAAATGGATTCTTCTTGATTAGAAACACTTTTATTTGGAATTTTAAAACAATTTTTAAAAATCTAAAGCTGATACTTCTTTCCATAATAAGAAGTTAGTAAATAGGGTTTGTATAAAGAAAACATTTTATTTTGGTGGGAGGGAGTAGTCCACCCACTCTTGGTAGTTCACAAATATCCCATCTGTTAAAAAACTGGTATTGATGCTCAAAATAATGAAACCTATGGGAGTAATGACCTGTAATTGGTTTTTTGTTTGTTTGTTTGTTTGGTTTTAAAAACATCAATGTGTGGTTGCCTCTCACATGGCCCCCACTGGGGACCTGGCCTGCAACCCAGGCATGTGCCCTGACTGGAAATCGAACTGACGACCCTTTGGTTCGCAGCCCGCACTCAATCCACTGAGCTACACCAGCCAGGACTGTCATTGGTTTTAATAAATACAGTTGAGAATGTATACTCCTTTTTGTTCAAGTTGATTAGTGTTTATTTACAAATAAGAATTTATTATTGATATAGTTTGTTCCTTCAGTAGTCATATTGACTAGGCATGGGAATGACACAGCCCTGATTTCAAGTTGCTCACAGAAGCATAGGGGAGAACAGACAAATAAATACATAATAAATCATACTGTGGGATATGTACTAGGCTGCAACTTAAAGGTGCTGGGGAACATCTAAGAATGGCATAAAATTTGTCCTGGGTGTATTAGAGAAAACTTCTAGAAGTTTTAGAATACTATTAGGGGTTGGCTAGATTATTGGGAATAGTGAGGGTAGGGAGAAGGAGGAGGCAAGGCAGAGAACAGGATAGTACACAAATGCAGAGATGGATGAAGGAGATACAAGAGCAGGGAGGGCACATTAAGAGTGCTTTGGTTAGTTTTTTTTGGCTGTAACATAAGGAATTTACAAGAGATGAGACTAGGCTGGATGATGCTACTATAAGGAATGTGGATTTATGCTTTCTAAATTTCTTGATTAGTAGTAGAAATAGTGGTAGCGTGAGTAGCTGCTGGGCTAACATTTATTCACTTTGCCTCATTATCATTTTTAATCTTTAATGTCCTTCCTATCTTATTTTCATAAAGTATTATATTTGAAAGCTGAAACAAATTTAAGATAGCATTATTAGCGACTTCATTAGTTAAGTCATCCTTTATTTTAAATTTATAGAAATACCATGAGTGGTGCTCGCTTCGGCAGCACATATACTAAAATTGGAACGATACAGAGAAGATTAGCATGGCCCCTGCGCAAGGATGACACGCAAATTCGTGAAGCGTTCCATATTTTTAAATGAATGGATCAAAAAACTGTGGTACATTTATACAATGGAATTCTATGCAGCAGAAAGAAAGAAAGAGCTCATACCCTATGCAACAGCATGGATGGAACTTGAGAGCATCATGCTAAGCGAAGTAAGCCAGGCAGTGAAAGATAAATACCATATGATCTCACCTTTAACAGGAACCTAATCAACAAAACAAGCAAACAAGCATAATATAACCAAAGACATGGAAATTGGGAACATGCTGAAAGTCACCAGAGGGGAAGAGGGGAGGGAATTTCAGGGGAAAAGGGGAAGGATTTACAGGAACAAGTATAAAGGACACATGGACAAAAACTATGGGGGGGGTGGAAATGGGAGGGAGGTGGGGAGGGCTGGGGTGGCGGGTTCGGGTGAGAATAAAAGACAGAAAACCGTACAAGATTAACAATGAAAATAAAAATTAAAAAAAAAATTTTTTTTACCCTTCAAAAAAAAAAAATATCATGAGTGGACGATAGTTAATATCTCACATTTGGAGTGAGACAGGACTAATGAAAATGCAACTGATGAAAAAATAATTAAAGGAGTTATATAAGATGATGGATAAAAAGTTAGGGGTCTTTAGGAATCAGAAAAGCTGAGAAAATTTATTTCATTCAACAGATACTGAGCATCTTCCATGTACAAGACAATGCCATAGGTACATATAAAGACACAGGAGTAAATAAAAGAGATAAAAGACACTTCCCTAATGGGGCTGGCATGAGACAGTGACCAAATATAAACTATTAGGTGGATAATAAGTGTTTTGAAGAAAACTAAAAGAATAATTTCATATAATTGTTATATTTTAATAGTTTTGAATTATTTCCAATATGTATTATCATAGTACTTATAACATCATTCTGATATATGTGGAAAAATCATCTAATGTACCTACATATTTCAACCTTTTTTATGTATTTCCAAATTGTGTCCAGAGGGTGATCTCATTCACTCTTGTGATTTTTAGCTGGCATCTATATGTAGTTGATAGTTATAATAGGCCTTTCATGAAGAGTCTTGTTTCATACCTTTTTTGTGTGTCAAATGGGATGTCTGGAGAGCAAGTTTAAATATAGAAGAGAGATTACTCATCCCACTCCCACCCCAATCTGCCTCTTCTTACTTCATCATCATGTTTATGTGTTTTATCTTGTATGTGCTCTGTTATCGTCTATTTTAGTACCTTAGCTCTAAAGTTGGGACCAAGAACAGAAGTGTATATATAGTGCACAGATTTGTTATTTTGACTATAGAGCTAATAAACATGAGATGCTTAGGGGAGAAAAAGTATAGTATAAATTCAAGATAATTGGGTTGCTAATAAAAGTCTTCAGTTTAACTAAAATATCAGTGTTTTTTCCTGATTATTTTTCTGGGCCTTGTCAGTCTTTATTTGGACTTTCTATTATGAAAGTATATTGAAACTTAGATCACATAATATTTTAAGTCTAAATAGATAAATAAGGATTTTAGGACTAAAAGATGTTCTCTAGTTCTGATGTACTGAGATTTAAAGATTCATTTTCTTATGCCTTTTAAGAAATTCTGTATAAAGGAACCTCAAACTTTTCTCATATTTTAGGGTGATGATTTGATTTTTAAGTGTTAATTTTATATTCTTTTAAAATATATATGTATAATCTTTTTTTTTTTTTTTTTTTTTTTTAAATAGCAGATTTTTTTTTTTTCCAACTCTTTTTTTTTTTTTTCTTTTTTTTTTTTTAGATTTTATTTATTTATCTTTAGAGAGGAAGGGAAGGAGAGAGGGAGGGAAACATCAATGTGCGGTTGCCTCTTGTATGTCCCCTGCCGGGAACTGGCCTGGCAACCCAGGCATGTGCCCTGACTGGGAATCGAACCGCGATCCTTCGGTTCGCAGGCCCGCGCTCAATCCGCTGAGCTACACCAGCCAGGGCTATATGTATAATCTTTATTATATTTTTCCCATTACCATTTAGTCCCCTTATCCCCTCTCCCCCAGCAACCACCACACTGTTGTCAGTGTCCATGAGTCATTTTTTCTTTTTGCTCAGTCCCTCCACCCCCTAACCTCCCCCCACTCCCACCACTAGCTGTCAGCTGTTCCCTACCTAGGAGTCTGTCTCTGTTTTGCTTGTTAGTTCAGTTTGTTCATTTTATTTCACTTAGCATAATGTTTTCAAGGTCCATCCATACTGTAGCAAAGGGTAAAACTTTCTTTTTTATGGCCAAGTAGAATTCCATTGTGTAAATGTTCCATAGTTGTTTTATCCACTCATCTACTGATGGACACTTGGGCTGCTTCCACATCTTGGCTATTGAAAATAATGCCGCAATGAACATAGGGGTGCTTGTGTTCTTTCGAATTAGTGTTTCTGGTTCTTTCAGATATGTTCCCAGATGTAGGGTTGCTGGGTCAAAAGGCAGATCCATTTTTAATTTTTTGAGGTATCTCCATACGGCTTGCCACAGTGGCTGCACCAGTCTGCATTCCCACCAACGGTGCAAAGGGGTTCCCCTTTCTCCACATCCTCTCCAGCATTTGTTGTTCTTGGATTTATTGATGATACCCATTCTGACAGGTGTATATTCTTGATATAAAGAGTTTGTGATATATATAATGGTTAATTGGGAAATGGAAAAGTTTGTTAATATTTAAATGACTTTCCAGGTTATACGTGATTTTCCTTTTTTTTCCCTAGGTTTGTTAAAGTTTTGCACCGTAGGGTTTTGTGGAATTGGGAGCCTAATTGATTTCATTCTTATTTCAATGCAGGTAAGTTAGTTTTAATCTAGGTGATGAACTACTTTTACATTCAAATTTGAGTTCTGTGATCTGTCCCTGGTATATTTTAAATGTATTAGGAAGCAGTTAAGAATACTTTTTCAATTTTTCTTCAGATGCTAGATCCAAGGGATCATAGCTATGTTTCCAAGTAGCATTTTCCAACCTATGCTACACCAAGTAGGATTTCTGAAAGATATAATACCTTCATTTAAAAAAAAAAAAAAGGATTCTATGATCAAATATGACTTGTAAATGTGCGTTCAACTGAGTTAAAGAGATTTCTTTACTGGATAACTTCTCAGAATCTTTATAGTTTGCATTATGAATCTCTAAGAAGGATTGAGGCTATTTCTCAACTTACTGTTTCTTTTCCTGATAGTCACAGCCACATGGTCAATTACTATAATTGGATATTGATGGGAATTTGATATTTACATGTAAACATACGGAGGCAGAAACAAGATTTTCTTTTGCGTTGGACAGGCACTCAATATTAGTATTTTCTTGGTTGCAAATTATAGAAACTAAAACCCAGCTAATTTAAGCCAAAAAGAAAAAAGGAAGGTCTGGGTTCTCCCTAGATAACTGAAGAGTGGCACTGGTCTCAGGCAAGACCAAATCCATGTAATGAAATGATGTGTCAGGACTCTTGATATTCCTCTCTGCTTCTCTGTGTCTGCCTCATTTTCTGTTGCTGTAGTGGTGTGGAGGCAGGCATGGTTTGGAAATGCTATCCTTAGGCATTTAAAAGTGCCACCAGATGTTTTCTGTTAAATTATACTGAACTGGTTGTGGTTAACTCATGAGGATTCTTAAGTTAGAGAAAGATGAATTTATCATAATAAATGTCACAAAACAGCATTTCAGTAAGCACTTATGGAGCACCTAATGTCTTCAGCAAGTGTGTCAGTATGTATTGTGATCATCATCAGTTTTGCTCTTCTTTCTCATACATACAGTATCAATTCAGTCAGCTTGATGGTATCCTTATGCTTTAAAAGAAAGTCAAACTCTAGGAGATTTTTGGTAGCATACTGTGAGGAGGGTACCATACTGTGAGGAGGAGGCAGCATATGGACCAATAAGATACCAGAATTAAACAAGGAAAATATTTGGTTTTAAAGTTGGATTTTTCCTGTCTTTATTCGTAAACATATGCTTAACCAAATATCCTGCCTTCTCTGACGGTGGGACAGACAAGCAGGCATGAAGAGGCTAAGGTACTTGTGCACATATGTTTAGAAATGGGTTTCTCACTTTAAATGAGGCTCCAAGGAATTTAATGTATTATTGGGATTCTTTAAGATATCCAGGATTCGGTGTCTTTGAAACTTGACCATTAGTTAATATTTTCACACTGGTTCTTTGGTGATATCATTACTTTATAGCTTTATATCAAATTAATAGAGCTTATTTAATTTAGCCACTACTTTCTGGTATATGTATTCCTAAACTTTTCAGAACAAGTAGCTCTTTTCTTGAAAATCTGGAATTGAGACTATTACATTAAGAAATAATTGGACTTCCGGCCAAGATGGAGGCGTAGGCGGACACACTGTGCCTCCTCTCACAACCAAAATTAAGGACAACAAATATTTAGAAACAAGAAAACAACCAGAACTTATAGAAAACTGAACTGTACAGAAGTCCAACAACCATTCATCCAGACCGGTAAGAGGGGCGGAGTCGCAGCAGGAGAAAGTGGAGGTGCGGCCCCAGGAACACAAGCAGCAGCGGCTGGCAGTTCCCAGGTGCACAGGCGGCGGCTGGCGGTCCCCGGGCCCACAGGCAGCAGCTGGCGGACCCCGGGCACAGGGGGGCAACTGTGCAGACCCAGTGAGGCCGCACAAGGCGGCTGGCTGACTGACCAGGTGGTCTCACATTTGAGCGCGCAGACGGTCCAGGCGGAGGGGAAGTGGCGGAGGGGATTGAATCCAGGAGAGAGCGGAGCAGGCGCCATTGCTCCTTCTCAGACCCCGCCCCCACCTATAGCGTCACAACCCAGCGACTGGGCTGCCCCGCCCTGAGGAACACCTAAGGCTCCACCCCCTCACTACGTAATAGCCGCGACCAGACTAAAACCAAAACAACAACAACAACAAAAAAAACCCCACCAAAAATGGCTCAAACTGGAAAACAAATAAAAGCCCCAGAGCCAATTCCTCTAAGCAGTGAAGAGATAGCCAACCTGTCAGATGCACAGTTCAAAGCACTGGTCATCAAAATGCTCACGGAATTGGTTGATTTTGCTCACAAACTAGATGAAAAAATGCAGGCTACAATCCGTGAAATGAAGGAAGATGCATGGGGAACTGATAGAGATGGAAGGAAAACTGGGAGTCAAATCAATGGAGTGGACCAGAAGGAAGAAACTAACAACCAAACAGAAAATGAGGAAGAAACAATTCAAAAAAATGAGGAGATGCTTAGGAACCTCCGGGACATCGTTAAGCCTCCCAACATCCAAATTATAGGGGTCCCAGAAGGGGAAGAAGAAGAGCAACAAGTGGAAAACTTATTTGAACAAATAATAAAAGAGAACTTCCCCAATCTGGCAAAGGAAATAGACTACCAGGATGTCCAGGAAGCTCAGAGAGTCCCAAAGAAGTTGGACCCAAGGAGGAACACACCAAGGCACATTGTAATTACATTAGCCAAGATTAAAATGAAGCAGAGAATTCTAGAAGCAGCAAGGGATAAGGGGACAGTCACCTACAAGGGAGTTCCCATCAGACTGTCAGCTGATTTCTCAAAAGAGACCTTACAGGCAAGAAGGGGCTGGAAAGAAATATTTGAAATCTTGAAAAGCAGGGACCTACATCCAAAATTGCTCTATCCAGCAAAGATGTCATTTAGAATGGAAGGGAAGATAAAGTGCTTCTCAGATAAGGTCAAGTTCAAGGAGTTCATCATCACCAAGCCCTTATTATATGAAATGTTAAAGGGACTTACCTAAGAAAAAGAAGATAAAACTATGACAGTGAAAAGACAACAAACTCATAGCTATCAAGAACCACACCTAAAACAAAAGCAAACTAAGCAAACAGCTAGAACAGGAACAGAACCACAGAAATGGAGATCATATGGAGGGTTAGCAACAGGGGTGTGGGAGGAGGAGAGAGGGGGAAAAGGTACAGAGAATGAGTAGCATAGATAATGGGAAAAAAAATAGACAGGGGGAGGGTAAGAATAGTGTGGGAAATGTAGAAGCTAGAAAACTTATGACCCATGGACATGAACTAAAGGGGGGAATGTGGGTGGGAGAGGGTGGGTAGGGTGGAGGGGAATGATGGGGGAGAAATGGGAAAACTGTAATAGCATAATCAATAAAATATATTTAAAAAAAAAAAAAGAAATAATTGAGCTAGATTTAGAGTGTTTGAATTTCTGCAGTACATTCCCTAAATAAGATATTTTAATAGATATGGCCACTTTAGACTGCTTTCACACTGGGGGAAAGTAAGTCAGTTTCAAATGCAGCCGAATAAGACCTGTAGCCTTAGTCTAAATGTCATTTAATATACTTAACATGGGATGTTGACCACATCAGAAAATAATTTTTTTCAGCAAATTAAATAAATTTTTACTGTAAATATCATAAACCATGTCACAAATAAATTTTTGCCAAATGTATTTTTTCAATTTCTCATGAACTTTCTACATTTTTCCATCATTTTTTATTGTGTTTTCCTTCTTCATTCTCTCCACAATGGTTTCTTCTCTTTTCTTTTCTTTTTTTCTTTTTTTTCTTTTTTTTTTTTGCCATTAAATATTATTCCCCAATGAATACCAGTGTTTTTCTATTGGGCTGTGATCCCAGAAACATATTGTACATGAACTCAAGACCTATAAAAACATACTTTGCTTCACAGTGTGCATAAAAAAAATGCAGGAGAATTCTCTTAAAAATGGATCTTGTTATTTCATTTTTGAACAAAAACAACAAAATACAATGTACATATTGCTAAAGTAAGCTTTACTTGTTGCTATATATACTGAAAATACTTTCATGAGTTTATCTGTTAATAAACTTTTGAAGCGTCTTGTTTTTTTGGTTGCTGCTGTTAAAAATATGCAAGTGGCACTATATGAATGAATGGCATGAAATAATACTCGGAATTAATTCAGTTCTTTTGTGCATTCAACAAAAAACCTAAATATATGTGTAGCATATAGTCTTTCAGCTATAGGTAAGTATTGTGTATAACAACTGTGTTATTTATTTAGAAGGCAGTTCTGAAGACTTTGAAACATTCATTCCGCCCTGGCCAGTGTGGCTGAGTTGAGCATCGCCGGTTCTGTTTCCAGTCAGGGCACATGCCTGGGTTGTTGGTTCTGTCCCCTGTTGAGGCATGTGCGAGAGGCAGCCTATTGATGTTTTTCTTTCATGTCCATATTTCTCTCCCTCATTTTCTCCCTCCTTTGCCCTGTCTCTAAAATACATACATATATACACGCTAAAAATAGAATAAACACTCATTCTTTTGTGCTTGTATATTTTTGAGTACACCATGAAAGATAGATTAGACAATTTAAGTTTTTCTGTTTTAATCAGAAAAAATAGAATATTTTATTTTATTTAAATCTCTTTTCTCACAATCTGGACATTTTTTAAAAGATTTTATTTATTTTTCATTTTTTAGAGAGAAAAAACGGGAGAGAAACATTGATCAGTTGCCTCTTGCCTGTCCCCAAGAGAGGGCCTGGCCTACAACCCAGGCATGTGCCCTGACTGGGAATTGAACTTTCGACCTTTTGGTTCACAGTCCAGTGCTCAACCCACTGAGCCACATGAGCCAGGGCTGGACATTTTAAATTATACCCAAACCACTGATGTCAAGCAAAAAGAAAAGAAAGTTTTTTTTTTTGTTAAGTGGAGATGACAGCCTCAAATCAAAAAGATGAAGATGGGTAGTTTTAATGTAGAAAGCTGTTAGAAGGAAGTATGTTAGGTTCTTTGTGACAGTTTTTAAAAATTCTGTACATTATGGAAGAAATTACTTTCATTATTATTCCTATTAATATTACAAAGTAGATTTCCTTAAAGGACTAATAACTGTATAAGCAGAAATTCAGAAGAGTGGCATAATTTCTGAGACATTTATGAACTTTCTAAATAAGTTTATCAAATTTATAAAATAGCTCATTAGTTTGGTATTTATACGTAACTAATTTTAGCATTGGATTATATATTGCTTTTGTATTATTTCTTAACTTTTGCACACAGGTTGGACTTTCCACACATAAATTTCTTGAGGAGAAAAATAACCTTTATTAATCCTGTATAGCACTATTAGTATGTTAAACAAAGAGTATGCCCTCAAAAATGTTTGCTGATTTGAACTGAATGCAGTATATATGCCATGTGAAAAGTGTGGCTTTGTGCCATTTACAGAGAAGATGAGAAGCTAAAAATGGTAGTTTTTAAAAAGTGATTGCTTTTCTTTAGGACCTTAAAGTTCTAAATTTTATAGCATCACTTGAGGGGTAGGTAATAAATACAAATAAACATTGGAATGGTAAATGTTAGGTTTTATGACATCAGTGAAAATGAGTTCAGTGAGCATAATCAGGTAGAATAAATTGGGATCCTTGCCCTAAAGGAATGTAAAATCTAACTATCCCAAGAGTCGTCAGATTATAAGATTTTATTTATCATTAGAAATAAAATATTTCCTTGGGAACTGCAGACTTAAAATAAGAAAGAGTTGCCTTGATTTTATCTTATTTAAATACTTTGAATTTTATTAAATTTTTAAAAGCCTTTTCAGTTCAGAGCATAAATAAGATTAAGATTAAGAGTTCACTTCTGTATAAGCCAATTTGTTTCGTTAAAGACATGGCCTACAGCCTTGCCCTGTGAAATATGTGCTGTTGATCAAAAGAAGGACAAAATCCATTACTAGTACAGGAAAAGTTGGTCAAAGTCCTTGGTAGTTCACTAGATGTAGGACAGCGATATATAAAAACCAGTTGACATTTTATAGATAGCAAGTCTTTCAAAAAGCTCTGTGTATTATTCATTTAACCCTGGTGTGATTTATTGGGGAAATAAACTAGAAAACAGGATGCTGAACATTTGTGTCATGTGACCTTAATTAGGTGGGTTTCACTTAGTTCACTTATCCTGTGGGTGGATTTTCACTTACTGAATTAAAGGAATGTTCATAAAATAAAGAATATTTTAAACTGGTTCTGAGACTAATCCCAAAGTTATGTTTTTCCCATGAGATACAATGGTGAATATTAATCACTTTCTGAGGAATGATATTTATGCTGGTCATTACGGATTAAGGCTAACCAGTCTTTAAATCAAATGAAGTCAGGGGTTCTGAATGCCTGATTTCTCTCACTGTGTAGGAATTTTGATGCCTAATTAAATATGCCTAATCAGATGGTTTCAATGGCCTCATATTAAAACTAACCACACACAGTATTCAGCTCTGAAGACAAAAACATAATTTGACTTTTAAGAAAATATAAATTTACTTTGGGGGAATTGGATGGACACAAGTTGCATCATTATCCAATAATTGCAGAGAGCTGAGTCATTTTAGTTTCTTCACCAGGTTAGTAGGTCTTCAGGAAATGATTTGATCTTGCCAGGGTTAATATTTGAATTCTTTATGTGGAGAAACTTCTAAATGGACTACATAGAAAAGGGCTACATTAATAGAGTTATATAAAGAGCTATTTTTGTCATTTTACTTTTAAATTCATTCATAGCATTTTATTTTTTATAAGATTTTATTTATTTAATTTTAGAGAAAGGGAAAGGGAGGGAGAAAGAGAAGGAGAGAAATATCAATGTGTGGTTGCCTCTCGTGTGCCCCAATTCAGGGACCTGGCCTGCAACCCAGGCATGTGCCTCTGACTGGGAATCGATCCTGCGGCCCTTTGGTTCTCAGGCTGGCATTCAGTCCGCTGAGCCACACCAGCCAGGGCTCATTCATAGCATTTTAAATTTATAAGATATTTGGGTTACGTGGCAGTATGACTTCAATGACAATGCAAAGCCATTACATGGAGTATCATATCTGTTGCCAAAGTTTAGGTGTTAAAGTATGTATTGGTACCCACATTTTCCCCTTTAATTAAATTATTTTTATCAGGATGCTGCTTAAATATATACAAACAAAATACATTCCCACTAACAAAATTAAAAGTTTATAAATTAGAAATGAAACTATCAGCATTATTAAAGTAAGTAAACTCTTTTTGCAGGGTGTGTGTATATATATGTGTGTGTGTGTGTGTGTGTGTATGATATAAAATTTGCCATTTTAACCTTTTAAGTGTACAGTTCACTGGCATTAATCACATTTAAAACATTGTACAACTGTCACTACTATCTCTTTCTAAAACTTTTTCATTACCTTCAATAGAAACTCTGTAATCATTAAGCAGTAACTGCCCACTCCCCTCTCCCCATAGTTCCTGTTAATCTGTAACCTACTTTTTGTGTCTGTGAATTTGCCTATTCTAGATATTTTATATATGTGGAATCATACAGTATTTGTTCTTTTATGTCTGACTTATTTCACTTTGCATAATGTTTTCAAGGTTCATCAATATTGTGGCATATATCAGAACTTTATTCCTTTCTATGGCTGAATAATATTCCATTGTATGTATATACCATATTTTGTTTATCCATTTTTTTCTATTGAAGGACACTTGTTTTGTCCCCCCATAGTTGGGCTAATGCTGCTATGAATATTTGTGTACAGGTGTCTGTTTTAAGACTTTATTTTGTTCTTTTGTGTATATCCTGGGAGAAGATAAATTTTGAGTAAAGCCAATTGAAGAGTATGTCTTCATGACCTTAAATGGGTTAAGCCTTGTTAAACAAAATCCCAAAAACATAAACCATAAAGAAGAAATTTATTGAATTTGATATTGTTGAAATTAAGAAATTACGTGTTAAAAGGCTACCATAAACAAGTTAATTGACTGAATAAAAGGATACTAGCAACAGGAATTGATATGTAGAATATACAAATAATTTCTGCAAATCAATAAGAAAATGATGAGGAGCCTAAAAGTTAAATGAGCACAATAAACTAATAGGTGATTCACAGAATCACCCAAATAACTAATAATATGTAAGTAAAGAGATAACTTCTAGGCATTTACTCTCCAAAACTCATAGTCCTGCCAACAAGGGGACATGTGCAGAGATGTCTGTTCTGGCACTGTTTGAGGAAACAGGAAGTGGGAATCACCCCAGGTAGGTATACTCATCGGAGAATGGATGCGTCCTCTGTAACTCTAGGCAGCAGTACCTGCATTTACTGAGATGTACATACATGAAAACGCCTTAAAATCATAGCATACTGTGAAAGTAGTTTAAAATGAACAAGATCTACAACAGTATTACTCAGATAAATTAAAATTACATATTCAGAGAACATTATGTGTTTTTCAAGGATAATATGTATCCAAGTCACATACTGAATTCAGTGCATGCCCATTTGTGTGGGTGCCTGTGGGTGGGTGTTATAGAGAATTAGAGTGGAGACTAAAGGTAAAGAAGAGAAAACAACAGGAAGTTTGGTGACCACTTCTTAACATTCTTTAGTATGTATTTCCAAAATTTTCTGATTTACTTACTCTTCTTGCTGTAGACTTTGCACCTACAGAGAAACTTACTCCTTTATATAAATAATTCAAGATTATTTACATTTAAGCCGCAAGTAAAATTTTGTAGTGAAAATAATCAGAAATGATATGAAAGGAGAAATTAAATTTCATCCAATTCTTTCAAACCACCAACCATCTTCATAGAAGGAGGGTGTGGTAGGACAAAAGACACCAGGGTCAAATCCCTAGAATTTGTGAATATCACCTTATTTGGAAAAAGGGTCTTTGCAGATATGATTAAGTTAAGAATCTTGATATGAGGAGATTATCCTGGATGATCTGGGTGAGCCCTGAATTCAGTTCAAGTGTCCTTATAGGAGACAGAGGAGGAAAAGACACAGACTCAGAAAAGAAGGTAGTATGAAGACAGAGGCAGAGATTGGATATGGCCCCAAACCACGGAATGCCAAGGAGTGGTGTTGCTGCCAGAAGTTAGAAGCAGCTTCTATTGGATTCTCCCCTACAGTCTCTGCAGGGCATGTGGCTGTGTGATACCTTGATTTTAGACTTTGACCTCCAAAACTGTAAGAGAATAAATTTCTATTGTTTTAATCCACTAAGTTGATGGTAATTTGTTACAGTTGCGCAGGAAACTAACATGGATGGATATGAAGTCGCTTTCTTTTGGCTTTCGGGCTTCTCACACCAGAGACATTGACAACCATTGTACAAAACAATTTCCTAAAATGTAGAGGTCCTTCTGTCTCCCTCTTGTAAGACGAAGGCCTGTAGTAACCTCTTATTCTGTTAATCGTAGTGAAGCGTGTGAGTGGTTTTTCTTCTTTCCATAGATTTCAGAAATTGCCCCAGTACATCAAAGGGAAATACTTCATGTATACTCTTTGGCTTCAGGCTATTTTTAGAGAAGTCAGTTCATAATTTTAGGTTTCATACTTTGTCATCAGTAAACAAATGGACATAGTCATATTTAACTGAGTAAAAAATTTCCTAGTAGGAGTTATTCTTAGAGATTTATAATTTTATAGTTAACAGTATAGTAACATAATAAGGGGATTTATAAGTGTATGTAAAATGCTTAAAAACAGGCTAAATCTTTAATTTTGGTGGGGGGATATGGATTTGAATAATGAAACCTTTACAAGATGATAGTTTTCTTAAAAATAAAGGAGGGAGAACAAATAATTTGATGTGATGATTCATAGAAAAGTACATTGACTACCTTATAGAGGTGTTTGCATTTAAATGTTGTAATTATGCAAGATCTTAAAAAGTACTATGCAGAACTGCTTATGCTTCTGTTCCTCATTATATGGGTAAGAAATGCTGAGGTCCAGGGAAGATTAATCTTACAGCTAGTTGCTGACAGCTTTTTCTTCAGGTTTTCCTTTCAGTCTAGTGTTTTACCACACCACCTTAATTTGGTTGTTTTTGCAACAGCTCTTCAAATTATTTTAGCAGAGAATGGGACCTGGTGCTGTGTTTTGGTGATCTGGCAGTGTGTAGGAGGCATTAACAGCAAGTACATGATCAGTTTTTGGCCACAAGTAACAAACCTCAATTTAAATTGCCTTTAATAATATAATTTATTATATCATTACCAAGAATCTGGTGGTAAGGTAGTTCTAAGATTTGTTAATTTAGAGCTGAAGGACATAATAAAGGACCCAGATCTATCCTTCCTTCCTCCCTTCCCCCCTTCCTTCTTTGTCTTTGCCATCTCCAAGTCCTTCGGTTAGCATCACTTTCTTACCTAGTTACTTTCAGAGGCAGAAAGTTTCCTCTCACACGTATCTTCTTAAATAGGCCCCACTGAACTCGTCTGAGATGACTGGACAGAATTTCATTGCATGCCCAGGCTGAACTGACCTCTGGAAAGAGTGTTGGAATTACCATGGCAGGACCAGTTGTTGAGGAACCAGAGTCACATAGTTTGAGGGGAAGATGCTGTACTAAGATTGCTAAACTAGAGACAAAATTGGATCATGTGTTACCAGGTAATAAAACTGTAAACTTTGAGGATATCTTCTCTACAGGACAGGGGAAACAAAACAAAAATAACCCTTATTTTTCTACATGTTAACTGATAACTTGACAAGGTTGTAAAGCATCTGGGTCCTAATCAGTTTTCAGTTAAACAGTTACATTTCCTGAGAGAGTCAAGTGAGCCTCAGGTGAGCCTATTAGAAATGCATGATATTAAAGGGTCACCCAATCATATATTTTCCTTATTTCCAACTTCCGAATACTGTTTTTTTTAAACAGAAGCGAGATTGTCAAGATAGATGGCATAGGAAGAGAAAGATAATAGGACAGTAGGGCCAGTTCCAATCTATGCACGTATTCCAAATTACACAGTTTTTTACCATTTGATTTGACCTATATATACTGGCTGGGGTTTACTTTTTGTGTGTGTTTCCCTTATACAGTCTCAAAACATGTTATTTCTAGTCACCCATTCTTCTCTTTCTTGGATTACTTCTCGTTTACTTTATAACTTGGCCACTAAAAAAGTTTTAATTTTTACTTAAATTCATAAATAACATTCATAAATGTCAAAGCAAATCCATTTATTTAAAATTTAGACAGCAAGTCAAAGTGCATTACAGTACTCAGCATGGTATCTAGTACATAAATGCTCTGCATCATTTGGTATTGACATTTATAGTCACTAGAGTAAGTTCCCTGTTGGCAGAGATTGTGTCCTAAATAGTGTTATGTGTATAATACCTAGCACAGTGTCTGGAATATTATGAGAAATAAGTGTCTGTTGAATAGTTTTTAAAACTAAATTCGTTTTAAAAATGAAGAATGCTCTATAGCACTGTTCATCAGACTCTGGTTATGTAAACCCTAAAATAATGTTTTAAAAATTTCCATGCTCTGCATGTTTTTAAGTTGACATTTAAGTTTTGCATCATAAAATTAAGTAGTTGCAAAGCATATAATTTTTAGTTTGCAAATATTGACATATTTCAATGAAACATATTAATTTTAAAATGTATCTGACAATATAAATACCATAGAGCTTTAAATACCATTCTCTTTTTAAAAAGATACAAATGAACCCTTCACTATTATAAATTTTACATTGTTTCTTTTCCTCCTTGAATTTTTATTTCCATTTTTATTCTGCAGAATTTTACCCTGATGTGTAATATATTTTTATGCTTGAAAATTTTCTACTGATCATCTTACTCATTAAAATTAAGAGGTTTTAAATTTACTTCTGGCCAAGATGGAGGCATAGGTGGACACACTATACCTCCTCTCACAACCAAAATTAAGGACAACAAATATTTAGAAACAAGAAAACAACCAGAGCTAATAGAAAATTGAACTGTACGAAAGTCCAACAACCATTCATCCAGACTGGTAAGAGAGGTGGAGTCGCGGCAGGAAAAAGTGGAGGTGCGACCCAGGAATGCAGGTAGCAGTGGCTGGCGGTTCCTAAGCGTGCAGGTGGCTGACAGACCCCAGGCCCATAGGCGGCGGCTGGCAGACCCCAGGCACGGGGTGGCAACTGTGCAGACCCAGTGAGGCCACGCAAGGCGGCTGCCTGACCAGGTGATCCTACATTTGTGCACGCATATAATCCAGGTGAAGGGGAAGCAGCGGAGGGGACTGGAATCCAGGAGAGAGCGGAGTAAGCGCCATTGTTCCCTCTCGTACCCCTCCCCCACATAGAGCATCACAACTCAGCAACTAGGCTGCCCCACACTGGGGAACACCTAAGGCTCCACCCCTCACTACATAACAGTCTTGACCAGACCAAAAACAAAACAAACACACACACAAAACAACCAAAAATGGCTCGAACCGCAGAACAAATGAAAGCCCCAGAGCCAATTCCTCTAAGCCATGAAGAGATAGCCAACCTATCAGATGCACAGTTCAAAGCCCTGGTTATCAGGATGCTCACAGAATTGGTTGATTTTGCTCACAAATTAGATGAAAAAATGCAGACTACAATACATGAAATGAAGGAAGATGCATGGGTAACCAATAGAGATGGGAGGAAGACTGGGACTCAAATCAATGGAGTGGACCAGAAGGAAGGAAGAAACAACCAAACAGAAAACAAGGAAGAAACAAGAATTCAAAAAAATGAGGAGAACTTAGGAACCTCCAAGAGATCTTTAAACGTCCCAATATCCGAATTATAGGAGTACCAGAAGGAAGAAGAAGAGCAACAAGTGGGAAAGTTATTTGAACAAATAATAAAGGAGAACTTCCCCAATCTGGCAAAGGAAATAGACTTCCAGGAAGTCCAGGAAGCTCAGAGAGTCCCAAAGAAGTTGGACCCAAGGAGGAACACACCAAGGCACATCATCATTATATTAGCCAAGATTCAAATGAAGGAGAGAATTCTAGAAACAGCAAGGGATAAGGGGACAGTCACCTACAAGGGAGTTCCCATCAGACTGTCAGCTGATTTCTCAAAAGAGACCTTCCCGGCAAGAAGGGGCTGGAAAGAAGTATTTGCAGTCCTGAAAGGCAGGGACCTACATCCAAAATTGCTCTATCCAGCAAAGTTGTCATTTAGAATGGAAGGGAAGATAAAGTGCTTCTCAGGTAAGGTCAAGTTAAAGGAGTTCATCATCACCAAGCCCTTATCATATGAAATGTTAAAGGGGCTTATCTAAGAAAAAGAAGATAAAAAAATATGACAGTGAAAAATCAGCAAACTCACAGATAGTAACAACCACACCTAAAACAAAAGCGAACAACTAGAACAGGAACAGAACCACAGAAATGGAGATCATATGGAAGGTTAGCAACAGAGGAGTGGGTGGAGGAGAGAGGGGGAAAAGGTACAGAGAATAAGTAACATAAATGGTGGATAGAAAATAGACAGGGGAGGGCAAGAATAGTGTGGGAAATGTAGAAGCTAAAGAACTTATGACACATGGACATGAACTAAAGGGGGGGAATGTGGGTGGAAGGGGATGTGCAGGGTGGAGGGGAATGAAGTGGGAGAAATAGGACAACTGTAATAGCATAATCAATAAAATATATTAATAAAAAGGTTTTAAATTTTCTGTCATTTCTGGATTGAGTTATTATAATTATTAATTATATACAATTATGCAAAACAGCATAAACATGTTACAGATTTTAGCAAATAATATTTAAGCAAAAAAAAAAAAAAAGGGTGATATGGCAGAGCATGTTTTTGGACTCTTGATTTCAGGAGATTTCCCCAAGTCTAGTGTTTTGAATTATGTCTTTCTTTGGCGCATCAGAGGTTTTTGTACCTCAAGGCAATGCGCCATCATAAGTCTCAGGATATGCCTTGGTGGGAGGTGTCTTTACTGTAGTCAAGTTAGAGAAAGGACCCCAGTGAGAAGGAAGTGGGGAGGGGAAGTAGCATGATGCCTCTGCCGTAGCTGGTATCAGGGGGCTCACTTTTACAAAGAGTACATATGGGAGTTAAGAATCTCAAAATTTATTCTCTTGAACTATCTGGGCTTTCATAAACCTTGGTTAATCTTTGTGTACCCCTAAACCTACAGCTCAAAGTTTGCTGCTTGAAAGCATAATTTGTAGATACCATATTAACTAACTATATTGTCAAAAATATGATTAAGGAAACAAGATAATTATAATGAGCTCCCCCCACCCAGTCACACTACCTTATTTCCCACAGGGAGCCTGGCCTGGCCAATCACACTAATCCTATACCTTGGGATACAGTCATTTGTCCCACAATGGGTGCAAACACCAAGCAGGTCAATCGAAGTCCTTCCTTGGAACTGGTATAAAAACACTGAGGAAGGAAATGCTCCTTTCTTTCCATTGGGATCTACCGAGCTGTGGATATGTGCATTTAGAGCCGTTAGCAGCCAATTGGGAGTGCCTCTCTGCGGATGAAGGCAAGCAGAGCTAAGCAAAGAGGCAGGGAGGCCAACCAGGGTCCTTCCTCATGGGGCGTGGAATTTCAGTCCTTGAGGCCTTGGTCCTGCAGCTCATTCGCTCCTGTGAAATTCTCCAGTATCTTTTTCGGCTACATGAATCACTAAATTACTTTTTTTCTTTTTTCTTTTTCTTTTCTTTCTTTCTTTTTTTTTTTTTTTGCTTGAGTTAGAGTTTTGTGATTGGTGCTACTGAAATAATTTTATTAACAACTGACAAAAATAAAAAAGTATTGTGAAAATATCTTTTGTAAAATGACTAATTTTGAACATTTTCTTTTCTAGATTGTTGGGCCTTCAGATGGAAGCAGTTACATTATAGATTATTATGGAACCAGGCTTATAAGGCTGAGTATCACCAATGAGACATTTAGAAAAACACAGTTGTATCCATAAATATTTTTAAAAGAAACAGTAAGTGGTGTGTTTATATAATCTTAATTATCATATATTATCTTTGTAAAATTATGGGGATTTGAGAACCATAGGAAATTGAAAGGATCACTTAGTGCTGTAAACTCTCATTTGGCTTCTCAGGAAACTCAGGTCCTCGTGTGCCTGAGGTGTCTCTAATCTTCTATAAAGGATTTTCATGTATCTCTTTGCTCCTGCAGTTCTCAATTCAGACTCTCTTTCTTCACAGTGAATACGGTTAAAGGACCAAGTTCCCAGGAAAAACATAACATCAAAACAAAAAGATATTCTGTAGTATATGATGGCTACGATGAAAGTATGTGTTGTAGATAGTTTTGTAGATAGTTCAATAAAGCTTATCTTTTCTGCTGTTTCTCTCTCCCACGATCTTTAAACCTTTCTTTTCTTCTCCTTTCCTAAACCTGAAAGTTGATAGAGTCTCAACCCTGAACTACCATTAAGTACTTATTGTAACCTAAAGTTTGGCTCTGCCCATGAAAATTATTAATTGGCCTCAGCTTTAAATAGGTAATATACTTGGAGAAGTCAGAGATGCCATTAGTCTTGCTGCTTCAACTCTCTGCTTCCCTAGGACTCTGCTGCTCAAAGGGTTTTATTTCCTTGACTGTACATTAGTCTATTCTAATAAGTAATCTTCCAGGAATGCTAGGTTTTTCTCAGGAAAACAATTTCCTGGTATAACCATTCTCTGTAATGGGGAAGTCCTATGTAACATGGAGGCGATTGTTCACTTTGAATGCCTAGCGGCTTTTAGAGACAGGGCAGAGAGAGAGACAGGCCAGATGTGCTGGCCACAGTCAGAGGCCCAGGGCTCTCAGTCCGCTCTGTCTCAAGAGTGTGTCTAAAGCCCAGGAAAGGAATGGACATTTCTGTTTATGTTGTAGCGTATGAATAGGATATGAAGTATAATTTTGCCCTTACGGTAGATTTTTTCTTTTCTAAATAAAATTATGGGATATGCTTTATAGATGATAAGTTTGAACAGTGATAGACCCTGCCAAGATCTGAGGAATTTATTTAACTGATTGTCCAAAAATTGTTCAAATCATTTCTTATAAACTGTTAAAAGTCTTTGGGTTTGAAATTGAATCAAAGCTTAGAGATCCATCTGCCTCTTCTTACCAGGGAACAACAAATTGAGACTAAGGAGTTTGGGACAAAGACACAGTCAGTGTAATCAGTGTGAAACTGAATCCCACATCTAGATCTCTGTGAGTTCCACTGGTTGCTCTCCACTTCCCTCCCCACTCCACCAATTATATCATTTTGTATGAAGCGTCTTCATTTTGGAAATTATTACTCTTCATGAGAAGGATTGAGTAGTTTCACATAACTTTATTTTCAAACTGTAAATTGTTGTGTCCCATTCAAAAGTATATATATTGTTTTCAAACCATAATGTGTAAAAATTAAGCAAATGTAATTAAAAAAGTAATTCCATTCTCTGTGACCTATTCTATAAAGATTTAATTGGGATTATAGACTAAATTTGAAACCTAAAACTCAAAAGTCCTGTTGAGAAGGTAGATGTCTGCATTGTCATTCATGTGGTTTCTCTACAGGGTACACAGAAGTGCTCCAAGAGTGAGAAAGATGTTTTAAGGAAGGGAAGCATTACAGTGTGCACCTGCAGTAACCTCATTGAACTCTTCTCAGATACTGCAGTTTAATACATTTCTTTCTTCTGTTTTAGGATTGGGCCTTGTTGACTTTAATAGTGAGCTCTCAGTACGTGGATCTCCAGATTCTCCTTTTTCCTTCTTCACATACCAGTTTATGGATTCCATATCATTCTTTGTTGTTGGTAATGTTTGTGTTTTCTTGTTTTAGTTGAAAACATTTTATTCTGAGATTTATTTAATAGGACTTTCTTTGAGAGCTGTATAATGGTAGTCATTTTTAGGCTACTGTCTCTGTGAGATAGATAGCTTATTACCCCAATATTCTTTAATGTGTTTGCCAAAGGAAGTTGCCACTTGTCATTTTTTCCTTCTGAAAAATAAAAGTGTGATTTACTCACATTTTGTAGTGCTTTATTATTAAGAAATCTTAAATGTTTAATGAAGCTGGCTTCTGCATTTTGATCCTTTAGAGCAGTTAATCCATGGTGTGAACAGACACCATTTATATTGCCTGGGGTGCAGTCTAGTGTAGGACAACCCCCCTGGTTTTCTGTAGCTTTCAGACCTGTCTTGCCTCGGTACCCAAGGAGCTAAAGATTATCGGGGAGTCTGAAACCTTGAGGCAACATGGATGCTTCTGGCATTGGTTCAGGCCTCTGAAGTGTGAACTTTTTCCTTTTAGCTTTGAGAGTGATGCACTAGCTTTTGAAAGACCAGATGCTGACTCATCTAGCTCAGTGCAGTTACATTTGAAGTTGGATGGACAAAGTCGGAACACTGAACAGATGATTAATGTCTTCCATCTGTTAGCACTGCCAGACAGATGCTGGACAAGTGCCCAAAGTGATGCACCGGTGTCCGAAGGAAGCAGCACCTGCATATCAGCACTGGTTTTCTTTACCATGTTTTAGAAGGGTTTCAAGAAGGTGGAAATACATGAAATGATGTGTCCCCATAATTCTATTATGTATTTTCTTTATTAATAAGGACACCAATTTCAAAATTACTCCTCAAAAGTAAAAACCATAATTTGTATCACTCATTGCCCTCAAAAGTATATTGTATCGTCCAACTAGCTTCCTAATATGTTAGTCATTCAGTAACAGATTCTTCAGTTGGTGGGAGATGAAGCATTGATACATGAAGTGAGTTTGGGTTGACTCCTAATATGCATTAGGAGTGGTCTCTTTCTTTCCTTCATTCATTAAAATACCGAGTGTCTACCATTTGGGAGGTACTGTCCTAGATGCTAGGATGCAGCAGTGAGCAAACACAATCTCTGCCCTCAAGGAACTGTATTTTCTTGGGGTGCGCTTTTTTACAGTTAGATTTTGGCTGCAGTTAAGCTAGTATTTCCTAGATTCTTTTGGTTGCTAACAGCGCTTTGAAGTTTCTTCAAGATCACCTAACCCCAGATTTTAAAAGTCCTTAAGTTTTCATAGCCATAAAAGTTCAATTACATAAGAAATACTTGCAGTCAAATCTTGAAAAGTAATGTTGAATCTTGCATAATTGTTACAGTTATTAATGTGGCCAGGTGGAAAGTCTTTTTCAAAGCAGGTGTTTCTCAAAGTAAGCATTTATTTGAATATGCTGTAGTATTCTCAGTCATTGATAAAATCTAGAAATAAAGTTTCTTCACAATATACTTACTCTTAAACTTTAGACTTCATTTGCACTGTAATATCCTAAATTTACATGACAAGAACCCTTCACTTTTTTCAGTTTGCCTAATTCCCTGTTGCCTCATATATGTAATCCTTTAACATGTTTTTCTCTTATTATTTACTTTTTATGTGAATAAATTTAATGCATATGAATGCAGCATTTTTTGTTTTTTTTTTACTTTCATGGAACACTATTTCATTTAGCTATTTGTTAGTGTGTATAAGTATAAATTACACGTTAAGGTCTCTGCATGAGATATTTGATACGATAACCCTGCTTTTAAAGCAGTGTCCAAATGTGAGCTGGATTAGCTGGGTCACTACTTCTAAACCCTCTAGGATGGGATAGAATGGATTCTTCCAATTCTACAGAAACAGTTAGTGTTTCTATAAACACATTTACAAATGTTAGAGGATTAATACAATTTCCAAAAGTACCTCTTTACCCAGGAAGATTTCTTACCTAAACTGTATTCAACTAAAGGACCTCTTTAAGACTTCAAAGATGCTGTTATGTCTATGGCTGCATTCATTCTTGGGACCACTAGGACTATAAAAAGTATTAGTTTGGGGTTATGTTTTTGTTTTATCAAAAAATCTGTGTATTTTTCCCTTATTTTAATCTAGATGCTTAAGATTAAGTTAAGAATTATAAGATTAATAGGCAGCTAGGAAGCTAAAATAGATCTATTAGCAAGAAACTAGCAAGAACGAAACTTAGTTCTTAAAAAAAAGTACAAGTCTCAGACATTGTTTCCTCTTCCTCAAGCACCTTAAATGGAGATATTCCCTGGGGTTCTGGTGCCTTCCCTTTCCTTTCTCTCATTAAATTTCCCTCATTTTGCATTTTTCTATGTACAAAATTGAAGCTTAATGCAGAAATTTTGGGAAAACACCAAAAAGTGCAAAGTAAAAAACAAAATTCATTTCATAGCTCAAAGATAACATTAATATTTGTATATATGTCTTAGTACTTTTCCCATGCATGTATGTACATTTTTCTTCACAAAAATGATATACATATTGTTTTATAGCCTACTTCACACTGTAAAGATTTTTCTATTGCAATAAATATTTTTACAACATTATTTTTAATGCCTGCAGAGTTCCATGTCTGTATCATAATTTATTTATGTAATTCCTTATTGTTTGGTATTTAAGTTATTCCAAAAAATGCATTTCCGATTTCTTTTTCTTTAGAATTATTATTCTTAGTCCAAAAAGTGGTCGCATGTTGGTGCATGTGTACAGCCTTAGTTAACCAGGGTATTGGAGAAAGAATCACATCAGCCTCAATGTACATTCGAATCACACCACAGTCAGCTCTGGCCTGCCGGTGCCTTGTTCAGATGAACTGTGGGGAGGACACTGCAGCCACTTGCCATGGCCTTGCTCTGCGGTTAGGGCCCTGTGTGTTAGTGCTGACTGCTGCACCGCGAGCCGGGCAGCTGAAGAACAAAACTGTGAGAACAGGCTTGCTGCTGGAGAAAAGGTGCTGGTATGAGTATTGGGGAAGGACAGCAAACCTGTTGTTTTGGCACAAGAGGTCAAATAGTTGACCGAATTATCTAATTGCCCTTTAGGAAGCTTTAAGAGAAGAGTGTTAAGGAGTAAGTAGGAAAATCATGCAGAATGTTTTTTTTTTTTCTCCCTTGCTGAGAGAGAAGGGAGGTGGGTAGATTTGGAAAATGAGAAAAGATACTAATTCGGAATGAATAAAAGAATTCAGAACAGCACTGTGTACCCAACTGAGTCCTGGAATAAAGCATTTATTCATCAGCAAGGCAAGAGTTATTCTTTCCTGTATCTTTTTAAATAGAGCCTAATATTTTAATTCTTAATATAGCAGTGCCTTTAAAGCTAGTCATTGTCTGATGAAGAATGTTATTTCCTGGAAAACCTATTTTCAAGAAAAATGTAAGAAATATTAAGGCTTAATCTCATAAAATTCCAAGATTTTAACTTAATAAAATTTCTTTTACTGCTCCCCAGTGCAAGATGTTATGCTAACTTCATTACATATCTTAAATGATTTAATTCTCACAGCACTCCTGTAGAGTCTTGCTAAAGAGTATCATTATGCCCACTTTACAGATAAGAAAATTGAGTCCATAATGATTGATTGACTTGCACACGGTCGTGAAATACCGTATGTGGTAAAGCCAGGATTTAAACCCAGGTCTGTTAATTGCTATCTCGACTGCAATATGGTGGTTACAAACATCTAATTCTATGAAATACACTGCTCTTGATTGTATAATAAGAGGATTTTTAATATGTTTTTTAGTGTTTTCAGGAAAGATGGAATTATCTGCCTATACTGAGTCTTTTTGCTTAACAGGTAATTCGGTGGTTAAAAAAACACTCATTTTTTTTTTAAAAGATTTTATTTATGTATTTTTAAGCAGAGGGGAAGGGAGGGAGGGAGGGAGAGAAACATCAATGTGTGGTTGCCTCTTGCGCACCCCCACTGAGGACTTGGCTCACAACCCAGGCATGTGCCCTGACTGGGAACTGAACTAGTGACCCTTTGGTTCACAGTCCGACGCTCAATCCACTGAGCCATACCAGCCAGGGCAAAAAAACACTCATTTTTTAAAATTCAATTTTACATCATGTGAGTGCTAAAATGTTTTGTAAATGTTAAAATGAGACTATGATAGAGTGGTGATTATTGTCAAGAACCCAAAGATCTTTCTGCTGCCACCTCCTCACCTGACATTTGCAGCACTTTCGGGACCAAAAGTCTGATTATGTCTGTGACAAGGGAGAGATGTTAGGTGGCACCATGCGGTTACACTCTGCTCGGCCTTGCTGAGGTCAGGTGAAACTTGAGACATCGGTAGACGGTGGGATTGTGAGTGATTTTGTTTTAGTTTCATTAACATTTAATTTATGCCATGTTTATTTCCAGTTTTTGTTTCTTCAGTTTTGTCTGGGATATCCTTTTCCTCTGTGCAACCTCCTCTTCTGGTTTAGGAACAAGCTGTTCTTTTTCAGTAGAATCATCTCAGTGTGGCAGGGAGAGCTCCTATATGGGTTAATCCACTCAAGAACTCCAAGTTCTGTACCACATCTTGGGAGCTTTGTTCACCTGGATGTGCTCAGTGACCAGAGAATCTACATCTAAACCCTGAAATTCAACATTACTGTCTGCATTTTTAAGCATGTGCAGCAAAAATTCAGCATATTTTGGGGGGCCACTGACCCCATGTCCATCCCCACTGTTTGGACTGGGCACACCTACCAATTCTATCATTGTAACAATGGAAAGACACACATTGCTTCTATAAAGTGACAACCTTCAGATACTTGGTGGCTTTTCAGGTACGCATACCCTTGATGGCCTGGGCAGTGTCACGAGTGTTCTTGAGGTGAACGTGAAGATTGGAACCTTTTGAACTGCATGATTTTGTGGGGTTTGCTGGGTCATGTGAGTAGCCAACCATTTTCAGAAGTCACCTCAGCACGCTTACAGGAAGAATGCAGGTGATTTTTATTTAGTGAGTTTTTCTTTTGGTTTATGTACATTTTATAATTTTCCACAATAAACATGCATTATTTGTGTCCGTGTATTTGATACAATAATAGTATGGGTACATTAGAACAGCGGACCCAAGAAAATCATGTTCTCTTCTTCCCTACTCTTTCCTCCTCAAGATTCCCTTACTCTGACTTCCAATCTGATCCTGACACATAAAAGAACAAGGCTGATCTAAAACATGACAGCAAAGGTTTGACATCCAAGCAGCACAGTTTGATGGGAAATACACAGACTTGGGAATCAGGCCTGAGTTTGCACCCTGTTTGTTACTTGTTTTGTGACTGAGCACACAGTGATTCTAAGGCCCTCTCTCTTCATAAATAGTGATGATAATATCAATCAGGCAATATTGAGAAACTAAGATGACGTAGATAATAGGGACCATTTACTGAACATATTTTAAAGGCATTAGTGAGGCCCTTCTGGGACATGCAAGGGTTCCTCAGACTTGCATTATAGTGTGATTATATCTTGAATAAAATACTGAGAGGCTTCCAGCCAAGATGGAGGAGTAGGTGGACACACCGTGCCTCCTCTCACAACCAAAATTAAGGACAACAAATATTTAGAAACAAGAAAACAAACAGAGCTAATAGAAAATTGAACTGTAAGGAAGTCCAACAACCATTCATCCAGACCGGTAAGAGGGGCGGAGTCGCAGCAGGAAAAAGTGGAGGTGCGGACCCGAGAACACAGGCGGTAGTGGCTGGCGGTTGCCAAGTGTGCAGGTGGCTGGCAGGCTCACAGGCAGCGGCTGTCGCATGGGGTGGCAACTGTGCAGACCCAGTGAGGCTGTACAAGGTGGCTGGCTGACCAGGTGGTCCCACATTCGCGCGTGCAGATAATCCAGGCAAAGGGGAAGTGGCGGAAGGGACGGAAACTCAAGAGAGAGAGGAGCAGGCGCCATTGTTTCCTCTCGGACCCCACCCCCACTTACAGCGTCACAACCCAGCAACTAGGCTGCCCCGCCCTGGGGAGCGCCTAAGGCTCCACCCTCACTACGTAACAGCCTCGACCAGACCAAAAACAGCAACAACAATAACAAAAAAACCACCAAAAATGGCTCAAATGGGAGAACAAATGAAAGCTCCAGAGCCAATTCCTCTAAGCCATGAAGAGATAGCCAACCTATCAGATGCACAGTTCAAAGCACTGGTTATCAGGATGCTCACAGAATTGGTTGATTTTGCTCACAAATTAGATGAAAAAAATGCAGGCTACAATACATGAAATGAAGGAAGATGCATGGGGAACCAATAGAGATGGGAGGAAAACTGGGACTCAAATCAATGGAGTGGACCAGAAGGAAGAAACAAACAACCAAACAGAAAACAAGGAAGAAACAAGAATTCAGATAAATGAGGAGAGGCTTAGGAACCTCTGGACATTGTTAAACGTCCCAACATCGGAATTATAGGGGTACCAGAAGGGGAAGAAGAAGAGCAACAAATGGAAAAGTTATTTGAACAAATAATAAAGGAGAACTTCCCCAATCTGGCAAAGGAAATAGACTACCAGGACATCCAGGAAGTTCAGAGAGTCCCAAAGAAGTTGGACCCAAGGAGGAACACACCAAGGCACATCATAATTACATTAGCCAAGATTCAAATGAAGGAGAGAATTCTAGAAACAGCAAGGGATAAGGGGACAGTCACCTACAAAGGAGTTCCCATCAGACTGTCAGCTGATTTCTCAAAAGAGACCTTCCAGGCAAGAAGGGGCTGGAAAGAAGTATTTGTAGTCTTGAAAGGCAGGGACCTACATCCAAAATTGCTCTATCAAGCAAAGCTGTCATTTAGAATGGAAGAGAAGATAAAGTGCTTCTCAGATAAGGTCAGGTTCAAGGAGTTCATCATCACCAAGCCCTTATTATATGAAATGTTAAAGGGGCTTATCTAAGAAAAAGAAGATAAAAAAATATGACAGTGAAAAATCAGCAAACTCACAGATAGTAACAACCACACCTAAAACAAAAGCGAACAACTAGAACAGGAACAGAGATACAGAAATGGAGATCATATGGAGGGTTAGCAACAGAGGAGTGGGAGGAGGGGAGAGGGGGAAAAGGTACAGAGAATAAGTAGCATAAATGGTGGGTAGAAAATAGACAGGAGGAGGGCAAGAATAGTGTGGGTAATGTAGAAACTAAAGAATTTATGACCCATGGACATGAACTAAAGGGGGGGAATGTGGGTGGGAGGGGGTGTGCAGTGTGGAGGGGAATGATGGGGGAGAAATGGGACAATTGTAATAGCATAATCAATAAAATATATTAAAAAATACTGAATAAAATACTGTTAGACTCAGAAGTTCTTTTACAGAGGGAAAGTAAGATGCATTCTTGGACATTGTTTACCTACTTTTTAAAAAAAGATTTTACTTATTTATTTTAGAGGGGAAGGGAGGGAGAACGGGAGAGAAACAGCAATGTGTGGTTGCCTCTCACACGCTGCCTGCTGGGGACCTGGCCCACCACCCAGGCATGTGCCCTGACTGAGAATCTAGCCAGCAACCCTTTGGTTTGCAGGCCCGCGCTCAATCCTCTGAGCCACATCAGCCAGGGCTGTTTACCTACATTTCTTAATTTTCAGTATCTTTTCATTGACTACAGCTACTCTGTAATAAAGGCCAAAAATGTCTCTTTCCTCAAGGAAGTCTTACCAGCATTTTCACTGCTTTAAGACTCTCCTTATGTAAGCGAAGGCTGCACATTTTGTTTTTGCTGCTTTTAAATCTAAAGTTCTCTGGAGGTGTTTATCTAATAAATTTAGAAATGTTGCAATGAGGCAGCTGATCAGTCTACTTTCAGCCTAAATTAAGGGTAATTGCAGCAATCACTGCATATACAACAGAATGTTGCTTTTAACCTGTCAATGTTATCAGAATATGCCAAGCATGTGGAGATTAAAACTTGAAAAATTATTAAGGTTAGAGCTATTTGGATTACTTATGCCGAAGAAAAACATTGTTTTACCAGAACACTTCGGAAAGTTTTCAGCATTTGGAACTTTTCATCATGTGAGCTAAATTTATACAGGGGTGGGCAAAGTATGGAACCACATGCAAGTTATGATTATTGCAATAGCTTTAGTAACTCAAAAGAATGTCAGTCACAACTGTAAGCCTGGTTTTGCTCACCCCTGTGTTATTCCTGACTATCCTTTTGGTGACTGAAACATAATGGTACTCAAAAGATAGTCTCACTAGCCCTGGGTGGCTCACTTGGTTGGACCATTGTCCTGAACACGAAAAGGTTGTGGATTCAATTCCTGGTCAGGGCACATAACCTAGGTTGTGGATTTGATCCTCAGTCACGTTGCATATGGGAGGCAACCGAGAGATGTTTCCTTCTCTCTTCCCCTAAAAATCTATAAATACTTCCTCAGATGAGGATTAAAAAAAAAAGTCCTACTAGAATGAGTTAATAGGACTATGAATTAGTCTGAGATTAAGTAACCTGCTTTAGATAATTTAGGAGTTGACATCCAAACATGATTCCAACCTTAATTATTGTCCACAGGAGGTAGGTGAGGAAATGAGCTTATGTTGATTTATTCAAGACCACCTCGATGGTCCCAATGCTTAGAACAGTACCTGGTACAGCATGAGAATTTTGTAAGTATTAAATTCTTACCTTGGAATGGGTGATTGCTAGAAGTGGTTCTTGCAAAAACACCACCAAGCAGATTATTAGAAACGATAAGAAGGAGGTGGGTGTGGAGGCTAAGTCACCCAGTATGTGCCACATGTACTTTCCTGACTGTCTCCATTCATCCTCACAGACACCCTGTAAGGCAGGGAAGTAAGCTACCCTCTTAGTGATGGAGGTCTTTCCTGCTGTAGATAATAGATTGCTAGCCTTTAAGATGTTAACAGGAACCTTTAGCTAAATATTGTGCTCCTCTGCAGAACTCAGGCTAGCTTCTGATTCAACTTTTTACTATCCACCCACCATCCCATTATACCAGTGGCTACATAGGGGAATACTTAAATTATGGACTTTAGGGTCAGACAAAGCTTCCACTTATCATGGGCAAGCTCTTAGAATCTTAGATTCCTCATTCTTAAGATGGAACTACTCTCTTCCTCATACAGTTGTTGTAGGATCAGATAAAATAATGTGTTTCACAGTGTGTGGTACATAATATGTATTTAATAAATGAGATGATTGTTTTTAAGATTTTTAGATTTCTCATCTCGTGCTCAGTACTGTCATTATGCATCCTTATTTGATACTCAATGAGACTGAGGGTTAGAAAGATCAAGTAACTTGACTGTGCACACAGCTAATGGTAAGTGGTGAAGTCAGAGCGTGAAACCAGGCCTGTGATTCCTGAGCGCCTTCAGTCACTGCAGTGTGCCACGTCCGCATTAAGTCTTGTGTGTGTGGACAAATGCCCACAGATCTAACCCACTATTTTATAACTGCCCTGTTGGAGGTTTTTCATATCAAAATTACAAGGGCCTAATGGCTTAATTTTTTTTTAAAGAATATTACATTGAAGTGTGCATAAAATGTCCAAATCTTAAGTGTAAAACCTGGTGAATATTTACACATGTATACACCTGGTTGATCACTGTGCTTCCTCCCGGTCAGCACCCATCCTTGTACATAACCACTCCGCTATGACTCTAGCACTGTAGATTATTTTTGCCTGTTTTTGAACTCCACAAAATAGAATCATGTTATGCTCTCTTTTGAAGTGGCTTCTGGGGAGGAGTAGGAAGGGGCAACAGGAGGAGGTTACTGAGGCAATGGGAAAGCGCCTAGGATGAGATTGGCTGAGAAGCTGAATGGCTCCCCTAGTGCATGAAATTATGGGTCCGAAGATTTAAACTAAAAGGAGGGCAGAGACAGGCTTTTGGGCCCTCTTCGTAAAGGATGTCTGGATGATTGTGCTGCAGCTGCCTGTGTTTCCCAAAGAACGGCAATTTGAATGGGTTTTGGATGGGAGGAGAAACTAGGCACAGCCTCTCTAGGATCAGGCTGGCCTGGCGAGGGGGCAGGGCTATTCTTTGGGTGCTCTACAGGGGATAAGCTCTGAGGCAGAAGCCTGCCATTCTTCCAAAATTGTGTAGCTTTTGTATCTTATATTGTTTTAGTTTGTAAACTAATCCTATAGAAATAAAATAATTAAAATCTAACTGGAGACATGATAGGAGAACCCAGGTATTAAAGAGTTAAGCCTTAATTGAGAGGTTTAGATGATTAAAGCTGTAAAGAGTTAAAAGAGTTTAGCTTAATGGATGGGCTTAAGTGGCTAATGCATGTGGAAAGCTGTTATTCCAAAATTGTATAGCTTTGGAATACAGACTTCTTTCCTTTATCACCAAACCTTCGCCTCCGGAGTTTTGCCTAGAGGGTGGCGGTGGGCAGCGGGACCCTAAATGCTGTTCGGTCACACTTTGACTCGTCACTATATCCATCTCACATGGATATCCACCCCTCTGTTGTCAGATGCTTAGTTTGGTTCCAGTTTGGGGCTGTCATGCATAGAGCTGCCATAACACTCTTACACATGTCTTTTATGAGGCATATATTAAAAATAATGTGTCCTTATTTTTCTTTTCTATATATGCAAGAGCGGTGTCTTTGGGTTACAGTGTAGGCATGTCTTTAACTCTAGTAGACACTAGCTAACAATTTTGTAAACTGGTTAATTGACAACTTCTATCAGCAAAACATGAAAATTTCTATTGCTCTTCATTCTTACTAATACTTGGCATTGTCAATCTTTTTTATATTATCTGGCTTCCATTTTTATTTTTATATAAGAGAGAGAGATCAATTTGTTGTTCCACTTATTTATGCATTTATTTGTTGATTCTTGTATTTGCCTGCAACCTTTGAATGATGTTCTAACTGAGCTACCTGGCCAGGGCTAGCTGGCTTCCATTTTAAAGAAGATGGAATATAGCTATTAGTGTGGCTTGAAGAGGACAACCAGACCAGTCGGTGGAAGTTAGAGGATAGTTCCAGTTCAGTATAAATCTCTTACCATTAGTGGCCCATAAAATAGAGTAAGTTGTCTTTCTGCCACCAACAAGACTTAAGCAGAGGCTGGAGGTCCATTTGTTGTGGTCAGTTTAATGGGGATTCCCTGGCATCAGGAAGTTTTGTTTTTAAGACTTCTGTGTGCCTGTCCAAACATAACACTGCTTTGGCCCAGCTTGGACTAGCAAAACTCTCGAGCTGGAAGAAGTCTCTAAGTCAGCCTCTCCCTCATGTTATAGACGTTACTGATGCTAGACCTGAACTCTTTCCATGATACCTACCACTAACTATGGCAGACAGTGTTTCTTCCTGTAAAGAGTTTATATAGTGATTGCTTTGAGCAGTAAGAATGACCTGCTTTGCCTAGTTGATTCCCAGATTAACCTCCTGTGGAAAGATTAGTTGGTGGTTTCCTAAAGTGAGTTATTTTGTGTTAGTTGTTTTGCTTTTGCTCACATAAAATTCTTGCGGACTTTCCCCTGGGTATTTCCACAGAGTGTAAGAATCTCTGACTAGTGTCCCTTTCAGACTTCCCCATCTCTGTCCACTCACTTTAACTTCAGGAGTATTGACCCCCACCTGCTCCTGCTGCCTGCAGTAAAACCTGTCATTTGCAGGTCCAACCCCACCCAAACCCCAGCCAATGCAAACCAGACCTGGAAAGCATGAGCAGCCTCTCTCTAAGAAGCAGTTGTATCTGAAAATGTTCACTATCTACATCCCCAGCAGATGGTCCTTGGAATGATTCAGCCCCAGAAGTATCTGATGAAACAGGGTATTTCTTACTCAGCCTGTACCTGTGAAAGGATCATTGGTCTGCCTGCCTTCCCTGCCTAGAGCCTTGTGGTCAGCAGAGCAGTCCCCTGCCCCCTCCCAGATGTCCATGGCCTAATCCCCAGGACTGGGAATGTGTTACTTCACATGACAGTAGGGCGTTGCATATGTGATTCAACATGTTAAAATGGGAAGATTGTCCTTGATTATGTGGGTGGCTCCATGCAGTTGCAAGAGTCCTCATAAGGGAAAGAGGGAGGCAATAGAACCAAAGATGAGATGACTGAAGCAGAGGTCACAGAGAACAGATATTTGCAGATTCCATGCCATGGGCTTTGAAGATGGAGGAAGGAGCCATGGGCCAAGGAATGAAGTGGACTCCAGAAGCCAGAAAAAGAAGGAAAGATACTCTCTAGAGCCTCTAGAGGAACAGGACTGCTGATACCTTGATGTAGGCCTAGTAATACCCATTTCAGCTTAATGACCTCAAGAACTGTAAGATTATAAATATGGGTTGTTTTAAGCCACTAAGTTTATGGTAATTTGTTACAGCAGCAATAGGAGACTAATACAGTTGTTATGTTCAAAGTGAGTTACTTACAGATAGCGTATTGTTGGATCATCCTTTTCCCCATTCTGCTTAATCTCTGTCTTTCCATTGGTATGTTAAGACCATCTCTGCACCTTAATTATTGCTACGTTAGGGCTTAAGTCTTCCATTTTATTACTTGCTTTCTGCTTGCTCCCTCTGTTTCTCATTCTCTTTCTCTTTTTTGACTCCTGGACATTTTTTTAAAAAATTGATTTCCTGGCTGGGGTGACCGGCAGGGCTTGCTCGAGGGACCTGGGGCTAGGGCTCAACATGAGAGTCCCCCAGGCAGGCCAGCAGGGTCAGGTTGTCTGGCTTTGCACCTCTGCTGATGGGGACTCTGCTGCCCGGAGCAGGGAGTTTCACTGGGGGCCTCCCCAGGTGATGGGACAAATGCTTTCTGAGTCACTCAGAGTCAAAGTCAGAGTGGTGCTGAGTCACTCAGAGTCAAAGTCAGAGTGGTGGTCATGGCCCTGGAGGTAGCAAGAAGGATGACAAAGACAAGAAAAATAAATATGACCCTCCTACACCCCACCAGAGTGGGGAAAAAGAAGAAGGAAACAAAGGGACCAGATGCTGCCAGCAAACTGCTACTGGTGACATCTCATACTCAGTGCTAGTTAAAATTGTTGAAGTTAGAATGAAAGACTGTCTTCTCACGGGGGAAGAATCCATTAGAAATCAGGAACAATGCTTTCGAAAAGTATCACCCTGCATACTTTACCTTAGGGGTTACCCTTGACAATACGCAGACATAACAATGCCTACTGGTATCAACATTTTACCACTTGGAGTGAAGTAATGAAAGCTTACTTCCATTTAGGTCTCCTTAGCTTTTCCACTTTTAAAGTGGTACAGCACCAAGAGGAAACTAAGATAGGCCTCAGAAACCTCATTTTACACATGGTTACTTGTGGACTTGGGGTTGAATTTACTGGGTGCAGATTCTACCCGCTGAACTTAATGACCTTGAGCAAGATACTTCACCCTATAAGCCTCAGTTTCCTCCTCTATAAATTGGGGATGAAGTGATAATATAAAACCACCCATTAAAACATTTCTGCTTATTTTTCCTCAGGACAAATATGCAACATTTTCAAAATTGTGCTCATCTTCATTTTTTAAAAAATAATAGGCTTTTGTTTTTAGAGCAAATTTAGGTTCACAGAAGAATTGAGAGGAAGGCACAGAGATTTCTCAAACCCCTCCTGCCCCACATATGCATCACCTTGTTCACAGTTTACCACAGGATCCACTCTCAGTGTTATACATTCTGTGGGTTTGAACAAATGTATGATGACATGCACCCGCCATTATAGCATCACACAGACTGTTTTCACAGACCTAAAAATCCTCTGTGCTCCACCTATTCACTCCTCTCTCCCCCAGCCTCTGGACACCACTGATTGGGTTGCTGTCTCCACAGTTTTGCCTTTTCCAGAATATCATATAATTGGAATCATGCCACATGTAGGCTTTGCACATTGGCTTCTTCCACTTAGTAATATGACTTTAAGGTTCCTCCATGTCTTTCCGTGGCTTGATAGCTTATTTCTTTTTAGAACTGAGTAATATTCCATTGTCTGGAAGTATAATAGTTAATACATCTATTCACCTACTGAAGGACATTGTGGTTGTTTCCAAGTTTCGGAAATTACGTATAAAGCTGCTATAAACATTGTTGTGAAGGTTTTTGTGTGGATGAAAGTTTCCAAAACCTTTGTGTAAATAACAAGGAGCATGATTGCCAGACTGTGTGGTAAGGATATAGTTAGTTTTGTAAGAAACCATTAAACCCTCTTCCAGAGTCGTGTGTCATTTTATGTTCACACCAGCAGTGGATGAGGGCTCCTGTTGGTCCACATCCTCACCAGCATTCAGTGTTGTCCGTGTCTCGGATTTTGGCATTTTAATAGGTGTGTAGTGGTACCTCGTTGTTGTAATTTGCATTTCCCTGATGATCATATGATGTGGAGCAGCTTCTTGTATGATTATTTACCATCTGTATATCTTCTTTGGTGAGGTGTCTGTCAAGGTTTTTGGCCCATTTTTAAATTTGGGTTGTTTATTTTCTTATCATTGAGTTTTAAGGGTTCTTTGTATATTTCGGATAACAGTCCTTTGTCAGATGCATCTTATGCAAACATTTTTACCCAGTCTGTGGCTTTTTTCTCATTCTCTTGGAAGTGTCTTTCAGAGCAAAAATTTTTAATTTTAATGAAGTCCAGCTTATCAATTATTTCTTTCATGGATTGTGCCTTTTGTGTTGTGTCTGACAAGTCATTGTCAAATCCAAGGTCATCTAGATTTTCTCCTATGTTATCTTCTAGGACTTTTATTTATTGATTGATTGAGAGAGAGAGAGAGAGAGAGAGAGAGAGAGAGAGAGAGAGACTGGCTGATTTTGTTTTTCCACTTACTTATGCATTCATTGGTTTCTTCTTGCATGTGCTCTGACCAGAAATTGAACCCACAACCTTGGCACATTGGGATGATGCTCCAACCAGCTGAGCTACCTGTCCCAGGCTTAGGGGTTTTATTGCTTTTCATTTTACGTTTAGCTCTGTGATCCAGTTTCAGTTAAATTTTGTGAAGGCGGCCTGGTCTGTGTCAGGATTCATTTTGTTGAACACTGCTGTCCAGTTGTTCCAGCACCATTTGTAGAAAACTCATCTTTATTTTAAAACTTATTTCCTGGACTTCCAGCCAAGATGGAGGCATAGGCGGACACACTGTGCCTCCTCTCACAACCAAAATTAAGGACAACAAATATTTAGAAACAAGAAAACAACCAGAACTTATAGAAAATTGAACTGTATGGAAGTCCAACAACCATTCATCCAGACCGGTAAGAGGGACGGAGTCGCGGCAGGAAAAAGTGGAGGTGCAGACCCAGGAACACAAGCAGCAGCGGCTGGCAGTTCCCAGGTGCACAGGCAGCAGCTGGTGGACCCCGGGCACAGGGGGGCAACTGTGCAGAACCAGTGAAGCCGCACAAGGTGGCTGGCTGACCAGGTGGTCCCACATTCGCGCACGCAGACGGTCCAGGCAGAGGGGAAGTGGCGGAAGGGACTGAATCCAGGAGAGAGCGGAGCAGGCGCCATTGTTCCCTCTTGGACCCCACCACCACATACAGCATCACAACTCAGCGACTGGGCTGCCCCGCCCTGAGGAACACCTAAGGCTCCACCCCTCACTACATAACAGCTTCGACCAGACCAAAAACAGCAACAACAATAACAAAAAACCACCAAAAATGGCTCAAATGGGAAAACAAATGAAATCCCCAGAACCAATTCCTCTAAGCTGTGAAGAGATAGCCAACCTATCAGATGCACAGTTCAAAGCACTGGTCATCAGGATGCTCACAGAATTGGTTGATTTTGCTCACAAATTAGATGAAAAAATGCAGACTACAATACGTGAAATGAAGGAAGACGCATGGGTAACCAATAGAGATGGGAGGAAAACTGGGACTCAAATCAATGGAGTGGACCAGAAGGAAGAAACAAACAACCAAACAGAAAACAAGGAAGAGACAAGAATTCAAAAAAATGAGGAGAGGCTTAGGAACCTCCGGGACATCGTTAAATGTCCCAACATCGGAATTATAGGGGCCCCAGAAGGGGAAGAGAAAGAGCAACAAGTGGAAAACTTATTTGAACAAATAATAAAGGAGAACTTCCCCAATCTGGCAAAGGAAATAGACTTCCAGGACGTCTAGGAAGCTCAGAGAGTCCCAAAGAAGTTGGACCCAAGGAGGAACACACCAAGGCACATCATAATTACATTAGCCAAGATTCAAATGAAGGAGAGAATTCTAGAAGTAGCAAGGGATAAGGGGACAGTCACCTACAAAGGAGTTCCCATCAGACTGTCAGCTGATTTCTCAAAAGAGACCTTCCAGGCAAGAAGGGGCTGAAAAGTATTCCAAGTCATGAAAGGAACCTACATCCAAGATTGCTCTATCCAGCAAAGCCGTCATTTAGAATGGAAGAGAAGATAAAGTGCTTCTCAGATAAGGTCAGGTTCAAGGAGTTCATCATCACCAAGCCCGTATACGAAATGTTAAAGGGACTTATCTAAAAAAAAGAAAATAAAAAATATGACAGTGAAAAGACAGCAAACTCACAGATATTGAGAACCACACCTAAAACAAAAGCAAACTAAGCAAACAACTAGAATAGGAACAGAACCACAGAAATGGAGATCATATGGAGGGTTAGCAACAGAGGAGTGGGAGGAGGGGAGAGGGGGAAAAGGTACAGAGAATAAGTAGCATAGACGGTGGGTAGAAAATAGACAGGAGGAGAGCAAGAATAGTATGGGAAATGGAGAAGCTAAAGAACTTATGACCCATGGACATGAACTAACGGCGGGGAATGTGGGTGGGAGAGGGTGTGCAGGGTGGACGGGAATGATGGGGGAGAAATGGGACAACTGTAATAGTATAATCAATAAAATATATTTAAAAAAGTAAAATAAATAAAAGCTTTAAAAATAAATGAATGAATGAATGAATGAATAAAACTTATTTCCCCTATATTCCTTATGGCAGGACATAATAATACATCCACCAAGGGAAAAAATCAGAAGTTATCTTTGATGCTATCTTCTCCCTGTATTCGATGGATCACCAAGCTTTAACATTCTACCTGATACATGCTCTGAAATCATTACTTTTCCCTCACTGCAATTTCTCCTGTCCCGTGATAAACTCCTGCTGTCTACCCATATGTGAGTCCCACTGTCCTCTCAATTCAGCTTTCCTCCTTCCACCAGAATGATCTTTCTGTAAAGCAAATCTGGTCGTTTCTATCCTCTTAAAACTCTCCAGAAACTTCCTGTTTCATTTAAGATAAATCCAAATCCCTTTTCCTGGACCAAAAGGCTTATCCTGATTGAGTCCCAGCCACCACCAATCACCTCCCCTCTCCTTACAGTCTGGACTTGTGAGATGACCCCTTGAGATGACAGGACTATGCCCTGACCCTTCTTATTCGGAGTCTTTTGCTTACTGCTGCTCCTGTTCAGAAATACTCTGGCCACCCACTTCTAAGTACCTTTCCAGGTTTTTGAAGACCTGGCTGTAAGCCAGAAGTCCGGTCAGGCCTCATGAGGCTAAAATGAAAGCTTCTGCAGGAATGTGTCCTGCTGGAGATACTAGGTGAGAATCCATTTCTTTGCCTTTTCCAGTTTCTCTTTAAATTGGGTTCGACGCTACCCTTCTGTCCTTCTGTTGTACTCTGGGCTTCCCCTAGCATGGCACCGATGATGATCGTTGTGATGGTTTCTTTTCAAAACAATAACACTGCTACTTCAGGTAATTGATTTGGGCCTTATCGTGATACGTTGCAAACTAAAGTGAAGAAAAGTAATGTAACAGGTAGGCACCTGTGCACTCAGCACTAAGGTTAAGGTTATAGTGATTTTCCATATTTGTTTCAGATTTGTCTTTTCTCCCTTGGGAAATAAAAGGCATGACGTAACTAAAGCTCCACTTGTCCCAAACCTTTCGCCGCCTTCCATCCCTAAAGGTCAACACTAACCTGAAGTCGGTGTGGAAAAGACTGTTTTCTCATCCATCCCCCTCACCGAACCGTTGGCAGCAGAGGGACAGGCAGGGACGGGGTGTGTCACTCTGCTGTGACCTCTCTATTGCCAGGCTCCGCGCAGGGCATGTCAGTAAATGCTGTGGCACAGCTGGCTGCATAAAGCTAGCCTCGGCGTGATTGCTCTCAACTGCCACCTTCCAAAGTTGCTCTTTCTGTTTTTTTGTTTTGTTTTGTTTTAGACAGCTTTGCCTGTCATTCATACTTTAATGAAAATTTGCTCCTTTTCAGAGAAAGGCTGAGATTATTGTGGGGGCAAAAAGAAACAAAGGACAGAGCATGAATTTTGAAATCACACTTAACTGGGTGATTGCCTTTCAGCAATTACTTAATCTCTCTGGATGTTTAATTTCCTCTTTTGTAAAAATGAGGTTAATAATACTCATTTAGCAGGGGTTTGTGAGGATTAAATGAAATAACAAATGTGAACGCTCCCTTTATGGTGGAATAGGTGCTCAATAAATGTTACCATTCCCATAAAAATAATTAAGTATTTTATCTTCTCATTCTTCTTCCTCAGATACCCCCCCCCCGTGCCCCCCGCTCCTCCTTGCAGGCTTTTAATTTTCTTTCCCCCTTCCCGCTCTCCCTTGCACCACCGGTCCTCCTCTCATTACACTCCCCGGCCTGGAGGCAAGCTCCACTGCGCACTCCCTGTTCGTAGTGAAGGACTGTCAAGGCCCCGCTTTGTCTGATCCTATGTATTCCCGCTTTCTGGCCCTCTTTTCTTTGTTAAATGCAGGTCGTGGATCGTTTCACATGTGTAGGATCTAGCACAAATAATGCCCCCTTTTTATGAGCTGGTAATCTATACCAAATCTTTTATTACAAAATCATAAGCATGTAATTCCATAACATAACAATATCACACTCAAGCACACCATGTGACATTTTAGGTGAAATGTTCCAATTGCTGTCCATCTCTTGTGAGACACTCATGTACCATACTGACTACACTCAATGGTGTTACTTCTGCCAGACCCTGTATTCTCTCTCACATAGCATTTACGTTGGAGTGATCTTTCTCATGTTATTTGCTACTTCCCTGAAGGCCAGGGCTAGGTGTTACAGTTTCCTATCATTTTCTATGCTTAGCACTAGCGTGGAATATAGTACAATACGGACTCAGATTGCCTGAGTCCGAATCCTTTTCTGCCACTTGCTAACCATGTGCTGTTGATCAAGTAACTTAACTTTCCTAGGCCTCAGTTTCCTTAGCTGTGAATTGAGGGTAATAATACCTATATTATGATATAGTTCTGAGAATAAGATTTATCCGTAAAGCATTTATTCATACTGTGCTTCTCCCTAAGGGCTCAATACATGCTGGCTGTCCTTGTGATTAGTATCCATTAAATAATACATTGTTATGTCAATTATTTCTCAATAAAAAGGCTTTTTATGTGGCTTATTAGTGTTAATGTATTAGTTTTCTATTGCTACTGTCACAAATTACCACAAACATCTGGCCTGAAATAACACAAGTTTATTATCTCACAGTTCTGAGATCAGAAGTCCTCATGGGTTTCAATGGGTTCAAATGAAAGGCTCTGCAGGATTGTGTTTTTCTGGAGGCTCTAGGGGGGAACCTGTCTCCTTGCCTCTTCCAGCTGCCAGAGTGTGCTCAAACTCCTGGGCTCGTGGTCCTGCATCACTTCACCCTTGTTGTGCAGCTCCTTCTCTGCCGCTGACGCTCCTGGGGCCCGCCCGGCTGATCTAGACTAGTCTGCCTATCTCAAAGTCTTAACTTAATCACAGCTGCAAAGTCCTTCCACCAGGTAAAACAGCATATTCAAAGGTCCTGGGAATTATGATGTAGACATCTTGGGTTGGTTGGGGTGGTGCATTTATTTTGCCTACCACACTAATGGAGTAAACCTCAGTCATTCACTCGACAAACATTTACTTACTCATCACCTACTCCATGCCAGGCCTTGTTTTAGTCCCTGGGGTTGCAAACACAAATTAAAAATACCTACCCCTCACATTGCTACTAGTTTAGTGAAGAAGCTTTGTTGATAGTTGGCGTTACAATAGTACTTCCTGAAATGTGGAGGGAAATGAGTATCTCACATTTAATAGTTATCCAAAGCTTAGTGCTATTTTGACAGATGGAGGAGTGGATGGTGGATGCACCATAGCGCTTGTTAGGTTGTGTGTACCTTACATTTGGGCGTGTGAATACACATCAGTTAAGTTGAGGTATTCTGGAAATTGCTCTCCTAATAAGAAACAACTAGAAACCAGACACAATTTTCAAGTGAGAAAGAGAATGTGAAAGGACAATATTGTCTTATATCTTCTGTTTAGCTCTAAGGTTGCAGGAATTAGGGGCAAAGATTCACTTCGGGCATTATCTACCCAACAGAGTAAGCTTATTTCATGTAACTTTCTACCCATTAGAAGCACACTGATTTTTGTTTTTGTTTTTGTTTTTGTTCTTTTTTTGTCACATCCATGCTTTCAGTGATTGATTGCTGGGGTCATTGGGGGCATCATCACATCCTACTCACAGGAATATAAAATGGAGGGATGAACACAAGAATAGGAAATACCTGCCGGAATTCTGAGAGATGTGGTTGACAAGGCAAAATTCAAGAAAAGAGAATAAACCAAAAATAATATTTCCAAGTGTCAAGTCAATCATGTCTTTATTTGTATTCCCTTCTCAGAAATGAAGGAAAATATTCTTCTCCAGACCCCATATTTCCTTTCTAGTGATTACTCTATCTGACTTCTTTGAACCCGAACTTCCCTTCTAGCCTTCTTTTCTCTTCCATCATCTTCCTGCATAACTACTGAGAAGTATGCTAGAAACGCCAGAAGGACAGAAGCTAGAAAGGTTTTCTTTCTTTCCAGGTACTTCACAACATGTCACATTTTTTTTGCTGCTTGGGGCCTGGGCTTGTCCTCCTTATCTCTGAAAGGACCATAAATGGCTGGAACGAACGGCCTTCTAAAAATGCAGGAAGTTCATTCTCACTGCCCTTTTGAGAACTCCGTGAGTCACTTCGGATTATAGCCATCACACAGGTCATTTTGTGAAGGTTACACTAACACTGTCTAATTCAACAAATATTTATTGGGCACGTATTTTGTGAAAGATAGGTGCAGTGGGGCAGGCTGTGGGGAAGGGAAGCTCCAGGATGTGCGTGCACTGTGATCGTTTATGCTAATTTAGTTTGCTTAAGAGGTGTAAGTCATTATACTCAGGGATTTTCAGTGTGGCAGAATGTTCCTTCTTCCATTCCAGCTCTGTCTGTCTGTAGCACTACGTAGAGAAGGATAGTGAAGCTGAGCTCAAGCATGATGGGAAAGCATGCGACACCAATAAATGTCTGCTATAAGCATGATAATGGTGACACATATGCCATGTGAACTTTCATTTACTCATTAAACTCCTACCAACCATGTTCTGAGCACCGTGAAGGCATATGTGAACATAAATGCAGCAATATAAGCCAACGTGTGAATGATGTCAGTAGAGGACTGCAAACACATGGTACCAGAGATGTGGAGAAGTTGCTCTGCAGTGGTCAGGAAGTCATCATGGAACAGCTGTTAGATGCAGTGAGGCTTGTGTGTCAATCAAGGTTTCATCAGAGAAGCAGAACCACTACGAGCAATAGGGAATTGGGCATTACATAGCTGTGAGAGGACCTGGGAAAGTGAGATCCAGAAAGCAGAGCTGGAGGATCAGAAATAAAATCACTCACTAACCCTCCTGAAACACTGGCACTGGTTGATAAGTAAACATTTGTAAGGGAAATCTGGAAAGCCAGGTGTGTCTTAGCTGCTGAGATGGGACCACCAACGGGAGCTGATGGAGCAGCCCACTGAAGACGATTGACTCGGTGTCTGGTGGTGGGCTGGGGCATTGGTCATCAGGACCAGCTGCGGGAAGCAGAGCAGGGGAGAATGAGGACAAGTTTGAGTCTCCTAGTGCCTCTGTTTTTTATTTCTCACCACACCGGATCAAAACTTCAAACTTCCGGAACTCTCTTGGCCAACTCTAACATGGATATGAGGTCCTGGGAAATGCAGTTCCAGCTTAACCAAGTGGACACAATTCAAAACATCACACCTCAAAAAGTGCAACTCATTTGCTTAAGAGAGAAAGGAGTGAACATAGTATGGGGGGAAGGCTTATGAACAAAGATTTGGAGGCAGAAATAAATAAGATGGTGTTTAGGAAACCACGGAGAGGCTGGCCTGGGTAGCGTGAAGGGCTCATGCTGGAGAACGGTGGAAGATAAGGCTAGAAACCAAGGTTGGGATCATTAACTAATGAATTAGTTAACTTACTCAACTATTATTCATTGAGCACATATTATCTACCAGGCACTGTACTAGGTGCTAGGGGTATAGTGAAGAATTAAAGAGGCAGATTTTGGGAGGATTTGAGTAGTAGACTAAAGTGTTTGTTCAGTTTTTGGTCCATCGCTTGAAAAATAGTAGACTCTTCCAATTGGAACAACTGATCAGTTGGATTTCTGCCCTTAATTCAATTCAGCCAACGCTGAAGATCCTTCTCAGTGTAAGCTCCTCACGGGAACATTATCACTGTCCCCTCAAACCCGGAAACGTGGCTGCACGTGACATACTGGTCAGAGTGGGAGTACCAAGTCACTTCTTTCCCTGGTAATTTTCTAGAATGATTTGTGCTCACTTTAAACTTTATGCCATGATGTCCTTATTTCAAAGCAAAGGTACTTTATTGACTACATGAGTGAAAAAAACAGCATGCAGATTAAATTGCCTAACCCCCCACATTTTTGCTGAAGTAATGTTATTTCAGAATTCTGGAAAAATGCTGATACATAATTCACATTGCCTTCTTCTGGGCCGTGCATGAACTCCGTGCTAGTACAGTGTAGCGCAGGTAAGCGCCATGCCTCGTGCTTGGCATACGTGGTCTCGTTTAACCTCACAAAAGCCCTAAAATGCAGGTACTGTTATTGGTCCAATTTCATGGAAGGAAAAGCTAGATTTAATGAGATTCAGTACATTTCCTGGGATTATATAACCAGTAAGAGACTGAGCTAGAATCCACTCTTCCTAACCACTTCAATAAATGAGCAGCCAACTAGTCCATAGTTTGCCAACTGTTGACTCAGGAAGAATAAGATATCTAAGATATATTGTTCATTGTCTTAGCAGATACAAGTGGAGGATAAAACATTTGTGGGATGACATCTGCAAAGAGCAAAGTGGGGCCTTTGAAGTCTATGGGCTGTGCTCCAACAGTGCGAGTTGGCAGATGACCATTTCCTCTAGATTCCAACGTGCAGGCACCTGCATGTCAAACCACTCCTTGTGATATTTGAATAGCGTGGAGCATTGTGTAACGTGTAGTTTTTTTCTTTACAGCTAGCTCCTGAACTTATTACTGAATAATGTGGGTATGCTGCCATTTCTGCTCAATGAGCTGCACAATGAGGATCACATGGCAAGATGTGTGTGCATGTGTGTGGGAAAGAGCACTGAATCTTTCGGAGTAAGAACTGAACTGAAACCAAGGACAACACCTGATCCTTGACGGGTTTGCCGTGAAGTCAGTAGCATTTCCTTCATTTCATTTCTATTTTACCTCTTTCTGCTGCCCCCAGATCCTTACTGAACTGTTGCTATCGGCTCAACAGACTCCGCATTCTTTGATGCAGCCCGCTGGCCTCACTCTGCTGCATCTAGTGAAAGATTTCAACATCATTCATAGGTAACCGAGCAGTGTTGCACTTCACCCTTGTAATGGCTCGGTGAGGCAGATAAGGCTAGAACTACTCTTTCCATTGTTCAGAAGAGAAAACTAAGGCCAAGAAAGGTGAAGAGACTTGCCCAGCTAGTGAATGGCAGGACCAAGACTAGTCCATGCTTTTTCTGTTCTGCCACATAAATCATGTCAGTCCTGGGAAGGAGAGCACCCTAGTTATGAGTCAGAATATTTTCTTTTTAATTGCATTTTCCTAGGCTGACATCCTGCTTTCTTTTGGACCTGTTTAAAATTAATTTTTAGATGGGGACATGAGGTGTTGTTGTTGAGGGGGAGGGGTAGACAGGAATCTGAAGCACACAGGTCTCTGACCAATGGGCTGCCTGCTTCACAGCACAGACTATCCAAACCAAATGTGACAAATGGGCAGAATCTCATAAGTATTCCAGCTCTTCACTTCCCTAGTTTTATTACATCGTACCGGATGGCATTTGGAACTCGGTTCAGGGTGCATAGATCTGAATTATGCGATTTGCCGATATGCAATTAACTGGAGTAGCAACACATTCAATCTAATGGGGGCCAGACAGAAACTGCATAATTCTTGGGAGCACAGGCTGATTATGCACTTAAGTGGTGTGCACTTAAGAGAAGTGCGCCACGTCTATCTGATCCCATTTCTTCCGATAGATTCTTTGTGGCACTTTATTCTAGCCTTCCTGCTTTTATGGTCCAACGTATTCTAACTTGCATCCACTTGAAATGAAAACCTTACAGTTCATATGTAGATCTGGGGTTCATTTCTTTTAAAAGGCAACCTTTAAAAATCTTAATTCTTGGATGCAAAAATGGATACACATTTGAGAAAGAAAAGGGGTGACTCTGAAGCCCAGTGTGTCTGGGTCTCAGAGATAGGGAACAATACCTGAATTGTGCAATTGAGGATGCTTCACTTTTAGTTTCTTTCTTTCCTCTCCTCCCTGTTGTTGTTCCTTTTTTTTTTGCTTAGGAAGCTGTGTTTCAAATGCAAACGTGAGGTGCATGAAAAGATTTCTTTTTAAAAGCAAAGGCCTTTGCAGTCAGTACTTTTTTTAAAACTTGAAAATGGATATTGTAGAAGGGGGGCCCTTTTACGAGAAACTCCAATTAAATGACAGTTCATTGAGTATAGCCAGTTTTAAGTTACTCTGATGATGATGGATCATTCATTTAATTTGGCAGGTTTTACGGGTTTACTGTATGCTTGCTGTGTGCCCTGGATTGACCTATATCCTTTGGGGGACCCCAAGAAGTATAAAATATGGCTGTCTGTTCTCAGCCTCCTTTGGAGGTCATGACTTATGCATACAAAGTAATTTAGGAACAATAAAATGCAGCATATGATTAGGTATCAAAAACAATTGTTAAAGAGGTCCAAGAAATGAGAGAAGGGAGAAAATGAATTGGGCTGGAATTTTTCATCACTAGAGGGAGACAGAGGGAGAAGCAAGGATGAGTGCTCCATATATATTATTAGATCAATCACAACTCTGTAAAAGCATTAGTACCCCCAATTTACAGATGAAGAAACTGACTCAGGGAGGTTAAGAAATTTGCGCATGATCCACAGGTAGCAGGAAACAGAATTTAGCATCAGGTCTGCCTGTCTCCACACTTCCTCCTTGGAGGTGTTCAAGCAGGAGGCCGTGGTGGACAGGCTGTGGAGGACTCAGAATTAATTGCAGGACCATCACAATTTCTCCCAGCCCTGGGGTCCTATTGTCTGGGAGAATTTTAAGGAGTAGGTAGGAGTTGACTCACTTTTGGGAGAACTCCTTCTCAACCCTTTATCAGAAGAGATGCCAGATCTAAAGATACTGCTTTTCCTGAGTTGAATAAATTTTGGTGAGTTCAGCGAAACCAACCAACCAAACAAAAAAAGGTGATTGAGTAAAGAACAGGTAACTTGGCATTTGGGACTGTTGTGGGAGGGAGGCAAGGAAGAGAGAATGACAAAGATTAATGGTCATATTATCATCCAATCTCCTTTTCCTAAAGGAGAAGCTACTCAAGGCCCAGGAATGGGAATCCGGTGTGGCTGGGAACAGCTGGGACCTCATTGGCCCCTGTCTTTTAGGTTTGTAGCAAAAATATTTTAAGGATTTTTGCTACTCAATAATTTACTCTTTATCTGTATTAGTTTTCTCCTGCTGTGCCACAAATTATCACACACTTAGGCGCTTGAAACAGACCCATTTTGTCTTACAGTTTTTGTGGGTAGGGAGTGCACACACAAGGTAGCTGGTTGCCTTGCTCAGGATCTCACCAGACTGCGATCCTGGTGTCATTTGGGGCTGCATTCTCATCTGGAGGTTCCATGAGGGAAGAATCAGAGCTCTCTTAGGGTGCTGACAGAATTCAGCTTCCTGCAGCTGTGCTATTTATGTTGGTTTCTTTCTTCAGTATCAGTTTGCTTTTGGGGTGCACTTTGTAGCGTGAAAACACTTTTTCGTTTTAAAGTTAGCTGCAAACATGCTCCTATTGTTCCCAGCTAAGGATCCCACCACTCAGATAGTTGTCCAAACCAAAATCCTGCCACTCCTCAGCAAGCCCTATGGGCTCCACCACCAAAATAAATCCCGAATCCAATAACTAGTTTCCATTTCACAGTCACTGCTGTTGTCCAAGCCGCCGCCGTCTGTGACCCCACCTACTGCAATGCTCTTCTCACTGCTCTTACTGCTTTCCCTCTCCATTGCCCCAAATCCATCCTCCACTAAACAGCGAGAGCAGTTGTTAAAAGATGAAAATAAGATCATGTCACTTCCTTACTCAGTCTTCCCACGACTCTCACTGTTATTACAGTGAATCCAAATTCCAACCCCTCCGTGATAGGGCTCCTGCTTACCTTTCTCATGTGATCTCCTACCACTCTTCCCCTCGGGCAGCATGTTTTGGCCACACCAGCTTCCTTCTGTTCCTCAAACGTGCCGTGACCGTGTCTGCCTCACAGCTGTTTTGCATTTGCTTTTCCCTCCACCTGGAACTCACTGTCCCTAGACCTACACCTAGTTGCAACTTTTCATTCTTCAGTTCAGTGTCATCAATTTTTAGAGAATATCCCTGACCATCTTTTGCAACACAGCAACCACTGTCTCAATCTAAAATCATCCTTCCTCCCATTAATTATTTTCCTTTTTCTCATAGCACTTATTACTGTTCAAAATAATTCTCTTCTCTTCTCTTCTCTTCTCTTCTCTTCTCTTCTCTTCTCTTCTCTCTCTTCTCTTCTCTTCTCTTCTCTTTTCCTTCCTTCCTTCCTTCCTTCCTTCCCTCCTCCCTTTCTTCCTTCTTTCCTTTGTTCCTTCCCTCTTTCCTTCATTTGATGGTTAATTTTATGGGTCAGCTTGACTGGGACATGGGGTGCCCAGATGAAACAATATTTTGGATGTGTCTGTGAAGGTATTTCCAGATGAGATTAATGTTTGAATCAGTGGACTCAGTAAAGCACATCACCCTCTCCAATGAGGGTGGTCTTCATCCAATCTGGAGAGGGCCTGAAGAGGAAGAAAAGACAGAGGAAGATTCACTCTGCCCAACCACTGAGCTGGGATATTAGTCTTCTCCTGCCCTCAACTGAGAGTTATACCATTGGCGCACCAGTTCTTAGAACTACACCCTGGCTTTCCTGAGTCTTCAGCTGGCAGATGGCAGCTCATGGGACTTAGCCTCCATAATAGCATGAACCATTTCCTTATTATAAATTGTATCATCCTTATAATTAAATACTAATAATATATATCCTATTGGTTCTGTTTTCTTGAGGACTCTAATACCCTTCCTTCCTCCTTCCCTTCTTTCTTCTCTCCCTCTTCTGGTCTCTTTTCTCTCTCCTTCCTTATGGATCTATTTTTATATGATTATTGCTTTCTTTTCCTTCTAGACTATATGCTCCAGGAGGGAAATATTCAGCACTGCCTGGCACAAAACTGATGTTCAATAAATATTTGTGAAATAAATAAATGAACCTTGTAATGAAGGTAAGAGAGGGGTATTAATTCTTATTTTAATAAGAAATATTAGGTCACTTGCCCACAGTAAAAGTATTGGTCAGTGTATACACATGAGCTCTGTAAAGTCTGGGATGATGTTTTACACATTTTTCTTGCCCCAACACACTCTGTGGTATATAGTCCCAGAGAACAGGATAGAATAGTAGGTGATGAGTTAGAGTTCTGACTCTGCCATTCAGTGTGTGTCCCTGGGCAGGATGCTCAACCTTTTTGAGGCACAGTTTCCTCTTATGTGAAATGGGAATAAAAACAGTACATGCTTCATAGGGTTGTGGAGATCAACTCAATTGATATGGGCAAAACTCTTAGCTCGGTGCTTAACACATATTAAGATATTCTTCATTTTTTTCTTCTTTTACTTTGCTTCCTTTTTCTCTTTTCAGGCATTCAATTAATTTTGAGCCAAATCATTAAACTTTCTGTAGTTTTCTAAATGTTTCAATGAGTCATCTTAGTTTTAGTTTCCCTAATGCCAAGTAAGACTTCTTTCTTGACTTCAAACACAAATGTGAGTGGCATTCATTCCATGCAAAATAGGAGTGTTGCCCACCTGAGAAAGTGCACCCCTTCTTCCTTCTAGCATTCTGCGAGCTTCATGGCCATGAGCTTGGGCCCTGGTGAACAGCAGAGGAGTGGCCAAGACTGGATGAGGTGTTGCTTTCAATTCTCAGCAGAAATATTCCAGGCCTTAGGTCATGTCCAGGGAGTCCAGCTCCTTGCTGGATTTTTAGAATCCTTATTCTTTAGAGGTGGAGAGCATGTCCCCGACTCCCCACCTCTTTTATCCTCTTTCCATCCCCTTTCTCTTTTCTCTCTTTACCCAGTGACGACCATCTTCCCTCTTCAGCTTCTCCCCTCTACTGCAACAGAGTGCCTCTAAGAAAAGCCCTTCTGCTTTTGGATCTATTTCTTTACAAAGCCTTCTGAAGCCAGAAATGCAGCAATTAGAAGCAGGGTTGCAGAATGTCAAACTGGAGTTAGACAGGCCTGTGTTCACATTCCTGGGTTGGTTACTTATCAGCTTTGTGACCTTGGGCAAGTCCTTTAACTTCTTGGTGCCTCTATTTCATCATTGGTAAAATAAGAACACCATGTATCTCATGATTCAGTGTTCTTGTGAAGGTTTAAGAGACCATCTGTGTATATAGATGAGCACTTAGCAGGTGTCTAAAACATGTTAGTGTTCTCTCCCATTTCCATGCCCCAACCGAAGGGACAGATTCGAATTTCCCTTCAAAAATAAGTCAAACTAATGTTCACAGCAGCTTTATTCATAACAGCCAAAGGTTAGAAGCAACCAAAATGATTTTCAGCGGGTGAATAGATAAACTGTGGTTATAGAGTAGCCATACTGGAATAGTACTCAGCAATAAAAAGGGACCAACTATAGAAATGCAGACTGCAACATGTGTGAACCTCGAAAGCATGCTGACTGAAGGGAGACCCGAAAGCTGCACACTACATGAAATGTTGGCAGGAACAAGCATAAGCTATAGTGGAAGAAAGCAGATCTGCAGGAGTCTGGGGCTGGGGTGGGAGGGGGGTTAACTGGCGCGAAGACGTGTGTTTGGATGAGGGAAGCACATCCAAAATTGGTTATGGTGGTGGTCTATGAGTGTACTACGTGGATGTGTACAATTGAAATGGATGCACTTTACCACATGGAAATTCTACCTCAGTAAAGTTGATTTAGAGAAATAAGAATCAAGAAAAATTGACAATTTGGATAACTCACACTTAACAATACCTGGTAACTGTGATTTTTTTCTTTTTACATCCATCTCTAAGGAAACAGGAAAAAGAACTTACCGTATAGAAATTCCAGGAAGGGTTATGAGCCACTCCTTGGAGTGAGGAGGAGTTTGGCGTGTAGAGTGTTAATGCCTTCATGGTTCGGGAAGCAGAGCATCTGTCTTCTCCCATCAGCTTTGCTTTTTTGTTCCTGGAGGGTATGGGATGTGTTACATCACTTTATAAAGCCTTCTCAAGTTCTGCCCATCTTCTTTTACTCCCCGCACTGTCTCCTTTTCCCTTTCTTCCGTTCTTTGTATTTCTTTGCCTGCCGAGTCCTATGAATTTCTGAATCACAGAAAACCAGATCACCTCACATTAATCTGAAAAGCCAGGTCCAAACAGGAAAAGTAAACAGGAAATCTTCAAGCAATTGTCAGGATAATCCAGGAAAAAGTTCTCCCTTTTCACTTTGTCCTCACAATAATCTGGGTTTCTTTGCCTGAATAATTAAGGCTAATTCTTCATTACCCTCTTCGTCTGTCCCAGTGGAGAGACATGAGGAGTTCCTGGGAGTTTGGAATTTCTAGATAAAATAAAAATGACTGTAAAATACACAAACACTTTCTAATTAATTGTAATGACTCTCTTTCTTATTTATTTTCTACATTTTTATTATATTTTAACATAAATAAGCCACACTATATGTGCTGCTCTGCACCTTGCTTTTTCCAGCTTCCGATATGCTTTGAAATTTTTTATGTCTGTACATATATTAAGTTGAACCATAGGAAATGGCTGTTTCTATAGATCTAAACAGAAAAGAATTGGTGGTTTCATATAGTTACCCTAATGCATAGGCTCTCTTGTTTTAATGGGGGCATAGTGTTGCGCTGTACGGTCGTACCATCATCTGAAAAAATCGTTCCCCTGTTGGTAGATATTTAAGTTGTTTCTGTTTTATTTTGCTAATACAAACAGAATTGTAATAAATATGCATGCACATGTATTTTTGCATATATATTTTTGTTTATGTGTAAAGGTCTTTGCATGTGTCTACATATACACACATATATCGTTGTACATGTGTCTATCTTTGTATGTGTGTATCTACACATACACACATATAAAATCTTTGTATATATGTGTCAGTGTTTCTGTGAAATAGATTGAACAAATTCCTAGACATGTAACTTCTGTGGCCAAGGGGTTTATGCATTTCACATTTTGATAATTACTGCCAAAGTGTCCTCTAAAATGACTGTAACAATTCACTCTCTGAGACTGTCTTTTTCTCCCTGCATCCTCAATAATCTGATGAGTGAATTGGCTTTTGAAGCATTTCAAAATGTTATTTTACTCAGCAAAAGACATAAGAAAGACCTACCATATGCCCAGCTCAGTGCTGGGCCTGAGAAGTAAGTATGTATGTAATTAACAGGGTCAGGGCCCTCACAGCAGGTGTGCGCTGACCAGTGAAATGAGACTGATAAACACGCACAGACACAAAGCGGCAGTGATTTCATTGTGACAATCACCAATCATCTCTAGCAAGATGAACTGAAAATAATTGACCAACTGGGGTCAGACAGAGCAAGTGTCATTCCACTTCCTCCCTTTGTTGTCTGCATGACCCTGAGTTTCTTTACTTGTAAAATGGAGATAAAAGCAGTAGTGCCCTCGTAGCATGGTTGTGAAGATTAAGCACAGAATGCCGAGCACGGCGCCCAGCCCTTAGCAAGGACTCCATGAACGTTAGCCACCAACATTGGCCTTCATTTCAAGAGTGCTTACCAGCTTCACATGCCTGTTGTTATCCCTCTTACAATGTGGCAGTGAGTACTAAGTATCAAAAATATTTCTTCTGTGGGGCATCTAGCCCTGCGAAGACAGGGACTATCACTTCCCCCATTCCATATATTACACTTCTCTTAGTACATCCTGGTTGCTAAGGTTTCTGCTCTAAAGTTATTATATTCTGAGAACTCTATACATTGTCTGCACCCTCAAATAGGGGGCTTGCTCTTTGCTATCTAACAAACCCCCAATTCTTGATTGGAAAAGGGCCATTTCAATTACCAGCAGTGTATTTTAGAAAGAGGATGACATGGGAGACCAGTGTAGATATTTTTAACCAAAATAGAATGGAGTAAAGTTAAGCCATGGAGATGTTTACCCACAACAGATAAATTTCCTGCATTTATTATTAATGACTCATGAAACACTGTTTTCTTCCAGATATGTAAATTTTGTGTTCACTGTGGTAGCGTAAGCAGGTGGGTGGAAGAGTGCCTGGGCCATTATGCACGACCATGAATGTACTGTCATCCATAAACATACAGCTCCCTTCTCTAGTGCATTTGTTTAATCTGTTCCAATTAATGGTCTGTTTGATGCTCAGGTGGCTGCAGCAATTGCTGCTCATCGGAAACTGCAAGAAAAGATCAGAGAAGTGTAAACAATTGACAATCTAACAAGAGGGCATTGTCCCCACTGGAAATACATTAGAAGGAAGGACTATGGTGCATATAAATAGCTTTTGGAAGGAGGCAACTCCATTGGCTGCTAAGGATACCCTGACAACACAGACAGGTCTGGATCGATAAGTAGCAGCAAGGAAATGCTAAAATGCCACTTAAAGGCAGGACTGAAACCATTCCAGCTGATTCAGTCCCAAGGTTTTCTGTGTGGGGGTTCCAGTGGCAATTATTTGTAATCAGTAAGTGATTCATAGGTTACCTAGAGGGTCTTAACCTAGTTTGAATCACTAGACTCCTTTGACCATCTGATGAAAGTTCTAGTTCCTTTCTGCAGAAAGAGGGCCCATATATATGTAAGATATTTGCATATAGTCTCTGGGGCTTTGTGGATGCTTCAGAAGCTCCATGGGCCCTGGATTAAGAACCCTATTTGGTGCTCATTTTCTGTTTTTCTGCCCTTTACTCTTAGCAGTATGGATGTCTACTGATGCTCCCTGAATCCCACCGATTTTACCCTTCCTTCAAGGCCATTCCTTGTTTACACCCTTCTGAACTCCTAGGGCATGCGGAGTTGGTAGCACTTGATTCAGTACCCAACTACACAGGGTGGGGCAAAAGTAGGTTTACAGTAGTGAGTCTGTGAAACAGTTTATTCTTGTATTGTTATTTATTACTGTATTATTTTCCCATATGAACAACTGTAAACCTACTTTTGCCCCACCCCATGCCTAGGATGTTGTGAGCCTATCACTAACACGGCATTTATATTTTCATCCTTTCAACACATTGAATGAGTGCCTGCTATGTGCTAGACACTATTTCCAGACAACTACTGTAGTACATTAAAATCAGGATCGTGTGCTACAACTTGTCAACTTCCCCACATACTGTGCATCCTCAGAGGCAAGGACCAGATCTCCCATTCTGCCACATCTTTTTCTCTGGCCTTCTTTCCATTCGCCCATCAAGGCTCAGTTCAAATGCCCTAGTTTAGGATTACCTGGCACCCTGTGCTTACCACCGTTAGAACTCTTGCCATGTTATTTAGAAGTTATCTGACCCCATGTCTATCTCTCCAGCGGTGCTCTCCTCCAGGGCAAGGTCTTCTGCCCAGTACAGAGGCTAGGAATAGTAAAGCTCAGTAAGGATTTCCTGAATCTCTAAGTGTTCTCTCACCTCTAGTCCTTCAAACATGCTGTTCCCTCTGCCTGAAATAGTCTTCCTCCATTATTGTTTGCAGATTCCTATCAGCCTAAACACTCAGAAAAGCTTTTTAAAATATTTTTTTAAATTTCTAGGTGAAGTGAGGTCCCTTCCCAAAATGCTCCCGAAATGACTTTGAACATCCTCTAACACTGCACTTAGTTGCAATTCCTTATTTAATATTTATACTCATTGCTAGAATATTATCTCCATTAGCTCAAGGGCCATGGTATCTTATTTACCTTTATATAGCAAAGGACTAACGTGTTGTATAGTCCCTGGCTACTGAAAAAGTGGTTCATGGACCAGAAGAATTGGCATTCCTTGGGAGCTTGCTAGAAAGGCAGAATCTCAGGCCTTACCCCAGACCTTTGGAATAAGAATCCCAGGGGATTTACACACACACACACACACACACACACACACACACACAGAGTAAGTTTTTAAATGGAGTGGTCTAATATAAATGCATTCAATAGTTACATGCAGAATGAACAGTAAGTGTTGAATGGAACAAAATGGAACCAAGTCAGCCTTGGCTACCCGTACTGTCTAGCATGAGGCCTAGCACAAAGTAGGTACCCAGAAAGTGTCTGAGGAACAAACATTGTCTTCCACGCATGTATATTCACTGCATTTTCTTCAATTAGCATATAAGCCAAATTTGGGGGTCCCGGGTTTTATTCTGGCTTTTCTTCTTATTGCTATAACTTCTGACTCTGCATTAGAGGAATAGTAGGTACTCAATGAAGACTCAAAGCCAACCTGATACTTCAAGGTGAAGTAATATACTGTCTGCCAGATTGGATCCAAGCACACTAGTTTGAAGAGCATGGTGTGTGTGAAGTGACCAGGGGTGTTTTCGGTTGTCTGGAGACCTGCAGGCCTGACAAATGTGCTTGCAGCGTCCAGCCCCATCTCCATCAGGAATATCTCATATAAAGCAACAAAATAGAGAAGCCATGGCAACGAGAACTTTTATTTCTGGTTTTCATTCTTTTCTCAGGACAATGTTTGGTATGAAGAGGCCTAATTATGCTACTTCCACAAGCAAAAACAGTGAAACAGATCCTTCTGAGTGGTGTGTTTTAGTATAATTACCTCTTCCAGATTTTCTCAAGGAAAAAACATTTGCTTTTTGGCTTTTGGTCTTAGTATTAGGACAACTTACAGACTGTGGGCAAAGGGTTTGTGAAAACAGGCATATTGATGCATAAGGTTAGGCTTTTTTCCCCTTTAACTAGGTAAAAATAACAATTTGGATTACAAATGACGTTAATGCATTTAGAGAATACTCCAGACGTTTCGGGAGAGTGCTGCACTGAGTTCAACTCAGTGGAGACTTCTGGAGCACCTCCTTAGTTTGGCGTCATGGGTTCGATCACTGACCTTGAGGAGCTGTAGTCCTTTTTTTCCCTTAAGTCTACTCATTAGAATATCAAAATATAAAAGACTATGACAAAAATTTATGTTTCTTTAAAGCAGTGGGATTTTAAAAAGATGGGCTGGAACCCTGGAATCTTGGGGCCTTTGACCTTTTGATTGTAGATCCCAAACTTTCCATAACAGTTTACAGATGACCCTGCAGTGCAAAGTCACCCAGAACCACAGGCGTGCCCGTCCAACACCATCGATGTCTGAGTCTTCTTGCCCTGCCTGCTCTCGGAGAATGGCCCCCACCTCAGTTCCTTTCACACCGTCCTGGAAGTTTTCAAGGACCTTCTCACATGTGCTCCCCCTGCTGATCTTTCTTTTCTTGGTGGTGCCCACCATTTTGGTCATTTCCTTCTCTAGCTCCTTGCAGTGAATCTTCTTTCCTGACAAAACCTGTGTCCCAGGTCACCAAAGACATGCTAGTGGCAGGCCCACCACGGCCCGCCACAGCTGCTGGTGCCACACCTCTGGCAGTGCCTCCACCAGCTCTAACGGGGCCACCTACTCTGCCTATAGATACGGTCGGCGCCTTCCCTCTCCTTTCCTGCCTCTGGCCGAAAGGCTCTAAAACAAAAACCAGAGCACACACCTGGATCCAGTTAGCAATCTGTTCGGGAGCCAAGTAAACAAGGAATTTCTGAGTCACAGCGTTTCTATCCCCGACTTCATGTTCTCTGCTTGCTGCTACCTCATCAGGCAGGAGAGGCCGACATAAGAAGCTCCAACTTTGCTTAAGATGCCCTGTTTTAAGTCTCATTTAGCATCTTCTGGGAGGGATCACCTTAACTCCAAATAGATTTAGGGAATCTATTGTGTAGGTGTGTTTCTAGTAAGGCATAGCCTGTGCTCCCCACACCCCCCAAATTAGCCCAGAGATACACTTCCTTTCCTTTTTTAATTTTAAGTTTTTGATGTTTTAGAGAGAGGGGAAGAAAGAGAGAAAGAGAAACATCAATGTGAGAGCGAAACCTCAATGGGGGGCGGCGCTCCTACCTGCCCTTTGACTTGGAACCAAACCTGCAACCCAGGCATATACCTTGACCGGAAATCGAACTTGTGACCTTTTGGTTTGTGGGCCACGCCCAGCCAACTGAACCACACCAGCCAGGGGAGAGAAACATCCCCTTTCTCCCTATAATCAGTTCTGTCTGCCAAGGAAAACCAGATTTCCTGAGGCTCTTTGTCCTAAGCCTTCTTGTTCCCAGTGGTGTCTGGGCTGCCTCATTTTTTCACCTGCCTTAGAAAGGAGAACAGTATGGATTGGTCAAGAGGTTAGGAATTCCAGCCATGTACTGAGCTCACAAAACCATTCGGAGCACAGGCTTTGGTAGCCAGACCCTGACTCTGCCACTTCCTGTCCACTCTAAGACTGCCCCATTATCTATAAAATGGGGATATCCTTATCACAGTGGGGAGCACAGGAATTTATTTATAAAATACTTAGTATTTATTCTTACATGTTTAAACTTCAGTCACTTTCAAAGTACTCTCTCCATCTGATGCAATACACCTAATGAAGACATTTTTTTTCACTGCTTGAAATAGTTTTTGAACTCATTGATTTTGATGCCTTTTAGTGGCTTCTGCCATTTTTTGTTTCACCCCTTCCACAATGGCAAAATGTTTCCCTTTAAGGACTTTTCTCATCTAGGAAAAAACAAAAAAAGTTGCTTGTGCCAGATGGGTGAATAGGGAGGGTGGAGTACAGGGGTCATGCCATTTTGGGTCAAAAACTAATGAAGACTTAGTATGCTGTGGGCAAGTGTGCTGGTAAAGCACCCATCATGAAGTGGGCAAACATGATGGAAGAGTCTTCAAAAAAAATAAATTCACCGAAGCCCAATGCAACCTCTCACAACAATGCCAGTTAGTACACTGTTACAGATGGGTTCCTAGAGCACTCACCTGGGGTGGGGGGAAGCCAGTACTACAAGGGTCCAGAAGGTAATTCCAAGTTTTTTGGGGTACTCCCTTGTGTGTGTGTGTGTGTGTGTGTGTGTGTGTGTAGTGTTTAGCTTTAAATTACAATAATCACTCAATTTTTGGTTGTTACTGATGACAAAAATAGCTAAGTTGTTCTTTTTAAATAGGAAGACTTATGGCAATAGTGTTATAGCATGTCTTCTTTAGCTTTTTATTCTATGCAATTCACTTTCATTCAGCTGTTAGATTCATCTCCCTAGAATACTTTGATCCTCTTACTCCCTATGTGAAAATGTTCGATGGTTTCCTATTTATGTACAAACAAAGTCTGAAATCTTCTTTGCACTCAAAGCTCTTTGATCTAGTTCCTACAAAACATCATCTCCTTTCTCCCCGCGATTCCTGTTCACACCTCCTCCACTCCAATTAAAATAAGCCAGCATTCCTCACATACACCCACGCCCTGAGCACTGTTTGTCTTTTTACCAGAATCCAGATCTTATCTCTTATTTGTGCCTGGCTCAAGTGTCCCTCCTCTGACAGGCCTTCCTCAGCCCGTCGTAAACCCCATAGCTCTTTAAGGAGCTTAGGACGCTCACCCTTTGTCACTGCACAGGTATCTTTGTGTGCTTCAGATATATACACACATCTCCTATATCAGATGATTGATGATGATCTCTAACTCATGTTCATGTTCCTAAACCAGGGTTTCTCAACCTCAGCACTATTGACATTTGGGGCTGAATAATTCTTTGTTGTGGTGGAATGGTGCGTGTATCGTAGGCAGTGTAGCAGCATCTCTGGCCTCTACTCACTAGTTGCTGGTAGCACCACCCTACCCCCAATTGTGACAACCAACTATGTTTCCAGACATTGTCAAATGTCCCCTGGAGGGCAGAATCACCCCCAGTTGAGAATCACTGCCCTAGACCAAGCTTGAAAGTTTGAACATCAATGGTACTCAGTAATGCTTATGAATGGAAGAAAGGAACTTGGCTGAGGCCCTTTCAAGTTTACACAGTAGTAGAATATATCATTTTGATATTCTTTTAGTAATCAGAAATAAAAGTGTAGAGTTCCCAGGAGAAAGAACTAGAGACAGAGACTTGATGCCACCAGCATGGAATCAGCCAAAAAATATTTGTTGTGTGACATGAAGTCTATGAGTCTAGAGTCGGATTGGAGATGGTTCCAAAACTGGCCTTACCACTGTAAGCAGGCACCATAGGTGCCTCTTAGATTCTTAGATTCTTTGAGCTTCATCTTTCTCAGTCTGTAAGACGGGGATAAGAGCTGTAACCCACTTGGGGTTGTTAGGCTCTCTTAGGTAACACATTTAAAGTGGTTAGCAGAGAGCCTGGAATGTAATAAGCACTTAATAATAGCTCACAGCTATTACTAATATTGTGATGATTATTGTATTGATTCATTTTAATCATTTCAGAGGCTGTGACAGTATTATTTCCATTTTCCAGATAGGCTGTCGTTAGAACATGGATGTTATGCTCTCCAGCTTCCACTGGGTCACACTCATCTGACATAATGCAAATGGATGCCCATTTACAAGTAGAATCTTCACTTTTTTATTTGGAAACTGAATGTTAACTGCTTACAGCAAAAAATTATTTTTCAGTTGGCAAATACCATCTATAACTATCACTGGGAAACTCAATAACTGCTTATTAAGCACTTTGTATAAGTGGATGTACTAGATATTGGACATAAGACACCTGTGTTGTTAAAACAATGCACCTGCCTGTCTGTGGCTTACAAGCCCTGTAAGCTCAAAGATTCTGTCCTTTAGGCTTTAAGAAATGAATTTGTAAGTGTAGCAACCAGTTGGCATCAGCTCCAGGCAGCATTTGATTTTTGGAGTGAAGCAGCATGAGCAGCTGCCCTGGCCCAGAGCAGAAGCTGGCAGAGAAGCTCAGGGACCCGACAACTGGTGGGTGGGGAAGCCAGCTTCCTCCTGAGAGAGCCGGTCAGCGACCACCAGCCGCACAGGCCCATCTACAGTGAGGCAGAGTCATTCTCTTGCTTCAGAAAACAAACACCAGAGAATTTAGCCCCAAACCAGTTCTATCATTAACACACCAGCTGACCTGGATAAAAACCTCGACAACCCTCTATTTACTCCTCTGCAAAATAAGGATATTGGATGAAATTAGTGGCTCTTAGTGATACTCAGTTTGGAGGTGGAACAGTACTAGTCTAAATGGTGCAGGGGTGTTGTAGCAATAACTAGCTGTTAACAAAGTGCCTGACAACCTGTAAATATACTTGAAAGAAAATAGAGCTTGTTTTTATCACGTTAGGTCTCCGGTGTTTGCTAGAGTAGATTACTCAAGGGGCTGGGTTTATTTGTTTGTTCACCCATTCATTCAACCGTTGAGCACAGTTAGGTGCTGGGCCTGTAGTGGGGACCAGATATTGCCTTTGTGCCTGAATGGGGCTTATGCTTAACTAGTTAAATCAAGTCGCAGGTTGTAGGAGGAGGCACGATGTTTTTACACCTCTCAGTATAAATCTCTGTGCTGAATCTGATGCGCATGCTGGAGATCCCTACGTCTGCACTCCTTACCGCCAACTTCTTCCACTGCATTCCTGCTGGCTGGGGCATTCTCTGGGCCGTCGTCAGGGTCTCCAGCGCCCTGCTGGATGGAGCCCGTGGAAGCCGAGGTGCCTAACTGGTTTGCCTTCTGATTCCTGCAGGTGGAGCCAAACCCCCTGGCAGAGCGGCTGGGGGCCTGCTCCTTGGCTGCGGATCGGTGGCTTTCTCTCCCCGTCGCTTTTCCTCTTTTCCCTTCTCTCTTGTGCGGTCTCCCTCAACATCCAAACCAACCGAGTGCGTCTAAGGTGAAATCGTGCCAGACTTGGAGACGGCTGCCAGGTTTCTTCTCAAGTCTTGGCTTTAACAAAGGAAAGCAAATTACAAAAATGGAAATTTTCAAACTAGCGTTCAGTGGTATTCAAATCGACGTTTGGGTAGCACGCAGACACAGACCGCATGCGTGCTATTTTGTGATTAAAATGATACCGAAAATACCTCCTTGCTTCGGTTTTTCTTCTTCTAAAACGTCTTGTTTCTTTCCCTCTTCGAATTTCCCCTCCCTCTGGGGAGCGGCAACCCTCTGACCACTCTGGAATCGCTAACATTTGGGTCTGCGTCTGTTGAGATCTTGCCTGTGCTGACTTTTCCAAAGAGTTGAACTTTAAAAATGCCTGCACTTTTCAGCCTGGAGAAAAACAGATAAAGAAGTTTCTAGGCACTTTACCAGGAAGTGCTGTGTTCTGTGCGAGGGACTACGCGTTCTCTGACAGTGCATAAATCGTCTCTGCGTTTCATCTTGATGCAGGGAGAAAACCTGACTGGCTGCCGTGCCAGAAGCGCGTGTTACCTTGTTTTCCTCTCAGCTTGAATTGTGTGCTCTGTCTCGTTCTTTTAAAAAAACGATTTCAAAGTGGCTCTTGAGTTGGGCCTTGAAATATTTTACTTAACGTGCTGTTGAAAAAAAGCATACACACAAAAAGGCTGACCGTGTCTTTTTGCTAATTTTTGCAGTTGCTACCCAGGCCCTGCCCCAAGTGGGTTTGTGAGAAAGGCGCTCCCACAGTTTTTTCCCCCTCCCTGGCCCCTCCCCTAAACCATTTCTTTCCCTGGAAGCTTTGACGGTCTCCATCTTACACAGCTGTGTTTGCAGTGCCTGGAGACAGGTGGGGGAGCAGCCTCCAGGCCAAAGCTGCTAATTCCCTCTCTAAGGACTGTGATTAGCTATTAAAATTTAAAGATCACACACACACTTTTTTTTTGGGTGGGGGGAGCCATCACTCACTGTTGTACAAGAGCGGCTATACAACAAATGGCACCAATATGCCAGACTGTGAATGAATGTTATCTGTATTCTCCAGCACACCTAAGCATTACCTTGGGCCACTGCTACATCTTTTTAGGTACATTAAAGAGCTGGGTCCTGTGGCCTTGGCCAAGTTGTGGGACGCATTATGAACTGTGGGAGAGAGGACCACCCATCTCAATGGATAAATCCAAAGCCCACATGAACACGGGCAGTACTGACGCAGTAGTCACATTTAAGAGATCTCTGTTGGGCTGAGCCTTTCTCTACCTGGGTCAAGTGATAGCAAATCAGTCATACTAGACTGGTGGTGTTTTTCAGACCAGAACAGAAAGATGACTTTTCCAATCTGGAATCAGACTCCTATGGCTGCAACACTAGGGCTTTCAACCCAAGCAGCCAGAGCTCCTTAGGACCTTCATATCCTGGCTTATGCTGTTCCTTCCTCCTCTTGGCGTTTCTGCCCCACCCTCTTCTCTGCCTAGCAAACTCATGCTTGTCTTTCCAGATGTGTCTCAAATGCAACCTCTCTGAAGTCTTTCAGAGTCATGCCCATGTGCCAATCCCCCCATATAACTAATAATCCTGTCATCTGTTAAATGTAACTTTATGGCTTGATCTATGTAACACACCACACTGCATGACACATATTTTTTATGCCCTTTTCTCCACTGATAGAATATACTCTTTATCAAGGCAGGGAACACATCTTATTTACCTCCTACCTCTTATACTAAAAACACTCAGGGAAAAATCTATCAAATGAATAAAGAAACATGCTTCGTTTTTAAACATTTTAAAAGGGACAATTTGTTTTCTTTTAAGTTCTCCTAGTATAACTGCCAGACTCTATGACCGTGTCTGAAGAACTAAAGGTAAGAATTTTAAGTTTGTGTTGAAGTCTAATTTTCATAGCTTGAAGTTATTCTTCTGCTTATGGTAAGGAAAGGTTGATATGGATGTAGGTGGGAAATTTCTGTGTCCAGCACCGAACGAATGCATCTGTTCCTACAAAACCTAATGAAAGCAGAGTATCACTGCAGACACGGGAGCTTGTGAGAGTAGTTCTCCTATTGCTTTGGTATAGCCTTAAGAGTCATACTAACAAATTGTTATTCATCAGACTTTATTCATGAAGTTGCTCCATGTAGAAACCTGGAAATGTCCACGGAACCTCCCTTTCTCTGTTATTGCCAAGTCATGTCGAATTTTCTCCAAAATATCTCTCAGATTTGTCCACTGTTATTCATCTCTGCCATTGTCCTGTTCCAAGCCACTATCACTTCCCACCTGGACAACTGCCAAGGCCTTGTAGTTAGTCTCTCTGCTTCTTGTCTTGCCTGCCTCCCACCCTGTCACTCCCTGACCTACCACCTTTCAGTGGCTGCTGTACGCATAATCCTTCACGTGGCCTTGTGTGGTCTGCCTCCGTGTCTTTCTGACTGACTATCCTTGCCTCCAGGTCCTGGAACTTGCCAAAGTCTTGCCTCCTTCAAGGCTTATCCACGTGCTGGGATAAGCCTTGGCATAATCCTGGGAACCCTCATTTACTCTCTCAGATCACTTCTCATTTTTCAGAAATCAATTTCAGTGGCACTTTGTTGGAGATGCAATCTCTGATTCTCCTGTCCGTTCCTTTTCTCCTGGATTAATCAGACCCCAGTTGTTGTCCTTCCCGATACCCTATTTTCCCTTCATGTTATCACAGGTTGTAATTTAAAAATAATTGATGTATTCATTTGTTTTAGGTCTGTCTCCTCATCCAAAGCAGATGGCAAGAAGGCAGGGATTGTGTCTTTGTTCAAAAGAGTTTGCCTGCTTACCTAGTGCAGGAAATGCTCTTCGGATAGTGCTGCAATGAGAAATGCTAGTAGGTCCCACGTAACAGGCCTGTGGCCTGAAATAGTTTCATGCAAAAAGACAGTAATAACAGGTAATCTGAAATGAGACTCAAAGATGTTTGTGTGCATGGAGCAAGCAAGGGGAAGACTTGAATTATGATATGATATCCCACGGCCTTTCTCCACTGCTATTTGAAAAATAAGAAGAGAACAAGTACAAAAATATTTGTTTTACAGCTCTACCAAGATTCAGCCCTCCCCTTTCTCTCCCCCTTGCATCAAGTACATCCTGTACTTTTGGCAACATGTTGACTGGATATTTAAAAGCTGTGAACTGTTCAGAAAATTTCACATACTGGGTTATGGGCCATGTGTGTTTGATCAAAATTCAATTACTACACTGTACCATACTTGGAAACCTATCATCCCAAGTTATGAAGTATGACGAAATAGGCAAACCTAATTGGTTCAGTATGGGAACAGTATCAACCAAGCTTGTTATGATAAATAGCTTCCTGTGTTAAAGGTTCTCTAGAGCTTATAAGTATCTTGGCTCACCTCCTCAGTGGAATAGGAATATTGCTCCCAGGGACCCCCTAGATCACTGTCCCTCCAGTGCAGCAGAGTTCAGTTTTCTTCAATTTACTGCCCCCAAAAAAGAGAAACAGCGTGCAAATTTTCCTCTTCCTTCTCATTTCTTCATTTGGATTTTGAGCACCTGGTAACTTCTTTAGTTTTTTTTTTTTTTTCCTTCAGAAAAGTAAATAAAAAAAACCTAAAGCAGACAAAACTTTGGATATTCTTGTACTCACTAGTCTGAATGAAAAAAACATCTTTTTTCATTTCCATCAGATCTTTTGTCTTTGGTTTTTTTTTTTTTTTTTAAATGTGTCCTTTATCCTGCTTCTTGGGCAAAGATGGACCACCATTCATTAAACCACAATATTTATGATACCTTATAAACCAAGTCCTGAGAATCACGAGGATAGACCTCTCATTACAGAGAAGTACCCATAAGTTGCACACGTCTTACAGGTGCTGAAATGGACTCAGTGAGAATTTTATAGGTGAGATTATAAAGATCCATAGAGGAAGAAGGTTGTGGAAGGTGTGGGGAGAGAGATCATGAAATTGTCTTAGCGGTTTAGAACGGATATAAAAATAAAACAAACAGAAGTATTTCCATGCTTTGTGGTCATCATGGGCACATGTGCATAATTTTTCTTTAGAAGTGACATTTTGGGTTGTTAGAAGTATTTTCTTCTAGTGATCTCAGTATAGGGCAAAACAATTGGATGACTGACATTTTAACTTCCGAAAAACAATCAGCAGCACTGGCATTTTCCTCAGAAGACAGCTTTAAGGCCAGGGAAATCTGCATCTACTTACCCATAACCTGAGCCCTCTGCTTGAAGTTGCTTCCCTGAGTTCTCATTTTAGTCACCATTTGCATTAGACCATCCTCCTTAACTCGTCAGCAAGAATACCTCCTGCTAAACTTGTATTTCTCCCCTGGAAAAAATGTTGTGCTCCATAAAAAGTTGTTTCTGTAAAAAGCAAGAGCCTTGGTTTGTCCTGGACAGAAATCCATCAATGTGGAGTGCCGCAGTCTAGAACCGGGACACGGAAAGATCCTTGGTGAAGGCAAATAGGCAAGCCCACCCGAAGGAAAAGTGAAGATGCCGTGTAGGGTGAGCAGTTTGAAATCACAATGCTGCCAAGATTAGATTAGACATCTTCTCCTCGTTCTCTGCGGTACCATTAGGTTTACTTTAGAAACCGCAATTAGCTTAAAAGTTGTGATTTCAAAAATGGCCCACAGGCCTTTCTGTTTTCCTCCATCAGGTGGATGCTAATATCGTAACCTTTTCATAATTTTAAAACAGAACTTCTAACAAGAAATTCTCCCTGAGAGCTGTGAACTTCAACAAATAGGCTGTGACCACAGACACTACACTACTACATAATTTTTTTTTACTTAACAAATAAATGGTTTTGCCGCAGCAGCTCTTTTTTTCGTATTGAAACTCGCCTGATTGAAGAGCATGAGAATTGCCAGAATAAGTGTTACCTATGTACAGTAATTAAGGAAAAAGTCCTTGTCACTCTGGTAGGGACCAGGCACTGCCCGCCTGTAATAAAATTAAATAAGAATTTCTGGAGTGTAGCAAAAAATAAAGGGAGGTCAGATGAATAGTAGATAAAACAGAGTGAAGCTTTTTATAGAGAGTAATGAACAAATTAAATAACAAAAACATATTAACTTTTCTAATTTAATGAAACCATTACTTCAGGAAAAGAAACTCTTTAATTTCTCTCTTTGGGAGGAGTTGATGTTTCCTACATAAAGTCCAGTGTTTTATTTTACTAGATAAATCAACAAATACAGGTCAAACTCTACCACTTTTAAGCATCAGTTTTAAGACAACAATTCTCTCAATAATCACAATAAACATTTTACTGTCATAAAAATGGCACTAAGCTTTGGAAACAGCCACGCTACCCAGTTTTGGAATGATGCGGACAGCAGGCAAGTTCCCGGCCCGTGGATTCAGCGTACCAAAGCACGGTGTCCCGTCTTTCTCTGTGCTGGTGTCTGTCGCTCTCTCCTTCTCTCTCTGTGCATGTATCTTCTTGGCCATGTAGTGCCCCTTACCCAAGACCCCCAGTGGATGACTGCAACCGTGACAGTGCTGAACCCTATATATCCTATGATGTTTTCCTGTACGTACATATCTGTGATAAAGTATAATTCATAAGTTAGTACAGTAAGAGATGAACAACAATAACATAATGAAATAGGACAATTATAACAAAATACTGTCATAAAAGTTATGTGACTGTCGCCTCTCTCTCAAAATATCTTCTTGTACTGAACTTACCTTTGCACCCGAAGGAAGCATTTTTGCAGCTTTTCTTTGGCGTATCTAAATTGCCAGCATCACAGCTCTTGCTTTTGGGGGCCATTATTAAGTAAAATAAGGGTTACCTGGACACAAGCACTTATAATACTGAACTAGTTGATCTGATAACTGAGATAGCTACTCAGTATTTATTTATTTTTTATTTTTTTATCTTCACCCGCAGGCATTTTGTCATTGCTTTTAGAGAGAGAGGAAGGGAGAGGGAGAAACACTGATGTGAGAGAGAAGATTGGTTGCCTCTGACTGGGGATTGTATGCACCCTGATTGGGGAATGAACCTGCAACCCACTTATGTGCTGTGACCAGGAATTGAACCTGCAACCTTTAGGTTATGGGAGGACACTCCAACCAACTGAGCCACACTGGCCAGGGCAGCTACTCAGTGTTTAATGAGCAGGTAGCAGGATGAAGGGATGATTCACATCCTGGATAGGAAGAAGCAAAATGGCGTGAGATTTCATCATGCTACTCAGAATGGTATGCAATTTAAAACTTATGACTTCTTTATTTCTGGAATTTTCCACTTAATATTTTCAGACCACAGTTGACTGAGGGTAACAGAAAGCATGAGAAGCAAAACTGCGGATAATGAGGGACCACAGCATCTCTGTGTTTCAAACATGGTAAAGAGGAGCATAAGGGCACTGATGAGTCTTTGAACAAACCTAACCCTGAAACCATGAAATACAAGAAAAACAATTTGTTTTCTTCAGAAGAAATTGAAGGGAAGTACTAGTGGTCTGCCCAGGAGGGAGGCAGCAAGCACTGTGTTTAGCCATCATCTTAGATATTGTTGTGTTCTGTGCTTTGGAAGATCTGGAGCAGGGGTTGGCAAACTTTTCCCGCAAAGGACCAGAGAGTAAACGCTCTCTGCCTTGCAAGCTGTTCACTCTCTGTCACAACTACTCAGCTCTGCTTTTTGTAGCAAATGCAGCACAGATACCTTTTAAACCAAGGAGCATGGCCATGTTCCAATAAAGCTTCATTTATGGATGGCGATATTTGAATGTATTATATTTTTCAGGTGTCAGGAAATATTATTCTTCCTTTCATTTTCCCCAACCCTTTGAAAATGTAAAAACCATTCTTCATTCATGGGCCATCCCAAACCTGGTGACAGTCTGGATTTGGCCCACAGGCTGTAGTTTGCTAACTCCTAATCTAAATGAGATATATCTTTTCATTTAACAAATGTGTGGTAAGTACTTACTTCGACCAAAATGCTTTGAAAGCATTATGATAAATATTAAAGTGTAAAGACATTTAACAAACATTTAATACATACCCATTGAGCTCTCCTAGGTCCCAGGCACAGTGCAAGGTGCTGGACACAGGAGGGAGAACAACGCAGGCGCCACCCCACTCTCACAAGTCCGGGTTAGAATGGAGCCCAAGAAGAGCTACAGTATGGGGACTGCAGGGGCTGTGGTCGCATGCGACAGACATAATCTGTCTTCCAGTAGCTTTTCTTTTTGTAATGGTACTTTTTATTTGATCTTCCTATCTCTAATTCTTTCCCTGTGTATCACTATCTTATTCTTCTTCTTAAGGTGGAGTACGATGGCATTTCCCTGAAGTCAGAAAAGTAAAACCATACCTAGAACAACTTTCTGTTTCAGTAAGGACGAATTGTTGCCCCCTTCATTATGGATAGGGTGCAATTAATCTGCTGCCAGATGTCAATCTGATCTCTCCCGGATGTGGTATCATAGGAAGCTAAGTGTGGCTCTCTGCTAGTGGAAGAGTGAGCACCCAGCAGCAGTGGCATCCAGATCCAACATGTTGAGAAGAACAATCTTTCTGTGACATTGAACCCGTGAATAACAGCCATCTCTGCCACTATGGCCATTTACTTTATTCATGAACCCACTGAGAAAGCTCTGGCATAACTAGAAAGGATGCTGACTATGTTCGCCGATCACATCACCTTTTCCCACTGTTACTGAGTGACTCCTCTGCAGTGGGAGCCCTCTGATGTGCATTCACACGGGACACAAATATTGCCACACTCTGGGGCCAGGCTGTGAAGTCCATCCTTACAATTCTCTCGCATTCATCCTTGTTACCAACCCTCCAATCTCGTTCCTCCTAAGACTATGACCATCTAGCTGAGCCATTCAGCACTGCTCACAGATGTCTTCACATAAGTATCTCTGCTGTTTCCTTCCAGTCAAAGGGACAATCATAGGTACTGCTTGAGGTTTTGCCTACTGGAAGAACGATACTGCATTCTTCCTACTGGAAGAATGATCTGCAGACTGCTTCCTCAGTTCTCTTTTAGCTGGTGCATATTCCTGCAGGTTTTTCTGCTTCCTCGTGTCACTTTTTATAAGCAACTGCCCTAAAAGCTATTAGAATGAATTGAAGAGATGATCGCAGTGTCTCTTGTGTAGGTGCACTGGGAGTGCACATGACCTGCCCCTGCAGCTTACCACACTCTTTTTACCATCTGCTTAAGTACAAATTCGTGTTTAAACTTCCACTTGATTTGGGAGTGTTACTGTGCATGAGAAATTTTATGGCTTCATGGATTACATGATATACAGTTGATAATGGGTAACTTAGGTCACATAGTACCTTGGTATTCAATGTACACACTTTCAGTTTTTACTAGCCAGGGGATGTTTCTCAAAAAGAGACTATGTATTTGTAGACGAATGCCTGGCTTTGTTCCAGACCCTAGGGGCTTATATTTTGATTCTGCTATTGGAGTAGTCTGTCCCATACCCATCAACCATATACATTTTGAATGCCATGATTCTGCTAGATCCTATGTCCACGCTGTTTGATCCACATCCTGGACCAGCTGGAAAATCGTTGCTTGTTCTGGGATCTAATCAAAGTTGACAGTCCTTAGGGGTTATTTGGTAAATGTGTCCAGTAGTTTATCCAAATGGGGTCTGAGTTGTCTCCAAAAATCCTGAGAAGCCTTCTAAGCATCTCTGGGCTGAGGTGGCAGAGCCCTGGATTTTTGTGAGGTTTCTCTCACACCTTTGTACATATACATGATTTATCAAGGAGGCTAGTATTACAGCTGCTTTTTATTTACTGTGTCTTAAGAATACAATATTATCAATGTACAGAACTACCAGGATGTCCTGTGGGATGGCGAGGCAATCAATGTTTGCTGACTCTTTTTTGGCAAAGAGCCAGAGCTGCTGTAGCCTTGGGGTAAAACAGTACAGGTGAACTGCTTACCTGCCAGATGAAAGCAAACTCCTTGTTATTATTTGTTTATTGGGATAGAGAACAAAGCATTTACTAGAGCAATAACTCCACACAAAGCACCAGGATCTGTGTTGATTTGTTCTGGCAAAGACACCATATCCAAAAAAGCCATTGCAATTGAAGTGGAGCCATGTGACTGAATTTAAGAGAATCCATTGTCATTCTCCAAAACCTGTACATCTTCTGCAATGGCCAGTGTGCTGAATTAAAATCACCATCTTAGCATCTTTCATTCATTTTTTAATAGTTTGGTGAGGTGCACAGCTTTGTAAGCAACACGCAAGTCAAGCAATGGAACTTTGCCAGTCACTCCAGAAGCCTCTACATGTGCCTCATCCCAATCACAGCCCTTTTTCTACTTCCAAAAGTATCCTGACCTCACTTCCTTGCATGTTTGTGCTTTTATTACCTAAGTGTGCATTCTTAAATATTACAGTTCAATCATGACCATTATGTTTTTAAGTTGTTTTTCATCTAAGTTTGCTTCCTCATGTCCCCTTTTATACTCATTATTTATCCTAGCCCATTTGACCTGTAGAATTTCCCAAAGCCTGGGTATTTTTGAGTATGCATGGAGCAATTTAATGTGCTTCTTTCCCTTTGCATTTCCTGTAGATTCGCAGTTGGATCCAGAAGCTCAATTGGACTCAGGTTCAATCCCTTTGGTAATACTCTGGGTGATGATATGTTTTTTCATTGGAAGACCCATGATATCTATCTGATTTTGACTCTTTTTATGATTTCAACAGTTGATGATGGTCAAGGCCTAAACCCACTAATTTACCAAAAATTTCAAATTGTGATACTCTATTGTTTTGTTTTCACATTAGCTGGAACACCTTTGTAAAGGGATAATTCCTCTTATCTATTATTTGGTTAGCCAGCTGATGTAGAATAGGCAAGATAAATGCTTGATTCTTTCCTTTTGTTTTTTCAGTTTTCAAGGAAGTGAATTGAGTTCCTTTTCATCTTCAGAAGGTGACCAATTAGTTGTTTGTTCTTTTACTATTATAATAAACTCATGAATTTAAACTTATTTGATGAGCTTCAGTCTACTGCAATTTTTAAAAAAGATTTTATTTACATATCTTTAGAGAGAGAGAGAGAGAGAAAGAGAGAGAGAGAGAGAAACATCAATGTGTGGTTGCCTCTCACACATCCCCAACTGGGGGCCTGGTCCACAAACCAGGCATGTGCCCTGACTGGGAATTGAACCAGCAACCCGTTGTTGGTTCGCAGGCCAGCGCTCAATCCACTGAGCCACATCAGCCAGGGCTGCAATTTTTATTGAAGCTGAAATTGTTCATCCTTGGCTAATAGGAGTCTCTTCAAGTTTGTTCCTAACTCTTTTTGACATGATGCCAGTGGTTTTCAATAGTTTCCTTGCTATCTGGTATGTTAACATGTTCCAAGCACATCTTATACATATCATTCCTCAGACCTGGAACCAGTCATTTCTTTAAATAATCTTGGTATCTTTAATGAAAAATGTTATTTCAAAACCACAATATAGGCAGTAGGATGCTCATATTTCTGGGTCACTAATGGGTTTCAGCTCATACTGATATTTTTCCATTTAAGTTCAGGCTACAGGATTTTTACTTAATTTCTTCTGCTACATCTGTATTTCCTTTCTTCCACACTGATACTCTTGGTTCTCAAGGACATGGTAGAAGTAGAATATCCCATAATTATTCACTTGCTTTTCCCCACATTGCACATGTAAGGAGGGTCCCCCCAAAACTGAAATTATCTTCTGGAGGGGCAGGCCCCTTGTAGTACAGGCTTCCTCCACCAGGTGAGTATCAATGTACCAGCTAGTGTTGTGCGAGGCTGCATTTGGCTTCAGTGAATTTTTTTTGAAGACTCTTTCAATGCATTTGCCCACTTCATGATGGGTGATTTACGAGTGTACCTGCCCACACTGCACTGAGTGTTCAGCACTTTTTGATCAAAAATGTCATAACTCCCATACCCCACCCTCCCTATTCACCCATTTGCCCCGAGCAACTTTTTGTTTAACTGGATGAAGAAAGTCCTCAAAGGGAAAGGCTTTGCTGATGTGGAAGAGGTGAAACAAAAAAAGGCAAAAGCACTAAAAGGAATCCAAATCAACGAGTTCAAAAACTGTTTTAAACGGTGGGAAGACATCTTGATAGGTCTATTGCATCAAATGGAGAGTGCTTTGAAGTTGAATGACGTTTAAACATATAAGAATAATATGTTCTTTATAAAAGAAATTATGTTTTTTGGGTGGGTTTCCCCTCATGTAACAGTCTCAGAATTGCAATACTAATACTGTCACCATTAATTATGATTACTGAAAATATCACTTTAAAATATTCTTAGTTTGCGTATGCTATTTCCATCTCCCCCATTTTTAATGGTTTTACTGTATCTAGATTTTTCAAATCATACAACTATTATATACTTTACGCTTGTTTTAACCCTCACTTATTCTTAACTGTTCAATTAAGTACATATTTAAATCCAACTATTTGTTTCCGTGTCAATGTTTCTCTAGTCATTTTTGTTATCCAAAGCTCATTGGCCAACATAATGCTACCTGATAGAATTTTCTGTCAATGTGACGGAAATGTGTAAAGGCATCATGTAGTATGATAGCCACTAGCCCCAGATACTTCTTGAGCACTTGAAATATAACTAAAGAATTGAAGAATTGAATTTTTAATTTTAATTAACATAATTCATTAAAATGAAAGTTTAAATAGCCACATGGGGCTAGTGTCTACCACATTGGTAAGATTTCTTAGGAAGGGTTCATGGGAAAAATATTCCTTGTGTTCTTTTATATAAATAACAGTTTGCCTGCACCTTTTATTTTGTAGGTCATTTTGCTGTATTTAAAATCCTCAGTTCACATTTTCTCCCTCTGAGATCATGTGTATGTTACTCCATTTTCTTCTTGCATAAAATGCTATTGTTGAAAAATCTGATAATAATACAATTTTTTCCTTATAAGTCATGTGTGCTTTTTGCCTAGATGCCTGAAAGATATTTTTTTCCCTTAAGACTCAGTAATTTTTCTAGAATATGTCTTAATGCTTCTATAGCTACTTCATCATAATCAAGCACAGATGATAATTTGATTAACTGTGAATGGCGCTACATGCCACGGATTACCTGGCAGACCATTTACTTTGGCAAAGCATTCAGCACACTGTTGCAGACCAAGGATGCTACCAAATCAACCCTCAAATCCAGTCTTTAAGATCTTCCTGGAATCTCTTCTGGTACCAATTTCTGTATCAGTATTTAGTTAAGAGACAGAAATGATACCAATAATCGGAACAGAGAGAATTTATTATAAAACAGAGACGACAACTTTATAAATGTCATGGCCACTTTAGATATGTTTTTTTTAGGCACACAATATGCTATTTCAATATGTGATTTTAAATATTTTTAATTTTTATTTTGGGAAAGATTTTAGTATTTGGTTTGCTCTCCCTTCTTTGGGTTTTTTCAGGGATTCCTATTATCCACATGTTGGATTTCTTTTCTTATCTTCAATATTTGTCATTTGCTCCTAATTTTTATTTTATTTTTTCTCATTTCTTTTTGAATTAAAAATTTTTAATTTTTGTACTCTCCTCTTTAAAAGCATTACATGCTATATTTATTTGCTCTTGTCTTTCTCCTACAAAAATCTTCTTTTTAAAAATACTTTTCCCCTTTTACTGGTAATTCTTCTTTGAGTCTGTTACATTACTTCTGAGTTTTTCTAATTCTTACTTACGCAATTTTAAAAATATTGTATTGTTTTCTTAATATCTTTTAGCTCATTTTGAGATACTATGTTACAGTTTTGATTTGTCTTTGACCCTATCAGTGTGATTTTATTGTCCGTAGGAATACTTTTCTGCTCTCTTTTATTTTTTTTAATAGTAAACTTTTATGGGTATGATCTTGATATTTTTATTTGTTGCTTATTTTTTAATGTAAATTTGGTTTTATTAAACTTTTATAGGAGGCTGGTTTCAGACAGATTTTCTAACTTTACAGGGCTCCCTGTTCTGTCACTCTATGTAGTATTAAAAAAATATGGTGGGTTGTTTTCCGAGATTTTCTGGCTCTGTTCTCCTCCCAAAGTTTTACCTAAACCTTCTTTTGCATTTATCTCTGTGGCTCCTATCCTGCTTAAGTTAAATTCAACTTGTAGCAGTTCCTGCTGTGGGGCTCTGTCTGGGAAGGAAGCCCTGTCAGCGGTTTCAAGAGTTCAGAGGGATAAGGCTGCTCCAGCCCCATCCATTCGGGCCTTACCCCTGACCCGTGACGCTCATCTACTGTTGGGGTTTGTTTCTGCTGCTCTTCTCAAATGGGTCTGCTGAACTTCTAGTCAGCATCTGTTGCCTTTTCAGTCCATTAGTTGAATTGTTGCTTGTCTCTGATTTTCCCCCACGGATGCTAATAACATGTAGATCTGGTTCCTGTTGATGTTTTTCCAAATCATTTGTATTATGGGGTTTGTGGAGATACTTAACAGCCAGTTTGTTGTAAATATTGGTCATGTTTTATCTTATATCAATTTTCTGTATATTTTTATGTGGGGATTCAAGAACATTCAAAACTATGCTGCCACTATCTTTTCCTTCCGAGTCTTTGATGGTGGTATTAATATGTAATTTCCTCAGAGATGTGATATCATTTTTGATTCACTCTTTGGTTTGTTTCACTTGTTCCTTTCCTTTATGATAAGGGAATGAATGTGGAAATTCTACCACTTGCCAAAATGTTATTACAACTTGGTCTTCTGGAATGGGAAAATAACCACAGAATGGGTTCATGGACTTTCTTGGCTCATTGCAAGATGAATTCTGGCCAAAAGTGCATGTATTGCTGACCCTTCTAAATTCTTACTCTTACTAGTGGATCTCAGTTGCCTGTTGTATCTCTAAAGATTAATGCTAGCTAAGAACAAGTGTTGAGTGATACCTCTCCAAGTCTGGGTATTTCCCTTTTCTCAGTGCACAGTTACTCTGGCAAATCCCTTTGGTTTCTTTAAGGAGACACAGAAGGAGTTTATAGTTCATACTTGGGACAGTGCAGTAGGGTCCTTCCTCATGGGTACCTGGCTTTTTTATTCAAAGGACTCAAACCGAATTAGACAAATTTCATGGAATTGTTGGATAAGGGAATGTGACTCGGGGCAACTCAAATCAGAGCCCCAATTTTTCAGATTTTTTTTCTTGACTTCTTGGCTTCAGTCCTGGAAATCCCATGATAATCTCATTCTTAAGGGTCAAACCATTCTGCTTAATACTGTAGTTTTGCTCCTTGTATGGTGACCAGTTAGTGCTACCACTAGACTGCTGCCACTCCAGAATCCTATTACTACCATTGTACTTAGACAGTCTATTTCAATGGCAGCATTATTATATGGGCAGGCATTATAGTGTTTTAAAGCAGGGGTCCCAACCTCCCCCTCCCATCCCCATTACTGGTCTGTGGCCTGTTAGGAACTGGGCTTCACCGCAGGAGGTGAGCAGTGGGTGAGCAAGTGAAGCTTTGCTCCCATTACTGTTTGAGCTCTACCTCTTTTTGTACTTCTCTGGCATACCACCACTGCCCCCCACCTTCCACCCCCCACCCCAGTCCACAAAACTGGTCCCTGGTGCCAAAAATGTTGGGAACTGCTGTTTCAAAGGATATTGATGCTTCAACCAAATGTATTTTTCTGTCTTACTTAAGGGAGTATTCTTTTTTTCAATTCTTATTTTTATCTTCACCCAAGGACAATTTTTCTCATTGCTTTTTTTTTTTTCTGAGAAAGAGAGAGAGAGAGAGAGTAACATTGGTGTGAGAGAAACATTGATCAGTTGCCTCCTGCACTAGCCTTGACCAGAAATCCACCCTCAACCTGGGTAGGTGCCCTGACTGGGAATTGAACCCATGACCTTTTGGTCTATGGGACGATGCTCCAACCAATTGAGCCACACTGGCCAGGGTGGGAGCATTCTTTGTACCTTGTGTGCAAACATAGTTAGATTTGAATAAGCAGGTCATAAATAATTCCATTTCAACATTATTATCTTCCTTATTCTTTGTTTGTTCCCCCCTTCTATTAATACATTTTGACACATCAGTCTCACTTTGGGTAGGCCTCTGCTGAATTCACATTTACATTTATCAACTGAATAAACAGACACATTGTTTTGAATCAGATCACTGAATTAAAGATCTCCAGTAAATGTGTTGATAATTTCTTATTGTTGACTTAGCCCTTCCCCCATCTGAACCCATTATCACACATATTTCCCAGGTTTCTACAGATGTAAATAAACAGGAAATTGTAACTATTTTAGTAGATAAAACTCTCTTTGCTTGTCTCCCTGAGGCATAATAAGGTTTGACTTTTTATATAGACCAAGAGACAATGAAGTGTTATGGAATACAAAGTTAACTGCTATGCTGTTGCAAGTAAGATACCTCAGAGCAGGGTCTCCAGGTAAGTCAAACAGCCAGCTTTATGGCCTGAAGAGGAAGGACCACTTCTTCTGACAAGTGAGGCGCAGTGGATAATTAAATCCACTCCTTTTTTAAAATAATTTTTTAAATGATTTTATTTATTTACTTTTTAAGAGAGGGGAAGGGTGGGGGGAAGAGGAGAGAAACATCAATGAGAGATTTGATCAGTTGTTTCTCATAGGCCCCCAGCCAGGGACCAGGCCTGCAACCCAGGCACATGCCCTGACTGGGAATCGAACCAGCATCTCCTCCCTCCAAGATCAGGACTCAATCCACTAAGCCACAACAGCCAAGGCTCAAATCCACTCCCTCTAAATCAAAATTTATCTTGACCATTAAAAACCTAGTGAGGTTGTGAATTCAATTTAATTTGTAATTCAAAACTCTCATGATTAGCCTTGGCATCTTATTTGTCAACGTAAGAAACATTCAAACCTGTTAGAGAAATTTTGTGAATTTATTTGTGCCAAACTGACCACAATTGCCGGGAAGCAAAATCTCATTGGACTGAGAAATGCTCCAGAGAATGGCAGTTTAACATCTTATTTTATACATTACAATCAAAGGAGGAGGCATAAGGGAGTTATGAGAAATCTATTGATCTTAGGTTAGGGAGTTGGGAAAAAGCAAACCAGGGGGTTGGGGGGAGGTTGTGGGGAGCCTCTGGGATTGGAGAAAAAGTAAAATGATGGACACCTATTTTTACACAGGAGGATACAGGATAGTTAATAGTCAACAATGAAAATGATAACAATAACAATGAGGGAATTTGTGGCCCTCCCTGGTGCAGTGCCTGTGCTTTGAGGGGTCCAGAAAAAGGGAATTTGCCATTCCAAAGGTGTGCTATTATAGATGCAAAGAGACAACAGACAAGCTCAGTTAAAATAAAGACTGACCTTTGTTAGGGAAAAATACGGGTCTAGGACATGATTATCCACCTTGAACTGCTTTTAGTGAGAAAGTTTTAATTTCAGACCACCCGATCTGTAAGGCTGCCATGCAGGCCTCCCCTGAGCTTATCAAGTTTCACTTATGGCCCCTTTTCTTCCACATACTTTTGGGCATGTCATCCCATTGGTTTTCAGAGTGGAGATTGCTTGATGGTGGTTACAGAAATTCTCCAATCCTCTAATTTTGCCTAGAGCATAAATTTTTTAAAAAAAATGTAAAGGCATGAGTTTATACCTCCTTTCTTTAAGTTCTGCAGGGTCTCCAAAGTGTCCAGCTTGCCCCATAGTCCTTGTCTGCCCTGTTTTTATCATACTAATTTCCCTAAAGGCTTGCCTTCAGTGGACACAATTTCAGTCTCTCAAAAATGTGGTAATTTAATTAACTGTATTGCAATAATTTTATTGCGACTGTACCACAGACTGAGAGGTCCCATTTTTCAGCGGTAATTGAAGCATCGCTGCCTTCAAATCCAACCAGATCAGATAACCACTCCCAAATCCTTGTTGTTGAGAGTCTGTTATCTATAACCACCTCCAGTTTCACCAGCTATATTAGTCAGGGCTCAGTACATGAGATAGAAAACACCCTAGTCATTTTAAACATGAGATAATTTTATGGAGGATATTGAATGCTTTAAAAAATGATTGGAATAGCTGGAGTAGCATAAATCAGGAGACCACTGCTGGTACCATTAAGTTCAATGCTCATCACCGTAGGTGCTATTCAGAGGTCAGATAGTTCAGGTTAGAAAGCCACTTCCTCTGTCAGCATTAAGATTTTCTTTTTTTTAAATTGTATTTTTTCCATTACCATTGATCCCCTTTATGCTCCCCACCATCCCACTGGTGTTGTCCATGTCCATGAGTCCTTTTGCCTTTTTGCTCAATCCCTCTACCCCAACCCTACCCCCCCACATAGCCGTCATCCTGCTCACTATTAGTCTGCCTTTATTTTGCATGTTAGTTCAGTTTGTTCATTAGATTCCTCACATGAGTGAAATCATATAGTATTTGTCTTTGTCTGACTGGCTTATTTCATTTAGTATAATGTTCTCCAAGTCCATCTGTGCTGTCTCAAAGGGTAAAATTTTCTTTTTTATGGCTGAATAGTATTCCATTGTGTAAATGCCCCATAGTTGTATTATCCATTCATCTACTGATGGACACTAGGGCTGCTTCCATATCTTGGTGATTGTAAATAACGTGAAACTTTCTTGGTACTCATAAAGGTATTAACCAGATACTAAGTCTGGTCATCAATGTCCCTCACCTACTTTTCTGACACTCATGCTTTCATTAGCTTGCTTGTTAGAAGAAATAGCAACAGGAAAATAGCCTATGCCCCATATTTGTATTCTAAAACTTTTGTGAATTTATTAATTGGCACAACCTAATTTGCAAATAGAACTCTAGCTGCAAGAGAGTCTGGGAGATATATTTTTTAATTTTCTAGGCTCTTTGAGAAGGTGAGAATGGATGTTACCCAGTATGTTGAAAACTAAACATTATTTTGCTTATGTTAGTTTCCATTGCTTCATGTAAAATGAGAGATTAACTGTAGTGAGGTGAAGAGTTCATGAAAATGACTCTGTATAAATAGCAAAAATAGTATATTTTTAAAAGGAAGTTTGTATATGAAGAAAGAGGGATGAGATGGTAATTTGTGGGAGAATTCAGAGGAAAGGGACAGTTTCTATTCAGATGTAAGAAATTTAAGTATTGTTATAGGTCAAATAGAAGGAAAGAGTAGAGAAGAAGGTTGGTTGAGAATTTAAACTAGGACACTAAGGGCAATTGATAGAACCAGGCCTGGAGAAGGTAGGAAGGTAAAAATCAAGAGTATGGAGGCCAGGGATGGTCCAGCTTTACTCTACAGAAAGTCCTGCCAGGACCTTGAACATGGAAAGATCTGACACATGCAAGGACCCACCAGACGTGAAAAATCAGGGAGCATGATCATAGGTGAACATGTGCCTGTGTCAGCCACACAAGAGCAGTTTATGTAAAATAGGTAACTAGATGTTCATGTAGGTTCAGTTTTTTTCAAATGAAGAATGTAGTTTGGGGCATCTAACCTTTCAAATACTTTAAACTGCTTATTGTCAGGTATTTACTCAGGACAGATAAAATCCAACCTGTACTGTGTAAAATACGAACACAGTTCCACAACCATTCTGAAAGCAGCATTCTTCACTCTTAGAAATGTATGAAACCGACAAAACTGGATGGACCAGTCAGGCCTCGAATCTGCTCTGCTCAAGCCTCGTTCTTACACAGAGGCCTCCTTTTTGGCAGATCTCCATAACTGAAATCTAGCTGTGACTGCTGTTCTTTGTAAGCCCCTCAAAAATAAGTTCGCTTTGGTTGAGAAGCATAATATACCAATGAGATTATATACACTGTAAAAATGTCTACCCTTAGGAGTGAATATGATAAAAATAGAAATTTTGAACTAGGTTGTGCAAAAAGACTCAAAGTTGGTGATTTGGACAGAATGCAACCTGCCTTCACGTCTGTCTTTTGCTAAGGGTGCTAGGTTCAAAGCACCTGGGCAGGGCTTTTGCGTGTCAGGGAAAGTGGAAAGTAGTCAGTGCTGTCACTCTCATGAACGTGACTGGTCTTCTCAGATGGGGAGCAGAGGGGTGAAGGCTAAGCAGACTGCTTCGGTGAAGTGGTGATTTGGAGGGAGCTTTCCAACGGGAAGTAAGAGGATTTCCAGTTTCCCTCTTACTCTTCTTTGGTCAGTCTTGGGGCAAAAAAGTCACTTGGTTAGGCTCTTAACTGTCCCAAATAATTTCATCCTTACCTTTCCTACATATCCATCATCCTAAATAAATCTACAGCCAATTGAGAGTGGTCTGTGCAAATGTAATGCAAACGTTCTCCCAAGACAATGTAATACAAATGTTTTCTCAAGGCAGTCCCTGAGCAACCCTTTCCAACCAGCAGTAGCCCCAATCCCTTCTTATATAGATAGTCTGGAGCTACTACAGTCTTTGGTGACATATACATATTCTAATGCCTTATTATGAAAACAAGGTTGAAAAACACTTTCCCGTAATATGTTAAAATTTTTGTCTGTGATTCTGCTTTCTCTCTGATACATTTCTTACAGGCTGAATGCCTTCCACTGCTTCAATTTGCCAAAATCTCCTATTTCTCACCCGCCCAAATCCAGGGTCCTTTTTAAAGATGAGTCCTACCTGTGTCACTTTTTCTTAGGGCTCGCAAGGTGACTTGGCTAGCAAATTTAATTAACTAATGCACAGGAAAGTCCCATTGGCTTCATGCATCACTCTTTGAGGATAACATTTGCATTTTAAATGAAGCTTCTTAGACTGTCAAACTCAGCAAGTGGCTTATGGATCATCAGGACAAATGCACTGATTTCACAGAGGAGGATGCTGAGGCTCTGAGGCCTTGCAGGACTTGCTGAGGATCTCAGGGCTAGTAAAGGGCAGAGCAAGACCTGGAACTGGTTTGGGGTAGAGCACACCTTGCAGCATTGCAAACAACCTGTGATGCCGTGATTAGTTAATAGTAAAATTTTTAGGTACTGGAAAGAAAAATATTTTAAACTGTGTATTTATTTAATATTCAACATACTTACATACAAAATTATCACTCGTTACCAAGAATTTCTACTCTCACTGGTATTTAGCTCTGTGCTTAGCACAGGGGACTGTGATTGGTTCTTACTTGCATGTCTTCCCAGCTGGACTCTGAGTCGCCAAGGGCAGGGATTGGGCTTTATTTGTCGTTGTATCCTAGCACCCAGGCCAAAGTGGTGCAGAGTGGGGATTCACTGTATGTTGCTCAAAAAATAAATGAACAATGTATGATGGCCAGGAATAGGACTGGAATCTTAGGCATCACACATCCATGGTTCTGAACAAAGTTGCTTCATAGATGAGGCATCTTTCCTAACGTCCTTCAAATGACATCAGACAATTACCTCTCTCCTCTATTTCTTCTTAAGGCTACTGGCTTTAAATAATTTTCACTTTTGTATCATTTGACTGTCATACACTGAAGTTAACCTCTCTAGTTTCTTCTGCTCAGTCCATAGGCTTCTTTTCTTCATATTGTTGTCATCTTCCTTTTGCTAGATGGAGGAATGGCATACTTAACAAATACCAGATTAATCTGTTTCTATTTTTTTCTCAGCTAGGGATGAAAAAAGCCTTTTGAAGAGCCTTCAAATCAACAGTAATTTCAAATTTTCACAACATAAAGAGGCAGAGCGCAAAGTGAATCTGACACTTTGAAAAACGCTGTAAGCCTCCCAATAGACGGGTGAACATGCTCCCACTTCACGAACGCTTGTTTCATAAGTATTCTATAAATATCAATGTCACGGTTGTTAAGTGATTAATATTAACCTATTGAGAGAGTGCTTTTTTTCTATGCAGTTGATTTCTAGTGGGGAGACTAATTAAATATTAAAGACCATGTGAGATGTTTTCTATAATTACAGTTTCTAGCTGTATTTACGAATGATGTGTCTACATGCAGAGTGAAATAATAACATGGTATCAGTGCTTTTTATTCCCACACAGAATATACACATTTTTTTCAGCCTGAAACTTCTCAGCCTAAGCCATTTATGAACCTTCACAATTGCTCTCATAGACTGATTTTCCTATTTCCACCACGATTTGAAGGCTACTGTTCTGTTTTTATGTCTTTCTGTTTTCTGGGTCTTATCTCCAATCATCTTGAGTTATTTATGTCAATTCATATTACTTATGTTATTTATAGAATAAACTCATTTTGTATCACTGATGTGACCCATCTCAGGTTGGCGGAGTGCTTAGATCTTGGTGTTTGGGGGAAAATCTCATCATGAAAATGCTTATATAACTTTAGTGTTATCTGGGGCATCCTTGCCCCTTAACATCTTCCTAAAAGTAACCTGAACCACATTCTACACCCCATGGGAAAGTCTAATGCCCTTCCCAGAATTTGTGAACATTTCAGGCACCTTAATTGTTTATAGTCATCTCTGAATCCTGTCTTGCATTTCTTTTTTTTTTTATTTTTTTTATTTTTTAATCAGTATTTTTTAATTTTTGATATTGTAAAGTTTTCTGTCTTTTACCCCACCCCAGCCCACCACCCCAGCCCTCCCCACCTTCCTCCCATTTCCACCCCCCATAGTTTTTGTCCATGAGTCCTTTATACTTGTTGCTCTAAACCGTTCCCCTTTTCTCCCGAAATTCCCTCCCCTCCCACTTTGGACACTATCAGACTGTTCTCAAATTCAGTGTCTTTGTTTATATTATGCTTGTTTGTTTGTTTTGTTGATTAGCTTCCTGTTAAAGGTGAGATCATATGGTATTTGTCTTTTACTGCCTGGCTTATTTCGCTTAGCATGATACTCTCCAATTCCTTCCATGCTGTCGCAAAGGGTAGGAGCTCCTTCTTTCTTTCTGCTGCATAGAATTCCATTGTGTAAATGTACCACAGTTTTTTGATCCATTCATTAACTGATGGGCACCTAGGTTGCTTCCAGCACTTGGCTATTGTAAATTGTGCTGCTATGAACATAGGGGTGCATAGATTCTTTTGGATTGGTGTTTCAGGGTTCTTAGGATATAATCCAAGCAGTGGAATTGCTGGATCAAAAGGTATGTCCATTTTTAGTTTTCTTAGAAAATTCCATACTGTTTTCCATAGTGGTTGTACCAATCTGCAATCCCACCAACAGTGCACTAGGGCCCCCTTTTCTCCACAACCTCTCCAACACTTGCTGTTTGTTGCTTTGTTTATGAAGGCCATTCTGACTGGTGTCTGTCTTGCATTTCTACGTAATTCTTATTTCCTATTCTGCTCTTTTGTGGTGGGTCATTTCTCTTCTTCACTCTGCTATTGACAATCGCCCCCACCAAGAATTCAAACACTTTCTTTCCACACACATGCATATACATACACATAGAAATAATACATACATACATGTATACATATACAGGTGTATCTATACATGTATGTATGTGACATTTATTTATTTATTTTTAAATCACCCAAGGCCTCTGTGGTAAGACCAATGAGAGATGCAGCAATAGAGACGGGTTAAAAGAAATGTTAGACCTGCTCTTAAAATTTCTTCTTCTATTCTGCTTCCGGCCAAGATGGAGGCGTAGGCGGACACACTGTGCCTCCTCTCACAACCAAAATTAAGGACAACAAATATTTAGAAACAAGAAAACAACCGGAACTTATAGAAAATTGAACTGTACGGGAGTCCAACAACCATTCATCCAGACCGGTAAGAGGGGTGGAGTAGCGGCAGGAAAAAGTGGAGGTGCAGACCCAGGAACGCAAGCAGCAGTGGCTGGCAGTTCCCAGGTGTACAGGCGGCGGTCCCCGGGCAGCAGCTGGTGGACCCCGGGCACAGGGGGGCAACTGCCCAGACCCAGTGAGGCCGCACAAGGTGGCTGGCTGACCAGGTGGTCCCACATTCGCGCGCACAGATGGTCCAGGCAGAGGGGAAGTGGCGAAAGGGACTGAATCCAGGAGAGAGCGGAGCAGGCGCCATTGTTCCCTCTCAGACCCCGCCCCCACATTCAGCATCACAACCCAGCGACTGGGCTGCCCCGCACTGGGGAGCGCCTGAGGCTCCACCCCTCATACGTAATAGCCACGACCAGACTAAAACCAAAACAAAACAAAACAAAAATCCCCACCAAAAATGGCTCAAACCAGAGAAAAAATGAAAACCCCAGAGTCAATTCCTCTAAGCAGTGAAGAGATAGCCAACCTATCAGATGCACAGTTCAAAGCACTGGTCATCGAAATCCTCACAGAATTGGTTGATTTTGCTCACAAATTAGATGAAAAAATGCAGGCTACAATACATGAAATGAAGGAAGATGCATGGGGAATCGATAGAGATGGAAGGAAAACTGGGACTCAAATCAATGGAGTGGACCAGAAGGAAGAAACTAACAACCAAACAGAAAACGAGGAAGAAACAAGAATTCAAAAAAATGAGGAGAGGCTTAGGAACCTCCGGGACATCGTTAAACATCCCAACATCCGAATTATAGGTGTCCCAGAAGGGGAAGAAGAAGAGCAACAAGTGGAAAACTTATTTGAACAAATCATAAAGGAGAACTTCCCCAATCTGGCAAAGGAAATAGACTACCAGGACATCCAGGGAGCTCAGAGAGTCCCAAAGAAGTTGGACCCAAGGAGGAACACACCAACGCACATTGTAATTACATTAGCCAAGATGAAAATGAAGGAGAGAATTCTAGAAACAGCAAGGGATAAGGGGACAGTCACCTACAAAGGAGTTCCCATCAGACTGTCAGCTGATTTCTCAAAAGAGACCTTCCAGGCAAGAAGGGGCTGGAAAGAAATATTTAAAATCTTGAAAAACAGGGACCTACATCCAAAATTGCTCTACCCAGCAAAGCTGTCATTTAGAATGGAAGGGAAGATAAAGTGCTTCTCAGATAAGGTCAAGTTAAAGGAGTTCATCATCACCAAGCCCTTATTCTATGAAATGTTAAAGGGACTTATCTAAGAAAAAGAAAATAAAAAATATGACAGTGAAAAGACAGCAAACTCACAGCTATTAAGAACCACACCTAAAACAAAAGCAAACTAAGCAAACAGCTAGAACAGGAACAGAACCACAGAAATGGAGATCATATGGAGGGTTAGCAACAGGGGTGTGGGAGGAGGAGAGGGGGGAAGGTACAGAGAATAAGTAGCATAGACGGTGGATAGAAAATAGACAGGGGGAGGGCAAGAATAGTATGGGAAATGTAGAAGCTAAAGAACTTATGACACATGGACATGAACTAAAGCGGGGGAATGTGGGTGGGAGAGGGTGTGTAGGGTGGAGGGGAATGATGGGGGAGAAATGGGACAACTGTAATAGCATAATCAATAAAATATATTTTTTTAAAAAAAGTTCTTCTTCTAGTCCCCCACCTGCCTGCCATTGTTTCCCTTCTCTACTCTCTCCTCCCCTTCCTCTGTCCTCTTCCCCTCAAGAACAAAAACGTTTTCTCAAATTCTTCTCAATGCCTACACGGAGCAATCTAAACCTCTACCCTTCCCCCAATTTCTACACTCCCTGGTTTCCATTGGTAAATGCAAGAACTCTGTCAACGTATAAAACTCTCTCCACGTAGGAGCCCATGCCACTTCACTCTTTGGCAATCCCCCTCATTTTCTTCTGGGGGTTGGTTTATGCCTGGTTTTGGCTCTTTTGTGACACTCACTTTTCAAGCACAAGCCATCTAATACTTTCAGACCTTTCTAACAACTCAAGAGCATATGAACAAGGCAATTCTGGTTTTTTCTTTTGTCTTTATGTATGTATCTTTTGCTATAAAGTACAGTTTCAGGATTTTAATTTAATGACCTTAAGAAATAATTGAAAAGTTTCAGAAGCATCCTTGCTGACCTTGCTAAATATTTATATGAGTTAAATGGCTTCAAGCAGGATTGTTTCTGATGCAAAGAACCATGAATTGTTTTTAATATATGAAATGCTATTACTTTCATGTGGATGCTGGAAGAACATTAGATTTGCTGTGTTTAAAAGGGAGAAATAACTTCTTATTGTTTTTTCCCATTACCAATTATCTGCCTTATAACCCCCCCACCCCTGCAATCACCACTCTGTGGTCCATGTCCATGATTCCTTTTTCTTTTTACTCGATCCCTCCACCCCCAGTTTCCCTGCCCCAAAGCTGTCAGCCTGTTCTCCATCTATGAGTCTGTCTCTATTTTGCTTGTTAGTTTAGTTTATTCATTAGATTCCACATAAGAGTGAAATCATATGGTATGTGTCTTTCTCTGCCTGGCTTATTTCACTTAGCATAATGTTCTCCAGGCCCATTCATGCTGTGACAAAAGGCAAATTTTTCCTTTTTATGGCCAAGGAGTATTCCATTGTGTAAATGTCTCATAGTTGTTTTATCCACTCATCTACTGATGGATGTTTGGGCTGCTTCCATATCTTGGTGATTGTAAATAACACTGCAATTAACGTAGGGGTGCTTATGTTCTTTCAAATTAGTGTTTGGGTTTCTTAGGATATATTCCCAGAAGTGGGATTGCTGGGCCAACAGGTAGATCCATTTTTAATTTTTTGAGGTCTCTCCTTACTGCTTTCCACAGTGCCTGCACCAGTCTGCATTCTTACCAATAGTGCAAAGGGGTTCTCCTAGAAAGGGAGACCTAACTTTGAATGAGACATTAACTTTATATGGAGAAAATATTTCAAAATCAAATAACATTTGCTCATTAAAAAAACACCTTTCCTTTTCTTCTCCCCAAACCTGCTACCTAGGCCTCTTCATCAAGACACAGAGATGGTGCACTGTTGATGAGCAGAGAGCCTGAGCAGTGTCAGGGGGCAGGAGGGATTCACTCCTACAGCGTTAGCTCCTAAATGGTTTGCTAAGGTATGTGATTGCCCCTGTAATATATTTTTATGGAGTATAGAGGTGTCAGTTACTGTGATTCAGGGGGTACCCAAATTCCAAAGATATATTAGTCAGGATTCTCAATTGCAAGTATAAGAATGTAATTCAAATGTCTTTAGCCACAAAAGGGAGTTTATTGGCTTATACAACTAAGAAATGCAGAATGTGCTTACTTCTCATATACTAGATCCAGGGGGCTGATATGTTATTTGGGTTTCATTCCCATATACTAGCTGTGCTTCCCTTTCTAGGGTTAGCTTAACCCCATGGAAATGCTCTCCTTGGGAGATGGGAAAGATGACTGTTGGTGGTCCAAGACATCTGTCATTATAGCATTCAATCCAAAAGGAAAAGAGGGACCCTTTCTTCCCAGGACCCATATATTAATATCATGGAAAGACTCTGCTCAACAATGTGCCTATGCTTATATCAGTCACTGTTGTCAAGGGGATATGGTAGCAGTATTTGCCAGGGTCACATGCTGTGCCTGCTGTAAGCAGTCAGGCAGGGCACCATGGTGAATAGTCTTAGCAGAACCATATGGGATGAAGGAGTGGCAGCTCGCTATGGAAAGAATGCTCCTGGCAAGACAAGTGTAACTGATGTTCACAATAAAAGACTTACTGCCTTTCTCAAGAAACTGAGTGTGGTAGAGGAGGTGGGCATATAAACAACTTCAATAGCTAGGTGAATGCTAATACAGTGCAGATAAGCACAGAGCACTGTGTGAACACAGAGTGGGGACCTATAACTCCGACTGGGGGTATGAGTGGTGGTTTCCTGGATAGTATATCCTTTGGCTGAGTCTTGATGAGCAAATAAATAGGGGTTATCCAGTGTATAGTAGAGTGCAGATTAGATATCTTGGGAGTAGAAACAGCACCAATAAAAGCAGGGAGATGACAGAGATGCAATAAATATTTGCTAAATGAGTAAATGAACGATTTGCCTAGAATTGCCATTTCTAAGGTTATTTGTGACATGTTGTACTATTTAATAAATTCAATGAACACCCTCAGATGTCACTGCATGTCTCTGTTGGTATGAATGCTTTAATCCTGGGCTTTTCATGGCACTGCTTCAGGCTGATTCTCTTCCTGATTCATTTATCCAAAGCTCAGGCTAAAAACTTGGTAGTCAAAGAAGACTCTTCTCCCTCTCTCTCTCTCTCTCTCTCTCTCTCTCTCTCTCTCTCTCTCTCTCTCTCTCTCTTCACATGTACCAAGTCCTGTGGGAACTAGCGTCAAAATATATTCTGAATTTGACCATTACCCAACACTTCCTCTCCTGTCACCCTGTTCCGAGGCTTCGTTAAGCCTCGTGGGGCCCAGTGAAATAGTCCTGCATCTGATCTTCCTGCTTGTTCTATTGCCTCTCTAATACCATTTTCCCACAAGGTAGCCAGAATATTTTTTTAAAATATAAATCCGATCATGTTCCTACAGAAAACAAAATGTGCCCAGAATTTGATAATCTGGGGGGAGTACATTCCAGAAAGAGGGAAGAGCAAGGACAAAGGTCATATGTTGGGAGAATATTTGGAGTGTTAGGCTATCCGAGGAGAGGTCAGAACTCTGTGCTACAGTGAGCCAGGGGCACTGGTTGGATGAGGTCTGTGAGGCCTTGCATATGTCTTCTTGCTGGACCTCCCTTCTCCTACCTCCCAGCTTGCTCTCAGGTTTCTGACTCTCACAGTTTGTGAGCAAGGGAGGGAAGGACAGATAAAGGTCATGAAAGCCTTATGGCAATTTGTTGTAGCATAGGCCGGCCTCATGCTCTTGGGCCTGAGAGGTGTTAAAGGTATCCCTCTTTCCAGTGGAGTGCTTCCCAGGGCCTTTGTGGAGGTACCCAGGCAGGCTCTCCAACTGCAGCTTCAATGCACATTTTCCTTGGGCTTGACTGTTCTCCTTTCTGCAGGCCCTGGCTCAACATGGGCCACTCTCGATGAGTTCATGCTTGTTCTCACCCAGGAGGTTCAAGTGGACAGAACTTTAAAGGTCTGTAGCTTAGCTCTCTCTTCAGCATTTCCCTGTCTGTCCCATGGAAAACACTCATCCCTAGTCCCATCAGACTAAGTGCAGGACTTTCCCCAACTCAGCAGCCTTCTGATTCCACCATCAAAGTAGCCAGTCTTTCTCATTGCTTCTAGATTTCCCAGCAGGAGTCAGAGTACACACAGGCCATAGTTGTATCTGCCAACACACTGTTCTTGCCATGTGACTCAATAAAAGCCCCTTTCATTTGGCCTGAAACAAAGGAGATAGACCCCCTCCATCATGACTCTTCGTCTTTCACCAACTCACCAACGCTCCATTATAGGGACATGTAACAACTCAAAGTACTGCTCAAAAAGTTCTAGATTGTACACTCCAATCAGAAAAGGGAGAGGCTGCCAATTTTAAGGGCACTGTGTATGCTTTCTCCTTACTTGCTTCAAGGTCAGGAAGAATCACTTATCCAATTAGTGGGGACATGAGACAGTGATGGCTTTTTCCTAAAATAAATGAAAAGGATGATGCTGGGAAAAGAATTCTAATTTAAAGAAAGGTACTATTAAAATAATGAGCCACTATTTCAAATGACACATCTAAGAAGATGTACTAGCCAGTCATATAGCTTTTGTTCCTAAGAGTGACCTCCTTAACGTAGACCAACAGGAAGGAGGAGATGCAAGCGTGGAGAGGTTCCCTCGCTCATGATGACCTCTGTCTCAGAACTTTCATGCTCACCAGGGAAATTTCTCTGTCAGAAAAGTGTTAGAAAGAAGAATAGTAAAGGTTATTCAGACAGTGGTTGTTGTTGCTGTTTTTCTTCCAAGTGTGAATAAAGAGCATTTACTCACTGAACAAATATTTTTTTAAGCAGCCCCATGTGTTAGCAGTGGAAGAGAGAATAGTAAAGAAGATGCTAAAAAGGGGCTTATAATCCAGTAGTAGTTACCATAAAATGCTGATGTTAGTGTTACTTGGCTATTTGAATTAACCAAACAAGGTGCTTAAAGAAATCTGTAGCATGATGTAAAATATTTCTTAGAGAAATTTTCCCTGAGACACAGTGATTATGTATTTTACTACTTCATAAACAGGTTACCAGACATTCCGAATTCACAAGGTGGTGGAAAATGGAAGAAAAAATAGAAAGAAATGCATAGGAATCATTAGGAACAAATATTACATTTACTAATAATACCATAAATTATAATTGCTATAATAGTGCTTTCTATTAGTAACATTTATTGAGTACTTACTATATGTCAGAGCCAATGCCAAGCACTTTCATGGATTATATTATTTAGTTTTCAAGGATACTATCATCCCCATTTTATAGATGTGGGATTTGAGGCATAGCTAGTAGGTGACGGAGCCAGATTTGAAAACCGTGGTCTCTGTCTTAACCATCGCTTCACGCAACCTGGGACAGAAGCGCACTGTGCAGAGCCCCGCAGCCATCAGGTCTGTGTCGGAGTCCCTTGTAAACGAGGCCTGTGCTCAGGGAGGTGTCGCAGGCAGCCCGTAGTTTCTCGGTCACAGGGGAAAGGCTGCTGGCCCTCAATTCTATTTTGTGGTTTGTCATTGTGTATAAATAACGGGAATCTACTAGATTTCCTCCTGATCTCATTTATTCCATTAATATTATTTTTTGCCTACTTTGGTTTGAAAGTCAGTGACATCCTGTTGTAAGTTTTTACCTTGTCTTAAATGAAATCATCCTGAAACAAGTAAGGTATTTGGAAGCAATGAACTTCGGCGACTTGTCCAGGCATCTGGGAACGTCTAAGCCTCCACGACGTCTTCCCATCGCCTGTGGGACCCGTGAGCCTCAGCTGCACAGGGCCCTTGAAGTCCTGCCCTTCCCTGGCAGGACTGAGACCCTCCCCTGGAACCCTCCCTTCACTGGCTGTCTCCCACTGCAGCTCCATTAGTGCTTTTGAAACCTTCTCTTTCAGAAGCAGAAAGATGCTCCTGGTCTCAAGATGAGGTGCTGAGAACCCCCTGCTGTGCCCTTGACAGTGTGGAGTCAAATTTTAGCAATATCTGCTAAGAAGAATAGGACCTCATGCTGAGATTCTCCCGAGTTGAGTCGGCTCTCTGGAAAACAACTGGATCTGGTATTGGTCTTCATTACAGTTTCCACAGACCAAAAAAAGTTGTTTATAAAACAAAAGCCACATACAATTTGGTATGGTAACATGTTTTAGAGTTTTGTTTTTGTACAGCGGAAACCAGGGCTGATGTGGTCATGGCAGAACCGGAGCCAGTTCTGTTACCCCAGAGCACCTCTCCTAAAACGCGAATCTGAGTAAGCCAGTCCTGGCCTTGCCAGGAACAGCCGGTGTTGTTTGGCTCTTTGGAGAGACTTCCGGGACAAACTGCTCCCAAGGACCACAGCAGAGCCCCACACCATGCCACGGCGAGCACCCGACACACCCAGCCTCCGGGGCTCACGTTCTCAGGGGTAGGAGGAAACCGCTCACGTCCGCTCCTTCTTTCTAATCCAGTGGGAGCTCATCGCGGTCATCGGTTCCTGGACAGTACGGTGGTACACATGGTTCTCACCTTTCTTCTTCAGCTGAACACATCCTTGGCCAGTGGGGCCGCCTCTCTTGTTTTCAACCCTTCAGTTCTCAGTCAGTGAAAGACGCCAAATGAAACATCCGCATTTCCTGAGGTTTTGAGCCAGATCATGTGAAAACTGAGGAAAATCCATGTTTGCTGCCTTTGAGAACAGGAGTGACAAACTACTTTTTAACACAAAGGAAGTGAGTTACCAAAAGGGCTAGAATCATGGTGAGAAAGTGAAATGTGCATGGATTTCATTAAAATGTGGACTTTGGGAGACCTTCTATTTATTGGCTGTGTCTTCATTATCCATATGAATGGGATAACTTATTTTCCTTCTTTCTGCCATTCTGTGGTGAAAAATTAAATTCAACCCTGCAAGCAAAAATTTGGGGAGGAAAGGTTTCTTATATTTTTGGAGGCTACTGTACTATAGGCACTATTTGGATAGCTTTCATACCCGTATTTTCTTAGGAAAGTGAAAAGAGTACTTTGTCTGTGTGATGCATTCAGTGGCTCAGTGACTCAGGGCTGGCAGACACAGGCCAGGCTCCTGCCCTCGGGAGCTCACGTGGGCTAAGTGGAGGGAGATAGATAATAGATTCATAAACTCAGAAAAATACCATGTAATTTTTTTATCCTCGCCCGAGGGCATGCTCACTGATTTAAAAGAGAGGAGAAGGGAGGGAGAGAGAGGAAGAGAAACATCGGTGCAAGAGAGAAACATTGATCTACTGCCTCTCACACGTGCCCTGAACACTGGGGACTGAACCTGCAACCTAGGCATGCTCCCTGACCAGAATCAAACCTGCAACCCTTTGGTTTACCAGACGCTGTCCCAACCAACTGAGCCAGTCACACTAGCTAGGGCTATGTCATGTAATTTCTGACAGTGATAATACTTTAATGAAATATAAACAGGGTAAGGAGATAGAAAATGAATAGGCGGGAAGACCCCTTGTAAGAAGGTATCTGAGCAGAGACCTAAGGCCCAGAAACAATGCATGGAATAGTGTTCCAGGCACTGCTCCTTGGGAAGGACATTCCAGGCAAGGCTGGTGCCTTAAGCTGAATGTAGGGGGGAAAGTAGTGGAGGCTGAGATTGGAAAAGTTGGCAGAGGTCAGGGCATGTGTGCTCTGTCTGCTATGATAAGTCTTTGATTGCTTTGTTTACCATCTCCACCCAGTTCCAAAAAGAGAATTTCATCCATTCATTTGGCAGTTATTTACTGAGCACACACCATATATCGGATCGAGTTCTGGGCTTCAAAGTTGTGACCTTTGTCATCACATGAGGGGTAAGGAAATAACAAGAACAACCAGAGCAAAAGTTTAATGAAGAACATCTCAGAAGAGAGGGGATGATAGTACCAACTATGAATAATATAATAAGAATACAAATTACAAATAGTTTTGCTGATTAATTAATATTAATGCTGTATACTAGGTGTTATTCATGTATTTTTTTCACAATGGATCAATGTCTTGTGTACTGTCATTACTATTCCCTGTAAATGAGGAAACAGAAGTCAGAAAAGCAAAGTATGAATACCATAGGCCAGAGGTGACTTAGGGGAAAAACCAGGATTTGAACCTAGGTTTGTCTAAGTCTAAAGCACCAAGTTCAGAGGAAGGAGCTGCTGTGCAAATAAAGTTTGCCTAAGTCAATACTTACAACTGCTGCTTCTAGAAATGAGATAATTTATCTACCAGACTTGGGTCTGCCTGGTGTCAGATATGTATTCCAGAGTTAAGCATGATTCTATTAAGATGGGTATTAAGATCTTTAAAGACAATTCCAAAGGACCGTAAGGAGAACAGCCCACATATATGTTGTAATCTGTAGTAATGGTGTTCTATGTGTTTGTTCCTCCTTTATTCCTGTTTCCTTGGCTGTATCATAGCTGCCATTAGGGCAAAAACCACATCCATCTATTCACTACTGTGTCTCTGGAACCTAGTGTGGCGCCTGCAACGCAGTAGGAGCTCAATTAATATCAGCTGAATGAATGAATTAATTAAACTTCACTTTATTTCTTTCCAAGGCCACGTACCACTTCAGACAGCATGCAGAGATGGTGGAGAGTATAATAAACATCAGCGGTATTTTACAATTCAAGGCTGACCCATACTGACCCTTTATTTAATTAAATCTTTCACTTGTGAATGAATCATTTCTTCCATTAATTAAAATAGGATACACATATGTCTTTGTAAAGTATGTGTCAAAAGAAAGCATTCCACCTAAAATACACAGGAGGCGCTGACCACCGTGTTGAGTCATCCATCATAATTTGCAAAAAAAGATCAGCTTTGGAATTAGAACTAGCACAGTCATCTCTTATGACCTCAGAAATATTTGCAGGTTCTCAACCAATCCGTCAGCCCTTGTGTTAATGTAAAGAACCATGCATAGCGTGAAGCCATAAGAGAAACATTTATTTTGGAGGGCAGAGCACGTGGCCCCAGCACTCCAGGAATGCCAGCATATCGAATCACTGCTTGGAGCCCATGCTCTAGGGCGACTTGTCTCTCGATGGTGAGGGCTGGAAGGTGGCCAGGATTGCACGGTGGCCAGGCTCAGCACTTGCTCCTCTAGAAGCCAAAGTGATCCTTGCATAAAACTGATGGTGCTGTTGAAGTGGCAAAAGCAAGTTTGTATTTCCATTCACCCTGCAGCTCCCCCCGGGAGAAATGGGATGCAAAAATCCAGTCGCAATCATTAGCTCTAGAAAATGGGGAGCATATCCAGCCATTGTTCAAAATAGTTTGCCTCAGAGTCAGCTGTGCACTACCCAAGCGCTGGAGGCCTTGATTAAGTACCTTAACGTGTTTGAAAATCACCACTGGGGATTCTGTAGGTAAGATAAAAAGGAAGGAGGGATACAACATTGAGTAACTGTTTAAGAGTGCCTCAGGTGCTCTAAAACAAGATTTCAATATCCTGCAAGATTTCAAATGCAGCAATTTTTATTTTTTGACAGTAAAATATCAGTAGTTGCCAGACTAGAGGGAAAGATGAATAGGCGAAGCACAGACCACTTTTAGGGCAGTGAAACTACTCTGTGTGATACTATATGGTGGAGACACATCGTTATGAATTTGTCCAAAACCCACAGAATGTACAACACCAAGAGTGAACCCTAATGGAAACTATGGACTCTGAATGATAATGATATAATGATAACGATAATGTAGGCTCATCAGTTACAACAAATATATCACTCTGGTGGAGGACATTGATAATGAGGCGGGCTATGCATGTGTGGGGGCAGGGGGCATATGGAAAATCTCTCTACTTTCTGCTCAATATGGTTGTGATTGCAAAAAGGCTTTAAAAGTGGTCTACTTTTTTTTTTAATTAAAAAAAGCACTCCACAGCTAATACGACATGCAGCAGTAAGAGACAAAGTTTTTCCTCTAATGTCAATAATGAGACAGGAGGCCTATTTTTGCCACTTCTAATAAACATAGTACTAAACATTCAAGCCAGAACAATGAAGCAAGAAAAAGAAAAAAGATATCCAAATTGGTCAAATGCAGCAATTAAAAAAACAAAACAAAACTGTAAAGACTATCCTCTCAGTGAAGTGTCAGGCTCTTTGGGAGCAGGAATGATAAACACTCCGCCTGCACGTTTGGGAGGTTGTTTCAGAAGAGGCCAAGTGATTGCTAAACCAGTCGTGGCAACGGAATGTGTTTTATTACCGTACCTTTATGTGAATGCTAACTGCTCTTTTATTTTTCCTTCACATGAATACAGTAAGGCAGCCACAAGGACATTGTAGGAACTATAAGGACCTTGGATATCATCAGGGCTCTTTGCAATGGTGAAACAGAGGCCCTCCAAAGTGAAGTGACTTGTCCAAGGCCATAGGTCAGGCTAAGGGCAGAGCTGGGACTCCAAGCTGTCTCCTGACTCATAGTCCTGGGCTCTTTCCCCTGCTGCTTTTACATAGGGCTGAGTCACGGATGATTTGTTCCCCCAGCACAGCACTAGGTACACTGCCAGTAGATGGATAGATGTGTTCATTCCAGCAGAATTAGAAATCCAAATCCCTCAAATACTCAGGAATATATCAATAGCTTTTGTTAGACTTCAAGTCCAAGTTATTTGAATCATTGCAGAGGTTGGACTTGTTACTATTATGTATCTTTACATTTCTAGGTACTTTTCTCTTGCTTTTAACACTGTTCTGATACTCATTGGCTTATTTCCAGGGCCAAGATACACGTGACTGAGAAAAAGGGGCATGTAAGAGGTTTAACGTGTGGCAGAGATGAACAACAGCGCTGGGGAGTTGACTGTTTCCGTGGCATAGCGCAGTGATAAAGAGCACGGGCGCCAGAGGCTAGCAGCCCTGGATTCAAAGGCTGTTGGTAACGCTAGGAAGGTGTCTAGTCTGAGACCTCCAATCTTGGGCTTTTTAGATCACCAAACCTCAGTGTTCTGCTCTGTAAAATGGGAATGACTGTGCCTCCCTTTTAGGATTGTCATGAGTGTAAACTGAAAATTCTTATATTACTCTTGGAGGTCCCATTTATTTATATGTGCAGTTTAATGGTATACATACATATCCAAAAAGTAATGGTAGAGTGTGAGCAATGAAAAAATTAGACTATGGAATTGGCTTTTTATTGAGTGAAGTCCTAACAATAGGTCATTTTCAAGCAAAGAACACCCCTATGCTGTGTGCTGATGCTGTATCCTCTCTCCCTGCCCCCAGCCTGACAGCCCCCCAGTTTAGAGGCCCACTGCCCCTTGTCTGCAAGGTTGTAATAGCCTCCTCTTGGCTGTCCTGCCTCTTTCACCTTTTCTCTATCCCCATCCTACTTATTCTTGAGTAATTTTTTTAAAGCACGTATTGGCCATATTTTGCAGTAGCTTCAAAGCCTTCCATGAGTCCTGTGGCTGACAGGATAAAGCAGTACAGTCTGGTTCCAACCCGCCATTACAGCTCGTTCCCACCAGCACCATCCCCACACCCCATGTTCTAACCAAACAGGACTCCTCGCTGTTCCCTCAACACCCCCACATACTTAGGCACCTCTGTGCATTTGCTCATGATGTGTTCTTGGCCTGAAATCTTCTTTTCCCACTTCATCACCTACTAAAATCCCAGCCATCCGTCAAGGCCCAGCTACAATTTCCCCTCTTCAATTAAGCCTTTCCTTACTCCATCCCCTCTTGGCAAAATTAATTACTCCTTGCTCTGTGTGCGATGCTCCTTCATTCTTATCTCACAAATAGCACTTACCACATCAAATTATGGTTTGTTGTGTGTGCGGCTATCCCCAGCTAAACCTGGATTAGCAAACAATCAAAACTATTTCTTCTTTCCAAACCTATGGCTCTGTTCCCCACTAAGATTAAATGCTTCTAGAATTGTTTTTATTTTTTTATTTTTCCACGAGTCTGTCTTTTTTTCTTTTTTTTTTGCTTGTTAGTTCAGTTTGTTCATTAGATTCCACATATGAGTGAAATCATATTGTGTTTGTCTTTCTCTGCCTGGCTTATTTCACTTAGCATAATGTTCTCCAGGTCCATCCGTAGTGTTGCAAAGGGAAAATTTTCTTCTTTTTCACTAAAATTGTTTTCAACCAGTGCTCTGGGCCGTCCCTCTAAATCCATCAGGGTTGACACCAGAGTGAAACATAATTCCCATCAATAGTTAACTATGACTGCCATGAGATAGGACCACATGTTACCTTTCTACATCCAGTACCTAATGCAACATCTAGTACTTAATAAATGCTTGTTAAATACATGAAGGCAAAGTTCAGTAGCACTAAACTATGAGCTGTGGATGTTAAGTAGCAATGCTGGGCACTGACAGTACCGAGTCAGGCCCAGGGTGTTAAAATACTTGATGTCACACTTCAGATCCTAGACCTGGGATATGGAAATGTAAACTCTGATTGTAAAAGGAGTTCAGATTTGGGAAATAGTTGCAAAGTAACTCAGAACACACAGTAACACATACACACAAATAGGCCTGCTTGGTGGAAAATGTACCTCCCATACACAAGGAACTTTTAATGATATGGAACATCATTCATGTGGTAAGATGTTTATCTTCTTCCTTCTTCACCAAACATTTTCAAGTAAGTTTTTGCATCCAGTTTTATAGGAAAAATATATCTAGTTTTCTAGTGTAAGTTAATAGGACTATAAGATTCATTTTATAGAAATGACCATTACTACTATTTTTAAAAATAGTAAACATTTCTTGCGTCCTCACTATGTATCAGGCACTGTTTTAGCTGCTTGATACGTATTATCTCATTTGCTTCACAAAACAGTACTATGAGCTTGGTACCATGATTATCTCCATTTGCAGATGAGGAAATTGAGTCTCAGAGAGGTTAAGTAAACTGCCTAACATTTCATTTCTAGTAAATATCTAGAAGTGAGATTCAAGGAAAGATATGCCCCAATTTAGAGAGCATACTCTTAATCATCTTATAATATCTCATGACAATTCACAGGGCATCCTGCATTACTCAGCTTTTTCACAATAATGCTGTTAACAACTACCTCAAAACTCGGTGGCTTAAAACAAGCATTTATTTTCATGCACAAAGGTCTGCAGATTACCTGTGATCTGACTGAGTTAGACTGAACTCAGCTGGGAGGGTGTGTATGTTCAGTTTACATTTGCTTCCTGTTTGTTTATTTTGGAGCCTAGGCGAAAGGGTCAGTGCTCCTCGGGAATCTTCTGGCTGGCCACCAGTGCACAAGATCAAACCTGACCCGAGAAAGTTCGTTAAGATCCATGTCATGCTCACAGACATTTTGTTGGCCAAAGCAAGTTGCATGGCCAAACTCATCAATGGGAGAGGAAGGCAAAGGCCCATGATGGGATGTGGAGGGGAATAAATATTTACTAAATAATAATATGAAGCATTACAAAGTTTGCTTGTTTGTTTATTTATGTAAAAGTCTGGGATATGTAGCCCTTTGCATTTAGGCAGGTATTATTTCATTTTTGCCCCTGTGCAAAGGTGCACAATTCCAGAGCTGCCACTGAAGATTTCAGCCCTCATGTAGTTCCAGGCTGAGTCCTAAAATGCTGACTATTGAGCTTTTTAGAATGGTACCATTGTTGGCAGATTGCAAATCCACACTATTCTTCACTGAAGTCATGGCCAGGTTCATAAAGGTGTTTATATTTTTAAAAAACCCTGCAGTAAAATTTGATTTCCTCAAGAGCAGTGTATTTTCAGAAACCCAGAAGTTCTTGTGAACAACTCTTATAAAGAATCACAGAACGAGATCATAGCACTTTAAAGCCCCGTTCGAGGGCACTTAGTTCAACCTCTGTGTTTTACAGATGAGGAAACAAATAGTTTCAGTTTCAAACTTTCAATTACTGCATACAGTGGGCTAAGTGTTTTTCTCAGGCAATAAATGCAATTAGAAAAAAATCCGGGGCAACCTTTACATGTCTTACTGTAATTCTGTAATGGGGACCTCTGTTCGGTTTATTTTATGAGAATCCTCATATGACCTGCTAACTTTATTACTATAACCAACTTCCCCAATTGCCTCTGAAAAACAAAAATTAAGGCTTTCCATTTCTCTGTATGATCGTGGGGATCTTCTGCTCGTAGAGCCAGCAGAATAAGCTGAGAGACAGCTGGTCACCTGCTCCAGTATCCTGAGGACATCTAGGGGTGTTTACCACAAGGGAGAGAGAAAGAGCCACCAAGCCCAGCTTCCCAGAAAGGGATATACAAGTATCTTTCTAGGCTAAACACTTTCAATATGTAGCTAATATTGTTCCCTATTAGATCAACTGAGATTTAGAATGGAGAGTACCCTGAAGTGAGGGTAGGAGCAAAGATTGGAAACACCTAAGTTGAAAAGTACAGTTCATTGACTATCAGCTATGCACCAGGCCTGGTGCTAGGTGCTAGGGTCATAATGTGAACAAGGAGCAACAAGACCATGTATTCATGATGCTCCCAAGTCTAGCCCAGACATGTAGCTAAGTGTTATCAAAGCAGAAAGTACAGGATGTCACGGGAGTGTCACATGCAGGATTTAACCTAGTGTGTGGGGGGCAGGGCCAAGGGGTAGTTAGAGAAAGTCCCCCTGGGAGGCTGAGGGAGCAAGCTTTCCAGGCAGAGGAAAGAGCATGTCCAAAGGCCCAATGGAACTGAGAAATGGCCAAGGAAGCCAAAGCTAAGCAAGGGAGGGGAGACTCATCTGAGAAAGGACACTCATCTGAGAAAGGACAGGTAGCCAGGGTCCAGTCCGGAGGGGGGCTCATAGGCTTTGAGTGGAGTTGTGGGCTTTACTCAAAGGCAAAGAGAAGACATTGAATATTTTGAAGTACGGGGATGACATAAATATTGGATTTGCATTTTTAGAAAGAATGGTGTGGCTGTTTCTACTGTCAAAAATAAGTTGGAGAGAGGGGGGCAAAGAATTGGGGAATGTAAGAAAATTACATGGAGAACAAAATAAGAATCTCGTGCTGGTGAATAATCCAAATATTCAGCTCAGACTGTAGATTATTCAGAGGGGACGGTTGAGTGGAGTGTGCATGTGCGTGTTTGTAGATTACAGAAAGCATACTGAAGCCTTGTTTTCCTCCCTAATCTCACCTAGAATTTCCAGAGAGCCCAGGAGTAGGATCACTCCTTTGGGGGTTGAACATGTTTCCAGAACATGTTGTTTAAAAGACAAAAATGGTTCTGGAGTTAAAGCTGGCAAACTGGACACACACGTATATTTAGCCCCCTTCCTTCCTGAAGCCCACGAACACAAAAACAGAGGTGGAAAAGGTGAAAACAGCAGAAATGCTGTGAAAGGCTGCTGACTGACCTAGCCTACCGAATCAATAAAGCTGCACGCAAAGCCTGCAACAGGCAACTCCAGGTGGAGATCAGGGCGATGCATCTACAAGGGGAGAACACGAAACACTGTCAACAAACTGTGAGAAGCTAGGGGAGAGGGAGCCCGCAGAAGGAGCCCGCCCTGCTGACACCTTGCTCTTAACTTCCAGTCTCCAGAACAGTGAGACAATACATCCTTAGAGTCCAACCCAACAAGTCTGTGCAGCAGCCCTAGGAAACTAGTACACATGGTACGCGATGGCTTGTTTCTGTGCACTCCATGAAGGGAAGGGCCAAGTCTCTGAATCTTCCTCTGAAGGAAGGAGGAAAGGAAGGGAGGAAAGAAAAGGGGGGTTGGGGGAGAAGAGGGTAAGGGACAAGATGTGCCTGAATCTATCTTAACCCCAGCTGGAAAAGCTGTCTTTGAGCAAGAGGGGTTATACCTCTGGTTTAATTCTTTTATAATTGGAACATATTTATGTATTATGCTTATAGTTGAAAAATAAATAAATGGCAACATGTACACATAGCAAAGAAAAATGTAAAGAAAATTCTTCTACCTCAATCCTTCTAAAGGGAAAGATAACTAATTGGTAACATCAAGGTTAATAAAGGATATTGGGGTTAATGAAAAATTTAAAAATATTGTGTTTAAATTTGTTTGCTCAGCGTTGATCCCAACAAAGCAGGCTGAGCACACTGGGGCAGGCAGAAGTCTTACTTCTCCCTTGGAACTTACAGAGCCAGGCAGACAGGGACCCAGGGCAGTCCTTCTTGAACTTGCTTGGTAACATTTAGAAAATTTTCCACAGATTGGTCCTGGATGGATGTAGGCAATAAGGTAATAGCTACCACTTCCACCCTGTTGTTCAGGCTCCAGTACATGATACATAAACCACACGCAGCCTCTCTGTGGTTCAGAAGGTTAAAAGTTATTAACTGAAATCAATTGAAATGAAAAGAGTCACATCTGCCATAGTCCACAATTCACTTCTCCAGACAGCTTTGGCCTGCACTGCAGGGGACCGACACACACACATACACACACACACACACACTCACTCACTAACACAGTAACCCTGGGGGAGAGCAGAGGCAGCTGCAGAAGCCAAAAACCTCCCCAGTCCTAATTAAACCCTCCAAGTTTCCAGGCAACACAGCCAAGGAGGAAAATCATTTCTAAGCTGAAGACCCCCAGCCCCTGCCCCGGCAAAGGAAACGGGTCATTTGGTTTAATCAGCCCACGTGCACATTCTCTCTCCCCAGGTTGCCAAGATGGGGCCTGTACCTAGCAGAGGTATTTGTGTAATCAAAGCTTCTGGAACTTTCCCTGCCAAGGCTACCAATGTGAATAGGCTCCTGAGGTAAAAATGTTCCCCCCGCTGGGGACGGCGCCCTTGAAGTCTACATCAAAATCAAGCCAGGGTCACAGCTGTCGCGGCACCCCGCAGCGGAAAACTTGCAAGAGATCCTAGCCTGTACTGCTGCTTTGCCTCAGGTCTACAGGAAACGACCCAGTTGTGTGTGTGTGTGTGTGTGTGTGTGTGTGAGAGAGAGAGAGAGAGAGAGAGAGAGAGAGAGAGAGAGAGAGAGAGGGAGAGAGAGAGGGAGAGGGAGAGGGAGAGGGAGAGGGAGAGGGAGAGAGGGAGAGAGAGAGAGAGAGAGAGAGGGAGGGGGGAGAGAGAGAGAGGGGGGAGGAGAGAGAGCGAGAGAGCGAGAGAGCGAGAGCGAGAGCGAGAGAGAGAGAGAGAATATGCTTGAAAAAGCCAACCCTACTAACGAGTACTCTGGGGTGGAAAGACAAAGCTGCTCCAAACCTTGCCCCCTCACCACGGCAACCCCACCCCATCACGCTCACTCATCTCTGCCCGGCCCGTCGGGGGATCTCCGGGGTTGACTGAGAGCCACTAGGTGGCAGCAGATTAACTCTTCAAATGCCAGCAGGAGCTCAGAGCAGTGAGGAGTTGGGTCTGAAAACTTTGCATCCTATCCCTTCCCTCAAAGACAAGCAAAACTAAGTGGCTTTTTCTGTACTCAAAGATCCTTGGCTGGCATTGGAGAAAACCCTACGGAGGGGAAAGATTGCTGGTCGCCCATTCATGTGGTGGCCGAGGCAGGTGCAATTGTGTACCCTCCAGGTTCCATGACTTCAGTGACACTTGGTTCACTTGTGGTTCAGGGACTAAAAGATCCTTTGAGAAATTTATGCCCGTATTAAGTTCACTTCAAACAAGTACTAAAAACAGTAAGAAATGCATTCCCTTCTCCAGGGCAGTGCTGATGGATGGGTCCCTGCCCTTGAGGCATGTGGGGAAGACAGGTATTAAATGAGTAGTATCTTGCAGTTAACCACCTTGGCTGAAGTAAAGAAATGAGACTCAAATTTGTTTTGTGTAAAAGGGAAAGAAGTGAGTTAAGGGAAAATAAGTTTATGAAGATCAGTTTACATCAAGCTTCTCTAGCATGGGAAACCTTCTGTTTTTAGGGTGAACAAGGCCTAAAATGTGGAAGCAACCAGAGAGAAACTTTGCCAGCAGGGGTGAAAAATGCTGGCTGTTCAGGTGACAGGAAAACCAATCTTCCTCCTGGGTATTCCAGCCTCTGCAAAGCATCGCCCCACTCTGCCTATTAAACTTCTGCCACACATATAAAAATACTGCAGTGCTGACTGGAGTAGTGCGCCAGAAAAGGAGAAATTGATCTACTGTAGAAAGGGGAGAGGGAGCTACCAGCCACAGGAGGAATCAGCCCAGAAAGGGGAAGGGAGCCAGGGGTGAAAAGATAAGTGCTTTTGGAGTTGGGTTTAAGAGAGTTTGGAGGAATACACGGAGACGAAAGGAAGAAATTAGGGGGAGAGAGCCATAAATGTGTGACATATATGACTAAGGAGAAAGAGGGAAAGGTAATTTTCAGATGTTTTGCTGGACATGTGGGATTCTCTTTAATATGCTTCGTGAGAGCTCAGTAAAGAGGGGCACTGCCTTGCAATGATCTCTGTTTCTGGGACTGGGAGACCACTGAAGCCACAGGCAAGCCCCGGTGGAGCTCCAACCACCCTCCTCCCTCTGCTGCCTGTGCGGGTAGCAGGACAGTGTCCAGATTTCAGTTTCTTTCAGGAAAAGTCATCTTTGAATCTCCAGTAGGTTACACAAAACTTAAGTACTTATTATGATGATCCAACTTTTTATTCTTGAATGGGCAACCTGGGGGGTTAGATTTTACTCTGCAATTTCATCAGAAGGACAGGAAGCATGACAGCAAGAGAACTCTCTGATCATCAAGCACTTTTGGATGGTAATATTGTGTTTTTTGTGTTTCTGTATCATCCATCATACTCGTGCTGGGTACGTGGCAGGGCTAATAAGTAAGTGTTTGATGGAGTTGGGGCTCACAGTGGCCCATTAGCTTAGCTTCTTATTTGAGACAAGAATGGTTGTCTTTGAGAACACTATATGAGTTAGGTCCTGGGGTCCTGATCATGCTTTCATGCCTTTGTACATCTTTTCCCTCTGCCAGATTCTCCTCACCTCTACCTAGCCCTTTACCACCCAACCAGGGTGGTCTGCTAAGCAAAAGCCCGCCCTAACGTGAAAACTGTTGACATGTCTCAGCCTCTGTGAAACCTGTCCTGACCGCTTACCCACATCCCCCTGATGTAAAACTCATGCCCGGGGACCACAACATTGTTTTCCTATTTACCGTCCTAATAAGAGTGAAGACACAAATGATTGTTGTATCTTCAGAGCCCAGCACAGTGCCTGGGGCACAACTGATGCTCAATTAATGATTGGACAAAGAGCTGTCACACATGACTATCTTGTCATTCCACGCTGAGAAAGCCCGGCTTTTCAAAGGCCATCATTTTCTGAGCACTTAACCTAGAACTTTAACTTCAGTAGGTGCTAGGGAATTCAATCAATTACTTATCCCTCTAATTATAATATCTATATCCTATTCTCCAATTGGCGGTCTCAGGACAAAACTCACTCAAATTCAGAGCAAGTGGAGGAAAATGTTCCAATAAGACAACTTTCTGACCAACAAAGCGGTAAGAAAATGGTTCCCAAAGCCTCTAGCAATAGAGGTTATTGTGCCTATTCTTCTGTTTGTCACAGGCAACCATTCTTTAAAAAAAAAAAAATAAAAGTACTCCATGCTCATTAAAAAATTTTGCAAAATAGAGAATAACAGAAAAGAACAAAACAGTTTTCAGTCAGAGTCTCACTGTGTAAATAGCGAGTCTGTAACATTTTGGGGTATGAATTACTCTCTTGCTTATGGAATTTAATAAAAACCAGACGACAGCTCGTGCTGTGTGCTGAAATCAGAGCCAGCTTGCACTGCACACACGTCGGTGGACTTCCTGGTTGGTTGCTGCAGGGCACACGTAGGGAGCGCCTGCAGGCACACCCGGGGAAACTGCACTGGGCGGGGGGCCTTGAGTTATCGGAAAGGGTGCATTAGCACGGTTGGGCGCCTTTGCTTGATTCTGTGGAGCTTTGTGCGTTGCCAACCACTTTTCTGTTCTCTTCAAATCACCTGAAGTCACAACAAGCCTTGGGCTGCAATTTCTTCAGCTCCCATTCATTCAATTACTGGTCAGTCCTTTTTGGTGCAGCGATGGTCATGAGGCCCTTCATAAAAATCAGAGGACCTCCCGACAGGCCCAGGACCTTTGCCACTGGTCTCCTTGACTGAACTAAACCTGAGCTGCCCTAATACTTGAAGTCTAGCATCCAGCAAGACATTCTGCTTCGGACCCTTAGCGGCAACCCCAGCACTGTCACTTGTTGTGTGATGGGACAAACAGCTCACTAGAGTTGAAAGACCATGGCAGACACCTTATTGAAGTAAATGAACAGAGGCAGCGCTCAGCTTGCGGAGAGCGGGCCATCAGGAAGCCTTGTCGAAGAGCTGGCACTCCCTCATCTTCGTGGAATGACCAGCCTGAGAAGAGCATACATTGACTTCTGAACGCTGGAGTGGATTTTCAAACGTGCGTATGTATTTGTTTTATTTAATGTAGAAAGAATTTCTGGGCTCAGAGTAACGGTAATGAATCAGCACTGTGACCACACAAGGTTTGTTTATTTATTTATTTATTCATGTATTTGTTTGGCCAGGCACCGAGTGAGCTGCTGCGGCCGTGAAGACACACGTGACAGCCCAGCTGGGGGGACAGCCACGACAACCTCGTCCTTCGCCAACCACAGTGCTTGGCATTGTGCTACGTGTTTTTCAAAAATTAACACATTTAATTTTGACAAAGTGCGAATTAGTATTTCTTGTCATTTTACATCAAGAGAAACTAAGGCTCAAGGAGCTATTTACTTTTCTAACTGACATTGCTGGAATTTTGAACAAAGACTCAAACCCACATCTAAGTCAGCTCATGGAAAAGCGGTTCAGTGTAGTGGGTGGGGCTTAGGTAGCCCTCCTTGTGGTTGACTCTGCCTTGCCCTGGAGTCAGCCTTGACTTAGGGGGACACCTCCACAGAGAAGCTGTTCTCCAAGTCAGCTACAGCAGAGCTGCCTCGCAGTCGGGTGGGACTCTTCCTCTGCATTCAGACATCTAGATTTCAAGGAGGTGTTTAAATTCTCTCTGTCCTTCCAGCTAAGCTTCAGTCTTACCTGCTCCTTCCCTGACTGTGCAAAGGAGGAAATGGTGGAATGTATTTGCTGCGTATGTAGATTCAGGTGGACTTGTCCTTCTACCAGTGGTGTGGCCTCAGGTACAAGGTTTGGCAATTTTGAGCCTTGATTATTTTGAGCCATTTTGGTTTCTGATCCATACAATGGCACAATAACTACCTTACAGGGTTATGATAATATTTCTTAAAATATAAGAAATTGTGGCTCTATACACAGCACATGAAACATTTCAACTCTCCAAAAACATTAGATTTTGTCCCTTCAATACTTTCTAAGTTCCACTAGCACAGACTTACATGGTCAGCACTGGTCCATGTCCTAACATACTCCCTGTTTTTTCTGTGTGTTAATCTTTATCCCCCCAATTCCTTCCCCTCCCTTACAAATTGGCCTTAAGTTCTTTGAAGGAAAAGACTATGTCACATATTAACACCTTTTAGGGTGTGTAGCCCATAATGAATGTTAAAAAGCAAAAACTTGATTGACTGATTGATTGCTTCTGTCTGTTGACATCATATTCTGACTGCTAAGTGGTATACTGGAGCCAGCTCATACTGGCTTGTGAGAATTATGTTAAATTTTCAGAAAATTTGTGAGCTGGCTGTGAAACTATGGGTAGCTTAAATTTTGCTGTAGTAGGAGTATTTACACCACAGAAATTGGCAAGCACTACAAACCAGGGCTTTACTCCCTTCCCACCCCCAACACACACACACAGAGCCAGTTGTGTGCTAGCTTTCTTGATAGTCTAATTTCTGGTGCATCATCATTTGCAAGAAAATTCCAGATAATAGGGTGATTTCACCAAAGCAGAAGCCTGAAGAGCAGGGGTGTCCAACCTGCGGCCTGCGGACTGCACATGTCCCTGGATGGCTGTGAATGCAGCCCAACACAAAATTGCAAATTTATTCAAAACATTATGAGATTTTTTTTTTGTGATTATGTGTCATAATGTATTTAATGTGTGGCCCAACAAAACTCTTCTAGTGTGGCCCAGAGACATCAAAAGGTTAGATACCCCTGCTAGTGTATCTTAAGACTCCTTATAGTGATAACAGGATTTCTAGCCTTACAATTAGAAATTTAAAGATCTCACTTAGTTTAACCTCCCTTCTAATGTAGAAGTATCTTCTTTGACATTCCTGGTGAATGTCTATCTGGTCTCTACAGAACACCCTTAAGGATAAGGAGTTCATTTATTATCTTCCAGGCAGGCTTTCCCATAGAGAACTCAAAGATTATTCCGAAATTCTTCTTCATAATGATCTGTTCCTACTTTTTCTGTAACTTCCACAGATTTTTCTTGGATCTGCTTGTTTTTTGTAGCAAAGCAGAATGTCCACACACTCCCCAACTGACAGCACTGAGCACAGCTATCATGCCCCTCTCAGCTCCTCTTTGTCAGGCTTTCGTTTTCCAACCATTAAGGCCCCCTCACCATTGTGGTTATCCAGAACAGAACAGAATATTCCATATTTAGCTAGTTCAGTGCAGTGAAGGAGATTGCTACTTCCTTATGGTATTTTCCTACAGGCATGTTACACATTCAGTTTGTGTTGTACTTAAAAATTAATTCCTTCCATTGGCATCATTTTCAAGTTGAGCCACCTTATTGCTATACTTAATTCATTTTATGAACTCAGCACTTGACATTATGGTGTTTATATGTCATGTTTTCATTATAATGCATTATTTTTTGAGTACTGATTTTGGTATCCATCATATTAATTTAATTAATATTTTAGTTTTGTGACCTAAACTATAGGCTTTTCTAAAGATAGATTTTTAAGGCTCAATAAAAATATTCAACCAGTTGTAGTGTTACTTGGTTACTATTATCCAATACATTATTTGTCCAATGGGAGGAATTTTGTCACTACCACTTAATCAAAAATGGTGGTGAATTTGATGTCATCTGGCTTGTTTTTTAAATTACATTTTATTGATTATGCTATTACAATTTTTCCCCTTAGCCTCTCTCTACCCAAGACCCCTACTCCCTCAGACCATCCCCAAACCATTGTACATGTCCATGGCCATGTAAGTTATTTGGATACTCCATTTCCTATACTTCATTTTACATCCCCTTGGCTATTATGTAACTACCTATTTGTACTCCTTAATTTCTTCACCTCTTCACCCATTCCCCCACATGCCCCCTCATTTGGGAACAATCAAAACACTTTCTGTATCCACGATTCTGTCTCTGTTCTTCTTGTTTGCTTAGTTTGTTTCTAAGTTTCAATGTTGATAGATATGTATCTATTGCCATTTTATTGTTCAAGTTTTGATCTTTTTATTAAATAATTCCCTTTAACATTTCATATAATAATGGTTTAGTGATGATGAACTCCTTTAGTCTTTTCTTGTCTGGGAAGCTATTTATCTGCCCTTCAATTCTTTTTTTAAAAATATATTTTATTGATTATACTATTATAGTTGTCCCATTTCTCCCCCATCATTCCCCTCCACCCTGCACACCCTCTCTAACCCATATTCCCCCGCTTTAGTTCATGTCCATGTGTCATAAGTTCTTTAGCTTCTACATTTCCCACACTATTCTTGCCTTCCCCGTCTATTTTCTACCCACCGTCTATGCTACTTATTCTCTGTACCTTTTCCCCTTCTCTCCTCCTCCCATGCCCCTGTTGCTAACCCTCCATATGATCTTCATTTCTGTGGTTCTGTTCCTGTTCCAGCTGTTTGCTTAGTTCCCTTTTGTTTTAGGTGTGGTTCTTAATAGCTGTGAGTTTGCTGTCTTTTTACTGTCCTATTTTTTATCTTCTTTTTCTTAGATAAGTCCCTTTAACATTTCATAGAATAAGGGCTTGGTGATGATGAACTCCTTGAACTTGACCTTATCTGAGAAGCACTTTATCTTCCCTTCCATTCTAAATGACAGCTTTGCTGGGTAGAGCAATTTTGGATGTAGGTCCCTGCCTTTCATGACTTGGAATACTTCTTTCCAGCCCCTTCTTGCCTGGAAGGTCTCTTTTGAGAAATCAGCTGACAGTCTGATGGGAACTCCTTTGTAGGTGACTGTCCCCTTATCCCTTGCTGCTTCTAGAATTCTCTCCTTCATTTTCATCTTGGCTAATGTAATTATGATGTGCGTTGGTGTGTTCCTCCTTGGGTCCAACTTCTTTGGGACTCTCTGAGCTTCCTGGATGTCCTGGTAGTCTATTTCCTTTGCCAGATTGGGGAAGTTCTCCTTTATTATTTGTTCAAATAAGTTTTCCACTTGTTGCTCTTCCTCTTCCCCTCTGGGACCCCTATAATTTGGATGTTGGGACGTTTAACGATGTCCCAGAGGTTCCTAAGCCTCTCCTCATTTTTTTGAATTCTTGTTTCTTCCTTGTTTTCTATTTGGTTATTTGTTTCTTCCTTCTGGTCCACTCCATTGATTTGAGTCCCAGTCTTCCTCCCATCTCTATTGGTTACCCATGCGTCTTCCTTCATTTCATGTATTGTAGTCTGCATTTTTTCATCTAATTTGTGAGCAAAATCAACCAATTCTGTGAGCATCCTGATAACCAGGGCTTTGAATTGTGTATCTGATAGGTTGGCTATCTCTTCATGGCTTAGAAGAATTGGCTCTGGGGCTTTGATTTGTTCTGTGGTTTGAGCCATTTTTGGTTGTTTTTTGTGTTTGTTTTTGGTCTGGTCGAAGCTGTTATGTAGTGAGGGGTGGAGCTTTAGGTGTTCCCCAGTGTGGGGCAGCCTAGTTGCTGAGTTGTGATGCTGTATGTGGGGGCGGGGTCCGAGAGGGAAGAATGGGGCCTGCTCTGCTCTCTCCTGGATTCCAGTCCCTTCTGCCACTTCCTCTTTGCCTGGACTGTCTGCGAGCGTGAATGTGGGACCACCTGGTTAGCCAGCCACCTTTTGCGGCCTCACTCGGTCTACACCGTTGCCCCCTATGCCGGGGGTCCACCAGCTGCCGCCTGTGGGCCTGGGGATCACCAGCCGCCACCTGTGCACCTGGGAACTGCCAGCCGCTGCTGCCTGCATTCCTGGGTCCGCACCTCCACTTTTTTCCTGCCATGACTCCGCCCCTCTTACCGATCTGGATGAATGGTTGTTGGACTTCCGTACAGTTCAATTTTCTATCAGCTCTGGTTGTTTTCTTGTTTCTAAATATTTGTTGTCCTTAATTTTGGTTGTGAGAGGAGGCACAGTGTGTCCGCCTACGCCTCCATCTTGGCCAGAAGTCCTGCCCTTCAATTCTAAATGATAGCTTTGCTGGGTAGAACAATCTTGGCAGTAGGTCCGGGCTTTTCATGACTTTGAGTATTTCTTGCCACTCCCTTCTAGCCTGCAAAGTTTCTTTTCAAAAATGAGCTGACAGTCTTATGGGAACTCCCTGTAGGTAACTAACTTCTTTTCTCTTGCTGATTTTTAAAAATATTTTATTTATTTATTTATTTTGGGAGAGAGGGGAAGAGAGGGACAAAGAGAGGAAAAGAAACATCAGTGTGTGGTTGCCTCTCGAGCTCCCCCTACTGGGGACCTGGCCTGCAACCCAGGCATGTGCCCTGACTGGTTCACAGGCCAGCACTCAATCCACTGAGCCACACCAGCCAGGGCTCTCTTGCTGCCTTTAAGATTTTCTATCATTAACATTTGACATTATGATTATGATGTGTCTTGGAGTGGTTCTCTTTGTATCCATCTTGTTTGGGTCTCTCTGCAGCTCCTGGACTTGCATGTCTATTTCCTTCACCAAATTAGGGAAGTTTTCTTTTATTATTGTTTCAAATAGATTTATAATTTCTTCCTTTTTCTCTTCTCCTTCTGGTACCCCTATGAGGCAAGTGTTGGACCTCTAACGTTGTCCCAGAGGCTGTTTAAAATATCCTCATTTTTTTTTGGATTTTTTTCTTCTTTATGTCTGATTGGTTGTTTTTTACTTCCTTATATTCCAAATCATTGATTTGGTTCTCAGCTTCATCCACTCTACTGTTGTTTTCCTGTAAATTGCTTTTTATTTCAATTAGTGTATCTTTTGTTTCTGACTGGATCTTTTTTATGCTGCTGAGGTCCTCACTGAGTTCCTTGAGTATCCTTACAACCAGTGTTTTGAACTCTGCATCTGATAGATTGCTTATCTCCCTTTTATTTAGTTCTTTTTCTGGAGTTTTGATCTGTCCTTTCATTTGGGCCATGTTTCTTTTTCTCCTCGTTTTGGCGGCCTCTTTGTGTTTGTTTTTATGTATTAGGTAGAGCTGCTATGACTCCAAGACTCCCTGTCTTGGTAGTATGGCCTAACATAGTATATATCCTGGGGGATCCAGTAGCATAACCTCCCCTATTACCCAAGCTGAGTACTCAATGTGCGCTCATCATGTGGGCTCAGTACACCCTCCTCTTGTAGTTGAGACTTGATACCATTGGCAGATCAATAGGAGGAATTTACCCATGCCAATCAGCTGCAAGGACTGGCTGTGAACACTGACCACCAAACTTTACCCTCTGTGGAGGATTAGCTGTGCAGGGGCAGGGTGGTGGTGCTCCATCATGGTCTGTCACTGTCCACTGGAAGTGCTGGCCCTGGGTTTTCCCAGGTAGTTCAGGTCAAGGTCAGCCCCCACCTATGTTTTGTCTGGGGCCACCCTGCCTGAATTATAAAGCAATCTGAGATGGCTGCTACTTGTGCTGTGCTTGGAGATTCCCAGGTGAAGACAAGCTGTGAATTTAGGTTGGCTGCTGCTAGTGCTGGGCCAGGGGCCACTTAGCAAGAAGTATGAGATGTTGGGGGCTTACTGAGGCTGACTGTTGCTTGTTTAATAGGATTTAGGAAGTTGTTAAGCATGAACTGAGACCAGCCATTCATATGGAAAAGCAGCTTGGGGGACTTCTGGCCAAGATGGAGGCATAGGTAGACACACTGTGCCTCCTTGTACAACCAAAAGAAGGACAACAATAAATTTAAAAACAAAAACCAACCAGAATGGCCAGAAACTCAAACTGTATGGAAGTCTGACAACCAAGGAGTTAAAGTAGACACATTCATCCAGACTGGTAAGAGGGGCAGAGATGGGCAGCTGGGCAGAGAGGACTCATTACATGAGAGTACTCCTGGTGGACCAGGCAGTCCCACATTCACATGCAGATAAACTGGGAGGAACAACTTGGGAGCAAGACAGACCACACAACCCAGGGTTCCAGTGTGGGGAAATAAAGCGTCAAAGCCACATGAAAAAAACCTGTGGGGGTGGAGGTGGCAGTGGGAGAAACTCCCAGCCTCACAGGAGAGTTCATTGGAGAACCCACAGGATCCTAGAATGTACACGAACCCACCCACCTGGGAATCAGCACCAGAAGGGCCCAATTTGCTTGTGGCTGGTGGAGCAAGTGACTGAAAACTGGCAGAGAGCGGAGTGAGTGTCATTGTTCCCTCTCAGACCTCTCCCTCACATACAGTCTCACAACACAGCGATGTGAGTTGCCCCACCCTGGTGAACACCTAAGGCTCTGCCCCTTACTACTTAACAGCTGTGCTGAGACGACAAAAAAAAAAAAAAAAAAGAAAAAGAAAAAGAAAAAAAAAAGGCTCAAATGAAAGAACACATCAAAGCTCCAGAAAAAATACAGCAGAGTTCAAAACACTGGTAATCAGAATGCTCATAAAATTGGTTGAATATGGTCACAAATTAGATGAAAAAATGAAGGCTATCCTAAGTGAAATAAAGGAAAATGTACAGGGAACCGACAGTGATGGGAAGGAAACTGGGACGCAAATCAATGGTTTGGAGCAGAAGGAAGAAAGAAACATTCAACCAGAACAGAATGAAGAAATGAGAATTCAAAACAATAAGGAGAGGCTTAGGAACTTCCAGGACATCTTTAAACGTTCCAACATCCAAATCATAGGGGTGCCAGAAGAAGAAGAGGAAGAGCAAGAAATTGAAAACTTATTTGAACAAATAATGAAGGAGAACTTCCCCAATCTGGCAAAGGAAGTAGACTTCCGGGAAGTCCAGGAAGCTCAGAGAGTCCCAAAGAAGTTGGACCCAAGGAGAAACACACCAAGGCACATTATAATTACATTACCCAACATTGAAGATAAGGAGATAATCCTAGAAGCAGCAAGAGAAAAAGAGACAGTTACCTACAAAGGAGTTCCCAGAAGACTATCAGCTGATTTCTCAAAAGAAACTTTGCAGGCAAGAAGGGGCTGGAAAGAAGCATTGGAAGTCATTAAAGGCAAGGACCTACATCCAAGGTTACTCTACTCAGCAAAGTTATTTAGAATGGAAGGGCCAATAAAGTGCTTCTCAGATAAGGTCAAGTTGAAGGAGTTCATCATCACCAAGCCCTTATTATATGAAATGTTAAAGGGACTTATCTAAGAAAAAGAAGATACAAATATGAACAGTAAAATGACAACAAACTCACAATTATTAACAACCATAGCTAAAATAAAACAAAAACAAACTAAGCAAACAACTAGAATAAGAACAGAATCACAGAAATGGAGATCATATGGAGGGATATCAGCAGGGGAGTGAGAGGGGAGAGAGGGTGAAAAGTTACAGAGAATAAGTAGCATAAATGGTAGGTAGAAAATAGACAGATAGAGGTTAAGAATAGTATGGGAAATAGAAGCCAAAGAACTTATATGTATGATGCATGGACATGAACTAAAGTGGGGGAATGTGAGTGGGAGGGGGAGTGCAGGGTGGAGGGGAATAAAGGCGGGGAAATGGGATGACTATAATAGCACAATCAATAAAATATATTTAAAAAAAAAGAAAAAGAAAAGCAGCTTGGGTGGGATGGAGTCTCAGAGGATCTCCAGGGCAGGGCAAACAGTGTTAGCCAAGTTGATGGAGTCTCAGATATGGTACCAGCCTGCTTGTTCTGTGGCTCTGTTGGGGGAGGATTCAGAAAAGGGCAATGGCCTTCTCCCACCTTTCTGTCTGAGAGAAAGTTGTCCCCTTGCCTCAATTCCAGACACTTCAGTTTATCCCTGTATGTCACTGTTGCCTTTCAAGCTGCTGCCCTGGTGCCGGAGCTGAGTGAGTCTGAGTAAGTCCATGTGTGGATTCTTTAAGGGGAACTGCTTGGACGCCAGAAGTTTCTTCCACCAACTCAATCCTCACTGGTTTTCTCAGTCAGAAGATATGGGGGCTTATCTTCCTGGCATTGGTACCCTGGGCTGGAGGGCCTGGTGTGGGACTGGGACTCCTTGCTCCTGAGATATCCCTCCTGAATTTTTATCTACCACATGCAGATGTGGGACCAGCCCCATCTGCATCTGCGCCCCTCCTACCAGTCTGGATGGAGGTGGTTTCTTTAATTCTGTAGTTGTCAGACTTCTATTCAGCTCAATTTCCGATGGTCATTGATTTCTGATGGTTATTGTATATTTTTGTTGTAATTTTTATGTGGTTTTGCAAGGAGGTGAGCCATGTTCATGTATTCCACCATCTTGATTGTAAGTGGTTTGCCTTGTTTTTAGTAGACTCAGCCAATTTCTGTAATCATCTACTTGTTTTCTAATTTGCTTGTAAATTTTGGATTTAATAACTGAATCTCGAATTTTGTTCTGAGGAAAAAACCTACCAATCACCACTTTCTGACAGTTACCTCTTCCTGTTTGTTGAAAATCAGGATGACATTTTCTTAATACTTCTTTTTATTACTCTCCTGTTCACTTTGATGTCGCATGGATTCCCAGCGATGGGATTCTTGCAAGTCCTAGTCATTCTCTATTAAATAATTTGTCTGGTCCTTTAGTGCACTGTTGCCCAATAGAAACCTGATACAAACCACAATGGCAAGTCACTTATATAATTGAAAAATTTCTAATAATCACATTAAAAAGGTAAAAAAGAAACAGGTAAAATTAATTTTAACCTTATATCTCTTGATTATAATCATTTCAACCTATAATCTATACAAAGTTATTAATGAGATATTTTACATTTCTTATACTAAGTCTTCCAAATCTAGTGTGTATTTTACACAAACAGTAAATCTTAACATGTACTAGGGCTCAAAAGCCACATGTAGCTAACAGTTATATGAATCGTGGAGGTATAGACTTATACTGATTTTAACTGCCTGAACATTATTGTTGCTATAATTATTGTTTATATATGTGTGTGTGTGTGTGTGTGTGTGTGTGTGTATGGATATATAATTTTTCTCTTGCACTTTATTCCCATTTTCATGCTATTTATTCTTTCCTTTTCAGCATGAAAATCTCACTAACAGCGAAGTTGGCAACATTTAAATAGGGGCGAGTGGCCTTGCTTTCTCTTCGTCTATTAATATTAACGACAGTCCCTTTTACAGTTAAGAACCATAAAGAAAGCTCGTTAAGGGCAACAACATCCCCTAACACACAACTCTCCCTAGAACCACAAAATGGGTATGTTACAGAGGCCTGGGAGCTAATTCTCTCCAGATGTTTGCAAAGCGAGCAAGACCAAAAGGTGGAAACTGAAATTACTAAACACTTAATAAGGAGCTGATGGAACCAAGGCCCCAGGGTTGGCTCAGCAATGAGTGAAACACAGAGACCCTGTTTGTTCAGAGGAACTTCAAAGCCCCCTATAAACTCCCAGGAAAGGTGAGAGGCAAAAACGCTACAGTGAACCCAGCATTCCTGCAAAGTCAAACTGAAGACTAACTTGAGATGCTTCCCTGGTGCTTAAGAAGACTGAGGGGCAGGTCTGGTGAGCAGATGTTTGACTTTTGTTTACGCCCATTCTTACATACAGTATGTGCATGTTGGATATAGGCGTTTCTCTAGCTAGGCCAAAGGGGATGAACCAATTAAACATTCAGTTAAAAAAATAGAAAGAGAAAATGTCTTTTCTGTTCTAAGTATTACTCTTCACCAAAACCATAAAATTGCTAATGAGACATAGCAGATCCACATAAAGTTGGTTATATTCATCTTCATTTTTTTCTTCCTTCCCTTCCTTTACTAGTGGGATGAACAGCATGGAGTTTGGGCTAAGATCATAATTAAAGGGGAAGAAGAAAGACTAATTCATCAAATGTGGTTTCAGTCTGATAAGTTATCTCTTTGATCACCTGTTACTTGGCAGGAGAAGGCTTCCAGAACCCAATCTTTTATCTGTTTTTGTTTTTTCTTCCATTTCTAATTACTGTGACCTTCCAGGTATGTGCTGTTTGCCTTTTATATCTTTCTTTGGAGTTCAGAGAAAGCAAAACAATGGCAAACCTGAAGGAAGACAAACCAATGCGATCAAAAGTGGTCACATTGCCTAAGAGAATAGCTGCGGTAGAGGATGGAGAACAACTCTCATAAAACACTTACAAAGAGAGAGAAAGGGCGTCCTGGTGTTGTTAGAAACTGAGGCACAATCTCATCTTCTCCTTGGAGAATCAACAAGTGGGTTCATCACCTTTTTAACAACCTTTTACATTTTTTTTAGAACAGAATTATGCAGCATTACATCCAGAATAAAATGGCTCATTAGATGCATAATCACTTTGGACCGAGGTAGACCTAGGTTGAATTCCCAGTTTAGCTGCTTACTAGGTAAACGGATTTTAGGTTGTTTAACCTCTCTTGGGTGTTAGTTTCCTTATCTACAAACAGGGCATGAAAATAGAATCTCCTCCTATAGACTGTTATGAGCATTAACTGAAGCATATATGCAAAATACTTACATCTTATAGCCCAGCTCCTGACATAGGTAAGAAATAGCTAATGATATCCAAGGTGGCAGCCTATTTTTATTATTTACCATCCAAGGCTTCTGTTCAGCTCTCTTCCTGCAAGAAGGTATTCTTTTGTTATTCACATAAGAATGTGAATAACATTCTGGGTAGATTCCATGATTTGCAGACAGATTATTTTCCTTCTTAACCTCCCAAGGGTGGGTTCATTGAAGTTTCTTTCTTGTGTTAGTTCTCTGCATACAGAAAAGAGACAGTCTCAACTGAGTCGTGTATTTGGTGAATTTCTTTACTCTGAGCATTTGCAGGAAGTGTGGCTCTCAGGAATAGTTTTCCAAGATGGAGCATTAGCTAAGGGGCCATGTGTCGCCCTGTACCCAGGCATCCCTCAGTTCCCCTTCTTACTACTTTCGTGCAAATGATCAATCACCATAATAAAGCATTTCATGAAGTCACAATTCAACACGAAAAAGATAAATGTAAACACTACACAGACAAACACTGTGAAGAGAAACATCTGGATGTCCATGGCTGTTTCCTGTTGAGAGAGTTTGGGAACTTGGGGATTTTAACAGTTGGACAGGGCTAATTTTGGAAACGACTTCACATTTGTACAAAAAAGAAAAGCACACATTTATTACACTTCACTTGTCAGATGAGGGAAGTTGGCGGTCAACTTCCCAGGCCTCTCTCAGAACAAAAGGGATTGAATTGGAAACACGGCAGAGGGTTTTCTTTCCCTTTCCACTCTGTCACTCAAGGGCACCCACTTCTCCTTCAGTATGACTTGGCTTTCCTTCGTTTCTTCCTTTCCTTCTCACATTCAGTTTCCTCTTAGGTTCTAGAAATCTCAGTTTTGACATCTGGCTTTGCCATGGATGGGCCAGTTCATTATAGACAAATCTCTCAATATTTCTAAACCTCGGCTTCCTTTTTTAAAAAATAAAACTAATAATAATAGTAATAATATTGATATATACCCACCCATGAATTTCACAAGATTGTATAGATCAAGTCTGTTTGTCCTCCTTCCAGTTTACAGAACATTTAATATTCTTTTTTGGTTATTTATCTATCTATCTATTAATGTATTAGATTTTATTTATTTTTATAGAGAGGGGAAGGGAGGAAGAAAGACAGGCAGAGAAACATCGATTTGTGAGAGATCCATAGATCAGATGCCTCTTGCACACCTCCAGCTGGGGACCCGGCCTGAAACTCAGGCATGTGCCCTGATTGGGAATCGAACTGGTGACTTTTGGGCTCACAGGTCAGCACTCAATCCATTGAGCCACACCACCCAGGGTGCTTCTGCATCTTTTAATACGAGGTTTCCCATTTTCTCCCCCTAGAAAACAATGACACACCCTTTTTGAGGCAGCCATGATATTACTGATGCTTTGAGAGATTATTTCTCTCTCTCTCACAGGTATTAGAAATAGCATTTCAAAGCACATTTAGTAGGCTGGGAAATTTTACTACACATTTTTTTAAGTAAGAAAAAGCAAGTAATAAAATACTACAATCAAATTCACTAAAATATTATAGGGATACATATTTAAACTTATGTTACAGGATAATAAATGGGACTTTTCTTGTCCTGGACTCTAGGCTATAGCTGCAAAGGTGACAGAAGTGTCACCTTCTAAAGAGGGGATGCTCGGTACATAACTGCAGATGGTAGCAAATGGCAGACCAGTCTTGCAACATTGCATCATTCCAATCAACTGGCATAAGAAAAGACAAGAAACTCAAACTCAATTTGCTTAAATAGGAGCATCATAGTAATGAGATGTTGCTTGACTAGGGACTCTTGCAACATCTCTCCTGCTCTCTAGAAGTTACACACCTCTCAGGCCGAGTGAGAGCAGTTCTAAGTAAACTATTTCAAGAAATTGGGACTACCTAACAGGCTGTGATCCTGGCTTGTCACTCCCCACTATTTGCTGGTTGAGTTATAGACACCCCCAGGCCCATGGAGGTGCTGCCCCTCAAGCAGAGAGTAGAGTGAGCAAGTTCTTGGGAACTGACATACATTCCCTTCCCTGGAGGTGGGAGGGCACGTGTGAGCCCAGAAAGCTGTGGCTACTTTCTGCCTGAGCAGCCTGCAAGAGGGAGTCTGGAGAAGCTGTTTGCCACAGCTGGGCAAGGGGGAAAAGCAGCAGGGGAGCGGCCTGACTCCACCATTTAGCAGGGAAGGGATGCCTGAGTTTTCCATTGGCCAAGAGAATATTTTGGAAGATAACTGTATCTAAAGATCCTTGAAGTCACCCTAGCAGAAAATGATAGCATGGTAACTGTAAAAGCTGGGAGTGGAGAACCGCAAGGCATCCACTGGAGTGTGTCACTCACGCTAATGTCAGGGAGCTGCACAGTCCTTAGGGTGCTTTTCAGTAACCCATACATCCAACCTACCGGAGCCTCCAATGGGAAATAGGCAGTGTTAGCCGAGGGGAACCTAAAGCAGCAGCAGCAGCAGCAGCTAAGACAGGATGCTTCTCTCTCTCCCCCCCCCCCCCGCCCCTTTCACCCCAGTTCTGGAAAGCCAGGAGAGAGAGAACAGACCCATACGTGCACCAGACATGCACCTCCTGCTCCTCACGACTGTTTTCTGACCAAGACTTCGGGCAATGATGAGAATTGCAAATTGGGACATTGGAGTGAGCAGATTTTTTAAGTTGAGAGTGAGATTGAAACTTTGATTTAGAATCAGAACTTGCTATTATAACTGAAAGTGACATTTTCCTTATGGATCCATTTTGCTCTCAATATCCCATTCCTGATGATGGGGAACAGGGAGAAATTTCAGACTTCCCAACCAAAGATAACACAGCCTTTCCATGTTTACCCAAAGAGGGTCCATATGGCAGTGCTCTGGGTTCTTGTCATAACTTAAAGGAAAATTTTTGCCAAGTCTGCAGGCTTGACATCCTGCAAATGAAGGAGGAGGATGTCCTCAGATTCCTTGCAGCAGGAACCCACTTAGGAGGCAGCAGCCTTGACTTCCACATGCAACAGCACATCCACAGCAGGAGGAGTGATGGCGTCCACAGCATAACTCTGCAGGGGACCCGGGAGAAGCTCCGGCTGGGGGCTTGAGCCATTGTTACCACTGCAAACCCGGCTGCTGTCAGCGTCATACTGTCCAGGAACACCTGCCAGCGAGCTGTGCTGGAGTTCGCTGCTGCCCGTGCAGCCACTCCAGGTGCTGACGCTTCCCCTCGGGAGCCTTCACTAACCAGATCCAGGCAGTCTCCCGGGAGTCACAGCTTCTGGGGGTTACTGGTCCCAGGGCTGACCGCCAGCCTCCCACAGACGCATGTTACGTTAGCCTGCCCACCACTCTCTGTGTGTCACAGACTGTCCTCTGCACTGTGTGTACATTGCCATCCCTGCAACAACAAAGGGGCTCACTCAGCGGGTCTGATGTCGTGGGTGCTGGCCTGGGAAGTTCTGCGCATGCGTGGTACCATCTCCCGTGAACACCGATGGGAGGTCATGCCGATCTCTATTTCTACAGAGACCCTGAAGACATTGAAGGGACAGATAGACCACTGAAAGGGCTGTGACTGAGGAGGCAATTTAGGGTGGATGACTGCTTCAGCTCCCACGTTCACCTGAGGTCGCAAACTGCTCTAAAGGTGCAGTGCTCTCCGGGCCTGTCCAGCAGTTCCTTACTGAAGCCCGGAGCGCTCAGCTGCACCGAAGACCGGTCTGCAGCCCCCGCTGCTCAGGCCACTGCCTGGGAAGGAACAACCAGTGAGTGGTCTTAAGCTGTTCTTCCACTGACGCTTAAACAGAGCATGGAATAAGACTGATGGAAAATAAAGTTTTTTTTTTTTTTTAAAGGATAATGCACTTTCTAGGTTTTAAACTGTCCCAGATATTTAGTAGATTCCATGAAGAGGATGATCAGGACTACATCTTCTCTCTCAAGTCATCCCCCCCCCCCCCGCCCTCTTTATTTCTATCATGTTGTCTTGTTTTAGGCAGACACTCACACATCCTTTTCACAGTTGAAAGAGAAGTCTCTAATCAACGTGTGGTGTACTCATCATACAGGTGAAAGAACAGAGGTAAGTAGCTTGTAAGGGCACACAGCTAGTGAGGGGAAGAACAGCCTCTGCGGGTGTGCAGAGGTTGATACACATAAATGCAAGGCCGCCAGGTGACTGAGTTAGGCAACTCACATGTCATCTTAGAAAAATGAGATGCATGCTGGCTGGATGGGGTGGCTGAGGTGCCAGATCTTGACATACTTTTCATGACACTTTCAGACTCATTAAAACACACAAGCCTAGCACAACCGAATCATTTATGTATTTTCGAAAGATGATTGTGGTCCAGTAAAGGACATAAGATTTAAAAGATTTCACATAGTTCAAAGTATGATTTGTACTGTTTATTCCATTCACTTATTCTTCATTTATTTATCACATATCTATTTTGTGAGCTTTATAAATGAGGTAATTCTAGGCCCTGGGGATAAAGAACATCAATAGAATAGATGACCTCTGTACATAAGGAGTTTTTACCCAAAAAAGGAAGGGAATGAATAAAAACTACTTACACAATTCATGTCTTATTATAATTTTTGTTAAGCACTATGATAAAGAAATTTATGGCCCTGTGAAACCATGGAATGAGGACATGACCTATTTGGTGGGTCAGAGAATCTTTTCTTGAAGGAATGGCATTTGAGCTAAGCTAGAAAAGATGAATAGAAACTAGCCAAGGAGAAAGGAAGAGTTGTAAGAGTGTTCCAGACTAAATGCGAGCTATTTCTATTGAGGCAGACCTATGAAAGAGCTAGGATGACTGGATAGTCCATTATATAAGGTTTTAGATCAAGTAGATACTGGATTCAATCCATGGTCCATCCCGTGGTATAGGTGGGACTACCTTATTGGGAGAATCAAGGAACTGGAAGAGGGAGCCATAGTATAGCTGTATCGTTTTGGCATGCTTTCAATGTGATGTACTAAGTAAATCCAACTAACAGTACTTAAAATGGAGGTTAGTAAACTTTTTCTGTAAAGAGCTGGGTAGTAAATATTTTCAGTTTTGCAGGCCATGCTGTCTCTGTTGCAACTACCCAGCTCCTTTGGTGTAGCATGAAAGTGGCCATAGACCATACGTGAATGAATAAGTGAGCGTGGCTGTGCTCCAGTGAAATTTTATCTATTGGCCCATGGGCTGTCATCCGTCAATCCCTCTCATAAAGTAGGATGTTTAAGGTTCACCTAGAAGAAGTCTAGCAGTGATGGTTTCCGGGTTGGTTCAGCAACATCTTGAGATGACAGAGCTGGAGAATCGTCTCTGTGATTCCCTTGTGGTCATGTGAGCAAATAAAACAAAAACACCAGGTTATGAGATGGAGTGGTTCATGGTGGCTGAGGATTGAAAACTACTACTCTGTAGAGAGCAGAGTAAATCCATCAGCCTGTCCATGATTTGTTAAAAACCAGTCTCATTGTTCATTGGTCAGCAAAGGGTGTTAAATTCAGTCTGTAGGGATCTTATTCCTCTGTTCTCTCAAAGTTCGTGGTCCTTTGATAAGTTTTAGTGCTTAAAATCAGCTGTAATAAAACACAACAACAGGTTTTGATATCTCCTACGCAAGTGTATATGGAAATTTTACCTTTGACAATTCCAAGGTGGCTACTGGAATTCCTAGCATCACTGGTTTAAAGGACAGCATTCCCATCAGGAAGGAGAGCATAGTCAGAGGAGCTTTTGCTCACAGCGTTCCCTCTTGTATCGGGGAAGAAATATCTCGTAGGGGACTCCTATCCACTACCATAGTCTTACCCTTATGTCTCATTGGCTACAACTAGGTAACATGTCCACCTCCACACCTATCACAAAGAAGACTGGAATAATCAAAGCTCTTCCCTGGGCAGGCTGTCTGATACCTGAGAAACACTGGGAATCTGTTAACAAGGAGGAACGACTTTGATGGTTATAAGGAAGGCTACCGACTGTGTCCCTCAACAATCATTACTGGTCTCCTTCCTTGTTAACAGAAAATGCAGACACAATGGGAGACAGGCGCTGCAAGAATTAGGTGGGTCCTTGGAGAGCAGTCCCTGATGATAAGGCTGAGGGCTCTGAATGGAGCTTCAATATTCTGAGTGCTAATGAGAATAAGCATATCTTATCTGTTTGGGGATTTTGATTTTATTGTTTTTATTAGAATGCTTAAAGGGGAACACCCCTCCATGCCATCCCTCTTCCTAGGGATCCAACAAACAAGTCTAAAGAAAAAGCTTAAGGAGAGGAAACTCTAGTTTATCTATAAAACAAACATACTGATCATTTAAATAATCTGCCACAGGTTATTGGATTTCTTCTCTCTATTTATACTCTATGAGAAACTGGCAAAGAATATATACACACATGCCAGCATTAGGGATTTAGTAAGAAAAGCCAGTTCCAGGGTATGTTATAATTAAAGTCATACTAATTCAGCCCAATCCTTAAACACCTACTCTGCCTCAGTCTGCACTGCAGGGTAATGATATAATTATAACCCTGAGGCATTGCAGGACATGGGAGAAAGAAAGAACTCTTCAAGTTTTTATGTTAATTGTATGTTACTGTTGTCTAATTATTTGTCAGGGAAAGGAGATAAAGAATGATGAGAAAAGCATGGGTTTTTGCAGCTGGCTGACTTGGGATCACATTCTGGCTTTCCTGCTTAATAACTGCCTCAGTTTCCTCATCTACATTCATAAGACTTTTGGGGTACCCTAAAAGGCAGGAAGATTAATCAGAGGCTTAGTTCGGTTTTTTAAATTATGTTTTTTTAATTAAAAAATGAAAGTGAAATTGAGTTTTTCCTTAAGCTTTACGTTTGGCTTGATACATTTACATTTATAAGTCTAGCAAATTTTAACAACCACTTTTGAGGGACCTATGACTAATATTTGATTTCATTTACAAAACTGGTTAGTTGGACATCTTCTAATATTTTATTTTGTCATTTTACTTTATTTTTAACTGAATTTATTGGGGTGACGTAAAATTATATAGGTTTCGGGGGTACAATTCTATAATACATGATTTGTAGATTGAACATCTTCAAATATTTTAAAGTGCATTTATATGTTTAGTGTATTTGATTCCATCCTTAGAGAATTGTGTGACAATAAATGAAACTTCTTTGGTATTTAAAAAAAGAGTCTAACAAGTATAAGCCTAATAAATAAAAACATAAATATGAGGGGAAGAAATAGACAGTTCTCTTAAATAAATTTGGTGAGACTTCAAATTAAAATCACAAATTTAAGTGTTCCATTACATACTTTAAGTTGGAGTTCTAAGATTCTTACTCTACTGGCCAAATCACTTAAGCATTAGAAATATGTAACACTTGCATAGATTCCTTAGCCTGAAATATTAATGTTGAAGAACTCTAGAGGGAGCGTTGCTGGGGTCCGTGGCTGTTGGGGTGAAGGGGCCATGGATCTCTATGTGGGCACCTGCGAGGAGGCGGTGGATGGGGCTTGGCAGCAGGAGTGGCACTATCAGCTCCTGTGGGCGCTGCAGAGCCTGGCCAAGGAGCTGCCCAGCTCTCTCCAACAGCGCCTGTCCTACACCACACTCCGCGACCTGGCCTGGCGCTCCTGGTCAGCACTGTGTTCAAGATCGTGCAGGGGCTGCTGGAGATCCAGTACCTCACCGAGAAGAGCCTGTTCAACCAATGCCTGCGGATGAAGAACTAGCACCAACTTCTCAGGCAGGCCCTGCGCCAGAAGAATTTACCCATCAGCAAATTCTTCTTTATATATATATATGCCATATATAGTACATATATCTATATAGCATATATATGCTATATATATAGTACACATATATAATAGCATATATGTAGAATAGTATATTCTATATAATATAGAAAATATATAGAATATATTATATATATATATAATTGCACTATGTATATGTAGTAGAATTTACTGAAGAGTCAGATATAGGTTGGAAGAAATATATACACACACATACACACATCCAGAATCAAGCCATTTCTCACCACCTCTACTGCTACTACCATGATTCAGGCAGTTCTCTCTAACTTACATTTAGAGCAATAGACTCCCTACCCTTCTCCCTGCTGCTATCTTGCCACCACTTCAGTTTATTTCCAACTATCTTTTCAAATGGCTCTCATTTAGAGAAAATGTCAAATGGTACACAATGCCCTCCATGATCTGGAAGTCCATTATGTCTCAGATTGCATCTTCTACTATGTTTTTTCACATCTATTTGACACCAAAATTCCAAGCATACTTTCACTTTGAGCCTTTTGCATTATTCTTGCTGGGAGTGCTTGCTCCTCTCTAGACATCCACACTTCTCACTCCCCCACTTTCCTCAGGTCTTCAATCGTCACTGTATCAGACAGGATGGGCTAGGTTATGCTTCAGTAACAAGCAACATGAAAACCTCAATAGCTTAAAACAAGTCGTAAATAATATATGTCCATTTTGGGGTGGCTGGGCTGTGCTCCACATTGTCCTCACTCATTTCCAAGATGACAGAACAAGTACTATTGGAACATTGCTGTGACAGAAGGAAAGAAAGAGCAGGAACAATCGTATACTAACTGTTAAAGGTTTCATGCCAAAACAGCATTCATCACTTCTACTCACTTTCATTAGCCTAAATAAGTCATTGGGCTTTTCTAATTCCAATGTAGCAAGGAAGTGCAATCCTATGATCATGCCTTCATAAGAAGAGTCAGAATTATTGAGTAACGGTACTATGATACTAATGGTTATCACAGTCATCATCAAACTGAGACCTTCCTGGCAGTGCTATGAAAAATTATAAGCCTTCCTGACCATTTCCCAGTTCTCCTATTCCCCTCACCTACTTTACTTATTTCTTCAGTATCTCTCACTACCTACTATTATATATATATGTATATATATATATATATATCTTCTTTATTTTGTTTGTTTTATATCATTCCCCATTAGAATTTTTGCTTTTTTATTCAATGTTGTGTTCCCATACCTAGAATAGTTACTATATAGAGGATTTAGATAAAAATATGTTGAATAAATGAATAAATGACAAGAAGGATATAATTAGTAATCCATATAAAATACACAAACATTTTTAGTTGCCCAGGCTTGGAATTTGGCTTAAACCAGGGTTGACATTATTCCATTATTTAACAAATTCAAGTATGCACCTGACTTTTTCAAGGCTCTATACAGCAAGAACACCCTAATCCTCAAACATACCAGATACGTGGGAACTTCTTACCTTCCATATTTTATGCTACTTCTGCCAATGGAGAATATGCAGCTCGACTTTCATGGAAGAAATAATAATCTTCTTTTGTTCAGCTGAGATCTATCTGAAATCAAGGTTTCTTGTCCAGAAATACTAGGATGTCTCATATGTGATAAGCACACTTCCTAATATCTCTTTTCCCCTCCATTTGTGTGTGCCCCCCCCCCCCCGCCCCGCCAGTAAGCAAAACTTGTGCCAATAATGAAACTCCCAGGATCTTAATTTGAAAAGTTTTCACCAGCTTTAGGTCAGTCTTTTTGCATGGTGACCTTCTCTAATGAATCAAATAAAGCATTTCTCATTTGTAATTAAATGATATCTTAAAAGGCACTGCCTTCCTCAACAGATTCATGTGGAATTCCTTTTCACATAAGGATAATTACACTCAGCACTGAGGGTGGGCCCTCTGGTGAGGGACATGAATGTTCATTGAGTCCTTGAAGGGAAATGGTAAAGGAACTTAGTACAGAAGCTAAAAAATGGTCTTAGTCAGTAGAAAATGAAGTTAAGATGTAAATATTGATTCCAAAGTTAGTTTGCTTCCCCTTAGAGATATTATTGCTGAGTCAATTGCTTTGACCAAGATGTTTTTTTTTTTTTTTTTACTTTTTTTCATTGGGTAAATTTTTTTTATTGAGTTTACAATGTGAGGCAAAAGAAAAATGATTCTCCTTAACCAGTATTTTATACAGCTATAGTAAAATATTTTAAACTGCAAGGATTTATAACAGATTACATTTCTTAAAAGGTTGAGGAGAAAGTAAAGAAGTTCTAACATATGTCCTTGAATTTTGCAGTTGACTCTTCCCTTACAATAGTAACCGGCTGTAATTAGTTATGTAAGTTTCTTCAAGGCCTTTGCTGATGTCTTTAGATCTGAGGTGTTGCTATTTCGATCAATACCCAGTAATTCCACTTCACAAGTGAGTTTTGCATTTGGTGGAACTTGGGCACCAGGCTGCCCTTTCTTTGCCCAAGCCCACTCTGGTCCAGCCTCCAATCAAAACCTTTCTCCTTTACTCAGTCATGAGTATTTCAGCCCATCCTCCGAGAACTTTGCCTATTCCAATGTCAAAACCGAAAGGCTTGGCATTTTTCTTCTTCTTTGAACTTATTTGAATATTGGTATCAAAAACAGCCCCATCCTGTAGTGTTCCTGTATACCAGCGGGGGACAACATCTACCTTTCAGGGGAAGTTGGTTTTATCTTCCTTTTTAAGAATAGATTTGGTATATTTTGGTGGATCCTTATCCACAGTCACTCCAGACTTGGTTTCTTTGGGTTTATCTTCATTAAGCTTCATGCTTTTTCACCTGCTCACACACTTACACTTTCAGCACCCTAGAAACACTTTCGAAGAGATAGTTATTGTAACCAAATCATCCTTGTTAGCTGACTTTACCACATTTTTAGTGTTTTGTGATAACTTGTGATCTGCAAGAAACGAATCTGATCCGTGGTCCTGTAGAAACTTCATAATGCCCTTCTCGGGCGGCTGCCCCACGGTCCAGGCCTGCTGTGGAACGGCCGCCGCCTTCTTCCCCCGCTGCCTCTGCTTTCTCCCAAGATGCTTTTCAGCAAAGACCGTACCCAGTTATGTAAAATATTTTAGGGACCAATAAGTAAAATTGCATATGATGTGCATATAATCTGCATAGGTTTACATACTATCTTCAGGAAAATTCTAAGTTAAAATGAAATTAGAAATATTTTTTCTTGTTATGCATTCCTTATCTCTGTACCTCAGTTTTTACGGCTCCCCATTGCCTATAGGAAAAATACAACATCCTCTGCCTGCTGCCCAGTTTACCTGTCTTGCCATTGCCCACCATCTCTTTTCTTGTTCCTACATTATTTCATGCACCAGTCACACAGCATGAGCATGCTGTGAGCAGTCGCTGTTAGTTACTATTCACTGGCCACTTTCTCACTTTCTTTCTTCCTAACAGAATGTGGTTTTCTGCCTTCTGGTATTGGCATACTGTACACCTCAGGGGCCCTCACAACGCTCGAGAGTGTACGTTTCGATTAGTCTACAGCCAACCTGGTAGGTCCATCCCCGTGGCAAGTGATTGTTTTAGACAAGGGTATGTGATGCAGTTTTGGCCAGTGAGAAGTGAAGGGAAGCCTGCCAGGTAGGGGATTTCTGTGAAAATGTCCTGAGTTTCAAAAGAGGACACAAAAAAGGACAGAGACTCACCTCTTTTCTACTTCTAGACAGGCTATGGAAGGAAGTGATGCCCAAGAAAGCTTCAGTATCGAATAACCATGAGAGCAGGCGGCAGAGTGGAAAGGTGGAAGGAGCCCAGACTTTTGAGGAGGTCATTGTGCCTCCGGCTTAAGCCATCGTAATAACAGTTACAGTTATGACTTATGTCATGTATGTTATGAGCACTTTTTGTGTGTTAACTCATTCAGTCCTCACAGCTGCCTTATGAAGTGGGAACTTTAATCATTTTCACTTTACAATTGAGCGAACTGAAGCAGAGAGGGGTTGATGTGCTAAGGTCACTCTTCTTATAAGTTTCTTTTTTTCCCCAGATATTTATTGTAGACATTTTAAAGTATAAACTAAAGTAGAGAGTAGTGTAATAAATCCCCACATATCCATCAATCATCCAGTTTAAACAATTAGCAACTCCTGACCAGTCCTGGCTTGCTTATGCCCCTGCCCACTTTTCTTTACACATTATTTCACAGAAAATCTCAGCCCTCATATTATATCATACTGGACTACTTCATGTGTGACAAAACTAATAGCTACTTTTATTTGGGTCTCTTGCTACAACTGAAGCTAGTCTCTACATATTAATAACTTTCTCCTTATAAAATTTGAAAATGTAGATAAGCTAAAGGCAAGATATAAAAATCACCTACAATATGATCACCTAGCAATAACAGCAAATAATCATTTGGTGTACTTCCTTTCAGTGTTTTGTAGGTTTGTTCTGAATATGAAATTATCTCTTTTCTACTTATCATGTCTTGAGCACTCCCCATCCTTATTCCAGTCACCATGATCTTTGGGTGCTGGTCCCCCTCTCCCTTTTCTGCTTTTAGGAACTTGAGCCATGCTCTCTTCACACTTGGTACCACACTCCCACCACTGTAATTTAATACCATGTGCCATTGTCTATTTATCCATGCTCCTGACTAAAGCAGCACACACTGAGGGCAGGAACTGTTTCTGAGTTTAAAAAATTTTTTAAAAAATTTCTGGTGCCTACATTGCTACAAGAAAAAAATTGGACCAAACTCATTATTGTAGGGTTGATGTTGAACATGGGGTGGCCTGCATCATGCAGAGTCCCCTTTACAAGGATCCAGTGTAGAAGTTTGCCTCTCATCCCAGCTGCAGTTAGAACCAGGTTGCTCCTGAAAAACAGGTGTGCTTTCTTTAGTGGGTGCCATAAATAGTTGTCACATTAGTTTGTATGTGCATCTTTAGTTTGGTCACTAGGTAGCTCAGAGCCGAAGATATGGTTCTAACTTTGGGAAGTGTGTACAGTTTTCAAAGCATAAACGCTTTCACTAGTTTTACTTCATTTTTCTTCACAGATGATTTATATTTGAAATAATCACATGGTATCATGACAGGATCATTTCTCACACAGTAATTCATGAGTTCGCTTCTTTTCCTTCTTCCATGAAATTCGCTGGCAGGCTCTATGCCTTCAGGCTTCAGGGGTGGTCAAATTATGGTGAACTTCCATTTCTGGATTTGTTTGGAAAAGTCTAAAGTCTTTAAGGAGGATGAGCTAAGTATCTGCATGGAGAGGGAAGGGCTTCTGAGGGAAACTTGGAAAGAGAAGGATTTCCCACAAAATGAAGAGGTTCCCAGAGTCTCTTCGGATCTGTGGATTTTCAGAGCAGAGGGAAGCACAGCTCACGTAAGTGGCAAGACTCCAGGTGGGAAGATGACCAGTCCACCTAGGAGTGGGCTTGGATTAAAATCAAGTTTGATATACAGAAAACAAAGACACATAGTATTTTTTTTTACCTGAATTTTCAGATTGGGATTCATATTTACAACAGTGTGAAAGTTACCCTGAATCCCCTTTATAAAGAGGCAGTGTACAAACAAACAGAGAAGAAAACCATCATTTCCATAGAATGTGAGCTTGGGCAGTAGACCCGTCATTATTCCATTGTACTTCAGGTCCTACTTTTTTCCCTTAGATTTCTCCAGTTGCTTCCTAGCTGTTCTAGCAGCACCCACTCTCGCTCCCTTCAATGTAGCCTTCACCCAGCTGTCAGAATTGTCTTTTGCAAATGCAAATCAGCTGGGGTCTCTCCCCTGATTAAAGTTCTCTGTTAAACCCCATTTTTCTCTCAGAATGGTGTTCAGGTCTACAAGGGCCTTCGTCATTTACTTCTTGCCTGCCTCTGTAAGCCTTATCTGCTAAAAACACTCCCCATTCTGACCCAAACTTGACTCTCAAGCAATAGTGTTCTACTTGATATTCTGCAAATGCACCATCTCCTTCTTCTCATCTGGTTCTTGCTCATGCTCTTCTTATTGCTCATAATGCCTTTCCGTGGACCAACTCCTACTATTTCAGAACTCTTCCCAGGTGACACTGCCATCCAGGCAGTCTTCTCTAACTCTGCTCTCTCCAGGTGGGCTAGGTGTGGTGTCGCAGCTCCATGTTCCCAGAGCATCCTAAGGTTAAACCTATGTCACTCATTACAGTGATTTGAACTGCATGGGCCACAGTAAGAGGGAACATGGGAGCTTGTTTACAATTGGGGGTTCCAGTATCTAGTGATATGTTTGGTGGATGGTAAAGTGGGAGTAGGAAGACATTATAGGGCTGGCCATGGGGAGTCTAGAGGAAATGAGGAAGTCTGGTGCTGTGGTCCACACTTGGTAAAAGGGCTCAGGAGCAAAGCAGTTTGGAACACAATACAAGGATGTACTCAAAAAATGCTTGAAGCAGAGACTGCTAAACTCTGCCCTAACATCCATTCTCTGTTTTCCTTTTGGTAGTATAAATCCCGCCAGGGTTTCAGGAGGTCATATGGCCAAAGATTATGTTTTCTCAGCCTTCCTGTCAGCCAAGCATGATCATGTGACTAAGTTCAGGCCAATAGGATGGACGTGGAAGTGATGTATGGATAATTCAATGTTATCACTTTAAAGAAAAAAGGTGCTTAACTGACTTCCTCTTCCCCCTTCCTGCAGGCTGAAATGCAGAGATCAATGAGGAAGCCCAGATACCCAAATGATCCTGTGGAACAGAGCTTCCCACCCAGACTAGAAAGCTCCCCTAGATCAATTCTGATACATGAGAATGAAACAAACTTCTGCTGTCCTTGGTTAAGATGGGCATGTATATCTTAGGCTATTTTCCAGGTATTCCATCCAGAAAAGTGCTACGGGATTTACCAGTGGGAATGGGAACTCAGGGTGGGTGGGTGATTATAAGAAATCATGCCAGAGTGTGTCTCCCAGAGCAGGCGGGAGACACACTCTGTGTGTGGGCCCATGTGAGGCCCATGCAGGGTCCCATTAGGGACCAACTTTGAGCCTGTGAGAGACTCAGCATTTAGACTTCTGCCGTACATGGGCGTTGACTGGCAAGGAAGAAAAGAGCAAACAAAACCACTTAAATACAAGCCTTATGCTTCCCCCTTCCCCACCCTTCTTTAAGTTTCCAAAACACTGGGAAGAATGAAGCAGATAAAGGAAAAATGAAAGAAAATCATACTCCCTTCCACAATAGACAATGAGCCTCCTGAGTTACAAGGAAGATAAGTAAGTTGGATATGAGTTTGAAGCTTTAAGCTGATCCACTGTAGTACATTGCATTTTTAATATCTAAAAATGAGCATAACGTTTTGTCTAAAATGTCACAGTGAAAAAAGAGTGAGGTTCAACAGAGCTTTTACAGGGGCAGTCACTGGAGGGTGTACTATTTTGATGTTTCAGCTCTACTGAGTTTAGACCATTCCGTAAACTGGTTACAAACTAAAAAAATATATAAAATAAAATAACTAAAATGATAACTCTAGTCCTCCTGCCTCCCTAATTTGATGTGGCTTTCTTCCTCATGAAATAAACAGTATATGGAAAAGGAAAGGGAGAGGCCGAGTTGGTGAGAGAGGGGTGGATAGCAGAGCCCTAGGCCTAGGAACCCCTGCAGCATTAGAGGCCAAGGGCAGGTCAGCAGTGCCATGTGGGGGCATTCAGCAGAACACTGCAGGGTATTAGAGGGCAAATGCTTCTCCATTTTTCCCGATGTTTCTTTCTTTGTGGAATAAGCTCAATAAGAATAACACTCTTGTCCTCTTTCTACCCCTTTATTCAGTCCCTCCCACCCAGTTGGAAAACTTAACTGATTGGTAATTTTGGTTAGAATAAATGGCACAGTCAGCTGAACTCCTCCCTACTCCTGCTGAGAGGAAGCTGCCCCGAGGGTGCATACTCTATTCTACCTCTTCATGCCGCAAGTGGTCCAGGAGGCTGACCCCAAGAGGGGAACTTGCAGTGGTTCAGAGCTCCCTGGCACTGGATGGCAAAAGATTGACAGTATCAGTCCCTCCCCCAATCCAACCCACAGGGCGTCAAAGTGGTTGAGCAGAAAAACAGCACACTGCTGAGAACAGAAGCAACTGCTAGAGGAGAGGGAAAGGAGAATGATTAGAAAGCAGCTCAGATTACACGTGAGACATTCTGACCCCACCTTAGAATTTGCAGAAAGATGACAAAAAAAAAAAAAAAAAAAAGGTCTGGATAAGGCACATGGCACGTGAGACCTGGTAATAGAATAGATTTATGGGCAAACTTTTAAAGTGACTTAACCCTGTTCTATCAGCTATGACAATGAAGGGAAGATTTGGGTTACAATAATCAACTAATACTTGAAGAGCCCCTGATAGGTAAATAATACTATTCCAGGTGTTTAATGGAACTTACGAGAGAAGCAGTCTAACACCTAATAAGTTTACAGTGTAATACAATCAACTAAAATAGTAACTTTTCTTCTTGCCATGGGAGGAAAAACCCACATTTTCCTTTGAGGTTTCCACTCAAACTCTTTTCAGTTTTACCCCTCCTTGTTTTATTGATTTTGCAGCTTGGTGGGGAAGGTATGAGCTTAGATTAGTTTGAAGGAACCAACAAATGAGATCCAACTGAACCACTCAAATCCCACTGAAGGACTGAAGATTCTCAAGGATGCAAGTGTTTTGAGGATGTTCACTTTAACTCTATTTCTTAAAAAGTGGAGGTATACATATGCTTCACCATTCCTGGTTTTTTTTTTTTTAGTAAGAGAAAATTCTGAATTTAGCACAATTCTTGTCCTACATAAGTGTTTCATAATGATATTCATACAAGTTCTCATTACAACACAGCTAACAAGGGCCAGATTTGTTGTGGTTGAGTTACATTTGCCATTTTGTGGGCTACATCTTTGTAAATCAGCTAGATGATTGCCTTAATTGGGGTCATTTGGGGGTTTGAGGGAGGCGCAACAAGGTTGCCTGTGGTTCTTCATTAGTCATTTTGTGTGCCAAAGTGCGAAAGCACCAAGATGCCAGATCACATATTTGCTTTGGGAAAACCAGCAGGCTTTCAAAGTATAGATGGCTCAATGTATTGAAAACAATTTTTCTTAAACTTGCTGTATTTCTCTTCTCTCAGAAGTAGAGTTAGGGTAGTTTAGCATCCAGGAAGAGGACCGACTTTGGAGTCAGGCAGCACAACTCTGCCACTAACTTGTTATAACTTTAGGTAAATTTGTAAATCTTTCTGAGTTTTGGGTTTCTCGTCTGCTAAATGGGATGATCATACTTTGACCATGGGGTTAATGCTAGCATCAGTGAGATTGTATATAGACAGACCTAGTGTATATGAGGCATGCAAAAAGAGCAGCAAAATAACTTTGATATCAGAGACAATAATAGAACAGTCAAAACGATTTGCTAAATAAAGGCAAGAGGAAGTGAGTACTACAGAAAAATACATATATCTGAAAATATGATGTTAGTCAAGCAAGGACATCAGGAAGGAATGAATTAAACACAGGCATTAATTATACATCCCACCTTATGCCAAGTGATGAAGAGATTTACAAGGACCAAACAGACATGGCCTCATTCACTGAGGCTCACTAGATCCTGTTCTGGATGGGTGCTGGATACATGTCAACCTAAAACAGTAAGTTAGTAACACAGGCCAACCAGCAACAAAGTTATCGCCTGCCACATAGGTGATACTGTATAAATATTTGTCGACTAGGTGAGTAGACCCTAACTCTGATCAAATAATAGAGTGTATGGACTCAAAATTTTCAGAATGGAAGAGTAAGAAGCTGGGTGGACTCTTCCTCTAGGAAAAAAAAATTAACTGCTGAAAGTTATAAAAGAGTCATTTAAAGATTCTGACAATTGTCCTAAGGCATAAAGCCAATGGAGATTCATTGAAGAAAATCTAAATCTTGCCAAGAACAGTGAGAGTCTTCAGCCTTTGAGCAGAACCTGGACCTTCACCCCTCCTCATGGCTTCATACAGAAGCTCTCCTCTGGGCATGCACAGCCATCCAGTCCTGTTTTGAGTTTTAGTTTTCCCTGGGGAGGAGCAGACTGCCATTTCTTTCCCCCAGCCCCATGTTGCAGAAGCTCTATTTATGCTGGCCTGGCCAAAAGAATGAGCTTTCCTTGTTCACTCAGCTCTAACCGAGGATGAGGACTCGGGCAAAGGCAGGCCATAAAGACAGAAGAACTCTGCGGCAGTGCCTGAAGGATTGACTTCATTTGGAACAGTGTGGAGGAGTCCATACCTAAAGCTGTTGCTGAAAATAAAGGAGAGCTTGGTGGAAAGCAATTAAGAGAAGGCTGGTAGCTTCATTATGCAAGAAAAATGGCAGAGCAGAAGTTTAGTAGAGTAAACCAGAGAAGGAGACAGCTAAGAGGCAGCCAGGGATCACGAGGGGAGCCATGAAGGACGTACACATGTGCATGGCTGCGCCTACTCAGGAACAATAAGAGCGTCATTCAAGAGGGACCAGCTTTAAAGTGTCACTCATGCTGTGCACAGAGTTATTAACGCAGGGCAGGAGCTGCCCCAGCACAAGGGGCTTAAACACAACTTCTGACCAAACTCTGACTGAGCAATAAGTGACTCTGACCTGAGGTGGTTCCTAGGAAGCCAGGTTTAAAAATAAGATCGCAAACATCCCTGGCCATTTGGAAGCCTGTGTGATACCCAAGGCTGCTGCCTCTTAGAAGTGATCGAAGAGGGAACCTCTGTACTACAGTGCCTCCCAAACTCAGGGCAAAAAATGTCAACTCCCTGAATTGTGACAGAAACCACCAAGCCACATACAAATCCATTGTTAGAGTGTAAACATCTAACTAGTGTCTTGTTTTCTATTGCATTGCCTTGTACCCTGTTGTCCCCTCTCTGATCTACCCTTTAGACTGAGGTTTCATTGGGATTTGTCCTTGGACATTGTCCTTGGGGTCTCACTAGGCTCACACTCTGTAAGTGTGAGCTGATCCTATTACCACCCGGTCTCAGATGGTAATGATAAGCCCAGGTGTTACTTTGTAGTGATGGTGTCAGATCTGGAATGGGGCCTGAACAGGAGTGGGGAACCCCTTTTCCCCAACCAGGAATGAAGGTGGGAAACAAGTCAGGAGAGGCCAGAGCAGAACAGGACCACCAAAATGCCCAAACCTACTTTGGAACGTCTCTGAGCTATCAGTGCCAAGAAACCTGGAGCAGAACATAGAGGAAACTGCGTAACCGTAGACTCTGAACTTGCCAGATTCTGCCAGTTCAAACATGGTAATAAGCTCAGAGAGAAACCAGCTCAGGGAGAAGTTGTGCCTGGAGGGATAGACAGGACTAAAGACTGACAGGTAGAAAGAAACAGGGATTAGGGGTGCACTACTGAGGCTGAAAACAGTTCTAAATGTAGAACATTTTTTATTTCTCAGCTAATAGAGACTAGAAGTTAAAAGTGAGTGAGTGAGAGAGAGAGAAAAAAAAGAGAGAGAGAGAGAGATTTGTTGTTCCACTTACGCACTCACTGGTTGCTTCTTATCTGTACCCTGACCAGAGATCAAACTCGCAACTTGGTGTATCGGAACAACACTCTAACCAACTGAGCTACCCAGACAGGGCTCTGTTGGCCATTTCAACAAATATTTCTGAGTACCTACTGTGTGTCAGCCTCTCTTCTAGGTACCTACGGTAGATCAGTGAACATATCAGATAAATATTCCTGTCCTTACAAAGCTTACATTTTAGCAAGTTTTCAGTTGTTACGGGACATCCATGGGTGCATTTAGGATATTGGTATGTATACCTTACAAGTTTTGATAGTTACTTCGGACCTCATTACATAACAGCTCATTCAGCACAGTAATGATGATAATGAGAATAACAAATAGCTATATTGTGCATACCATTTGTCAGACACTGTTCACCTGCCTTCTGTTCATCTTTAACCCTCACTGAAAACCTCGTGTTATTTTTTCCTTGAACCAGTCACTATAGCCAAGTAGCATGGCACACTCTGATTGATCAGGCCTGCTGTCTGTGAGTGCCCACCCTCCCTACCAACTCCCTCAGCCTGCTTACCTCCTTTGGGCTAAGACAAATATGCGTCCCATCAGAGCTACATGAATTAAGCAGAGTAACTGGAATGGAGTGAGAGTTGGCTCAGCAAAGAAAGTGATGCTGGGCAGATGAGCATATACCTACCGAGTTATATAATAGGCCATTTTAGAAAGTTAGTGGCTTTGGCATTCAAAGTCCCAAATGTAGAAATGATGCAGCACAAAGAAGAGTAGGATTATTATTAACCACACTATGTAAATGACAAAACCAAGGCACAGAGAAGGATATAACTTGCTCAGGTTCACACACCTAATAAACAGTGGAGATGGGGTTTGGGTTTGACTCCAGGGCCCATGCCTTAATGACTGCATTATTCTGATAAAGTCATAGGCAACGTTAGTCACCATAGCTCATGGATTCTAAGACTCCCATTTCTCCCACTTTAACATCTCTGCAATAGGGATATGTCATAAAATAGATGTAAAAATATGCAGCATCAGTTGAATTAGCAGCATGTTTTCTTCCTTAGTGCACCTTGCAAAAAAGTCATGGTAGAGTTGATGAAGGCCTTTATTCTTTCACAAAATACTGACAATGGAGTATCGACTTCTGTCCAAGATGGAAGCATGGGTAGATACACTTTAGCTCCTTGCACAACCAAAAGAAGGAAAACAACAAATCTAAAAACAAAAAATAACCAGAATTCCAGAAAAAAAAAATCACACTGTATGGAAGTCAGACAACCAAGGAGTTAAAGAAGAAATATTTGTCCAGACCAGTAGGAGGGGTGGAGATGGGCAGCTGGGTGGAGAGAACTCATGGCAAAATGGTGGCTGGTGGACCAGGGTGGGTGGTTTCACATTTCCTTGCAGATAAACCAGGAAGAACAACTGGGGAGTGAGACAGACCATACAATCCAGGGCTCCAGCATGGGGAAATAAAGCCTCAAAACCTCTGACTGAAAAAAATCTGTGGGGATTGAAGTGGCAGGAGAAACTCCCAGCCTCATAGGAGAGTTCATTGGAGAGACCCACAGGGTCCTAGAATGTACACAAACCAACCTTCCTGGGAATCGGCACCAGAAGGGCCCAATTTCCTTGTGGATAGCAGAGGAAGTGACTGAAAGTCAGCTGAGAGCTGAGCAAATGCCACTGTTCCCTCTCGAACCCCTCCCCTATATACAGAACCACAGTGCAGTGACCTGGGTTGCCCTGTCCTGGCAAGAACCTAAGGCTCTGCCCCTTACTACATAACAGGCACACCAAGACGAAAACACATGGCTCAAATGAAAGAACAGATCAAAGCTTTAGAAAAAAATACAACTAAGTGATAAAGAGATAGCCAACCTACCAGATGCACAGTTCAAAACACTGGTAATCAGGATGCTCACAGAATTGGTTGACTATTGTCCCACAATAGAGGAAAAAGTGGAGGCTATGCGAAGTGAAATAAAAAAAATGTACAAGGAACCAACAGTGTAGGGAAGGAAATCAGGACTCAAATCAATGGTTTGGAGCAGAAGGAAGAAATAAACATTCAACCATAACAGGATGGAAAAACAAGAATTAAAAAAAATGAGGAGAAGCTTAGGAACCTCCAGGACAACTTAAAACGTTCCAACATTCAAATCATAGGGGTGCCAGAAGGAGAAGAAGAAGCAAGAAACTGAAAACTTATTTGAAAACATAATGAAGGAGAACTTTCATTGGTTGACTCTTATATGCCCCCAACTTGGGACTTGGCCTCAGCCCAGGCATGTTCCCTGACTGGAAATCAAAGCAGTGACTCTTTGATTCACAGGTTGGCACTCAGTCCACTGAGTCACACCAGCCAGGGCAGCTACCCCATTTTAAAGATTAGGAAATTGTGGTACAGAGAGACCAACTGACTTGCCTAAATTTTCAGAGCTAGAAAGTGGTAGAACTATAATTTGAAGTTGGGTAATCCAGTACTCTATGCTTTTGGCATAGTTTTTTTTCTTTTTTTTTTTAATAATTTTTTTTAAGCAACTGGTGAAGAAAAAAAAAGTCCAGCACACAAAGGGTTAAGTTCCAGTTGTCTGGAAATTTATTTTTTACTTGGTAAAAGCACATTCATATGACAAGATCCAGCCTAAACATCACATCATTGTGAATCTTGCTCCACATCTTCATCCCCCACCCCCAAAGTTAAGCTTGCCTTCCTCTGGGCTTCCCCAGTATCCTTAGGATGCTGCTATTGAAATTTTTACCACTTTATGTTGAATCTTTCTTTTTTTCCAACTTGAGTCCTTCCAGAGGGTGGACTCTTGTATTATGCCTTTCTATATCCTCAACTAGCTAACAGCACTCATGGCATATCGTTAAGTATATAATGAATGTTTGCTAATTGAGTAAGTGAATGAGGAAAAATTATTCTTTATTTTAGTAACATTTGACAAATAAGATATTGCTGTAGCCATCACACTTCCGGCTCAGTGTGAGCTTCCATTCCAGCTGCAAGGACAATCACATAAGGTCCGTCTTCCCACTCTGTGCAGGACCTTGTATTAAGATGTGTTGGCCACAGGTTGTTCTGTCCTAGTAGATTCTGGACCTAACTAATACCTAAAGCTATTAGCTATTACATCTAAAGGTATTACAACAAGAAGCATGGAAATCACAGATGGGGTTATGGAGAGTGGGTGGGGGCAATGAGGATGCAATGGGATCTGGGAATGCTCAGAACATCTTCACCCCTGTTTTCTAAAGGCCTGTTTATATTAGCCCTTGCTATGTATTTATTTAGGAATAAAATCAACATTTGGAATCATCACAGCATATGGTTAGTGTTTTCTGTAAGGGGTGGGGTATCCATTTCTCCATCATGTGGCAAAAGTGCAGCAGCTGTAATATCTCATTACAGGACTTCACTTTATTCAATAAAAAAAAATAGTATTGCTCTACTTAACAAAATTATCCTCATCCTTCCCCCGCCCCACCATCCACTCCCCATAACCTGATCCGTGATTTCAATGCCTCTTGCCGTAATAGCTTTAGATGGTTTGCATGTGATATTAGTTAGGTCCAGAATCTGCTTTCAATTCAGTTGCTTCAGATTGTATTTTCACTGTGAGCCATTAGTCACCAAATGTTGACAAGCATTTGTAAGGATGCCATCTCCCTCTTTGTTTATATGCAAGTGCAGCAACCAAAATGATTTATTTATGTTTTAATTAAAATTTGTGGATAGACCAGTGATTTTTAGCAGTGACTTTTCTAATTTGTGGGCTTCAGAAAGAAAAAAAAATCAATAACCTGATGCCACTTATGTTTTTATAGTTACCCCGGGCATTTATAATGCAGACCTGCCACTCACCTGCAGTCTTGCACTGAGGAGAGTGATCCTCGCCACATAAATCCTCCCCAGGGGCCGAGAGGGCCTATATTTCAGAGTCACTTCCCTTCTGTGTCAGCTGTAAGTGAGATGTTACATGCTTTCCATTCTCATGGTTTTCATGGCAAGGCACAGGCTAAAATTAATATTGAAAGTAAATTGATGGACTGTAAGTTTTATAATATCTGACCCAATCCGTAACCACTGCTTAGAATTTTAATAATTTAAATCCATTGATTTTGGTTCCTGCATATCGCTCTCCACATTGAAAATGTACCCTATAGGGTCTTTGGAAAGAACATACCCCAATTGCCAAGCTTTTATGGGAACTTAATATATTCGACATTGCAGGTGCATAAATCTCCATGAAATTGCACCAAGTTAACGTATTTACTGGTGCACACAATTTACTAACTACTTTGTAAAAGTCTAAACAAAGATAGATAAGACAGGTAGATATGGAGAAATAATGAGTAAATGTTCTGATGTATATTAACAAGATGAGTTCATTGCCTTCACAAGGCTATCAGACTAACTGGAAAAGAATTAATTAATTTTCAGGGTGTCTGGGGTGGTTTTAATTGCTGTTTTTCAAAGTCTGGGAAAAATGAACTGTTTTTGCATTTTCTGCCAAACTCAAATTATCCGCTCCCAAATAGTCAGGGTTGGGGAGGGTGTGGGGAGAGTGATGACAAAGAGGGTGGGAAAAGAAATGCTTGGTTTCACACACCATTTTGGCCCTCTGAGATAAAGGCATGAATAACAAGGGGAAGCTTGTGTTAGTTCAGAAAGTCCTCTTAGGAAGGCTCTCATTTGAGTTTCTGCAGCTTCCCTCCTTTCAGAATTCATATTTTCCAACTCTCTGCAAATACTCACACTCACATGTTTAATTTTCTTCTTTCTCTCATTCCTCCCCCTTGTTTTAGTTTTTGCAGTGCGGCTCTGGGAACGTTCAAGTCAAGTATTCACTGCAGCATGTTGGAAACATCTGGCCATTCTCCCAAGAAGACCCCAACCATTGCTTTCCTTTGGAGGACAGCTTGTGTCTTTTCCTAGGGGCAGATTTTTTAGTTCCTGGATATAATAGTTTATTTCTTGGGAATTATGTAACTCAGCTATGTAATTTTAAGCCACAGAACCATTTCTACAGGTGAAATAGTACACAGAAGTTCATTTTATAAATCAAGTAAGTATAAAACTGCTGCTCTGAATGAAACAGTGGTTGTTAAATAGAGGATGGAGCAGGGTTTGTTCCGCCTCCCACCTTCCACTCCAACATGGTCCATGGGCATCTCTACAGAACCCCTGGGGCTACTTAGAGCAGAGGTGGGAAAAAAAATCACTAAACTAATACTACTTCAGTATTAGTCACAGTATTGATACCTGTTAACGTAGTAAGTAGTAAGAAGTAAGAAATAAAAAAGCCAACCAAACAAATCATGATATGGCCTTTCTCCTTCATCACCTCCTTCAAGTCTCTGGGTCACTTTCCTGCCTCGTACTTCAGATATATTGACAGTCTTTCAATTCCTGGAGCACAAAGAGTTCTCTCCTAACCCTTTGCACATGTTCTTTACTCTGCTCAGAACACACTGTAGACTCTACCCATCTTGTCAACAACTGGCTTGCTTCTCCTAACCCCTTAACTTAGAGTTCTTATCCCATGTGAAACCTTCTTGGTCTATGTGAAGACACTAGATGGAGCATCCTAGGATATGTTTTCCTATAACATCAAGTACTTTCACAGCACATGACACTCTGAATTTATAGTATTATTTAGTTTCTCTCTTGTTCAGGAACAAAGATGTAAAATCCCCATGCTGGGTTTATTCCAATAAAAATGTTGATAAACTCATTTATGATAACAATGAACAAAAATACTTAACAAATTAGAAATAAGAACATCCTTAGTCATATAAAAGGTTTTTTTGAAAAACAAAACAAAAAAACCTAAAGAAGATATACTTGTAGGTGAAATATTAAAAGCTTCTTCCTGAAAATAGGAATAAAATACTTGCTATAAACAACTCTTTTCAACATCATACTGAAGGTCCTAGACAGTAGAATAAAACAAGAATATAAGAGGGTAAAGATTGTAAAGGAAGAAAACTGACATTCACAGGCAATCTGATTGTGGATATAGGAAGTCTACAAAAAAACTAAGATAAACATAATTAAGAAGTTTACTTAGTGGTTCTCTAGATGCGAAGTTAATATATACATATCAGTCGCATTTACATATGCCAGAAATAAGTAATTGGAAAATTATATTTCTAAAAGAAACCATTTATATTTATAAATACATAGAATGAGAGAAGTGCAGCACCACTATACTATAAGCCACTGCTCAGAGAAATCAAAGATGTGAGTACATGGAAGGATGTACCCTCTTCCTAGATTGAAAGAATCAGTATCACATATGTATAAATCACAGTTCTTCCCAGCACCATCCAGAGATCCGTTACAACCTTCTTCAGAATTCCAGCAAGTTTTTCTGGATATTGACAACTGATTTTTAAAATTTACACAAAAATATAAATGACCCAAAAGAGTTAAAACAATTTTGAAGAACAAAGTTTGAGGACTTATGTTACTGTATATAAAAACTTACTATGACGGTTCAAAGTATACTGAAAAGAATTTATACTCTGTAATTGCTGACTGTATATTCCATATATATATCCATTTGATTAATTTTTTAACTATGTAATTCTTTCTTTTCCTGATTTTATTTTTGGTTTGCCTATTCTATCATTTACTCAGAATGTGTGTTTAAAATGTCCCATTATGGAATTCATTTAACAAAAGACATGCAAGACTTATACTCTAAAAACTATAAAATGAAATTGAAAGAAATTAAAGAGGACAAATAAACAGAGACAAAGCCCATGTTCGTGGATTGGAAAATTTAATATTGTTAAAATGGCAGTACTCCCCCAAACTGTCTACGGATTCAACATGCTTTCTATTAACATCCCAGAGGGCTCCCCACCTCAGAAATCAATGCACTAATCCTAAAATTCACATAGAAACATAAGGACCTCACGTAGCTAAAATAATCTTGAAAAAGAACAAAGTTGGAAGACTTCTCACACTTTCCAATTTCAAAACAGTGTGGTATTGGTAAAAAGATGGGTATAAAAATTAGGGGAATAGAATTAGAAGTCCAGAAATAAACTCTTACATTTATGGTCCATTAATCTTCAGCAAGAGGGTCAAAACAATTCATTGGGGAAAGAATAGTGTTTTCAACAAATGGTGTTTTGACAACTAGACATCCAGCAAAAGAATGAAGTTGGACCTCCACCCCACACCATATATACAAATATTAACTCAAAATGCTTTGTAGACCTAAATGTAGGTACTAAAACTCAAACACTCTTAGAAGAAAACAGAAGAAAATTTTTGTGAACTTGGATTAGGCAATGGTTTTGTAGATATGACAACAAAAGTATGTGATAAAAGAAAAAAATTAGCTAAGCCAAACTTAAAAAGATTTTTTAAAAGATTCATCAAAACAAACAAACAAAAAAACTTATGTGTGTTGAAAGGACATTATCACAAAAGTGAAATTGAAAACCATGTTGTCTGATAGGGGACTTGCATCCAGAATGTATAAAGAACTCTTTAAATTCAATAATAAAAGACAAGTAACTCACTTTTAAGGTGGGCTAAATATTTAAGTAGACATTTCTTCAAAGAAGTTTTACAAATGACCAACAAGCACACAGAAAGATGCTCACCATCATTAGTCATTAGGGAAATGTGAATAAAAAACACAAGATATCATTTCACACCTATTACAACAACTATAACACATACACACATGATGGCAAGTATTGGTAAGAAAATTGGGAGCCCCACCTGTTGTTGGTAGGGATGTAAAGTGGTGCAGCCACTATAGTAAGCAGTTTGACAATTCCTTATAAAGTAATTGCCAGAGGCAACTCTAAACAGAGTTACCCAACTATATTCCACTTCTAGGTATATACCCAAAGCCACTGAAGCAGGGCCTCTAACCGGTATTCGTATGCCAACGTTCATTGCGGCATTATTCACAAGAGCCGCAAGGTGGAAAACACCCAAGTGTCTATCAGCCAATGAATGGGTAAACAAAATGTTGTCATACAACAAAATATAACTTAGCCATCAAAGAAATGAAGTTCTGATACACATTACAACATGGATGAACCTTAAAAATATTATGCCAAAAGATATAAGCCAGACACAGAAGGACAAACATTGTACGATTCCACTAACATGAACTATATAGAATAGGAAAACTCATACAGACTAAAAGTAGACGGGAGGTCACCAGGAACTAGAGGGTAGAGATGTGTGGAGGAAAAGTGGAGTTACTGCTTAGTGGCTACAGATTTTCTGTATGGAGTGAGAAAAGTTTTGGAAATTGATAGAGGTGAGAGTTGCACGACATGTAATTAATGCCACTGAATTGCACACTTTGAAATGGATTAAAATGGTACATTTTATGTTTCTAATATTTTACAACAGTTTTAAAAATTATAATCAAAGGCAGCAAAACGCACTGAACACTTTGTGGATGAATTGCGTGATATGTGAATTATACCTCAATAAAGCTCCTAAAAAATGGGTGACAGATTTGAATGGACATTTTTTCCAAAGAGGGTAAACAAGTGACCAACAATCACATGAAAAATGCTCAACATTATTAGTCTTTAGGGAAATGAAAATTAAAACCATTATAAGCTATCACTTCACACCCACTAGAGTAGCTGTAATTACAAAAATAAAAACCAACAAATAAACAAAACCCCAGACAATAGCAACTGTTGACAAGAGTGTGGAGAAATGGGAAGCCTCATACATTGCTGGTGGGAACACAACATAAGGTAATCACTTCAGAAAACAGTTCATCAGTTCTTCAAAAGTTAAACAGTATCATTTGACGTAGCAATTCTAATCTTAGGAAGGGGTGTGTGTGCGCACGCACATGTGTGTAATATCCAAGATCATTGAAAACTTATGTTCACACAGAAATTTGCACAGAAATTCTCCTAGAAGCATTATTCATAAAGCCCCAAATTAGAAACAACTCGAATGTTCATCAACTGATGAGTGAATAAATAAATAAGTGTGGCACATCCTTATGATGGGATATTATTTGACCATAAGAAAGGAAAGAAGTACGGATACACGCATGCTACACCTTGAGTGAACATTGAAAATGTGCTGAATGAAAGAAGGCAGACACAAAAGCCACCATGTTGTATGATTCTCTTTATATGAAGAAGTATCCAGAATAGGCAAACCCACAGGGAGAAAAGGTAAATTTTGATGGTTGCCAGGAGCTGGGCAGAGAGGGGGAAGGGCAGCGAATGTAAATATGTGTTTGTTTGTTTTTTTAAGAAGATAAAAATATTCTAAAATTAGAAATAGACTTCCAGGAAGTCTAGGAAGCTCAGAGAGTCCCAAAGAAGTTGGACCCGAGGGGGAACACACCAAGGCACATCATAATTACATTAGCCAAGATTAAAATGAAGGAGAGAATCCTAGAAGCAGCAAGAGAAAAGGAGATAGTTACCTACAAAGGAGTGCCCAAAAGACTGTCAGCTGATTTCTCAAAAGAGACCTTCCAGGCAAGAAGGGGCTGGAAAGAAGTATTCCAAGTCATGAAAGGCAAGGACCTACATTCAAAATTACTCTATCCAGCAAAGCTTTCATTTAGAATGGAAGGGCAGATAAAGTGCTTCTCAGATAAGGTCAAGTTCAAGGAGTTTACCATCACCAAGCCCTTATTATATGAAATATTAAAGATATTTATCTAAGAAAAAGAAGATAAAAAATATAAACAGTAAAAGGACAGCAAACTCACAATTATTAACAACCACACCTAAAACAAAAACGAAAATGAACTAAGCAAACAGGTAGAACAGGAACAGAACTACAGAAATGGAGATCATATGGAGGGTTATGAACAGGGGAGTGGGAGGAGGAAAGAGGGGGGAAAAGTACAGAAATAAGTAGCATAGATGGTAGGTAAAAAATAGACAGGGGGAGGGTAAGAATAGTACAGGAAATGTAGAAGCCAAAGAACTTATATGTACGACCCGTGGACATGAACTGAAGAGGGGAAATGTGGGTGGGAGAGGGTGTGCAGGATGGAGGGGAGTGAAGGGGGGAAATGGGACAACTGTAATAGCATAATCAATAAAATATTAAAAAAAAACTGAAGCATCAAAAAATACTCTTAAAATAGATAGTGGTGATGGTTGTATTTTATGATATGCGAATTATAGCTCAATAAATTTTGTATTTTAAAAATCACTTTAATTCCACATTTGTGTATTTTCCCCTTTTTAGTCAAGTCTTGCTTTGTATATATTGAAAATATACTATTAGGAACAAAAAATTTGAATTTTTATGTCTTTCTGGCATAATGACCCTTTCATTTTTATGAAGTATCACTCTGTATCTGCAGTAATATTTTTTGCTTTAAAATCTATTTTGTCTGATGGTGGTATACCTACATCCTGTTTATTTTTATTGGGTTTGCATAGTATTTCTTTTTCCTCATTTTTATTTTCAACACTTCTATATGCTCAAATTTACATTGTATCTTTTATAATCAGCATAGTTTTTTCTTTGTTTTACTTAGTCTTTGTCTTTTAATTGGAATTTTGTTTGATTTATGCAGTCTTTGTATTTAATATTCCATTTAAATTTAATGTAATTACTAATTTGTTTGGGTTGAAATTTACTGTTGTGCTATTTGTTTTTTATTTGTTCTCTCTTTTCTATGTTGCTTTTTTCTTCATTTCTTCTTTTGGGTTAAAATTTTATAATTGTTTTATTTTACTCTCTATGATTTTGTTTTTACACATTCTTTCATTATTCCTTTAATGTTTTTCTCAAAGGATACAGTATATATACTTGATTTTAAAAATCTGATATAAGCATAATTATATAATATAGTGCATATCATTACATAAACTATAACATAATCTAACACAAAAAATGCAAGAAGCTTAAAACATCTTGACTTTATTTAATACCCTTACAACTTCTGTGCTTTGTCATCACATATTTTACTTCCTATGTGTTTTAGACCCCATAAGACACTATTGTTATTATTTATACAGTCAACATTAGTTTGTTTCTCTAAAATTTATCTGTGCCGTTGCTCTTCTTTCCTTCCTGAATCTCCATGCTTCTGTGTGGGATCATTTTTCTTCAGTCTGAAGAACATTATTAGCATTGTGTTTTTAGTGTGCATCAGCTGTCTAAAAATCTCTTTATTTTGCCTTTGTTTTTGAAATATATTTTGATCTCAGTTGCCAGTTAGAGTTTCTATTCTACTATATTTTACTTAAAAAAATCTGCATGTGACTCCTTCTGCTGGTCCCACAAACAGCTCCAGTGAAGTGGTCTGGTGTCTGCCACGAACAGATTGTACACTGGAAAACATTGCTATAGAATTGCCCCCTGAGCCTCCAGATTCCAGGCCACCCTGAAAAGTTAAGTAAAGTTTCTCATAGTGAAGAATCTCCCACAAGCTTGCCGAGACACTAAGCACCCCTACAAAGAAGCTCTTTGGAATAGTCATTGAGTCCTCAGCTTCCCAGACTCCCCAGGTTGGGTCTGAATCACGCTTGAAGGGTTACAAGAAAGTTTCTATTCAATAAAGGAACCAGAAGTCAGCCTGATCATGCTGCCACTCCAAGCACAGGATTGAAAAAAAATATAGACTTAGGAATTCACAACTTGCAAAATCATTGAGCAGCCTTAGCTCTCAGGACTTGAGCATAGCCAGTTGGAATCAGGCTGAGGCAACTATGGAATTGTAGGATTCACTCATACTTTAAGCATTTGTTGAGTGTCTACTCTATGCCAGGTGCTTGGAATAACAAGGTATTCATCTCAGTAACTGATGAGACTTTCCTCAAAGCTCATGCTGTGGCCCCAACAGACCTCCCTTTTCCCTGAGCACTGTTGAGTGAAAACACCAACTTTGTCTCTGGGCCTCTCCTGTTGTTTCATTGTCCACCGACAATCCAAGCCACCTGCTGCATGAGCCCATATATTTTAGTTACTACAATACTCTCAGTCAGCTCAAAGTCAAGGGTTGGAGTACTGGGAGCTTCTCCTCCATTCATTCAACCATTTTTAATTGCCTGTCTATTAATTTTCAGGAACTGATCCAGGTTTTGAGATATAGATCGTACCATCATTGAATCTTGTGGAGTAAGGATGATGGATAACAAACAAGCAAACAAATCTCTAATTTTAAGTCACAGAGTGTTAAGGTTGTGAATAAGGGTAACCAGAAAGAGAAACTGAATATGCTGGTGACATCTTAGAGAGTGAGGTCAGTACAGTTTTCTCTGAGCAGGTGAGATCTGAGCAAAGATCTCAATGAATTGAGAAATGAGTCATAAGAAAATATGAGGACAAGCACTTCCAGACAGAGGAAGAGCTAATAACAAAATCTCATGACTGGAGCCCACTTGGCTCATTTGCAGAGAGACGGAGGCCGGTGTGGCTGAGGCACGGTGAGCAGGAGGGGACTGTGGGGATATTAGGTCAGGCAGGTGGTCAGGAGCCGGAGCACAGCCCCAGGTGTCAATTCCATGTTCTTAAGATGATTTGAATAAGTGAATTACTAATTTAATGATCGGGAATAAATGTTTATCTTTCTATTTTTATAGCTAACATATAGTTTTATTGCTCTAGTGTTTGCTTTTTATTTCCTCCTGAGTTTCTTAATCATTAAATTAAAAGTCTGAACATGAGCAAATGTAATCCAAACTAAAGCCCCAGGGAACAGCACGAATGCTGGGGTTCCTTTGGAGGGCTCTGAGAAGGGTGGTAAGAATGAGATTAGTCAGCAGAGGATGGATTTGAGGGGCAGTGGCAGTAGTGAAGAAGCTTATGGGAGGTGGCAGAGGACAGCAGTGCCAGCAAGGGGGCCACTGTGGCATTCTAGGTGAGAGATGGTGAGAGCCGACCTCGCTCGCTGGTATGAGTAGGGGTGAGTTGGGGGGAAATGGGCTGAAGAGATGCTCACAGCTCCCAGAGCTGTCCATGCATCGGTACCTGTGGGAGAGCCTTCTCCTCTGTCTAGATTGTTGTTCTTCTGCACCTGCTATCTCATCCTCCTCACCTGAGAATCTTCAGCTCAGGGAAGCCCTCTTTTAAAGCCGACTTGAGATGCCCTTTCCTTTTTTCCCTCATAATTCCCTGACTGTCCGGGAAAGATGCTTTTTTGTGTCTCTTCCTATTTCCCTTCCTGGAAAAACAGCCAGGACTCTGGCCCCCTTTTCTCTGCACCCTCAGCACCCCCAGGGATGCCCAGTGAGCATTTGTTGTTCCCATTCACCCTCACATTGTGATTTTTAAACAGAAGTTGCTTAAGCCCCAGGAATGCTTGTTTTCATTAAGAACCATTCATCCCTTGTAATTACAAGGTTCCAGGTTTTCAGCCCTATCGACATTCTTTTAATTTCAGAACAGCGTGTAACCCGTAACAAGAATACGTCCCACTGCCCAGACTTCTTCCTCCCAGATTAAGGTTTCTAAGGGGAAGCTGGCTTTGGTGCCCAGTTACCAGGTTACGGTTTTTTAGGCCTCTATCCTTGAAAACTTGTAATTTACTAATTTTGATATTTATGTTGTGTCGCATTACAAGATGCGTAGATAACAGAGGCACGCCTGAGATTAAGAATGCCCGGAGAACGATCCTAATAATTAAAGCAGCTCCTTGGGTAGCACAGTGGGCCCATTTACTCTGGGAGTTTATTGTGTATAAATATACTTTAACAAATTACATCCCTGTCAGGCCAGGACACCCCAAATGGGAGTGCCTTTCAGGTTGCTCCAAGAAGACAATTACTTATAGCAAAACCAGTGAGTGGGGAGGAGACAGTATATCAAACCCACAACAAAGAAAAATGCGAAGGCCAGAAAGAGAGGCCCCGGCAGCAGAGCTGGCACGGCCGTTGCCTTTCATTAGAGACACTGGCTCTCTGCTCGAGCCCTGGCATTCTGAGAGCAGGATGGACTGTGGCAGGGTGGAAAGAGGACTCTCGGGTGGGAAAGATAGCAGACCCAGTAGGCACGGGCTTTGGCATCAGGAATATCAATATTACCATTACTGCTAACAATACTGTCAAAAATAAATAAAGGAAACCTCATTTAAAGTGGAGTCAGGAAGCTCTGAAGGGGTAGCTCTCATGCACTGCCACCCAGAGCCCAAACAGGAGGAAGGAAGGATTTCTTTTTGCCCAGAGAAGCACCTCAGTCTTCACCTGGACCTCTGTAGTGGGTTGCCTTCAGGTTTGGCCCCTGGTTACAGCCCCACCAGTGAAAAACTGCCACACTCTTCAAAATGGACCCTTTCAACTTCTTATTCCATTATGAAAAGCAGCCCCTCTCCTCAGTTCTTCAGACTTACCCATCGTTCACCATGGTTTGTTTGTCCTAAATTGCAATTCCTCTGCTTTCCCTAATAAAACCATTATGTTGGTAAAAAGAGCTGGCTATTTTGCTTAAAACAAACAAATGAACAATATTAACAACAACAACAATAATAATAGCAAACACCTATGTAGGGCTTACTATTTGTGAGGCATTAGTCTAAACATTTTACATATATGAACTCATTTAATTCTCACAGCAACCTATTGACATAGGTATGATTATTCTCCTCATTTTACAGAGGAAGAAACTGAGGCATAGAGGAATTAAGTAAACATGCCGAACGTGACATAGGTAGTAAGCGGTGGAGGTGGGAATCATACCAGGCAGTCTGACTCCTTAGTCAATTTTCTTAACTACTCTGCTTATCAGCTATTCACCTTGGCCAATTCATTTAAGGTTCTTAAGTTAAAGTTATCTCCACTGTATAACAGGGATAATGATACTCACATTGCAGGGTGATTTTGAGAGGTCAAATAGTAAGCACTCTATAAATAGTAGAAAAGAATTAGAAAATAGTGCAGTGAAAAGAATCCTGAACTCATATATCTCATAACAGCTTTTGAGTGTGAGCAAGAGAAGCTGACTGACTCACCTAGGCAAAGAATGGAATTTGGAGGACTTCCAGTCAAGATGGAAGCATAGGTGGACACACTGTGCCTCCTCTCACAACCAAAATTAAGGACAACAAATATTTAGAAACAAGAAAACAACCGGAACTGATAGAAAAATTGAACTGTACGGAAGTCCAACAACCATTCATCCAGACCGGTAAGGAGGGGCGGAGTTGCAGCAGAAAAAAGTGGAGGTACAGACCCAGGAACGCAAGTAGCAGCAGCTGGCAGTTCCCAGGTGCTCAGGCGGCGGCTGGCAGACCCCGGGCCCACAGTAGCAGTTGGCGGATCCCAGGCACAGGGTGGCAACTGTGCAGACCCAGCGAGGCCGCAAAGGGCAGCTGGCTGACCAGGTAGTCCCACATTCACGAGCGCAGATAATCCAGGCGAAGGGAAAGCGGCGGAAGGGACTGGAATCCAGAAGAGAGTGAAGGAGACGCCATTGTTCCCTCTCGGACCCGCCCCCACATACAGCGTCACAACTCAGCGACTGGGTTGCCCTGCACTGGGGAACACCTAAGGCTCCACCCCTCAATATGTAACAGCTGCGACCAGACCAAAACCAAAACGAAAAAAAAAAAAAACCCACCAAAAATGGCAGAACAAATGAAAGCTTCAGAGCCAATTCCTCTAAGTCATGAAGAGATAGCCAACCTATCAGATGCACAGTTCAAAGCACTGGTCATCAGGATGCTCACAGAATTGGTTGATTTTGCTCACAAATTAGATGAAAAAATGCAGGCTACAATACGTGAAATGAAGGAAGACGCATGGGGAACCAATAGAGATGGGAGAAAAACTGGGACTCAAATCAATGGAGTGGACCAGAAGGAAGAAACTAACAACCAAACAGAAAAGAAGGAAGAAACAAGAATTCAAAAAAATGAGGAAAGGCTTAGGAACCTCTGGGACATTGTTAAACATCCCAACATCTGAATTATAGGAGTCCCAGAAGGGGAAGAAGAAGAGCAACAAGTGGAAAACTTATTTGAACAAATAATAAAGAACTTTATTATTTGTTCAAATAAGAACAAATAATTTAAATAATAGATGTCCTCAATCTGGCAAAGGAAATAGACTACCAGGAAGTCCAGGGAGCTCAGAGAGTCCCAAAGAAGTTGGACCCAAGGAGGAACACACCAAGGCACATCGTAATTACATTAGCCAAGATTAAAATGAAGGAGAGAATTCTAGAAGCAGCAAGGGATAAGGGGACAGTCACCTACAAAGGAGTTCCCATCAGACTGTCAGCTGATTTCTCAAAAGAGACCTTCCAGGCAAGAAGGGGCTGGAAAGAAGTATTTGAAGTCTTGAAAGGCAAGGACCTACATCCAAAATTGCTCTATCCAGCAAAGCTGTCATTTAGAATGGAAGGGAAGATAAAGTGCTTCTCAGATAAGGTCAAGTTCAAGGAGTTCATCATCACCAAGCCCTTATTATATGAAATGTTAAAGGGACTTATCTAAGAAAAAGAAGATAAAAATATGACAGTGAAAAGACAGCAAACTCACAGCTATTAAGAACCACACCTAAAACAAAAGCAAACTAAGCAAACAGCTAGAACAGGAACAGAACCACAGAAATCGAGATCATATGGAGGGTTATGAACAGGGGAGTGGGAGGAGGAGAGAGGGGGGAAAAGGTACAGAGAATAAGTAGCATAGATGGTGGGTAGAAAATAGACAGGAGGAGGGCAAGAATAGTGTGGGAAATGTAGAAGCTAAAGAACTCATGACACATGGACATGAAGTAAAGAGGGGGGGAATGTGGGTGGGAGTGGGTGTGCAGGGTGGAGGGGAATGATGGGGGAGAAATGGGACAACTGTAATAGCATAATCAATAAAATATATTAAAAAAAGAATGGAATTTTTTGAGGGGCTGTAAAATATCTTAAGCTGAGCTCCCATCTGAGGTGATCTGAGAAAACCATCTCTCAGATCATGATTGTTTGCAGGACATTCACTGGAAATTGCTCTTGGCAACAAAATCCATGATGGAGTGAGGGCAGCAGGATTGGGCAGAAGGAGCTGAGCTTGATCCCATAGGGAAGACCTTTCACAGTTGTCCCAAGGGCGACCACATCAGGGAGGTACACAGCTTTGGGTGAGGTAGCACTTATGAGCAAAAGGCAATTCTTGGGATGGGACTTATCCGTGGCCATCAGCAGGCAGCTGAGGGAATGAGCACCTGAGTCCTATAGTAAATGCATGAAAGCACTCAATATAGGAGGCAAAGCACGGAATTGAAGCAATGCTGAACAGCCAGTCTTAAGATAGAAGTGGCCCTACTGCACTGGGGAAGCAAGGGACAAATGGAGAATCTTTCTGGAGTCATAATGTCACTTTGCTGAGCCCTTTCATTTAATGTTCAAATTCCAGGTACGGAGCGCTTAGACGGGTCTATTGGGTTGCATATCCACCTCTTGGCCAGGATGAATAGAATCTTTGATCAAAAGTTCTACTGAAACTAGAGTCAGAGTAAAATTTTAGTATAATTAACAGAAGAAGAAGAAATAGATCCTACCTAGGTGGGCAAACCAACAGTATCTATTATACCTCAAACTCAGAAGGCTTGGGGAAAATTGCTGGATAGATTTAGGGTTTGAAAGTTTATAAAAAGCCTTGTTATTTCCACCCTCATAGTCTGTCCTTTTGAAATTGACTTGAAAACTGCTCCCATCAAGAGATGGAGACAATTTTTCCCCTGTCCTGAGTCTGTGCTGGTTTTGTGACTTGCTTTGACCAATAGGAGCAGTGCAAGTGACGAATTGAGACCTAAGAGGTCCTGAGTCCTTCCACTCCCATGGAATTTTGAGCAGCTACCATGTGCCTAGGTTGGACTGATCAGCTGCAAAAAGACAAGAAAGAGTATGTGAAGCGGGGATGAGCCACCTTAACTCATCAGGGGCCATCAGAGACTAGCCACCTCCCAGCTGACTCTGCATCTAACTGCACATGCAGGAGTGAGCCCAGTCAGGACCACGTGAGCCCAACCGCAAATCCTGATCCACGGAACAATGGATATGTGGTCGTTGCCACTAAGTTTTGGGGTGGTTGGTTACTTACCAAATGCTAACGGACTCGGGCTACTAATATACTGTATGACATTTAGTACGGACCATGCTCCCTCAGAAGTTTCCTACTGAAGAATGATGGGATTGAAGACATGAGAATCCTTTGGTCAGTTAGGTTATGAACCCGAGAAGGCCAGGAAAGGGGCTATGCTATCAGAAAGCAGAGCCTGCAGGCTACCGCGTCCCGAGTATAGAGGGGCCAGTGAGCTGAGAGCTCCTCAGGGTCTTCGATGGGATGTGAAAAATCATCAGGGGAGGGTGGGAAAGAGACAGTGGTGCTGATGCAGATATGCTGGCAGGTCAATGAATCGTGGCTAACACACAGCGCAGTCCGTAGAGAGGGAGAGCACACAACTGTTTTCCTCTTCCCCGTGGCTGTGTGACCCCTGCACCAGGCCACCCTGGCAGTTACTGGGGAGGGGGATTGGGCCCGCTTTCTCACAGCCCAGGCTTTATCATCCAGATTGGTACCTCTCTTCCTGCACATCTGCTTTTCCTTAACTGGTGGCAAGGGTGCCGAGCGGGGGAGGCAGTTAATCTCAGATTCCTTGCCACATCCAAGTCCAGACCAGCAGTTTAATTCTAAAAAGAGGCTTATGGCCCAGAATGAGCTGGTATGTATGTGGTGTGCGTGGTTTTTAGTTAATTAGTTAGTTGGCTTTTCCATTTTTCCAAGTCTAAGAAATGATCCTTTTAGTTCTTGCCACGGTTATTGAAAGCATGTTCTGTATCATGGATTGTAACAGTTGCTTTCATGCATATTATCTTATGATTATCCCCATTTTCCAAACGGAATAGGAGACTCATAGAAGGTGTGTAACTTTCCCAAGTTCATACAGCTTGTAAGTGGCAGAGTCAGAGCAAGCATCAACGTTTTTGCAGCCTAAAGTGTTCTTTGTCCTGTTATGGGTAACCAAGCAAGCCAGGGGCTTCCGCCTGAGCTGTGACCACTCTTACAGAAAGATGTGGTTTCTGAGTCTACCAAGGAGAAGCACCAGACACCTAAAGTGAAAGACAGCTTATCTGCAAGCAAAATTTGAGAACTGACGTTATAGAACCATAGGACCATAACTTGTGTTTAATAATGTATGCAGTTGATTTCGTGTGGAAAAAAATACTTTGTATTTTACCATGTCCCCACAAGTTATATATACTGTTTTATTTTCATGATACAATTTTGAAGGGACACAGATTTCTGGAAACCTGCTCCTGAAATCACTGCTAATGTTTAGCCAGCATGGCCCAGAATAGCTGCACTGGTTGTCAGACACTGAACTAATGTAATTCCATAGTGGGCAGAACTCTCTTGCCCTGAGCCTTCAGAATACCAGTCCCATACCCTCCCTGACTCAGCTATACTATACCCTCACCTGGGGTCCCTCACCCTCTTCCCCACAACCTAGCACCTACAGGGTTAATGCTGGCGCAGTACCTGGCTCCTCCTGCACTTGCTGGGGCACTCACTCTGGGCCTCAGCCCCAAGTACTAATGTCTCCGTAGCATTCCTTTTCTCTTCTCAGTGGGATTTCAGAAAGATCTCTGACAGGGCTAGACTCAAGGATGGGCTGGAGCGGGCAAAGACTGATGGACAGGGAATTCTGTGTTCTGGTACTTTCCCTGTACTTTCCCACAACCCTCAAAATCTACCTGTCTCATGTCCTATCCACTTAGGGATCATGGTCTGCCTTCCATGGGAAAAAGATCCATTCCTGAAGAACCGTAGTACTCTAAAATATCCTGTGAATGAAAAGGTTCTGAGGTCATGTGAGGTTGTGCTATATATATATCCTTCTTCTGGACCCTCACGTATTTACATTGTAAAGGCTCTGAAAAGACCCACAATAAAGAAATACAGGATTTGTTTAATCCAGCATTTTCTAATCATGGAATGCCAGCCACCTTCCCTCTCCTCCCCTTATGGCTATTAGATTTCTATTTTCCCACACTGGAGACCAGGGACATATATAAAAGCCTTAAGGAGCTAGGATGAGGGGTAGGGAGGAGAGGGAAGATGGACAGTCTGCTGACTGCTTGCTGAACGAGGTAGGGACAGGCGGTGAGGTACAGAGACAGAAGCAGAAAAGTGTGCAAGAGAGCATGTCGCTGGCTCTCCCAGACGTGGCCACAACCGACTCTGAATCCTGGGCAAGTGCAGAGAAGAGGGCTAGCCAGCAGCTGGCAGTGTCCCCAGGATTTCTGGGAGACCTCCGGGCAGATCTTAATCTTCTGGTTGAGAGCTGCGTTCTCGTTCCAGCTCCGTAATTTTCCAGCTGCGTAACTTTGAACATGTTATTTAAATTCCTTGGGCCTCTCCTTCTTCAGTTCTAAAGATTAAATTAGACAAACGAAGTAAATAATCTGAAACTTGCAAGTGCATCATAGCCACCTGGAGGACTTGTTAAGACACAGAGTTCTGGGCCCTGCCCCCAGGGTTTGACTGGGTGGGTCTGGAACAGGCTGATGAATTCACACTTGTGACTAGTTTCCAGGTTGGAGTGTGCTGCTGGGGGGACCACACTTTGAGTGGCATGGATATAAGTTAACATGCTTTGTAATTTGTAAAGTATACATCTTAATTAGTTTAAATTACTTCATCCTTTCTGTGTTAAAATAATGACGTGTTCATGGGATAATGTTTATCTCTTACCACTTCTGTGCTTCACGGAGGCAATGCTTTTGTTTCTATGTGAGAAGACTGATTCCCATGGTAGAAGTTTCAGGACAGCATCTGGGGACCCGGCAGCCAGCTCGGGCTGACAGGGTCCCCAGATGCTGGGGACCTGCAGACAGCTCGGGCCGCATCTGCTCTGGCTACGGCTATCCGTCTCACAGTACTCCCCTGAGAGGGCAGAGGTCATCTGTCATCTCCAGAGGACACACACTGACTAACACATCCCTTTGGGTACTGTGTTCTATGGAACTCTGGTTCCTCAAGATGTCCTGTGGAAAAAATTTTGTGATTATACTCCCTTGGATATGCTCTCTTTCCTCTTTGAATTTCACAGTACTGATTAATGCATACAGATGCCGAGCAGTCCTGCAGAAAAGTAGCCTACTCACCTTCCCAAAGGCGGTGTAGTGGTTAGAAGCACAGGGTCTAGACCTATACAGTCCAATAACTAACCACATGTGGGTATTTCAACTTAAACAGGTAGATTCACATAAAATTAAAAATTCACAGTCCTGCTAGTCATATTTCAAATATTCAATGACCATCTGAGACCACTGTTTACCTTTTGGACAGTGCAGATATAATGTACAGGGTCTGGCAGAAGTAAGGCCTGCTTGAGTGTGGTTGGTAGGGTAATAATATGGCTGTGATAATTTATAGTTTTAATTTGAACATTTCACCTAAAATGTCATATGGTGTGCTTGAGTGTGATATTGCTATATTACAGAATTACATGCTTACGATTGTGTAATAAAAAGGGGCATTATTTGTGCCAGACCCCCCCCCCCCACCACCACCACCACATTTCCTGCATTGCAGAAAGTTCTATTGGACCCGGACGCAGGGTTTCAAAACCCAGCTCTGGGACTTAGCAGCTCTGTGAACTCACACAAGTTCTGTAAACTCTTGGTGCCTTACTTTATCTATAAAATAGACTTAATAAATGATTCATACTTCATAGGGTTGTTGTGAAAATTAAACGAGTTAATATACTTGTATGTAAAGTACCTAGAATAGAATCTGGCACAAGGAAATCCCTCAATAAATGGTGCTCACAATTATAATTTGTTTATTATCGTTCTTCAATGGATTTTTACTTGGAACCCTTGGTCTGTATAATACCATTCATTTCATGGAGCTGAGCTCCTCTTAGCATATTCCCCAGGCTTTATTATGCTAAAAGAGTCTGTCTTTTCTTTTCCTCTCTTTTTTAAAAAATATTTTATTTGTTTATTTTTAGAGGGGAAGGGAGGGAGAAAGAGAGGGAGAGAAACATCAATGTGTGGTTGCCCCTTGCATGCCCTCTACTGGGGACCTGGCCTGCAACCCAGGCATGTGCCCTGATTAAGAATTGAACCAATGATCCTTTCATTTGCAGGCTGGAACTTAATCTACTGAGGCACACCAACCAGGGCCTGTCCTTTCTTAATCTTTACTTGAATGACTACTTTCTCTTATCTAAGTGAGATACGAGCCAGGCATGGAGAAAGGGGTGAAGGAGATAGAGCATCCTGCCACATAGCCTGCTCCTTTAGGCTCTAAGAAGCCTGGCAGATTGGAAGAGTTTCATGTGGGCAGAGCATGGAGAACCGAGGACAAAGGGGGAAGGAGGTGCTTGGAGTGGGGAGATCACCAAGGGTTTTCCAAACTGTGGTGGGAAACTTAGACTCATCCTGAGGAGAGTCTAAGGGTATCAGCTGCATAAGGTGTGATTAGGTCTACATTTGAGAGGAAATATTCTTGGGTTGTGCCATGGAGAAGAGTTTTGAGGTCCAGGGAAATCCGTAAAATTGGGTCTCAGGAAGACCCATCAAGAGGCTGGCTGAGAAATAATGGTGGTAATAGTAGAATGAGAGATATTGACAGATTCAAGAGCTACGAAAGAGATAAAACAGATAGGACTTGGGGCTGATGGTTGTTTATGGTGAAGAAATGAAAGCATAAATACAACTCGGATTTCCATCTTGGGCAGTGGGTAGGTGGTGGTGACATTTCCAGTGACTGGGCATACAGAAGGCTGAGTGTAAAAGCTAGGAGAGGATGGTGATCTCAGTCTTAGGACTGGGGAGTAGGGCATTCCAATCGATTTGTCCAAGAAGCAACTGGATCTATGAGGCTTAATGTCCCAAGCGATCAGCTTTCCCACTCATTGTCTTGGGGGCGGGGGTGGGGAAAGGCAGAGAGTTACAGTGGTTGTCAACTGGGGGAGATGTTGTCCCCCTCCGCAGAACACGACAACATCTGGAGACATTTTTGCTGTGAGTAGAGGCCAGGAGTGCTACTAAATTCACTACAATGTGCAGGACAGTTTATGATAAAGAATCATCTGGCCCAAAATGTCAATGGCGCTGAGGCCGTGAACCCCTGCATTAGGGGAAGCTGGGGGCCCAGGTGGTTGCTGTGTTTGAAGCAGCATAGTTGTTGCCAAGAGCATAAACTGGAGTGTGAGAGTCAAGGTATGAACCCTGGCTGGCACCATTCCACAGCCGCATAACCACTGGAGTGTTACTTAAATGCCTGGAGCCTCAGTTTCCTTGTTTATAAAAATGGGACTGGTGATGGTGCGTGGGTACAGTAACACAATGCCTGGCTCACCGTGAGCATGTAACTCAGAATGACTGGACTGCGTGGGGGCAGGACCAGGATCCACTGATTTAGTAAAGAAATGTTGAGCACCTGCTATGTGCCAGACATTGTGCCAAGCATGGGGTAGGATGGCAAACAAGGTGCAGTCCTTCCCTTCATGGTTCCCACGCCACCCTCCCCCTACACACCCTCCCAAAATCTATCAGAAAAAATATTAGCGCCTCCGCAGATCCTGCTCATGCATCCAGTTGGCAAACAGGATTGTCCAAAAGCAGCTCCTCATCTCTCCCTGCCAGCTGAGCGTTTTTCTCAGGACCGAGAGGATGATGTTGGTATTTTGGCCACAGACTTAGCCTAGAGAAGGAAGGAAGACATTCCTCCCTATGCTCTCACCCCACCCCATGCTCAGAGCTCCCATGAGCATGACAAATTGGCACCCTTCTCTCCTGCAGCCTCTGCTGGTTTGGGGGAGGTGCTCAATCTTGAGCCTTCATTTGTGAAACCAAAGCAGAACAGAGCTTCAGACTTATCCTCCTGTGGGGATAACTAAAGGCCCCCTGGAGCAAGGGAGGGCTCGCCTTTCTACTTGTGGTCCCACAGCCCCGGGGCTCATCAGCCTTGGGAGGGACAGTTCTCAGTGCTACAGTGCAACTTCTAGTGGGAAGAGGAGGAGAGGGGACAGAAACTAACATTCATTGAGCACCCACTAGCTGGGTAACACTGGGAAAATTGCTTAACTTCTTGAAGCTTTAGTGGCCTTATCTAAAAAAAATGGTAATACCTGGCTTACGGAGTTGTTCTAAGATTAAATGACATAAGGCACAGTGTCTGGAATGTAGTATATGCTCATTTATTAATTCAACAACTACTTACTGAGTTTCTTCTCTGTATCTGGCTCTGTTTTAGGCAATGGGGATTAACAGTGAATAAAACAGACTGGAATTTCCCCCTTCATGGAATTATTTTTTATTGTCTAAGAATTTTGGCTATTTAATATTATTTGATAGGCATATATAATGCTTTGTTTACTATCTACCTATATATGCATAAGTGTGTATATGTATGGATATACTTATATTTATGTCTAGTTAATTATTATTCTCTTTTATCTAGATAAAGAAATTGCAATTTAGAGAAATGAAGTATATTGTTCAAATTCACAAAATCAGAAGTGAGGGAGCTGGAAATGAAATCCAGGTCTGTCTGCCTCTAAAAGTCTTGCTATGTCCACTGTGCTAAAGTCAGATATGCAATTAGATCCACCAAAGCCTCAGAAGTGGTAGCAGTAATTCAGAGATGGCATGTTACCTTCGCTTTTCATTCAGCAGCTCTTGTCGCACACGCGCTCTGTATAGGGAATAATAGAGACACTGATTCCAAGTGCGGCAATGAGCGCTGCGGAACCTACCGTGTGAGCCATAATTAATGGAGATGCCAACTGCCAACTAACCAGAAAAACTCCAGCATCGTAAATCTGTCCCCTGGCTTCTCACAAGAACTGATGGATGAGGAATTCAGCTCAAATATTTAACAATCAATAATTCAAATACCTATCCAACCATTTGCACGTTGGCATGTTTATAAATATAAGGGCTACACTTGTATTTTACACGAAACTTCTTTAAAGTTGAATGGAAGGTGTAGAAACAGCCCACAATTTACAGGAAAGAATCTGGGGGAGGAGATGGAAATATCTTCCCAGTCTTGGCTTAACTTGAATCTGTGGAACTTCCAGCTACGATCACATACCATTGTTCGTGTTCTTAGGTTGCTGGTGAGCAAATCCCCCACGAGCAATGTGTTGGAAGCCTCAGTAGTGCAGCTGGGGTGAGGTGCCTGAGCCTGATCTCCTTTCCAGCCTCAGCTTCAGGGATGAAACCTAATGCACAGCAGACAGGACAATGAATTATTCACGTGAAGCTTCCACCATCTCTCTGTCACCAGAAATGGGTCATCTCTCAGGCTGTAATTCAATCTCCTTCCTCCTTGCCCACTTCCTAACAGACAGCTAGGGATAAGGCTCGGTTCTGGGAAGACATTCAGCCCCGTGGCAGGGCCGTGAGCCACGTGTGTCCGGATGCTGGATAGAAGTACTGCTGTGTGAGTTTAACTGTTTTGAATAAATAAAGTCTAAGTCAGCATTGACAGCAATGATTTATCTGCACTTCACAATGATTGAATTTAGATGCTCCATGCACTTGCTGATTTATTAAACTGCTCTCCTCTCTGAGGGAGAATCAAAGCCCCTCCTTTGGCTCTAATGGATAGACACTTTGGAGGCACTTAGGGAAGCCATTGTTGATAAGACCTCCTACTTAAAGGAGAACTCTGTCTCGTATTGTCTATGCACGGAAATAACCTCCTTTACTGGGGTTTCCTTCACAGTCCATAACTCACCCTTTCCAAAGAGGGGTAGGGCTTTTGGCAAGCACCTCTGATGCTGTGGGGGCTGAAGGGTCAGGCCTGAGCAATGAGCGCCCTGCCTCTTTGCTTTCCTCCCCACTCACCTCCCAGCTGCATAGTCTGCGGTTCCCCAGGTTGAAGAGAGACCCACAGCTCTGGCCACTGGTTGCCTGCACTCCCTGTTCCCAGGTTCTGCCTCCTCTTGGCTGTCCCTAGAAACAGTCCCAGCCAGGACCTTCACCGTTATCCTTTTCTCAAAATAATGCAGCTTCTGAAACCCACCAATGGGGAAGGAGAGGAGAGAGGGGCCATGACACGAATCCAGGCCTGGTATGCCCACCGTCCTCATGGCTGGGAAGGGCTGTGGCATTCCACACTAGTAATTGACATTTCCAAGTGGCAGATGGCCTGTTAATAAAATGAATCCCAGGCAGCAGCATATCTGGGGTGGAATTTGGGCTCTACTCTTGGAAAACAAAACTAGCTGGTATGGGGAAAAAGAGAACAGAGCAATGAAAGCCGAGTTCTCCATGCAGATGCACCAGCTCTAGGTCTGTCTTAGATTTAGTTTTTAAGGACCATGGAGAAATGGATGAGGTGTAGGTCAGTAACTTTTGAAACAGACAAAGGAAAAACAAAGCTATTCCAAGATGATGATTAATGAATATCAGAAGGTATGATGTGTAGAATTTCTGGAAACTTGTAATAAAAGACACAATAGTAGTAACTAACATGTGAACAGTTTGTGATCGTTTGAAAGCATATTCATATCATTTTCATTGAGTGGGGCAGTACTAATCGGAAGAGGCGTCAGGAGAAGGATTCTGTTAGGGGTGGAGAGAAAAGCTTACAACTTAATCATTAGAAACAAAGGAAGTTATTAATACATTTAGGAGAAAGTGGGCTAGTCAGTAAGACCTTATGGTGAACACCTGGGGTACACGGACCTGTGACTTCTCTCTAAGACAGGAAGAAGTCAATATAGATCATAAATCTCTGGCTGTACATCTAAGTTCACCGTCTCTCCCCCCACCCCCCTCATTGGTGTTGCTGCCTAGATGGAGCCTCGGGCAGAAATTCCTCTCACCTCTGTACCTTGGCTCCGGCTGAGAGCCGTTGTAATGACTGCCCTTATTCTTGCTCAGGAAACTGGGGCCTGTTTGGAAGTGAATGACTGAAGTGAAATGAGGAGCCAAACTTTTCATTTGAGGCTCATAATCATTCCAGGAAGTAAATATTATTGGTTCTGTCTTTAAAACAAGCAACCAGAGGTCACAAGGGGCTGAGAACCCTTCTCAAAGCCACAGATTCGGTTTTTTTTTTGCAGAGTAGAGATTTTAGTCCATGTCTTTCAGGCTCCTCACCCAAGCCTTTCCCTGAGTTCTACAAAAACAATCAAGAGCTGTGTGGGAGTTCCAGGGGGATGGGGTGGGGGTGGGATGGAGAGAAGGCCAAGTAAGTAGGACCTGGGGCCCCTGCCTTTAAATTAACCAGAACGATTTCCTCTCCTCCACACACGATAGTTCTAAGCATGATCTTAGAGAATGTGTGTTACTAAAAAACACTTGAAGTCCACAATAATAGACAGGTTAATTTTCCCTTCATCGATAACTGGAGGTGAAGATGAAATGAAAAATCAGAATGCTATCTGAAGACCTGGTTCTTATAGATAATAGCCATTTTTTTCACATAAATGATGCCTTTCACCAACCCAATACTAACAGAAGCTGGAACATGGGGCTGAAATCTACTACTGAATCTTACAGGTGGTAAGCTTTAAGAAGTATTGATTAAACTTAACCGAAAGTCTCAGATATACTGGCAACTAGAGTTCATGAGTGAAGCAGACGGATGGTTGCCAGAGGGGAGGGGCGTTGGGGTTGGAGTGAAAAAGATGACAGGACTGAGAAGTACAATCGGTATTACAGAATAGCCATGGGGATCTAAAGCACAGTCAAGGAAATACAGTCAATAATATGGTAATAACTGTGTATGGTGCCAGGCGGGTACCAGAAATATCAGGGGAACACTTTGTAAAGTTTATGATTGTCTAACCATTATGCTGTACATGTAAGACTAATACAAAATAATAGTGAATGTAAAATATATATATATTTGTATATATATATTACATATAAAAGTATACTTCTGATTAAAAGAAAAAAGAGAGTCTCAAACACATTGGCAACTGTCATTCATGGATGAAGCCCATGCTTGCCTCTCTCGGGGTCAGCAAAAGCCGGACACTTACCTGGAGCTCAGTCTGAGGAGAAAAGAGGTCGGAGTTAGGTTGGGACTTCTTGAAGGACAGAAACCTTTCAGCAGTTTGGCAATTATTATTGAGAAACCACTCAGGGAGAAGGCAGTTTTAAACACAATTAAGATTCTATTTTAAGGAAACACCAGAAACTGCCCATTTAATGCTCATGTTTGATCTACTGTGAAACAGAGAAGGGAGAAACTATTACAAATTTGCTAATACCATCAAAACTTATAAAGTGATGAAATAAGGCTACATGAAGAAAAGGCAGTCATCCCAAGCACAAGGCATGCTAATAGCTGTGAATATATAGAGAGCAGACAATTATTCTGAAAACCGGTGAGACGAATCTGACTGGTTTTTGGACTCTCTGCATGGTGACCCTAGAGCACTCCCAGTCCTTGGTCAGTTGGGGTGATCTCCAAAGAGGGGATGTACACCCCAGGGGACTAGCATAGTGATTAGAAGTCCTATTTGCTTTTATTTTTTATTTTTATCTATTAAAATGACTATTTTGTGTGATTTTTATAATGTCCATAATTTATGAGTATAGAAGTAGACAAATCTAATTTTATTTTGTTTAATTTTAAATAAATACATAGTTATCTTTACTATCTAAACTCTTGCTGTCTGAATGCAAGAACTGAACCAATTCAGATGGATTTTAGGATGAATTTTTTGCCATCCGAACACCGACTACTTGCTATTGGAAACTGGGGGACTAGGTAGATTTGGATAACGTGCTATTGCTCACCATTCAAATACACTCCATTTGGATAGTGAAGGATGGTTGTGTGTAATTGTGGAGGTGCCGGGTATTTTTTATTTTCTTAACTGAGATGCACAATGGAAAGAATTCAGGAGACCACCGCAACAGATGACCACATCGGTAGGTCTGACTTTGTATTACAGGCAGACAGGACTCGAAATATCTGAGGCCATCTCTAGCAGCCCTGGATGAAGCACAATGCTCCTTTTGAATTCCTCTGCAGAGTGAAGTAGTACCTTTCTTGAGGATTAGGTTCTGATATCAGTGTATAAGGTGAGAATTTCCTGTGGTCAAACTTTCCCTAAAGAAAATACTATTTTGGAGATTGATTTACAATCTCTTAGTAAGTCCAACGCAGACAGTTTTTTTCTTCAGTTTGGGGAAAAGAACTTACTATTTCTTAATTGAACCCTAATGAAGATACTGGGTTGACCTTTGAGGCCATGTGTACCAGAAATTCCTGTCTTTAAATGTTGGGAGTGATATACCTTATGAGAGGCTGGGGAGAAGAGAGATCCCCTGGGAAAGGGCCAATTCCAGTCTCCCCATCCAAGCTCCCCCTGGGCTAGACGTCTTGAATGGAATGAGATGGAATCTCCCTACTACTGTCAATGGAAGTCAGTTGAGTGTGGTGATGGCTGCCCACCTCTGTGAATCTAGTAAAAACCATTGACTTGTATACTTTAACTGGGTGAATTGCATGACATATAAATTGTCTCTCAATAAAGCTATTATTGTTTCAAAAGAAAGCAAAGCCACTCATTTCTAAAGAATAATTTTTCAAGAGATGAAGTCACTACCCCTCAGACTCAGGCTATTCTCTGGGCCCCCACACTGCAGAGGTCCCTCTTTTTGTCCCTCCTGCAACTATGTTCCCCCCACCCCCCACAGGCTGAGTGTCCACAGAGCTGAGGGGTCATGTCTACTATAATCCCTTACTAGCTTTTATGGATCATGCTGTTGTACTAGGCACCCTGGAATTTCTGCCCAGATGTCCCTAATCTGCTTTCACACGGCTTGGGGAGTCTCTTTACCTGTCTGTTTCCCAATGGCCATGGCAGACTTCATCACAGGTGTATATACTCTTAATTTTGGGTATATTCCTTGCCTTTGGGTCAGAGTGCAGATAGAGCTGGGACATTCATTTTGGGATGTTCAGACACGTGCACAAAAGTCCTAGCTTTGCAAAACTGAGCTGGAAGTAGGAAAAGAGATGGGTTAGCCTTGAGCCAGGATTCCCTCTCTGCACTCTTGTTCTAGGACCCTGATGTAGTGGAACATACCAGCCACGATAGAATGAGGTTTAAAATCAGACTAAGCACCCACCTAGCCTGAGACTTTTCCAATATTTTTCTCAGAAGTCCAAAAATATTGACCAGCAAGTATTAAATCAGTTAGGCTCTCTTTTATGTACTAAACATGATGCATTATAGTATTTATTTCTTATAATGATGTGGGTTCTGTTATCACCTCAACTTCCCTAACGAGATCACTGAAGCTTGCAGAAATTAAGAAAATAGTTGAGTCAAGAGTTTGGTAACCGTACAATCTGACAAAATCCCATCGAGCCATACAGTCTCCATAGGAATGCCTGGTCATAAATAAGATTGTTAGCAATAAACGGGCCTCTTTTGTGCTTCTAACAATTCTGAGAGTGATACAAAGAGAAAAAAAATGTGTATCTTCCAGCAAAACAGTTGACTAAGTTCCTTTCATTTAAACAAGACTAGATGGCACAGAACATGCGTAAATATTGTAATACGAGTCCCATTTGTAGAGAATGTTCTCATTTTCTCTGTAGCCTGAAGCAAGGGATTGTCAGTTATTCCTTCAGAGATTAATCTTTCTGTATCAGAGATATGGAGATAAGGGTGCAGGGCAGGAGGGCTTACGCACACATGAATGTGATTTTCTATATGTTACTAAAAATTTGTTTCACAAAGCATTCCTTCCATCTGAAAATTCAGTGCTATTGTTACTCAGAATTTATGGATATGCCTAGGGATAGTTTGCTCAAGGTTGTAAATGAGACCTCCAAATTTACTAGCTCAAATTGGTTTTATAACACCTGACTCAATTCTAGCACGGATTCAATTAAACACAGTTTATAATAAATGAATACCTGTGAGCATGTCCTATTATTAGGTAGCATCCCCATTCTACAGGTGGCAAGTCCAAGTCTCACCGAAGTTGTATAAATTTTCCAAAGTGGTAGGTAGGACCAGAAATCAAATCAGCCCCCTGTTGGAATTTGTTGGAGTTGGCATTTTTATAGATATAAGGTACTATCATTTTCACAATCTCATGTGACTTTTATATTAATCTAGAGACTTGTATAGGAATAGGGGTCATTTGGTGGGTGCTTCCCCTCCCCCCATTTCTGCACCTCCCAGAAATAGCACCCAGGTCTTCGTTTGGAGGGGGAATTCCTTGCTGGGCTTAACTTCCCCCTCTGGAGGGTATGGCATCCAACTCATCTCCAGAGGAGGCTCTGGCTGGCTTAAATTACTCAGCTTGGCCCACTCAAGACACAAGAATTAGTCAGGATAAACTTGTGACCCAGTTTGGCTAGAGACATGTGGGGATACAGCTGCTGGGACTTACAGGACAGAAGTTTCTTCTTTCATCCATAGTAGCTTCTGGAAGAGACCAGTCTTCTACTTTTGAATCGAGCGTATGTGGAGGAGAGGCCTGAACACGCCATTGTAGTTTCTATTACCACAGGGGAGACAGCTGGGTGTGGGGGGAGGAGAAAGGGGAGCTGACCCACACAGGAGGGCAGAGTGGAGAGAACGGCTGAGAAATGGAGATGGTGCCATGGTTTTGTGAACGCTAGATCATTTCACACCTGAAAGTGTCATTTTTGGTTAATTTAGATTGAACTGTTACAGCAGGGACCATCTCCCTTCACTTTGCATACGAGAAACTGAGGCTCAGAGAGATTGAATAACTTCTCAGGTTTCCATAACCAGAAAGAGCCTTGTCCCGGACTGAAATGCATGTTCCTTTATTTCAAGTCTAAGACTTCTTTAGTGTTTTAAAAGATGTTTTCTCTAAACTTTGATCAGAGCCATAGTTTTTCCTCTTTACCCAGGAAACAATAGGCAAACACCCATGCCACAGAAGATTTATGGAGGAAAGGCCAGAAGACATTGAAAAGAACAATAAAGCCATTGTAACAGAAAGAGTTTTACCAAATCAAATAGAGCCAACAGAATTGGAAATGGCCAATCTTGGACATTCAGAACAAGTTCTATTACAAATACACACTGATTTATTAAAAACCAAGGCCATTTAAAATTTTTATAATTAGTAGGGACCTCAAAATAGTTTCATTAAAATGCCAAAATGTGTGAAGCAAATAAAAAGTGTAAAAAAAGTTAAAGCATAAAATACAGCTTTAGAACAGACCTTAGACGTCATTTCATCCTACCTCCCCCTAGTGGAGAAGTTCCTGCAGTACATTCCTAACAGGTGAGCATCCTGCCCCTGTTCCAATACCGCTGTCAGTGGAGTTTTCCCTATCTCGTAAGGCAACCATTTTTTAAAAAAATTCATAAATTTTATTATTTTTAATTTTTAGAGTGTTTTAAATTATAGTTGACATACAATATTGTATTAGCTTCAGGCATACAGCATAGTGATTCAGCATGTATATGCCTTACAACGTGACCCCTAGAGTACGTCTAGTGACTATCTGTCCCTGTACAAAGTCGTTATAACATTGTTGGCTGTATTCCCTATGCTGTGCACTACATCCCCACGACTTGTTTGTTTTATAACTGGAAGTTTGCATCTCTTAATCTCCTTCACCTTTTTTGACCATCCCCCTACCTTCCTCCCCTCTGGCAACCATCGGTTTATTCTGTGTGTGTCTGTTTCTGTTTTTTGTTTGTTCATTTGTTTGGTGTTTTTAGATTCCACATTTAAGTGAGATCAAACAATATCTGTCTTTCTCTGACTTTTTTCACTTAGCATAATGCCCTTGAGGTCCATTTATATCGTCTCAAATGGCAAGATTTCATATTTTTATGACTGAGTAAAAAATCCATGGTGTGTGTTTGTGTGTATATATATCACATCTTCCTTATCCATCATTAATGTATCGATTAACACCCAGGTTGCTTTCATATTTTGACTATTGTAAATAATGCTGCAATGAACAGAAAGGCGTGTATATCTTTTTGAATTAGTGAGTTTCTTTTCAGGTTTTTTTTTTTTTTTTTTTTTTTTTTTTTTAGGATAAATGCCCAGAAGTGAAATTGCTGGGTTATATGGTAGTTCTATTTTGAAATTTTTGAGGACCCTCCATCCTGTTTTCTATAGTGGCTGTGCCAATTTATAGCCATTGTGTACAAGGGTTCCATTTTCTCCACATTCTTGCCAACACTTGTTATTTGTTGTCTTTTTGATTATAATCATTCTGACAGGTATGGCATGATATCTCATCATGGTTTTGATTTGTATTTTTCTAATGATTCATGATATTGAGTATCTTTTCAGGAGTCTGTTAGCCATCCGTATATCTTTGGAAAAATGTCTATTAAGATCCTCTATTTTTTGTTTGAAACTTTTTTGTGTTTTTGAGGTTGAGTTATATGAGTTCTTTATGTATTTTGGATATTAACCTCTTATAAGGTATATCATTTGCAAATATGTTCTTCTATTAAGTAGGTTTCAATTTTGTTGGTGGTTTCCTTTGCTGTGCAAAAGCTTTTAGTTTAATATAGTCCTATTGTTTTATTTCTTTTTTTGCCCTTGGCTAAGGTGACATCCAAAAAAAGTAGTGCTAAAAGTGATATCAAAGAATTTACTGCATATGTTTTTTTCTAGGAGTTTTATGGTTTTAGATTTTACATATAAGTCTTTAACCCATTTCGAGGTTATTTTTGTACATGGTGAAAGAAAGTGGTCAAGCTTCATTTATTTTCCATGTGTCTGTCCAGTTTCCCACCACCATTTTATAGAAGAGACTGCCTTTTCCCATTGTTTATTATTGCTTCCTTTGTCATAGATTAATTGACAATAAAGTGTGGGTTTATTCTGGGCTCTCCATTCTGGTTCATTTATTGATGTGTCTGTTTTTGTGCCATCACCATACTGTTTTGATTACTATAGTTTTGCAGTATGGTTTGAAATCAGGGAATGGGAAACCTCCAACTTTGTTCTTTTTCACGATTTCTTTGGCCCAATTTTGTTTTTAAAGTACCCTGTAATCTGATTTATTTAATGAAAACAAGCATTATCTTATCTTAATAAAGATAAGCAAAAGCATTAATGTTGCAGGATAATATTTTATATTATTGTTTAACTTGTTACTTGTTATATTTTAACTTTTTTTCCTCAGTATTTCCTGTTATCCTATAAACCTTCCTCTGATTTGGCAAACAGTTTGTGTGTTCTGTTTTCTACCTTGGAAGAGGTATGACTAAGCAGAATGCAGAGAACAAAAGAAAATCAGGGCACAATTAATAGATTTAGGAAAACAGATGTAAAGCCAGACTATCCTGTTTTCAGAATGAAACAAGAGCAGCAGCAACAAAAATGTCTCTAGACTGCAGAAAGTAAAAAATTCACAGGAGAAACACAAAGAACTTCAATATTGTGGGGTATGTAGAAATGTACCCTGCATCCTACCCCACCTTAGATCAAGCCTTGGGTGAGAGGGATAGCAGAAATTCCAGACAAGCTTGAGGAAATCTATAGCCCTCTCCCCCTTTCTCAGGAAAGTCTGAGAAAGAGGGAAATATACCAAAATGGAAATAGCCACATGGATTTTTCTAGGGAAACAGATCTGCCGTGGCCTGCAGTCTTTCCAATACCACTGTGCAGTAATGGATGGAGGGAATGTTTCCCAAACACAGAGAAAAGGTTGTGGCACAGAGGTCTTGTGGGTAGGATGAGGCAGATTTTGTGGTGACTTGCAGGGGCTCATGACATCAGACCACAGAGAAGTGGCAACATCTCATTGAGCCAACGGAGGTGAATAATAACCAAGGGTCGGGCTCCCTCTACTCCTCTGCCAACATCATGGTACCATAACATTCCCCCCAAAAGGAAACACGATCCCACAATATTGGCCATTTATCATTTTTTGACTCCCGCAGACAAAATTCATTTCTGGGAGCTGGGTAGAAACCTTAGGGGAAAGTATCCCTTTTCCTGCTGGTCACTAATTGAATGATTCTACCCAGAAGATTGGCTTTTGAGTGAGCAAAGCAAAGACAGAAGGATGATGCGACCAGCCTGGCCTTTATGGTGAAAGCTTGTTTGCTACTGTTTGTGTCTACATCCTGGCCCTTCCTGCTGCCTAGCTTTGCTTGCTCCTGACAGTTTTTCAAACTTGTGAGCGACCCAGTACCTTCCAATGAATTCCCCAAATTGTGAAAGTTGGTCAGAATCTGTTTCTGTTCCTTGCAGTTTCCCAATTCAGAAGTTTGTACCAGAAAGTATACCACAGGTTCTTCAAGTCAAAAGGGCATCAGGATAGAAGTCTGGGATTGAGTGAATTGTCTCAGAGGGGAGTTGATGACAGTAACCATCATTTCAGGATTCAGAGACAGGAATCTGGAGGTCCATTGTTCATAGCAGCAAAACATCTTACTGATCACCTGTGGTCATTTGTATGAAGTGCTCATGAAAAACAAAGTTTTAAGATCTCATAACTGCTGTCCTGGGGTGGTATAAAAGGCAGGAGAAGTTCAAAGACTTTTGGATAGAGTAGCTGCTTCTACTGGCCCTGGTTAGCTTATAACAGGGAATGATAAATTTAAATGCATGCATTCTCAATTTAAGGCGTATATTAATACCCAGGAACTGACTATGGCACTGCTAAATGAATTTTCAACCATTAAGAACCACACAGCTGAGAGAATAGAAAACAAATTCTAAGTTGGACTCTGAGGTTTGTACCGTTACATCAGTTGAGTTCACAGCCTTGTCATGCTTCTTAGGAGAAAGTTAAGCCACTTTTAGGAGAACAGTTGGAATGGGGGCATATAGGACAACTCAAGGAACTCAGAGACCCTCTCATGCCAGCCAAAGCAGCCCACCTTTTTTTAGTGTTGACTCTCTTGTTTTTTGCTCAAAGATACTATAACTTCCTTACCCAAAAGACTTACACTGAAAGAAGGAGTCTATTTTTGTGATCCACACTGCAGCTCCCTTGTCATCAGGACAGACCTAGAATACCCATGGGGAAGGTGCATAGTAAAAAGTCAAACCTGAGAACAGAAGGCATACTTAACAAGTAATTTGCAAAACTTTGTTAATTAGCACCTTCAAAGATCTGGGGAATATATGTGGGAATGAATTCTGTAGGCTGTTGACTCAGGACAGAAGAACATAATTTTAGACCAAGCTGAAGTCATTGATATGGATACACTTAGCAGAGACTCCAGATTCTGCTGGAAGTTGGAGCAGCTGGGAAGAGACATGGTTGTTTGTTCAGTTGGTTGACAGAAATCTGGACTCAGTGGTGGCCAACACTAAACAGAGTTGAGATGTCATAAATTCCTTGATATCAAGTAAAGGAAAGAATCCGCAGAACGAGAGATAGGAATGCTGGAGTGAATTTATCATGTGCAACTTACCCTCTCACTCCTTAACTATGTCTCCCAGGAGAGCATGGATAACATCCTTCTTGCCAAAGTCTTGAGAAATACCTAGATTTGGGGACCGCCAGTGGCTTCGCTGTAACCACTGCAATCTGGAGGCTGCAGACACTGATGGGAGCTGCAAATGATGTGCAGTCCCTGGATTTAGTGGGGACGGGAGGAACCCGGGCAGCAGGTGCCACACAGTAGCTTCTCAATGGCAGAGGTGGGAGCTGAATGGGGGTCTTCCCTGTCCCCTCCCAGGAGATATGTGGCTTTAATTCAGACAATGACATTTTCCAACCCTGAGTTATGAATCTTTTACCAGATCTTTCTTTTGTACATGTTTTCTCCCAGTCTGGGACTTGCCTTCTCATTCTCTTGACATTGATTTTTCAGAGCAGAAGTTCTGATTTTAGTGAAGTTCAGCTTATCATTTTTTTTCAGGGATCATACCTTTGGTGTTGTATCTAAACAGTCATTACCAATGCCAAGGTCATCTAGGTTTTGTCTTATGTTATCTTCTAGGAGTTTGATAGTTTTGCATTTTACATACAGGTTTTCAATTCACTTTGAGTTAATTTTCATGAAGCGTGAAGGTCTGTGTAGCGATTCATATTTTAGCATGTGGTTCTCCAGTTGTTCCAACACTGTGTGTTGAAAAGTTTAACTTTGCCCCACTGTATCTTCTTTGCTCCTTTGTCAAAGGTCAGTTGACTATCCTTATATGAATATGAGTCTACTTGTGGGCTCTCTCTTCTGTGCCCTTGACCAATTTGTCTAGTCTTTTGCCAGTACCACACTGTCTGGATTACTATAGCTTTATAGCAAGTCTTGAAGTCAGGCGGTAGCAGCCTTCCAACTTTTCTCTTTTCCTTCAATATTCAGAATCTTGAGCAAGTAAAACAAAAATGACAGATGGTGAGATTGTGTAGGATACAGACCCAAATACTCAACCTTACTTAGTATGACTTTTGATATTTCACAAAGCTCAGTACGGTCCAACTCTTACATTTCCCTCTCATTGTGCCTTGCTCTGTTCTCCCACTCATTCACTAGGCTCTAACCCCTTGGCTTTGTTCAAATTCCTTAAAGTTGTCCAGATTTCTCCTCCTCACAGCTTTCAAACACACTGCTTCCTCTACTGAAGATATTCCTCTTCCAGCTCTGGCCTGGCTGACTTCACTCATGCCTAAGGTTTCGGGTAAAATAGCCCTTTCTGATCATATCTTTTCTCTTATACTCTCCTGTTTATTTTCCTCTATAGCTCTTATGAGAATGTTAATTCTATTTTAATTTGTATGTATTTTTGTAATGTTCATCTGGCCATGATCTTCAGGTTTTATGAGGAAAGGGGTCATTTCTGCTTTGTTCTGCTGCTACTGATTTCTAACAGTGGGCCTAACTGAGAGAAGGTACTCAAGAATTATTTGCTAAATGAATGCTGTTTTGATTGTTTTTCTTCCTTCTATAATGGCAACATCTTTTCACATCAGCAAATATAAATGAAAAATCATTTTAATGGCACCATATTATTCTACATAGGGATGATGATGATAATAATAATAGTTATCCTTATTTAAGCATTACTACCTGCCAGGCCTTGTTATAAAGGTTGCTCATTTAATCTTCCCCAAGTCCTATGGGGTAGACATTTGTATTATTCCTAATCTACAAATATGGCAACCGAGCACAGAAAAGTTAAATAATCTTTCTCAGCATCTCGTAGCCAGTGCCCTGTGGAGCCGGGATTTGAACCCAGGCATTCTGGCTCCAGGTCCTGTGTGCACTCTTACTCTCAATGTTACGTTGCACAGAAAATTCTGTTTCATTTTACCAAGGCCCTTATTGATGTATGTTTAAGTTGTTTATAACACGGAACCATTGCAAATACTGGAATTAATTCTTATTGTCTTCATACAATTATCCAATTGTATTTGAAAATATTCTGCCAAATTCCCCACCCAATTGAACATCTCTTCACCAGCAGCATGAGGATGCTCACACTGTTCATGTGTTTTAGAAATTTAATAGGAGAAATAAAAATATTTTTATTTGACCTAGCAAATAAAAATATAGGATGCCTGGTTAAATTTGAATTTTAGTGAGAAATGGTCTCGGTGCCCTAACCCTACCGTCAGTGAAGGCCTTGGTGCTGAGAGCCCTCAGCCCCAGAGCCTGCAGATAAACTTCCTTTCCCAGACCCTTGGCATGCCCCTCACCAGTCTTCCTGCAGCAGGATGACTTCTGCTGCAAAAAATGTCCAGTGACCATGATTTTGGTTAATGACTTCCTGCAGCAGAGTCTCAGGCGGCAGGCAGTGTCCTTCTGCTTGCCCCAGAGAAACTCTGTTTGGGGCGTCCCATGGCCACCAATGTGGATTCTCTATCATTCCCTTATCTTCCTTTCGGAGGCTCTTCCTGTCTCAGACCATTAGGTTTCAGACCATTAGGTTTTAGACCTTTGAACTTGCTTAGATTTGACTTGGGGCTGCGGCTGTGTATAGTTTAACTCTTAGGACTCGATCTTCCTTCCCTTGTTCTCAGTGTCTTGGGGGCTTCCTTTCTTTCATTCCCATATGGCAGGTACATACAGGGTGGGGCAAAAGTAGGTTTGCAGCGGTTTGTGTGGAAAATAATACAATAATGAATAAATAATAACACAAAAATAAACTCTTTTACCCACAACTGTAAACCTACTATTGCCCCTCCCCTTATTAATCTATCTTCAAGTACGCTTGTCTGCTGACCTTGCTGTGACCTTTCCCCAGCATGGACTACGCTGCTCCAGCCTTGCTGTTCTACAGATCTGAGCCCCACATCGCACCGGAGAGGGTTCCGCTCTCAGATCCCTGCTGCCCGCCTCAGCAGCTTTAGATTTGGCCTCTGTGTCTCTCCAGGGTCATGAGTGTCTGTGGTTTAGTTGCAAGGACTTCGGAGTCTAAAAAACTTGAGGAAGGTGTGGGCAGATAGAAGAGAGTAAAAGGGGGTAAACGGTGATGGAAGGAAAGTTGACTTGGGTTGGTGAATGCACAGTACAATATACAGATGATGTATTATAGAAATGTACACCTGAAATCTATATAATTTTGTTAACCAATGTCATGCTAATAAATTCAATCCAAAATAATAAAATAAAAATAAAAAACCTGGTGTGGAATCCCAACCCAGTCAGCTTTCATTTTATTATTTAATTTAACCCACCCAAGAATCCTATATTGGCTGTGTTATCATCTTTTGTTGATATACAAAAAACAAAAAACAACAAAATGTTGTGGGCATAGAAAGTTTCAATAATTTTCTCAAAATTAGCCAACTAGTGAGCGGAGTGCCTGGGATTCCAACTCTGGCTTCTGGGATTCCAGTCCTCCTGCTCTTCCCGTCCCAGGGTCTCCAGGTAAGCGCACTGCATGGCCCGGGGCAAGCCACTTCAGTTTTATCAGTTTCTGGCTTCCTCCTCTCTCAAAGCAGAATCAGTAAAAGTTACCTCTCAAGATTGTTGGAGAGAGCAATTCCATTACTAGGACTATATCCTAAGAACCCTGAAACACCAATCCAAAAGAAACTATGCATCCCTATGTTTATAGCAGCACAATTTACAATAGCCAAGTGTTGGAAGCAACCTAGATGCCCATCAGTAAATGAATGGATCAAAAAACTGTGGTACATTTATACAATGGAATTCTATGCAGCAGAAAGAAAGAAGGAGCTCATACCCTATGCAGCAGCATGGATGGAACTTGAGAGCATCATGCTAAGCGAAGTAAGCCAGGCAGTGAAAGATAAATACCATATGATCTCACCTTTAACAGGAACCTAATCAACAAAACAAACAAACAAGCATAATATAACCAAAGACATGGAAATTGGGAACATGCTGAAAGTCACCAGAGGGGAGAGGGGAGGGAATTTCAGGGGAAAAGGGGAAGGATTTACAGGAACAAGTATAAAGGACACATGGACAAAAACTATGGGGGGGGGGGGTGGAAATGGGAGGGAGGTGGGGAGGGCTGGGGTGGCGGGTTCGGGTGAGAATAAAAGACAGAAAACTGTACAAGATCAACAATGAAAATAAAAATTAAAAAAAATTCTAAAAAAAAAAATTGTTGGAGAGATTAAATAGAATTATGTAAATTAGGCACCTAGCCCAGAGCCTGACAACAACTGTGCAAAGAAATACTTCCTTCCCTCCTCGCTGGGTCCATCTGGGTAGACGTCTCCATTGTCTTAGCAAGGGTGCAGCTCAGAGAAAATATTCATTGTGTCCACTGAGCTGGCCTGGAGGGACTGCTTTTCAGAGGGCAGGTGAATGAGGACTCTTGTCCCCAGCCATCAGGCTGAAGTGGGCATGGTACTGACAGGCACCCAGAAAATGCTGCCTCACTGATCAGGAAGCATTTTCCAGCGGAGGGAAACATCGCCGTGCCTGGGGGCTATGTTGACCCCAGCCTGTGGCCTCCCAGAGGGAGGTGCCTGCTAAGGGGCTCTACAACAATTTGGGAGACATTCTCTTTTGAATAAAGTTATTTTTTGGCATTCTTTATCTCCCCACCCCACTTGAGCATGCCCACGGCCCTGTTCTGAGTTACGAGGACATAAATCTCCATCACCAATTTATTGCCATCATTTATCAGCTCCTGTTGCTCAATGGCCAAGCAGTTAATTTTAAAATGAAGTGGGACTGTTTTCATTAATACCCTGGCGCTAACTACCTATCAAAACACTCAAAGACAATTAATACCATGTTGCTGAAGTACTGAACCAATAAATATCTCCAGTCTTGGCTTGTCTCTGGCAGATAAAAGACATTAGACTCATCCCCTGTTTTAATAATCTTCGCCCTTTCTCTTCCTCTCCAGAGCATCAGAAACATTTACATTTAAGAATGAGATGAAATAGCCAGGCCAGCCCATAACATGAATTTAAAAGGCTGTTGTTTCACGACATCTAGGTAATGCCTTCAGGACATAGCGGTAATGACAATATGCCTGAAAAGAAGAGGGAGCAATTTTGAGGATGATAAATCATCAATGCCAAAGCCTCTGGCCTCGGAGGCTTCTGGAAAGCACATGCCTTGCCACTCATGGGGGCTGGAGTCCAGGTGGACCAGCTGCCGGAGCAGTGGGTAAAAGTTGGAGCCCACATATTCACAGGCTCAAACCTTTAGAAAAAGAATATTCTAGATTTTTTGGACTCTGGAGCCACACCAGGGATTCATGGCATGCGGTCATTTGTTATAAGGCATGACTTTGCACCTTGGGTGGAGACTGCCTTTCTCACTTCGGGGGAAGCCTTGTAACCCTCTCTGCTCCCAGCACCTCATCCTACCATTTCTTCCCCTCAGTTGTTTATTTGCAGGCCTACTGTGTGCTAAACACTGTCCTAGACTCCAGGGATACAGCATGCACATCTCAGTCTGCAGGGAGCATGTTTCTATCTCCTTTATTGCCCTCTACGTGCCAGCAGTATTTACATGATTCTTCAGAGGCAATAAAAAATTTGGTCTCTTTGTGGAAAATAGCTCTGAAAAGAAATCCAGGTGGTGTATTAAAAAAATTTTAATTGCTTTTTCTTGTCTTGCTTAAATAATATGTTCTCTGTGGCAAAAATTGGAAACTGGAAGTAAGCAAAAAGAAAATAATTATCCCCCTAAATCACGCCACCCAGGGATCAGCACCGTTAACCTTTGCCGCCTACTCACACGTGGGCTCCCTTTTCCTCCTTTGTACAGAGTCACCGCCTTTTTAAAAAGCACGATTATTCTTTGTATAATTGTCTGCCCCTCATTTTCTCATGTAAGGCTACCCTGTCTCATCATTGCGTCTTAATGAGCACACTTCTATAACTAATGGCGGCTGGCGCTCTCAGCGTCCTGGTAATAGGTGCGTTACATTTTAAGAACACACCCTAGTTTGTTTAACTAGCCCTCTATGTTTGGATACTGATGTTGTTTTCTGCCCTTTTTAAAATGATAGGCAACACTGTAGTTCCGTTTGCTTAGGCATTCTTATGACTAGATCCTGGTGCACACCCTTAAGTGTTTCCTCGGGATAAATTTCCTTAGGGTACCTGTATTGGGATACATTTATTAAAGTGAAATTTTTAGGGCCGTTCACATGCACAATTTAAAAGTTTTTGACCCATGTGGCGAAATGGCCCTCAAAATGGCTCCAGTTTCTACTCCCAGACACTCTTTCTTGGTCATGGAAGACTCGCTGGCTTCCCACAATCAGTGACAGAGAGGCAGATGGCACCTGCCTGGCCTGCTCCCTCCTGCCATTTACAGGGCAGCAAGGCTTCCTTCCCCCTGCCCAGGGCGCCCTCTCCCCACCCAGCAACCTACCTCTCCCCTGGCTTCAGGGCTCTTCCTCTATCAATTGCCTTTTCTTTCTCCAGGAGTTTTTCCCCATAACACTGAAAAATACTGCCTCTTGCATATTAAATGAAAAAAAAATTCCTGGACCTCTGTTATGGGCTGAATTGTGTCTCCTCCCCCAAATTCAAATGTCGAAGCCCTAACCAGCAGTGCTTCAGAATGTGAGTATATGTGGAAATACAGTTTTTAAAGAGATGGTTTACTCAACACAAGGGCTTTAGGTGGACCACAATTCAGTCTCACCGGTGTCCTTCTAAGATGTTTAGTTACACAGTGTATGCACCGAGGGAAGACCATGTGAAGACACAATGAGCGCAGTCACCTTCAAGTCCCGGACAGAGGCCACCGAAGACACCCAACCTGCTGACACCTGGACCTTAGGCTTTAAGCCTTCAGAACTCTGAGAAAATAGAGTGTTGTTGAAGCCACCCAGGCTGTGGTGTTTCGTTCTGATGGCCGGAGCAAACCAATGCAGCCTCCCTGTGGAAAACCTTTCCTACGACTGCCCTTATGCAAACCAACTTCCCGGACAAGTTTGCTGCTAAGCTTCATTCTCCTGCCTCGTCTCATGGTTCAGACCGCTGCAGTCTGGCTTCTGCTGCCACTTCAGGAGACAGCTGCCACCATGGTTACCGACAACCTGCACATCACCGACCTGATGAACAAACACCGCGCCTGGAGCATACAGGCACCGAACTCATGTAGCAGGAGCTGCTCTTGCTATTATAATCATTTGAGAGGTACCTGCTCAGTCTGCCAAATTAGAGTACAGGATGGTAAATACATCCATAGTATTTCTTTACAAAATGTGTATTGGCATTTTTCAAGAGATATGTAGAGGAGGCATATGCGTTATAGACTTTTTGGAAAATAGTATAAGCATACACATGATCGACTAGTTGGAAGACAGTGTTGTATCTTGGTCAATTTCCTCCTAGTCCTTTTTTTTTCCCCTATGCAGAGGCTGTTTGCATGCTATAGTCTACAACATACTCTTTTTGTGATTTTTTGGTATCCATGTTCTTCCTTTTTAGGGAATATAATAACTATGCCTCTGTATTTGGGTTATTTAAAAGGAGCTTGTACCTCACCAGTCTTCCTGATTCTCCTTTCTATTTCAGGAACAGACAGGTTTGGGGCTGTTTCTGGTGATGCTTTGGCCTCTGAGAGGATTAAATGCAAGTAGGTCAAGAAGCATCCTGGGGACTGTGATCCTGGTGCCCCTCTGCCCCCTGCTCCCACCTCAGATGTCCAGGTGTGTGACTGAGGGCTCTTTAGAGTTGGCAGTGACACCAGAAGCCATTCAGAAAGGGGAGTCAGGCAATCGCTCTTGCAGCCCGCCTCTGGCACGGCAAGCGCTCTGGTTGCAGAGATGTCTGCTCTGTCAGCTGCATGGTTTCCTCTGGAAGGGGCGCTCCAGCAGTCTTTCACAGACCTTAGAGGTGGGTGACTCCAGGTGTTTGAAAGCAGGTTTATGGACTCAAGGCACAGAGACTTCCTGACAGGCTCCAGCAGAGTAGTTGCAGCTCTGATGACAAAAGAGGTAGGAATTTGGATCCTACCTTAGGGCGTGGGCTGCTCCTATCATATCCTCGGGGCGCACAGGGCAGAGTGTAGGAGGGTGGGGCAGGCTCAGGTGGAGGGATGTTCCTAACCCATTCACAAGCCAAACCACATCTGAGAATCAGACTCTGAAGGAGGCAGGCAGTCTTGGAACCCGGTGACACCAGCCTCCTCTTCTCTGAGGGACTCTCTGTGTTTCCAATGTCATTCCTTCCTCGGAGGCTTCCCAGGTGGTCCTTAGGGGCCCATCTCTTTGTTTTCCAGCACACCCTGCCCACTTTCCCAGGCTCATCTGCTTTTCCCGTGGTGCTTATGGCCTGACCAAATTCTTCCCTTTGCTGCTGCTGGACACAGCCACCGACGGTTCAATAAATGTGTTCGTAGTGTCTTTCCTATGCGCAGCACTGAGGGGACAGAAACGTTTCCTGCCCTGCATCTAGAGGGAAAGACAGATACGAACGTGGAAAATGCCATTAGGAATGGGGACTGCGTTACAGTGGAGGAAAGAGCAGAGTGCTATGGGGTTCGAGCCCCTGAAGACAGTCTTTAAATCCAACCAGTGTGCCAGGTTCCCAAAGTTAATCTCCAGCTTACCTTTTCCCCCTGTACTTTAGACGTTTAACAGCAAACTGCCTTCTTGACTTCAATGCCTCACATGCACCTGTAGCTTAAAATGTCTGAAACTGAGTTCTTCACCCTCTGCAGGCCCCACGGGAGCACAAGCAGGTGCGCCCACGCGCCTGTCCCTTGCACAGGCCGCCCCGGAGCCATTCGGTGCTACTTCCGTGTCCTCAGTTTCTGCTCTCCTTCTAAAACCACAGACTTCTCCTTCTTCCTCACAAGCTCAGCATACAATTAACTTTTCAGAATGGAATCTCGTCCAGTAGCCCTAATTGTAAAAGTTCTGCGAATTTCAAGGAAGCCTGCTCTGCCTTAAGTGCCTTCATTACACTATTTTTGAAGTTGGGAAATTGAACACAAATACAGACAAGTGCACGAAATAAAAATCAGTGATGTATCGCAGGCACACTTGCTCTGTTATTCTGTTGATGTAGCGAGTTACTCTGAGTTTTGAATGCTAAGTTATCCTTGAATTATTGGGATAAAGTTATTGGAATAAAACAAACCAGTTGTGCTGTCTGTCCTTTTACTATGAAGCTGGATTCAGTGTTAACATTGTGTTTAGGTTCTTTGTGTCTGTGTTCATCACGAGATTGGTCTGGAATTTTTCTTTCCCATAATATCCTTGTCAGGTTTTGCTATTAAGGTAAAATAGTTAGAGGGTACCCTCTTTTTCTATTCTCTACAAGAGTTATAAACTATTAACATTATTTCTTCTTAAGTGTTTGGTGGAAGTCAATCTTGGAGATTTTAGATCCTCGAGTTTTTTTGGTGGGGAGGTTTTTAATTTTTTTCATTTTCATAGGATAGTTCAGATTTTCCATTTTGTCTAATGTCAAGATTTTAAAGGAATGTGTCCAATATCCATTTGGCCAATATATTCTACTTAGTTGGGATAAAATTACTTTAATAAACTTCTCTTATTATTTTAATGATTACCTTATTTATAGTTATGTCTCCCTTTTCCTTCCTGACATTGCTTATCTGCACATTTGAACTTTTCTTTCATGGGTCATTCTCCATGATGTTATTGCTTGTTTCAAAGTAGTAACTTATGTCTTTGTTGACCTCTACTGCGTGTTTGCTTTGTCTGTTATTATTTTTCTTTCTGTTTATCTTTCCCTTCCTTATACTTTCTTTGGTCATAATTGAGCAGTTTAAAAAAATTCTTGAGTTGGATCCTTAGTGAATCAATTTCATCTATTTTTACTTACTAACATATGCATTTAAAGATATGAAACATTATGTATGATAACTAAATCCCTTAAGTTTAAAAAATTATTTTAAATTTACATATAGTAAAATTTATCATTCTTCATTAATAAAGTATCTGTTCAAATCTTTTGCCTGGTTTTAATTGGATTGTTTTATTATTGATTTTTGAGGGTTCTTTATGGGTTCTAGAAACAAGTTCCTTGCCAGGTATACATGCTTTGAAAAATATTTTCCCCAGACTGTGGCTTTTCTTTTTCTTCTCTTAACAGTGTTTTTGGACAAGCAAAATATTTTAATTTTAATAAAGAACAATGCATCTAAAAATGGATCATGTTTTTGCTGCTGAATCTAAGAACTCTGCAGAATTCAAGGTCGCAGATTTTCTAGTACATTTTATTCTAGCAGTTTTATTAATTTAGTTGTACATTTAGTTCTATGTTTCATTTTTAGTTAAATTTTGTACAAAGTATGAAGTATACATTGAGGTGCCCTCCTCGTCTTTTTTGATGTGGATATCCGATTTTCTACCACTAAATATTATCCGCTGAGAAAAGACTATGTATTCTCCACTGAGTTCCCTTTGCTTCTTTGTCAAAAATCAGTTCGCTGCATTTGTATGCATCTATTTCTGGATTCTATTATGTTTCATTAATCTATGTATCTATTCTTTCACCAGTACTGCACTACATTTATTACTACAGTTTTATAGAAAGTCTTGAAAATCGGATCATGTGAAACCTCCTATTTGATCCTCTATTTCAAAATTGTTTTGCCTATTCTAGTCACTTTGTCTTTCCATAAAAGACATTTGAAATCAGATGGCTGAGATCTGCAAAAATGATGCTGGCATTTTTGTGGAGATTGTGTTGACAGCACAGATCACTTTGGAGAGAACTGACATATTAACAAAATTACTCTTTAATCCAAGAGCATGGTGTATTTCTCCATTTATTTAGGGAGTATTTAATTTCTTTCATCCATGTTTTATAGTTTTTAGCAGACAGATTCTGAACATATTTTATTAGATTAACACAAATATTTTGAGGCAGGGCTGTTATTATAAGTTGTCTTTTAAAAAATGATTCCAATTGTTCATTACTATTACATAGAAATATAATTTATTTCTGTATATTGACCATGTATCCTGTGACCTTGCTGTTAGGGACTGAATGTTTGTGTCCTCCCCGAACTCATATGTGGAAGCCCTACCCACAATGTAGCAGTGTTTGAAGATGGCGCCTTCGGGAGGTAATTGAGGTTAGGTAAGGTCAGGAGGGTGAGGTCCTTGTGATGAGATTACTTCCCTTATACAAAGAGATGGCAAAGACCTCGTTGTCTCTCACCTGAGCCTGCACAAAGAACAAGTCAAGAGAAGAGGCCTTGAAATGAAACCCACCTTGCTGTCACCTTGGGACTGGCAGCCTTCAGACTGAGAAGTAAATTTCCATTGTTTAAGCCACATAGTCTATGGTATTCTGTTATAACAACCCAAGCGGACTAATATACTTGCTATTCTCATGTATTACTTGTAGACACTTTTTTTAGATTCCTTGAATTTTCCTTATGGACAAATCATGTGGCCTGTGAATTAAGATTTCTTCTCTCTCTCTCTCTCTCTCTCTTTTTAGGACTAGTAACATTGACATGCTAAGCCATACTGGAGCCCAAAACAAAAGGAAAAATTGTAAGAACTGAATCTGTATTTATTTAAAACTTTGATAATTTGCTCATCCTGAATACTTTTGCATTAATTTTTATTTTTAAATATTTATACTAAAATATTATTTATCTTGATTACTGACTTTTGGCACCCTTTTAAATTTTGCATCCTAACAAGTACCCTACTGGCTGTCCCCAAGCCCTGTCCCCTGACCCACTTTGCCTCAGTCGGGATCCAGAATTCAGGGTCCTATGTGTCAGAAAGGCTGAGTAAGGAGGTGGGGCAGCACTGTGCTAGAAATCTTAGAACTTCACTCGCCTCATCTCCAGTGATGGCCTTTCTCCTCATCTTAGCTGATAGGGACTCTGACCTACAGGGGTTCCTAGGGGAGAACATTTGGATGGTGCAGTCCTCCCTCCCACCTAAATTAGGCTGGATAACATTTCCGTTGTGATGCAAGCATTACTTTCACTGGTTTAAGTAAAATAATATCGGTGAATGTTTAGCACACAGTTCTCAGTTTTGGTAGTAATTGTTGCTACTATCTTTACTCTTTTTTCAGGACAGTTCACTCAGACATATTTGTGGTTTGTCTTTGCTGCTACAGGGAAGTCAAAACAATGAGGGGCTTTCTTCCTTCTTCCATCCCAAGAGGGGAGTCAGCCTTCATGATCTGGGTCAGGGCCCGACGTGTGGTTACTAATAGCTGTGAAGGGTCTGCATTTCACAGTCATCATTTGGGTGCATAAAAAATGTAACTCTCTTTTATTTTGGGTTCTTAGCTTCCAAGCTTTCCTCCTGTAGGCAACTCAATCTAGATGCTTTGGGTTAAGTTCAGGTCAACCCGTGATTCCTGTCAAATTTAGAATTATTGGGTCCATAGTCAGTTCAAAACCATTTCCAGCTCCTTCCTGCCATCTCTGGAGTCAGTGCCAATATGAGGGGCACTGAAGTGACCACAGCTGGGCAGCAGTAGTATAGGGTGTACACACCCCAATCTCCCCTGTGTTTTGTTCTTACATTTCCAGAGATGCCACTGTCCTGTGGTCTCATCTGCTGTCACAGACAATGCCTGAGGGTTGCTTTCTCTAGACCACCTTCAGCCCTGGGCAGTCCTTGGTATGAGTGGCTGACGAGGAGGACACCACTGCCTTCCTCACTCCTGTGGGCCCATTCGTGAGCATCTCTGTTGTGTATCCTTTTGCCCCACCAGGCGTCCAGCCTTCTGTGGACGGAACACAGGCCCAGTTTCCCAATGTCCAAGTGTCCATCAGGAGAACATGGGGTTGCCACTCTTGTATTGTGCCCCCCTGTTCTCTCAGGAATTTCTTGTATTTACGTCTCTCTTCCTCTTCCCAGCCGCCCCTCCACCTACTTTTCAGAACAAAGGGAGACATGAGGTGAAATTCTCAATACCACTTTTCTTTCTTCTAAACCTCTTCCTACCTCTCCCTTCCCAGAGCCTGTTTATCATTTCTTCCTTGGACAAGGAAGGGAAATATTTTCAGAAGTCTGTATAAATTAGTTAAGGGGGACAAGGAGAGCAGTGCTCCTTGGGCTTTATGCAGAGAAGACCAGGGCTTGGCTTTGGTTACTGGCTCTGCTCATAGTAATCAATTCACTTCCAGCTTAATTTATGGATATTTCTTTTGGGGAAGCAGTGAGTGGCCCCAAAAGAGCAAATGCCATTAATATTTTTGTGGCATTTCTCTTAGGATGCACAGATTATTTTATTACCTTTAATTCAAATGAGACAATAGTTGTAATGGAAGCCCTTAGCACAGTGCTTGGCACTTGGTCTTTATGAATTCATGCCAATTTATAGAGATACTAATTTGAGGTTTGCCCTCATTATTATAATAGATGCAGATATAAGGGAGATATTTTTGGATCTCCCATCCTAAGAAGCTAGCAGAGCTTCCATGATCGAAGTTTCCCTGACTCAGAGGGTCATTATCATTTTTTGCATTTCAAGGCCAAGAAACACAGTTGCTAGGTGCCCAGGAAAAAACCTTCCACTCAACTAATTTTGGGGGAATCTAGCCTCAATAAGCTAGGTTAAGGCAAAAAATTGAAGAGATGAAAGAAGTCAAAGTGACATTTTGGGAGAAATTGAGAGAGCAGAAGTCAGGATGTTCCAACCGAACTTGTACAGAATCCACTTGTGCAGAATCATGAAGATGCTGCCCGGGGTGCAGTCTGGACTGTGTGCATTGCAAATCTGAAGCATTGGCTAGAGAGCCCGAGGCGCAGGTGGGCTCAACCTGGGCTTGGACAATTAAAATTTCAGTAGAAGTGAACCAGATGTAGCAAAGGGAAGAGGGCCCTCTCTTGTGCTCTCTGGACGGAGCAGAGCGAGGCCGTGAGACAGCAGAGGAAGGGAGTGAGGGTGCTAATGATGCAAGAGTCAGCACGGCTCTGCCAGGCAGACTCCATGCGTACCATTTCTTTGCTGAGTTTCTCTCAGCCCTCACAATGCAATTGTCAACCTTCATCCGCCTGCCTTTGTTTACCAAGGACTTTTCTCACCACGTGAGAAGCTCCCTTTTTACAAATGAGGAGTGCTGAGGTTCAGAGATGAAACGGTTAAGATGAATCAGCATGGGACACTGTCGGAAGAGAAACTAACCCGGCCCGCTGAGCCAGGTAACAGTGCACTACCTATCAGCTCCACACTGGGCCCTAAGTCCAGGTCCTGTGCATTTTCCATCCCAGGAGACCACAAGGCTCAGGTCACTCAAGGGGACAACGCTGCAGAGTGTGAACCTGGACTTCCCCTTGCTGTGCCATTGGCCAGTGTAATGCCCGGCTTTCTCTGCCACGATGGAGGATTTGCCTGACTTCACTTCTAAGGAGCTCTCAGAGGGTGAGAACTCCAGCTGCCCCGTGAGATGGATGAGGCTGTGTGTCCTCAGGACTCACCTCCCCACTCGGGCCATGGCAGGCCCCACACCCCCTCCAGGAGGTGCTCTGGGGACCAGCGGCTCCCTTCCTGCTTCCTGTCCTGATCACACCCTCTCAGAGGACAGGAATATGCCAAAAAGTTCAGCATGCTCGGGATGCTAAAATCATTCAGGCTTCTCTTTATTTTAAAAGAAAAGTCGTGAGGTACCTACAAATTCTAATTATGAACACATTTTGTGTATAAATATTCCACAGTATTAGTTACTGGCACTTCTCTTTGTCTAAATAGGTTTCACTCAGATTTCGGGGCTCAGATGTGAACCCTTGGGGTTCACACTTATTGGCTGTGTAATTTTAATTTTTCTGCGTCTAAAAGTTTTTTCACTTATTAAATGGGACTAGAGGCATCTACTTTGCTGGGTTACTGGGAGGATTAAATGATTAAATGGATGACCCTATGACACAGCTGAGCACCTACTCTTGAGCTGATGCTCTGGTTTCCTGGTTGGGCCTCTGACTGCTGTAGGGGAGGAGGTGCGAATCACTTACGCCTTCGTAGGGATGAGGCGAAGCCCTGTGTGAAATGTTTGCCAATCTAGGAACCAGAGCAAAGTGTATCAGGTTAGAAAACACTTTTAAAACCTAGGTAAATGGTTTAAAATTTATCATCGGGATTTATTTATTTTCTTCTCTTTTTCGCATCAGAGTTTGGGGGGAAACTTCTGAAATTCAGTATAATTTATGTTAAAACAGTGGTCCGTGGCATGGAGGGTCATCAGATTCCGGGTGCACTGGTGCTCCCGGCTGGCTTGGCTCAGTCCCAGGGAAGGTGGGAAGAAGAGGAGGCCTGAAGGTGAAGCTGAGGTGGCCTTCTCTTCGCAGAGCAACTGTGTTTGTCAGGGCAGGAACTACTGGCAAACCAGTATGCTCCGGAACTCAGGAGATAAGTAAATCAAAGAAGAAGAATTCTCCATCACTGCTGTCCGGAACCCAGCCAGCCATTTTGCAGTGGAGGTTTGGGCTCCGTCTTTCCCTCCTTTCCTTGACAAACCTTTTGGAATTCATTCTCGCACGAGTTCATTACAGTGTAGGGTTCTCCTAGAACATCCAAGTTGACGACGTGAAACTAGCATGGGTAGATTATCTGCCTTCGTTGATCTGCACTTCAGAGTTAGAGAAGGGTAAAGATGATTTAATGCCTAATTTCAAAAAATGAAGGATCTTTCTGTTCACCTCGTGCCAGGCAGCAGACAAAGGAAACGGCTTCACCCATAACAGGAGGGGTCTGTGTTAGACAGGACGAAGATTTATCAGGCAGGGAGTATGAAGACGTTGGAATGAGTTATGGCATCGCCTTACCTGCAGAGCTTCAGAGTAAGATATACTTCCCTCTGACGGGAGCAGTCGGGGAGGGTGGGGTGGGTCCTCTGGCTGGGGGCAGGGAAATACACTTCCGACCTTTGAAGGCAGAGTCCAGCCTTCTGAGTCTAAGATGAACTGAGATGGAGAGATTGATGATTTTGGCATCCAGCATGTGAATAAATCTGAGACTCTGCTGGGGTTTGAGGAGAAGAATTCCGGATGCCCGTACTGGCCTGGCCGCTTTATCAGTCAGGACTCCAGCAGGAAACAGATAGCACATCCGACTCAAGATCATGTGAAGAGGTTTAATAAAGAAGCTATTTACAAAGGTATAGATAAGATGTAGAAAAATTACAGAGGACGGAGTAGCCCCAAAGGTCTTACCACCTCGTGCCCAAAGTGATGGGGGGAGGGAGCAATTGTCAGAACCTAGAAGGAGAAATTAGAAGATGGAGAACCACCTTGGTAAGGGCTGTGCCCTTCTGTTGGGGAATGCCACCAGCCAGAGAGGATCTGGTGAGAGGGCCAGGGAAAGACATACCCTGATGTCACTGTCCCTCCCACCAACATACTGATCCGGACCAGAAGCCGAAGATCAAGGAAGCCCAGTGCTGTGGTCCACACAGATCAGCCTCCTGAGCAGAGAACAGTATGGAGAAGGATGGTGAATAATCTGGAGGACAAATAAAAAGCTGCCTGATGCAACCATTGTTCATTCCGTCATAGTACGAAATGCCCGTTAGGTGTAGAGCGCTGTTCTAGGCAGTGGGAAGAGGGCACTGAACCAGACTTACGTTTGGACTAATTGTGATTTAGAAATGTCTTCTACCTCTTAAGCCCCTGAGTGTTTGCTCTTTAAGGTCACACATAGGTAGTGATTAATGTAAGTGAGGAAAGTACTGAACTTGCTTCAATAACCTCATCTGTAAAATGGGAATAACAATGGTATCTCCTTCATGGGGTTGGGTCACATTTGCGGGTACGTGAAAAGCCCTCAGAATGATGCATGGTGTGAAATAAGGGCTCGCCTAGTGCACATTAGTTGTTACTACTATTATTATCACTGTTGATATTGATGTCTTCTAGCCAGTCTCTTGAACTCTTACTCTTCCTTGAAGACCTAGATTATGCATTTCCTCCCTGTGGCTCCCTGTCCCTTGGACATGGCTGGTCCCCTGATTACCTGGCATGTGATGCCTTCTTGGTTCTTACAAGACCATGGTGCCATTATTTGGTTTGCATGTCTGTGTGCTCTGCTAGACTCTGCACTCTTCTGGGATGATCTCAGATTCATCTCCTCTAGCCCCAAGTTCTGGCACAGGGAAGCTACTCAATAACATTGGTCATGTTTGTTTTGAATATAATGAGTTTTTGTAGTTTGCGCCAAGGAGTGTGGCCCGTGCTGGTGTTTACAGTTCATCATGGGGGAAGTGGATGTAGCAAATGAGCAAGAGGAAGTGATCTTAGGGCCCTGAGGAGTCCAGCCCCACTGCTCCTCGGATCCTGATCAGAGCTTCTCCTCCCTGCCTGGGACTGACTTCTGTTCCCAAAGGCGTCCAGTCGCCTTTGAACAAGGAGGCAAGAATTCACTCACTTTTATCTGTGTTTTTAACCAGACTTAAACATCTTGTTCCCTTTGAAGGTGGAAGCTAGACATTTTTTTTTGTTTTGTTTTGTCAGCAATAGGTGGCAAAGGAGGACAGAGTTTTTTTGTCATTCAGGTAGATGCTCTCTTGCCTCCACTCTTCCTATGAAGGAAAAGAAAAAACACGTAGGGATGGAGTTGTTGGAAAACAGCTCCTGCAGCACCTTTCACTTTGGCCCAGATATTTTGCCACAGCTTCCAGAGCCTGGCAGGGATCAGACACAGGCGAATTCCTAGGCGCGTCTTATAACACTGTGTGAGGCAGCCCTGGGAGAGGTTCATGGGGTCACCTTCCAAGATCAAGAATAAACTTCCAGGGCAATGTTTAAGTATGTCACAAGGGTGTAATCCTAGAGACTGTGACAAACTCTTCAGGACAAATGACCTATTTCTTCAGCCAAAAATGGCAAGGAAAATAAAAGAGAAGGGTGGGGGGACCCTCTACAGACTTAAAGATTCAAGATGCATACCAACCACTCACTTAGTGTATGGACCTTGGATCCTTGTTTGGACAAATTATTGAAAAAATCATAAGACAGTTTAGAATATTTGAATACTGATTGATTATTTGATGATATTAAGAAATTATTGTTAATATTTTGGGGTGCGAAATGGTATTGTGAATGTTTTCTTTTAGGGATGCATTCTGAAATATTTATGAGTGAAATACATGACACCTGAGATTTGCTTCAAAATAATGTGGGTGTGGTTAAGAAATGGATGGGGTATGGGAAAGGGATGAATTGTAAGTCAAGTATCTCTATTTTATACATACAGGGTATTTTTCCATAATATTTTTTTAATGTTTAATTAAATGTGATAGCAGAAATACATGTATTTTTTTGTTTGTTTGTTTCCCCAGGCTCCCTGTAATGAACTTGAAATCCAAGCCGAATGGAAAGCAAATGTAGAATGGGTGCGGTTCTAGGTGAATAGAAGCCAGTTCATTCCTCACGGGTCAAGGGAAGCCCTGCTTCTCCCTGAAGACGGTAAGGCCTCCCCAGTTTAGCTGTGTCTTTTTGCCGAAGAGCTAGAACTTGAAGGGTTAAAATGATGCCTAGCACCACCTCTCCTGGCCTCCTTTCCTGCCTGATAAGAATGATTTCCCTGGCTGTTAATACTGTTGAGGGAAATGGGGAACCACAGCCAGGGGGGGTTCTATTCAATTGAGTTTAGTGCCTGGTGCTTGGAATTGTGCTTCCACCACATTCTCATCCATGTTCCTTGAGCCATTTAGGCCTCTCTCTCAACTGAGATTCAGAGAGGTGTAATACCTTGTTTTAAAAAATCACATATGGCCAATAAATGGTGGAAGTGGGTCTCACACCCAAGTCCTCTGGTTTTAGGCCCTGGCTTGTTTCCCCTATACAATATCACTTGTCAGGTTCCTCTCCTTGGAGATGCACTAAATGCACCAGTCCAGGGGTGCAAATAATGATAGCTGTTAGGTGGTTAATGTTGTGCTGGATGTTCTACACGCGGTAATTTATTTAACCATCTTCATGATCTCATAAGGTAGATCCTATCTCTATTCCCATTTTACAGAGAGGATATGAGAAACAAAGATTTAAACCCCAGTGTGTCTGTCCTCAAGCCTTCCACTCTTTTCTCTTTTTTATGCTACTTCTCCCTACTCAGTTGATGCAGGTACTGGCTGAGTTTCTTTTTCAGAATTCACCCAAATAAAGGCCTGGAAGTGACAAGTAAGAAGGCTTATGCCATCAGTGCCCTGAAGGAATGCCTTACCGCTGCAGTTTGGAACAGCTTAATTTTTAGTTATGGCATTGACGAAGCAGTTAAGATGTGCCAGGCCATTGCTAACTACTTCATAGATGTTAATTCATCAAATATTCACTGGAGTGAGGCAGTTTGGTGCTGTTATTATTATTTCCAAAGGGGAAACTGAGGCACTTTCTGATACCACTGAGCTAATAAAGTACAGAGCCAACTCTCAACCCACGTGGCCTTGCTCCTGAGTCCGTGCTTTTGATTATAATGCCTTCACCTCTGAGCCCTGTACTCACACGTGACCTGTCCTAGAATATGACAATAAAGGAGTGGTGTTGACTGGCTTTCATTCTGATTTCTTAACTCCAAATAGTAATGACCAAAATACCTACTACTGGCCAGAGTAGTAACTGAGAGTTAGTCACTGATTCTGCCTAAGAGACTCTAAGTCTTAAGACATGGTTGTATGAAATTGCTTCTATTCACTTGCGTCAGAAATGGGATTTGAGGACTAAGTATACCTTTCTGAGAGCTGAACTAATAAGAAAGAAAATAACTCTTTTAATGGGATAAATCACCCATAGCACTTGGCATATAAAAGAGCTCAATGTACAGTAGCTGTTAATATCCCTATTAATCTTTCTGATCTGTCCACTTCTCTCCCATCCCATCACAGCGCCACATTCAGGCAAAACATTCTGCTGCAGTGGCATCCCCGCAGGCCTCACCACTCAGCCTGCCTGCACACCACCCACCTTTGCCTGCTGTCCTCAGGCGAATCTGTAGTAATGTGCTCTAGCCTTCCCCCAGGGAGGAGTATCCTTCCTGGTCCTGTTGAACCTGGCCACAGACAAGCTCTGAATGGAAGAGGTGTGTGTTCATTCAGATGGAATTATTCAAGGTTGCTGTGCTCAGGAATTCCCTTTCCAGCCAGGGTAACTGCTTCTCACCCTGGGTCTAGAATGAGGAGATTCTGTATAAAGGCCCCAGGCAACCCTTTATTGACAGGCAAAATAAGATGTAAACCTTTACTGTAGGAAGCTGCTGGGATTTTAGGCTTGTTTGTGTCACAGCAGAGATCTAGCCTCATACATGTCTCGTGATGCTTTTAGGGGTAGAACAAAAGTCCCTAAGACACTGCAAGGCCCTACAATTCCCGGAACCTAAACGTCAGCTTCATCTTGTATCATATTTCCTCTCCTTTTCCCCTCTTCACTCAAACAGGCCTTCTTTTAGTCCCTCATAGGCGGCAAGCTCCACTCAGCCACAGGCTCTTTGGACAGGCTGTTCTCTCTGCCCAGAACATTCTCCTCCACCCTCCGTCACGCCCCTCCCTCCCCACGGGCCTGGTTAATTTCTGTTTGTCCTCTTGCTCTCCCTAGGTTTCACGGCACTGTGCATTCTTTACAGCACTCATCACAACTCCATGCTTTCCTCTGCTGCTGTTTATTTCAAAAATGCTCTTTCACCCACCCGTCTGCACGGTTCACAAAATAGTTTGCCAGTCTTTATTTACTTACTGTCCCTAGCCCTTGGCATACTCTTTGGCACATTAATAGGTACTCAAAAATACTAGTTAAATAAATAATTGAGTCAACGCATTGTAGTGATTATTGGATGGGATTTAGAAACAGACTTCTTAGATTAGAATCCTGCCTTTCATTTATTTATTGTATGACCTTGAGTAAATTATTAAACTCTGCCTTAGTTTCCTCATTTCATAGGGTGGTTGTGAAGATTAAATGGATTAAGACATACGTGTCCTTCCACACAGTGTTGCATGGGCTAGTAGTTTTCTCTCCACCTTTTCCAGACTTCCTGGCCCGGTGGCCACAGTTAGATCTAGCCAGTTAGAGCCCTGGCAGCAGCCTTGAGAGAGGAGGGAAGGGAGGGAAGGGACTTCTCTCCAGGGTCAGTTCCTGTCTGCAGTGTGGCAGCTCCAGCTCCTTTTAGCCCTCCCAGCACCCATCTTGCCTGTCTCCTCAGTACTAATCCTGTTGGCTGTGTCCCTCTCCCGGGTCCTAGCATCAGCCTCCCCACAGCCTCTCAAAGGTCTGTGTAGCAGCTGACTGGTGCCCCCCCCTCTCATGGTGACCCCTCTCAGTAGAGATCCAAGTACCAGCTGTGTGGGGTCCTTCTTCGGAGCACCTAGATTCTGGTAACCCAGCCTATCCCTTTTGCTCCCCCCGCTCCAGGGGTGCTGGCTGTACCCTACAGTTATTCATATCTGGGCTACTTCAGAGCCCCCTCCTGGAAAACCTACTGGATTCATCCCTGACTCCTGACTGGGCCTTAACTGATACGGTATCTAAAGCACTTAGAACAACATCAGGCACACACTAGGCAGTAAGTGAGTGTTAAGCCCCATATTTGTCTAAGTAGGAGAAAAAGACAACATTATTGCCCATTAGAATTCTGGGAAGGGTGCGGTATGTCTGACATCCATTGGGGGATAGTACAAACTCCATGGTGCAGGAAGACGTCTTCTGGGGGAACCTCTGACCCAGGCCCATAACCACCACTCGAATACAATCGCCCAGGCATGATTTAAAGCAAATGATGACACAGTTTCCATAGCATTAGCAATTTTTTATTTTTCCTTTTTTGTTGCATAGGAAATGCAGTACTTGCTTCCAGTAATTGTATTGTAATGTGAGAAGGTGGTAGCACTAATGGTTGAATACAAGAGTTAAACTAATCCACACCAGCTCAAAAACCTGTGGAGATTTAGTTGAATAAGAATGGACGCCCACAGTGATTCTCAACCAATTACAAATTTTCACAGAACACAGTAAAACTAAAAGGCTAACTATGAGAGTCAATACAAGTAATCTAGAGGCACAGGGGGCCCGGCTCATAAAACCAGATGTCAAACCAAGTTATTAACACGGGAGTGTTTGGTTTCACAACAGATGTCTCATCATTGGAAATGTTCAATCCCCTCCCCACCAAATTTGAAATGTAAAACCAGGTATCTTGAATGGACAGATTTCTAAGGGTGGTAGGAAAAGTCCCCAAGATACTTTGCTCTGGGTAAGAGGTCAGTACTTTGCTCTATGGGGGAGGGGGAGCATGTATCCTTTGAAAACCTTCTTTAAGGACCTCCCAGAACCTGATGAGCTCTGGCTCTAGATCTAGGGAGTATCTCGGTGGTGACACTGCCATATGCCTCCACAGGGCAGAGGGGGCTGCTCTGGGACATGGGAGAGAGACTGGAGGCGAAAGCTCTCTCAAACCTCTATCCCCAAGTAGCCAGTGGTCTTGAGACCATGGGTTGAGTTGTAAAAAAAAAAAAAAAAAGTGCTAATTTTTTGACTACTACTAAAGGAATAATGAAAATAAAAAATAACAATAGAATCAATGGGGAACAAAGCTTCTGTCATTTTGAGAAACTGAGCATCAAAACACCAGGTAAAGCAGCACAATTTGTTGGACACGATCCGTCCTTAGAACCTTTACAAAGACACAAAAGCCCACATAGCAGGGTCCGGAGACTGTTTTCCACCAGGAAGGCGCTCCAGCTGGATTAGAGGGGGCATTTCGACCACACACCCCTGTGCTCCAGTTGCACTGTGGAAAGTACGCCTTTAGAATTAAACAGCGTACGGCGCCCGTGTGTGAACCTGGGGATGCGGGCACACAGGTGGGCCCTGCCCCCACATGCTGCTGCGCCCTCTGTGCTCATCACGTTCAGCTGCAGGTGGTTACCCTGACCTTTCTGACCATTTCCGGTGTCTGGTCCCCATTTCCCTGTCTCCCTAATCTGGTTATGTAACCCATTAGGGCAGAAAATGCAGATGGGTGGTGGTTTAGGGGAAAAAAGAGATGAAATTTAGTTAATTTGGAAAGTAGTTTCAAATTTAGACCAAAAAACTGTATTTTAAAAATCCCGTGTTAATAGCAAATTTCTTTTTTCTATGAATCGGGCCCAAAGTTTGTACAGAGTTTTATTTTTGAAGAAAATATTGTAACTGTGCATGAAACTAAATAGCCAAGTGATTTCTTAAAGATTTTTTTTTCCATTTTTTTCTTTTCATATGAGGAAGTCTGGTGTGAAGACGGATCAAGCATGGGTACCTGGCTGAACATTGTCCATTAGGAAAACACTTCGGGATCGGCACAGCTCCAGTGGAGGGTCAAGAAAAATGTCCCTCTCTTGGAAATGTTCTCAGAGTGTCTTTGCAGCAGAGCTCTTGAAATTCAAATGGTGGTTTTTAGACAAAAGTCTTGCCAGGGCCTGATTTCTGAAATCAAACACCCATGCTTGTCCCCTAGGAAAGAAAAAGAAAACAAAAAAACAAAAACAAAAACAAAACACAAGTAATACTGAATTTAAGTAAATGTATACCTCCAAAATACTGAAAACAGTCGAAATCAAGAAAAGACGGAATTTGCGTTCTCAGTGAAATACCTTTAAACCTAGCTGACAAGAACCAAGTCAGAAAAAAAGACTAACATAACTTTGAGTAATATTCATACAGCTCACTAAGCATTATGGAATAGCATGCATTAATAGTGTACGGTTATTTTACATCACCTATGCCAGAAGGGCCTGACTGACAGACAGCGAAGGCTACCGGTGTAGAAAAATCTTACTTCAGAAGAGCAATATAATACAGATTTCACAGGCACTACATTTTAATATATCAGGTATTATGCTGGTTTTCTTATAATTCTTTCTGTCCTAAAGCTGGCATTATAACAATGACCAAAAAGGCAAGGATTGAAGTAAACGGAAAGTAGATACCAAAGTTGATATAGTTTTTTCTTCAGATAGATTAGTGCATAGTTCTCATGCAGATAAACACTGCTATGCATTTACACTGTTGGAAAGCAGAGTGAATTGAGCCCAAGTTGTCACATTTGTGTAAATCATTTTGTCAGCCTGTAATAGCACCATGTAATGGATTTGCATTAAACATTAAATTGATTTCAGAATTGGTGACACAGTATTCACTACAGTTAAGTGCTATGGAATAGCTTCAATGTTACCTGCTATATATCAAAGCAATTTTCATCCCACTGCTTTTTTATTGGGAAAAATGAAAGGAAAACGTACACAACACTAATTAGACGAATGCACAGCCTTGGACGTGGAGAAGGCAGAGCGGGTTTACTGTCAGACAGTAAATACATGCATTGACTTCAGGACGAAGTTGGCCTCGGAAGCCGATTTGAATGAAAGCTCTGCGGCGGGCAGTGCAGCTTTCTGAGACCATCCGAGGACAGATCTCGGAGGGTGGTGGTGAGGTGCCACTGAAGCTCTCCTTACATTACCATGCCAGTGTTTTAGATTTGTTCTGTGGAGGCCTGCTACCGGGGAAAACAAAAGAAAAAAAAAAGAGGAAAGAAAGAAAGAAAGAAAGAAAGATTGAGATAGAGATAGAAAGAGAGAGAGAGAGAGGAATCAACACCACCACCACCACCACCACCACCATGGACAGAAAAGATATTTCCAGAGACGTGATACAAAGCACATTAAGTGACATTCTTAAAAATCCCTCCCCCCAAAAAAAATCACAAGGAAGAAGTGTTTTTCTTAATCCAGATTTCGTCAATACTTTGTGACACTGTTACTACAGAATGCGAAGCATATGGGGATAAAAGATCGAAAAGACCAGAGTGTGGAGATGGGTGTTGCATGTTCCCGGGGGCTGACTGGATGCCATGGCTCTGGGAAGTCTGGGTTCCTCTCCACTTGAACTGTCGGAGAGGGGAGCATACAAGCGTGGGGAAGTGTACCTGCCGGCTGGCCCAGCAGCCCACACCTGACTTGGGGGTGGGGTTGGGAGAAGCTGACACTGAATATAACTAACTGTTCGTGCCAGGGTGTAAAGAAATGGAAGCGTTAGTTTGAACCTCAAAGGGAAGAGAAAGGCTCTGGGATGGAGAGAGCGGCCTTAGGGAGAGGGTCTCTTGCCTGTGAGTGATCAGAAAAGGAGCATTTTAGTGGCGGGGGATGGGCAGGAAGTAAAAAGTACACAGGAAAATGGTAAGATTTAGTGTTTGTGCCTCTGACTTCAGATCCCAAAGAAAAAAACCATGGAGAGTGACTTGAGGAACTTATTTTTGCCAATATTTTTAATGCCATTTGACGGAAGAGAAAAAAATTCAAATGTGTCTAAGAATCAAGGGCTGGGCCTTCCAATGCTAATAGCCCTCAGTCTGTCAGTCTACACACCCCAGGTACCAAATCTTCCTCAAACGTCTTCGCTTGGCTTCTAACCTAAAAAGGTGAACACTCGGATGGGTGGTGTTTCTTTTTTTCCTGCTTGATCACCACTGAACTACAGTTTCCTGCTGCTTTCTGGACAATGAAACATGAACAAAAATGTAACTTAGTGTATTTAATACTTAACCCCTGTTCATTATCACCCTAGACTGCCTCCTTAATGTTTTAAAGCCTTTAAAACATTTTTTTCCTGCAAATCTGCTCAGAGTTCCTTAATTTTAGCTTCATCAAACTTAATACAACAAAATACCTTCAAAAATACAGCATACCTGTAACGTTCATTTACAATGGTTTTCAGTAGACCTATACTTCTCAAGCATAGGAATATGCTATACCATTGAGAGAAAAAAATAACTGTATTTAAATACTTACAAAAAAAAAAAAAAGGAAACAGGAAAGTTTTAAACTTAAATCCAGTTCCCAAAGGGGGGATGGGGGAGAAAGAAAAGCAATTCTATGAACGCTGCCTTTATAAAGAACAATTGGAAGTTTCACTAGGCTAATTTGACAGAAATTTTCCTCATTTAAACAACATTACAAAAGTCCTGCATTATAAAATAGGGTAGAATAAATCAGTGTAATCAATAAAACTATACAACAATACAAATTACATATCTTCTGAGTGGGCAGTTTATTCTCTCTCTTTGCAGTCATGACTACAACATGCTCACTAAAAACAACTAAAACTGCCCAAACTATTGCTTAGTTTGTTTTGTTTTAAAAAAAGGGTGCAATTTTATTGTATATACAACCAATTTACTGGTAATACCTTGGCTTATCGCAAGGTTCTGACAAAATGTTTGTCTAGGCTTTTTCCCTTCACTGTGAAGCACTGAAAGCTGCTATTTTTTTCTTTTTTTTCTTTTTTCTTTTTTTTAGTGCACATATGTCATAATAAAGTAATGCCCAGCTAAGTGCTATAGGGGAAGGCAAAGTATGCTGGCTGGCTACAGGAAGTGACACCATATACTGACAATCACACCGTACAAGAGCGCCAAACGACTATTCAACCACTTATCAGACACGTATGAAAATCCAAAATGTTTTATTTTATTTTTTTTTCCTTAAATAGAGATAACCAGTAAACAATTTTCAGAACTTGGAAGTTTAAAAACGTGCATATAAAAATGGGCATTATATACTTTTTATTGAATGTGGATTGACTGCAGTCTGCTAAGAAAAATGGGGTGTGGGAGCTGAAGAAAAAGGAAGTTGTCTTTTTTTTTAAGGCTTGCTTGTGAAAGGAACAGTTGTAAAAACAAAATTGCTTGAAGCAGGGTCAGCTTAGTGCTTCACAGTTTGACTGCTTCTCTAAGAGGAGCCCTTCCTGCGCACGTGCATTCAAAAATCACAAAAAAGGTACAAAGACAAACACCTAAAACACACTGCGTCAAGTGCAGCACCGACTTTGGTCAAATAAAAAAAATAAAAGAAAAATTAATAATCGCTAAGCTTTTCTACACGATATAAGCAGGTATTGCATATTTTCATATATCTGGGGGGAAAATAAAGGAAGACTCCAAATAAATTGTAAAATGCAGCAACATCCAAAATACTGATATTCTAAGCATCTACAGATCTCAGAATAGCACTGCCACTGACCACAGAGGACAATAAAGACTACTCCTATCTGCGGAACAACTAACTTTCTATTTAGTTCTAGATGTTGAAACTGACAATGGCTGACATAAAAGTCACATTTACAAAAAGTGTCTCCAAATGCTTGACTAGGGAAAAACCCCTTTCAATAGAGGAGCATGTGCAACAATTCCACAAATAATCGCTATCCAGGGCAAGGCACATTGATATGGAATTTTTGTTTTCGTGCAAATTAAGGAAAAAAAACAAAACAAAACAACATTGTTTGGGGGGAAAGATGAGGAGCAAAGTGTCTTCCCAAGAATTTCAGTTACTTGATTGTATAGGACAGTAGTAGAACCCTTCTGAAGGGCTGAAAAACATAGTTTAAAGGCAAGTGCCTAGAGTAGGGATTACAATATTGTGTCTTAATGCACTCTACTTTATTCTACATTAACTATATAAAAATTAGTTACTAACACTAGAACATGCAGAGACTTTCTCTGATCAGCAGGGCTTGCCAACCAGAACGTATATATATGTATAGTATAGGAAATCTTGAAGTTGCATGGGAAGCAAAGGGGTGCTTCACTGTCTGGTAGAAAAATCACTTGCACTTTTTTTGTTATTTTTTTCTTATTTTTTGTGGTTTTTTTTTTTTTTTTTTACATAAGATACAGGACATTTGGGGGTGCAAACTTTTTTCCCTAACAAGTACCCTTGATCTGAGTGGGCACCAGCATTTGTGTCAGTATTGGTTTTATTATTATTATTTTTTTTTCCCATAGCCCAGTTCAGGGGCGCAAAGGTCTTTAAAATTTCTGGACAATCTCTGGTACAATGAAGTGTCTGATAATTGATAAATCCTATGTTGCCGGATACACGTAAAATTTTTCAGAATTGGCATAATCCATTATAGTGACTTCTAGCTTATAAAATTAACAGATACCATGATTTCATTTTAGTTATGTGCTTTGATAACAGAAAATAATTAATTAGCATTTAATGTAGTTAACATATTGTGGTAAAAGCACCATTAGATTTGTTTTTTTGTTTTTTTTTTAAATTTTCCTTCAGTTTTTAAAGGGATACAAGTTTAACAATAAAAAACATAAAAAGCAAAAATAGCTCCCCTTTTTCTTGCAAGGCTGTTTTTTACCCCAATAATTTAGAGTCCTGGGGTGGAAGGACTTGAAAAACAAAAATAGAATTTTCAACAATCTCTATCTTACAAAGATATTTAGCTATCCAATGAAATTGCACTTTACTCAATTCAAAATTCGATTGTTTTGATTGATTCCTGTCAGTTTCTGTCAAAACAGACCATCTTCCCCATTTCCATGTGAATTTGTGTGTCATTGTTGAAATTGTTGAAAAAATGTTTTTTTTTAAATGTAAGTGCAGCATTTCAAAACTTTTAAAAAACTGAATAGTAGTAGTAGTAGTTTGCCATTTTCGGAATTGCTCTGCAACGCGAGTGGGTTCACTGTCCTTGAGGGCCACGTGATAGATTGAACTGCTGACTGCTGAACCAAACCAAGCTAAAAGAAAAAATAAAAAAGGAACATAACTGCATTTTCTTTTTCCAATATGTTACAGAAAAACATTGCCCTTTGACTGTCCCGTCAGTTATATATTGCAGATCTCAGCTACTACAAAAGATTTAGGTCTCCATGTGCCTCCTGATTGCTCAAGGAGGTTCACACCTGTGTGGGTAAATTCATGAAATACTGTGAAACAGCCAGGCTCCGTAAGGAAAGTGTGTTACAGCGGAAGACAGTGAGCAAGGGGGCAGATCTCCTCCAGCCACATCCCCTAATGCTCACGCTGCCACGAAAACACTTCAAATATTACAAAGCCCAGCCATTTCCAGCACCATATGAGAAAATTACAACAGTCCCTAGAGTAGTTTAAAAAAAAATCCCAAAAGGTTATGGCCTTTGCTGTTTGACCATAATGCTTGCTGTTTCCATGTACAAGTTGATTTGATTCTCCCCTTCCACTGACAGTGAAGTTGTAACCGCGCTGGGTTGAGGATGCGTCCATGTTACAGAGTTGAGAAGGGGTCAGGTGGTCTGTCTGATGGATGGTGGGACGCTGAGACTTTTATCCCAGGTACCAGGACTGGAAGAGAAGAGAAAAAGTGCAATTAGTGGTATCATTTAGAAAATAAGATATTCAGAAGTTGTCCTTCCAGTTGTGAAATCAGGATCTATGGTAGGGATGTAGGGGGGATTCGCTAAAGGGATGAGCGACAGTAGGAAATTTTGAGACACTGAAACTGATCTTACTCCTCTAAAATTGATATTCAGTGTCTTCATTGGGGGTTGCTAGCGTTCTGAGCATGCCTTACAAAGTGAAATGTGTGTGTCCACTTGAAGTACATATACAGGCTTTATTGAGAGTTTGGCGAGGACTGCTGCAGGGGGGTATGAAACTGGAGCATCTTGTTCTTCAGTGAATCCTCAGTGCCCAGTGCAGTGCCTACAACGGCAGGTTCTTGACAAAGAAGAGTGGCCTGAATGAAGAATGGGTGAGGGGAGAGGTGTCACATGCCAGAGTCGACTTTGGTGATTTTCACAGCATTCCTGTTCAATGAGATGTAGGCCCTGAAGATGTTATTGCCGCATTCTCTTAAGAGGCAAAGATAGTTAACCGTGACATAAGAATAATGAACTCCTTTATGTAGTCCTATGTTCTTTGCTGCATTATCTACAACAGCCAAGATATGGAAGCAACTCAAGGGCCTATCAATGGACAAGTGGACGAAAAAGCTGTGGTACATATATATAATGGAATATTGCTCAGACATAAAAAGAGTGAGATCTTACCACTTGCAACAGTGTGGATGGACCTAGAGGGTATTATGCTCAGTGAAATTAAGTCAGTCAGAGACAAATACCAAATGATTTCACTCATATGTGCAACCTAAAGAATAAACTAAATGGAAAAACAAAATTGAAACAAACTTGTAGACACAGAGAGCAGACTGGTGGGTGCTAGAAGGGAGGGTGGTTGGGGCACTGGGTAAAAAAGCTGAAGGGAGTAAGAAGTACAAGTTGGTAGTTACAGAACAGTCACAGGGATGTGAAGTACAGCCTAGGAATATAGTTGATAATATTGTAATAACTGTGTATGGTGCCAGGTGGGTACTGGAAATATCGGGGGAACACTTTGTAAAGCATATGACTGTCTAACCACTATGCTATACACCTGGAACCAATATTACAAAATAATATAGAAGGTAAATTGTAATTGAAAAAAAATAAAAGAATAGTGATATAAGAATAAATAAAGGTAAAATGGAAAAAGTAGGTACCAAGAGTCCCAGGCTGTTTTGGACAAGTCATAACATCTCTCTTATATGTTTCTTTATATGTGCATGTAGTATATTTTATGATGTAAAACACTCCTTTTCAGCTTAACATTTCTAAAACAATGTTTTCAAAAATGACATATAGTAATCAAGTGGTATCAACATTTCACCCTATTAGCTACCCTGATGTGCCAAGGGATAAAGCCCTCATTCATGTTTTTGCTCATTCAACAGTTATTTAGAGCCTTCCATATGCCTGATGGGCCCAGTTAACATTTCCTTTCATAAATCTTAGGTAATTAGTTTAGGGCAATGGTCTGGTTATACCTCAATTTATATGCTGGCATATCTTTCTCTGTTTACTAAACAAAGTGACTAATTACGGTTTAATATCAGAGTCAGTTTCTCAAGTGAAATAAAAAGGTACATGGCTTTGCCAACTTTTCTCTAGAGATACCCTGTCAAACCTACAACATTTATCATTATTCACAGAAAAATCATCAACTTCTGGCAAAAGTGAATGCTTTTAAAATCTCTGAGGTGATAGTATCAAGAAGGGGTTACACTTGGGTTGATTCAGTCGATGAAGGCTCACTCTTTTTCTTAAAAATATATTTTTTGGGAACCACCCTGCCTGGTTTCAGGAGCAGTAAACCCCCCATGGCTAAGGCTGAGTGAGCAACCTTTGGACTGTGAGCCACTAAGGAGACAAAGCTTATCTCCCTGGCAGGAGTGCTGCTTCTGCTTCATCCATAACTGGCCCCCAATGCTTGGTCAGTTAGCCAATGACGGGTAAGATTCCCTCAAGGGAGGGGTCACCTAAGACAGGCACAATCACGTGGAAGGCCCTTAAGGAAGGACTTGGGGGGCTACAGGAAAAGGGGATGATGGACCCTTGCTCCCCGGCTATCCTGACACAGCCTGAGTCCTCAATCCATCTGGAAGAAGTTTCCTAATCTCTTGGCTACTTTGCTGACTCTGCCTGATTTAAGCCTGAAACAATGACAGAAGGTGGTACAGTTCTGTGCTGGATAGGGTGGGCTCCCCAGGTGATCAGGCCTAAGAAAGAATACATAAAATCCTGTGAAACCTGCTTTGCTAAGAATGCTCTCAACTAAATGATAAGGGTCTGAGCAGGAAATGAGTTTGTTTCCCAAAGTTTTGTAGCCTTTTAGCTGACAGACCCTGACTCAGAATAAGCCCTCAGAGTTCTTTGTATGTTATCTATTGTTTGATCCTTGCTGCCTAACAATGATTAATGAAGCTTTACCTGTATTCCTGTGTAAAAGGAACCCAATAAAAGCCCATTGAGGAAGAGGCTCTTGGTTCTTCTCCTTTGAGAGATCGGCCACCTCTCCTCCCCAAGCAGATCATGTCTTGGTAGTCTTATTTTCATTTGTGATGATGGGGGTGGGGGGCAGAGGGGTGCTCTTTGCACAAAGTTCCCTCACATATATTTTATTGATTATGCTATTACAGTTGTCCCAATTCCCCCCCTTCACTCCCTTCCACCCTGCACACCCTCTCTCACCCACATTCCCCACCTTTAGTTCATGTCCATGTGTCATACTTAAAAGTTCTTTAGCTTCTACATTTCCCATACTATTCTTGCCCTCCCCCTGTCTATTTTCTACCTGCCATCTATGCTACTTATTCTCTGTACCTTTTCCCCCTCTCTCCTCCTCCCACTCCTCTGTTGCTAACCCTCCATGTGATCTCTTTTTCTGTGGTTCTGTTCCTGTTCAAGTTGTTTGCTTAGTTTGTTTTTGTTTTAGGTGTGGTTGTTAATAATTGTGTTTGCTGTCATTTTACTGTACATGTTTTTTATCTTCTTTTTCTTAGATAAGTCCCTTTAACATTTCATATAATAAGGGCTTGGTGATGATGAACTCCTTGAACTTGACCTTATCTGAGAAGCACTTTATCTGCCCTTCCATTCTAAATGAAAGCTTTGCTGGACAGAGCAATCTTGGATGGAGGTCCTTGCCTTTCATGACTTGGAATACTTCTTTCCAGCCCCTTCTTGCCTGCACGGTCTCTCTTGAGAAATCAGCTGACAGTGTTATGGAAACTCCTTTGTAGGTAACTGTCTCCTTATCTCTTGCTGCTTCTAGGATTCTCTCCTTCATTTTAATCTTGGCTGATGTAATGATGATGTGCCTTGGTGTGTTCCTCCTTGGGTCCAACTTCTTTGGGACTCTCTGAGCTTCCTGGACTTCCTGGTAGTCTATTTCCTTTGCCAGATTGGGGAAGTTCTCTTTTATTATTTGTTCAAATAACTTTTCCACTTGTTGCTTTTCCTCTTCCCCTTCTGGTACCCCTATGATTCAGATGTTGGAAAGTTTAAAGGTGTCCCGGAGGTTCCTAAGCCTCTCCTCATTGTTTTGAATTGTTTCTTCATTCTTTTCTGTTTGTTTGTTTGTTTCTTCCTTCTGGTCCACTCCATTGATTTGAGTCCCAGTTTCCTTCCCATCACTATTGGTTCCCTGTGCATTTTCCTTTATTTCACATAGCGTAGCCTTCATTTTTTCATCTAATTTGCAACCAAATTCAACCAATTCTATGAGCATCCTGATTGATCACCAGTGCTTTGAACTATGTATCTGATAGGTTGGCTATCTCTTAGTCACATAGTTGTATTTGTTCTGAAGCTTTGATCTGTTCTTTCATTTGGGCCATTTTTTTTTCTTTTTGTCTTGACGTGCTTGTTACGTAGTAAGGGGTAGAGCCTTAGGTATTCACCAGCGAGGGGCAACCCATGTAGCTGTGTTGTGATGCTATTTGTGGGGGAGGGGTCTGAGAGGGAACAATGGTGCTTGCTCTGCTCTCTGCTGGATTTCAGTCCAATTTCAGTCCCTTCTGCCACTTCCTCCAAGCAAACTGGGCCCTTTTGATGCTGATCTCCATGTGGGTGGGCTTGTGTATGTTCTAGGACCCTGTGGGTCTCTCCAATGAACTCTCCTGTGAGGCTGGGAGTCTCTCCTGGAACCGCAACCCCCCACAGGTATTTTCAATTGGTGGTTTGAGGCTTTATTTCCCCACACTGGGACCTTGAGTTGTATGGTCCATCCCGCTCCCCAGTTTTGCCTGGTTTATCTGCACATGAATGTGGGACTGTCCGGTCTGCAAGCCGCCCTGTGCACCGTGTCCCTCCACAATCCACAGCCTTGCTGGGTTCGCCTGCCACCATCCTGAGCCTGGGGTCTGCCAGCCACCACTTTTTTGGCTGCAACCTCTCTCCACCTGGCCTCCTGACTCCGCCTCCTACCAGTCTGGATGAATGTGTCTATTTTAACTCCTTGGTTGTTGGACTTCCATACAGTTCAATTTTCTGTTAGTACTGGTTGTTTTTTTGTTTCTAAATTTTTGTTGTCCTTATTTTGGTTGTGTGAGGAGGCACAGTGTGTCTACCTATGCCTCCATCTTGGCCAGAAGCCCGAAGGTTCACTCTTATGCAAGAGATTCAATTAGGTTAGGTAAGGGCTCATTTGGTCCCCAGGATAAGTGGTGAAATGATACTACCTAGAGGTGGGTATAAGATTTCCTAGTCACAGAAGCGACCTTTGATTTCCAGAGGACTTGAAAATACCTAAACTTAAACCAAAAACTGCTCATCTTGTGTCTTTCAGATGTTATTCTTTGAGGAATAGAATATTCCTGTTATTCTTTGACTGCATGCTTTGAGGAAGACAATAAAGTGTCTTGTGTCCTGAAAGGAAATCATTCTGGCAAAGGCGCACAGCCTAAATCTAACTGGACGAAATAAAGAAGGAGAAGAGAAAGGAGGCAAACTCCAAACTGTATTTTTAGCAGGCTTTCTGAAGAGCTGAGTCCGATCCACCTTAGAGCTGAGTTCTCTCTTTAACGAAACTGTCTCAAACTTTGGGCGCCACAAATAACGCGCACAATTTCTGTTTTCACAGTTCCTAAAGCAGTTGTGAAATTCCAGACTTATATCTGACAATGCGTTGGTAGTTCTTGAAGCAAAGGCCTGGGGACCCAGCGAGTCAGCAGGGGGAGCAGTTTTCCATACAACAGCTTCTGGACACAACCTTAGCACACTACAAAAATCTGCAGTGCCTCTGCACTTCTCTTAAAAAGCAAAGCGGAAAAAAAAGTTTCTTCACACATCTTACTATTCAGTGTGCCTTGCCGACAAGGTTACCCCAGAGCAGCTCTGTAATCCTTCACTGAAATAGGCTTTATTGATTGCTCTGGTCTATTGTTCTCTTTTCAAGTCCCCCAAGTTCAAGTTCATCCTGGTGTTACATCATGTCTGGTTGCTAAGAGCAACCAGACAGACCCAGACGTGACTATCATTAGCAAGAAACCCTCTGCTCTCCTCCCACCAACCTTCCAGTGGCTCTGACGTAGCAGGCCCACTGCAAACACATTGAAGTATTTATTCTGCCTAATTTATGACCTACACAGCAAGCAAGACCCCCACTCTCAAAACCAACACTGTTGTATATTTAATTAATCTGTCTTTCTCTGGCACTTGGGAAAGTTAGACAAAGGACTAATTATTGTGTTTCACTCTCCACACTTTTCTTTTGGGGGGGTGAATATTTGCATGGGAAAGAAAACTACAAGGCCCAGCATTGGCCCCCCTCCCTCCCCTTTTTCTTTTTGCCCTATTGACATTTCATGAAATACTTTAGCTGCTTAAGGGAATTAGGAAAAAAAACGCGATGTGAATGTTACTCCTTTTGAGTTGGTATTCAGTAACACAAATCAACTCATGACATGTTTAAATTTAAATGCTAACCACACACTCTCAGAGTTACTTTAAAGGTTAGTTTTTAATCAATAGAAGTTGCTGACTCCGGGTTTTTGAGCTGCGCACTGCAGCTCTTGGGCTTTTGTCTAACGTTAAAGCTTTCAAACTTTTTTTTTCTTGAGATGATTTTAGCAATGATTTGCAGACACAGAACGCTATTGTGCTCAGACCAGCAACATGTCAATAGAGGAGAGAGTGACCCTGGGGTGGGGCGTCAATATGACTCCTGAAGGCTGGGGTTGGGGGTCTTTAATAACCCGTGAAAAAAACTTAATTAACCCTTTCAGGCCCAAACCAAAACCTATTCTTATACTTCTTCACTCCTGTAGTTTGACCATTAGTACTTATTTCACCACCACACTAATCTTCGTGACAATTAACCCAGCTACTTGACCAAAGCTTTCCAGAATGGGAAACCAGTTGGTTAGGGGAACCACACAGGGAATTTTTTTTAATGAGGTCTCTTTGATTAAATCATTAATTTGCAGAGATGGCAGGTAAGCAGTAATAATAATAATAAATATTGATCCACTCCACCGAATTTTCTCGTGATCAGTTTGCTGCTGGAGACACTCCTGATTCTGCTTTAATGAGTGTGACAATTGCACATTTATAAGCCCTTCAATTTCTGTAAACTTGCATGATGGGAAAAATTTATTTTTCTCTTGTGATATTTTCTTATAAAATTCATTATGTAAGCAGCGCAAGTTTGAAAACATTCCTTGAAGAACAATTCTGACCACTTTCTTCTTGGGTCATACAAGACAAATACAAAAGCAATCTGAGATTGTTACATTGTGGGGGTTGAGTAGCATATCACTAGGAAAATGTTGCCACATTAAACAAAATTCATTTATGGAGAGTCAAAAAATTGTCTTCAGCCATTTACGGACATAAGCTTAGGTTTCTGCCTTCCTAGTTATATCCCCTTAACCTGACCTACTGTATCCAGATGGACTACAAAGGATTCTCTGTCCCTTATCTGCAGTGAGTTCCAATATTACAATACAATATAGGATGATGTTATCTCGATACATTTACATTAAGGAAGTAAACACAGGGCTTTGATCTATTTTTTCCTCGGTAACATTCAGCTACAGTTGCTTTGGAGGTCCATAAATCCACACTCCCACAAAGGCTCTAGTTAAGTAAAATTGCTCTGTTACATTCACAATTTCTACAGTTTGGGATGTGCTGGCGGGGAGGGAAGGGGGTAATTGTCCTCTGTCGGTGTTCAAGGTGAAACATCAAAAGAAATCTGCAGTCCAGGACCAGAGCTCAGCTTTCCTTTTCTCCAGTCAAATGAAGAAGTAATCTCATCAGGTTGGAAAGTGCTGACTAAGGATTTAATAAAGTGCCTGCAGATGTGGTGTCTCTAAGGTATTCAACTCATGTAATGCAAAACAGCTCCACTCTGAATGTGCTTATAAAATTTCATTTAACCATTGCAGCACGACTTTTTTTTTCACTGTTCTCTAAGGAGTTTTATCACACTTCCCGCCCCTTAATTTACAGCTCCATGAAAGTTTGAATCCCATTCTGCCAGGATCCTGGAATACTCACAGTAGTCAGGTTTTTATGAACCATAAACAAAAATCTGTCCTGCTGCCTCTGAAACAGGAAGCTTGAAATGGCAGTAGGTACCTTTGACAGTGGCTGTCACCTTCCTTTCTTGTGACACGTGGAGAGCAATTAGGAAACTGAGGCTATTTTCCACACTTTGGTAGGGAGGTTGCTGAAGAGCTGGCTGAGGAAGACTCAACTCCATAGTAACAACAAACATTCAAATAACAACTTTTAAAATGGCCTATTGTAAACCCTTTTCACTCAGAGGGCTGAATGTATATTTTAGCAAGGAAATACAAGAGTGTTTGAGATAGCTGTATTTTACTTTAACAAAAAAAAAAAAAAAAAAAAGGAGAGGGTGCTTGGGGTGGGGGTGAGGATGGGGATGAGGAGGACAGAACAGACTGTGACGCAGCAGAATCTGTTTTTCAAATTAAAAAGTTAAACAAAGGACCTCAAGGGCAAAGTTGAACGCTGCGGAAGGAGGTTGTTAATGTGGAATCCAGAACTGGGTGTGACGCTTCGCTTTCTTCTCCAGGCAAGGTGGGTTATTTGAGGACATTCACACACAGAATGGACCCGAGAGCCCTGTGCCCCCACCCTCCCAGCAGGCCTGACTCTCCATCAGCCACCGAAAAACATGCTGCCAACCAAATCTGCATGGGTTGTGGTCAACATTTTGACTTCTCTCTTGAGGAGCTGCAATCCAATTAGTCAATTCTGGCTTCCTGCTCTTGTTTGGATGAGCTCAAGCCCACTGTTTAGTCCAAACGAGTTGTCCTTGGAAAATTAGCCTGAGGCCTGGTAGTCTCCTCTGCTTCCTTCCAATACCATGTAAGTGATTAGGGCCCCTGAGTGCACTTCCAGCTTCTCATAGTAGCATACACCATTTTGGAGCATTATTTGCCCCTATTCATTCAACAAGTACTAGGCACCTGCTGTGTGCTCTGTGCTGTGTATGTAATAAACTCCGGGGAGATGAGGAGTACAATGAATACGGTACTTGCTCTTACGGAGCTGTTATTTAGAAAGAAGGTGTTGGATTTTGCACTTCTGTGCCCTTCATGGTACCAGGTATCCTGCTTTTCTTACAAACTTACAGGTAAGAACTTTATAAACGTATGTTGACGGATGAGGCTACTGGTCCAGTGTCTGAGGGACCTATGATTGACTCCCATTTTTTCTATTGACTAGTTGTGTGACTTCAACCCTCAGCCCAGAGGATTGCTGCGAGGACCACTCTGCACTACGTGAGAGGAACAAAGTTGTTTTTTTTTTTTTTTTTTTTACACACTGTTTTTTTTTTCTTTAAAAGGTGACATGCTGTACACAGGTGTCAGTTATTGGTATTGCCAGGCACAGGCTTTGATCTCTGCAGTCATTTTTCTTGTCTGATTTTGTTAATTAAAGAAGGCCTGTTTTCAATAACGCTAAACCAAGACTTGTTTATTGTACAGGAAACTATTAAAACGTTAATGGGCTGTGATTGGCCAGGTTTACCTTTGTGGCCTTATCTTTTCACCGCTTGTACTCAACACTTGCGCTGTGTTAAACGTCTTCCAGATCCCCCAAAGCCAAATGCCTTCTCCCTGCTGGGCCTTGGCTGTACCCCTCTCCTTGGCTTTGTTAACACTTGCTAGTCCTGTCTTTCTCAGATTAGCAGTCCCTTCTTCCAAGGGGTCATTCTCTAGGCCTTTTGTCCCAAGGTTCACCTTTGTCACAGTCACTGAACTGTAATCACCTGTTTCCCTTCCCAAGAAAACCACCTTCTTGCACGTGGCATCCCCGGGCTCTTGCCCAGTGGCTGGCACTGTACAGGCACTTAATAAACACTGTCGAAGAAAGGAAGGAAGGAAGAAACAAGCTGTCTCCAGGGTTCCCAATGCCTGGGGTCAGTTACCCTCTCTAGGCCTTCAGATGGATTTCTAGCACAGCTCTGCCACCTCTATGCTCATGCCACATGTCCCTGTCTCCCCAAATGACCGGCGGTCTCCCAAGAGAGACACAGGTTTCCACAAGCTGCCCCAGGCAGTTCCGACTGAAGAGCTGCTGCAGCGGGGCCAACTGCGGCCCCCTGGGTCAGTAGCATGTGCGATGGTTTTGTAACATGGACTGCTGCCTACTTACTACAAGCACTGAGGAGTTGTCCAAACCACCGCTCCCTGGAGAGTGACCGTGCTGCTCCCGGCCAAGACCTCCGTTTGGTTCAAACCTCAAGACGGGAAAACACTAATCTTTTTTTACCCAATAAGCCATCCAGCACCTCCAGACCTTGAGAGTACATACACAATCCAATTATTCTGACTGTTGTTCCAAAGTCTGACTCTTTCACTGTATTCCAACTTGCCCTAGTGTAGGCCTCACCATCCATCAAGTACATTTTTTTTTTTTATTTTGGTCTCCCTTTCTATGTTCATCAAATGTAAACCAAAGACTTCTGAATTCAAAATTGCTCTCTGGCCCACACACACTCACTCTGCGGAGTGCTGTATGCAGGGGGCTGTATGCATCGTGGTGGAAGTCAGGGCTCTGGAGTTCCAGTTAACAAAACCCCACCACATCACGAGTACACTGTTATGTACTGGTTGTTAAACGATCCTAGGCAAGTTAGCTAGCACTCCCGAGTCTCAGTTTTTGACTCAGTGAAATGGAGATAACTACTTGATCAGGTTTTGTCGGGATTCAATGAGCTCATACCTGGATAGAGGCAAGTTCAGAAAACCAGGAAGCCAGGGTAGGTGGGTTCTCCAACTTTAAGATGTGCACAAAGCCTAAATATACATGAGACCTAAGGACAACCAGTTCTCTTGGAAAGTAATCACTCAACAAGCCGCCATTCTCATATTTAATGATATAATTTCTTAGTTAAAAGTAGCAGCTATGTCAGTCCCATTTCCCCAGTTGCAAGAGAAAGTTCTTGAGAAAATAAAAATCTGTCTTTAATTGCGGTATTAAAATCAGAGCGGCGAAACCAACCACACAAAAGGAATTGGCTCAAGTTTATGAAAGGCATTCGGGCCCTTGCCCCTTGCCAGGCTAAACTGCACGCCTTGGAAGTGGGGTGAGGGGGAGAGGGGAGGGGCGAGGGAGGGAGTAGTCAGGCAACCAAGTGGGACAGAAACAATCCTATTTTGGTTTTTGTTAGTGAATGGCATACTACATAGATCAGAGACTTCTTATAAAATACAAACCCCCACTGTACACAAAGCACAGGAAAATGTGAGGAAAAAAGGGAAAAACTAAAAGCAGCTTAGGGTGTGTTAACGCTGCTATTCTGTCAGCTTAAAGAGTATTTTATGCTTGATCAACAGCTCTTTTTTATTGTGCTTTTCTTTCATTCATTCAAGACATCAAAGCGGCACCACCAGTGTACCTGCCCTTCTGGAGCCGCTTGTGAGGGGTTCTAATGAAGCACGACTCTGGGAGCCAGAGACCCCCGTGGACACGGCAGTTCAAAGGGAATATTTCAACAATGATTACATTTTGTAAATCTTTTTATGAAAGAGACAGCTTATTTCCTGCTTTTTCATGAAAAAATAGATTCTATCCATTAAAGTGAGCCCGCGCCACGGAAGCTGCTTGAGATCTGAGGTGCAGCGTGGAGGCAGAGGGGACGACACGACGGCCCGATGAAACCGTCTGCAGTTCCTGTGTGCTTGGCCCTGCCGGCACTGCCGGATTCTCTGGGTGGGGCCCAGACGGGGCGCTGGGCGGCTTCGCCACGGAAAATGCAGTGATGAGGGGGGTTTCCAGGCTTGTCTTTCGGCTAGGGCCCTGTGTTTATTATTTGTTCCTTTTTCCTATTTTTTGATTCCACAAAGTCCAGCCAAATATCAGAAGGTATCAGGTGACCCCTTTTATTGCACAAAAGGTAAGATGAAAGATTTTAGTTACAGATTCATTAAGTGCTGTATTTTAATGCCCCGAAATGGGACAAACCCTTTTCCATATGGGAAGTTTAGCCATAAAAAAAGCTGCCTCTGGTCTGAAGATACAATGCAGGCTTTATTATTGGCAAATGTCTGCCCCAAAGGCAAAAATAAAAAAGGCAGCCTAGCCCTTTGTAATTTTTGATTTTCAACATTAAAATAATCTTTCCGTTAGTCTTTCTTTTTTCTTTTTAGTTTTTTGGCAGCAGGGAGAGTGGAAGGGAGTAGGGAAGGAAAAGAATATGATATCCTAGGGAGCTATGAAGTGAAGAAAAATGTATGTTTTCTATACATCAGATTCCAATTTTAATTAAATGCCTGTTGTCTAACAAGTGCAGACAGTCACACTTGGGGCTGGCCCAACCGTGGCCTGGGGAGGTAACCTTTCTTGTTTAAAAAGGGAGGCGTGGGAGTGGAGGTCGGAGCTCAGCGAAGCGTGGCCACATTATAATAATCATTCCACCGACTGTTTCCCCACTCCTGCTCTTCCCCTAAAGCTGAAAAGCTCTTTCCAAATATGACTCAGGTTCACCGCAAATCTATTGTGTAGATTTAACGTTTGGATTCTGCAGGTAGATAAAGTCAAGTAAGGGGAAAAATAATATTAAAGTGAAAAGTCCAGTTATTTCAAAAATTCTCCCAGAGACACCCTGCAATAGAATGATGAGATCTGGTACTTTGCCAGAAACAAATCCCCAAACTAACCTTTTCAGCCCAGGAGCCCTACAGGCATTGGATGGCATCTGCCACCTTTGGACGTCTGCACCCCAGCTGGCGCCTCCTTGGCGGGCCCTGAGCACAGGTCTCTTTGCCTCTTACCCTTTTAATCTTCCCTCTGCTCGCTGTCTGGGGTCCTTCCTCCTGTCCCTTCCAGTCCCATTTCCTGCCTCCTCCCACCCCTTGAGCCAGTCTCCCTCCCCACCTGTGTTTGAGCCACCGTCAGGAATTTAGGGCAGACCCCTACTCTCTCAGAGGCCACACAGGCCAATGGTCTTCCCTCCTCCAGTCATTAGATTAAGAAAGGCAGGGAAGAGGAACGCACTCAACTGCAACCACAACCAGCCCATTCAGCAGCTGGAATGGAAGGCTTCTGTCCTGAGCTAAAGAAACGTGGCATAGAGGCTGAATGTGGACAGGGCGAGGAGGAAGTTGTAGAATCTTTGTTTTCAGATTCATGAGAAAAGAAAGAGAGAGTAGAGTGGGTCTATACTCTCAACTTGGCCCTGAGCTGTGAGTGGGGGCCCTGGTTCAAGTCCTAGCTCGGTCACTGGCTGCCGTGGGACCGAGGCACCCCATGAGGCTGCTCTGACATGCGCTGGAAACACCCCATTTCTATGCTTTCGTAACCTGCCAGGAGAACCTTCTTTTTTATTTTACTGGTTCCATGAATCATCCTTTCCTCATTCACAGTGTGGATGCAATATTGTCAGGGTAAAACTGTTCACATCCCTCACTGAGGTCCGGGTAAACTTGACCATGGTACAAGTCAGGGACCTAGATTCTAGTCCGTGTCACTTCCGGGGTCCAGATGAACTTATCTTCAAAACAGGCCTCGGTATACTGGTTATCACAGCATTTAGGGGAGGGAATTATATTAAAAGACAAAAGTTTGAAATACTGGCCTGAAGTCAGGGCAGCATTTAGATGGTCTAGATGGCCTGGGAGAGGGTCGGGATTTCCTCCGAGCCCACTGCCCTGGGTAAGACTGGAATGATTTCCCAGAGCCTGTCAACCCCCCTGGCATCCCCAAAAGCCCAAACCAAGGATCAGTGAACAAGGCTTTCCTGCTCCTTCTGGAAATGTGGTAGGATTTAGGGTTTTATGGCAACAAAACTTGTCTTTGTTAAGACGTGACTTGCAAAACAAACCCACATGTGGGGGTTGGCAGTTTCAAATGATGGTACTTTTATTTTTTTAATGCTGAAACAGCAAAAGCTTTTTATGTTTAGATTTATTTCCTTCTGAATTTGTAGATTAAATTTACGACTAAGCAATATTCATTACTACAATTAGATCCTTCCTGAATATTTCCAGGGGGGGTAAGTGAGAAGCTTTTGGTGGGGCTGGGCTGGGCAGTTGTGTGAAGGTGAAGATCCCACAGTATGAGGACTCTGTGTGGAGGGTCTGTCTGATCAACGGTTTGGACATGTGATCGGCAGAGCTGCTTGGTTTCCCTGTCAGGAATCCATGTTTCTTGGACAGAGGTAACATCATTCTAACACAAAAAATGTAATTCATTTTTACCTTTTTAGTAATGGCGTTAGAGATGGTGAAGATCTTATAAGCAAAGATTACCGAAAGCAGATATAAGAATGCCGTTTTACAAAATAAAGCATGCAAACAAAATCAGTTACTTTGTTCTCAGATAAATTCCACTTAGTTGTGCTCTCCTGGTAACTGAGACTTAAGAACAAACTCAGAACTTATATATGCGGTGCTAATTTAAAACAGTTATATGCTTTTATTATTTTATATTGATAAAACTAATTACAGATTGGATGACTGTTATCCACTCATTGACTCTTTAAATATTCTTTTCTCTTGTGAAGTCACCCTGTGGATAGGAGATCCTGGTGGTAAGATCAAATGAAACATATTAACTTTCATTCTGATTCTGCAATCACAAAAACCTTGCAGATTGCCATCTCATGCTATCCTAAAGGCGGTTCAGCTAAAAACATACTTGAAGGTCTTTCTTTTAAAGAAGTGAATTATCTGAGCTAAAATATGGCTTCCTGTTCTCCTGCATCAGCCTTTCCGTGTTGTTTTCCAGGAACACGTTTACAAGTTCAAGTTCAGGTTTAAACTAAATAAAACACTCATCAGGAGTTTATAACTGAGCCTCATTTACATGTACTCCCTCTGAACTCTGCCGGCCTCAGTATGCTAGTTTCCAAGGCTTGGTGAAGGAATGTTTTACAGTTGGAATCAGTACTGCTTTCTCAGGCATTTCAGACTCAGAGGCTGGGCAGCACCAAGCTCTAGTTAGTATTAAACATTTCCTCAGATCTACTATAAAGTTAAAGAAAGAGAGAAGGAAAGACAAGGCAGGGGCCAGGAGAACTGGATCTTTTTAATTTTCCCTATAAGGCTTCAGAGTTAACATTCCAGTTAAAAAGAGAGTAACAGATCTTGGAGGTATAATCTAGAATTCCACAGCCATGACTTCGAATTTCTTTGGAATCATTTTCAGCTCTTTGTGCAAATGGTCACTGCATATTTATTCTCTGCACATATAAAAACTAGAGTTTGCTTACACTGTTTTTCTGCCTTGAAAATTCAGTTAAAAAGTGCTATGAAGATAAATGTTCACAACTCAAAAGGGATCTCATATTATGTTTATAAAAAAAAACCTAAGGGATTTTTGCGGTCAGAGATTTCAGGGACTTTCCAGACAATAAAGGTACACTATAGAGGAAGAACTGAAGTAGGGATTCTGAGATGCTCAGAGAGAACCAGTCTGGAGCAAGCTGAGTTCCTGGTTAAGACTCAGTCCCACTGGTTAAGCCTCAATCTCCCTGGTTAAGCAAGGGTCCAGGAGTTTGGAGCAATGGCCTTTGTGGACAGAAATGGAAAGAAAGCTGAAGAAACAGTACCGCGGACTTTGCCACTCAGCTTCTCTCTGAGTTCAAGCAAGAAAGCGGGCACAGCAGTAATGAGCAAATGGTGCAACACCTGAGAGTTGCTTCATAGCATCTCCTGACACTGGGGACATTCTTTCCTGATAACTGAGCATCCCCAGAGAAAGTGCAGGTTGTAGCATTTCCAAGCACCTCAGGTTTAGCTGCTGCATCCCTGTGAGGTGTATGTGATTAGTCAAATAAATAGTTCAAAGTAAGCTCTGCTGGAGGCGTTCAGAGAAGACACTACTTGGTCTAGGGTAGATGGACTGAACATTGTCAAGCTGGGTCTCAGTCTGTGCCTCTGATAAAAAGGGGTTAAGACCATCTTTCTAGCACGGTGTTTTTGAGGATGAAATGAAATAATACATGAAAGTGCTTTGACTCTTTAGTAGACTGTACTGGTGCTCCCCCCCGCCCCCACCTCATATGGGGAAGACAGAAACCTCATCTTTATATGCTCACTACAGCCCCTTCTTGGCTTAGTGCAATGGTGGGCAGGCATTTTTCTTGGATAAATGCAATCATAGCATGAGTAGTGCTGGGTATCCATTCTTTTCTTTGAACCCCCTGAACTTAGCCTAGCTCAAATGCTAAAAACCACTAAGGTTTTTCTAAAACCAAATTAAATGTGAATATGCTTCCAAATAAAGCCCTTTGCTATGAAAATAGAAAGCTTCTTCTATGGGATAGAGACATGAATAAAAGTAGAATTCATTCAGATGATATTCTGTAGACATAAATGGTAAAATTAGTTTCTTTTTAGGCAGTTTACTTATGGTAATTGAGTGGAATCAGGGCTCACAAGCCAGGGAGTTTCTCAGCTTTTGGGGCAGAAATGATTGGCCCATTTGCAGAAAGCTCATAATTTGCATATGAGATGGCCTCTACTATACAATTGGTCACTCAACCCCCAATTACTGAGAATCATGTCTTCTTTCTTTTGTCCAGTTTTTGTTTCTCTTCCTTCTTTTTCATAAATATCTATTTCATTTCGACTCATTTCCCACTGTCTCTTGGACCTCTGCTGTTAAGTATTGCTATAGGAAACAAACATAACAGCTAATGTTACTTTATTTTTGTTTTTTTTTTTTTTAAGCAACTCCGGCAAAATGGTGGATGGGAAATATTTTCCCGAGGACTTAATTAATCCTTGTGGATCTTAATTACTTCAAAAACCAAATAATTTGATAGTTGACAGTTCAAAGTTTTATATTCATTAATGTGTGGGTAGGTAAATGCAGATCTAATGTTAGTTATTTATTTTACACTGCATCTCATGGTAAAACAGTAGCTCATCCTTCTATGGTTTTCTTTAAGAAACAGAGGGCACCAAATTTGGAAACACACTTTGCTGGATGGAGCTACATGGAAGGCCCAGGACGAAGAGGGCAAGCTATTTCCTGGAAGCAAATTAGGCATTTGGAGAAGCTGCCTTCTCTCTCCAACTCCATTAGTTACTCGGTGGTTGCAATCTCTCATTTTCCTATGGAGCTTGCTGGTTCTTATTCAAAGAAAACATCCAGTAAAGGGTGCAATGGGGAAGTCCAGATTTGACAGCTGACCTCAAGGCTGAGGAACATTAGTGAATTCCATAAGGAGTGTCATTCAGCAGTTCTTGGTTTACAAAGGTCATTGTGATGCAAGGCCCAGGGGAAGAACCAAGCAAATAGTCTTCCTGGAAGATGGTGGGGGTGGGAGAAAGGGGAAGAATGATGTTATTAGGAGAGTGAGGTAAAGAGAATTTGGTACATCTTTAGACTTTGACAGGAAAAATATTTGGGAAGAGGCCAACTGAGAGATCCAGCGTGGCCCTAACTGAATGGTAATGATGTCACAAATAGCACCACTCAGAGCTGTGCAGACACCAGAGAGAACAACTGGCAGATAGTAAAGCCACTGTGAGATGTGGAATTTTATCTCTCACTGCTTCATTATCACTGTATTCCATAATATTTGTCTAGAAAGGCACACAAAGCCTATCAGGTTAAATTAATCTTAATGATCAATTTTAGTTTTATTCTAATTAATTTTAATTTAATTAATGCGAGCACAGAAATTAGTCAAAATTACAAATGTAAATGTTGAACTTTAAATCAACGGTCCTCCCCACTCCCTGGCTCCTGTAGAAGCACTTGAAAGTGTTTGCCTGTGAAAGGAGATGGGAATTTTAACCTTTGTCTGCATTGTGAAGGACAGAAGTCAGAAAAATGCGCAACCGGAAGCTGCAGAGGAGCATAGGCAGAGGCCCGTTTAACGCCCCCCCCACACAGTCTCACGAGCACAATACTGTGCGGCCCTCTGCGAGGGTACCTCCTGCAAGGAGCACTTTTGAAGAACCCGCTTTTGTTTCTCAGGATTCCAAAGCACTTGGGTCAGTCTAACGGACACTAGGCTTTTATAAAACACCTTTGTAAAATACAAACCATGCACCTGTGTCACAAGCCACATATTAAACTCTCAGTCCCTTCCTTCCCTGACATCTGAGAGCCTGCACCTCACTCCCGCTCAGCCTCTCCTCAGCTGTGTGGCCTCAGGGGCTGTTTCCCCACCCTGGGCTGCAGCCCTCTTGTTTGGAGGTGCTGCTTCATAAAAATGATACACACTTTATCTCGAAATGCACTTCAAGTCCCATCTGAAAAATGATGAGGTCTGGAGTGGATAATCTTTAAAGAAATGAACAGCTTGAGTATTTGGTATTTTTATAACTTTGAAAAATACTGGCATCTTAAATTGGATTTGAAAATGGTATGGGGTATATGTGTCTGAGTCACCCTATAGAGACATTTAAATAAGTTCTCTCTTATCGTCTTATCTCTTAATAAAAATCTCAAGTAGATGGAATGCAGAAGTCCAAAAATTTGAGAAAGAAAAGGACTCGGCAAATGGAATTTTGGGGGGGGGGATATAAAAATTGAGCGGGGAGGAGTATAAGATGGAGAAAACTATAATAAAAAGAGATGCAGCCTCTTTTTTTTGTACTTAAAAAACTTGTATTGGCACTGTGACCTAAGATTGAAGTTCTCCATGGGATGTAATAGACCCTCAATAGTGCTATGTTTTCTTATGGAGATATAAAATTAAAAAAAAAAAAAAAACCCCAAAACTTGTACTGGTGAATCATACTTAGTCACAGGTCTGTAGTGTCACAGATTCTTAGTTTTAGAAGAATGTTATAGGTAGCTTAAACTTCTATGTTATCCCTCTTATCCATAAAATAGCCACAAATTCTTTCCCACAAGAAGCCTTCATCCGTGATCCTCCATCTTGCCTTGTTCATACTTGTATATGAGAATTATTTGATAGCAATCAATCCACTACTGCTGTTTGGGGACATTACAGGAGAACAGCAGAGTAATTTAACAATATAGTTAATTAGTGTAATAATCACCACTAAATTTAGTAATGATAGTGGGATTCCCCTTACCTTGGTTAATGACCATGGACAATTCATTTCTTGACTGCCAGTGGTAGAAATGGCTTTTGAAATATTAACTTCTGCCCCGTGGGAATGACACTTAGCCCATCACATTTACTTTTTGACCTTCACTGAACAGCATGATCCTAATCCCTTGATTTTATAATCTTAACTAGGAAACATTAAAATATGGATTGACTCCAGTTGGCAGGAATCTTTATGTTCTTTTCACTAAAAAAGCTATAAATCCAATGGTTGACCTTTTATTTCCAGGTCACAAGTGACACCCACTCACTTCTGTCCATTCACATAGGATTTATGTTAGGGTCTACAGGTATAAGCCATGAAAGTTGAACTTTAATGAAATGTCTTTCAAAGATGTGCACTTAACCAAAAATTTCCCACAAAAATTAGTGGATGGCCTTTTAAAAACAGCTATTATATCTTCAGGTTCATTGCTAGCCTCAACTAAATCTTTTTTCACTTATAGTAAGTTTCTTCTAATAGTATTATTTTTCTAAGTCTACAAATTAGACTTCTTTGGAATGATACTAGTACCTTAGTTCCCAATTTAGATTTCTCAACTGAAAGATTTCTGAAATGTTCTCTTTGCCATCACCACAATTTATCTATCTCCAGCTAAAAAAGTGTTCCATGTCCTTATTCACAAAATCAATTGTATTGATGGGAGGCGTTCTGTGTTGTCAATCAGGGAAATGTGATTTGATGGGACCCCAAAGCAGTGAGATGAGGGACAGAATATCAAACCAGCGCAGGTCCACACCATCTGAGCAAGATCAATGTTTCCCATAATACACTTCCTGTCACGGAGCACCCTAACTGTCACAATTAATAATGTAGAAGGAGCTGATTAACTTAAGTGAAGTGCTCTCTGCTGTGTAAACACATAAAGATCTATGAGGTAAAAAAGGGGAGGGTGCAGGAAAGAACAAAACATCATTTTTATTTTTCATGTGGACACGTTCTCACTTTCCATTCTTCTCTTGTAACAATTACTGTACCAGCCACTCTGACAGAGTCAATAAATCGATCTGGGTCTTGATGCAGCAGCAAAGCGGACTGATCTGATACACCATTATCTGCAACGGAGGGTGGGGGTGGGGTGCACTTGGGTGGCAGAGGGCAAAGGGGAGAAATCAGCAAAGGGAAGTCAGTGTTGCTCACAGTAGGTTATTCATACTCCGCCTGGAGCCTCTCTAACAGATAGATGCACCCGTGGCTGTGCGTGCATGTATGTGCGTGCACATATGTGCGTGCATGGGTGTGTTGGGAAGGGAGAGAGAAAAAGAAGCCTTCAACTTGGCTAAAGGATGCAGCCTAAGTAATACTGTATGCACCACTTATTTTAAGTCCCTGTGGTATTTCAGTCACTCGCACCAATCTGCAATTCAATGAGGATCACCACCCCATTAGAACTAATCATGTCAGCTGTGTATCTGACAAAATAAACATTCAGAAACTCTGCTCCTAGGTTCATAACTTGTTTTTGCAGTGGGATTTTTTATTTCATTCCCTCATCCAGCATAAAGTTTAATAGTTTTTTAATAAGAAATCATAACAGACATAGAAACTCTCCGTATGCATTCCTCACTGTAATTTTTCTCACAACCAGAAACTGCAGCTGTTAGCGGAGCTTTAACTTGCTCCTTGGGAGTATGCTAAGTATGTTCTTAATAAATAAATATCATTCCACTAGCTAATGAGAGAATTAATGGCACAACTTATGGAAAACAAACGAGGGAGGATGTGGGGAGAGGAGACTCAGCTCAGGGGGAAAATTACCAGATTACCTCTGGGGTTCTTGCCATATTAACATCTCTGCATTTCTACTGGCAATCACATGTCCATGGTCCTACAGAGTAGTGAGATGCCTTATCTCTGGTGCTTAACAGAGCTTCAATGCTAAGGGATAAAAAGCAGCAAAGCAGCAGTACACATCAGCTTTGCATAAGCCAGGGTAGGGTGTTGAGGGTTTTACATACTAGCCATGCTGAATTTTCATAAAACTAAGTGGAATGCAGAAATTAATTTATAATTTTATAGCTGTAACATCTAAGGATCAGAAAGGCTAAAATTTGCCCCAGGGTCACTGTACTAGTCTGCTCTGGCTACCAGAACAAAACACTACATACTGGGAGGCTTAAAGAACAAAAATCTATTTTCTCACAGTTCCGGAGGCTAGAAAGTCCAGAATCAAGGTTCCAGCTGATTTGGAACCTAAGGGTCCTCTTCCTGGCTTGCGGATGGCTGCCTTCTCCCTGAGTCCTCCCAAGGCATAAAGCAAGGCCTCTGCTGTCTCTTCTTGTAAAGGCACCAATCCCATCATGAGCCAGCCCTCCAGCCCCCACCCCACCTAAACGTAATTACTTTCCAAAGGCCCCATCTCCAAATACGATCACATTGAGGGTGAGGGTTTCAATGCATTTATTTGACAGAGCTGATGGGGAGAGGGGGACAAAATTCCATCCAGAGGAGTCACGATCTTAGATAAATCAAAGTCAGGTCTGACTCCAAAGCTTCTGTTCTCTCTTCTGCATTATACTGCCCAGGAGAGGTGGGTGCCTCATGACCACAGGTCTTCATGCTACTACTACCTGTGAAACCCCGTGCCTAGTTAGTGTTAAACCAGACTAGGTTACAATTTCTTCACGTGTAGCGACCCCGCTGCGCCCTTCGCCTGCTCCCCGTGCCTGCAGAATGAAGTCCAAACGCCACACCACTGTATAAAGGTATGTTTTCGTGACTAAACCCTGTCTAACTTAGCCTCATTATTCAACGTTCTCTGTCGTTTACTTGTGTGAACAGACATACCAAACAGTAGAGTTCTCTGAGCATTCCTGTGCGGGTGCTGTGCCCCTTTCCTGGAATGGAATGTTCTACCCACCCAGCACGCTTGTCACCTTCCGAACCAACTCATGGGTCTTCTCCTTGAGAAATCTTCTATGACTTCCCTGCTCCTCCCCAGAATTATTTACCTACTCCCTCCCTGTACTACTTGTAGATTATACACAGTTCAATTTTTTCATTTATTACAATTAACTTTTCTCTCTAGAAGTCTGTAAACAGTGTATGGCAGGGATTGGACCATATGTACCAATAGTTCCCCTCCTAGCCTAGTGTGGTACCAGGAATATTAGGTGTTCGGTAAATTCTAGTTTCCTTCCCCCCACCTCCCAGATCAACCATGTAGCTGATGAGTCACAGAGATGAGCCAGGAATCCAGGTATTTTGACTCCTAGTCCAGTGCTCCTCTACCTAGATGCACAACCTAGTCCAGTGCTCCTCTACCTAGATGCACCCTACTATGGTCAGTTCCCTTACTAGACCTGTATTATCCCCCAAGCCCCCTAAACATAAACAGCCAGGAATCCATGGAAGGCAGGATCATGCCTGAGAGGGGCAGAAGCTGTGGGCCACGAAGGCTGGCCTTAAATTTGCCTTCACTACTCAAGGCAGCAGGAGACATGGGGCATATCAAGCCTTGGAAGGCAGCACTGGGCGCCTCCCACATGGTTAAGGCATTGCTGCAGGGCCTGAGGCTGCCCCGTGCTGAGGACATTTGTGCCTGGGCTGCAGCTCCATTATCCCAACACATTCAGACTATATGGGAAGGGGGGGTGTGAGGGTGAGGAACGCGAGGCCAGGACAGCCTGTCCTAACCCAGTGAACCCAGTGTCCCAGCTCTTACACAGGGATCCAGCTTATCACAAGCCATGTGATTCATTAGTTAATGTGTAAAGCATTTGGAAAGTGAAAAGCCAATTAGAAGTGCTAAGTTATTTCATCTCTGTTGTAAAGAAAGCAATGTGAAGCCTAAGGAAAAAATTCTCATGCAAATATTCTAGGGAGGCCTGTGTTGTGGAATGCAACTCAATGAATAGGCTCCATTGAAAGGCTGGATCCCAAAAAGAGAGAGGCCACTATGGAAAGAATGTGCCTTCATCCTTGATAAACAAACAGGAAGGTAAACAAGGGGGTGTGAGAAAAATGGATGGGAAGAAACATTGAGAAATCATGTGAGAGCTTTGGAAGTCTCACATTAAACAATAGGCTCTGGCCTTGAAACTGTGAGTGGAGCCTTCAAGGTCTGAGACTCATTAGAAGGCCTGGGAAAGCCTGTGTCCGAAAGGAACCTCTCTCACCTAACGTGACTGGACCTTGGTCAGAACGCAGAAATATTTGGGAAAGCAAATTCCTTAGGCGTGGGGTTTTCGCAGGCAGGAGCTTTATGGAAAGTGGGCACACCACCTGTTCAGCCTTCTCTCCTCTGAGTTCTCAGAGCAGGGCCAGTCAACTCATTTTCCTGTTCTCTGAACTCTGTTGACTCAAGCTCAGCAATACCAGGCTCTTTTCTTTTGCAAAGGAAGCATCTGGTTCCAAGTCATAAAAGAGAAACCCAGAACCTATTGCTGACTGTTTGATAAGCACCTGGGAGGGCACACGGAGGGCACCATTTCACAGAGTTCCCCTGCAGTTACAAAGGCACATGCCTTCCCACTCAGCCTTCTCAGAGGCCGCGTTTACTAGGAGAATGTTGACCTAGCCCCGTGGGAGCCGGTCTGCACAAAACTCCAGTACTTCTGCCCAAGGCCTGAACTTAAACAGCTGAAATGAGATGGTCATTACAACACACACACACACACACACACACACTCACTCACACTCACTCACACTCATACACACACAGTATATTATGTCTCCTAGTCACGCAGAGAATGAAGGTAGGTGGAGGGAAGGTTGTGTGTGAAGACAAGCAGCAAGAGATAAAACGAGTCAAGCACAACAAGAAGTGTTGAAAAGTGCATAAAACCAAGTAGGAAATGGGAAAAAAGGGGATATGGCAGATATGGTTGACAGTCTACCCACTACCCATTTCCCCTTCTTTCTTGGGGCAGTTATGTTTAGGGAGGACAGTGTGACCAGTTTTGGGCAATGAGACCTAAATGGAAATGTGCTAATAGGCAACAGGGAAGAAGCAAGGCAGGGCCTTTGTTCCTTTAGCAGAGGAATAATGGGGAATGATGTGGGCATGATGTCTGGAGCTGCAGCAGCCATCTGTCAATCAGAGGCACCAAGCATGTGGATGCGAAGGTTGGTAGAGCAGAATGTTAGAAAGAGCACTGGCTCCTGCTGGCATCACATAGCAGCTGAAACACTGCCAACAGCCACTTTCTGACAGATTTATTATGTGAAAAAATCACCCTGAGTGGCTTAAGCCACTGTCTATAGGATTTTTCTTCTATAGACAGGTACTATTATTGCCTTCATTTCATAGATGAGGAGACTGAATTTTAAAGGTAGCATGTCCAAGATCACTCATAAGTGGCACAGCCATCATCTGAAAACAGGTCCTCCAACTCTCTAGCTCTTGACATTTTTCTTGTTCACTCAAAGAACTCAGATCATAAATAACAAGCACATTCCTTAGCATCCTGAAACTTGTACTGATGAGAATATTATCAAGACCTATCTAAGGACTGGAAATTTTGAAGGCAGTTCTGCAGTTGATACTATGTATTCTGACTTAACTGCTAGGCTACCATCAAACTCTAATCTAATTCTCTTTAGCTCTCTACACCAATTCACAGATTCTTTTTCAGTCTTTCCCCCAACTTCATTTTCTGTCCCACTTTTCTCAGAATTTCAAGGGCTAATTTAACGGATAGCAGATTTTTAGTCTTTTCCCTTCTTCTTTCATGAAAGTTAAAATTTCCTGTGAAATCTCCCTCTTATCTTTTACTTCTCTATTGCTATGGATCTCATTTTAACACAGCCATGGACCACTTAACAACTGGGAAAAATAGGAAATGCATCATTAGGTGATTTCGTCATTGTGTGACCATTATAGAGCACACTGACACAAACCTCCGTGATTAGCATGGCTACCCTACTGCACACCGACACTGTATGGCACACCACCGTTGTGCGCGCAGTCCGTTGTTGACTGAAACATCATTGTCCAGCACATGACTGTATTGGAAAAGCAAGCAAGAAGAAACCACTATTTACTGAGCACCTATTATGTGCCAGATCCCATGTGGGCACCTTAATTCTTTCAACAATCATCAGTTTGCTTCAACTAAGAAGTTTCCCCCAAATCTTTCTGGAGCAAGGCCCCCCCCCCCAAAAAAAAAGAAAAGAAAAAGAAAAAAGGCTAAGACCCAACTAAAATGTGCTTAAAGATTACAGGATTACCAAAGTATAAGAACTGAGAGAAAAAGAAGTCCCAAAACCCAGAACTGATACTCCAACTTTGTCTAGAAGTAAAGTTTGTGGCTGAGGACATCTAAAACATGCTGCCAAATTAAAACGTGAAAGACAAAGGTCTGTTTATTGAAAAATTTATTTTAAGAGTGTCTCATAGCCTGTCAGTGAGTCAGCTGCCAAGTGTATGTGAAGAGAATGTGTCAAGAAATTATAGGTTGGTGTGGGAAGCTGGGAGGACTCACTGTTGCCCACAGGAGTGCGGAAGGAGGGGAAGCAGATTGCATGAGTAACTCATCTCTGCGAGGTGTTGCTCACTACCCAACGCTGACAACTGGAGCTGAGAGCGAGCATAAGTGAGAAGATGACCAGGCAGCGCCTTTCCCTTCACATTACAGGGACGCACTCACTTGCTGCCAGTCTCTACCACACCCTCAGAGACATCATTTCCCCTTGGGGGGTCTCCTCTCCCTTGGGGCACAACTTAGCTTACAGGGAGAAATGGTGCGAGGAGAGGAAGAGACATGCACAATTTAATCAGGCTTTTGGGGTACCTCCAGGGCAGATGTTCAGTGGAGGAATCCTTGAGGTTATGACCTTGGGGAGTATTGACCTAATTTACAATATGATTGCTTTAGATCCATTATTTGACAGGTAGGTTCTGCCTATACCCACACAGCAGCACATAAGAATGTGCTGAAAGGTTCCCCCAAGTCCTTCCCAGAAAGGGTGTCGGGAAGGTCATGTGAGCTTTGGAATCAGAAGTGGGTTTATGTCCTGGCTCTACAGATGGCTGGCTACATGGTTTTTGGGAAGTCACCTCCTTCTTCAGACCTCAGTTATTTAACCTGTATAATAGGGAAAAAATAATGACTCTTTCTCCTTCAAAGGGTGTTTTTAAGATCAAATGAGAAAAATACTTTGTAATTCCGGAAAACGCTATTTAAATATCAGTTTAATTATCAACCAAAGAATAAAAGCTATCATTTGTTAAGTGTTTAATAGGTGTCAAACATTTTGTTTCAGAATTTAAGACTCTAAACAGCCACAGGAGGCGCGCGCGCGCGCGTGTGTGTGCGCGCGCATGCCCATCACCATTTTATAGTTTATAAACCAGGCTATAGGAAAATTGAATTACCAAAAAAGCAAAAAAAACAGCAAAAAAAAAAAAAAGACACATACTACTTGCATGTGATAAAATAAAGTTCCAACCAAGATCTGAAAAGAAAGCCTACAATCTCAGCTGCTCTGCTATCTGGTCTCCGGGCAGAGGCTAGCTGTTCTCACAGATGCAGACTAATATCATTAGTAAAGGTCTTTTTCCCAGGCAGGATGAGAGAATGAGCTCAGTCTTGATTTTACAGATGCATGAACTAATAGGAAACTGGGGCAGGTCTTCAGAAGAATCAAGCACAGCATCAGTCTTATCCCACGGGACCCAATTTCTAGGCTTCTGACTCCTTGATGTAAGAGGGTGAGTTAATCACAGACCATCTTAAAGTGAAAATGGTCAGTAATCTTTTACTATCAGCAATTAAGGATGCAAATAATATGTGGGAAAGAGAAGTTTCAGAGACAGACTGGTTCAAATCCTGGTTACCTCACTCACCATGGGAGAAGTGTACCCCTCTGAAATTTCCCTTTCCTCATCTATCAATTAGGGATGAAAGCACCAACCTTGAGGGCTCCAAGTCACAGAGCCTGGCACACATGGGTGCTTAATATGAGAGTACTGATTTGACCAATTCACTTTTTTCCAAGTCAGGGGTAAATGGAATTTTGTTTGCCATTCCCCTCCAATCATGAGAGTTTTTGGCTGTGTGAGCTTGGAACTAAATTCCTCAAGTCCAGGTCTAACTAGAAGGGGAAGGATACTTTTTTTCTCCTCTATGGAAATCTGAGTTTCTTGCTTGCTCCTTGAATTTCTGTGTGGTATATAACCTCCTACACATGGGCAGCTCAGGTCAGGGAGGAGAGGAAGCAGGGATGGCTTCAGCTAATTCAAGTGCAATCTTAGGCGAGCTTCTTTAGTACCCTGGGTAAGGACACTTAAACAAGGAGGGGATGTTTCTTGGAAGTGGGGGGTGAAGGACCTGCTGGTTGATACACCAGAAACAGGAAAGGATTCTAATTCATTCGCTTCATCCAGTCCAGAGAGGACAGAGCGCAACATGTCTCTCCTCTTACGATGGACTCATGTATTACCTACCAGCTCATGAATACGTATTCAAATTTTAAAAAATAGGGGGGGAAAGTGAAATGTATAAGAACCAGGACCATATCATCAGACCAAAGTTAGACGAGGACAGAAAAGCAACCTCTTCTGCCCCTTCTGCTCTTTGGGAAGCTCTTCTCCCCAGCTCTTGTTTTTGTAACTGGTATCATGCTGCACCACTGCTGTTGTCCTTGTCACCGCTGTTGTTTCTTTGGATCTGTTTCCCCCACTGGCTTTTGGACAACTTGAGGAGAACTGTTATTCTCTGCATTGTGAGGTATTGGGAATATAGGGGAAAATGATGAGTAAGTGAAAAAAGCGAGCTTCTCAAGAGTTTTGTAGATTGCCTAAGTTTTGGTCTCTCAGGCGGATCTTCAGGAATATGACACAGAATGCCAACACGTGGAAATGGCCCAACATATGCCGCCTTCCCGTGTTCCCTGTGCACCCCAACCCCACGCCCATTGCTGAGCTATGCATGGACCTCTCCAAGTCAGCTGGCTTGCGAAACAGTGAAGTGTGTGGCTTACGCATATATTTGTAAATTTCATGAGGCAAAGGCAGTCACACTGCTTCCAAGTCAGGCAGCTAAATGATTTATTAAGCAAAGGTTACAGCACCTGTGCCTTTTTGTCAACAAATCAGGCCCATGCCATGCCAAGCGATTCTTCTAATAACCCAAATGGTAATTTGGTTTTAAATAGCACTTCGGATACCATGATCCTGTTGATGCAGAATAGTGATAGATTTGGGTGGCAGGGAAGAAATGCCTGTTTTTAATATTGTTTGCACTCATTTTTCATTTTAAAGAATTAGTCCTCATTGAAGTTCTGCAGGTGAAGCATTTTATTTGAGCATTCTGATTAAACTAGAACCTTAGTCAAAATGAGTTCTTTGCTCAGTTCTTCTGTGTGGGAATTGGTATTTCTATTTATTACTCAATGATAAAATATTAACATTTTTCTCTAAATAAATGCCTCTTCTTAATGGCTCTTGTTTTCAGGGATCAGATTAAATTATAAGAAGCAATTTAAATGGCCATTGGCTTTCTGCTATCTGAGATGATGGCATGTTCTCTATTATGTCATTCAGTGGGTGTGAAGGGGGCGCTAATAGTGTCCAGAGTGAATTAAGTACTCTATGCCCCAGAGACCTTTTTCTATCTGTTAATATCAACTGTCATGGGACAATATTAAAAAATGAGATCTGGGATGGGACTAGTGGTCATGGTTGTTCAGAAGAGATGGGTGTTCTCAAGGCTGTGGGGAGGTGGCTACCCTCCATGTTACTGATGAGTTACCACATGGAGGAGGAGAAGGGAAATGAGAGACAAGTAATGATAGTAGCCGAGGTAGCGGACAAGGGAGGCAGAAGCATGGGACAGATAACTTGGCAGGAGTATCCGAACAGAGCCGAATGCTGGGGTAAGATACACAATGCATTTGGAAAGCATTTTGAAAGAAAACTACCTCAAGGCACAGCTAAAGAGAGGCAATTCTGTCTTAGTGAAGGGAGGAATTCTCTGGAGAAAAAAAATAGACTGGAAGGGAAGGAGGAGGAAAAATGGCTTTCAATTATCCATGTTATCTTTCCCTACCAATCATTACAGATGATGAATAGGTGCAATAAAAGCCAATATTCAATTTTTCCAATTTACATGGAAAGAAGGCCATAATATATTGTTAAGGGGAAGAAAAAGCAGGTTACCAAACAGTGTATATAATATGATCTCATTTTTGCAATATATTTGTATGCATAGGAACACTCTGGATGGATTAATACATAAATGTTAACAGTAGGACTACAAGTGATTTTTATTATTTTTCCCATCTGTATTTCCCCACAATTAACATGTATCATGACTGTAATAAGGAAAAGTCATTATTTTTAAACTTGCTTATGAATCATTTAGATTCATCCAATAAATGCTGACTACCCACTATGTGCCAGGCATGAGAACTGATGCTTTCAGAAAGGTCAGCACACAATTACAGTGGATTTGGTTGATAAACAGCCTACTTTTCTAGGCTGTTTTACAGAATTTTAGACTCTTAAGAGGTAAAGGGCTGTTTGAGTTTATTTAATGATTACATTTTAAAAATTTATCATCTTAACCATTTTTAAGTGTCCGGTTCAGTGGTATTCAACACTCACTATGTCGTCGTGCAATTGTCACCGTCATCCATCTCTGGGATGCTCTCATCTTGCAAAACTGAAACTCTGCACCACTGAGCAGTAACCGCCAATGTTGCCCTGGAAATCACTATTTTACTCTCTGTCTCTATGAACGTGACAACTCTAGGTACCTCACGTAAGTGGAATCACACAGTATTTGTCCTTTTGTGACTGGTTTATTTCACTTAGCATAACATCTTCAAGGTTCATCCATGTTGTTGTATATTGCAGAATTTCCTTCCTTTAAAAGGGTGAATAATATGCATGATACCATATTAAAATGATAAATATACAATAACATGTATATACCACATTTTACCCATTTATCTGTCAATGGGCACTTGGGTTGCTTCCACCTTTTGACTATTGTGAACAATGCTGCTAAGAACATGGTGCACAAATATCTCTTTGAGATCTTGCTTTCAATTATTTTGGGTATCTACTAATGACTAGATTTCAATACAATCTCAGATTTAAGATCAGGGAATATGCCAGTAGTATCTTTGAGAGCTGAGCATCAGTCTCTGAATATCTGCAGGGCAAGGTGCTCACCAGCTCATGAGGCAGTGCAGTGCAATGGTTGGAGAACATAAGGTCCTGGAGTTAGACAGAGCTAGCTACAAATTCTTGCTCCACTCCTCACCACTGTTATGGCCTTGGGAAAATCAACAATCTCTTTAGGACTCAGTTTCCACCTTTGTAAAATGGAGATAATTATATCTACCCTGTTGGGTGGCTGTAAAGGTTAGTTAGATAACTTACCTAACATACTTGGTACATAAAAAATGAACAAAAGAAACTCCCAATAATCAAAGAATTTTTTTTTAAAGAAGGGTCTCATTATAAGCTGATAGCTGCCTAATTAAAACATCTATGCATTAGTTCACATTCTGTCTGCTAGAAAAAGCAGAGACCGTATCTAATGGGCTTTCTATTGGTTGAACCTTCAAATTTTGAAAAGATTTCCACTGGGAACTGGTCTTTGGGAGAAAGGGAGGCCATTTTATTTTATATTTGTTTATGGATTTATTTGCAGGATACCTCTTCTGCATTTATAAAGCTCAAGTATCTGCTTGGGTGACTCCAGTTTTTACTTTTCCAAAGATAAAAAGTAAAATTTTGTTTTCCCAGAAAACTTTCCTTGTAATCCAATTAATACAAATTTCACACCTTATTAACAAAAGTATCAATATAGAAAAAATACAAGCTTGCCTATCAAATTATTAATCTGTGGAATATGTTCAAATTACATCTTTAAAAATTCCTGTAAAAATTTATTTTCTTAACTATTTTCTCAAAAAGGAGCTTTTTAGAAAGTATATTATTATTTTTATCTGTAGTTACATATGTCTAACACTTTAAATGGTTCTAGAAAGTGGTTTCTTTTTTTAAAGTTAGTATATATACCACAAAATTAAAATATTTAGAACACATAATTTTTACCTAATTATATATATATGTACATATATATATTTAAATGACAATCCCATCAGCAGTTTCTCACAGGACAATTGGGGATGGCTTTCTTCAAGCCAAACGTGGCAGGTGTCACTGTGATAAAAACCATTTAAGCTGCTGTCCCTATGATGCCAAATATTTAATGGAAACCAAAAAAATTCTGTTCCAGATGCCAATACTGGGTCTACATGACATCATTCATCCAGATGCGTGAAAAATCCGGATTTTTAAGAATTGAATTTTTGTGGTCAACATTATGAAGTTCCAGTTTATGGGTTAAATAAGGCATCTGTGAAACAAAGCCATATTGGGACAGAATGCATTTTGGTTATAGATAAACATATTAAATGGAACACAGGGCACACCTTCAGTGTGGTGAATCACAACTTATATAAAAGATACTATGTAAAATACAAACAGGACATTTCCAAACTGCATCTTTGAGGTTTTTGATGAAGTAGTCTGAGTACCACTGGGGCTTTGAGAAAAGAAATCACCACTATTAAAGCCACTGTCCCCAGTTCTCCCCTCCCATTAAACTTGAACGTGTGAACCCAAAGTACAAAATGAAACGTTCTTCTATTTTAATGCATTTGAGATAATTATTCAAATTCACTAGTAAAGTATCTAAAGATATGGGAAAGGAAGCAATAAACTTGAACAACTTTATGGGAGGGACTGAATAGGAGATGATAATCCCAGACGCCACAGACTGGGTCTGTTTTGGAAGAAACAGCAGAAGTGGGAAATTCAAGAGTTAACCTCCCTCCCCTTTCGTTCCCCCTCTCCTCCCAGCTGCCTCCTCTGAGGCTGTACTTTCTGTGACCCTGCTTCAGTGTAAGGAAGGCTTCAGATGCAATGCAGTTTAACCCGTGCTGTCGACACAGCAATAAACTAAAACCCTTTACAGAGAGAGCAAATGAACCCAGGAAGGCAAATCTAGTCCACTTGCAAGCACCTGGTCAAAGTCTTGCAAACAAAGATGAGTAGTTATAAATCTGGCATCTGGAGATTACATACCCAGGCGCATATATATACATATATCTATATATATAGATATATCTATATATATCTATATATATATATATATAAAATCTTGGAGAAATTGTTTTCAACCACCATGCTGAGAACCTCACAAAGAAAATATTTTCTTTATGTCATTTATGATAATATATGGTCACATACTAATTAGGAAATCAGAGAGGAGTTTCTTTCAAACCTTGAATCTAATTCTATTTCACAAACCTCTAAGTACACCTACATCCACTACCTTTTACTATAAAAGTCTTCCATTGTTTCTCAGTGTATGGCAGCCATTTCACAACGTTAAGAGATTTCTTCTCCTTGACCTATACTAGCACAAAACACATCTATTGAAAAACAAGCTCTAGATGTCCTAGCATACTCTTTTCTCAATCACCTATCTCAAAATATGACATTATGCTCACTTGTTCTCCCCTCCCACCCCACTCCACCTTGCTCCCCAGTACCAGTGTAGCCAGTAGCAAACACTTCCAGTTATTTCTACACCAACACCAGCAACTTAATAGGGCTCATAAACCCTTTGTTTTAGAAAGTTTGCCAGGTTCCTGGGGTCCTTATAACGAATACAAAAGAGTGGCTGGTTCCCCCATTCCCAGCATGCACTCTGATGTCGCTGGCAGCCAGAGTTCTAGTTCAGGTTTCTGTAGGTGCCTACTTCTATCTCCTTGCAGGCAGAGAGACCCAGATTCCTAGAAGAGGAGACACTATCTAACACTGGGAAATCTTTCTTGCCATAGCAAAAGCGGTTCTGGCCCAAAAGCCCTCCTTTCCTACTCCCTCAATACTAGAAGCAAAAATTGCAGGCAATGTTTTCCACAATTTCTGAGAACACATGGAAATGTGCTGAAAGACCAGGACCTGTGGGGTCAGGAGGAAAGGGGACCAAACGGGCTGGGAAATGCAGCCTGTTGTGCCGAAAGACAAGTTACAACGCACCTAATGAATAAAACAAGCTGCACCACATACAGAAAAGATGAGAGCGGCCCACCTGTGTCTGTTGAGGGATATTTACAAAGCTTGGATCCCGTGGTCCAACACTGACGAATCGGTTTGCGGGGGAGGTGCTGGGTGTCGAGTAGGCTGTGAAGGGAAGGGACACATGCGTTCAGGAAGCAGCACGAGATTGCACACACAAACAACACCAAAACACACAGTCTCTGAGCCTACGCAGCTGATTAACGAGGAAATGTGCAAACACTGTAGCTAGCAAAGGGATCTGGCTCTCGAGGGCATTTTAGACATTCAAAAAGGGAAGAGGTGTTGGTTTCCGAAGACTGTTGGAATAAAACAATGTCAAATTGGTGTTCAGATGAGTTCTTTTCTCCTTGCATCATACAAATTAGAACATGCAGGGCATTTGCAAAGTACACTTTCTGAGTTAACACCAGCTCTGAGGTCAGAAAGAGATATCCTAGTTTGTAGAGCACAGGGAGAAAGAAATTAGGTAGAAAGGGGAAGAAAGCGGTTCATTTGCAACCTTGCTTTTCACACTATTATACTCCAAAAAAACCATGACACATTCCTGTGCCTCTATAGCTAAATATCGAAGAGTCTTAACAGAAGGAACTAATGGGTTCTCCAGAAAGGAGGTGAAAAGCCATTTAGAACAAGCTGTCTTTATAGGTCCAGGAGAGAGTCTAGAAACTTTATGATGTCCAACATGTGCTCAAAATATTAACGTTCACAGTTTTCCCATCCTAGAACCCTTCCTGCCTGCACAGGCTTTGTAAGATGTCACACTGGAACCTCAGATACTACACTTCAGCGTACTCCCATTTTCATGGCACCTAGAAATTCTGTTGTTGGCTTTTATATTTATATTTAAGAACTTCACTCTACTTTAGTCTGGAAAAATTCAGTGGCTTTCATGTTTCATTGGATCATTAATCCAAATATACATTTTTTTGTGTCCTATAATTTCCTTTTTTACCACAAATTCCAAGGATTTATTCACACTCTTTCTTTGTACTAGAATTTTTAGATAGACTATTGCTTAATTTTAAAGTTCTTAACAATACTCATAAAACACCTAAGTTTTCTGGACTAACTTGAGACACACATCATCTAAAAGATGAAAAGGATTTGCAATTTTAAAAACACTGATAACTGAGGGAATTCTACCTAATTCCTTTCCCAGATTTGTTTTTCCTTATTGATATCATCTGCTCCTATTTTCATTTTCTGTTGTACTGAAAACTGTGTAGACTTCTTGTTCCCCTTGTTAACATGTAAACATGTCTAGAGATAAAGTTCCCGCCAATCTGGTCCAAGTCCTGTTGGCCATCTTTGGGAGGAGCTGAGTCACCACTCCAATCTGTGACAGTCACGTGGAGTAGCTGTGTCAAACCAGCACTGCACAGAGGGTGAACACTGTGGTCCTCCGATATTTATTAATCAGAAAATTTATGTTGTAGTATTTGTTTTAGAAGGAGTAGTCCAGAAACAGTTTTATGTTGAGCGATCTAAAATATATGATGTGTTGTACAATCTAGCAATGTGAACCTACTAATTTCCTCCTTGGCTCATCTTATGTTAGACTAACTCAAACCAATTTAGGAATATATCTGCATTTAGCAATTCTGTAGGCACCTCTCACTCAGTGGTATGAGGGAAATTTAATTTTTTCAAAGCTCAAAAATACTCTTTATTAATTGCTTCACTAGTCTATTGCTTTGATATGCTTGATACACTTTAATAAATCTCAACTGAAAGTTTTATATTAAAAATGATGGATTATAATTACCTGGTAGTGAATTTACCTGCTTCTAGGGTACAAAGAGGATGTGGGAGGGAGATAAGGAGGAAGTTAGTAGATGAAATGACCTATTAAACCTGCTAGTGATTAGGGGGGAAAAGTGTTCTTTCACATGTGAACAGGTAGGTGGGTTGAGAAAAAGCAAAAAGGCATGAAGAGATGCTAAGGTACTAAGAATAAGTGGTTAATGACAGACGCTGAAACAGGAGTGCTTGGTTTGATAGTCCCAGTAGAATCGTGTATACAGGCCTTCAAATAATTGAGCCACTCAAAACTATGAGGCAAAGAATTGTATATTTTCCCTTCTTCAAGCACGAGACAGACCTTGCAGTCTTGGTTTCAAAACATCTCAGAAGGCCTTTAATATTCCCACAGGTTACTAAAACAGCTCCAAAGTTTATTACAATTCTTTTAAAAAGAAAGCAATGGTGAGAGAGGTGGTAGTGTAATCTCATTTTTAAAAAGGATATTACAACTACAAAAACCTGGGAATCACTGAGGATCCAAGTTATCAAATGGAACAAGTGGTGCCCAGGGAAATTTATTCTATAGAAAGCTAGGTTCTGGGAAAAAAATCAAGGGCACAGGAAAAACAAGGGAAGGAAGAAAGGAATTCTGACTCATCTTCCATTATTGTACCTGCAAGAGGCAGAGTATTCACCTATGATGGGATGTGGTTCCAGAAATGATGTGACAAAAGTTGGATTCGAGTTTCCCAAAGAAACAGTGGAAGAAGTGAGTGATATTGTTGAACAAAAACCTCAAATAAAACTTTTTATTAAAACAACCACTTATCCCATAGTGAATCAATTATACATGCATGGTTAAAAGCTTTCAGGATGAATATAAAATCAAGTAAAGAGGGCAGTGTGGCAATTAATTATATACAACTGTGCTTATGCTCTTATATCACATTCATATCTTTCTTAATTATAATTCTGGCCTTATTTACAACAGCAATAACCAAGTGCTGGAGGAAGAGCTTCAGGAAATCATGAGATTCAGAAAATAATTTTCTGGGAAAGTTACTGTAGGCATTTTTCAGGATCTGGAGGAAAAATCCATGGGTATTTGATAATTTTCTGATAAAGTCAACAGGGAAATCAATTTGCTTATATCATGTTATTATAAAAGTCCTCATGGCAAACATGACTATCAGAGATCAAGTAATTGATTATTTGGCTGCTCTGAAATGAAGAGTTTGTTTTTTTAGCAGCCATTTTTACCTACATGAGCAATATCACCATGGACCATTTTCTTAACATTATGGAAGAGCATTCCTATAACAGACTTCCACTAGCTTTTATATGCACTAATGTGATCATATTTTTCCTCTGTCTAATGTATTTCTTCACGTTATCTAAGAGTTTTAGTTTGGCCTTAACCACAATGCTAATACCAAAATCCCAAACCCGAATTTGATCCATGTACAGAAAACCCCATTCTTCTCTGTCACCCGCTTATCATATGCATTGCTAATTCTATTGTATAATCCTTCACTTAGGCCAGTGATTTTTAACTGGTTTGTCACAAGAATTTTTAAAACATGCAATACCTGACTCTTTAGTCAAGGGCACTGACCTCTCTTCCCTTAGATTGTCAAATAAAATAATGATAACAGCCAACACAACAATAACTGTCCCATGTGAATAAATAAAAATCATACCTATTTTTTGTCAGATCGGCAAAAATAGTATACTTCCTTGGTGTGCTACTGAATTTTATTAATTAGCTTATGTATGCTATGAGATGAAGAAGATGGAAAATTGCTGACATAGGCAGTACAAGTCCTGGTCAGTGTGATCGGTTGGGTGAATGGTTCAAGAACAGTTCTTTCTTTATAAGCAGTAGTGTTACAGGGCCTGTGAGAGTCCTGGAATCTGTTTCTCGGTGGGGGGGGGGCAGTGTGGGGGCTGTCGAGATCACCCATTAGCACTGCTCTTAACATCCACGCAGGTGCCCCTGGGAGACCTTAGCCTCTGTGTCCTCAGAAGTGGACATGACTGACTGCTTGTGAGCCAAACAGAATGTCACCTTTTGCTGGGTTTTGTTTTTTGTTTGTTTTTGTTTTTGTTTTCCTGGATAAGAAGACATAAGGGATGTGTCTGGATAATGGAATCATGATATTTCCAGATGACTCAGCTGTGAGTCTGTAATCGCCCTCACCCAACCATCATAACTGACCGGTGTTAAGGAGGTGGAAGAATTGTTTCAAATAAATATGCTTGGAGTTTTCCTATTTCGGGAAAACAAACGACTAAAGAAAAAGATATTAAGATGTTAAAATATTTGTACCAATGTCAGCTGATGTTCATTTAAGATAAGAGCCATATCAACAAAGTCACTAAAGTCTGACAAAGTAGTCAGACAGATTCAAGGTCTGGTTCACATTGAGCAACCACTGAAATATATGTAATCACTGAAAGGTAAAAAAGGGAGAACACTGGAACAGATTTGTGTAGAGTGTGAAAGGAGAGCTGTCCTGTGGACACAGTACCCCCGCCACTGCCGCTGCCTCCCTGCCCCAGTCCCTGCATGGAGGTGGCGGGGCCGTTCCCCTTGGCCAGAGGGGCCTGAGTGGAGCGATTGCCAGCTCCCCCCCAGAAGCTGGGGGCAAATGATGATGAGGCACCTTGGTAGAAAAAAAAATTTAAGAGATCTGGTGAACTTTGAGGTTTTGAATTTGCTTCTAGACACAGAAGCAATGAAGTCCGCTAAACAATGCAGTCTGGCCTACAAACTGACATGAAGTTTTAGGTAAGATTTGTGTTCTGTTTCACCAGAGACTCCACCTATATGAAAGGTGTGGACACGCCCTTCTTCATTCCCTTAAACTCCAAGTTTAAGCTCTGGAGTCCACGAAAGGGAGCTATTTTAATACATTCATATTCTCTCTCTCTGTTCTCTCTCTTCCCTCCCATCCCCCTTCTCTTTCTCCCTCTGTCCCTCTCCCTCTGTCTGTCTATGCCAGACCCTCTACTGATCATTAACCGGATTCAAAGATGAGTAAGACACAGTGCTTTCCCAAAAATGTTAGAGTCTAACAGGGAGAGATGAATACATAGAATGAAAATATGAGTGCCTAAAAGTAATATAAACAAAAATCTGTGGGGTTGTTGAAGGACAGAAAAGGGACACCTGGTGGGAGAACAGAAAAGGCTTCACAGAGAAGATGGAGATGGCTTTAGAGGCAGGCTGGCCAAGATGCGTGAGTGGATGGGTTTGGATGGATTAGGGCCACACAGGAAGCAGCACAAGCAAAGAAGCAGAGGGAGGAATCAGAGGCATCAATTGTAGAGAGTGAGGAAATAAGACTAGACATTGTAAGTGACACTGTCCCATACTGTAAGGGAAGATAAACTTTTAAGGATCAGAGACCTGAACGTTTGAAATGAATGGTAGAAAAGTCTATCGAATTTCTTTTTTGTTTAAGAGGAATAAATATTTCTAAAATAACCGAAGACACCAAATTTTCATTCTACAGACCCTTAAGACAACTGGACATCCTAATGCTCTAAACTCTTTCCTATCTCAGATCTCACTATGCACTCATGTGTTCCTTTGTTTTTAGTAATTCAGACACTTATTTGGGGAATTTCCCTCTAAAATAACTAGTCAAAAGTTAAACTGCACACCAACAGACTTAGTGTGATTCTAGAACCTGCCCAGGGATGTGCTAGTCACTGGACAGAGGTAATCAAAACAAGTTTAGGAATGCAGACTTGAACAGATAGATCCCCGTGGATCCAGACTGCAATTTCATCATTTACCAGGGCCAACCTGACAGTGAAGAAGTGCGTGAGAAAGCATTCAGCTGCAAATTCAAACAGTGGGATGACTAAGTACCGAATGGAAATAGTTTCTAGAGTTTTTCTGAACAGCACTATCACATGTTATTTTACTTTAATGTTTTTCCTGATATAATATCATTTTTTAATTGTATCTTTCCCCATTACCACTTAGTCCTCATTTACCCGCTTCCCCCGTTCCCCTGACAATCACACCATTGTGCATGTCCATGAGTCCTTTTTCCTTTTTGCTCAATTCCTCCTATCCCTCCCCTCTCCCCTTAGCTGTCATTCTTACATTATCTTTTTTTAAAGTCCCTGTGAGAAAACTTTCATTCAAGGAAAAAGATGCAGAAACTATTAGAAAATAGACTGGCTAATTTTTAAATGAAACCCACTACAACTGAACTCATTTAGGAACTTGAACATCACTACTTCTTGCAAGGTCACAGAAGAAATGCTGGAGGATATGGGAGTGTTTTTTCCTTCTGAGAAATCTGTTGGTATTGACAAGTTTATGGGGCCTGAGTTAACATTATTAGTATCACAATATAGCCTTCGTGTACACATGATCCAGTACTCAGGGGTTTAGAAATTCCCACATAATTGAATAGAGGCTGCAGTTTACATCCAGATGTTTGAAATCTAGAAGATAACCACACAGAAGTTCCATTTTTATCTCATCTGTGCAGTCAGTTACCTCATTCTATTATCTCTGCAAATCTTTTGTTTCTACAAACAAGTTACTGACAACGATGACAACAACAACAACAAGGCAGCCCAGGGCATGAAACGAGAGCCTGCTTCCCGCTTAATGACTACACAGCAGCAGCCCACCAGCTTTCTTCCTGAAAGGCTGATGAATTCTAACTTTAATATATTAACATTACTTAACATGTATGGTAACAATTTACATGACATGCCTAATGTGCCAATAGTTCACAAAAATCAGGAAAGGAATCAATTTAGCCAGATGGCCTTGCTCTGCTCATATTTCTATTTATATTAAGGACCCTCCTAGGGAGGGTTAGTAAGTATTCAAGCAACATCATGATTTGGGGTAAAACACACAGAGTGGAAGGTATAAGACAATTCATGTGTGCAGACAGAGAGCAAGGGATCTGAGCAACTTGTAAATTCGTGGCACTTTGACCTTATGTCACCAAAATCTGTGTCATAAAGAGGCACTGTACAATGAGTGTTTCCTGCACATGGTCTGTTTAAACAGCCTATAATGTTCTTTTTCATACTATTTTTAAAGGGGAAGAATACAGCCTTGTTTCAGTTCATTTAAATTTACTTCTGACGGCTAACCCAAATTCTGTATCTGTCATTTATTTTTCTGTGCATGCTGTGTGCTGTTCAATTGACAGAACATAGTTATTGACCAGAAGCAACAACATACATCAGTAGGCACAGGCGAAAGTTATATTAAATAGCTACAGAAAATAACCCCTGGATTGAGCCGGGGTTTACTAAAAAAAGAAACTTAGATCAATATATTGGATTGCTCCCTTTGAAAGGCTTCTATAGCCCCTGGAAAGGCAATGTAACCCTGGAAACCTATTTCTAGGAATTTATCCTCCACAAATACTTAAAAGTACAGATAAAATTCATGCTCCAGGATGTTCATTACAGCATTACTTATAAGAGCAACCAATTGAAACCAAGTTTAAAGTTAATGCTTCACTCATACGTTGAAATATTTTGCAGCTGTTAAAAGTGTTTTAAAATAATACCACCGCATGTTCAGAAAATGAAATAAAATGAATAAAATCAGCTCACAAAACTGTATATATTTATGCATATATACACATACGCACACACATACATCTATCATGATTAATCATGTTTAAAATATGCACAGAAAATGATTCTCTCTGAAGACTGATTTTATGGGTGATTTTAAAATACCTTCCAGTGATTTTTAATGTTAAGTAAAATAAGCGGAAGTGGAACCTGAAAACCCCAAATAATACTTTCGCTTTTGCAACAGTGCAATACAGTCAATAGAAAATTAATTCCAGAACCAGAAAATCCTGGATCGAATTCATTCAGTCTTACGAGAAAGGCGATCATGGCAACCCAGCTAACTCGTCTCTGCCTCTCTACAAGAAGAGTCTAGCACATGCTGGAATGCGCCCCATAGGCTGGGACAACAGGGAATGTCCTATAGTGGGGGGAAAAGTAAAAGTGATTTAAAATCACATTTCCTAAGGTTTTTATGAAATAAGAGAGGTATAAAATACCAATTAAGAAAGCAGCATACAAAGTATTGTACTCGGTGGGCTGCCATCATCTTACATTTGTGTGTGTACACACAGACACACACACAGAGACACACACAAACTATACACAGACACACACAGAGACACACACACAGACACAGACACACACACAGAGACACAGACAGATGCGCTAAAAAAACTGTGGGAAAACAGAATCAAAATTTTGTTAGTCATTGATTATAGGAGAATATAATTTTCCTTTTCACACTTTTCTATGTATTTTAAGTTCTCAGCACTGCTGTATATTACCTTTATAAAGAACATATTAAAACTCAGCTGTCATCTGAAAAAGTAAAATATTGAGACCAAAACAAGATTTGAATGGGTTAAGACACCCCAACAAATATATCCTCCACTGCCTGTTCTTCTTTCTCACTCCTTCACACTGTTCATCTCTTACTCTCTTTTCACCTGTTCTTGTCCCTGTTTTACGGAGCCTTTGGATTTTCGGAGGAAAGGTGTGTGATACATCTTGAAACCACCAGGCTCTGGGGTCCAGCAGACCTAGGTTTGAGTGCTGGTTTAGTCTCAGTTTCCTCTTTTTTAAACAAGGGCTGACAATGCCAATTTTGCAGATTTATAGTAACAAACAAATGCAACTCAGATAACACATACCAAAATACCTGTCAAAGTGCCTGGGTTTCAATAATTATTTTTCCTTTTCCTATGCAAATTTGAACATTAAAAATTTGGACTGTATACAAAGCAGAACTACTTTGAAAAGAGTATTTATGAAAAGTTGTGATTTAACATAGTGCATTTGTATTCAATGGTTCCTAAAGCAGAACGTGTGTGACCAAATAATGGCTACTGAGAGTGAGAATGCTGCCTTTGTCCTGAATGCTCTGCTATCAGTGAGGGATGAAGACTTGTATCACACTGTACCCGAAAGCACACACATTCTTGCTATCATACTCAAAGTTCAGGTTAGCAGAGGAAAATCTAGAAGTATAAAAACTGCCAAGGATTTTATTAACAGCCCTTATCCCCTGCCACATATGTGTGTTTTGGTCACTACAGGGATTAGACACATACCTTAAAATTTAAAAAATTATTATATTTGATATAAAAAACAATAATATCTTCCATCCTCATTGACTAAGGTACTAATGAGCTACTCCCCAACAAACCAGTTTCTGTCCTTCACCACACAATGAAATGTGCATACTTTTATCCCCCACTCTATGGTAGTATGCTATACACACTTCTTAGTACTCTCCTTTGCTGACTTCATAGAGCTCAAAGATTATTCCACAAATTCATATAGACTCATCTCTTTAGTTTTAAAAGTTTCCCAATGCATATCATATTGGTGGATATTTTGGTATTACCAGTCTTTTACTATAATCAACGTTGTAATGATTACTTGAGGTATGTCTTTGCTTACATTCCAACTATATGCATAGTTTACATTATTATATAATGCCATATATATATATATATAATGCCATATATATATATATATATATATATATATATATATATATATATATATATATATATAAATGAGAATGAAAAACTGAACTGCCCTCTGAAGAAGTTGAACCAATTTATGGTCTAACCGTCCAAGCTCTGGAGAGTCCTGAAAAATAGAGGAAATCTGCCTTTATCAACATCTCCTATTTTTCACCTTTTTGCTGTTGTTGTTTTATCTCCCTTCAAAGTTTCTGCTCTCTTCCTTTCCCTGATAAGAAGGATTACTCTCAGCAACAGAAACCAATTCACACTAAAGTATAAGTGACCACTAACATCTTCCGATAAAGTTCTTTCATAGGGTTTTCACTGCTAACATATGGAAGTTTGGGGCTAAAGCAAAGATACTCATAGGGTGCTGTGGCCAAGTAAGTGTATGAACTACAGGTTCAAGATGGCTGGGTGTGAATCATGATACTGCTACACCTGGCTGAGTGATCTTGAGAAAGTTACCTTTCTCTGCCCCTTCTTTCTTAATGAGGCTATTTACTTTTTCAAATATGTATTTCATAAGATTACTGTGAGGATTCAAACAGGATAAGACATATGAAAACATTTTTTAAAGTGCTTGACATATTAGTAAAAGCTCAACACAATGCTGCTGTTATTAATTTCAGACATCAGCAGGCAGTTGTGGCTCCCAGGTAATCCGAAACCATGTCACATTGCTTCGTAATTGGTTCAGGTACAGCATGAAGTAGTAGAAAGACCACGGAAAGGTCTGTGTTTGAGTCCCTACTGAGCCACAAGGAAGTACAATCTTGGGAAAGTAACCCCCACTTCCAAATCTCAATTTCCTTGTCTATAAAATCCTGGCCTCATAGGAATCTTAGGAAGCTGAAACAAGAGAATGTATATGTGTGAAAAAGTTTTGCAACCAAAAAGCGCTGAATATATGTTAACATTATACTAGAAAATTTCCACCCCCACCATAGATTATTGCTATGCTCTTGGTTAACAGGTTCATATTCATTCAACAGAGATATAAAGATAAATAAACAAGGAAACTTATTATTCCATGTTTCTATTTTAATAAAATTCTAGTTTTAAAAAATCAGAAGTTCATGGCTAAGAAGGCAAGGACAAAAAATGTTTACAAGTCTTCTACACATTTTTAAATTGAGTTTTTGTGTTCCTAATTTTAAAAAGGACAATATGCATGCTTTGTCTTCCTTCATAATTCAAAAGTATTTTTTCTTTCAACTATAATTCTAGGCTATGAAGCCAATCTTCAATTTCTTTTCTGGAAAAGTCCAGTTTTATGGTGTTATGTTGTGGTAAACCTATTATATAAAAATGGGATCTTACAATATGATTAAGAAAAAGAACAGTGCATTTTGAATGATCGTACCACAAAGAGCCCCAGACATAACGAGAGATTTCTCCTATTCTTGAGCTGTTGTCCCCAAGAACTCTTAGGTATATCCATTCATTGTATTACATGTCTGAAAAGGAGTCCCTTCTCAATTAATGAGATGATGCATGTGGAAAAACTCAGCAAACTGCAAAGAGTTGCAACAGGCAGGATGCTAATTAATTTCACCAGTAGGATACCTAATAGGCATCTCAAACATGGTCACACCAAACTTCTGGTCCCCATCCTTCACCCAGACCTGTTCTTCCTGTAGTTTTCCAATCTCAGTTCATGGCAACTCTATCCTTCTAGTTGCTCAGGTCAAACACCTAGGAGTCGTTGCTGATTTCTTTAGGGCTTCCCCACCCCACCAACTCAAATCTAATGTGCTAGTAAATCCTCTCAGGTTCACCTTTGAAATATTTCTCACCAACCCTACAGCCCCTGCATCAGTGCAGGTCACTGGCAACTCTGGCCTAGATTATAGCAATAGTGTACCAACCTCTTCCCTGAGTTAGTTTTCTCCATTGTAGTTACTGGTCCTTAACTTACCCATTTACTTATAATGTTTGGTCGTCCCCTCCCTAAAATATGTAAGCTCCACAAGGGAAAAGGGCTGTTTGTTCACTTTTGCATCCCTTATGCCTAGAATAGTGGCTGACATGTAGAAGGCAGCCATTATACTTACTGATAAAAGACACACAGCCCCTTAATTGGCTTCCCTGCTTTAATTCTTGCCCATGGTGATATATTTTCAACAAAGCCTTCCTAGTGTTTCTGTTAAAACCTATGTAGTCTCATCACTCTCCTCTGCTCCCCATTTCACTCAGCAAATGCCAAAGGCCTATGAGAACCTACATTATTTGTCCTCTAAGCTCCCAAACTCATCCACTTCAGCTCTCTAACCTCTCCTCCTGTTACTTTTTTGCTCACTCACTCACTTTTTGCTCACTCGCTCTCTTCCTCTTACTTTGTTCTCACCATTCTGGCCTCTGGGCTGTTCCTACTGATTGGAAAGCTCTCCCCGATAGTCTCCTGGCTCACACTCTCATTTCTGTGAGGTCTCTGTCCAAATTTCCTTACTCAGACGGACTTTCTCCCACCGCCCTGTTTATAGCTGGACCCCGCCCTCCCTACTCCTGCCCCTCTGCTTCATTTCCTGTGTAGCACCACCTCACATCGTTCCTACCTTTGTTACTTCTATTCCGTTCATCGTCCTCCCTCTCTAAAATAAAAGCTGCATATGATCAGGGTTTTTTAAATCTCTTTCATTTCCTGCTGAATCTAGTGCCTAGAACACTGCTTGGCATGCAGTTGATGGTCAATAACTATTTACTGAATGAATGAAAGAAGCGCTGTCCTCGAAACCACAAAGGCAGTCAGTCAGCGGGAACAGAACGCGTCATTGGGAATTACTCTTACAGGTTATCCCTTCCGTTTGTCATGGTGTTCTAAAGAGGTCTGGCATAGGATTTTCTCCAAACAAATCAACAATGCAAAAGCTTTCCTTGAAAGAGAGCAAAACTGTTATCTCCACCATTACTCCTCTCATTTGTTACAGCATGGGTAAGGATTTTTTTTTTCCCATTAAAATGTATTTATCTCAGACAAATTTTTCCCCATATCTACCTTACCCTGTCTTTCTGGCCACGGCTGCAAAGTTGAGTATTGGTGCCAGAGGCAACTGATTAGTTTAAAAATACATACTCTGCTTTAGGCTGGCATCCATTTGTATTTCATTATGAGAGGATATTAAAATAATGCCTTGGACTTTCAACTGTCTACCACACAGCACATCTGTCACCGCAGCTCATCCTGACAATCTGCCTAGGACAGTGGGTGTTACTCCCATTAACTGATAAGGGCGGCAAGGCCCAGGAAAGCTAGTAATACCGGACACCCTGGGCATGCTTTCCTACTTCTACTTTTACACTCTTTTTTTTTTTTGAAAATCAATTTTGGACACACTGTTGGGATGTTGAACATCTGTACTTAATACCCTGTCATACTATTTCTTCTTGCTCTAATAAACTGATAAACAGGATCCAACTATCCTGTGGTTTTAATTTCTAAGAAAGCACATAATTTATGAAACTATATTCTTGCCCTAAATTTTTATCTGGTGGTAATCCAATTTTAGATACATCCCCAATCCACAAGCTGGTTTCTAAAGAAAAGCTCTGTGTTCCCTCTCAGATTTAAAATGTCCGAATGTTATCTTTACTAAAGTAGCTTTCTTTGGTAGTTACCCCTCCAAAAGAAAACCTCTACTTGAGGCCCTGCATCTGGACCAAACTCCCTCCCAGGTCCTCCTGTAGCAGCACTCATGTGTGCCGCTGTCCCAGTGTCATCAAGTGAACTACCCACTTACCAGTTGCTTCCCTCCATAAATCCCACATTTCTTTAGAGTTGTCTCTGTATCCCAAGCAGTTACCATAGTCCTTGGCACATGGCATGTGTTCAATATATGAAGGCTGAGTAAATGAAGGAAGGTAGGCATCGAGGACGAATGTTAAGGGAAGAGGTAGAGGCTACCTCACTCCTGTCATCTGTTCCCTTCCTTAGACCCGTGGCCACTCTCCACTCCCTTACTATTGTAGAGGGTGGAGATAGAAACTGGACTCGTCCACCGGCCTCCTCGCCTCTCTCAGACAGGTGCTGGCAGGAGGCACGCAGCCATCTGAACCTGCATTCCCTCATCTCTACTCGGGAGGGCAGACCCTACGCAGAACAGCCTGTGGCGGTCCAGCACTGCCGATGCTGGGTAGATTTGCCTGTGTGATCCAGAAGCACATTTGCACAGAGTTATAAACTAAATTATCTAATAGTAGAGGTTAGAGTCTGGTCTTCCACCTCATTTTTTCTTATATTTTATTTATCTACTGGTTCGGAACTTGTCCAAGGTATGGACAAGTACATTTTCTGGGTGGCCTTAAATCTCTTCTTAAGGTGGGCCAGTGGGCTTTGGGACTTTTAATCTGAGAAGCTTCTCCTATGCTATGAATGACAACAGCCACCCAGACCAGCACTGCCGTACTGACAAAGGAGAAGACAGTAAGGTGGTATACATTGCTGTGAAAGAATACATTACTGTGAATTCGGCAAGCCTGGAAGAGCCTGGAAACAAAGGCCTAAATTTATGGTGATAAAACCTTTCTATGCTATAGGTAGAACATTTTGTTTTGTCTGCATTCATAGAATCCTATGATTCAGAAAGTATCGAATTGCCTATATCAAACTTTGGGTCTCTCAATATTCTCCTTTTCCCAAAAACTTTTAAACACTGTCCCAGTAAACATGTGACCATATGCATTAGATCTGCCAAGACCCCCTTCCCACAGGTCTTGATGCTGAAAGAATGTTTAAGGCTGGGCATGAGAGGATGATAGGTATCTTCTACACAAGCTATTTGATTCAGTCCAAAAAGCGGAGTCCAGAACTATGGACCTAAAAGGCATGAACCTGATTTAGGTGTTGAGTAGTTTCTATATATATTAAAGACCTATTTCATCAATACCCAAGCTTGGAGCCTTCCATTAGGTTAAAGTTTTGACAGATAATACAATGCTCCAATTTATTTGGTAGCAGTGTTTTATTATGGCTGATTTCACACAATCCTGCCAGGTAGGTATTACCACCCATATTTTACAGGTGAGAAAACTTACAATTTGAGAAGAAACTAATAATTTGAAAGGTGGAGATTTGAGCCCCTATCCTTTGGACTTCAATAGCTGCACATGGTATTTCCATTCTTCTGCAGTGACTCAGAAAAGCCCCGTCCCCATTACTAGAATGCACACAACGATGCATGAAACACTGAACTGATAGTGGAAGTGAGGGTATGTTTACACAGAATAGGCAGAATATCGCTACAAGGGTTGTGAAGGGTTGTGTCATCGTCCTGTGCAGATAGGGAGAAGTGGAACAGAGAAGCGGTACACAGAGGTGTGTGCAGGGGACAATAAGCATGTGGCTGCCAATCTGTAAGCTAGTATCCTCGGGGACTAGATTTTAATAAGAGTTTGGGGGTGGTTATTTCTCTGACTTGTTTGAAAATGATACACAATAAGCAGGACACACCTAGGAGCTTCTGTTTCTCAGAAGCATTTTTTCTAAGCTGAGCTTCCAGATCTATAGACCAAGCTCATCGATAACTTGCTTCCCATGTTATTGGACACTCAGGATTTTCTCCTTTGTTGAAAGTATTGAACCACCTCTTACCAAGAGAAGTAGGCCTCCCCAAATTTGCCCCTGGGCTATCAATGTTTTTTCTATAAAACCAGAATCCATGAACAATTCCACTCATTTCTGCATGTATTATCAACTTGAATGAACAATAGATAACCCAAAGTTCACCCTCCGACATGTCCCTGAGGGACTCTGGACATGTATTCAGTGTCCCCAGAATTAAATCTAAAGAACACAGTGTCAACAGAGGCTCTTTGAGCCTTTCTGCCTGCACCCAATACCATCACATCCCCAACACTGAAAGGTCAGGAAGCTGGAAGGCCTGGAATCACCCCCCCACTATGCCCATCTAAATGGCTGCCCAATCCAAAGCTTATGTCTATAAAACATCCTCCCTCAAGCTCCCCTCCATTCCACTTCTGTAACTGCTACTCAAGTTCTTGATCTTAACACTTCTTTCCTGGTCTACTCTAATCTTCTCTGCAGCAGATTCCCTACAACGAGTGTTACCTCCTTTGAAGACCTCCCTGAAGACCTCCGATCCTTAGGATCACTATCACAGTTCCTGTCCTTTCCTACACTCTGATCCCTCTGTAAAGTTTTAGGAAAGGTGCTCATCACACCCTTTGCCAAGGTTAGGTAGTCCATCTGTCACCTGGGAACTCTGCCTGCAGCCATCACTATTTTTGTCATTGTTCCAGATACTAATAAAAGCCAACTTTGTGTGTTCGAGCTATTTCTGTCCCCTCATCATCTCTAAAATATCAGGAGAACTGTTTTTCCTCTAATTCATCAAGTAATGATCCCTACCATCCAAAGAGGCTTGAAAGCCTGTATTGTCTGATCACACGCCCCCAGATTATTCAAAGAAGAGCCACGTGTTCTTTTCTATCCAGTTCTCCCTTTTTTCTCCTTCCTCAGCCAAGCCTAGCCAACCAACTGCCAATGACTACTACTGGGCCATCAGATCACTTCTGACAGGCTCTTGCTTGTGGTGAATGTTCCATGTACACATCTTTGCATTGTTACTTTGATCTAAACTTTTTTTCCTATTTGACGAATGAGGTGTATAACCTTCATGCTCATCAAGTGCATTCCTCTGGGACTGTAAGTTACTGGAAGGCAGGGCTTTACAGAAGTATGAGGAACTTTCTGCTAATAAAAATTCATACAAGTAGATTCCATTTGACAATAATGAGGGCAACATTCAAAGCCACTCAAAAAATATGCGAAACTTAATAGTTCATAACTTGATCTCAGTCCTGGGAATGTAGTTACACCATTTCATCCACCAGAACACTCAGTCAGTTCCACACCTGGAGTAGACCTGTGCCTACCACTGGAGCCTATGCAGTGAGAGACTAAGCTTGGGTGTGGATTCAAACGCATAGAGCTTCATCAGCGACCGGCGCCTTGTCTCATCCATACTTACTTGGTGAGGTGGGGGAGGCTGCACCTCCTTCTGTTGATGTGGTCGGAGGCTTCGTGTCTGGCACCGGCAGAGGCACGGGCCTGGCCATCGGTGGTGGTGGCGGCGGTGGCAACATCGGGGTGGGAAGGAATGGGTTGTGCACTTTGCCTTGGCTACTCCCATTGGGCTGCAAGTGTGGGAACAAAACAAAACATGCACAAGAAAAAGAAGAAACAGACGTGAACCATTAGCTGCTTCTGAAACAGGAGATTCATTAGGCATCTTTTATGTAAATTACTAAGTATTCTTGCTACTTGAATCCTTTCATAGAGCATATGGATGAAGATTTGTTGTGTTGTTCATAAGGAATTCCACAAAAGTACAGTCTTAAATACACTTGCTCAATGCATAAACTTATTTTTGAGTTCCAATGACCTTCTTTGCATCTGGCTCTGTGAAATGACCTGCCAATATTTGCTTGGAATGTTTCAATTCTGCATGAAACACTACCTTTGTCATCATCCTCATGATTATCAAATAGTTATTTAATACCTAAGTATTTATAGATTGCAGAATTATTCCACCATGTCTATTTATATAGATATAATAAAGTTTCCTAAATGTGAATTTGAGATAAAAATAGTTTGTTTCCATTCCTCAAAGTTGATACTATATAACATTTAATAAATATGTTAAGTGAACATATAAAATGTCTTCCACATATTGTGGAACATCAGGCACAGAATTCTGCTGAGAAAAAAATATTCTAATTTTGATTTAAATTATATTGTACAAACATATGCCATTAAGAGTCATATTTAAGCCTTGACTGGTGTGACTCAGTGGACTGAGTGCTGGCCTGTGAACTGAGAGGTGGCTGGTTCGATTCCCAGTCATGGCACACACTTGGGTTGCCAGCCAGGGCCCCAGCTGGGGGCGTGCGAGAGGCAACCAATTGATGTATCTCTCGCACATTGATACTTCTCTCCTTCTCTTTCTCCCTCCCTTTCTCTCTCTAAAAATAAAAATAAATCAATAAAATCTTAAAAAAAAAGAAGTTAGAAATTTAAAGGTCAGATGCTTGATACTGGGGATCACTTCAGCTTTTTTATGGTTTCCCAAGTGCCTTTCTGATACCAGACTTCAGTGACGCTCTTCAGGCAATAATAACAGCTTGTATTTAGGCTACAGTCCCAAATCAAAAGTCAGTTGAAGGAGATGCTTTTGTTCCCAGCTTTTAAGTTTTAGCTTAATAATTCTGCAGAGGCAGACTCATTGCCTCATCAACATTCACTTATATATTTAGTATTGTTCCTCAAAGACTATCTCATCTGACCATCAGAATGCTATGTTTTCTTGCCAACAAACTTGCCTGTGTGTTATTTCTGAGTGGGCTAAAAGTCCATAAGTGAACTCTTTAGAATAAGCCAAGCAAATGAATACACAAGCAGAAAGAAAAAGGCACCATATTGATTTGTTGTCTAGACAGAAATGTATCTGCTAACATATCACCAGACATTAGTCAAAGCTGCCTGTTCTATCTCAGATATGCAGAATCAGGTATTTCTGCAAGGAAGACAATCAGTGATAGGGCAGTGTGATATAATATTTTAAATTAGGCAATAATAATTATGGCTAATCTCTGGCTTCCTGTGCAGTTATTGGGAGAGAAGGAAAATCACATTCAGCTTTATGCGGGTCATCAGTCACTGTTCCTTACCATTATTATTGGCCTTAGGATACAGCTATCCATTGTAAATATTTAGGTCTACATTTGAATAAAATTTGTGATTTTTAAAAATTATTTTACATTTGGAATAGTATTTCAAACTATGATTGTTTGGGTTTTGTTGAGAAAAAAATAAAAACATTTGTTTGAAACTACCGAATTCTGTTTAGCTTTATACAAAGATAAGTGGGAAAGATAACTACTTGCAGAAATAACAAACCATAATAAACTGTACTTCTAGCATCTTGAGTTCAAGTACTGGTCAACTTGATCTAAAGTGTTAGAAGACTGTATTTTTTAAAAATATCAACTTAGTTGATCTGAAACATCTGTGTCCCCTCATCCCCCTGCCTCTCCCTACCACCGCAAATCATTATTTAAAATTGTTTGGTCTTTCTATTTTGTTAACTGCGTGAGCCCTCGGGTTAGCATGCATGAGGTGGAATTATCAGCCCACGGACCTTAGAAGGTTATAGAGTTCACCCTTGAGATGATTTATATCCATAAACTTGACAGTTGCGAACTTAACACAAACACTGTTTTTAAACCCTGGCCAATCACTCTCAGAGTAAGTTAACTTTCCCACAATCTAGAATAAATATGATATTTGCCCGCAGTCAGTCAGCACAACATCAGAGCACAATGTCACATGGTCATAAGGTCTCCCCTTGTCATTGTTACACTCGGTTAATATTTCTAAAGAAATTGAAAAAAAAAAGAGGTTTCCTTACATTGAGGAACCCCACCTGTCCAGCCTGCTGACCAGCATCAGGGCAGACAAGTTGGACAAACTCTTTCAGCGTCTCCTGAGGGTGATAGCGGATGGCTGGGTGTGAGAAGTAAGGCCCAGGCTGCTGGATAATGGGTGATGTCGGAAAATGAAGAGTCGATGGCGTCGCGTGTGGACTTGCTGCAGGGAAGGAAAACATCAGAGTTAGAAAGAGAAGGAAGTGCCTTGCCACAACTTTTCAACCCGATTCAGTGCCCCCTGCCCTTTTTTCTTATCCCCATTCATGGCATTGCTTACATGACTGAGGTTAACCCTGGAGAGGTCTGACAGATTTTCTTCCTTAAGGCTCTAAGACAAACTTGGAGGCTAGATTAGGGTAGAATTTCAAGCTGTCTTTCTATTTTCAGTGGACATGAGTTATAAAGGCATTAATAATCCTTGGTGAAGCTGAAGATTATTCATTACCTTAAGAGCTCTTTTAATGAAGCAAGCAATAAAAAATGTATTTGGTAGATTAGACCTGATTTAACTGACATTACATATGACAAATTCTAGTTTGCACATATGGACCCCCTTTCATGCTGAGCTATCCACAGACAATAATTCATTGTTAAAGCTCTCATATCCCTTTCAAGGAAATTTCTAGGGACTAATTCAGGATGAAATTTTTTTGAAGTATGTAGTAAATGATCACTTAATGAACCTGTGCAATTTGGGTGCCTCGCTTTACATGGAAGGTTTATGTCACCTTTTTTTTTTTTTTCCATTTAAAACCAAACTCAGAAATGCATGTTAGAGCAAGAGAACCCACAGGCTGAGTACGCAGTGACCCCTGCTAAACTGCTGGCCTTTTGCTCCTAAGGACTGATAAAAGACTCAGAAAACTATTACTCCCTTACACGTGAACACTGCTAAATTTTATTGGTACGAAAAGAAGTGGACATTAGATTTAAAAACTTATGTAAGGTGCTGAATAATTTTTCTGAGAGGTCTTCTGCCCTTGAGTTGAAAGAGCGACTGATAAAATCTGCTGCAGTTTAAGAGCAGCCCATGGGGAAGGTAGAAGATAGAGCAAGGAAAGCCAGGGTAGCTGCTCCCACTTCTCAATGAGGGCCAGAGAAATAGCAGAGAAGAGTATTTTTCTCTTCTCACTTTTCTTTAAACTCAAGGAGCCCCTGCAAAGAGAAAACAAAGGAATACTCCAAATTTTGGAAAATAAAATTTTCCTATTACTGAGAATGACTCACAAAACGGAAGAGAAACCTAAGACAGACAGGCCACACTCTCTCCCACTCTCCCATCCATGTGGCTGAGGACTGTAAGCGAGGATGCGTGTGCATGGATCCCTGGGTGTGGGTTCTTGGTTCCTTTCTGGGATTGCTTTAGAATTGTGGAATTTTCTAAATAATGATTGGAATGGCCAGGACTTTCAGGTTCAGAATGACATCTGTAGTTTTTAAAGAGTGGAAAGGGGGGTTGGGAGTAGAAGCAACAGTCCAGTCCATGTCTTGCAGATGACTTAATGGGACCCTATCATTCATGCAACCTTTAACTTATCCAGTAAGTGTTCACAGGCTCCTACTTTGGGCTTGGGGTACAGAATTGAGCCAACACAAAATTTTGTCTTCAGTCATACAATTGAGGGCACGTTGAACATAACCTATTCAAACTAGAATTCTTGTCACCTTCTACCCCCACACTTGCTTCTTCTCCCAGTCCTCTTCATCTAAAAAAACTTAATAAAAAGTTTTTTAATGCTTTACTGTCATATATCCCAGGACATGTCTAACACTCAATTAATATCTATTGATGAAACAATGAATGATTGAATACATGAGTGGTATAGCAATTACTACAATCACCATGTAGTTAAATATGAACTTAAAACTTTTTTTTTTACCTGCCAAAGATCCAGGGAGCTTATAGACAAACTGATCAAATTTAGGACTTTCATACAATGAATGATAAATGTTGGGATCCATATCATCTCTGAATTAAAAGCCACAAACTAAAAAGCTAATTGGCTCTGGTCATCTTTTACTCTGCAATCGTGCCATATAAAATAACCAAAGGAGTTTCTTTCATCTGACATGGCATGTTCTAACTTGCTGGTAGCAAGACGCTTTGACCCAGTACCCCGCATCTGAGTTCATACTTTTTAGTTAGGGATGGAATGTGGCATTTTCCATGAGGCTGGGAATGTAGTGAGCATAACAACTTCTGCAGCATGTAAATGACAATGGTGGCAACCCCATGGTCAAGAGCCCTTGGGAGCAGACCTTAATGATAAAGTAGCAATGCTTCAGGTGCTCAATAAAAAGTGATGAATGATTGTTAGATTATAAAATCGTAGTGGCCAACAGAGAATGGTGCCCAACAGAAAAATTCACTCGAGCAAAGGTTAGACATATCAAAGTTAATGAAACTTGATAGAGGAAACAATTCAACAGGATCTTGGAATTCCTCCCTTACGTGTTAATAAACCCCCTCACCCTCTTTTTGTTGTTGTTAAATATGTAAAAGAAAATCATTAACAACTTAAATTTACATCTTAGTTTCTTTGTTATATTTTACATAAAACAATTTATTCACCTTTTCCTTGTGGCATAGAGTTTATTTTATCATAAACCTGAGACTATATGGTACTGTATGGAGTTAATTCTACAATGACTAATTTATAAGAATCAATTAATTCTTAATTAATACCAGTAAATCATTTAGCCTATAGATTCAAATTAGACAACTGCTGAGTCTGCATTTCCAAGGGTCATCCTTCACAACCTCTACTTTCTTACTCTGCCTCACAGTTTCTGGTTCAGCCATTAGGTCACCATAGAACTGGGTATAAATCATTCAAGATTCCAAGCTTTAATTTCTTCAAACAGAAAACAGTGTTATAGGCATGACACAGTTCTGTTAAATGTGATTACACACACGCTATTTTTCTGGATAATCTGCTAGCAGTGCCCTTCTACTGAACAATGTGGGCTATAAGTTTCCTCCAATGCTCTAAAGCTCAGACTAAAGATTTCAGCATGGTCTAAATTTGTTTGTCCTTTTATCCCATTTCTTGTTTTCTCTTTATCTCGATTTAGATGTTTTTAGTGTCCCTAAGTATTTGTCTAAATAGTCTAAAATCATTTTAGAAAGTGTTGATGGGGTTAAATGAATCAATCACTCCATCCGTAAAATTCATTAAATGTACTCTGAGATTGTCATATCGGGCCCTATAAAAGAAAGTAGCATTCTGAATCTGGCATGGTGCTAATGCCATGCACAAGCAATGGTATGAGTCCAAATTTTTGATGGAGAAAAACATTTCTTATGGATGTGTGTGTGTGTGAGTAGTTGACACAATAAAAAATTATAGCACATTATGTAAATGCATATTTAGGGCCTTTAAAATGTGCATTATTTACTTGAGAGTCAATAAAGGCTTTTCTCAAGTGGTTACGGTTTATTGCAGTGCATCCATCTGTAGCCATGTTGATGTTAATACAATTTTGTGTATTAAAAGGCACTACAAAATTGGCTGCTTCTGGGGTCTAATACTCTTAGAACCCTAGGCCAGGAGCAGCAGAGTGTCAGAAAAACTCCCCTCTGGATGGGGATGGATCTCACTACTGGTTTAAACTTTAACCACAGGCCAGACTTGTTTAAAACAACTGCTTGGGCTTTTCTCAAGGAATACAAATAAGATGGGAAGGAAGAAAATTAGATTAGGTTTCTTGGATGGAACGGCACTACCTACATATTCTGAACAAAGTTGCCACAATTAAAGAAACAGAGAACCAGAATTTCCCAAAGGGTGTAGGGTTCAGTTATTTATTACCAAATACTCATATTACTGGATACTTAGTACAAAAAGAAAGCAGGTCAGGCAGATTAATTTACTTGTTTGCACTCCTCCTGGCCCCCAATTCTTTAAAATACTCTTTTGCTTTTAGCTTGCAAGAGACAATTTTAAAATTTAATGCAATTTGACATATAAATATTTAACTTAAAATGCTTCCTCCTTTGAAGTAGAACTGATTAGGACTGGGGAAGGAGAAGGTCAAGGTCATCACTGTGTGTTGAGAGACTTATAAGATCCAACAAGTGATTCTTAGTCTGAGGGTCCACTGTATGGAGGTTATTATGTGCCTTTAGACACATTTTCTAGCTAAAAAAAGGTGATGTTGGGGAGGCATAACCAGATGAGTTTGGAACTTTGTGTTTCATTCCACATCTTAAAAGAAGAGATAGAAAGAAATCCCTTCTTACCATTTTCAGCGGTTTTGCCCAAACTCAAACTCCAAGAACTGTAATAACCCTCTCATATTTTTCCTCAAACCAAAATTTCACAGGTTGGATTATGTTCTTCTACTTAATCCTAACGTTTACTCAATTGCTTTCTCCCTTGTCCCTGAACTGCTGCAGATTCTCACAGATCGGACAGCGACTTGGATTCTTTTCATGCTGGGGCTGGCTTCCTGGCATCACCCCTAAAATCCTAGTCTGCACACCGCAGGCGGCTCCGAGGAATAGCTGCCCAGAGAGCGGCACGAACAGTGGAATCTCACCCCCTCCAAGGTGCAGCGTGCTCTTAACAGTGCTGCACAAAGCCTTCTTCCCTCCCAGAATGGAATGATCAATCCTGAGTTCTGGCATTTGCAAACCTTCACAGTCTTACCATTAATCAACACTGAGCCAGTGGCAATGGGCGGGAGGTCACAATGCTTCTCTCTGTTAGCACAGTTACAAGAAAAAGCAACTCATCTGTCTCTGGCAGGAAGATGGTCTTTAGACTCAAATAACCATTTCCATAGAGTAAAAGGTAGTACTGAGAACTCCTGACTACTTTATATTTAGAAGTAAAGATTGTAATAGGGTAGAGCTCTAAAAGAATAAAGTGGAAGAAAAAAACACACTGAAAAAAAAAAAAAGCCTTCCATAAGGGCAAATGGAACTTCAATCGTTTGGGTTGTCAACTACTATGTACTTTGCTTCTTCAGAAATTCAAAACCACAATGTATAACACCATTATAGCCTGCCTAAAGCTGAGAAATCTATCTTAATGGTCCACAGCTATCATTTATAAATCATGCATGAGTCAGACCTGCCACTTATGAAAGCCTAGAAGTTTGAAGTTATGGGATTTATTTTAACAGAGAGACAAGGAAAGAGGAATTGGCAGTGGGTTTCAAAACTTTAGGAGGCAGAACCTTTTCTAAATAACAACCTTTGACTCAAGGCAAGTGAAGGTTTTCAAAACATATAGTGCATATGGTTAACATCACTGAGATGCATGTGAAAGCACCTGGACATGTCAAAGGAGAGAAATACGTGACACTGCAGGATGACTTGGAAAACACCAGTATTTTTATATTATTACTACCAGACAAAGTAAATGTATGTTACAATAGATTTTGAAGATGGCTGATGTATTCTATTCCATTTGAATGAAGGAGATCTTTAGTGTAGAAATCAAATTTCAATGTCTTTTGAGAAAATACAAACACATGAGGGGGAGAGAGGGAGAGAAGGAGGGAGTGGAGGGGGGAGAGGGGGAGAGAGAGACAGACAGACAGGCCAAGGTCTTCTAAATTTTTTATTGAGATCAATTTGAGCTACTTAAAGACCTTTCTTGCTCAAATACTCTGGCTTATAGTCTAGACCAGGAGTTAGCAAACATTTTCTTTAAAGGCTAGAGAGTGAATAGTTTAGGTTTTGCAGGCCTCATGGTGTCTGTTGGAATTACTCAACTACTCACTCACCACTATAGTGCAGAAGCAGTCACAGGTATTACATAAACAAGTGTATGTGACCATGTTCCAATCAAATTTTATTTTTGAAAACAGACAGAGGGCTGAACTTGACTTGTGGCTGGTTTGCTGGCCCTCGGGGCAGACCCACATTATTCCTGCTTACTTTCCAAACACCTGCCACACTCTGCTTGTAAGCTGAGCACCTGACAATCACTGCTCACTCTGCCTCTTGCCTACCAAACCGTGTCCATGACCCAGCTGGCCTTTCTGCTAAAGCCTCACTGTTCTGAAGTTTCCTGAGACAATCTGCTTGCTTTCTCTATCTTGACTAACTTACCCACTGTCGCTTTTCCTTTTTTCTTTATTGAGAGTTTGTATCTTTTGACCACCTTCGCCCATTTTTCCCTCCCCTCTCCCAATACTGTAGCTCTTTGATTGTTCCTCTTGCCACTGTTTAACATGACTTGGTATGGGCTGGTTTCCCAAACCTGTGTGCATGCATTGCTTCAAGTTAAATCCATAAGTCAGAAAAGTAGAGCAGTATAATATGAGGACCATGGGCTTTGGAGTCAGACAGACATGGTTAAACTCTGGCTCTTTCACATTCCAGCTATGCTTCAAGTTTCTGAACTTATCTATGACTCAGTTTTGCTATTTGTACAGTGGAGCTAATACTACTTCACAGATTTGGTAAGAGGATTAAATGAGACAGTGTACATAAGGCATATGGCATAGTTCCTGATTATAAGGTTAAGTGGTCAATAAATACTTTCTTTTACTGGTTATACAACTATAGGTAATGATGGGGATGGGGATGAATAAATTGGAATAAGGTCACGTGTGCTGATTACAGAACACACAGAGGGAAAGGAATGAGTAAGAGGTACCTGTTGCCTACCTATCTCTTAGATAAATGAAAACAAATAATGATAAAAGTATGCACTATCAGTATAAATATGACATATGGGTTTTGAAAAAGATTCCATAAGTAACAAAAAAAGATTTTTGGAAGATTTGGGGTATTTTTTTAGGAAAATTTTCTACTTAGATAAAAAGACTGGGTTTTAGTTTTGTTTCTGCCACTACCTGGCTTATAATGAAGGCAACTTCCTTCTCCTTTAGTTCTCTCATTGGCAAAATGAGGAGTCTGAACTAGCAATTGCTAAAGCTCACCTAGCTTTATATTCCGATGGCATGAGAATTCAGTCTCTGGGATGACACTTAAAAATAATTCTGTACAATTGATGCATAGTAATAACACTAAAATCTAAACAATATGAAACAAGGAAGCATGTGTGTTTTAAAAAAATTATTTTTTAAACTGTTTCTGGGGCATTAAGTTCTATATATGATTCTCAGTCTCTAAGATACCTTGCTTTGGGAATGCTGCAATATTTAAAGTTTTAAAAACCCCAAATGCGCTAGTTCAAGCTCTGTGAGAGACAGCCCTGGCTTCTGGACCCTGATGGGGCCCCTTTTCTGAATGTACGGTATTCACACCCTAACTGTCTGAGCCACCGTGGTGGCTGATGTGAAATGCGGTCAGATACCACACAACAGCTGGGATTACTGGAGACAACCAGTGACTGTATAATAAGTAAAGCTGACAAGATTCCTGTTCAATGAAGGGAACACAAGCTTTTACATACTACGCAAGCGATACTAGGAGAAAAGAGATAAAAGGAAATCAAAACATGAGAAAAAAACCCAACCCCCATAGACCGGATGGTCAAAGAGGTTGACAGAACTAGGCAGGGAACCCTGTAATGACCCGGTGGAAGTGCACTGGGATTACACACTGCCATCGTGCAAGAGAATTTCAACAGTAAAACCCGTGGACATACTACAGTCTCTTGGAGGATTGCCAAGCACAGGACCTGTGCTCTTTCCAGATCTTTGCTGACATTAAAAAACAAAAAGGCAAAAACAAGCAAATAAACAAACAAAGCCCCAGGACAAAAGCGAAGCCACTGGGTTTGCAGCACTGCCCCGCTGCACGGCTAGGCTTGCTCTGCCGATTAGGCCCTCTTTTCTGAGCCACCGGTTACTTTCCCAGTATCCTCCTGAGCTCAAAGTGTCTTCCTGAGCTCACCCAGTGGGATTTAAGGATTCATTCCCACTGTTGGTAGATTTCACACAAGGAGAGGAGGTATGAGAAAAATTAGTCCGGTATTTGAAGTCAGGGGATCAAGTTGTTTTTTAAAAAATTTCATTTAATTTATTTAATTTTTCAATTACATTGACATACAATATTGTATTAGTTTTGGGTGTACAACATAGTGATTAGACATTTATGTAACTTACGAAGTGATCACCCCGATAAGTCTAGTACCCACCTGACACCACACATGGTTATTACAACATTACTGACTACATTCCCTATGCTGTGCTTTACACACGGAATCAGGTTTCTATCCCAGGCTGGCTATCAACTAGCCCTGTGTCAGCCTCCTATGCTCCTGAGCCTTCTCCACTGTAAAACGGAAATTATATGTCTGACTGGGTTTTAGAGCTCAATTATTCTGGGTTTGAAATCATTCGCTCCCTAGGTTAATCTAGGCGATGTTACCTAACATTTCTGAGACTGCATTTAAATTGGGCAAAACAGGACAAATGAAAAATTTTCTTCTGAGGATTGGAATTAGTGTCTGTAGGTGCCTAACACACAGTGTGCTCACTCATTTAAAAAGAACATGTTGAGAATAGACGTTCCAGCCACTATGCTAGACTCTGGTTTATTTATTATCCTTAGAATTGTTTTTTAGAATAAATTGAGACATATGAAAAGTAACCAAGATTATGTGATGCAATGTGATGATATAAGATAAATGGAGGTCCCTGGCACGCACTCATCATTACCTCTCTAAGGCCTGGATTTTACTTGTGCTCTATAGGCCCTGACTGCAGAAATCAGTCACCTGGCCAGTGAATGAGCTGAGCCCACTGCCCAGCACTCAGGACCACTCTGCTCTTATCTCCTGCCATGGACAGCTATTAGTTTGCTTGCCCAGGAGTCCTTCACCCTTTCCCCTGGAAACAGAGCTCTGATGTTTCTTTGGGTAGCTGTCCTTCCCTTGGCTTCAGTCTGTATGGTTAGAAGCACTTTACCCTACCCCCTGGCCCTTAGGTGGGCATGGAACCAAGGCATAAGGGTTGTTTTAAAAGTGAGCAAATGACCCAAACCAGGCTGATTGGAGCCATAAGCATCCAGAAGTAGGACCTTTCCTCAATCTACTCTGAAAAGCGGTTCCCTTTCTCTTGGGATTGTTACATTGGTGGGAATTATACCTAGAGCTGATCACCTCATTAGTGCCACAATCTGAGGAGATCTACCCTAAGAGCAAAACTCACACAGAGGACAGGAGAGGAGAGGAGAGAAAGAGATATGCAGATTTCTGAAGGTATCACCTGAGCATCTGGATCCAGCTCTACCTGATGCCAATAACCCCCAGACTCTTTAATTACAGGCACTAACCCATGACTTTCTTTTGGAGCAATTTGGTTGGGCTGTTTCACTTGTAAGAATATTTCACCTGAAAGAATCCTTATTAACATATTGTGTGTTTGTTACTGGGTATGTAAGCATTCGAAAACTTTTATTTTGGTATTCGAGAATTTGAGGATTCAAGATGATCTAGAGAAATCTCTTAGGGATGGCAAAGTTCTTTAAATTCATATTGCATGCCAACAGAAGGAACCCACACAAACAGATCCAAATAAATCCAAATCCCCACAAATCCTTTAAATACCTGTGCTATATTATCCCTTTATTGCATGCCCCAGTCATTACTCTCATCAGAGTAATATTTATTTGTTTAACTTCTATCTGTTCCTCTAGATTATCGGGGCAGGACCAGCTCATCTGGTTTGTTCATTAGGACCTATCACAGTGCTTGGCAGGTGAGAAGTGCTCAATAATTATTTGCTAAATTGATTCTTATAAACAACAAACTCTTGTAAACAACAAAGATGCTTATCCCTTTAGCAAGAACCATCCCTGAATGAAGATATGCTGAAGTGAAGTCTCCACCGTGGCTAAAGGCCTATCCATCAAGGGAGATGGGCCGCCTGCCCTACTGGGGAGATTCCCCTGTTCTTTCAGCCAAAGGAGAGTGATGGGATAAGGTAAACCAGCTGGCTTGCTTCCCTGAGACCACATCTCCTCTTCTAGGCACATGTGGCTCCACCTGGGAAAGGAGAAACACATACTCCTTCTGGACCCACAAGAGCAGGTTGAGAGAACTGGGGATAGGGAGTGAGGAATAAAGGAAGTGTGAATCCTTTCAAGAGAACCACATACAAAGTAAGCACATAATGGTATGTAGATGGGGGAATCTGATAAAAAAGTTAATCCACGTTTAGTAACACAGTTACTGCATACCACGCCCTTTCCATGTGTCATTTCACTGCCCTCTCCTAGTTTTCTACAGGTGGAAAACAAAGGTTGGTAGCAGGGACTTAACACAAGCTCACACAGATCCCACGTGCTTGGCCAGCATCTGAATTCTCTCCCGGCCGGCTCCACAGCCTGTGCTCTTTTGCTGCACTCTGCTACTGCCACTGGAATTATTTCTCAGAGGTCAAATGGTTTGTTTCCTTTTAGAAATTTTTGTTCATAGGTCCCTTAGTATTGTATTACAACCTGGCAATTCTGATGTTCCTCATACTTGTTCTGCACATAAGAGAAAGGAATTGTTTCTTCCTATTCAACCACCATTGAATAGGAAGAAACTGCAAATAACACATGTAAATTTACTGCAGAAATACACATTTTAAAAACATTCCATACACATGGTTAAAAACACCAGTTCAACAATACAAAAGATGAAGGAAGAAATGGGTGACTCTCATGCTATTGCAACCACATTAATAGGGCTGTGCATTCCCGTTTCAAATGTCAGTGCTCGCCCCCCTTTGCCTGGATGATAAGCTGATACTACATAAACATTGTCAAAGCTACAGTTCCATGCTACAGTAATTCACTTAACTTTAACATGATTTATGGTTCTGTCAATAGGAAAGGTTGAAAACCCTGCACTGAAGCTTAAATGTGAGCTTCATATTTAAAACAGCAATGTGTGTGTGTGAGAAAGAGACAGAGAGAGAGAAAGATAGAAGGAACCATTCTGCATAAAGAGAATACAAGTCTAACACTGACTTAGTCTATTCTGAAAAAAGAAAAAAAAAGAATGAGTCTAAACATAGAATCAACATTATATTAAGCTAAACCAGAAAATAAGGAACTGCTAGAGATTTATCTGATTATGTGATTTGTAGTACAAATGATACCCAGAAGTCTTATCACAACAGGACTTCTAAGAAACCTTGCACAGAAATACTGCCTTCACTGTGTATGCATATATGGGTCTATGGTGTGTGTGTGTGTGTGTGTGAGAGAGAGAGAGAGAGAGAGAGAGCGTGCGCAGCTGCTTTTGTCAAGATGAGTTTAAATGTAGGTCCACATGGTTAATCACCCTATTCTCTGTGGCTCTCACCCTGGGGGCATTTTGCCTCTTTAAGGGATTAAGGAACCAATTGGTTTTACTGCTCTAACCTGTCCTCTATGGGACAACATACTAATGCGATACCACTGCACTAATGTGATACCACTGCGGAAGAGCTCTCTTTAGAAGTTTGCTGTGGGGATGACAAATTAACCCAGCAGGGTGCCCCACACGTCTATCTCGGTACAAATTATTAGTGTAATAGAGCTTTTAGTTATGCATTTATCTAGTAATTATTGAATGTTACACAAAACCAAGCTGAGCAGCCCTGGCCCTTTATGAGGTTGGCTCAGTGGGTGGCCTTGCAGTTAATTTAGGGTAGTTCTCCACCAAGCAGTTCACTTGCAGACAAATTAGCTGAACAGCCTTCTCCTTTAAATATTTTCCATGTCACAGTGAAACTCTTTACAATACAATAAAGGTACAGTTTTAATTACACGCTTCCTGACTTTTGTTTAGTTGTAGTTTTAAAACATTTGCTGGCATTGTTTTTTTTTTTTCTTCTTTCCCCTTTTGGCTGGACAGTAATAGCTAATTGTAAGTATCTGGCTAATGAATTTAATAATTTCCTGAACTGGGACTTAAAGGGCCTTTGCTGAAAAGCTGCTTTTCCTCTTTAGTATCCAGTTCCTTCAAATCCCATCGACACTGTTTCCCATGAGGCTGGGTGCTGGCACTTGAGCTAACCATGACTGATGTTCGCAAGCCTGTTACTTCTCTTTTCAATGCTCCTAGAAGGTGGTAGTAGGTAGGCCTGTGACACCTGCATTTAGAAATCAATTCTGGCAATTCTTTTTGTAGAAAGGCAACGTAATGTTTTCTCCAATAACACACTCCAGTAATAAATAAACACCTTGTGTCTGTTGGCAGATATTTCAGCACCTTGTTAGCAACAGGTACTTAATTGCTTCTCATTTTCCTGAGATGATTCAATTGCACTAAACCAGGAGAGACTAATTAGATTCAGCTCCATGGAAAGGAACACCAGCATGTTCTACAACTAAGTTAAAAGCTCTCCTAAAAGGCAAAGTAGTCTGCAGATATGATACAAGAAAGCTGAACAGATTCACCACTTGGGTATGGGAGTCCCCACCAAGGGAAGGGTGCCATGGTTACGGCAACAATAAAGCACCAGGGAATAGTTCTTCTGAAAGGTCCTTAGTTTGGATAGAAAAATTCGTAATACCAGAGCAAGTATAAAAAGGGGGACCAAATCATTCTGAAGTCAGCATATCTCTTACTGCCAATCAAAGTGGAAGTTCTTTTAAATTAAAACCAAGCGAGTATCTATGGAGCACTTATTCAGCATGCTGTGTACCTCCCTCCGTGCTGCTAAAGATCTACGCCTTCGAATATTGTATTACTGTGACACACAGGGCATGAAAAGAACTACATGTTACTCCCAAACTTTCTCTTTGCTTGCCCTCAGTCAAATCCATGCACTCATTCATTTAGCCAACAAATGTCTATCGAATGCTTTCCTTATGCCCAGGGAGAGGTTGAGGGATACAGGATGAATGCAGACGAGGTCCCTGCACTAATGGGCCCTGCCATCCAGTGATTAGCATTGCCCTCCTCTTCCACCTCTCCTTCCTTGCTCCTCAGTGACTGTCTATGAGTCCATACTCCTCCGACTTTCCTGGTGACCTCAACTTCCTGGAAGGTGGTCTTCACTCTCATAATCTCTGCAGCTTATTATTCTTGGCCCAGCTGGGAGATATTGCTAGCTGCAGAGCCTCAGATGTTTCATCACTAAAAGCAGGATCCCTGTTTGGGCCACGAGGATCATGGACTTAGAGAAGTTTACAGAGCATGTAAACTTTTGACTACATCTCTAAACAAAAACTGGCATGATTCTTCGAAGGCTGCACAATAAATCTTTGGTTTATATGGCTGTTGTTTTAGTATATCTTACCCATATTTTCAGAATGGGGGCAATTTACTTCTAAATGTCCTCTGTGGGTGTGTAACCCATAAAAAGGTAGGGGTTTAGCCTCATGCTCACATTTTGTATGTCTTAATTCCTTAGTGTTTAGTTATCTAAAAGTGTGACTTGTTCGCTGTGGCTTTGTTTTACATGCTTACAATTAGAAGGCAGTCTATTTTAGAACAGGGGTTAAGTCTTATGCTTGTTTGGACTTGCACAGCGTCAAATGCCACAGCGGCTCTCCATCAGAATGGCTTTGTCCCTGACAGCAACCTGCGCTCCCCCACACAACAGTACAACTGCTGGTCTCTAGCCCTGCTGTCCACCAGGCAGTAAGCGCTCTGAGGCCGGAACCCGAGCTTCTCTGTTTTCTCTATTTAGCAAGTAGTACAGACCTTGAGTATTGTAAGTGCTGGACACTTTTAATACACACAGTAATGTTTTATGGAAAACATTAATGGGACCCCAGACAGTAACAGGAGTCTACAAGCTAATTTCAATATTTAAAAAACCCGAACTGACCTCAAAAATTGTTTTCTGAAGTGACTTGCACCTACCAGAAACCCTGCATTACAAGTAGCAAGGACTCATGGGGCTAATAAAAAGAGGTCAAGTGATTTGTTTGTTTATGGCTGTTATTTAAAAAACACAGTGTGTTAACATGGTTATGTCATGCTTTCCAAAGGATCTAAATGACTATGTTTTGTCTTTGACTAATAAAAAATGTAAATACAAACTAATTGTTTAAATAAATGCATTTTATTTCCCCTGGGGGAGTAGAAAAAGGTAGAAACTACTGATACGGTAGAAAAGGCACTGCACTGGAGACTATTTCTGGTCTTGGCTCTGGCCAGTGGAGACTTCTCATCTGTAAGAGTAATGTGGAATATTTGCTAACTATCATACGCTCTTCAATTTATCTACTTATAAAACCTAATTATGTAAAGAGTGGCATTATTCTCAGAAAAAAACATCTAGATTTTTCAGCCTCCCTTGCAGTTAGACATGATCATGTGGCACGGTTCTGACCGTGCCGCACAAGATTCTATACAAGGTGGCAGAATGCGCTGGCAGGCAGGCCCTGTTTGCTCTGGCCCCTTCGCATCTTTCTGCTTGGAATACACGAGGGAGGCAGGAGCACAGTGGCTATATTGCGACCATGAGGTCACAGCATGAGGATGCAAACAACACACTAAAGCATGGAAGGCTAAGAGAAGAAATCTCAGTCCTGGAGGGCATTGTACTGCCACCATAATATGGTCCTGAATCACGTACTTGTTTTCATTTGAGAATACTATGACCTGCGTAGTCAGATTTTCTGACGCTGCAGCCAAACACATTGTTAGCTGATGTAGGGAATGAGTTAGACCGCACGATTCCCAGAGCGCTGTTGTGAAACTCTGTGGTTCAGTGATAAAACGCTGTGGTTCCACATGAAGGTCACTAAGTGCTCATTTGCCGACTGCTTTCAGCCTCTCCATCACAAGGTGCATTGTGCAGGTGCCCCCCCCATTTCTAAACCCCTAAAGCGCAGAGTTGCTGGACTCAGTACTAAATTAGGGATCATTCATTATCTCATTTTTGAAACGAGCAAAGACTTAGGCAGAAACATAAGTTTTAAGAAGACAAACTTTCAAGAAACTCTAAAACATCACAGATGTTTACTCCAAATGGTTCTCAAAAGGGGTTAGATCGTTTAAATCATCAGGCAAACTTAAAAATCTTTACAAGGCAAAGGGAAGAACAAAGATTTTTTTCAATTGTCATGAATAAGATTAATTTTCATGAATTAAATACTGTATTATGTTTGAAATTTTAAGTACTGGTAAAAGAAAGTCTTTGAAAGCCCAATCTTTCAGCTTAAAGTGCACAGTAACTGTGATAACATATGATGACATACAAATACCTTTTTGGAAATTTAATATCTTCCCTATCCCCCAGGATATTCCAAAATACTTTAACCCCTTAACCTAGTTTTAACTACATAGCTTACAAAGTATTATCCCCATGATACAGATGGCCAAACTGAGGCCACAAGGTTAAGTGATTTATTGAAGCCTCAAAAAAATCCAGTATCAGAGAAGAGATTCATTTTAAGAAACCACACAACCCTATCTTCACAACAATGAAAATAGGCAAGTGATTAGAACAGTAAAAAAGAAGAAAAAGCATAGCTTTTTCACAGCATATCAGTCTTACTCATACGATCTTGCAAAGGTTTTCTTTGGATGAAAGGCCAAGGTTCTTCCCCATCTTGGACATTCCTTGTAAAGAAGTACTCCATAAACTGTTAGATGTTTATCACCCTTAGTTTGTCTGAAGCAATGTTTCAGGGAAGGGATGAATGATGTGTGTGTACATTTATGTGGCATTTCATTACTTTGTATTTATTCAATGAATGTTTGTGCATAAAACCCTCTGTGTGAGACACAATAAAGATACCAGGAAGTGTAAGTCAGACAGCCTCTTTTCGGTGATTTCACTCTAGGAGAGCAATGAGACGTGCGTTAACTAACAAAGCAAGGCAACGTCAGCAGAGGGCAGAGGAAACGTCAGATGTGAAAGGCTACAGGAGCGTCAGGAGTGCGGGAAGGTGGCAGCTGGGTGGAGCTGAGGAGGTTTCGAGCACAAAGTGGCACTTGAGCTGGTCCTGGGAGGGCTAAGATGTTGATAGGCAAAGGGAGTAGGGACAGCATGAGATTTTTCAAAGCCTCAATGAAAATTGATTAAATTGCTTACATGACTTCAGGACATACTCTATTTCCAGGCACAGTGTGAATGACTACAAGTATATAATTTCATCTACTCCTCAGACAACAGAATTCTCTTGAAGAAAAGATTGTAATGTCTGCTTTGTGGATGAGCAACCTATGACTCAGGCAAGGTGGCAGGTTCACATAGCTGGTAAGAGTGGTGGAGACAGGGTTCAGACAAGGGTTCATTTGACCCCCTTAGTCTCTGTGCTTAACCACTAGGCTATGCTGCCTCTCTTCAAGGTCCTATTTTTTCTACCTTTGCTTCGCAATCTTCAAAGAGAGGGTTTTTTTGTAAAAGGTAGCCGTCAAATTTCTAAATATAGCTTAGGTTTGCAGTGAAAAATAGGGCCACTATTTTTTCAATGAGGTGACCTTGCTTTGCTGTAGCTCTGTTGAAAAATCATTGAGATACGTTACACAGTTATGGCTTACAAACTGGCGTTTATCTAGTCAATGCTAAATTTTAGCAAGACCCCATGATAAATTTTAAGAAATTCTAATTTCTTAATTTTAAGGAAGGCAATGGAGGTCTTGGAGCATGTGTGCTATACAAGGTGAACATACCATGTGACTCCGGGAAAAAGTGCAGAAAAGAGCTCCCTTCACCCCTTCATCAGGAACCTGATAAGGACACACCTTTCTCTTTTCCTGGGCTTGTTGAAAGTTTGATTGTTTGTCTGGATTCCCTAGTGGTTTAAGTTTGTAAGGTTGAATTCTCCTTCATGTACATGTGATATTTATTCCACACTGATTTCCTTGGGCAGGCTCTCCCTCCTCAGACCTGGCCTCATCTTCCTAAAACATCAACTCTTAGTTCCAGATTTGATGTTATTCTAAGCATTAGCTTTCCAACTGCTTCAGAGAAGGATAAAGAAAATAGAGTACCTATAGTAAATATTTCTTAAATAACGA